>OZ022513.1:19247927-20585427 GCA_963989385.1 Ctena decussata
TTTAACCTGCATGGTAACAGTACATGTATATTTACTGAGAAATAAAACAAGCTGTGAAATGCTATGTCTCACCTCGCTGCATACTTGCACAAAACCAGACAAGTTTACGCCACCACCGCCAAATAAGTACTACCTATATTTCTCGGCGAGATGAAAAAAACTCACCAAAACCAGCCCATTTATCTGAGAGGGAGAAATTACAGATATTTTAACCAATAATTTTATAATATGTAAACATTTCAGCTGAGTTCAAGAGCTTCAACTTCCTTAATAAGGGCATCTTCGGTCTTCAGCTTGTCAATCTGAAAACGAAAGAAAAACAAGGTACACCAAAATTTCTTATAATTGGGACACCTAAAATAACTAGAAAATGTGTTTATGGTGTTTATGAAACACATATGCTTGCCTCAAAAGAAGGTTTATCACATAAGGGGGTATAACTCAACAGTATTTTTAGAATTGGCTATAAAGCTAATCAAGTCATCTACACCTTGGTTTGTAACTGTATGCCAAATACAAAGATCATGGCTTAAGAGGTTCTTCGATTTGTTGCTTTACGTCCACCGTAAACATCTATGGTCATGTCGGGACGGTCAGTTAACCTAACCACACTATTCCTGGGCAGGCTTAGACCTCCTAAGTGGTTAACCAGTGCTAAGTGCACATACTTTTGCCAGTAACTGACAACTGCCTTGAATCAGGGCCTTGAAGGGAAATGCAAGAATATTGCTATGTTTTCCACTGGTCTATTTTGAGGCAGATGAGAGCAGCAGTAACTGTTTGTATTTGAAGTCATCAAGAAGACAAGAGGCCCAAATGGGCCTGATAGCGCTAACCTGGCTTTTGTGCAACGGGACCATTCTGATACAAAATTGGTCCAATTCCAGAGATTTTCTCAATTTTGCTACTTTTAGTAACAGAGGCCAACTTGCCAAAAATGCAAAAAATTGAAAAGCTTTCACGCAAGGACCATTTCGACACAAAATTGGTCCAGTTCCATTGTAATTTTCTAATTTTCATATTTTGCTATCTAAGTAACAGAGGCCAACTTGACTGGTCTATATTTGTTAATTTTCAAAACACCTCAAAGCAAGAAACATTTTGCCACAAATTGCGTCTACATTGATTCAGCGGTTAATGAGATATTGTCATTTTCATGTTTTGTGCTATTTTTAGAAACGGCAGATGGCGGCCATCTTGGAATGACAAAATGCAGAAAATCGAAAAAGCTTAATGAAAAGACCATTCTGACAGAAAATTAGTCCAATTCCATTGAGATTCTCTTATTTTCAAATTTTTTTATTTTTAGAAGCAGAGGCCATTATGACTTGTCTATATTTAGTTACTTTTGAAACATCTCAATGCAAGAATCATTTTGACACAAATTTCATCAAAATCAGCGGTACCTGAGATATTGTCATTTTCATGTTTTGTGCTATTTTTAGTAATGGCAGATGGCGGCCATCTTGGAATGCCAAATTGCAATTAATCAAAACGGCTTCATGCAAGGAACATTCTGACACAAAATTGGTTGAATTCCATTCAAGGGTTCTTGAGTAATTGTCATTTTTATGTTTGTGCTATTTTTAGTAACAGCCCCCATGGTGGCCATCTTCGATAGTCAACTGGCACAAAATTGAAATAATTCCTTTCAAGGACCATTTCTGACCAAATCTGACCAGAATCGATTGCATTTTCTTGAGATACTGACATCTGAGTAAAATTGGTCTTGTAAAAGCTAAGTAGGTCACTGTGACGTAATTCCAAAATAGATTTTTTTCATTTTTACAATTTTTAATCCCAAGGTCCCATTAATGTTCCACGCAAACTTTCAACCAAATATACCAAATGGTTCTGGAGAAGAAGTTGATTTTGTTGTTTTTGCTATTTTTAGTAACGGCAGCCATCTTGGATTCTTGAATGATCCAATTTTACAAAATCGAAACCCTGCAGTCTGGTCATGCTCCATGTGAAATTTGAGACCCATGGGTTCAGTGGGTATTGAGAAGTTGTTTGAAGTTGTTTGAATAAGTCATTTTTTGACATTGGCATTTTAGCAAAATTACACTCGTAAACAGAAAGTAGGTCACTTTGACAAAACTCCACTACAGATTTTTTTCATTTATAAAATTTTGAATACCAAGGTTTCACTGATGTTACATGCCAAATTTCAGACAAATATACCAGTGGTTCTGGAGAAGAAGTTGATTTTGTTGTTTTTGCTCTTTATAGTAATGGTGGCCATCTTGGATTTTCAAAGTGACCCAGTTTTACAATTCTGAGACCCTGGAGTCAGGTCATGCTCCATGTGAAATTTGAGGACAATGGGACCAGTAGTTTTACAGAAGATGTTTGAAATTTTGTTTTTAGGTGTTGACAGACGGCGCACGGGACGACGCACGACACACGCCAGACGCATTGGTATGACAATAGCTCACAATGAACCTTCAGACCAGGTGAGCTAAAAATTATGCACACTGCAACATTAGCAACAAGATTTAACGAATTTTCACATGTAGCCCTTCTTCTACACTCAATGGGGATAATATTAACGTCATGTTAGAATATGGTTAAACCTACTGGAGCTCAAAAGAAAAAAGATGAATTTCTGAGATTTTTTTTTCTCAGCAAAGCCATTTTGTGACAACATATATACATGTAAGCCATGGCACAACAAAGCCAACAAAGTGGCATGTAAACCAAGCAAAGACCTAAATCAGCCTGTGCATCCGCCCAGTCTTATCAGAATCTTCACTATGGGCACAGAGGTAGCTTAGACCATGAGCTACCCTTTAAGCGCACAGTGAAGACTGATCAGACTGGGGGATGCACAGGCTGATCTGAGTCTTGGCTGGGCGCACATACCACTTTGTTGGTTTTTTCATGTAGCACCTCATATTATAGAGAAATATGAGCAATTATGCCCACCTCATCCATCTTACTGGGCGCAATAGACTTACCTGGTTTAACTCCAGCTGTTTCCCAGCCTGTTGTTGTTCTTTCAACTTCTCTATCTGTTGCAATTTCTGAAGAGACACATTTAAATTTATCTCCTACCCAACACTAAAAACTAGAACACAGATGACCCCCAACAGAGGGCATTCCCTCCTTCACCTCACCCCACTACCCTTCACTCAATGTATCAAATTTGGTCACAATTTGTGTTTAATACTGAAAGTCATCAGAAGACCTTAAAAATGGGGTCATGGTCATTAAAATCTAATCAGCTCTTAAGTTTCTCCCAATGATTAATGCTGTTATGCATCATGTTAATTGGAAATCCTAACCTTCCTTCTTCACAACAAAGTTCTTCCTGCCCTGTTTTCTTATTTTGAATAAACAGTTCCTACCGTTCCTTATTTTGAAAACAAGAACCTCGCAAGCGGCGCATAATACGCCCATTTCAGTGTCATGAAGGATTGATTGATTGATTTGATGCTTAACGGCCACAGTAAACAGCTATGGTCATGTAGGGACTGTCAGTTAACCTAACCACACTATTCCTGGGCAGGCTTAGAACTCCTAAGCGGTTAACCAGTACTAAGTGCACATACTTTTGCCAGTAACTGACAACTGCCCTTCTTGAATCAGCGGAAGGAGAAACGATAGTATGAGGCCAGGCCGGGTTTCGAACCCAGGACCTCTGACTTATGAGTCAGGTGCCCTACCAATTGCGCTACGCGGCCCGGCAGTGTCATGAAGGAGTTCCAGTGTCATGAAGGAGTTACAGAACGAACAAGATAGTTAACAGAAGGATGCACAGGCAGACAAACAGGGAAAACAACTCTCTAATTAATGACTGCAATGTTGTTGAAACATCTAACACATCAAATACTATTAGTATACGACAAAATCAGCTTCCAAGGTGAAGCAGCTCAGAAGTTGAGAAATGCCAAAGTCAAATAAGAGAGATAATTGATAAATTAAGTAAACTAGATTACCGTTCTTGGTCCTAAAGCATTCCACTGAAAATATACACATCACCATAAGGTTTTGTGAAAATATTTCAAATGGTTAAGGAGTAAAACATAAATTGATGCAAGGGCAGATAATTCATGAAGTAAGCCAGAGTGGTGGTTCATGCTCATGATACATTGCCCCATTATTATACACATTTCTACAAAGTTTCATTATAATATTTCAAAGGGTTCAGAAGTTATGGTGAGAATGGGAGTATTATGGGACTTGCCTAAAATACTAATCAAAGGGAAGTAACTCCAAAATTATGTAAGGGGAGAAACCATTCTTATATGTAACATACCATCTTGTGATCATGCACATTGCAATAAAGTACATGTACCATCGAGATATTCTAAATGGTTACCAAGTTATGGTTTGCACAAGATTAGTATACACAACAATAGCCTATCAAAGGGACCCAACTCCAAAACGATAAAAGGGAGAGCAACCATTGTTATACACGATACATTGTCAGACCTAATATATATGCCTACAAAATTTCATGAATATATCCCAAACAGTTAACTGAGTTATGGTGTGCACAAGAATGTTAACAGATGGACAGAGCCATGCCATAATACCTCTGTTTTTTCAAAACAGGCATATAACAAGGGCTTCGCAAGCGGCGCATAATACGCCCGTTTCAATGTCCTAAAGGAGTTGCAGAATGAACAAAATTGTTTACAAAAGGATACACAGGCAGACAAACAGAGGCAACCACTCTATAATTAAGTAGAACTGTTGGCGAATCCGACTATACCCCCGCTTAACTGCTAACATCAAATGGTGTTATTTTCGTAACAAAAAGCATAGAGAGAGAGAGAGAAATCATTGTTACCATGTATACCAAATATGAATGGTTGCTGTGAAATCTGTTACAAAAAATTACATTATTCAAAGTAAAGAGAGAAAGAAAATTGGACAAATACAGGGAAGAAAAAGAGGAGAAGGCTGGTTCTCAATCCCACGATACAGTAAGTAATCATTAACCTGCATACCAAATATGACTACTCTAGCTTGCAAGGCTGTGGAGAAATCTTTGACGAAAAAATTTATTATTCAAGGTATGGAAAGAAAGAATATTGGACAAATACAGGGAAGAATAAGCAGGAGAAGGCTGGTTCTCAATCCCACGATACAACATGTCGTCATCAACCTGCATACCAAATACGACTACTCTAGCTTGCATGGTTGTAGAGAAATCTTTGACGTAAAATTTCATTATTCAAAGTATGGAAAGAAAGAAAATTGGACAAATACAGGGAAGAATATGCAGGAGAAGGCTGGTTCTCAATCCCACAGTACAACATGTCGTCATCAACCTTTATGCCAAATATGACCAGTCTAGCTTGTATGGTTGTGAAGAAATCTTTGATGAAAAATATGATTAAAAGGGGACGGAAGGACAGACGGACAGATGGAAGGACAGACGGACAGATGTAAACCTGTATACCCCCACTTTTTCAAAGCAGGGGTATAATGACTGCAACATTATTTAGATATTTAACACCTCAAATACTGTTGTTTAAGCTGCTTGTCAAAGTAGAACAAGGGAAAGGGAAATAACCTAATTATACTAGATGAACCATTTTTTGTTCTACTATCCTCCCCTGAAAATATATTTTTTTGTAATATACACAAAATAGCCAATAAGATTAATGAACGGGATTAACTCTAAGACAAAGAAAGGTGGAGCAGCCATTTTTAAACGCGACACATCATTGGGACTCCATACACATTGCTATGAAGTTTTATAAAGATATCCCAAACGGTTATCTAGTTATGGGGCGTACAAGACTTACAGGGAAAAAATTAATCAAAGGGGCATAACTTCAAAAGTAAGAAAGGGGGAGCAACCATTCTTGTACGCGACACGTTCCCCCACCCTAATACATATGCCTACCAAATTTCATGAAGATATCCCAAATGGTTACTGAGTTATGGCGTGTACAAGAATGTTGACGGACGGACGGACGGACGGACAGCACCACGACATAATACGTCCGTTTTTTCAAAACGGGCGTATAAAAACAATTTCTACCATCCTTAAATTCTTTATTTTAAATGCAAGGTCTCTCTACCTAAATTTTTTTTTAAAGCTAGTTCCTACCCTTCTTAAATTCTTTATTTTCTTGTCTTTTTCTGGGTCACCTGTAGAGACTATAGGAGCACTGGCGGTAGGCTGGGACACTGTATTATTGGCACTGTATTGTTCACCTTCCTAGAATAAAAGAATACCAGTCTAGGTAAGTTCAAATGAAGTACTAGTAGTAGACTGGGCCACTACATCATTACTGCTATATTCTTCTCCTTCCTAGAACTAAATCAGTTATGATGAATGAGTACACTTCCTGGTGAAGCAACTGTCATTTTCATTTTGCCAACCTTTGCAATATGGGTCCACTCTTAAAGGAACAAATTTGCTCCTCTAGAGGTAAAGTATAGACTCATGGTTGGCACAGTTTTGTCTTCCAGTAAAGCAAAATAGGAAGTCACAAAACTCGTCTCCATTTTAAGCAAGAATTCCACATAAGAAGGTATCTAACCTGTCAGGGCATCATCACAAAACACAGCTAAACCAGAATACTTGATGCAAAGTTTATCACACCGATGCCAACATCACATAAGCAACAGCTAAGTCTCAAATTCTGCAAGTCAAAGGGGGAGACAAATATAGCAGAAAAAGAGGAAGGTGTACCAATACACTTTAAGAAATCTAGAGACAAAAATCAGAGCTCTAGATAAGACGGAGTATTTGGTGATAATTAGGGATAATTTTTGTTAATACTGTATAAAAACATATGTAGTGACCCCTCATCTGAACCGTCTTGACGAGACAGTTCAGATGAGGGGTCACAACATATGGTTTAAATGAGAAATAAAAAAATTATCCCTCAATTATCATCAAATACCCCTCTTATCTAGAGTTCTGCAAAAATAAAAGAAGACTAATGAGAACATTTTAGACAGTCTGATCTGGATATTCTCTGTTCACTGCATAGAATTGTCACTTGTAAATTATCTCATATACCCTATTCCACAACTGTAGTTATCACTTGCAATCACATTAACATTTGCATATAAATAAAGACTGTCATGAAAAAATTCTTAATATTGCGTCACTCGAAACAATTACCATAACTGTCCTAAAATTTGAACTGTATTTTTTCAGGAACAGTCTGATCTGGGTCTGCACTGTTTGCTCAGATCCATCTGTGTAAATTCTTAGTATTTCACAATAATGAAGGGACAGACAATTTCCACTCTTTACCTCCTGTTTTTTGGCTTTCCTCGCCTCTCTTTTCTTCTTGTTTTTACTCACTGGCTTGGATGGATCTAAAAATATTCAGTCAGTTTAATATATACTGAGAAAAATAAATTTAGCAATTTTTCCGAAGGGTTGTGAAATTTTCTTAAGGGATAGTATTCCCAGGTTGTTGACTGCATACAGTTAGTTTAAGATAGGAGACAGCGATTACGGCAAACTTAGACAAAAAATGTGACTTAACACAAGTTTGACGTCACTTTAAATGAATTAACTCTATGCGCGGGCTGACAAACAATTAAACAAAGAAAATTGTCAAAATGCTTTTGAAAGGTTTTAACTGGGTCCTTTAACAAGAAAACCGCAAAAAGGTTTGCAAATAAATGCATAAGAAGCCGGCAATCGGGCACGTTAATTTGACGTTAATCTGCCGAAAAATTCAACCAACATCTTAAACATTATCAATTGACGTTTCGACTTGAATATTTTTGCACTTTATTACTGTCAATTTGGGGAACACTGCAAAAAAGATTACCCCAGGTAATCCACTTGTTTCAATGCAACAACCAGAACCTTTCAAGATTTGAATGGAGGCGTCAAGTTTACATTATGATCTGTGGATATGCAATGACCCTTATGCGCACTTAGAGAAGTTTAAGTTCAATACTGCTGATGTCAAGAGGATCTTTGATGGTTTTAAAAACTGACTCAGAATGACGTAAATGTCGAACATGGTGTGGTTAAATCTGCGGGAATAGCACCATTTACAGCAACAAATTGTTCCAAAGTGTTCTGGTCATTTAGAGGCAACGCCTTTGCAGATTGGTTCAAGATTTTGGAACAATTCACTAATGGTGACTTTTGTTCAATCTCAATTGCTTTGTGGATGCCAATTTTGACGGCGTCATAAGCACCTTTACGTTTATCATGGTAACAATCTTTTAGCACACAACACTGTGTCCATGTTCACAAATGTCTATGCTGCCGCAAATTGGCTCTGGCATAAGATTTGAAGATAAAACGGCGCCTGAAAAAGACGAGTTGCATAAAAGAGTTATGGCATTTTTGGGGTTAAACCCTTGGATGCAAATCCGACGTGATTTTGCTCCATAAATAAACTTTCAAACTTAATTTCTGCTTTTCTGGTACCCAAAATGATACCTTACACAGCGGAAACAATACAAGTTCCCACTTTTTAAGTAAGTCTGAATTATACGCTGATTTGTAAAACCTGCTAAATTTACTTTCCTCAGTATATATTGGCGTTCAACCATTTCCTAATGGCAAGGAGCCCTGGCATCTCAGTGGGTTACAGACTGACCTGCTAACCTAGCATCCTGTTTTAATTCTGCTGGAGAGGGTTTTCTTGCACACTGGATAGAAAATGCCTTTCTTTTTGCCTGGGATAGAAAATCTCATCTTACCCAGGTGTTCTTACCCAGGACCGAATAAAAATCACGAGCATTCAATGCAATGGTTGTATTGGAGGTCACATATCTGCTTCATCAAGTGACGTTGGTTTTTTTGATGATGACGTCACGAGGATGGCAATATAACGCCAGTTTTTGCATGCCAGTCATTGACGTAAAGAGCCGAATGGCGGTCGCTGAAAGCGGCACCTTCTTTTACAATCAATTAGAAACCGCTCAAGCACTAGAATCACGCATTTTAACAAGTTGTAAAGTGAAAACAAAACGTTGTGTGCAAGAAAAGGTATTTATCATGGGTGTGAGGTGTGGATAGAAATATCCGTCACTCGGGATCACTGTTCGGTATCACTCGGCAAGCCTCGTGATGCCGAACAGTTACCCTCGTGATGGATTTTTCTATCCACACCTCACACCCATGAAAGATACTTATATTCTTTCCAACCATATTCTGGGTTCTAATGAACACAGCCTTTCATTATCACCCTTCAATCAGCTTGATATGACTAAAATACTGTTGACAGGGACGTAAAATCGCTGTCATAATCATCCATACATACTTATTCTGATGACATTGCACAAAAAAGACCAGCATCATTGTGGAAAGGTCACACTAGAGGAAAACCTATCCAAGATTATAGTTTAGCAGATGAAATATGAAAAAGAACATATGAACGGATAACTGTATTGAAAATTCTCTTTTGGGGATGTAAGTCATTAGTTTTGGGTTCCTGGCTGCAAATGCATTTTATGGCATCACTGACACATCCCAACCATAAAACCATCAGATTACCTCCCCAAATGACACAACTGAGACAGTTATCCCTTTAAATGATGGTATATTTGAGCCACGACACGACAAAATCCAACAAAGTGGCATGTGTGCCCAGCAAAGACTCAAATCAGCCTGGGCATCCGCCCAGTCTGATCGGAGTTTTTGCGGTGCGCTTAAAGGGTAGCTATGAACCACAGCTAGCTCCATGCAGACAGCTAAGACTCTGACCAGACTGGGTGGTTGCACAGGCTGATTTGAGTCTTCACTTGGGGCTCATGCCACTTTGTTGTTATTTTTTTCTTGTCATGGCTCATTTGCTTTTGGCAGATAGTGCAGAACCAGTTTCAGACTCAGCGAATTTTATGTAAATTTATATTAAAACCATGAAAATTTAAAACAATGCAGTGGAATGCTATGTCTTGCCTAGCTGCATATTGTCACAAAACAGAGCTAAACTAGAATCTTCAATCAAAGCTTACGCCACCAACAACAATGCTGCCAAAAAAGTTATTTCTATGTCTTGCCTCTGCTAGTCACAGAGACAACAAGCTAAAGGCACTACAGTCAACTCTCGATATCTCGAACACTGATATCTTAACGTACCCTCCTAGTTCAAAGAATATCCGTTGGTCACACTGCCTATTTTTCTTTATGTTTCACTTCCGGATATCTCAAACTACTGGTACCTCAAAGTAAATTTTCTGGAGCCAGAAAATTTACTTTGCGATATCAGCAGTTTGTGTTAAATTTCAACTTTGAACCAGAAATGTTTTTCAGAGAAAAACTGATGTCCTCCCACCAGCCCATTTCCCATCCCTCTAATGAATAAAAAGCCTGTACAAATAAAATATCTATGCAAGTTTGGACAAAATCCATCTGCTGGTTCTAAAGATATCCTACATAGAAGACTATGTCCTTCAAAAATGGGTCAAGGTCACCAACTACTAAAATGTCTTAAACCTGTCACAACGATACATTCATGCAAGTCTGATGAACATCCATCCACTGGTTCAAGATATCTCATTTTTAAAAGAGAAAAATACGCATTTGTAAGATAGCTTTTGACCTTGAAAATGGGGTCAAGGTCATCAAAACACAGTACACTCTTGAGACTGTCCCATAGGTATATCTATGAAAGTAAAGTGAAAAATCAAGCTAAAGGCTAAAGAGATACATCAATTTTAGTGAAATTATCTCATATCTAAATCCTCCTGTGACCTTGAAAATGAGGTCAAGGTCACCAAAATTTTGTTCAGCTCTTAAACTTGTCCAAATCATGTATCCACGAAAGTTTGGCGAAGTTCCATCCATTGGTTCAGGAGATATTGTGGGTACAAGAAATTGCCATGTTAGTCCTCCAGTGACCTTTAAAATCAGGTCAAGGTCACCAAAATCTAAACAGCTCATAAACTTGTCCCAATCATGTATCCAGGAAAGTTTGGTGAAATTCCATCCATTGGTTCAGGAGATATAGTGGGTATAAGAAAATTGTCATCCAAGTCCTCCAGTGACCTTGAAAATGAGGTCAAGGTCACCAAAATCTAATCAGCTCAAAAACTTGTCCCTATAATGTATCCATGCAAGTTTGGTGAAATTCCATCCATTGGTTCAGGAGATGTAGTGGGTACAAGAAATTGTCATCTAAGTCCTCCAGTGACCTTGAAAATGAGGTCAAGGTCACCAAAATCTAATCAGCTCTTACACTTGTCCCAATGATATATCAATGCAAGTTTGGTGAAATTCCATCCATTTGTTCAAGAGATATCGCGCATACAAGAAATTGTCATCTAAGTCATCCAGTGACCTTGAAAATGAGGTCAAGGTCACCAAAATCTAATCAGCTCTTACGCTTGTCCCAATGATGCATCAATGCAAGTTTGGTGAAATTCCATCCATTGGTTCAAGAGATAATGTGCATACAAGAATTGCCATCTAAGTCCTCATATGACCTTGAAAATGAGGTCAAGGTCACCAAAACCTAATCAGCTCATAAGCTTGTGCCAATGATATATCCATGCAAGTTTGGTGAAATTCCATCTATTGTATCAAGAGATATCGCGCATACAAGAATCTGTCACGCCGACGCAGGCGCCGATGCCGACGGGATCCGCACTGAAAACAATATGTCCCCCCTCACCTTTGGTGGGGGGACATAATGAAATATCGAGAGCAGACTATCTGAACTGACTGTACCTTGTTGCTGCTGCTTCATGTTGGAAGGCAATTCATATTCATGTAGTTTTGGTGGGGGTGGTCTGTCCCTGGCACCAGGAGGTCTGTACACTGCTTGTTTAGCTAAAATAAATGAAGGTGCTCGGATACTCTTTCAGGGGAAGCAACTCAATTCATTTTCAGTTTTGCCTCAGTTTGACTCCCTTCTCAACTGGAGTCAACTCTTTATCGAAAAATATTTGATCCTAAGAAAAATATGCTCACTAATACGAGAAAATTCTTAAGAGTGGAACCTGGCACTGTCTCAAAGGGAAGAAAATACCAAATCCAAAAAGTTGTCTCCCTTCGATCAAATACTGATTAAGCATGAAGATGTATCCATACAATTTAGCTATAATGCTACCAATGAAAATCCAGACCACAATGAGCAGGACCTTAGCTATTAAAGTTATGTTTAGATGGTAAGACTGCATGTTTAAGTATTTTTTTTTCTTTATTTTTCATGAAATAGTGTGGCTCCTCCATGGAACTGCCTCAACAAGGCTATAATGTATCTTTTATGGAGATACAAGACACAGTACTTCTGATTGAGAAACAACTATCAAAACTCCTTATCCAACCAAAAACAAAATTACTCCCCGAAATAGTCACCTTTCTACTTCAAGCTGAGAGTGGAACTTACTTTCTGGTGCAGGTGTCTCTACATCTGATTGCACAGGTCTGTAACTGATACTCTTCTCCCGATATACATCATCTGGTGCCGGCTGCCAGAACACTTCCCATAATTCCTGTCCCTTTTCCATGACAACCTGTTCCAGTATCACACCCGTATAATGCCAAATTCGGTATCTGCAAATTTTCTATATGAATTGCAACTTAAAGTAAAATTTGTAATGTGTGTGTTACATGTTTCTTTTAACCTAAGATCTGCTGGCAGCAAAGAGATGATTGGTGTTCAATGTAAACTGACCTTATGCCATGTGCATACTCTATAAAGTTTGCCCACAAGCTCAGACTTATCCCAGTCTTCAATATTTACTCTAGATTTCTCAGGATCCCTACATCATGGAGGCAAAACAGGAAGACTCTCATCCATGCATGCTGAACTGCATCTTTCCTGTTTGACCTTGCCATAAGGTACCTTTTCTTGCAACACCAATCATATGTATTTACAAACATTGCAGGTCCACATGAGACAGCTCTAACAAGCAATCTTACTGTCTGAGGTCACTACTCTTTGTCCTTCTTTTGTTCCCTATTAAGCATCCCCAACTCCAATGATGAATGAACAATGCTAACTTAAAACCTTATGGACAGTCGAAAGCTTCAGGGTTATTAACTGAGGAAGCCTTCCCTCTAAAATGCTATTATACAAGTCTCTAGTAGTGTCTTGTAGTATGTTCTATACACTGAATTCTTTTCTGTATTAAAATCAAATAACATTTGTTGCCCCTGAAAGAGTACCCATTCACCTTAAAAGAATAAGCTGACTTTAAACCAGTCAGAATGCTGCTGGTACAATAGTCAGCTAAAGCTGATCAGACTACTCCTCCAGGAGCATTCATGCATATCTGTCCCAACACTGATCACAATAGGCACCAAGTAGACTGAGCTGTCAACAGGAATTCCACAATAAAAGCTGTGACTCACTTATCTGTATCTAAGTTACTTACAGATCTAACTTAAAGGGATTGACATTTAGGTTTACAGTCCTGCCTCCAATCCAGGGGTCGCAAGATCGATCCCCCGCTTCTCCAGTCTTTCGGACTTTAAACCGAGGTCCCGTCTCCATATGACCTCGTTGTTGGTGGGACGTTAAACCCGAGTTCACTCACTCACTCACTCACTCACTACAGTCCTGCCACAAAATCAATACATGTACCTGTGTCTCCCTTCTGCTTGCTACAAGCCAGACAAAAATTAATTCAGGCTAGTGAATACTATCTAGTTTATAATAGTAGGTCCAGTAGAAAAAAATGTTGCTTTTGTGTCAGGTTTGTAGCCGAAAAGCTTAAAACTGAGGGCTGTTTCAGCATTTATGGATTTTACAGTACATACCCATTTCCTACTCTTAATCTCGGTGACGTAGTTGCTGTTATCACATGTTCACCATCGGCACACCATTGAAAACTTGTTGTGTCAGGTGACTGGGCCTGCTTGATTAATTTGTGCTGCCGTGTGTCCCAGAATTCCATGTTTCCCCTGAGATTTCCAAATCCGCACAGACATAAAAGTATAAACTGTTAAGGAATCAAGAGACTTGAAGAATTTGTCAAGCTTAGGAATAAAGTTCATTTTTTAACACTTCAGAAACACATCGGAAATGAAAATAGTTGAATCCGCAAGCATTTTAGCAGAACTCTAGATAAGAAGGAGTATCTGATGATAATTAAGGATAATTTTTCTTATTTCTCATCAAAACCATATGTTGTGACCCCTAATCTGAACCGTCTCGTCGAGAGCGGTCCAGATGAGGGGTCCCAACATTGTTTTTATGCAGAATTAACGAAAAGTATCTCTAATTATCAACAATTAATCCCTCTTATCTAGAGCTCTGTTTTAGGTCCAGATGAGGCAGCTCATAACAAGCAACGTAATCTGATCTACACAGTTTGCCTCTAGTATTTCAAATCTCATCATGATAGAGCTTGAACAGAACATTTCTTTGAACTATGCAGATGTAAATTATTTTGTCTGTTTTTTTATGCTTTTAGGGCAAAATTACAAGACAATTCGTGCAAGAAGTTTTCTGTTCAATTCACTGCTTATGTAACAAGGCACAAGACTACTTGGTGTGGGCAAACACTGAACTGGGGAATTTCATGACATATAATAGTTATGTGAATGAAAAAACAATGAAGTTATTTTAAAATCCATGGAGAAATGTAGGCGCTAGAGCGATGACAAAGTTTTTCTAAAAATAGCTACAGTGACCTTGACCTTGGGTGCAGCACCCTGAAAGTCAAACTTGCTCGAGATATTGTCATGCCCTACATTTGTAAGAAGTTATTTCAAAATCCATTGATAAATGTAGGCACTACAGCGCTGACAAAGTTTTTCTAAATATAGCCACAGTGACCTTGACCTTGGGCACAGCACCCTGAAAGTCGAACTTGCTCAAGATATTGTCATGCCCTACATTTGTGTGAAGTTATTTCAAACTCAGTTGAGAAATGTAGGCGCTAGAGCGCTGACAAAGTTTTTCTAAAAATAGCCACAGTGACCTTGACCTTGGGTGCAGCACCCTGAAAGTCGAACTTGCTCGAGATATTGTCATGCCCTACATTTGTGTGAAGTTAATTAAAAATCCGTTGCGAAATGTAGGCGCTAGAGAGCTGACAAAGTTTTTCTAAAAATAGCCACAGTGACCTTGACCTTGGGCAGCATCCTGAAAGTCGAACTTGCTCGAGATATTGCCATGCCCTACATTTGAGTGAAGTTATTTCAAAATCTGTTGAGAAATGTAGGCGCTACAGCGCTGACAAAGTTTTTCTAAAAATAGCCAGTGACCTTGACCTTAGGTGCAGCACCCTGAAAGTCGAACTTGCTCGAGATATTGTCATACCCTAAATTTGTGTAAAGTTAATTTAAAATCTGTTGAGAAATGTTGGTGCTAGAGCGATGACAAAAGGTGAACATACGTACGTACTGGACAAAATCTATATCCCCTCGCCACTTCGTGGTGCAAGGGGATAATTATCAGCAAACATTCTCTTTGTATAAAAACCTGGATCCATTATACCATACTCATAGCTATGAAAGGATATTAGTGCCTTGAGGATTGTAGAAGCCGAAATTCCGAGGCCCTGTCCCAAAGTCAAACACTGCCTCTGTCTTGAGATTATATATAGTCGCCTTGGCTGGCATAACTGTATTAAAGTTAAGGAAGTTTTGATATGCCAGTATTTTCAATAAATATAAGAGCTAGTGAGCAGTTTCACATTTACTGTATTAATCCTAATAAACGCCAATGCTCTAATAAACACACCCAGCCTCTTTTCCGAAAATAAGGTTATATTAACTTGCATGAATTCCTATTTGCTTCTCTGGATCAGGTAGCTCTTTGAAATGGGGTCTACTCTTAAAGGAAGAATCTTGCTCCTAGAGGAGCAGATTCTTTCCTTTCTGAGTTGACCCCTCCTGAGAAGTGAGGGAAAAATAGTAGAGTTGCTTCCTTTGAAAGTATACCCATCACCTTTATACTGCTTATTAAAGATATTTTGGCACTGGCTGATTTTCTACAGTTTAGGCTGTAAATAACGCCCCTTGCAAAATATAATGCCTCTGGGTGTTCAAACGGATTAAAATGGTACCCCTAACTTATGCCTACCAAGCAAAAGAATACTAACATAATGCATGGTGTTTGCTAAAGCACTATATTTATATTTAAAGATTGTCTCCCTCGTTTATTTCATGTTCTCAGAAACAAATATTTTAACAAAACTTCATTAGACAATATGTAATAGTGTCATAAATTAATCATACAAGTTTTGAGAAAATACATGTTTTTTCGATAAATGCGGAATGAAAAATAAGCTTCAAATCAAAATGCAAATTACCTTTTTCCTCACGGCCTGTAAGAATGTCGATTTTGACCACGTGTGTCATGTGATCATGTACAGGTATTTTTCTTATTCCCGCACGTGATTGTGACGTATGAATAAATTATTTTTGTCCAATAATGCGATTTTGACCGTGGTCCGCCATCGTTTAGAAATTTAACTTATTTTTTGTTTAAAGTCGCTTTTATCAAATATTATTATCTAAACTCTATTTCAAATGTATAGTTAGACCAAGTTGGAGGTATTGCATGAAATATTTCATTAAATCAATTTTTGTTATTATTATCAAGGGAGTACATCTTTAACTGTACTGTCCAGTTAGGATATTCAGAATGTAAACAGACTGAACCATAACTTTGTGATAGGTGAAACCGTAGTGTATCGTAAAATATTCAGCCTGTTAATTTAACAAGGTATTAAATTGATTGTCCTCTGTAAAGCAATGCTTTGTGGTGTAAAGGTAACGTGACGACTTTGCAGACAGAAGGTTGCGGGTTCGAACCCCGGTTAGCCTGAAATCATTTTTTTTCTTTCTATTTGTTAAAATGAAACTTTATAATTTGATGCCTACAATTCTCCAGTCTTAGATTTTAATTTCTTATCTACCTCTTATTTTAACTTTGATTTGTTTTATGTTTCATTCCAAACATGCTCCTTGAAACAGTATTTCAGTCTATGTCTCCCAGAGAGAGTGAGAAATTAAAGAGGTCTGATAAGAGGCAGGAAAATGCCCAAACCATCACCACGCGCACCTACTGCAAGTACAGTAGGCCCGTGTACTTCTATTACCCAAATAATTAGGACGCCCCGGCACTGAAAGTTACCCAGCACCATCGCCCGGCCACGACCTCCACTAATGTGTTCACTCAACATCATCCGTTCGTCTGATATAACTGATTAGTTCATTTATTTTGGCAAAGCAATAGGGATTTTAGCCACCATGTGCTGAAAATAAATTACACTTTCGTCATATTTCCACACATACACATTAAGAAACATATATAATAAAACAACAAAAAAATTAATAAAAAAGAACAAGAGGGCCATGGTGGCCCTGAATCGCTCACCTGAGCATTAATCAGTTCACTGGCTCTGGTGAAGATTTATAAGAGTTTTTACCATACTAACATTTGACCTAGTTTTTGACCCGGCATGACCCAGTTTCAAACTTGGCCTGGATATTGTAAGAATAAACATTCTGACACAGTTTCATTGAGATTGGATCAAAACTGTGCCCTCTGTAGTGTATACAAGGTCGTTCTTATATTTGACCTAGTGACCAAGTTTTTGACCCGACACGACCCAGTTTCAAACTTTACCTAGATTTCATTAAGATAAACATTCTGACAGAGTTTCATGAAGATTGGATCAAAACTGTGCCCTCTAGGGTGTACACAAAGTTTTTCTAAGAATTGACCTTGAGCCGACGTGACTCAGTTTCATAGGGGGCTTAGATATACGGACAATAAACATTTTGACATAGTTTCAAGAAGATTGGATCAAAACTATGCCTTCTAGTGCTTACACAACGTTTTTCTAAGATTTGACCTAGTGACCTAGTTTTTTTACCCGACATGACCTACTTTAAAACTTGGCCGAGAGTTTATGAAGATAAACATTCTGACAAAGTTTCATAAAGATTAGATCAAAACTGTGTCCTCTAGAGCGTACACAAGGTTTTTCTATGATTTGACCTAGTGACCTAGTTTTTGACCCGACATGACCCAGTTTCAAACTTGTCCTACGTATTATGAGGATAAACATTCTGACAAAGTTTCATGAACTTTGGATCAAAACTGTGCCTTCTAGAGCGCACACAAGGTTTTTCTAAGATTTGACCTAGTGACCTAGTTTATAACTCGACATGACCCAGTTTCGAACTTGGCCTAGAGTTTATGGAGATAAACATTCTGACAATGTTTCATAAAGATTGGATCAAAACTGTGTCCTCTAGAGCGTACACAAGGTTTTTCTATGACTTGACCTAGTGACCTAGTTTTTGACCCGACGTGACCCAGTTTCAATTTTGTTCTAGATATTATGAGGATAAACATTCTGACAAAGTTTCATGAACTTTGGATGAAAACTGTGCCTTCTAGAGCGTACACAAGGTTTTTCTAAGATTTGACCTAGTGACCAAGTTTTTGACCCGACATGACCCAGTTTCAAACTTATCCTACATATTATGAGGATAAACATTCTGACAAAAGTTCATGAACTTTGGATCAAAACTGTGTCCTCTAGAGCGTACACAAGGTTTTTCTATGATTTGACCTAGTGACCTTGTTTTTGACCCGACATGAACTACTTTCAAACTCGGCCGAGAGTTTATAGAAGTAAACATTCTGACAAAGTTTCATAAAGATTAGATCAAAACTGTGTCCTCTAGAGCGTACACAAGGTTTTTCTATGATTTGACATAGTGACCTAGTTCTTGACCTGACATGACCTACTTTCAAACTTGTCCTACATATTATGAGGATAAACATTCTGACAAAGTTTCATAAACTTTGGATCAAAACTGTGCCTTCTAGAGCCTACACAAGGATTTTCTACGATTTGACCTAGTGACCTAGTTTTTGATCCGACATGACCCAGTTTCGAAGTTGGCCTAGGGTTTATAGAGATAAACATTCTGACAATGTTTCATAAAGATTGGATCAAAACTGTGTCCTCTAGAGCATACACAAGGTTTTTTCTATGATTTGACCTAGTGACCTAGTTTTTGACCCGACATGACCTACTTTCAACCTTATCCTAGATTTTATAAGGATAAACTTTCTGATTAAGTTTCACGAACTTTGGATCAAAACTGTGCCTTCTAGAGCGTACACAAGGTTTTTCTAAGATTTGACCTAGTGACCTAGTTTTTGACCCGACATGACCCAGTTTCAAACTTGGCCTAGAGTTTATGGAGATAAACATTCTGACAAAGTTTCATGAACTTTGGATCAAAACTGTGTCCTCTAGAGCGTACACAAGGTTTTTCTATGATTTGACCTAGTGACCTAGTTTTAGACCCGACGTGACCCAGTTTCGAACTTGTCCTAGATACTACGAGGATAAACATTCTGACAAAGTTTCATGAACTTTGGATCAAAACTGTGTCCTCTAGAGCGTACACAAGGTTTTTCTAAGATTTGACCTAGTGACCTAGTTTTTGACCTGACATGACCCAGTTTCGAACTTGGCCTAGATTTTATGGAGATAAACATTCTGACAAAGTTTCATAAAGATTGGATCAAAACTGTGTCCTCTAGAGCGTACACAAGGTTTTTCTATGATTTGACCTAGTGACCTAGTTTTAGACCCGACGTGACCCAGTTTCGAACTTGTCCTAGATACTATGAGGATAAACATTCTGACAAAGTTTCATGAACTTTGGATGAAAACTGTGCCCTCTAGAGCGTACACAAGGTTTTTCTAAGATTTGACCTAGTGACCTAGTTTTTGACCCGACATGACCCAGTTTCAAACTTGGCCTAGATTTTATAAAGATTAACATTCTGACAAAGTTTCATAAAGATTGGATCGAAACTGTGCCCGCTAGAGTGTACACAAGCAAAAGTTGACGGACGTCCGTCCGGACGTCCGGACGGACACACGTACGACGGACATCACGGTATCCTAAAAGCTCACCCTGAGCACTTCGTGCTCAGGCGAGCTAAAAAAGAAAAAAGAAAATGATTCCAAGATCTGAACTTGCATTCTATTGTTTGGCGAACCGAAACTTCTGCACTCGTTTCTCTAATTTAACCATTAGGCCACAGTTGCTATTTGCCGAAAGTGCTTGTAAATAATCTATATTTGCTTATATTGAAACTTAACATCCCCGTCTTAAATAATAGGCATTGTCCAAAATAGTAAACAAACAGTGACATCACTGTCACAATAGCCTAACTGGACAGTAGCTCAAATCAGATCTTGTACAACAGTCTTCCATCCTAATATTATTAAAGGATACATCCATACACAACACAAAATTCATTACTTCTTGGGCTCCATTCTACATGATAAACTGGACCATTCTTTCCTGAAAAGAAACAAAATCTGTTCCAATTTTCATTCAGAGCATGAAATTTTAATCCTTTTTTGACCAGTGGACTTCCCCACCCTTATCATCTGGATGAGAGTATTTTCACCTTTACTGTATTTTCATAGAAATTCCTGTAAGCAAACTGTGTAGATCCTGATCAGACACTGCATTTTGCAGCATCTGAACTGGCTCTGCACTATTTGCATATGTCCCCAAAACAAGTATCAGGTCTAAAAAGGGTTAAGTTGTACTGATCAGTTAGAGTCATTGAAACTCCCAAAAAGCAGAGAATAAAGTTTAGGTCTGCCAGACTTTGAAAAATACTGAAAAATATTTTGTCCAAGCTAAACCATATTGAGAATTCAAAGACTAGAGGGCAAACAGTATAGATTCAAGTAAGGCATTTCATCTAGATCTACACTGTTTGCAAATTCGACTTTTTTCATTTCTGGTGCTTTAAGAGTTACAATACATTTGAGCCAGGACACAACAAAACAAACAAAGTGGCATGTGTGCCCAGCAATGACTCAGATCAGCCTGTGAATCCTCTCAGTCTGATCAGAGTCTTCGCTATGCGCTTAAAAAGTAGCTAAGGTCTAAGCTAGCTCCATGCGGACAGCAAAGACTCTGTTCAGACTGGGTGGATGCCCAGGCTCATTCCTAGTTTCGATGGGCACACATGCCACTTTGTTGGTTTTCTTGTGTCTCAGCTGATTTCATGTATTAGTAAATTAAATAAGAATTTTTTCTAAATCATTTCATCCTGGGAAATAGTCTTGTGTGGAATGATACAATCATTAAGACGAATTACTGAAAACAGATGAAAGCTCCATGGGAAAAAAAAAATGACTTCAACTTTTGTTGGTCTGTTGAATTAACACTTCCATTTTGCCCCTGACCTTTAACCTTAACTTACAAATCCTGAGGCAATTCTCCCTTACAGCAGAATGCTAAAACATTCTAAATGGCTACTTAACTCTAAATGGCTCTGGGGCTGTATTCATAAACCAACTTAAGTCGTTGTTATGCTGTTGCTAAGGCTGAATTTCTATAAAGGAGATTCCCTACAACTATGAAATTTGCTCTGGAGGAACAGTCTTTGTAAGACTGTTCCTCCAGAGCAAATTTCATAGTTGTAGGGAATCTCAAACATAGAAATTTACCCTTAGCAACAGCATAGCAACGATTTAAGTTGCTTTATGAATACGGCCCCTGGATTTCTTGTTTTAAGGTGTTAGGGTACAACTCTAGGTTTTCTGCCATTTTTACAAAGGGAAAAACTCAGATGACTTCCTGTTTGCTTCCCTGGAAGATGTAGCCCTTCCAGAATGGCGTCTACTCTGAAAGGAAAAAGCATGCTCATACAAGAGTGAATTCTTTCCTTCACTTCAAGAAACAGTTTCTTCATGAATTGAGATGTGTGGGTGATAGGGGAATGCATGTTTTGTCTATGGCATGCTCAATTCAGCCAGAATATAAATTTTTAAACAACAATATGCATGTGCATTAGTCAGGGCCTGGTAGTCCAAAACTAAGGATGTTGTTAGGTATCAAGACCTTGAATTTTTCAACATATTGTATGCAAGATCATTGCCAAATTTTCAAAAAAAAATATTAGAAGCTTTTGCTCTGCTGCTCACAGTTTTTTTAACAAAACTTTTTAGGACATTTGATTTTTGTAGCCACTGGAAGTCTTAACAAACCTTGTCTAACAATACTTTGAGCAATCTGGCCCCGTTGTGCAGGTCCCATTTCTTTATTTTCTGGCTCATATATCTACAGTCACATTAGAGAAGAAACTCTCAACAAAAATGTGACCAAAAATCTCACCTAACTGTACAAGATTACTTTCTCCATTCATCCCACAAAATGTAGTCCCTGATCCCCATAATAGGACTCTTGACGTCTCTGTTGACTAATGACTTTGATAAGTTAACGATACTTTGAACAACCAGGCCAAAATGTACAGGATTCAGGACATGCCAAGTCCTGCTTCTTTGTTTTGTGGCTCATCAGAGCACTAGATAAGAGGGGTATTTGATGATAACTGAGGGATAATTTTTTTATTTCTCATTGAAACCATATGTTGTGACCCCTTATCTGAACTGTTTTGTCGAGACAGTTCAGATGAGGGGTCACTACATATGTTTTTATTCAGAATTAACAAGAATTATCCTTAATTATCACCAAATACTCCCTCTTATCTAGTGCTCTGGCTCATGTATCTATAGTCAGCAAACCTCTCACCTAAATGTACCAGACTACTTTCTCCATTCATTCCCACAAAATGAAGTCCCTGATCGCCATAATACGATGACTCTGACGTCTCTGTCGTTGTTAATAGCAACATGGCACTGCCCAATTTATTCCACATCATTTCTACCTTGTCGGCCTTGAAGAATGTTCTGTTTGCTATAGCAGCATTTGGGCCTCCGAAGTTGGGGTATTTATACACTCGTACAAATGAGGGTTGGCCCTGAAAGAAGCAACTGGTAAAGGTATTGCAAATACTCAATGGCAAACAGGCTCACTGTCAGAGGAGGTAATTCTTCCATTTTCATTCCTACGTTCCTTCCAAAATGTGGGTCAACTCTTCAACAGAATGACGTGCATCCCCATGGGATCATATTGAAAAAGGGAGGCAAAAATAAGTGGCTTCCCCTGAGAGTGTATGGATGGATTACTGGGCCCAGTTGTCAAAAGCATCGTTAGCCTAACGAGCTCATTAAGAGGTTAGTTGTTAAGTGTTTTACGACTTTATAGCAAAATACACTGATATTTTTTGTTGAAAATATGTGAGAAGCTTTTGCACTGCAAAAGCTTCTCACATTTTTCCAACAAAAAATACTGGCACATTTGAGATATTAGTGTTTAAAATCTTAAAGAAACATAAAGTTGAAAATATGTGAGAAGCTTCTCACATTTTTCCAACAAAAAATACTGGCACATTTGAGATATTAGTGTTTAAAATCTTAAAGAAACATAAACTAACGACCTCATTAGTTTTGAACAACCGGGCCTTGGTGTTTTATGTCCTTTTCAACAGTACATTGTATTTCAGTCATATCAGGATGATAAGAGCATGATTATGAAAGGCTCACTGCAAAGAAGAGCCATTTAGCTATAGGTTTGGAATGAAGCTTGCTGCCAGCAGGACTCAAACCTGTGACCCGTGATCTCATGTCCAAAGCTCTTAACACTGGACCATGGGGACATTTCTGAGTCTGAACCAATTCACCTGAAGGTATCCGAAAATTAAAAGTAATAACGGTACACAGACAATGGTACACAGATGAGATCCTAAGCTGATTCTGATTCATATATTCAGGGGTGGTAATAGTCTGCGATTCTCAATCCTGAAAGTCTGTCAATCAAATCCTGATTCAGCCAAAAAAAAATTTAAATCACTATTGAATAGCTTAAAATCACATTATATCAATAGAAATCAGTCAGTTTATGCTGATTTAATGCAAAAAATCTGATTTAAATATGTTAAAACCCAATTTTAACAATAATGGATGTGACATCATATGAATCATGCGAGAGTGCTAAATCCTGAAATCAGGATAAATCCTGGGCCCGATTGTTCAAAACTTACGACGTCGTTAGTTAACGTGACGTTAAAATTTCAAACGTTAATATCACAAATATGCCAATATTTTTTGTTGCAAAAATGTGAGAAGCTTTTGCATTGCAAAAGCTTCTCACATATTTTCAACATAAAATATAATTGTATTTGGCTATAAAGTCACAAAACACTTAACAAGTTGACCTCTGAATGAGCTTGTTAGGCTAATGATGCTTTGAACAACTGGGCCCAGAACTTTACCACCCCTGTATATTAAAGCACATGAGCCGTGTCAGGAAAAAGCCTAGCTACATGTACCTGCAAATAAAAAGGACTCAATCACTCTGTGAATCCAAGCAGTCCAACTAAAGGCCTCATTTTATGACTGTGTACTCTTCAAGCAGGAGCTGTGAAAATGTGGTTAGAGACGCTTACTTCTGGTGCACTGCGTTGCAGGTTCTCATCCCAGTTAGACCAGCCAGCATCTGTCAAACCAGCATTAAATGGGTTCCTCTTTCCAATCAGAGCAGGTCAAGGCAGAGAGATTAGCTTCGTCTCTCATACGCTGTGCCCAAGATACAATGGACCTCTAACCCTCACTGCCCTTACATCAACTAGGCTATGGGAAACCTTTACCTTTTTATTCTTCAGGGTCCACACGTGGTGTGAGCAAAACAGCAAAGCTCTGATCAGGCTGTTAATGTGCAGAATGCACCCTTATTGCATGTTATGGCTCAAATAAGCTCAGTTGAAGCTTTCCCATGAATGAACATGTATCATTATCGAACTGAATTGTTTTTTACCTTAGCCCCAGGTACATAGCCAGCAACCATGTAAGGAGGACCAGCACAGGCTAGACTGTATCCTGCTACTTTCTGGAGATGAAGTTTGGTTTTAATTTCATCTGAAAAACACATAAAAATCACACTTTTTGTTTTTCACTTTTCACAAAATAAATCTCTGGGGAGTATAACTTGCTCCTTAAAATCAGGCTGGATCAGCTCTTCTAAAACTGCCTTATTTCTATGGTTTTAAGTAGAGCTGCAACGATTCACCCAACGACCGATTCGATTCGATTTCGATTTCAGACACCTCGATTCGATTAATTCGATTCGATTCATGATTGATTTTATGCTACCTTAATTCACCATGTTATCACTTTATTTTGTTATTTTTACACTTCTATTTATCTTTGGGGTGCATCTTTGATCACAGGTTTCTGCGAGTCATCGTTAGACGCCATTTTGATAACCCTACCGATAAGGAAACGAAACACCCGTATTGATTGGATGACCTAATTATTACTGACCAATCGTACGTTACGTTATAAACAGCGTTATAATATTCAGAGAGGGTCTAAAACACGGAATTCTGTTTTAAATGAGGGCCCATTCGGGGGATTGTGAATCGAATCGAAATTAGTGGAGTTGTTATCGGAATCGAATCGGCCCTTGTGAACCGGATTTTCGATGCATCGAAGTGAATCGTTGCACCTCTAGTTTTAAGACAAGTTTTTCCCTTCTAAAACAATCTGGAAAAAAAATCTATAAATCTGTCTTCTTATAAGTGGGATCTAGATTTTGGGGACTGTTTTAGAAGGGACAAACCCTTCTCAAAGCTGAAATTCATTAGACAGATATAGACATTTGGGGGTCAATCTAGAAATGGAAACCCCATCTTATTGCCAAATATCTATGGTAAATCCTTGAGGAGGATAAATTCCTCCTTACAATCAAGCTGGATCAGCCCCTCATACATGTAAATTAATACTTTACACTCAACTCTCGATATCTAAAAGTCCAAATTCATCCCAAACTACTGATATCTCAAAGAAAATTTTCTGGTCTCAGAAAATTTTCTTTGAGATATCAGTAGTTTGAGATATCCAGAGTTGAACTTTAAATAAAAACAGGAAATGTGTCCAATCTATAATCTTTGTAATAAGAGGGACTTTGAGATATCAGTGTTCGAGTAACTGAGAGTTGACTGTATATCGCTTAAGATGGGTGGTCACATCTCTGTTTTTCAGCCTTTTTTATAAAGGGAAACAACTTCTGTGACATCATCTTAGCTTCCCTGGAAGTAGGAGCCCTCCAAAAGGGATCTGCTATCAATAAAATTTGCTCCCTAGGGCAGCAAATTCTATCATAAACAAGTTGACCACCCCCTCTCCCCCCCCCCTTTAAAGAGGTAGACAAAAATGGTAGAGTTGCTTCCCTTGAAAGTGTACCCATTATCTTACAATTCTCCAGATTTTCACTTTTAGCTAATATAGGAAATCTACTGGCTTCTCCCTTTTAAATTCAACAAATGTATTTTCAACTGTACCTAAATTTAAGAACTCACCAATTATAATTCACAACTGAAACTTGCATATAAAGAATATGTGAAAATAAGCCAGTGCTGGTTCTTGCCAGAGGATGAGTCAAAGCCTGACTGCCTTTGGGGGGAAAAAAACAAGTGAAACATTTTTTTCCAGCTTCATAAGGGAGAGTCAGGTAACTTCAGACAGCGGGTAAATTCGGACACTGACATTGTTTCCTTTGTATATCAGTTGTTAGGAACTAAAACAAAAATTAACTGGCCAAACAGAGAAAATCCTGATGAGACGGCTCATTATGAGCCGTCTCATCTGGATTTTCACTGTTTGCAATTGTATGTCCAAATTTACCTGCCTGTCTGTTCATTAGTTTCAAAGCTGACTTACCAAAGTTACTGTTTTCAAAGAAGTGTAGTTCATTATTTACATTTCTGCAGCAGAGATGTTCATCATCTGTCCATTGTGGGGCCCTGAAATATATATGGAGATTTTTTTGTGAAAGCTTACTTTTGCTAGTTAGAGTTATTGGAATAGATTCGTGACGGAAAGGTGAATGGGTTCATATTCAGAGTGACAACTCTTCTATTTTCATTTTTGCTTCCCTTCCAAAGCGGGGTCTACTCTCCCAAGGATCATTTTTATACGAGCGGTTTTCCGTAAGTATTCATACTGAATTTCATATTCACAGATTAATGAGTTCCGAATGGTAATACTCAAACTCTAAATTTTCAGGATCTGTCTGACTGAAATAAAAGAAATATGAATAATATGTTACGGCCTAAAGATAATAGTGAAAACCCATTTATCACATGACATTGCTGTTATTCAGTAGATAATGCTGTGTCATGAAAATCGTATGACCACACATGTAATAACACTTTAGCGCGTATGTGTAACTTCATTGACAACAACTGTTTAAACAACAGGTTTTCATACTGAAATAATGTTCATTTTGAAAGGGATAAAATCCCATTTTAAAGGGTCACATGATAAATAGAATCTTACACTTGTGGTCATTTCATATGAAATTTATGAAACTTGCCGAAGGCTCATCTCATAAATATCATAATTATGAAATGACCACTCTTGTACGATCCTCTATGTTCCATGCAGAGTTCCATATGATCCGCAGCATGTTAAACAATAGTAATCCTGTAAATCCCATTAATACCCTAGATTTTCAAAACCCTAAGTCCTTTACCCATTACCTGTCTTAATTTTTGCAAAGTTCATGTTCTATTTAATAGCAATGTGCCAAAGTGTGCCAATCTGTGCAAACCCAGATCAGACTCTCCTCTATTATATACTTAGGTACTTCTGTCCATAGATTTAAAACAAGTACTGTTAAACTACCAGTATGTTATTTTCTTCTGTATAAAAGCCTTCAAACAGTTCCCTGTGGCAACACTCCAAAGATGCAGATTTGGAACACCTTGGTTTGTTTCCTTGTCGACTGCAACAAATGGAAAAAAAAAACTGCAAATTATAACACAGCTCCAGATCTTGGATGGATTTTGAGGAAAATTCTGGATTTTTTTTTTTCACATTAACCCTGTTGCACTCAAAATGGCCAAAACTCCATAGAGTTTTGGCCGTTCTGAGTGCAATAGGGTTAAACATACCACGTGCCCCCACATTAGAACTGCCTCATCAAGGTGGTTCTAATGAAGAGCCACAAAATATATTTTCAAGGAATATGAACTTAAACTAGAAATGTGTCCATAGGACACGGACGCCCCTGCCTAGTGCCCTAAGTAAGATGGCGCCTTGTTTAAGGTACTGGCACTTGTAGCATAACTAGGTTCACAAAGGCAGACTTCTATTGTTATCCTCGGGCAGATGTATTGTGCTTCTTGGATCAAGAGAAGTGGGTGGGTGGGTGTGGGGGGGGGGGGGGGGGGGTCATAACTGTGATATGTGATAACACTCTGTATCTTATCACAGGAATGGATGCCATGTAACTTGGGGGGGGGGGTCATGACTGTGATATGTGATTACACTTTGTATCTTATCACAGAAATGGATGCCATGCAACTTTCCAAAAGAAATAGCCCGGAAACAAGTAACTTTTCAAAAACTAACAAACAGAGACCAATTGTGTATGAAATGAAGTCGAAAAAGGGCCATAACTCCCACAATAATTGAAGGATTTTACTAAACATCGAACTTGACCTGTGTTTTATGATTATATACCTGTGTATAAAATATGAATTCAATATACCAATGCTTTCAAAAGATAATGAACGGAAACCAGTTTTTCATACAAAATGAAGTCGAAAAAGGGCCATAACTCCCACAATAATCAACGGATTTTGCCCAACATCGAACTTGACCTGTATTTTATGATTATATACCTGTGCATAAAATATGAATTCAATACACCAATGCTTTCAAAAGATATTGAACGGTAACCATTTCATCCGGGACATACGTACGTACGTACTCTACGTACGTACGGACAGCGGTGATTCTATATGCCCCCCCCCCCCCCCCCCCCATTTTAAATGGCGGGGGCATAATTATCTCATTTATAATTATCCTCAAATTTCAATCTTTACTGGCCATCTGAAAATGTTACAATTATACCTGCAGATAGACTAACTGTACAGATGCATGTAGAACACTAATGTTAATATTTTTTACTTTCACACTTAGTATTGGTATACTTTTAATGGGCTTCAACTCTTAAGGAAAGAATTTGCACCTCTAGGAGCAAATTCTTTCCTTTTAAGAGTTAACCCCCTTCTGGAAGTTTAGTTGCCCAGGAAAGCCAAAAAGAAGTCACAAAAAATGTTTTTCTTTGTAAAAATGGTGGTTGTTGTTGTTGTTGTTGAGTAGTGGTTTAACATACCAGTTAACAATATTTTAGTCATGTCAAGACGGTGCCTCCGAATTTGTAGGACTTTTACCCGAAATCAAATAAATGACAATCAGGCCCTGCTATAGCTACTAGTAGTTTTACCGCAGAGGCACCATGCGGCCCATAGATCTATTTCGCAGGCTCCAATAGACGGAGGCCATAAAAATGGTGGGAAAATATGGCAGTGTAAAAACGGTGGGAAAATATGGCAGTGTAAAAATGATGGGAAAATATGGCAGTGTAAAAATGGTGGGAAAATATGGCAGTGTAAAAATGGTGAGAAAATATGGCAGTGTAAAAATGGTGGGAAAATATGGCAGTGTAAAAATGGTGGGAAAATATGGCAGTGTAAAAATGGTGGGAAAATATGGCAGTGTAAAAATGGTGAGAAAATATGGCAGTGTAAAAATGGTGGGAAAATATGGCAGTGTAAAAATGGTGAGAAAATATGGCAGTGTAAAAATGGTAGGAAAATATGGCAGTGTAAAAATGGTGGGAAAATATGGCAGTGTAAAAATGGTGGGAAAATATGGCAGTGTAAAAATGGTGAGAAAATATGGCAGCGTAAAAATGGTGGGAAAATATGGCAGTGTAAAAATGGTGGGAAAATATGGCAGTGTAAAAATGGTGAGAAAATATGGCAGTGTAAAAATGGTGGGAAAATATGGCAGTGTAAAAATGGTGGGAAAATATGGCAGTGTAAAAATGGTGGGAAAATATGGCAGCGTAAAAATGGTGGGAAAATATGGCAGTGTAAAAATGGTGGGAAAATATGGCAGTGTAAAAATGGTGAGAAAATATGGCAGCGTAAAAATGGTGGGAAAATATGGCAGTGTAAAAATGGTGGGAAAATATGGCAGTGTAAAAATGGTGAGAAAATATGGCAGTGTAAAAATGGTGGGAAAATATGGCAGTGTAAAAATGGTGGGAAAATATGGCAGTGTAAAAATGGTGAGAAAATATGGCAGCGTAAAAATGGTGGGAAAATATGGCAGTGTAAAAATGGTGGGAAAATATGGCAGTGTAAAAATGGTGAGAAAATATGGCAGCGTAAAAATGGTGGGAAAATATGGCAGTGTAAAAATGGTGGGAAAATATGGCAGTGTAAAAATGGTGGGAAAATATGGCAGGGTACCCATACATCTTAAATAGCTGTCAATACATATACACACTGTGTATATATGCACAACTGGAAAGCTTTAATAGAGACTGTGTATTACACAGTCTCTATAAAAGCATTCCAGTTGTGCATATATTCAGCTAAATTAAGGGCTGTTATCTTTTTTCTTTTTTTTTTTTTAAATAATATGGCTATTTTTACAAAATCTAGGGCACATATGCGAGGAATTTTATTGGCACTCAAAAATATTCAGGATAACTGGTAACACACAACAAAATTTATTTCTACTTACCTGTGTATGGCTCCCACGTCGCTAATATTGTACCTCTGGGTGAAAACATCATGTTTGATGTCTTTGGTATTGTGTCAATTTCTTGAAGGACCTTGAAGTCACTTGTTCTGATGATAACTACCCTGCAAAACATTTGATTGGTGTTGCATGAAAAGATACATTATGAGGTAACTCAGACCAGCCTGCACATTAGGCTGACTCCCGTTGTTTAATTATTTGTCTTGATATTTTTATGATAACTTTCATTTTTGGACAGAGTTCTTCATCAATAGTATGTGCTAGGGCTGACTATTATCCCAAATTCTGACTATAACGATACTATCACTATCAGAGAAACCCCTATCACAATACTATTACTATCGAAGGTCTTACATCATCATGCATCACGATACTATCACTGTCTCTGAATATTGCCATTTCTTATTAAGAATTCAGATGATTTAAGTAAGTCCCTCATCTCTAAGTTACATACCAGTGCTGTCCACTATGAGTGTAAGCTTTACCACCATCTTAAGAAAAGTTTTTTTTGATGCAAAGCAGACACCTTTCAGGTTCCTAAATGACATTTGTTTGAAAGACAAGTGTCAAAAACTAGTCCACAAGGTGAAAATCTACATGAACAAAAACTGTCAAAACTATCAATAGTTGAAAGCACTATCGGCGATAGTTATCGATAGTTGAAAATAGGGGTGACTATTGCAGGCCAGAATGACTATTGCAATACTATTACTATTGCAGAAAACCCTATTGCAATACTATTACAATTGCAGGTTGCTATTGCAATGCATTGGGATAACTATTGGGGACAGATTTTTTATCCAAAAACTCTACTTGTGTATATGTAAATTGGTTTGTTCACATAAATTCACGGCTGAAAAGCATTATTTAATGACTGTCATTTCACAAAGTGCAAAGAATGACTACAATATACAAAAAATATGAGCCGCGACACGAGAAAACCAACAATGTGGTTGTGCACCCAGCGCAGACTCAGATCAGCCTGGGCATCCGCCCAGTCTTATCAGAGTCTTCGCTGTCCGCATGGAGGTAGCTCAGACCCTGAGGCTGATCAGTCTGCGCTGGGCGCACCACCACTTTGTTGGTTTTGTCGTGTCGCGGCTCATATTAAGTTTTTCACTCTTTGGAATCCATAAAAGCTAAACCACATGCATTCCTAATTTTCTTCTACCTTAAAAGCCTTGTTTCTAGAAACTATTGAAACTATTGCAATACTGAAAACACTATTGCCGATAGTATTGACATTGCAGCTTTCCCTATCGATAGTGACTATTGCCAAGACTACTATTGCAATATATCGATAGTCTGATGTATTGTTACAGCCCTAGTTGAAAACACAATCACGATAGCACTATCAGGCAACCACTATCACAATGCATCGATATATCGATGTATCATTACACCCCTAGTATGTGCTGACCTAACACAGCCAGGGAGCTGATATTTTTTAACTCATTGTGTCCAGAAAATGATGAAACACATACAACTCAAGCCAGTCTTCCTGGGCATTTGTGCAGTCAGCTTGATTACATGCTTCCTTTTTTGCACATACCATCTATGAATTCTGTAGAATCTTAAAACTGACACGAGTCTCATCATGTAATTTCCAACAATGTGGCTGGCATTGGTGACAAGCAAAGGCTCTGATCAGACAGCAGCCGTCTGAACAGAGCCTTCACTTGTCACCTCAGCCTTCTATGGATGTGGCTAAAGCCATAGAGTCAGCAGTGAGGTTTCCGATTACGATGACCAAAATATCACATGACAAAATTGCCACAGTGTATGAAGTCACACTACACTGCTTATTATTATATTAACCCTTAAAGCGCCAAAAATTAAAATTATTGAATTGACAAACAGTGCAGATCCAGATGAGGTGGCTCATAATGAGCCACCTCATCTGAATCTACACTGTTCGCCCTCTAGTGTTTGAATTCTCAATATGATATCGCTTGGAGAAAACATTTTTTGAAATTCTGCATACGTAAATTTTGTCGTCTGCTTTTTGGCGCATAAAGGGTTAATAAGACCAAGCTAAATTTTTGGGATTGTTCTGGAATAGAAAACTCACCATATAGCAGAATTACACAAAATAGATTTAGAGGGTCACTCAGGAGGCGGAAACTTTGTCTTATAACTGAATTATCAGTAGTGGTGGGCCAATGATCGATTACAATCGAAAGTCAGTTGGTTTATGCAACAGTTTACGATCATCAATAATATGAGCCGCGACACGAGAAACCCAACAATGTGGTTGTGCGCCCAGGGAAGACTAAGATCAACCTGGGCATCCGCTCAGTCAGAGCAGACTCTTCGCTTAGCGCTTAAAGGGTAGCTGAGGGTCTAAGCTACCTCCATGCGGACAGCGAAGACTCTGATCAGACTGGGGGGATGCCCAGGCTGATCTGAGTCTTCCCTGCCCAAACAACCACTTTGTTGGTTTTCTCACGTCGCGGCTCATATAATTCCCAATTGATTATAATCGGAAATAAATATTTGCTTTGAAAAATACAAAACTAGTGTAAAGAGAGACTGGCAATAACATGAATTATTGATGAAACATACATGTAGATTGTTTCCAAGGATAATTGCTCAGACCTGCTTAGATTTCACAAAGCCTGTTCATTTAAAATTTTTTCAAACATTGTTAAGTTCTGAAAATAAAGCATACAGAATGGCCAGTGATTTTTTTCTCTATATAAGTGGTGCCCATAAAAGGCACCAGTCCCAATTCAAAATAGTATCTTTTTTTCCCAACTGCAAGTTCCAATTGCAGGAGAAATTTTTCCAGGGACCATCTTACAGGCATAAATTTACTTGCTTGCTTAGAGAACTGGCAGATATATAGCTATTATTGAATGCAAATATTATAAATTATAAATTCAGTATCATGTCCCCTATCCAAGCACTTGAGGCTAAATATAAAGGTGTTTCTGAAATTCCATATTTTAGGAGAATATGATGCGATTTTCCCAATTCCGTGGGCACCGGCACCATTCCCAAAATTGTGAGAAAAAAAATCACTGAGTGGACTGTACTTAAACCGATTAAACAATCGATAGCTAGTTGGTAAGGTATTCTGATTATAAACCGATGATAGATTGTGGTTTTAAATCGATTGCCCATTACATAATTATTTGGGTACCCCATTAGTACAAGAAAGGATTGGTAGCTTTCATTATGTTCATTGAAGAGTGTACATGTACTTACATTTTACCATTACACCATGCAAAGAAACTGCCATCTTTACTGTAGATCATAACTTTGCAGGTTTTGCTGGTATCTCTGTAAAAATGATAACAAAATATTGTGAAAATAAAATACTACACCGGTATTGGTTTAAACATATTTATTGTTTCTCAATTACAACTAACATACAATCAAATATGAGCCGCGACACGAGAAAACCAACAATGTGGTTGTGCGCCCAGCACAGACTCAGATCAGCCTGGGCATCCGCCCAGTCTGATCAGAGTCTTCGCTGTCCGCATGGATGTAGCTTAGACCCTTAGCTACCCTTTAAGCACTTAGTGGAGAGTCTGATCAGACTGGATAAATGCCCAGGTTGATCTGAGTCTGCGCTGGGCGCACAACCACTTTGTTGAGTTTCTCGCGTCGCGGCTCATATAAACAGTACAAGCCTAGGGATTGGAACGAAAGCAAAATGCTTATCGAGTTCCTCTCCCTTACCGGTATTCTTGATATATCAAAGTCTAACTGGCTGGAAATTTTATGTATTTTGAGAGAATATAGCTGTGGCTGAAAAAAAACAACAACAACTGAAAATGTGTCTGAACTTTTGATATCCTCAAAAGAGGTATTGTCTCTGAGATATCAATGTTTGAGATATTGTAAGTATTCTGCAGCACACCTTCCTGACCATACCAAAGATTCCCCAGAAGGCTGTGTCTTGCCAGCACATTCTCACAAAGCAAAGCTAAACATGAAAACTCAACAAAATTTACACTTACAACAATGACAATGGAAAAGCAATACCTATATCTCACATTTTCCTCGTTCCAGGCATGGAAAAACTTTGCTTTGTAAATTTTGCTATTTTTAAGCATGCTTATTTTTTGCAAATTTTGAGTTACATGATATATTTGAAAATTTCGAATTTTACAGGAAGGACTTACATACATGTGATGAACTCTTGAGGACCATGTGGGAGATCTGGATTTCATTTCAGGGAGATTGAGTTCCTCATCAGGGAGACTTTTTGACCGCAACTTTGACGCGTTGTTTCGAGTACTTAACTGTTTTTTGTTTTTGTTTTTTGGTGGTGGGGGCAGGGGGGGGGGGGGCTTCTTGTTTTAAAATAAAACAACATGAACTAAAGTACAGTTGTATAGTTTGTTTAACTTCTTTACTTTTGAGTTACCCAATACTTCAAATATAACCTCAAAAGTATGCCATTTCAGTGCAGTAACACTACCATCCTAAGTTTAATTTACAGTGTAATTCAACAGTAGCCTTGAAGGTGGTATAATCGTGGATATAAGAACTAAATCACGTGACAGTCACATGACAAATAATTTCTTGATATTTTCTTCTTACATAATTAGACCACACCACCAGATGAATAGCATGATACAGTTTCGATGCAAAACAATATCGTTTTGATGTCAGAAAATTCATCAGCATATGATTGGGTGCTCTATGTATAGCAAATGTCAATGGGTTGTAAATTCGTGGATGTGTTCTGCCGCAAGATAAAAAATCGACGTACCCATGTCAGGTCACTTATTCATTATTTTCTGTTTCATAGATGCTTTTAGAAACTTTTTAGTTTTAAACGGATTTTAAATAACCCAATCTATATCAGATAGTAATGATTAAAGGAAGATACCCATCCAATTTAAACAGGATTCTTAAAGCTCCACATTGACTTTCCTACAACTAAAACATTTTAACTGTAGCGCCATAGCCCTTGAACAGAACGAGTTGAAATTCACTGTATTACTGTATGGTTATATTCGCTTGAATACTAAATAACAGTATGCACAGACTGTTTTCTTTGGAAAAAAAATACGAGCCTGGATTCAGCCCTACTCTCAAAACACAAGACTTTCTTTTTCAAGAAAAAGCAGATAAGGACCCCCGGTATAATAATCAAACAAGAGAACAATTTTGCAATAAGATTTTACACCCATACTAGGACCAACTGTTCACCGGAAGGTACAAAATCAGTAATCATTGCAATGTTTTCTCAGGCTGATATCCGAGATTAGAAAATGGCCGCTATTCAGGTATGCAAAAAAGTAATAACAAAATAAGGCATAAAAGCAATTGGTCAAACTTTTTAAAAAGTTTTATTCCCTATTTAGGTTGTAAGCATTTGCTTTTTTTATTAAATAAAACCTTTATGCATGGTTAAATGCTAGGAGAATAAACACTTAGTGAAACTTCTTTTGCGCATGAATATTATGCAAATTACTAACACCCACGAATTTACAACTCCCACGATTTTACAACCTCCAACCATACTGTTCATAGTGTTAGTGCTGACCATTCCATTGCTAAGAAACAATCTGATTATCTAGCATTCTCAAACCATCACCCCTCCCCACTTTTTCCTAACCCTCCCTCAATATAAAAGTCCAAAATTGCATCTTGGATGATGGGTCCGATTTGCTCCAGTTATTTTGATGAAAGCTGATACTTGTTACAAACTCAAAATCTGTTTATCTCAAAACCGAGCTATATTCTACACTTTAATGAACATACCTGTCATTAGAGCTGTCTATTTTCGTTGAATATTGGTTTAAACAATATTTATTTCAACTCATTTACACGCATAGCACATACAATAAATAACTGGAAAACAGGATCTGATAACAAGCGATAACCACTTATACAATCATCTCCTGGACTTCGTTGAATATTAGATTAAGAACAAATATAGCTGCATATTTGGGTCAGTAAACTTGTAGAATGGCATATTTTTGTCTCAGTCAGATGCTGAAGATCGCGGATTTCCCATGTTTTATTTATAAATTCACACTGGTTCTCATTTCGCATACGATGCATCTGAACCGGCGGGAACTGGATAGAAAAACGCGGGAAACTATTCTTAAAATGAACGAACCGACTTAACAAAACAAACAAAAAAATGCTGGCACTGTGATGATTTCATGAAAGTATGATCTGATCAGCCTGCGCAAATTTTGCATGATCGATATTTATAATGACTGTACATTAGGTATCTGACATGTTTACTGAAAAAAATCGATATGGAATCATTGTCGATTGGCGGCACGTCCATCTATTGCATTCGTGCAACTCAATGACATAAACAATGACCGATGCATAAAGCCGCGACGCAATAAAAGTTATTTGCTCTCGGTAAAAGTTACCTGCTAATATTTACATTAGCACTGCAAAGCTCCCTGTAACCCCAATTAAGTGATCCGGGAGTCAATGTGGTTTACAAGTCAATAATTACATTGGGTCACGTGGCTTTGAATGACAGCTCATCTCACTAACTAGCACGTGGAATCAACAACATGCCTTGAACTGGAATGGCTAGCAAACATTGAGTGACAGCTCGCTACGCCTACTTGCACGTGAAATCCACAGCAGGAGATGGAATTTACTGGTAGGCAGTGACAATGCGGCTGTTCCAAACTATTGCGAAATTCGGCCGGTAATGTTTTAAAAACCATTCTTATATATGTATTTCTTATTTTTGTTAATCTTTTTATTGATCAAAAGCATGGTTTAATAATATAAATATAAGGAATAAACGTTATTTTTAAACGTTTACTGAAGTATAAACTACATCGGGTCATAAGCAAAGTTCACGTAAACCCCTTCGGGGTTCACTTAGGGGAGACCGGGGATAGTTGATGCACTTTTTAGAATTTTTTATATATATCGTGACCGGACTGCCCAATTTTGATCATCTTTGTATGTACTAAAAGTTCTATCTTTTGTGCATTTAAAATCAAATAGTAATCCTTGAATTTTGGTATATTTTCCCTCTGTTTAAGTAGATTTCTTTGGGAAGTCGAATGCATCAACTTGCCCCAGTAGTGGGGCATGTTGATGCAACGCTTGGGGCAAGTTGATACAAAGTTTTTTCTTGCCTTTACAAGTCCATGCAACGAATACAACAGTAAATTGACCGTTTTTATTGACAAATGGGGCTTTCCGTGCTTTCTAGTTACATGCATTTACTCAAAATTATTTTAGCCATTGCAGTTATCGCCAGTAAAAGATCTCTACAAGGGATGTTTGTATATGAAGAATTGTATGATAAAATGATCAAAACAGTCTATACTTTTCTTTCTGAAACTTCAGAATATTTTAAACGGGAAAATATCATTTCATTGTTATAGATGCTATATTGAATTGGGGGGGGGGGGGCGGGGGAAGGGGGGCACAGCAATTGGTACAGTCTATATATGCGCCCAGCGAAGACTCAAACTAGCCTGTGCATCATCAGCTCCGGGTCAGAGTCTTCACTGGCCACATGAAAAGGTATGCTTCCTTAGCTATCAATGGAGCGCACAGCACACAGACTCTGATCAGACTGCGCGGATGTAGTCTTCGTTGGGCGCACATGTAAATTGTAGGAATTACTGTGACATGGCTCGAATGCCATTGTATATTTGTTTGAATATGATATGATATTTTCTTAAATACTACAAATCCGAACTGCTTAAACTATTGTACATGGTTCTAGATCAGTTAGGGATCAAGTCCATCCAAATATTGTGAACAGCTCATGCAGTCTAATAGAATTCTATGGTGCATCAACATGCCCCTTGCTCATTGCATCAACTTGCCCCAACCATGCCCCACGTGACATTCAGCAAGATAGACAACAAACAAACATTGTTTTCCTTCAAAAGAGCATATGATTTTGAAGATGAAAGATTTCTCTACCTATATGCATAAAAGAATTATGAACAACCAGAAACAAATGTGCGCTAAACGAAAAATTGCAAAATACCATAAGTTTACTTAGATGTGTCAAAAATGAACTTTTCTTTACCAAATTCTTATTTGTTGTCGAAATTCCGCAAAACTTCAGGAAAAGATGGCAGCTGTCAATTACTACTTTAGTTCGTCATTTCTGACGTCCATAATAACGTCATTGTCTTTTTATTTCCACTGCATCAACTTGCCCCGTGCATCAACTATCCCCGGTCTCCCCTACTTTGCTCGTGACCCGATGTAGTTTATACTTCAGTAAACGTTTAAAAAATAACATTCATTCCTTAATTACATTTAGAACAGGTACCTTTACTGGTGCGCTAGCCAATTTAACACCTCGCTGCGTCTGATCAGCGAATACCCTTCGGAATGACACGTCCTATATTGCACCCTGTTAGGTAATTAGGTCACGGACAGTTAATCCTTTTGACAGCCGCCGGCTAAGTAGTTACCGCAAAATGGACGGTTCAGAAAAAAATATGACAGGAAAATTCAGCATCCGGGAGATTCTGAATACTTTCCGGGAGCGCGGGAGATGGGCTCCATTTCCGGGAGACTCCCGGATGATCCGGGAGACATCACATGTATGGACTTAGGTGAATCAGTTATATGTAAAGCATGATCATTTTATTTTTAAGTCCAACTGTATATTACAATGTATCTAATCCCAGAAAACCCCTTCATTTATTACTTATACATTTAATGATTACGAACCATGGCCATGATTACAGTGGCTTACAAGATATTTGTGTTTTAATTTGATAAGCTTAAGCGGTTCATGAAAAAGAAGTTGCTCTGACATACCTGCTAAAAGGTGGTTCTGTCTTTAATGCAGGTGGACCATTTATCATCCATAGTCCGTCCATTCCCCGCACTGAAATAGAAAACAATACACATAGCATGTGTCTGACAGACAGAAAAAATTGTGTATTTCGCATCTTTGAGAGACTTGAGTTCTGGACAAATTTGGTCAGGAGAGCTAGCCAATATTGGAAGCTAAGCAACAGAGTGCTAGGTTAGTAGCAGGATGGGTGACACAAGGATTAGAGCAGGGCAACTGGAGAATTGGGTGGGGGCTTATCAAGAGTACCATCAGTTACATCAATAAAAATAAGAATATTGGCAATGCCCAAGAGGGGAACAAGTCTGGTACTCACTACTCAGCTTCTTAAAAGAAATGTAAGAGTGTGTCAGACTCAGGGCTATAGAAACCCAAATTTTAGTCGGTTCTGACCAATTTTGAGTTCGAAAAACCGATTAAGATGTCATAAGGCACGTTTTTTTAGGTCCGAAAAAAACACAATTTGCAATGTATCATGACATAATTACCTGAATTTTAGCCATGTGTCATATTATTAATCCAATAATCACGCACCGCTGTCACAAGTCATCACAGATAAACAAAGTGTCGAATGTCTTGCCAAGGTGTGAATACTGATTATGTTTTTAGAAATCTTCGATAACTAGCACGTGTCACAAGTTTGGCCAGCGGCGAATGTTTTGCACAACTCGTAATACACACATACATGCCTACGCATGGAAAAAGGCTGTGCAACGTAAGGTTACTGTATTCTTTCAAAGATAGCATAAGGAAAGAATTTGACTAGCAAAAAGAAAATTTAAACCGGACTTGATTATGTGCAGGCTAGTCAGCGTTGTTTTAGCCGACGTCATTTCTCGCGCAGAAAAATATTTTTTTTTATTCGTCCGAAGGCACCTTTTAGCAAGTATATTCATATTTCAAGGGAATAAACTTGAATACAGTAAAATAGATCAATCGTAATACTTCAGCCAATTCCGTAAATGAAGATCGGCGAGGATGTCCGATGTGTACTTTCACTTTCGGTCTGACTGTCTTTGCGCTTTAAAGCACATTTTTCACGATAAGTAAGAACATGTGGACTAAATGGCTACTTCAGCGATGACAACCGCGTTATAACGGCACTCCAGTGTAGTCATTAGTTTTCGTGACTTTTTGGATTGTGCAATACACAGTGAAGTCATTAGTTTTTGTGTCTATTTTGGATTCGTATGACGTCTTTCTTTCTTTCTTTCTTTCTTTCTTTACTGCTATCGGTCATTGGCCGTCCAGACCAATTTGGATTTCAAAATTTCTGTAGCCCTGGTCAGACTGTAGTGACAGAGGCTGTAACAGGCTCATACGATATATATTAGATATATACAGCTTTGCTACATATAATGAGCTAGCTTTTACTGTGACATGGTAGTTTACTTGGCAAATACTGTAAGTATTTGGCAACTGGGTGCTAGGTTAGTACCCTAGGATTGGAGCAGGAAAACTAGACTAGTCCTGGGGCTCATCAAGGGTACCCTCAGTTACAACAAAACCACAAATGTTGGGTAGTCTAATGGTTTACCTAGTCCCAAACTTCTGACGTTACGTTTCAGAAAGCTACACTAACGTAGCAATGTGTAAGAAGCTATAAAAGGCCCTGTGTACAGGTCTAATTCATAGTTGCTTGAAGAGTACCAAGTCAGGGGCCTCAGCCACAGAGGCTGGCAAAGAGTTCCAAACTGGGATGGTCCATGGAAAGAAGCTATATTTGAAGACATCTGTTTTTGATGGAACTTGTCTTAGCTTCTTGGTGTGATTAGCTCTTGTCCGTGTGTTGACTGGAGAGAGGTACGCTGAGGCAGGAACGTCCACTAGGTCATTGATCACTTTGTAGAGTAAGGTCAACTGGATCTTAACTCTCCTTGATTCTAGTGACTCCCAGTCTAAGTCCTGCAGCATCTCGGTTACACTGCTGGTGTTATGGTAGCGACTGGTAGCGTACCTTGCAGCTCGCCTCTTCACCATCTCTATTTTGGACTTTCCAGAGACTGTATGAGGGCTCCATACTGATGAGCAGTATTCTAGGTTTGGCCAAACTAAAGTCTTGTATGTAGCTGCCTTGGTGTCACTGAGCAGGAGCCAGCACTGTTAACACGGAGGTTTCTCCGAAGAAATCCCAACATGCTGTTAGCCTTCTTGACTGTTCGGTCAATATGGTGATTCCATTGTAGGTTGTTGGAGAGGTCCACCCCTAGGTATTTTGCAGTGTGGACAGCCTCGAGTTCTTGACCTTTCAGGATATACTTGGCTTCAATTGGTTTTCTTGCCCTTGTTACTCTCAGAATGTTGCACTTGTCAGGATGAAAGGCCATTCCCCACTTTCTCTCCCACTGTGCCAACTTGTCCAAATCATTCTGGAGTGCAATGGAGTCCTGTAAAGTCTTCACTCTTCTATAAAGTATACAGTCATCTGCAAACAGCCTCGTTTTGGATTGCACAGTGTCTGGTAGGTCATTAATAAATAGAAGAAAGAGCACCGGTCCCAAGACTGTACCTTGGGGTACACCGCTAACAACTGGGACTTTATCTGATGTTGCTCCATCTACTACCACTTGTTGATTCTGCGATGCCAAGAATGAATTGACCCAACTGTAGGTATTTCCTCGGATTTTCCTCGGATTCCATAATGTTGGAGCTTTCTTAATAACCACTGATGGGGTACTCTATCAAAAACTTTAGAGAAATCCAGGATAATTAGGTCTGTTTGTAGGTTCTTGTCAAGGGAGTCAGCAAGCTCGTGACAAAGAGTGACCAACTGTGTCTCACAACTCCGACGTGCTCTGAAGCCATGTTGGCAATCTGTCAGAATCTTATGCTGCTCATGATGTTGCTGACGAGGATGTGTTCCTGTAGTTTGCAACACAGGCTTGTCAAGGAGACTGGTCTGTAATTGCTAGCTTTGAATCTGTCACCCTTTTTTGAAGATAGCAGTAACATTAGCTGAACGCCAATCCGCAGGTACTTCGCCAAGGGATAATGTTCTCTGGAAGATGACAGTGAGAAGGGGAGCAAGCTCTACGGCCAGGTCTTTGAGTATTCTTGCTGGGATCAAATCTGGGCCTCCTTAGTTCAGTGCTGGAAATGGCCAGTAGCCCGGTGGCCAAATGTGCCTAATTTTTGTCTCGGGCCACCAGAAATCTCCAAAATATTACCTTTAGTGGCCCAAATTTATCTTTCTGGCAAAACTGAATGAATAGGAGCTTTAGGAAGTGGATAATTTGGGCCACTGAAAGTTAGGCCTGTTATGCTTTTGGGCCACCACACAAATTTTGTGTGTTTCCAGCACTGTACTTGGGTTGATCTTCTGAAGTAATTTCAATACTCTGTCTGAGCTGAACTCAATTTCTGGCATTGCTGTCCTTCTAACTTTGGTATGTCTGTTTCATCTTACCTTGTGAATGTTGATTCCTACTGCCTGTTCAGGATATTTGATTTGTCAACATTGTCCGCATGCATCTTCCCATTCTCTTTGAGTGGTGCAACTCCACTGCTGTCTTTCCGGAGAGACTTGATATAGGACCAGAATCTCTTTTGTTTCCCTTGCTTCTGGTCATGGTCTGGGTCACCGATATCAATCAGGTTCTCCACATACTGCCAGTAGGCTTGCCGCTCTGTTCTTTGTATCTTTGCTCTCATGCACTTGTACTGTTCCACATCTTTAGCTTTCTTGGTGGCCTTCTGTTTCTTGAATAGTCTGTTCTTTTTTCTGTGAAGGGCTTTGATTGTTCTTGTCATCCATGGTTTGGGCTTTTTGTCTCCCCTTATGGTCTTGCTTGGTATATATTTCTCCATCAGACGATGAATGGTGGTCTTAAATTCCAACCAAAGAGTGTTAATGTCCATGGAGTTTGCCTTTTCAAGAAAAGAGATGGTAAATTCTCGGTACGTAAATTCACCGGATCGGACCGGATCGGGCCTAATCACCGGATCGGACCGGATCGGACCCGAATTTCAGCATCTATAGCTGTTTTATAATACTTTCTTTGACTGTTAATGTGTATATTTTGCATAAGATGGTGCATACAACAGATATATTACAATAATATTTGAATTTAATGAATTTACAGTTTGTTGTAATATCGTGAAAATTTCACTGAGACAGATACGTGAACATGCATATACAATATAATGTGATTGAAATGGCTAAAAAATGAAAAGGCCAGATGAAATAATCCGATTTTTTAAATTTTTGTTCGAAACATAGAGTGTGGGTACACGTTATAGAGGTGGTTTAGAGCAGACCAGTGACCTATAAATACATATAGGTCACTGAGCAGAGATAATATGTGCTGGATACATCATGCTAAATGCAATGCAGACCCCCTTTAAACCCAAATATTACTACAATATATCCGTTGGGCACACTATCTTCTACAAAATATAAACATAAACAGTCATAAAAAGTATGATAAAACAGTTATAAATGGTAAAATTCGGGTCCGATCCGGTGATTCAGTCCGATCCGGTCCGATCCGGTGAGTACACGTACCCGTAAATTCTTGCAGCTCACTCTTGAAACCATCATAGTCAGCTTTGTGGTACTTGTAGAGACGTAGATCTAGGACAGGAGGGTTTTTTGATTGGTCTGAGGCTGGACTCAACAAAATTGCCTCATGATCAGAAATACCAGGGATGACACGGGTCTGGTTTACCAATGTATCATTACTTGTGAAGAATAGTTCCAGGATGCTTTCCAAGTCATGATTCTCTGCACCCCGTATACCCCAGGTGCACCCTCCTTATTTTAAAACAGGGTATGAATACTCAAGCAAGGCATTTTATTTTCACCATGTATCATCACCGGAAGAAGAAAATACGAAAAAAATCGGGCCGAATACTTGGTAGCTCGAACCAACATGAAACACGGGATGTGAAGATGTAACGCTGTTTCTAAAATGTCGAAGTGATAACAGGAATAGAAATGGAACGTATAAATATATCAGCTGAAGGTAAGGTATTGAATTAGTTTAAATGATGCTGACATTCTCAAGTGATAACTCACTTGCAATGGGGAGCGCCATCTTGTCTTCGTTCCCTGAAGGGGTGACGGTACCAATTCATTTCCCATAGACCGCAATACAAACATTTTGGAAAATACAACACCTTTCCTGCGAATCGCGGCTACTTTAGACCATAGCTCCTTCTAGCTGGTGGACTCAAAATTTAAACAAGCAAAGAAAAACAATACCTTATGTTGCATTTAAGAGAGCCGGGTAAACCCAAACCCAACAACCGTCTGCGGAACTGCTTTCTGATGAAAATAACTGTCGAAAATTCAAAGAGTTTAGAAATGCAAAACAAGAATACTTGTAGACATTCAATAATTCAACTCCCTAATTTTACATGTTCAACCACTGAATTAAAAAGAAAAAATAATAACATTAACTCAGCATCCATTTTCAGCCAATAGCAGCAGCTGATGTTTTCTATGTATTCAAATTGTCTGCTAAAACCCTTGTGTACCCATAAATTGATGACGTAGTAGGTACTTTCACTCCTATACTGCACCCAAAATCTTTAAAATCAAATAAGTCCTGCCTGAATTCAAAATTCAGGCTTTCTTCAAGACAGTTTCCAAGTTTCGAAGAACTCCAATGACTGGATTTCCTTCAACACTGCGCTAAAGTTTTCGCATCAGGTCACTTCGGCCGGAGTTGAAAAACACAATTTTTTACGAAAAAGCAAAAAGTTTACCTCATACTGGTGGAAAATATACTCAAGCACACAACTCTTTCTCTCTTAACTTGAAACTTCAAACTGTTCAGCTGCTAAAATAAATCAAAACATGAAATAATGGTCATTCTATAAGAATTTACACTCATTCTTGGAAGTACACCCCCAAATTTGCAAGAAAAATGTGCATTTTTTTGGCAATTTGGACACCAAAGAGTGTCAAAATTGGAAATCAATGCAGTTTTCTGCTTTCTAGAACAGACTTCTAGAACTGATCTAGCAAGCTAAGGAGCAAAAAAGATAGTTGAAGGTCTTTTTACAGTCAGCAGTGGTGAAATCTGCAGACGACACTGTGTCGCGCCTTAAAATCTCTACCAAGACCCAACTTTGGACCATGATTTTTCCAAAATGAAGCTTTTCCCCAGGTTTCGAAAGCATACGGCTTATAATTTTGAACAATCAAATTCATGAAAATGCAGTCCTTATCCAAGATATCATGTAAACTGATGCAAGGGGACCTTTCAAATTAACCCCACCCCCTCCAGAAATCAGTGTCAGGAGAGATTCAACCCAACTGAGACAACATTGAGGGCCAGTCTTGTTATTTTGAACATTTCAGATGTGAATTACTTACAGAACAGCAGCATTTCAGTGTAATGAGACACATTTTACAAGAGACTCCTTGAAAAACCAATGGAAAACATTGAAATAAGGCACAGAAAGAAAAAATCTACTTTCGCTTTATACTGCACCCAAAATCTTTAAAATCAAATAAGTCCTGCCTGAATTCAAAATTCAGGCTTTCTTCAAGACAGTTTCCAAGTTTCGAAGAACTCCAATGACTGGATTTCCTTCAACACTGCGCTAAAGTTTTCGCATCAGGTCACTTCGGCCGGAGTTGAAAAACACAATTTTTTACGAAAAAGCAAAAAGTTTACCTCATACTGGTGGAAAATATACTCAAGCACACAACTCTTTCTCTCTTAACTTGAAACTTCAAACTGTTCAGCTGCTAAAATAAATCAAAACATGAAATAATGGTCATTCTATAAGAATTTACACTCATTCTTGGAAGTACACCCCCAAATTTGCAAGAAAAATGTGCATTTTTTTGGCAATTTGGACACCAAAGAGTGTCAAAATTGGAAATCAATGCAGTTTTCTGCTTTCTAGAACAGACTTCTAGAACTGATCTAGCAAGCTAAGGAGCAAAAAAGATAGTTGAAGGTCTTTTTACAGTCAGCAGTGGTGAAATCTGCAGACGACACTGTGTCGCGCCTTAAAATCTCTACCAAGACCCAACTTTGGACCATGATTTTTCCAAAATGAAGCTTTTCCCCAGGTTTCGAAAGCATACGGCTTATAATTTTGAACAATCAAATTCATGAAAATGCAGTCCTTATCCAAGATATCATGTAAACTGATGCAAGGGGACCTTTCAAATTAACCCCACCCCCTCCAGAAATCAGTGTCAGGAGAGATTCAACCCAACTGAGACAACATTGAGGGCCAGTCTTGTTATTTTGAACATTTCAGATGTGAATTACTTACAGAACAGCAGCATTTCAGTGTAATGAGACACATTTTACAAGAGACTCCTTGAAAAACCAATGGAAAACATTGAAATAAGGCACAGAAAGAAAAAATCTACTTTCGCTTTAGGGGTGACGGTACCAATTCATTTCCCATAGACCGCAATACAAACATTTTGGAAAATACAACACCTTTCCTGCGAATCGCGGCTACTTTAGACCATAGCTCCTTCTAGCTGGTGGACTCAAAATTTAAACAAGCAAAGAAAAACAATACCTTATGTTGCATTTAAGAGAGCCGGGTAAACCCAAACCCAACAACCGTCTGCGGAACTGCTTTCTGATGAAAATAACTGTCGAAAATTCAAAGAGTTTAGAAATGCAAAACAAGAATACTTGTAGACATTCAATAATTCAACTCCCTAATTTTACATGTTCAACCACTGAATTAAAAAGAAAAAATAATAACATTAACTCAGCATCCATTTTCAGCCAATAGCAGCAGCTGATGTTTTCTATGTATTCAAATTGTCTGCTAAAACCCTTGTGTACCCATAAATTGATGACGTAGTAGGTACTTTCACTCCTGAAGGTTTTCGGACGGGTGAAGAAATTCATGCGCGTATGGGTCATACTAAATCCCGAGTTTCAACAACTAGAAATGGTGGTGTGGGGTAGGGGTTCAAGTCATCTATCACCAGGTGGAGATGCATTCGGGGGATTGGAAGAATAAGAATACCGTTTTCTTGATCTCTTGGGGGGGGGGGGGGAGGGGGAAATCATTAAGCCATGGATCAGGGGTGGAGGGAGGGGCATACATTTTTGGCATGTTGGGGGAGGTATCAGAATTCTTCTATCAGTCTTCATTTTAAAAAATGTCTCAGCTTCTGGGGGCCATGCTCCCCAACTTGTCTTCAAACCATATACGCAAAAGGATAAATAAATAAGATTTGCCAGATTCATGATCTCCTGAGAAATAAAGTTTCTTTGCTAGTAGAACAGTATAGATAATATCTATAAAACCATGCCAATCAGATAATTTAATGATTTAATGCCTGCGTTTGTGACATCATCTCTCCAGGTGCCTGTCATCAACAAAACTGCCTTGGCTTCTGGGGGCTCAACCCCTAAACCCCCTTCCCATTAATATTTATAACAGCTTTATAGAGCATTCAGCATAATATTTCTGGGTGAGCATATGCAGAAAAAATGCAGAAAGCATTTAATGGACCATTAAGCTGTATACATGTAAATAATTAACCTGCAAAAATGAGAAAATGTTTATTGTCTCTCATAGTTTTGACTGAAGTCAGTCTGATATAAAATAGGTAGTATGGTCATTATCATGTAAATGTAGGGTTGTTGTGGAGTGGGGGGGGGGGGGGCATTAAATTTTTGTCACCTATTTGGGGAGGGGGAGGGCGGGGTTTGAAAATAAATTCTGGTGAGACTAGGGGGTCTTAAAGAATTTTCTGAATCATATGAAAATGTACCCGGCCCCACCCGATAATAAATGACTCATCCCTAATGTCCATTCTAAGGCGGAAGCTTCTAGTGTGGATCCTGTTGATTATTGTAGTCCTAGCGTTTGTGGCTTCCGCCTATATAGCTGTACGCAGTTTTTTTCTGTTTATTTTCAATGACCATCTGACCTTCAACTTGCCCACTTTGTTTTTCTGTGTATGTTTCTCTTTGTACTTTCATTTGTTTTGTAGTCGTTGTGAGGAGCTGGACAAGAAAGGAGAGGTTGTGTGCGAGAAACTACATAAAGTCCCAAGTAGCTTAAGCTTCTTCCATTCCAAGGCGGAAGCCTCTGGTGTGGATCCTTTTAATTGTAATTCTAGCATTGTGATCGGGTTGTAACGTTTCAAATATTCGTGGTGTATGGACAGACCAAGTAAGATAGTTCTCGCTAGAAAAGGTATTTCAAAAATCGGAGACACTCATGCTATCAGGGCTTTTTTACCAAATGATATAGAACAGTTTTAAACTCAGTTTTAAACTGCGTGTTTTAATATAACGTTCTTCCCTGAAGTTCAGTACCGAAATCTTACCTGTGATCCGCCCCACGTGATCCGCCCGTAAACCGCAGGAAGCTCGCGAATTGACTATGGGAAAATAGTTAAATTGTTTGCAACATAACCATTCCGCCTATATAGCTGCCCACTGTGCTTTCTTTTTAAATGCCCGCCAGACCTTCAATACTGCCCACTTTGCTTCTCGCTGTGTTTTCTTTCCTTTTGTAGGGTTGTATTGATGGATGATAAAGGAGAGGTTGTGTGCGTGGAAGTACATTAAGCACTAAAAGCTTAAGCTACTTTACGTTCTGAGTTGGAAACATCTAATGAGGCCCTCCCAGGAATTTTGGGGAGCTAAGGAGAAAGGCCGTTTATTTTCAGGGAGCTGGGGAGCACTTGCAATTATTTTCAGGGAGCTGGGGAGAAAGCTCCAAATTTTGGGGAGCTGGGGAGCATTGTCTGTCAGAATGGGATTTTCTGAATTGTTTCGCTTCTGGGGGACTGTGCCCCAGACCCCCTGTATACATATAAATTAATACCATTCGTTGTTAGACATGCCTCTGTTCTAGCGACATTAACTTTCTAATTGGCATGCCCACCAGACGCTTTGCAAACACTTGACTAAAAAACAGGACCTCAGTATCCATTCTAAACATTTTGTGCCGACTTAGAATGATGGGGACCCTCTTAGTAATGTCTGCTTGCAGCGTATTTTGCTATATTAATTCATAGATCATTGCTTGCAGATCCTGTACGTAAGCAACAGAAAGTTGCAGTGATTCCTTTTACAAATTTGCCTCTTTGCATCATGGGACCCACTAGGCCAGAAATCTTTACATTCCAAGCTCAAGATTGTGCATCCCTTCGTGGACTTGTTGATTATATAGGTTGTGCATCAAAAACTTGCATTTTCAAGATCAAAGAAACTAGTTTGTAACACAAAATTACAGGTACTGAGTTCAGATAATCAGTGATTTTTTTTCGCGTCACAGACGCGTATAATTTCGATATTGTTCCACTTCACAAGATTTCATTGGTCAAATAACACGTATGTCAAAATTTAGCCAATAATATCAAAGGTCAAGGAATATTTAATCTTCAATTTTTCCCGTCGCATGCACTGTGAATACTAGCACTCTGTCATATATCAATTCAAAATGGTTCTCTTGTTGGTAATTTTACAATAGAAAACAGACGCAGATATTCAAAACTTTCTCTTTTTTTCGACGTAGATCTACTTTTGATTTCTACTTTCGGTTTAATACACACAAATAAACAGTGCACCATGTTGGTAACTATTTTTGAAATCAGGTCAATTTCAAAATTGACCGCAGTCCATTTTTTGAATTCCAAATTGGACAGCCCTATTTTGAGATAGGTCATTGTCGCTACCCAGTGTCAAAATTACGGTTGCGGGTACCTACCAATATAGCTTACGTGAGTCATATTCAGGAATGTTATTGTCAACTCTTCAACGAGAGACATATTAGAAAACACACTTCCATTTAATCTGCGACGGTTATCTTTTTTTTAAATATTTTTCTTGTTTACAAATTTACTTCTAAAATTCCCAGGATGCCCAAGGCCAGAACTCTTTGTATCCCAGTCTCAGAGGTTTCTGCAACCTTTCTTCGACATGCTGATAAAAAAACAACCGTGTAGCCAAATCCGTTCAGTATAGATCATTAAAACCAGTTTAAACTATGATATCAATGGACTAGCTGCATGTTACACTAACAATTGCAGGCAAATTTTTGTTTCAAATCTTTGCAGCCTGTGGATGCACATTTTTTCAAAATGTTGTATCCTCAGCAAATTATATGCATCAAAGATGCAGGATGCAGAGGTAAATAAAAATCCCTGAAGTTGCCCTTTTCCCACACTTTGGGCTTCCCTCCTATAAGAATCAGATACATACTAGTTGGTAAACTGATTCAGAATTAGGATTTGTGTTTGTAAATCAATATTAGCGATCAGGTTTGCACTGCCATAGGCGTAAAAGCCCCAATGGAAGTCAGTAGGGGCTTCAAGTTCCCGCACTAGTTGTGCACTGCATAACCTACACACGCTGGCGTGTGAGGGGAGGTAATCCAAACTAGTTCCCGCACAAACAAAGCAGGCAAAGTTCTGGAACAAGTTGCACACGCAAATGACGCAAAGTTCTGGATCAAGTTGCACTAGTCAAAGTACGTTTACTGAGGCTTATGCTACATTACTAAAAACTTCTGTGAAGCCTTTGCTTTTCCAGCTTCATGGCAGCTGAAGTTTTCATCATTTTGGGTTGCTTTGGCAACCAAACCAAACAAGCAGTTGGCATAAAAAATATTGATATGGGGCTACTGACGAAACATTTATTTCTTATGAAATCTGCAATACAAAGGCTGTAAGAGCAAAACAACCAAAAACATTTTTTTAGCATTCTCCACAAAGTCAATGACAACTTCAAACTGTCTCGGCAACCGAAGTAGCATAGTAATTGGCATGAAACAAAACTTATTGCTCCCCCCATCGCACAGGCGTTACATTTAGATTACAAAGGGCCAATATGTATTTTGAAAATATCTAAAATGAATGGACGACTGACAGACACTGTACCACAGCCCTATACTGTGAGCTTGGCACAGTAGAGCTAACTTTTCCTAAAACGGTTGCAGATAACTTGTGCTGCGAAGAGCCGTTTTGTAAATTTCCTATTGAATAAGGCCAATACAGACGTTAAAAAGGTGTATACTTGCTTTCCCCTCTGAGTATGGGACTTCTGTATGCCTCAGAGAGCCCTTTCATTATGTAAATAAAACGCAAATGTTGTGGTTTGATTAGGAAAACTTCTGAAATTTCAAATACAGATTAACAGCAAAATCATATTGTCCAGTTTGCAGCATGTGAAAAACGTGTAAAATCAGCATGTACATATAATGCAGCTAGTGAAGCACTTCAAACAGTAATTTTACTATTCCACATCAGTTAACCTTGTCTAGTCTAGTCTTGTCTATCCTATAACCTTGCGAGGTGGCTGGGACACCCAAGGTGACCTTACAACAATCACTTTCCACCTTGTCCTGTTTTCAGCTGCCCTCGTTGAGTTAGCAGTTAGAAAAACTTAATTCCCACAGAATTTGCATGAGCAGTAAAAGATAATGGAATATGGGCATACAGAAAGTGTATACTTTCTTTGGCCTCTGAGTATAGTTATTGCACCTAATATCTGACCGAAATTTTATGGAATTTTAACGAAAAGTGTCGAATATTTTAGGAAGCATGCTTGAATATTTTTAGGGAGCTGGGGAGAAGCTGTATTAATTTTAGAGATTTGGGGAGCAGAGGCAAAATAATTTTTGGGTAGCAGGGGGAAATAATTTAAGGGAGCTGGGGAGATTTGGGCATTATTTCCAGGGTGCTGGGGAGCACTGACCCACCCCCCCCCCCCCTGGTAGGGCCTCTCTAATGCAGGTCCCGTTTATTGTATTTCTAGCAATGTGGTCACATGTATATATCTGTTCACTTCGCCTCTCTTTGATTGCATCCCGGCGGGATGGGGCCTCAGACGTAATGATATCTCAGACCTAAAAACGTTCTACTAAGTTGGTTGGGGAGTTAGGTAGGATGTTGGGGAGTTAGTTGGGATGTTCTGTCTCTGGTTGGCAAGTCGGCTTCAACGTTAACTCTTGGTATACTCTTGCTCCAGCATTTCAATGTTGTGCTCATCTTGTTTCATCTCAGGAATTAATCCTGGGTTCGAGGTTATAAAACTTGAGAATAATTTCAAACGCAAAATAAAGCACACTGATTGGCTGCTTCCGATGCTCGGAAGCAGCCAATCAGTGTGCTTTATTTTGAGTTTGAGAATGTGCTCAAGTTTTATAATCTCGGGGCCTGATTTATATGTTAACTGTTTGATCTCTTGATGGGTCAGACGTCTTTCACACGTACCGAATAGCTTGTAAAGATCGAAAATAAAGACCCTGATCAGGAAACACAGATGTGACGGATGATTTGAATATTTACTGTTCACATAAAAATGTTGTGTCAACAGTGACATTTCAAATCAGCCAGCACAGCTTAAAAACGAAAATAAAGACCCTGATTAGGATTCACAGATGCGACGGCTGATTTGACTATGTACTGTTCACATAAAAATAATGCCAACAGTGACTGTTCAAATCAGCCAGCACAGGTAAATAGTGAAATTGAAGACTCTGATCTGTCTACATATGTAATGTGACGGCTATACTGTGTCACATACAAATTAATTTTCAGTACTTTTTCTATTGAGTACTAAAAATCAACCTGCACAGTTGAAAAGCAAGAATGAACACCCTGATTTAGTTAACAAAACATGTTATTATTTGCATTTACTTAAATAAATCATAAACTCATAAGTAAATCATAAAAAAAACTTGTATATTCACTATTTTATATCAGACCAGAATAAAATAATCAAAATGAATATACTTGTTTTGTTAAAAGTGAATTGTTATTTTTTCTTCTTTATTTTATTTATGGTTTTAAGCAGAACTACATAAGAGCAGTTTTCCCATATTAGGCCCCACTCTTAGGGGTATTTCACTGAATTATTTCCCTCATGATCACCTTAGATAAGATAAGCCTTTGATGTGAGTTACGGTCCTAACTACTGTTTATTAGGAGCAATCATTTTGGAACCAGTCTGAGAAGTAAGAAAAAAAATTGTCTTAAAGACAATAAGAATCAGGCTTTAGCTACTTAATCTTTTATGAAATATGTTTCATTTGCTGTTCATATTTGAGCCGCGACGCGAGAAAAACAACTATGTGGTCGTGCGCCCAGGGCAGACTCAGATCAGCCTGGGCATCCGACAATTTTGACCAGACTCTTCGTTAATTTAAAGAGTAACTACACTTCAGGAACTGACTGAATCAGATCCCAAACCCTATCCCCAACATCAAAGGGAAAGATTGACAAAGACATCCCAACAAACAATAAATTACAAGTGATAAGCCGAGTCAGCAGCTCTTTCCCAAATAGGTGACAACTCAGCTATCTTTATTGAACTAAATAATTTAGACCAACAGAAGGGTTACAACAGACTAAGCAAATTATATGAAAAACATTTAACAATTATTTTTACCTATTTTCTATTTTTATGATAGAAGGGTTAAACTGAGAATTAACACAATAAATTAAACAGCACCGAACATTAAGTTAAGTTCTCAAAGGGTAGCTAAGGGTCTAAGCTACCTCCATACGGACAGCGAATACTCTGATCAGACACGGCGGATGCCCAGTCTGATCTGAGTCTGCGGTGGGCGCACAACCACATTGTCGGTTTTGTCGTGTCGCGGCTCATTTTGTTCTATTCTATTCGTCTTAAAGAAAGTAGTTCTCAAATTTGGTGATTAGGGAGACCTATATGTGTTTTTATTATATTTTGCTATAAAAATATTTTTATAGTTTTCGTCTCACTCCACCAAGTATCTGATATTTTGGCTGCATAAAATTTGATAAAACTTTTGTGTTTCAATGCATGTAATTAAAAATAAGATGAAAAACTATTTTCTTATGCGTGCTCATACAATCCTGATAACCTCTTTACAGCTCTTCCTCTACGTGGACGTGAATCCCAGTATCAGCTGGAAAACATTTTTCTCTCCCTATTTTTCGTCGAAGTTAGATATATACCAATACTAAAACAATGCCTGCGAAACAGAGAATGCGTTTACAAAGTGAGAAACACAGTAAAAATATTCTAACAAGAGGAAATGTTCCAAAAACACTGGTTTGTATCTCTAAAAATTCATCTGACATCTGTCAAACGCTTTCATTTCAGAATGGCTGGTCTTCTAATTTCTTAATTATATTGCTGGCCTCCCACTTTCTTAATTATATCAGAACATTATCTTTTTGATTTGTTTTTCCTGGAATTGATACGGGTTGTTTTGGTCCTTTTCCCTTTTTGTTCAGGTCATTTTGGCCTGATTTCAGTGTGTGTGTGTGGTTGTTTTTTTTTTGGGGGGGGGGGCGGGGGGATCGGTTTGGCTTTGGGCAGATTTCTAAGGTGGATCCTTTTGGCCTGATTTAAAGGGTGAGTCGTTTCGGCCTATTGTATTCATTTTTGGGAAAACAAGCCAGACAAATCATTTTTGTCTTTGTCAATTGTGGCAGATAAAGAACACCATTATTTTATTAAATTCCACCTTTCTTAGCTAAGTTACTATGAAATAATTCTCATACCTCTAAATTAATTAGCACATTCTGAAATAGGCAGACACCGTAATCATCATTGATTGACAACTGATAAATATAAGGCCAAAAAAAAAAAAATGTCTTGTTTCCGGAAACCCGACGGACCCCTTTTTTTGGACCCGACTCGAATTTTTTTAAGGCGCCTCGCTATCGGTAAAAATCTGCAACCTTCATTTTTGCCGGTAGTCCTGGTCCGGTAGTCCCTGTTTTTATACAAGTCCCGCGGCGTAAGCCAGTAAGCCAAACGGCGCATACCGCCATTACTGCAACCGTGTCTTCCGATAAACTTGTCACTTGCGGCCATTTGATCTTGTCCCGACGCATAAAATATCGCCACTGGCTTTAAAATTCTAGCACGTGTCATAATTAATAGGATTACCACAGGTGTCAGCCAGGCGAAAAGACCGCCTACGGCCAGGCTACGGGCCAATCGAGATTGTCCGTATGCAGCACTGAAACAGGTAACACACGTCAGACCGCCTACCTGTCAATAACGAGTGTCAAAATAACGCCCACTCGTAGATTCAACCTCTTACAACAGTCTGCAAAACAACTGATCAAATTACGATGACTGAGCATTTGGATAAAAGTTGTCCATCTTTTTTTACTATCGCGAGAATGTAACTGACCTGTATGTGTAGGGCGTATACATGCCGTCTTCAAAAGTTTGATAATGTAGCCATAACACACGAATACTGAAGCATGTATTGACGAACTCTGTCCGAAGTTTTTACGAACACAACATTCATATTGACGTTTGCCCAAACAACGGAAGATCTTGTCATACAGTACAGCCGTCGACATCTTACTATCGATCGCGCCTCGCCGCGTCTCTCCACGACAAATTCGCGCCGAGAAGCGTGGGAAAATCGAGGGCGCTTCGTGGGTTTAGCGCGGCGAGGAGTGGCGCGGAGAGGGCGCGGCATGGAGCGGTAGATGCCGCGTGATCCTCTACCCGACTGGTAGTGGATCGCGGGAAACCGCGTTATAGGCGCGAAAAAGATTAACGACTACCTTACACAGAAGCTACAAACTGCAATGCCATTACACAATTCAACAGGTTTGTGTATTGTATACAACTGTCAGAATAAGATTCATGTTTCTATTATTCAGTCTTTTTCGTTAATTATTCGGTACCAAAATATTGCAGTTTTTTGTATCGGATACTATATGGAAAACCCCTTATGTTAATTGCTTTTTTTTAAACATGTCCGAGAACTGTATGCACAATGGCCAGGGGTTTTTCACGACGCTATTCCGTCGTAGTACATGTACATGTACCATTCAGAACTTATACTTTGATACCTGGTACTGGACAGACGAATTAAATAGTCCTATAACATATTTTCAGGCCAGGCTGTGCACACAGTTGTGCAGGACTCTTATCACAATGCGCTCTGTAAACCCGAGCAGTGTACATGTAGGTGGGAACCCGGGGTCAGTTTCCTGATCAGACTGCGCACACAGTTTACGGTGTTCAAATATCAACTGGTTATTAAGCAGACGATCTGCATATCTTCGTAATCAGACCGGACCATCGTTGTCTGGTATCAACTTCTACTTCAGACATTTAAACCTGTTTTTCTCTCTCTCTTTCGCATGCGCAGGCCCTTTCCAGACTGCGCAGACGTTTGCCGGTATCAAGTTCAAGGCTTTTCGCTAACACCCTAAACTGCCATTTGCGCAGCTGATATGTGCTTGTCTTATTAAGGCTACCCGATAAGACGGCGCAGACGTATTCCGGTAGCAAGAGCTACGCCAGCATGTACACAGCTTTAAATCGACGTTGCTTCAGCGTCATGTGTTTATGCCCAGCGCATTCACTTAGCCTCTAATTTCTCTGTTGTGATTAAACCAGCTTTTATTTTTTTCGGCACTCGGACGATCTCGATCCGGCAGACTTGACAGACTGTCCCGCAGACTGACTTGAGTCTTCTTGTTCACACATTACGATTTAACATTCAGTGTCAGCTTCAGAACCCCCTCTCTCTTTCCTTTTCTCCCCCATTTACCCGTGAAAAAAAAACTTGGAATCTCTTTCATACTCTCCAGACTGCGGAAATCTGCACGTGCTCAAATCATCAGTGAAGATACACAACAGGTAAATGCGCTCGATATAAACACACAAAAGGAAACAAATGGAAACGATTCTACATCATGTACAAAGTGAGGATTCGGGTCGGTCCGTGCAGGCCGCTGACTGCTTTGAGTATTTATGGTCGGCCAGCACAAAAATCGACTTATCGTCGGACCCTTTTTGACATCCTGAGCCTCCTACTGTAGTAGAAATTAGGACAAGCCAGATCAGCATATATATATACATGTATACGTCAATCATCATGATTTTTTTTCATCAACTATTAAATGTGGCGTGCCTTTAGTTGATCCGGACCTTTGCCAATTTATGTGTTTTTAAAAGTGCACCGAGATGGACTAAGACAAACACGCACGAACACGCACACTATTGTCGCCAAGTGTTTTGCTACACAAAGTATCTGACTTGCACGTAATTACTCTAAATACTGGGGTAAAAGAGTCTAAGCGAAGAGCGTAGATTCTGATCACACTGCGCCTTAGGCAAGGTGTCATCCCATTTAATCATAAGTGTTCTTCAAGTTAGGACCCATAGAGTAACTGGTTAAATTGTCACAGTATTTAAAATGATTACGGTATAGTTGTACACAGTATAAAAAGAGCTGCGCAGATACAGATTATCATGCGCACGTACACAAACCCTTTTTTAGTCTTGCTAAATATAATTTCTTCAAGATTCTGTAATTGGCACTTTTGTACGTATAATTCTTATTTGCAGGAAAAGAACGGTGTGTTTGTCGTCTTTTCTTTTTTTCTTACTGCGATTTCTCGCTACTGATGCCTCTTACCAGACCAGCGCTCAGCTCCAGACACATACATGTAGGTGTAGGTTGGTTGTTATTCTATGGACGAAGTGTGAATGCCAAAACCAGACTGCGCATGAGCGCAATCTACTCTAGGCATGCGCAGTTGTACCCATACCTCGAAATAATCATTATCTGAAAAAGGCATCGTATTACATCTACGAACCGAAAAGCCTTAGACCAGTCTGCGCACGTAAATAATAATGATTTTGCAAAGTATGCCTTTTGGTTTATATTCTCTTGACAAACTGTGAATGCTCCAACTAGACTGCACATGAGCGCAATCTACCCTAGGCCCATACTTCGAAAAAAACGAGACAGTGTTCTACATCTGCGAACCACATAATAATCATTGTGAATGTTTGTAAATGCACATGGTATGATAATTGAGCCGCGACACGAGAAAACCAACAAAGTGGTTGTGGGCACAGCGCAGACTCAGATCAGCCTGGGGACCCGCCCAGTCCGATAAGAGTCTTCGCAGTGATCTTAAAGGATAGCCAAGGGTCTCAGGTACCTCCACGCGGGCAGCGAAGACTGATCAGACTAGGCGGATGCCCATGCTGATCTGAGTCTGCGCTGGGCACACAACCACATTGTTGGTTTTCTCGTGTCGCGGCTCATATGTATGTTCTGAACAGATGTGTTTTAACGTCCATTTGAAACGCGGGCTGATTTATATTACTGCACATGCGAGTAAAGTCGTAAACTCGAAGCATAAATTGAATTGGGAGCTGCGCATGGTCAAATAAGGACTCGTGGCAATTATGCCAGTGGTCTGTCTTAACGCTCCTGCAAACTTTGAATGCACATACCATGCGTGTGCATATGCTGGTTGGTGCTCTGCGTTTGACAGATTTTGTCAGGACGTTTTTCATGTCGTTCCGACAATTTCTTTTTGCAATCCCGGTTTCTCATCTCCCGTTCATGCATCATCAAAAACTTAAAAATAAAAATATTAAAAAAAATAAAGAAAGACAGGAAGAAAGAAAGTACACAATACCGCACGCGCTTAAGCGCGCATGCACATTTCCACTAAATAGGGAAAGTAGACTCAGTTCAACCTGCGCACCCCACATTCTCATAAACTCGATCGTTTTCGGTTATGTAAATATGTACGGACTCCTCGGGATCAACAAACAATGCAGATACAGAGGGCGCTGATCAGATTACACAGTGTAGGCTGATCTGGGTCTTCGCTGTTCGCACTCAGTTCAAAGCACCTTTTCCGACTGCACGGCGCAAAATACCGGAAAACAAATAGCCCGACTAAAATACTAAGAGTCGCCCGCGCGTTAACGCACGCACGTGCGTTAACGTACATGCAGATTCCCGCCAAAATAACCACCATTTAGTAGTAATACAGCTGCGACGGGGCCAAAGTCCTAAAGCAGAGATTTTTTGAGAGAGTTCTTAGTCTTGGAAGTTATAATAGTGGAGATAAATAGAAAAAAAACGATGTCCCAAACTTGTGCTTGAAATTATAGAAATTCACTTTCTAAGGGTGCCCAGGCCCTATTTACTTTTATTGCAAAAACTGCCAAACTTCATAAAGCTTGCATCATTTAAATTGAATGAAATAAGTTAAATGAAAAACAGAACTTTTATCATTTTCGGGAGAATGGTAACACATCGATCTTCTACAGAAGCACGAAGTTTCTCGCATCCCATCCCGCGTGAGTATTACCGCAAATATTATGCATGAAGCTTGAAACCTTCGCGCGAAACACTCCCAAAACACTTGCAAAAGTCACAAGTAACTAGCGCTGAAAACATGAAAATTTCGGCGTGATGCGAGATCGGCGGGTGTATTTTGTTTTAATATTTTTATATATCTACATCATCGGGTAAAACTACACACACGACTTGTGTAAAAGTTCACTACATGTATGACTGCACACATTTCAAACATCGCTAGAGGCGTGGTCGCCAGTCGTCGCGGAGCAATCGCGCCGCGTCTAGATAGGCGCGAAATATTCCCACGCCGCTCCCACGCTGCGCGGCGAGGAGCGAAGCGGGCGTGGAGTGGCGCGGCGAGGCGTGGAAATAGCGCGGGAATATCGAGGGAACAGCGTGGGATTTAATCTTTTTCACGCTCCACTACACGTCACGACGCGTAGCGATTGATAGTAAGATGTCGACGGCTGTACTGTATATGACGATTTGACGATACAACTAGGAAATCGGTCCATTTCACCAATTCCCTAGTTGTATCGTCATGCAACCCAATGCGAAAATAATGCCGAACAGTGCACAAAAATAGCGCATTCTGATCAGGGTCTACGTGATTATACATTCGGTATAATACTAACGGTAGCGTCGATATGCAATTACCACGTTTAGGGATCAAGCACGTTTTGCTTTGATGTTAATATCAAAGACGCCGCTGTGAGTATATGCGTGCCGTGCCCAGTGTCATTTTAACCGTGAGGCGGCTAAAGGTACCTCAGTACACACACTGATGACTAACAATCGTATCAGCCAGCGTAACTAAGCAGTCAGTTCGCATCTAACATGAATAATAATGAATATCGACCTAAAGACAACCGAGTTCTTCGGTGGAAGCGTGTCAATATACGCTCTTCACACCTTCCGTAAGTCACCTATTTCCGACGCGGCCCATTCGGCGGGAATGAAAGGGAATACTATGCAGTAACAGACAGTGCAACCATCGTAACTTGGGCAAATCCCCAGTTCTTAGAATGCTCAGGCCTTACGTATTGTTCACAAACAAACAGGAATGACTCTGATTAGACTGCGCAAATGCTCAGGCTTCCCTTCATAGAACAAAAAAGTTCACTGTGGGAGAGAGAGAGAGAAAGTGGTGGCGGGGGGGGGGGGGGGGGGGGGGCTTAAAATAACCATGCATAAGTCATTACTAAAAACTTCAGACTTCCAACAAATTCTCTCAATACGTCCAAATCTGACACCATGGAAGTCTGGACTTCCAAATTTTGAAAGTTAGTGGAAGCCCTGCTTCCATCAAGATGGCGTCGTCCTTGCTGGCGATTTAATCCTATAATTATAATCTTCCACAAGGTCCTCTGGGTTTCTGTGGGCATCAAACCTCTAGGCTAGTTCAACAGCTGAAAAGACTAACAAATTACATGCTAAAACCTATTAGCATCTAGCGCAAAATGTTTGGAGAAGGTTTAAAAGTTTAAAAAAATTCTCTAAAAAAAAAAAAAAAATTCCGACCTACCGACCCTATTTTTTTTTTTGGTGACGTTTCCGGAAACAAGACATTTTTTTTTTTTGGCCTAACCAGGCATCAAAGTAGAATCAGCGATCCAGAGCCCTAGATAAGAGGGAGTATTTGATGATAATTAAGGATAATTTTTCTTGTTTCTCATTGAAACCATATGTTGTGACCCTCATCTGAACCGTCTCCTTGAGATGGTTCAGATGAGGGTCACAACATATGTTTTTCTGCAGAATTAACAAAAATTATCCCTAACAATCACAAAATACTCCCTCTTATCTACTTGGCTCTGGAGATCAGAGAGAAAACAAATGAACAATACGCATGACCATTTGTCTTGCCTGCCACTATACTCTAAACAACGAAACAGAGATGTCAGATGTGTACATTCATACATACTGGCTGAGAAAGATAGATAGATAGATAGATCTAAAGATTAATAGAATCTATGATGGGGTTGAGGCCGAGACAAGGAAATCTCGGGCTAGTTTTCAGATTGTTTAGTCTTATGCGAGCCTTGCCGAGCATAAGACTTAAATAGTCTGAAAACGAGCCTGATTTCCTTGTCAAGGCCTCAACCCCATCATTGATTATTTTTCTCACCCATTATATTTTAAAGAATAGCATATTCATTGAATACCTTAACTTCATTTTGAAGCCATTCCTAATAACTTGAAGCTAATTTTATATTAATAGTTCTGATATGTGTGTTAATTTCACCTTGTGCTTGCATTTTTCATGACAGACAGCTAATCAGAAATGTACAAAGACACCTCATGCACACCAATGGCTGTCAATTTCATTTTGCATGCAATTCACATGACAGGTACATGTAGCAAGCAGCAAGTTGATTTGTTGAATTTAATTGTGTAATTAATTGGGCTGTACTATATAGCAATGATTGGCATTTTGAGACAGCTTTCTGAGCCTAGGCTGAGATAGCAGGCCGGGATAGAAAAATCCCAGACACCTCTAGAAAGGGATATTCTTGTCCAATGGGTGAGAAAGATAGGGTAACAAGATGTACATGTATCAGTCCAATTCCCTTTTGGCCCCGGAGTCGTTTCGGTCCTATTCCCTTTCGGTCAGGTCGTTTCGGCCCAATTTCAGGAATGGGTCCTTTCAACCCAATTTTAGTGAGTCATTTCAGCCTGATATTTTTTTATATATTTTTTTTTACACAATAAAACGTGTTTCCTGACTTAATTTCTAAATTTATTAAAGACTGGCGATATTTATTCAGATCATAAGTCGTTTACATCTATCTATCTATCTTTGTGCATCTGTCCATCCATCCATCCGTCTGCCTCTGCCTGTCTGTCTGCCTGCCTGCATGTCTGTCTATCTATCTATAATTTCACACAAGTGTTTAGTGTGACAATATCTTGGACAGATTGACAAAGGACAGCATTTAAGAGGCAAGGGCTAGGTCTCAGTTGCTACTTTTGGAAAACTTTGTCATCCCTCTAGCACCTTTATTTATTGATTGATTTTCATATAGCTTCACACAAGGGGTGAATCACAGTATTGTGGCTTTTTCCAACTGCAGCATGTTATATCAGCATACAAGACCCAGAAATGGCTGCAAATTTAAAACATTGTATCTGAAATGTGCATCTGTACTAGCTGTAGCCAAAACAAGAAATTGCAGACACCACTATTAATTTTTTACCTGCTCTTGAAGCACCATTAGAGTGGCCTATTTTCACCGTTATGGGTTGCACTTTAAAAATTACTATTTTTTGACAAAATATTTCTGTACAATGCAGTAAGAAACCAATAGATGTTGGCATTAAATCACGTAGAAAATTCTTTTAAAAATTTTTTGGTATGTACATTTTGATTTTCTGTCAAATATTGCTCAAGTTATCACCGAAGTTGTGGAAGTAGTACTTCGTTATACAATTGAGGTTTTCACAACACAGGCTCTTGTTATACTCATAAAAATCATAGAAGATCTTAACCAATTCTACATAATTTCCTTCTACGAAGTGGCCATGAGATTGTCCAGTTTGTAGAAGTAAGGATTTCTGACAATTCTGATCGACCTTAGAAATGACAGCACAGTGAAGTCAAAACAATGCCTACTAAAAAATCTGGTAGTGTCCGTAACCAGGCAATTTATTTTCGCTTTTAAAAGTGTTTTTTGCAGTGAAATGAACTTTCTCATCTGTAGTTGCATTCAAAAAGTTAAGAACAACAACAATTTTAATTACATATTTTATAACATCTTCTCTATCATAAGATAAGTGGTTACGGACACTACGAAAAACATGTAGGGTCCATAACCCGAAAATGCATACCTTCATTTAAAGTGAACTATTGCAGCTGTTTTGGCTTTTAGCTATAAAACATTCATGTCAGTGACTCTGACTGATATTGAACTGTATCAAAGTGATTAAATCATGTGATGCTACATAACCTGTACTGCACATTAATTGAGTAAATGTCGGTAAATAATTAGTGAATCTGTTTCATTTTCCTCATGTAAAAGAACTCACAGAAGGAGTTTTGAAAAACACATATTAAGCAAGTCTGTTTCTACCGAAGGATATGGTGAGAAATTCGGTAGTTCTAGTTGGAGTTGTAGTTCTGAAGGAAGGTTAAGGCTTTGGAAACTGAATTGAGAACCAATTTTATGTAGTGTCCGTAACCTTTATGATTATATAAACATATTCCTTGCTTTTAAGACTTAGCAAGCTTCACTTCCAAAAAAACAAATATTTTCTGGTAGATTCAGTTGTATTACATCATAAAGTAATACTCTAAGCATCAAAGACTGCTTTATCTATTCTTATGCACTATATTGTAGTATGTATTGATATTAAAGAGGTGTTTTATATGCAGTGACTTTTTTTTCAGATTCCTGAGAGTAAATATGGACATTAATGGCAGCATTACCTTTCAATGAAAATTGTTAAACTACCTAATGGTATTCCCACTGCATGCCATAAGTCATCCCTGAAAAAATAGTAAACAGTTACATAGCCTCAGAGTGGATACGGACACTACAAATCAATGTTTTATGACTTTGCATATTATTTTGTTTGAGTCCAAGTTGCTGTTGTCAGGTATGCTGTAGTTTTGATTGCTTCCATACTAGAACATATATTCTTTATGTTGGAGACAAATCAGTCATCTATAAAAGTCAACATATGCAAATTATCCATAAGTCATACTTTCTGATAAGACTCCTCGAGTCTTCTTACTAGATACATGTAGATCATAAAATTCTTTGTAGGGTGAATCTCAGTAGTGATGTTGTTGATGGATACATTAGATTGCCTTGCATCACCATTGTGTTTTAAACAATATTTGACATCAATTAAACTAACAAAAGTAGTCTTCAATTTATAACGCTCATTCTGTGAAATTGAAATAAACAATGGGGCTTGTAGTAGAGCAGACGGAGCCCCAAAAGTGCTCTCCTTAAGGACTTTACTGGTAAGGTTCTGCAAACATCAAGTGTTATATACCAAATTGTTTGTCAGCATGTCTAGTGTATGGATCCGGCTGATGACATCGCCGCAGCTCAGTACTAACAGAGTTATGGCCCTTGAAACTTACGTACCCATAAACAGCAAAATTACACAATTTTTGTCAATGTACGTCAAAAATGTCCATTTATTTCAACTAAACGCAAGTGTTTGTCATTTTCCAGTAGTACGTACGGAAAACAAATGGAATGAACTGAACATAGAACCTTTTAACGAATATGGCTTATTGAACAGTGTTTGTCCGTGCGTCTGTTTGTTAATTACCATTGATTACCAAAGGTTGACAATTTTTGACATCAATATTAGAATTTGTCTGTTTTATTACCACGACAATAAATATGTCAAGTCTTATGCAGAAACCAATTTACAAGGTATTTCATTGTTGAATTAGTTATCTAGTTATATTTCAACATGTACTAAAGCTCAAGGTCACGGTGAAACAGAAAACGTACATAAATGATGAAAATCTACTTAAATTACTACTTTAAGACCAGCTAAATGGGCTAAATGCTTGGAAAACAGCATATATGTGTAACTTCTATTAACTCGCACTCATTTAGATAATATGTGCTCTATATATTTATTTTTCCATCCGTCCGTACGTCGGTTTGTCAATAGCATGTGTTCACCACTGTTTTGGCAGTCAACTTCCCAAAAATGAAAAGCTAAACAGTGGTCAAAACTAGCTGCTGATTATATAAGCGTTGTAGTTGCATACTCTGGTGTCATTTTCAGTCCAATCCGGTACTTTAAGATTGTCTTCGGACCGTCTGTCCTTGTCAGCTCATCCATGAGTTCGTCCGTTGGTCCATCTGTCGGTTGAAATTGATCAAATGATACATTAATAAAAGCTTGTAGATTTTTAAGCTCCAATGTCTCCCTCTCCTTTTATGAGATACTTTTTCAACATGTTCTTTTTTCTGAAAGCCCAACGTCTACAAAGTGTTTCCCTGCTTTCTGCTGTCTGAGTATTGGGCAGTTTGGCTGTTTCTCCCATGTTATATACGTGACCTTATCATTTTAATGACATTTGCATATTCTCATCCAAATAAACACAACAACAGACATAAATTTTAGTGTTGTAGAAAATATGCTTGGAAGCCTCTGAATTAAAACAGTATTGTCTTCTGGACCTTTAGATACCGTACTGTTGTCTATGTTACCAAGAATGGAGAAACTAATTAATCTGCTTAGAATGAGCATGTAAATACAATCAATGAAGAACACTAATGCATTTATATATCGTTAAATAAAAACAAATGCTATCAAACTTGCAAACTTTGCACTGTCATATACGTTACCGAATATGAGTAACAATGAAATGCATCCAAAATGGTATTTTGCGCTTCAGAAACTGTTATTGCTAAAGTGGTATTTTAGCATTCTATGGTGGAACAATATTATAAATTAAGTAATTAAATGGTTGCCTAGAGGACTTGGAGTAGTCTGAAACAGTATCACTGTCACACAAGAAGTTACTGATCAGAGTACTTTTAAAGTGAACTGCCTCCCAGCTTTTGCTGAGCAATCAGGATAACTATTTTCATAATTTGTTACCACATACACTATCCTATACTAGTCTCGCTTAACGTATATTACATCAAATATTGTAAGACTGATACATATATAATGTGATACTGTCGTGTTTGAACTCTGAATTACACCAATGCCATTTTTGAGTCAATGTCAGAGGCCGACCAATAGCTCAACAACCTTGAGTTCTCCCGGATAGCGAGAGGCCCTGGGTTCGAGTCCCGGTCGGGCCACGACTTTTTCTTCCCCTGTGACATTTGGTGGTTCAGTGTGGGTCCACGGTTAGGGCCGCGAGCATCAAAATGTGCATGTCTCGCAGGTTCCTCCGTGGCACCAGGTAGATTCGGGGACGAATCTAATTAAGCAGGGGGAAAATGTCAGAGGCCGACCAATAGCTCAACAACCTTGAGTTCTCCCGGATAGCGAGAGGCCCTGGGTTCGAGTCCCGGTCGGGCCACGATTTTTTCTTCCCCTGTGACATCAAGAGCACATCAGTTACTTAAAACTGTCGCCAGACAGTTTTCAGTTTCATGACTTGAGTGTATAGATTTAATATTACAAGAAGAAACAAGAAAAGTAACTCACAGCATGCTCATAAATATTTTATGCGTGAAACACATTTTAAAAGTGTTGATGTCATAATCTTGTCATTATCTCTAGTTTATTCTACATTTTAAAAAAGGCTAGTGAAAAATATTATCATATGCATTTAGGTTGTATTGTTATCAAATGACACTATTTTTTCTATAAATGTAACCATGGTAACAGTGAATAAAATCTAGGGCGCATATACAGCTTTAGTGAGCAAACTACATAAATCTGAATAATCTCAGCTTTAGTGAGCAAACTAGATACACCTGAGTAATCTGTTTTCTGTTTCATGTTTTTGTCATTATTTTAACATATTTCCCTATTTATGTGTCAATATTATTTCACACATTAAGGTGACTACGAAACTGCATTGGAATTCATGCAATAATCTGAAAAGTTTCTGTCTCGTAGCCTTCACAAGATAAATCACACCTACCTTTTCTTTATAAAAGCTGTGCTAGAATTAAACCCTAAAAGGGTTGAAAGTGACAAGTATATTTTATTTTCCAATTCTGACTTGTTAGTTTTTGTTTTATGTGCTGTAAATCTTGTTCTCTATGATAACATAAATCACAGTCTCATAAGGTACATGTTACTATTAACGTTAGTTACATCAATTTGATTAATATCAATTCTGTAAGATACTCTTAGAGTGTCATACTTTGAGAAATGTTTGAATCTCAACATGTAAGCGCCATTTCAAATCATTATAATGTTTTGAATATTGCATTAAAAATCATATTACACGTATTAAACAGTTTCTGTATGGTAAACTACAAAATTTAATGAAACCACTTTTTTCCACTATAAAGCTTGTCTCTAGACCTAAATAGTAATATACTAATACTAATGCAATTTATCAATTTTAATTTTGTCTTGTATAGCTTTAATTGTCTGAAATTCGTATCTAATGGTAACATAGATTACAGCCTTATAAACTGTAGAAAAATTAAGCATAATAATAAAAATTCAAAATTTAAAAATCTTTTTACATCACTTAATATAAAAATAGATAATTTATATTGATTTATAGATAGACTACTGACTTTCATTTTTATTTAAAAACATAGTGATTTTTGTAAACTTTCTATTGGTAACGTATTTAACAGTCTGAACTCACAATCACCCCACTAAGTAGGCAGCAAATATTCTGCATATATAGGACACTTAGAAAAATGAGGTCTACACAATTTTGTCGGGTGGCCGGGACACATCCTACTGGCCTGGCCTACATTTATTTAGCGGCTGTTATAACTAGGATACAGGTTCTAATGCATTTTAGTGAGTGGGTAATTTTTCTTTTTATTCTGTTTTAAGATAAACTGTTCTTTTGCAATGTCTTGAATCTGGAAGATGTCAAAACTATGCCAGTAATTTCATCAAAACAACAATGAATATGTATACGCTTGCAAAGAAAAATAACAAAGTAACAAAGTGTTGCATACAGTAAAGTCACTTGAAATGTAAATAACAAATAAATAAGTTATAAGGAAAACAATTACTGATTTACATCTGGAGATATATTTCGCATTTCCACTGCTAGTTAGAAGTGTTGCGAAAAAAATGGTATTTTATAAAATATTGTGAACATGTCCTCTGTGTAAGTAGGTTTGTAGAAGTACTGTCTGTATAATACTGTTTCAAGTAAATTAATCCTTGCTCACTGAAGCGTGAAGGATTGCTAGAAGTAATTTCATTTGCACTAGCATAGATGTGCAGCCCCATAATGTCACGTATATTATGTTACAAAATGACCTAACCTTACTTTTTTGAACCGCAAGAGCCTGAAAGATTTCCAGTTTTGCAATGCATATTTAGATGGGTGGGGTATTTACTCATGTTTCTCAGAGTTTCTTTGTCTCTGTACTGAGACCTTGAGTTCTGATAATCTATACATAAAGCAAAGGTTCTAGACTTGCTATTTTATTGCAAATATTGTTTCAAAATCTTGACTGATGGAGTCAGCATTAAAAATTGTAAACCTGAAATTTAAAAAATTATTTTCAAAACAAATTTCAACGTAAACGCGATATCACAACGCCACAAAATGAAAACTAAAGTAAATAATAAATACCGCATATACGGTAAATAAGCTACAAACTGAATACAATAAACATCGTACAAAGTATCATCTCATAAATGATATTTTTACTCTTTTCCATTTAGGTATCATTTTACCCAATTAAATGGGTGGGGCAATTCAAGGGGAGATAACTCGCTTAGTACTCAGAATCAGAGGTGTCATCAGCCGGTTTTGTAAACTAGAGATTCTAAGGATGAATCTGATATATAACTCAAGATGTTTGCAGAACCTTACCAGTAGCACCTTCTCATAGGCTGCCTATCTGCCGTACTATTGGGGCAGGCCATAATTAAACTAGAATTGCCTTTGAGCATGCAGACACTTGGCTATGAGCCATGGTTATGGCAATGACAGATAATGGCATTTTGTTATTAAGCAGGGAAGTTTAATCCTAAAAGCGGCCATACAGACAAATGATGCACTGACTTTATCACTTGTTCACGATATTCAGATCCAGAGAAAATAATGAAAGCTATTTTTTTGCAACATTTCAACTTTGAAGTCGGTTTTAGGGGTAAAAATGGTGCTTCCAGAGAATAACTGTTTGAATCTCCTGTAACTACATGTAAGAGCTTCTGAATGAAAACTGAGTTTCAGATTTGCATTGTTCTATTATTTTAACAAGTGTAGTGATTGTAGGGTCCGTAACCTGTCCTTTTTAAGGAATGAAGACAAAATTGATTTTTCCTTCTCTCTGCATCAGTTATAGAAAACCCTCAAGATGTTGTAAAAACTCAACAAATCCTATTCTAAAACCATCTACATTAAGCTATTAATGGCTTGATGTTTTATGCTTTAATCGAAATTTGTATATTTGACAACTCATGAATTAAGAATACCTGTCGAACTTAAAACAAAACATTTTATGCCTTTTTATGCCCCCAATTTCGGAGAAATTGTGGGGGCATATTGGTTTGGGCCTGTCCGTCTGTCCGTCTGTCCGTCTGTCATATCAAGAACCGTAAGAGCTAGGAGCTTGAAACTTTATACACATGATCAGTATGAAAATTAAGCGAACACGTGTTTTTTCTTTTTTCCGCGGGTCACATATTTCAAGAGTTATGCCCCTTTTTCGACTTAGCCTGCGGAACCTTGTGAACAAAATATCTCAAGAACCCCTGATGCTAGGATCATGAGGCTTTGCAAGATGAGAATGCCCAAGGTGTAGATGACCTGATTAACTTTTGAAACAAATTTGTGAATTTTTGACCGAGTTATGCCCCTTTTTCGACTTAGTGCATTGTAAGCCTATGGAACCTTGTGAACAAAATATCTCAAGAACCCCTGAAGCTAGGAGCATGATTTTTTGCAGGAAGATACTGCCTGTGGTGTAGATGACCTGATTAACTTTTGACAAAAATTCGTGAATTTTTGATCAAGTTATTCCCCTTTTTCGACTTAGTGCATTGAGGCCTATGGTACAAAGGTACCCTTACATATAGTCAAGAACAATAAGAGCTAGGAACTTGAAACTTTATACACATGATCAGTATGGAAAATAAGCAGACCCGTATTTTTTTATTTTTCCGCCGGCAATGTATTTCCAGAGTTATGCCCCTTTTTCGACTTAGCCTGTGGAACCTTGTGAACAAAATATCTCAAGAACCCCTGATGCTAGGATCATGAGGCTTTGCAAGATGAGAATGCCCAAGGTGTAGATGACCTGATTAACTTTTGAAACAAATTTGTGAATTTTTGACCGAGTTATGCCCCTTTTTCGACTTAGTGCATTGTAAGCCTATGGAACCTTGTGAACAAAATATCTCAAGAACCCCTGAAGCTAGGAGCATGATTTTTTGCAGGAAGATACTGCCTGTGGTGTAGATGACCTGATTAACTTTTGAAAAAAATTCGTGAATTTTTGAATGAGTTATTCCCCTTTTTCGACTTAGTGCATTGAGGCCTATGGTACAAAGGTACCTTTACATATAGTCAAGAACAATAAGAGCTAGGAACTTGAAACTTTATACACATGATCAGTATGGAAAATAAGCAGACCTGTATTTTTTTATTTTTCCGCCGGCAATGTATTTCCAGAGTTATGCCCCTTTTTCGACTTAGCCTGTGGAACCTTGTGAACAAAATATCTCAAGAACCCCTGATGCTAGGATCATGAGGCTTTGCAAGATGAGAATGCCCAAGGTGTAGATGACCTGATTAACTTTTGAAACAAATTTGTGAATTTTTGACCGAGTTATGCCCCTTTTTCGACTTAGTGCATTGTAAGCCTATGGAACCTTGTGAACAAAATATCTCAAGAACCCCTGAAGCTAGGAGCATGATTTTTTGCAGGAAGATACTGCCTGTGGTGTAGATGACCTGATTAACTTTTGAAAAAAAATCGTGAATTTTGATTGAGTTATTCCCCTTTTTCGACTTAGTGCATTGTAAGCCTATGGAACCTTGTGAACAAAATATCTCAAGAACACCTGATGCTAGGAGCATGATTTTTTGCAGGAAGATACTGCCTGTGGTGTAGATGACCTGATTAACTTTTGAAAATAATTTGTAAATTTTGGATTGAGTTATGCCCCTTTTTCAACTTAGTGCATTATTTGCCTATGGAAGCTTGTGAACAAAATATCTGGAGAACCCCTGATGCTAGGATCATGATTTTTGCAGGTTGATATTGCCCAAGGTGTAGATGACCTGATTAACTTTCAAAAACAATTCGTAAATTTTTGACTGAGTTAAGCCCCTTTTTCGACTTAGTGCATTGTAAGCCTATGGTACAAAGGTACAAGCATTATTGGATGAACCTTCTCTAGAGACAAGCATATGGTTGGGGGCATAGTGTTTCATAAACACATTTTCTAGTTTTTTTTTTGCTCTGGAATGATCTCAGTGATAAATTCAAGAATTACACATGAGTCATGCTGATAAAATGCATATATTGGTGGTATTTCACAAAATTATATATTTAGTATAGTATTGTAGAGTCCGTAACCAGCCAGTTAACAATGATATTTTGTAAAAAAAAAAAAAATATCCTCAAAACTATATGGACAAATATTTCTCTTCTGTTGGTGAGAAGGACTCTAGAATGTTGCTTAAATAGATCTTGATTTATTTCTACTCAGAAATTTATAAAAGAACAGCAAATGTTAAGCGATCAAATTTATGTCTTAATGAGTATGATAATGTATCTTCTTTTAGTTCATATTTTAAGATTTATGATTTCAAGAAAAAGTCACTTGTTCAATAACTTCAAGCTTCTTGTCATGTTTAAAATATTTTTTGTTCATTGTTATAGGCTCATTGCAATTTTTCTGGTTTGTTATACATCACTTGTAGTGTCCGTAACCATTTTTACCCAGTGGCACAAAAAGCTGAAAAATATATATTGATCAACTTCCCAGGAACAAACCCTAGTAGTGATATAAACTAGAGGTACTAAACATTAGAAAATACATCTTTTCATAATAATTCTGAAAAGTTCATTTTTCACCTCTAAGTGCAACCCATGTGGCCATAATACTTTGATTCACCCGCAAATATGTCTAAACGCATTACTCATCTAGTGAGGCATATGGCGGGGGCATTCATCAGGATGATCACCTTTAGTAATTGTCTAGTTTTAAATTTGTAAATGGCTAAATTCTAAACGACATGTAAGCAAATGAACAAGTTGCCAGATAATTGTGAACTGTGTTGTAATAGTGTAGACCCTGATCAGACTGCTATTTAGGAGCAATATAATCTGGGTCTGCACTCTTTTGCCTCAAGATTTTACAAGATTTTACAGTTTATGTACATAATAGGGCATTTCAGAGCTCCAGCTGAGAAGTGGTAACAGGGGCAATTAAAGAGATAATTTTCCATGTACTCCATAAGCATTTTAAGACCCTTTATTAGAACCGTCACGCCGAGACAGTTTTAATGAGGGGTTCCAACATATGTTTCTGTTGTTGAGAAATAGAAAAAATTGTCTTTGAATTATCCTCAATACCCGCCAGGCTGCGTAGCGCATTTGGTGGCGTGTCTGACTTAAGAGCCAGAGGTCACAGGTTCGATACCAGGTCGGTCCACATACTTTAGTTTGGTTTAAACATATTTATTTCAAACTTTTTAACAGTTCATATAATCATTGATACATTACAAATAATGGGATTGGAACGAAAGCACATGTACTTATAAAGTTCCTCTCCCTACTTTAGTTTCACCTTCTGCTGATTCAAGAACGGCAGCTGTCAGTTACTGATGAAAGTATGTGCACTTAGTACTGGTTAACTGCTTAGGCGGTCTAAGCCTACCCAGGAATAGTGTGATTAGGTTATGACCATAGCTGTTTACGGTGGAAGTAAAGCAGCAAAACAACAATCCCCAATACCACAGGGTATAATCGATTCCGCCAATTTTTGCTTCCTGCAGAGACTGTCCGTCATATTTGGCTTCGGCCAAGACTGTCTGTGATATCTTGCTTCCTGCAGAGACTACTGTCCTCGAAAAATGGCTTCCTGCCGAGACTGTCCGCGTGACTCTGCTTCCTGCCGAGAGCCTCGGCAGGAAGCAGAATCACGCGGACAGTCTCTGCATGAAGCCATTTATCATGTACAGAAGTCTCGGCAGGAAGCAAGAGTTCGTGGACAGTCTCAGCAGAAGCCAAATATGATGTACAGTCTCTGCAGGAAGCAAAAATTAGCGGAATCGATTATACCCTGTGAATACCCCCTTTTATCTGGAGCTCTGCCATTTTATATTTTCAGAAGCCAGCAGAAGAGAAATACCCAGTGGGACCATGGTTACTAGCATTGTTTATATTTGTTGTATGTGGCTCAGGTAAGGGAATTTTCACTTTTCTGTTGTTTAAGAAAAAAAAAATTCCATGCCAGTGAGTTTCACTGATAAACACATGATATTGAAGGGCTGGTCACAAAATATTCACTCATGATGGCAAAGCTGGATTGAGTAAATATCCTCATCTCTTTGACAACATGTGTGTTAATCAACGATAATTCACGGGTATGGAAAAAAAATCATTTCTGCTTTCTTTTTGAAAATCAGTGTCTTGATTTCAAACCTGGTTAAGTAACTTGAACTTCAAAACAGTAAGTTTCAGAAGATAGGTTCACTAACGGCGAAATTTTAACCAAAAAAAAAAAAATCAAAATAGTATATAAGAAATATTCCTCTGATTATTCCTTGACTAGGTACATTCCAGTGTTCTCCCCAGAAATTTCAGAAGGCATGTCGCTTTTAGCACAAGAATCAGATTTTGGCTTGTTGATAAATTTTTAAAAGCTTAAAAATAGCTATGTTTTGTCAAAATTAGGCTAAATCTACATTATAAATACTTTTTTGATGATCTTTAATGTATTTAAAACAACTTTACTGGCTAAGGAATGAAAATAATATAATAGCACTTTAATAAATTTTCATTGGAAATTAAGGCATGTTGCAAAGGTAATTTAAAGAGGAAGGCATGTTGCAATTGACATGCCTTAATGGTCTGGGGAGATCCCTGTATTCCTTTCCTTTAAGAGTAGACTCTGTACTGAAATGGTTTCTTTGTTCAGAGAAGCAAACAGGAATACACATACATGTATGTTATTTCCCTTTGTGGAAAATAGCAGAAAACATAGTAGTTCACCTAGTCACTTATATCTAACCAGCTTATGCTATGATTTTAATGGTAAAAATATTGATTTGAATTTTTGCACTGTGTAATTTCAGCAATATTCCAAATTATCCAGAGCATACGAATGTACTAGCAACTTAGACGGGAACAGTATAGCATGTATGGTAGTCGAAATGGATCATGGCTTTGTCTCAGGAAGGAAATGGATAAACGATTCGGATGACAAAATTACATACATGTACATTTCCAACATGACATTTTTCAGCAATTCATAATCAGTGCTCCAGATAAGAAGGGGTACAAGGATAATTTGGGGATAATTTTCCATATTTCTGTAGGAAAACATATGTTGTGACACCTCATTAGAACCATCTCTCTGAGAGATGGTTCTAATGAGGGGTCACAACATACCCTTTCCTAGAGAAATGAAAATTATCTCTGAACTATCCTCGGAACCTCGCCTTATCTGGAGCTCTGAATTAATGTACATATAATTTGTTTCATGTCATGAGAACGTGATTGTATATATTGTCAAACTGGTTACGGTATGCTTGGAAAGGTCTTAACTATGGTATGGTTGGAACTCACTGTTGTTCAGGTGTTTAGTTGAAACTTTATTTTATTTGTATAAACATAAATACAAAATACATTTAAACACATTTCTAAACACAATATTTTATACAAATGGGATTCAGAAGAAAGTCAATTGACTTTTTTCAAATCTGTATCCCAATCTTGCAATAAAAGTAATGCTTATATAAAAAGTGATTTGAAATTACAATAGACTAAGTTGTTAATACAAACATGAATAATCTTATGGTTTTACTATTATGCAATATGTATTTCAAAAGAAAACATTTCCATTTCGCACACACCCTTGGCTCCACGGGAATAGGAGAATATTATGCATACACTAATTTCAAAAGTTATCTGCACTCTCAGAACATCTTGAGTTTGAAATGTACAAGTCAGGTTCAGGTGTTTGGGCACACCTCCATGTTTTCCATCATTTTACAAAGAAAAAAAAAATTCTTGACTTCCTGCTGATTGCCAGTGAGGGAGACTTCAGTCCTTCAAGAAATGGGGTTAGCTCTTGAAGCAAAGAATTTTCTCCTGTGGTAGCAAGTTCTCTTCTTTGAAGAATTGACCCCTAACGAGAAGGGAGGCAAAAGTGAAACTGTAAGGATTCCTTCCCCCAGAAAGTTAAGTCAGAGCTCTAGATAAGAGGGAGTATTTGATGATAATTAAGGATAATTTTTCTTATCTCTCATTGAAACCATATGTTGTGACCCCTCATCTGAACCGTCTCATCGAGACAGTTCAGATGAGGGGTCACAACCTATGTTTTTATGCAGAATTAACAAAAATTATCCCCAATTATCATCAAATACTCCCTCTTATCTAGGACTCAGCTATGTGTACCCATTCATAAAATCATGGTACTGTGCTTCTATCAAAACTTCCTTTTTCTTTTTTCACACTGGAAAACAAAAAATGTACAATGAAATCATAACTATGGAGTAATTGAAATTGAAATTTAACTGATATGGTTTTGGTTTTCACCATAGAAAATGATTAAATCCTATAATATTGTATTGTCCAGGGGAAGTAGAATGGCATTTGATCAAAAGATAAGTGTTCAGAATCCAGATTTTTATTATAATGCAGATTAAATTGATTTGGCTTAAATTACTAGAGAAAATTGTAGTTTAAAATTTCGGTTCAAGAGTGCATAAAGTTTATGACTAACATTTATTTTGAAATGAACATGAATATATGAATATACATGTGTATTAGTAATTTGAGTTGATGTCTGTCTGTGTGGTTATGGATGCTGGAAGATCATTTTTCACATTCTCATGTTTGATCACAGTTGCAAAATGATATATATACTGTAGAATAAGTAAATGAAGTATTATATTGTACGGCAAAAATTCTAAAAATTGGGACACCTAAAATAATTACTTTAATTGCACTAAAACTGGAAAAGTTTGGATTTACAATGCAGTAATGTGTCTGAAAGATGCAGCAAGGATGAAAAACAGTGTAGGTCCTGATCAGACTGCTTTTTTAAGAGCAGTCTGATCTGGGTCTGCACTGTTTACTCATATTTTGTGTCCCAATACTTAGAATTTTTGCAAACATTTGTGATTTGGACACCACATTCTTTGACTATTTTAATATGTAAACTTTTATATGTGCAACTGATCTTAAAGTTTGTAAAGAGAGTTCTGAAATTCTTTAATTGCAACTAAACATATTGTTGGAACTCTTTAGAAGAGCTTTGAGAAAGCAATTTTAAGAGATCACATTACACATGTTCTGTTAAGAAATCTGAGATACATGCCCAGAAACAGAATCATGGGCCCAGTTGTTCAGAACAGAGGATTTGTAAAGGCTTGCAATACTCACAAAATCAGTTGCGGTAAAAAAAATTTGCCGAAAAACTGTGAGGAGCTTTTGCACTGAAAAGCCTTACATTACTCGCAAAATCAATTGCGGTAAAAAAAATTTTGCTGAAAAAAAAACAGAGTTTTTGCGCTGAAAAGCTCCGCACATGATTTTATGTCATATATTTAAAATTTTAACATCTTGTTAACAAACGACATAGTTAGCTTTGAACAACTGGGCCCTGATAAGTACTCCTCCCATGTTTAGTAGTTACTGTTTGTACAAAGGGAAACAACTTGGGGAACTTCCTGTTTGCTTCACTTGAGGACTAACCTATTCCAAAATGGGGTCTGCTTACAGGGATCAAAGTCTTTCCTTTCAAGAGTAGATGTCACTTTGGAACGGCTTCATTGTCCTTGAAAGCAACCATGGAGTCACAAATGTTGTTACTTGGAGCTTTATTCTACTGTCTTTTAAGTGATATACATGTACCAGTGAGTTGAAATGTGAAATTGTATTTATTTGTAAAATAGAGCTTTACATGTACCAGATATCAAAGATAATGCTTCTGTTAACCGTTGGTGATAGACCCTGTAAACTTCTCAGTATCCAGAAGTTTGAAAGTTCTTGAGGTCCAAGGAAATTATTTCCTTTTTTAAACTGACTTAACCAGTTTGTAAAACAAGTACTCTAGATAAGAAGGGGTATCAGGGATAATGTAGGGATAATTTTCCATGTTTCTCCTTGAAATGTTGTGACCCCTCATTAGAACCGTCCTAATGAGACGGTTCTAATGAATGGTAACAACATGAGATTTTTTTTGAGGAACAAGAAAACCTTCTCAGAATTATCCTCAAAATCACACCTTATCTGGAGGTCTGAAAACTCTTATGCTTTTATACATGAGCTTGCCAGACTGTGTTCTTACCATGTATGTTTTCTGATATATTAACTTTTTACTGTACTGTAAGTTTTCTCTCAATACACAACTGCTGTTTAGCTACACAATGTTGTGGGAGAAAGGCCCCTGCTGGATTTGGATTGAAACGACATGCAGGTGCTTAATTGATTGTCACAACTTGTTTTACATTTTAGAATATAGTAATTTGCAACTTAATTAGCCATTGTTGTGAATATGATCCTTCTGTTTGTTGCAGTGACCCTAAATGTTTGGACATCTATAGACATATTGTCAAATGTCCATGTTTTTCTGCTATTCTTTACAAAGGGGTTGCGATGTCTATGACTTTCCTTTATTACTTCCCCTTTTGCTTCCCTGGACAATAAATCCCCACCAAAACGGGGTTTACCCTTAAAGGAAAGAATTTGCTCCTTAGGGAGCAAATACTTTCCTTTAAGAGATGACTCCTATTTAGAAGGGAGACAGAGTTGAAAGTAGTAGAGTTACATACCCTTCCAAACTGTCCAAATATTGAGGGTCAGTATGATACATTACCTTTAACCCATTGCATTCTGGGTATTATTTGTCTTCTGCTGAAATTGTCGTCTGCATCAGAAATCAAGAATATTTTGACAATATTTGTCTAACTCTTGTAGAAATGATGTCTAGGCAGCAAACAGTTTGGATCTCAGATCAGGCCCCACATTTGTGGGGCCTGATCTGGATCCAAACTGTTTTCCCAGATACACCTAAATGGGTATCCCGAATGGAATGGGTTATTCATTATTTTTCACCTTCAAAAATTGATATTGTAAATGATTCGATACATCCTTATGCTCATCAGTTACTTGGAAGGAAAAGGTCATTTTTGTCATTTGATAGATCATTCTGTCCTAACTTAAACAAAAACATACTTAATTGTTGCCATCGATAGTGTTAGGATATTATGATGGCAATATATCAAGTTAGTCGAAAGTCACAATTATCGTCTTGAGTTAAAGTCAAAATTATTATCAAAGAACTAACCAATGTTGTCTTTGCTGTTAATTAAAAGCAGAGCAGGGTTCATGATGTAAGTGACATTAGATGTAAATGAAGCTTCCTGCCACAATGGAATATTTTATACAACTAGTTTGTGCCTGGTAGGGAAACAAACTATTGCCTTCTGGTGCTGTGGACAAACTATCGCACTATCACCCTAGGCCACAGGCCTAGGTGATAGTGGACTGAGTCATCCGAAGTACCAAGAGGCAATTGCCCACAAAGGCAAGAAATAATTGTTTCTTTTTATCACTTGTAGATATGAAGGTTAAAGTGGTAGAATCAAGAATAGTAAATAGTTAGATAAGGATTAATGTTCAATATATATAGATATTATAAACCATGTCTAAGGTTCCTGCATGGGGGAAATTCAAGATGGCATTTATGCAGAAAGAATGTCTACTCTTAAAGGAAAGAATTTGCTCCTACAGGAGCAAATTCTTTCCTCGAAGAGTTGACCCCCTTTGGTAAGGGAGGCAAATATGAAAATGACAGAGTTGCTTCCCCTGAAGGTGTAAACATTGACTCTACTATCTAGGATTTTAATGGTAGTTGGTGTTTGGTCATATTAGTGATCAGACTTAACATATGTTCAGGCCGATCTCAATCTTTAGCATTCACAAATGCCATCTTGAATATGGTTTCTCTAAACAGAGCGCTAGATAAGAGGGAGTATTTGGTGATAATTAGGGATAATTTTTGTTAATTCTGAATAAAAACATATGTTGTGACCCCTCATCTGAACCGTCTCGTCGAGACGGTTCAGATGAGGGGTCACAACATATGGTTTCAATGAAAAATAAAAAAAATTATCCCTCAATTATCATCAAATACCCCTCTTATCTAGTGCTCTGTCTAAGTGAGGCATCTATCAGTTTCGTCTGAGTTGCTGGTCATTCAGCTATATTGCAAAAAGTGTCAATGGAGACTTTTATTTTTAAAATCTCTTTGAAATAAATGTTAAGAAAATATGAAGTCACGTTTTGTCTTGTCCCTAAAGTTCCTTGATTTTGTCAGAATCCTGTAGGAATGTATGCATATTATTGTAAGCCTAGATGACTAGGAGGACATACCTACAGTCAACTCACGATATCTCAAAGTCGAAATTCATCCCAAACTACTGATATCTCAAAGTAAATTTTCTGGTCCAGAAAATTTACTTTGAAATATCAGTAGTTTGAGACATCCAGAGTTGAACTGTAAATAAAACCAGGAAGTTTGTCCAAACTATACTCTTTGATATAAGAGGGACTTTGAGATATCAGAGTTTGAGATATCGAGAGTTGACTGTATTTATTTGGTTGTAAGCCAGGAGTTTTCCCCTCCAGAAAGCCCCAAAAATCTAGATCCATCTTACAAGACAGACTGAGATATTTGGGGTTGTGTATGATGAGAATACCCCATCTTATTAGAAAATTACACAAGATTAAGTTATGTCATAGGGATCACTTCCGAAGATGGCAAGCCCCGTTTTATAGCTTATTATGATACATGTAGGGGAAACAACTTTGACGTGCAACGAAGGGAGAGCACTGATCTGACAGCAGCTACCTTCCCAAAGTACACAACTCTTAAGAAATAATTTTGTCCGAAAAATAATCATCCCAGCAGGGAGCCAGTTCTTTTAGAGTAGCCCCATGTTAGACAGGAAGCAAATACCAACTAAGGAGCCAAATCTTTGGCTAGACTGATCTCTCTTTGAAAAGGAGGCTTAAATGTCTCAACAGCTTTTTTATTCATAGAGGTGTAACTATATGTGTGAATTAGGGACGTAACGGACCACAGACAAAACGGACCAAGGACAAAAAGGACCAGGTTAGGACAAAACGGACCACGTGTAAGGACAAAACGGGCCATGTTTATAGATCAACCGCTCCATCTTAGACTTGAATAAATTTGAATTAAAATTACACTATAGATCTTCCCTTAATCGTAGAAAAGCTTGTTTCAATGACATGTAAGTTGCAACCTTAACACTTTATCAACATACTAAATCCAGAATAACTAAATCCATATTTTCGTTTTCGTATTACCTTGCACTGCTTGAATATGTTATTTTCATCTTCCCAATGATAAAAAACGTGGTCCGTTTTGTCCTGAAACGTGCTCAGTTTTGTCCTGAAACATGGTCCGTTTTGTCTGGTCCGTTTTGTCCATGGTCCGTTTTGTCCGAGTACCATATATATTATAGGTCACTGAGCCAACTAACTGTCATCTTCGCAAGCCAAGGGTACTAACTCCACTTTGCAAAGTAGAGTTAGTACTCTTGGCTTGCTAAGATGACTAAATGGAGACATCACTTGTTTATTTTCCTCAACAAACATAGATTAGATGGATCGATGGATGACTTGGGATTTAACATCCTTTTCAACAGTATTTCAGTCCCATCAAGACAATGGGAGGGCGACAATAAAACGCTGTGTACAATTGTACTGTGTTTAAGGTTGAAAAGATACCCGTCTCCAGCAGAAATCGAACCTGGGACCACCAGATCAGCAGGGCAGGGCGTAACCAACTGAGCTATTGAGGCCCCATCATTGGTGAGAAAGCTAAAATATTTTGCAAAGGGAGGAAACCAGTATGTGCAAGTAGCCGCCTATGAAAATATTTACTTCCCTTATATCTTATTTAGTTGGTGAACATACTTGTAACCAATACAGAAAGTCAAGAAGTTGTCTTGTCTCTATAGTTTAACTGCAACAGGCAAAAAGGGCACTTAAGAACTCTGCACATAGTGAATTCTGAATTCTTGATTGCCTTAAATTTTATCTGGTAGATACAAATACATTGGTTTATTAAAGTCTCACTTTTGTACATAGTTACACATAAAAACATGAATAAAAGTGATACCACATCACAGTACAAAACCACTCTGAGTTATGAGAGACTATGAAATATACTGACACAAACAAGAAACGTCCGCTTTACAATTGTGTCTCTGAATTCCAAATGCACACAGACATTTCATTCGATTGTTTTATTTCCATAACGTCGATTATGCAGCAATGGTGCGCGCTAGACGGAAATCCGTTCAATGAACATCGGCGCCAATGACAATGCCGCAAGCGCCAGTACCCAAATTTCGAAAGTCACAAAATCAGTATCTCGTGTGTTCTTCGCGTTTTAACCATCGCAGCTCATCCTAGCATCACTGAGCAGACATGCTGCTGAGATTCTATAGGTGCTGGATGCATTCTTAATTGTCACGATCGCTGGCATAAACCTGTCACGTAAAGTGACGTAACAAAACGTCGACCACGACCGTGCGTAGATACACGCAAACTTTACCTTGTTGGTCAATCAGTTTAGAAGTCAATGGCATAGGTCTACTTCAAAATTCATTTCTATCCAGCAATAGCATTGAAATCAGCATCATTCAGCAAAAAGTTGGTTTCAAAATTACTAGATTACTTTTCTGTAAGAGGTGGGGTAGTAAAACCGGGTTTTTATGCATCGGGATTTCAGATGTCAGCCATAATTTTTATTTTTTGATGAATATTGTCATTATTGTACACAAGTGTAGTCAACTGAAACAAAAACGGTTTCAAAATGATGAACGGGTATGGAGATACGGAAGTTCTAAAATCGTTATTAATTTAGTTAAAAGGGAGATAATTTTATAAATCGAAGACTTTGGGCTGTTTTCTCGTTCATTTTTAATAAACGTTTTTTTTTGGTTTTCAAATGTTAATTTTTCGTTTTTCGATGTTTCTGGCCCTGGTTTAATGCAAAATGTTTCAGGTTTTGATGAATAAAATGCTGTTGAGGAAGAAAAATGGTGTTTTGACATCATCAGTAGGTTTGATAAATCTTGTGGCTATGGAGAAAAATTAAAACGATTGCAACTTTATGTGTGCCAGACGCTCGAGACACATTTTGTTTTATTTTTTATTGCTACAACTTTACTGGCTTAAAAGATGCAGGACCTTAGAAAACGGACGTTTCTTTTTTGTGTCAGTATATATACATACATACAGGTATATAAAACTTAAAAAAACTTAAAAGTTCTATCTGGCCAAGGCTAAATTCAATGAAACGCATCCCAACAGGCACACGGCATCGACACAAAGTCGCACCAACATGTGCGTTCACAGGGATACCACATAAAAGTCTCATGTAGTATCTCAACCAAAATACGATCCAGTCCATGTCCATACGGTACAGGAGACCCTCCGATGTCCATCTGCTTACCCATCTCCACCGTTACGGCCCAGCCGGGCCGGGTAGCGCAATCGGTAGCGCACCTGACTCGTAAGTCAGAGGTCCTGGGTTCGAATCCCGGTCTGGCCGCACATACTTCCGTTTCTCCTTCCGCTGATTCAAGAAGGGCAGTTGTCAGTTACTGGCGAAAGTATGTGCACTTAGTACTGGTTAACCGCTTAGGAGGTCTAAGCCTGCCCAGGAATAGTGTGGTTAGGTTAACTGATCGTCCCGACATGACCATAGTTGTTTACCGTGGACGTTAAGCATCAAATCAACCAACCAACCAACCGTTACGGCCCATTGATTTATCACTTGTTACTACATGTATATCTTGTACATGAGCAAATTTCGAAATCTTCGGACAAAGTTATTGCCCTTGTCAAGGTTTCAAAAATGGCTTTTGGTCTGTAGTTCCTTTACTCTTTGAGATATAAAAGCCACTCGTTTCCGAGCGTAAATCATACTCGGAGCTCATTCTTTTGTTGGCTGACATAAAAAAATGAACGACAGTCGGATCAGCCGTCAAGACCAGAATTTGAGAACAGACAACAACGCCAATCAATGAAATATTTCAGCTACTAAGGTGCTACGAAAGTTACAACTGAAACGAAAAGAAATCAGTATTTCGGCCGCGAATGATTTCATGACAGCTTCGGGAACCAATCTATCAGATCAGCTGATAGGCCGTATTTTGCATTAGTTGGCGGATTCATACTAGGCTAGCTCCTTTCAATACCTGAACCGTGGGGCTGGTAATTAAGAAATAAACGCTTTACCTCCGAGACATTTGTGCATATCCCTGCAGGCAAACGGCGTTGAAGACATTGTTTCGATGTCGGTGTGATGATATCGCACCGGCGTTGTTAAGACATCCCAGGACCAGCAGGCACATGGCATCGAAAAGACGTCGTACTAACGTCGATGCGACGTCATTACGTCGCATCGACGTTTGTACGACTTCTTTTCGACGTCATTTGCCCGCTAGGATCATTTTGAAATTGTGTGCCTGTAATGTAATTTTAAAAGTCGGAAAGCTTTCTGACAGTCAAGAAGTTGCAGAGATAGCGCTTAAAAAAGCCAGAAGAAACAGAAATCTTATAATGGCTAGCCATGACAGTCATGGTCTAAATATGATCAAAACATGGCTGGCATCGCATGAAAAGGGACCTTACGGCATTTGCGAACCGGAAAGACCCAGATCTGATCAGTCCACCATGGTCAGAACTCATCATAAGGGGAGAAAACTTTATTTATTTACCTAATCTGGTAATTTTCGATCAACCTGTAGAGTTAGTACGCTTGTCTACCTGCTTTAAAATCTGATATCAGATTCGATGAGACATGTATTACCCCTGGTTAACTATGTTCATACAAGGGCTGTTACGAAACGAATAGGAGCTGTTACGAAACGAAAAAGTCATAGTTACCAAACGACTTGACGATCAGGTCGTTTGGTAACTATGGCTTCTTCGTTTCGTAACTGCTCTTTTTCGTTTCGTAAAATACCAGGTCGTTTGGTAACTATGACTCTTTTTCGTTTCATAACAGCTCTTTTTCGTTTCGTAACATCCTTTAAAACATGGTTAACCATGTGTATGTATTGTATTATAATCTTGATTGCTTCTTTACGGCGTATGTTATGTGATTATAAAATTGACTCCTATCATTTCCTTGCTTCCAAAAAGTCTATTTATCTGACTTTGCCACTTCCTTAGTGGCCCTCCTTGCTAATAGATTTTATTTACATATTTATTTACTAAGTGTCACACCTGCTTTACGTCCATGGTAAACAGCTATGGTCATGTCGGGACAGTCAGTTACCCCAACCACACTATTCCTGGGCGATAATGATCACTTTTCCGTCAGTCAGCTCCGTCCGTCCACAGCTGCGATGACCTTTAAGAACGTTAAAATCCATTTCCCTCAAACTATGTTACCTACAATCATAAAATATGACATAAAATTTATTCTTAGAATGATCTCAAGGACTTTTACGTTAATTTGACATTTGAGATATATATCACGCTCTGCGGACTTTGTAAAATTTTACATCCAAAATTGCTTCAACTCTAGCGTTAAAGGCCATTTCTGCCTAACTATGATACCTACGATCATGAAACCTGGCATAAAGTTTCTTCTTAGAATGGTCTCAAGGCCTGTTGCATTTATTTTTACTATTGACCAATAAAACATGAAATTAAATGACTTGAGAATAAACATCGGCCTTATTCACGGCGAGGAAATCTGAAATAAATAATTTGAAAGATTTTCAGGTTGTAATATCACTGAAAAATTGGCGGAGCATGCAATACACTATTTGTCACGCTCCTGTACCAATGACGTCATAGATCTGTTACCATAGCAACTAAGAGTTCACATTTATGCCAAAGTGACGTCATTGGGACGCCATTCAGCCAAGGTACTAAGCACATTAACTCCTAATTCCATAGTTGCTGTGGTAACAGATTGTGGCGTCACTGATATAGGAACATGGTATACAGTGTATGCCACGCTCCGCAAATGTTTCAATGAAATTACTGTACAAATTAAAATTCTTTCAACAGAAACTTCAGATTTTCTTAAACAAATAATTATTCCCAAGTCGTTTAATTCTGTGTTATATATGTCACGCCCTGTTAACTTAGTACAATTTTTCATCCAAACTTACATCCACCTCAGCGTTCAAGTCCATGTTTCTCTACTAACAGTGGCGACTATTATCAAACCTGGCATTAGAACTGTCTCTAAGGAAAATGCACTAATACATCTGACCTACATTTCATGCTCTGCTGACTGTGTAAAAGTTAACGTTCAACCTTATGTTGACCCCTGTATTTTTAAAAGTCTGTTCGCATCTAACTAAAATGTCTGCAGTTATTTTAGACTGGTTGCTAGGAATGATGCAATTGTTTCTATCCCTGGCTTTTTTCTTCTTCCTCTGCTGACTACATAAAATTGAATTTTCAAAATAATGTCGACTCTAGACTTCTTGACTTAAGTCAAATTTTCTCAAGATTTTTTCCTTGAATTTATCAAACCTTGCTTACACTTCTTCAACACGATCTCTTCTACTGTGGAAGCACAAATTACAAGAAATCAGCAGAATACTATGTCGCATCTGCATTGACAATGCAGATGCGACATAGAATTCTGCTGAATTCTTGTTTAAAAGCAGTCATCTGCTGAAATCTTGTTTAAAAGCAGTCATCTGCTGAATTCTTCGTTAAAAGCAGTCATCTGTTGAATTCTTTTTTAAAAAGCAGTAATCTGCTGAATTCTTGTTTAAAAGCAGAAATCTGCTGCATTCTTATATTCTTGTACACTGGGTCTCATAATCCTATTATGCAACATTCTAGCGTCACTGCTGTTTCATCAAAGGAATTACCCCGTCTCACATAGGTAATGGCATAACAGGGTCACAAAACCAATAAAGACTGAGGATGTGTTCTATATAGTACAGAATATTTGTCTTTAAAAGCAGTAATCTGCTGAATTCTTGTTTAAAAGCAGTTATTTTGACACAGTACTTTTGACACAGTAACTTTTGCCGGACGAACGATACGAAAATAAAGGCAGAGACACATGCAAAAATTAAGGAAATATATTCAGTTTAGTTATCAAGTTAGCTCTCTTTCAGCTGAACAGTCCCATAAACAGCCTGTTTTCTGGTTCAATTTAAGCCCCCCAGTAATTCATTACTGACCGTTCCAAGGCGGTAGTTCTGTTGTGGTTCTCTGTTGCCTGTTTTTGGTGTCAGAGTTTCTGTGATGTTTTACCTTATATATGTTCTTATTATTTTTGGTTCGGTTGGGTTGCTGAGTGGCCACCTTTTGGGAACAAGCTGCTCACTCGGTTGGCCATATGTTCTCTGTATCTTGATTATTTGTAATCTTAGTTGTTTCCAACTATGGTTTGAGGGCTGGATTTGGATTTTGATTGTTTCAGTTCCTGGTCTTTGCATACTTTTTACTTTCATTTTAACTACATGTATAAATGTTAATCTGCCTTTCTTTGTTTATCAATCAGCTGATAACTGAAGTGCCGAACTCGTTTTTGTAATGTATAAAGAAATACACCTGAACGAAACAGAACTTTATTACAGGTCCTGGAATCAATTCATATTATAAATGCAAAATAGAATAAATAAAAAAAAGTAACAAATAACGAATATATGCTGAAATTCTGAATGTAAGCACATTTTCGCTATACCAACCGGATCACTGCAAACTACTGAAACTAGTATTTGCATATACCATCCGATGAGTGTGAATTGAAAAAGATTGAAAAAGTGAAAAGCAAACTGTAAGTCTCAGTCCATCTTCGCTAGTCAGCGATCCTAAGTCCTTTTTGTTCCTTACGTACGTAAGGAAAGAAGTGGACTTAGTACCATTGGCTTGCGAAGATGATCTCAGTTTTAAAAGATTGAAGGCCTGAGCTTATGCGAAAACTTATTCTAGAAGTTGCAAAGCTTGTTATCTAATCCCGCTGTAAGTCTATTGTGTTATTACATTGGTATTGAATTATCCGAATAGAATATTGTTTAAAGCTCCATTGCTCTATGAGTGATGAAATATTTTATCATGAGGTATTGCGGCAAGCTTCTCACTGCAGTTTCGTATTAGCAAACGGCCGTGATTAGCCAACTTTAAGTGAATATAATTCCTTGAATTTCGAAAATAAAGGTTTAGAAAATCGATTTGGGTCATTTTAGTTGGCAACTATGATGACCTACTTTCGATTTCATGAATAAACTGGTAAAAATACAGTGTACAGGTGTGGAGACCCATTCAATATTCCGCCTCCTAGCAGGCACATGACGTCAAAATAACGTCGTGTTGACGTCGATGCGACGTCGTAACGTCGCATCGACGTCATTACGACGTCATTTTAACGTTACGTGCTTGCTGGGATAGATAGTTACGTTCAATTACTAGAAGGCAAACTTGTATAAAAATTCGTCATTTTCCGAAATTTTGTTGTAAAAAGAGGACCAAGATTATCCAGTGCCGCTCACCTGAGATCCTGTTTTTATGATATGAACAAATTATTTCAAACTGTAATGTTTTAAGTTCTGTTATATAACTGTACAACTTGTTCGTTTCATTACGTTACATAGTCGTTAATGGCCGTGCTTAGAAGTATAATTGTCCAGTGGTTTGTCAGAAGTATCCATAGTCACAGTTTCTGGAGTTGCAAAAATGACATGAACATCACATACTATCAAATTTGAACAAACATATCGACACGTCTTCAGTATTTTACGTAATATCCTGCACGGCACATCTTTGCAAACTTTAATATAAGCCCCGTGGTTTCAAATTTTCTGTTTATTCCTTCTGTTAATTGAGCCACATCAAGTGATTTCCAACAATGTGGCATGTGTGACAAACGAAGGCTTTAATCAGACTGAGTGCAGTCTGACCAAAGCGTTTGCTTGTCAGATGAGCAATCTATGGTAGTGACCCAAGCCATAGAGTCAACAGTGAGGTCTCTGATTACGCTGTATGAATAAGAAAGGGTGATATGAATATCACATTACAAAATTGGCAAATCATTGGAAGTAACATGATGTGGCTCACCCAGATCTGCGTAATGACTGATAATGAGAACCAAAGTGCCACTTGGTTCGCGTTTGCCCTTAACGTATTATATTCAGTGTACTGTAAAAACGTTGAGCTTGACGCCAACGTCGGGTTTGAACCATTGTGTCCTAGCAATTTCAACTACGTACTGACTAAATCATTCTGTCTGTTAACTATCATGCGTTCCTCTGAAACTAGAATTGATGAAGCCTTTACCAGCAATATAAATGTCATATTTTGTTTCGTCTTGCTCTGTTCCTTGAGAGCTCAATGAAGTTGGCGATCGTTCTATTTCTGTAAATAAGTTGCCCCTCTTGGGATATTTTAGGATATTACCACTTTTATCAGATAATGGCACTGCGTAACCATTTGCTACAATTCCGTTTACATTAAGCTCAGTTGGTTCTGATTTTGAATCTCGTCCAGTCTTAGGCGCTTCTTCAACAAGGTTCAATTTAGCTGGTCCAAACCATGATAGAATCACTGTCAACAGCAACAGCGCGTGGGTGATACCAAATATTAACACCAGTGCCATAACTTTGGCAAAAGTTTTAAAAATGTATGAATTTGCGAAAGCCAACGCTACTAATGCTAAGGTAGATGATACGAATCCGTGAAATACCGGAGCGCCAGTGGTATCGATTGCTTGTCTAACTCTAGCGTGTCTCGTTTCGCCCTGAGCTGTCATGAAACCATGGCAAATGTGGGCGGCAAAGTCCACAGAGAATCCAATACTCATAATGAGATGAATCATGGTTATGGCACTTAAGGCGACGTCAACGTAGTACAGAAAGCCGAATACCCCCACCATAATCATCAACACAGCAATAGTAACATAGACGATCAGAAGTGGGTGGGGCATAAAGAAACACGTGACAACAAAAACTGCAGCTAACGCTATTCCAACTGACTGAATTGACTGGGGTAAAATCGCAATGTACTGTTCATAGTATATAAACCAAAATGAGAAAGCAAAGCAATTTAATGAGGAAGCTGAAGCTATTTCTCTGGACCTCTGCATGAGTTTACCCTCAGTTTGAGTGTCTTTCAGATGTTCGGTGTAAACAGATACACGCGAAGCGGTAATTTTGTTATTAGTCTCATCGATCACAACGTCATTCTCAAAACTTTGAAACTCTTCATCATTGAAAAACTCACGAAGAGCTGTTATGAAATTTGCCTCTGAAGAACCATCATAATATGTAGAATTTCTAAAACTTGCAAGCCATGACAATTCGTAATTGTCGACAAAGTAAGAATCTCTTTTCGCGCTAGAAAGTAGTTCGGCAACTTTCGACTGCACAACTGGATCAGAGTAGGTGTACGTAGAATCGATGACGAAGGTCACAGTTATCTGCTTTGTAAAATAGTCATCCCTCCATGTGGTGTATTTATAAAAGTAAGAATCTTCAGAGACTAGTTGTTTAAATTCAAGGCCTTCTTTAATGTTAACACAACCATAAATGGCCGCCGCCAGATATCCGGCAAATATCACAAGAATGATGATCTTCAATGGCGTCTTTAAGACAATTTTTGGAAGCAACCATCGCGGGAATTTATCTAAGAGGCTCTCCGACTCGTCTCGTGAAGTGGGTGGGGTACCACCGCAACAAAACACATATTGCGGTGATTTACCATCTTCTTTTAATTTTTCTTTAGATTTGGTTTTACGGCAAGTCACAAAGTGACGGTTTTCATTAACTCGTTTTTCGTTAAGTGCCATACATGCAGCAAATAAAGTAACGTTGTTCAAGTAACAGAATAATACAGCCACACCTAAAATAAATAAATAAATAAAATATAGTATTAACTAGAATGAAGAATTGACGAGTTAAACTTTATAATACTATATACATGTACTTTGATTCATTAATTCTTTCCCTTGTTATGAAAGTTTGCCTATGGAGCAAATATAATTCCACTGTCTTGATCGAGATTTGACACGGTCCTATTTAGACGCCACCCCTTCCCACCCAATATGGCGGATCACCAACAAACACAAAGTAAGCACTTAGTTTATTATTAGGTTTTTGTGCATTCATTCCGACTGCATCAAATTTTAATTTATTTTGGCATACCTGCAAACTTTGGATATATTTCTACAAAATGATTAGATAGCGTTTCTCATAGTCTGGCCGAGCCTGACCCATATGGAAATCCGGGTCAGGCAACCATGTTCGACTTTCTTTCATCTTTTCCACTGCACCTTTGATGATTTCATGAAACGACTAAAACCTTATCCGATTATTTGAATGGCAGAGGGTATTTGATAATGCGTTTACCAAGTATTCTAGCATAACTGTTTGAGGCCTTTCACATGATAGAAAATCCATGTTTTAATGATAAAGTTCTCGTGCTGTTTTGGACATGGCTTTAGGCTTGCTTATTAATAATCCGTGCTGTAATTTGTTTACATGACGTATCTGGATGTTACGCTGCAGCCTTGGGATAGGCACTTTGCTTTCCCTTCAATTTGGTCAGTGAAGACCACTCTTAAGATTATCAAATGATGAGTATAATACTGACGGACTGATTCGAACTGATTAACTTCTTATTTCAATCAGATTGGTCTCACGATTATAAATGTCTTTCGCGGACTGGCGTCAGCATTCACAAGCCATTATGAACGACGACCTCTATGATTTTTGCAGGCTTTTTCGGGGATTTTTTAATGAAATCATACCGTTTTAAATGCAAGAACGGCGATCACACGTTTTTTTTTTTTTTTGTGTGTTTTTTCATCCATTAACATTTACCGGGTTGACCACTCGGTGTAAACGCTTCGTGTTCAAATAATTTCCTCGAGACCCGGCAAACGCTAATGCATAAAAAACGTCTGATTCGTGTGGTATCAGCTGTAACTCTGGCCACGTATTTTCACGGGTAAGTCCGATGCATGAGGGCTTACCTGTATAGATGCAGAAGTGTTTCACAGCAACAAAGTCTGAGATGGCTCCCGCCATGAAAGCTAGAAAATCCGTAAGTGACGTTATAGTTATTCCAACGCCGCTCGTACGTAATGTCTCTCCTATCTTCTCTTCTGCCGTCTTCCGGTCTTGCGCACCAGATAGACCGGATAAAAGGATAAACATGTCATCTATGCCAATACCTGTAAAGACAAGTAAAGTTTTCACAAAAAGTTTGGTCTACGCTTAGCAACCATTAATAGTTGGTGCTTATCAACTAAACCATTGCAATCACAAAAAATCTAAAATATGTCTGAAAACCCCGGCCTAAAATCTTCATTGGTGGATATCAAGCACGGGTACGAGTGGTAGGTTGACCTTTCTATATCCAACGCATGTTTAGAAAGCATTTTGACAGTGACGCTTTGAGATGTTTTAGGGTTATTGTGCATATACCAGAGGTAACAACCAACGTCATAGCGCGCGCTACAGAATTAATCATTCGACGGGCATTTTGAAGAAACTCTAGAAACAGGTTTTCCGTTTATAACATATACGAGACAGGATAATAACACAAGATAAAACGGTGAGTCGGTGCTTACATGTTCATATGGTCCAGGTATATAGGGCATGATTCTTCAGAGGGTGAGAAATTATAAAATACCTCACTACAATTTTTTATGTGGACAGCTGAGATAAACATGCATTAAGGCAGAGTCCATACAGATCACTATAGTGAAGTGTTTTAAGATTAACCAAGTATTTTATGGTGAATTCTGGTAATACTGAGTCCAAAACATCTATAGGTTCCAGATCGGCTAGATATTTGGCTATTTCAGTGTTTGCCAAGCCTTCATTATGCAAGGCATTTAACCTTATTAAGGCCGCTGATAAAACGATTATGACGTCAACGCTTTGACGTAGGTTGTCACCCTTGATACATAAAAAAAATTGTTTTCCTTCAAGGAGACCCTATAGCTCCGTGGGCTGAGTTAGCTGAATCCTGCTGGAGGCTGAATTCTTTCCAACTGTTCCATTGTACATAGCCTATCATTTTCACCCTTCCGTAGGCTCAATATGACTGAAATACTGTTGAAAGGTCGTGTAACAGCAAGTCATTCGTCTATCCATGTTCGTGGAATGTGGCCAAAGGATAAAATCTATATCAGCAAATAAGTACATTCCCTTTGATTTACCTTAGATGAGCCTCTGTCGGAGAAACAGTGTTCATTCTTTCATGACCAACAGTCGGTCACGCGACGTTGTTGGTACACAACGTCACATGTAAAAAAAAAAGACGCCATTGGCCGTTGTAACTTTCTATTTGACATTAATTATGGCGACGGCCGTTTAACGTAATCGGCTTACCTGTTGGTTAGTGACAGCTTTTCCCTTTCGGGCGTCACTTACTTTGCACGAGACCCATTGTGTTCAACTTCCATGAACATCGGAAAAAATATTTCTTTTAAGTTATACAATGTATAAACTTTTGTTTTCAGGGATGCAGCCAAGCAGATTACCTATGAGTAGAAATGGCATGACTCCTACAATGCTAACAAAGGACACACCAATGGCGCTGCAGAATCCAAAACTGGCAATAATGGCTAGCCCTGCTGCCAAAATGCCCCCAAAACCAAGCATCATCCGCTGGCCCACATTGTCACATCTGAAAATGGGAGATCAAAATCAATGAGTGATAAAACCGGGTAAGCTCTATTTATCGTGTAGACAAAGCAATAAAAATATCTCTCCTCTTCGAATTGGAGAGAACGCGGGCAGACATGGTGCCAGGAGATGCGAGTTGTGGACTGGTTCACTTCAGCCTCCTGGAGGACATTGGACAAAAACATAAAAATAATAATAGAAGTCATTAGCCTGCCATAGTGGTCTTGATTCGACTTCCAACGGACGGCATATGTTCCACCAATTGCATTAAATCAAAGCCCTGAAAATTTAGTATAATGTTGGCGGTCGGTGATATTTCAGTGTCGCTAAACCTCGGTGGTAACGTCCACTTTATCAAACTAGCAAAAATGTGCATTCACACGCACAACTCAAGACACACGAAGGTAAATGTGACCGGGATTATGTCGCATCCTGGAACATTGGCCTTGCTAAACAAGCACTCCTCAGAAATCGGAGGGTAAACATCAGCAGACGGTCAAAACAATCCAATGATTGGTCTAATCGGTTGTTACTTCTGTGGATAAATTAACATGGGAAATGATTGACAACTGCTCGTCATCAATAAGCAAGTAGCTACACAATAGCCCCTCCTACTTACCGCCTCAAACAGATAGACCAGTGAGTGCCGTAGGATTAAGGCTTTTAACGGCTTAAATCCTACTCCACCCGGCAAAGGATTAAGCTACCTCTCTGAGACAGTCAATGGGCGGAGCTGGTGTGTTGTTATTGTTTGACCAATAACAACTGATCCAAAGGCCCAGTGCTATTGGTCACTGAGATGATGAGGCTGTTCATCATTTTTCAGGTAAGCAACGACCAGTCTGATCAGTTGCTGTCGTTTTCCGACTACTGCAGCTCTTTGGTGTCCAGAGATATATTGAGACAAGCTACCTAAGTCTGCAATTGTAGTTTCCAATCTCTTAAAGGGCTACTGTTTTCTTCACTTTTTCCAGAATTATCACCAATAAACAGGTATTTATATGAGAAACAGATTGCTGAAAACCCCATCGAAAAATTCCAACCCAAACTGTAATTATTGACAATGAAAATTTATGCAAATTAGATTTTAAGCCCCGCCCACTTTTTCTTTTCTACAGCTTTACTTGCATAATGTGATTTGATTTCCAGTTACTATGACCATATTCTGATGGAAAATGTTCAAATTTTTTCATGACATGATATTATTTGTCACACTGAATCTACTTAAGGAGAAAATCTTTAGAAAAAAATATAAAATGTTGATATTTTTTTAAATTTTGATAATTTGAATTACTCAAATGACGTCATAAGGGTCCTTGCATATTTTTCAGCTAATTAAAATTTAAATTCCTTATAACTTTTAAACTATTTGGAATTTTTACTTGCAGTTTTCGACGTTCTTTTAGATAAAACAATACCAGTCATTTCCATTGATTTCAATGCATGTTGAAAAACAGTACAGTAGCCCTTTAACGCTTGTCTCCAAGAGGCTCAGCGGAACGAATCTATGGCTGCTTTTCCTGGCATTGAGTTTGTCTGTAGATTCTGCCTTTTATAGTCCACCTGGGCCTTTAAAAGGTAATGTTTTGTTGTCAAGAAGAACTAAACAGTCGAAAGTCAGTGTGGCCATCTTCTGAACGATGTTTTTGGCAGTTTTTGTAAATGATACTTTGATTATATGTGTTTGGCGTCGCATGAACAAGGTACTTTACAGAATATGCGAACATGGAAGACTCAGCTCAACCACTGCATCCGCGCAGTCTGACTTATTTCTTCTTTTTAGCCAATACTATCTATGCATTTTGGCGAATGTAAAAAGCGCAAAGTGAAGACTCTGGTCAGTTTCCGCAGCTACACATACTGATAAATGTCTATCTGACGCATATGCCAAAGATCCTTTTTTCACGCGACTCCAACTACTTTTCTAGAGACTTACCTTGCAGACATGGTTGCGATGCAGGCGTATAATATCATCAGAGCTATGGTGACTGCGAATAAAGCAATGTCTCCGGTGATATTTTTATCAAGCTCCTCGTCCAGAGAATTCAAATGAGTATACGCAATATCAAAATAATCCGACGAAGCATCTCCCATTTTTATTACAAATTCATCCATCCAACTGTTTACCATGTCTTCGGATGCCTGATCGTCCATTCGAAGGATATACTCCAGCAATATATATTCCACCGACTGGAGATAGCTTCCGTTTGAGTCAGTCAGGATCCTGCCACCAAGTTGTAAAGCGTAGTTATCGGTACCGAAAGTTGCGCTAGTGAATTCTGGGTAGGTGACCGAATTACTGTCAACCGCAGTAAGAAAATCCGCGTCGAGAAATATTGCTCCTTCCATAGCACAGTCTTCACCATATCTGGCACAAATATCACTATAATGTACAGTGGTCCCAGAAGACGTGGCCGTTATAGACCTAACGTAAGTATCTATGCGTTTGAGGTCTTCTAGAACGGTTCTTGATAGAAGATTCCCTGTATTGCTTTTGACTATAATATTTACAACAGCTTCAGATGAAGTACCTCGAAAAGCAGTAGTCAAGTTCTCTCCTCCTGACTCTGGGAAAAGCTTACCTACTCTTGCTTCGTCTTTTCTTGCCTGTGTACCTAGTGGAACAGAAAAATGAAACAAATAAATAGTTTAGTAATGAGGGACATGACTGCATTGTTGTCCCTAAGATAAATTGGAACACTTCCACAAGGGACAACTCTAACTAAGAAGAACTCTTCGGAAGTCCCAGGTTTGATACCCGGTCCAGCCACTGTTTTCGTAGAGGCTGATTCTTCCCTTTCCGCTGATTCAAGAAGGGCAGTTGTCAGTTACTGGCGAAATTATGTGCACTTACCGCTTAGGAGGTCTCAGCCTGCCCAGGAATAGTGTGGTTACGTTAACTGACCGTCCCGACATGACCATATCTGTTTACCGTGAACGTAAAGCAACACAACAACAACAACAACAAAGTTTGGAGCTTTACTAAAAGGAAAGAAACTGGTCCCCAAGGAGCAAATTCTCTCCTTTAATAGCAGTCTCCATTTTGGAAGGACGAAATATTCAGGGAAGCAAACACATTCCCTTTTTAAAAAGTGCAGAATCCATTCAGCTTAACATGATAAACAGATTGCAAAGGGCATAAAGCAATGTAGGCGAGACAAGTAACATAATGCAAAAGTGGATGGGGCAACTGAAATGCCTCCCTACAAAATATTTTCTTCACTTAATTATAAGGTGAGTACTATTTTATGCATATGGAATCAAAAACATTTTAGTGCACTTCAGTGCTGGACAAGTACAAGTATGATGGTGTTTGACTTACTATGTACAGCTGATTTTACGTTGCACCATTTACTAGGTTTCTCCTTGCTTCATAATAAACATTTGAGCCGCGACACGACAAAACCAACGATGTGGTTGTGGGCACTGTGCAGACTCAGATCTGCCTGACCATCCGCTCAAGCCAATCAGACCCTTCGTTAAGTGCTCAAAGTATAGCTAAGGGTCTAAGCTACCTCCATGCGGACAGCGAAGACTCTGATCAGACTGGGCGGATGCTGGGCTGGGCGCACAACCACATTGTTGGTTTTCTCGTGTCGCGGCTCATTTGAGTAAGTTTTTAGGTCAATTGGTACACTTTCATGAGAAGCAACTCGATTATTTTCATTTCTGCCCCCTTCTCAATAAGTGTCAACCTTTAATATAAAGAATCAAAATCTTAAAGAGTTCCTTCAAGAGCAGAGCACACATTCAAAAGAAGGAATATGGGCCATACTTCGAAGTCTCGGCTATTCAAGCCTCATCAGTGACCCTAAAAATACCTGCTTACAAAAACCAGAGAAAAGAATACTGTGTTTTCTTAACTTTAAAAAGGCAGTCAATTCAAAGACTGATTACTATAAAAAGAGGTCCAAATTGTTAAAAAAGCGGTGATTTAGAATAAAAGTCTAAACCAATCTAAAGTTTCTGATTTCCCAGAATATATCCTCTGATCTCATAGGACAAAACTAAAATATAACCTGCACTATGGATGATGTACGGGGAGACGTTTTGCGGCCGCCACACGGCACAAAACCTGCTGCAGTGAAGTCAAATCAAATTCTTAAAGAGTTCAAAATCTTAAAGTTTCTCCAGGACCGATAGGAGTAAGTCCTTTTCTTTAAGAGTAGGTCCCGTTTTGGAAAGGTTTCGTTTTTCAGGGAAGCAAATAGGAAGTTACACAAAATTGTTCCCCTTTGTAAAATGGTGGTACAGTATGGCGGTGCAGGTCTATTCATGCTCTTGAAAACTACTCTGAGTGATAATGCAATGAGCTGTATTTTGCGAAATCTGCATTTTCACATTTATGCACACTGCACATGTCAAGACCAACCAGCTCACGTGCAAAGCCTTGAAAGGTATTCCTTGTGTTCTTTTTATTAACACAGACAAGGCTAGCGAAATAGTCCTAGCAAACTGCATTAAATAATTACGGTAATTGTCCTCAAAATTGAACGATTTTGTGCTAAAACGCAGTAAAAAGCCCAAAAGATGCATGTGGAATGACAGTGTATACCCCGATCTGACTGCGTCTTTAAGAAGAAGTCAGATCAGGATCTTCACTGTTAGCCCGACCTACCCGGCCCAATACTTAAAAAAATTACGGCATGCCCTTACCACACTGCGTGAATGCAGAGCCTGTGCTTGCGTCTGCGGTAAAGCAGATTCAAACTTGAAGCGGCTCTAATGATTCATTCCTCATACCGGGCCCCGAGGTTATAAAACTATTTTTCATGCTAAACTCAGCTGAGCTTGGAAATTCAAATGCATACTTTATAAACTCAGAGCATTCTCCAGTGATTTTATGGCTTCCAATATTGCCTTTTCATATAATACCTCTTATGTGAACCATCGAATCAAACGTTGTTAAGTAATTTTACTTTTATCCAATTATAAGAGTTCAGCTCAATCTCAGCTGAGCATGAAAAAATGTTTTAAAATCTCGGGACCTGGAGACCCGGTAGCTCAGAAGATTAAGCGCTGGCCTGCTAAGCTAGCGATCCAGGTTCGAATCAAGCAAGAGGCAGGAATCTTGTCGATCGTAAACGGGATTTCATTGAATTCAACCTTTTATCGCCATCTTTTCATAGTCTCGATATGACTGAAATACTTTTAAATTGGCCGTAAAACCGCAATCCATCTACTAATTTATTTTTATACCTTGTGGGATATAAACATCTTCGGTAGCTGTCTCCTGTTGTAGTTTCACCATCCCCACCCCCAGACCTCCGTTGATGATGACCACGAGTACAATAACCTTGATGGGATGTCGGGCGATGAAGCGACCATAGCGGGCAAAAACATTGCCGATCTTTTTCTCGACAGTGCTGTAAAATTTACTGAGCTTCATCCTGAAAGACAATATGGTGCGAAACTCCACTTTATGTAATAGTTATACCATGTTTTACCCGCCTGTACGAGGAGATAATCCACGAGCTGTAGCGAGTGGATTATCTCCCGTATATGTGGACAAATAAACACCGTGGGCCTAATCAGAGTAGAATTCTCGTGCTAAACTTGGCGTTTTCAGGCAAGGGCGGTATAATTTTTGTACAGCCCTAAGCATTTTTATGGGACTGGTCTGTTTCAATTCTCGTAACGACGTTCCCTAGGTGGCTCAGCGGTACGTAACCATAGTTGCACACACCTGACACCGAGTGTTCATCCATATTTTTATGGAACTTGATCATGTCTACTCCGTATCTTAAACAAGTTTAAGGTCATGATTTTTATGGAACTGGTCTGTTTCAATTCTCGTAACGGTGTTCCCCAGGTGGCTCTGCGGTACGTTACCATAGTTGCACACACCTGGCACCGAGTGTCCGTCCATATTTTTATGGAACTTGAGTGAGTGAGTGAACTCGGGTTTAACGTCCCACCAACAACGAGGTCATATGGAGACGGGACCTCGGTTTAAAGTCTCATCCGAAAGACCGGAGAAGCGGGGTATCGATCTTGCGACCCCTGGATTGGAAATTGATCATGCCTGCTTCATATCTTAAACATGTTTAAGTTCATGATCAAATGACATTCAGAGCACTGGCCTGCAAAGCTACTTCCAGTTTCGAAAATTATGCATGTTTGCTAATCCCTTATTTGGAACTCGTGTCCCCTACATAGCTTTAGAGTCGTTGAAGATATATTCTCGAAAACTGGTAGAAATACATAACACCACTTTTAAATCTAATTCTTTATTAAACGAAGCTTTGATTTATAGTCAGAATCCACCATCCACTCAGGATTATCTGTCCTTGTCCAGGGTTATGTACGGAAACCAATCGACATAAAGCTTAAGGTGGACGATCCCGGAAGAACTCTGTTCTTGCTTGTTTAAAAAACAAACAGAGTTATTGTTCATCATCAAATCGACTAACTGTGGAGTAAATACAGTTATAATATACACTTACAATATCTACCGTAAAGATCCTAAGTTTTCGGGCACATAGGTCTGTACAAACAGTGGAAACTGAGATCAGACTGTTCCTTAGGAACCAGAATGATCAAGATCTTCACAGTTTCCATTCCATCTGCGCATTTTTGTCGACATTACTCTATGGTAGAACCGAATAACAGGAAAATAAATAATAGGGCAAGGACCGGCTGTGCTTGCAGCAGGTGCAGAATTTGGGCAGTCTGTTTTGGGGATATTTTGAACTTAAACATTGTTTTTCTAGGAAACAAAACGGTGAAATGTTTGTTTTTTTGTTTTATTCTTTAACATACGATGTAAGTTTTACTAAAATAATATGCATAAGCATGCCCCATCGATTGATGATATTTTTCATGACGTTTTTCATGAAATTCATTTTTTTTGCATTTTTTCAAAGAATGTAAAAATATACTTATTAACAAGAAAACTGCAATTTTTTGTTATCAGTTTGTTTCAAATATCCTATATTACAGATTATATGATTTGCTGAAATGAAAGTGCATTCATGTGCTAGAGATATGAATTTTAATGGAAAATGTGTAAAAAAAAAGTATGTAGAAATACAAAATACTGTTTTTTAGGAAAACAAAACGGTGAAAATTGTTTTTTTTTTCTTACCCAAATGTTTTATAGCTCTTTGGGTTATTTAGACGGTATAATGGTTTGAATGCCCCGCCAATATTTCTATTCAGTATTCGTCTACCTTAAAGGGATTTTCTGCTGAAATATTCCATTAATGACCAACTTGATAATACCGAACTATGAACAAGCACAGATAACATGGCTAAAGGTAGAGTTATGGAAATGGGGAACATCAGCCCCTTTGCTCTGTTAGTATAAACAAATTTATCGTGAGATATCGCTGCCATCTTCTCAACATACATGTAGTTTCTACATTGTAAATGACTTCAATCAAATAAAACATCTTGAGTTTAGCATAAAAAAAGTCTGCACAATGATTTAGCTACTAAAATGACCAACTTTCGATTTCATAATTTGAACAAAATGGCAAAAATACAATGTACAAGCGGGGGCTCCATTCGTTTATATTGTATGGCTCAACCCGGAACAAGAAAATGGTAACTGTATTTAGTGGAAGAAAATTGTCGTTTTTCAAAACTTTTTGATATGGATCGATCAACGCGTACTTTATCTTCAAACGTGAAGGTTGAAGCTATTTTTGTAATGATTTGTGTTGAGACGTGTTTTTTTACCACAGACAGGACTTAAATGAGCCGCGACACGAGAAAGCCAACAGTGTGGTTGTGCGCCCAGCGCAGACTCAGATCAGCCTGGGCATCCGCCCAGTCTGATCAGAGTCTTCGCTGTCCGCGTGAAGGTAGCTTGGACACTTAGCTACCCTGTAAGCGCTTAGCGAAGAGTCAGATCAGCCTGGGTGGATGCCCAGGCTGATCTGAGTCTGCTCTGGGCGCACAACCACATTGTTGGTTTTGTCGTGTCGCGGCTCATATAAAGACACTAACTGGATCTACACACTCTATTTTTGTTTCGACTGAATTAGAACAGCTTTCACCAAAAACGTTAACATATTTAACACAACCACTGCCATATTTAAGCAATTCTTACCTCCTGAAAATCATAACATTACATCAGAAAATCATAGTTTTTTTTTTGTTTAACTCAATTTATTTTTCTTTCTTTCAGAATCAACTGAATTTATATCCAAAAGAACTCAGTGACACAAAATGAAGTAAAATAGTGCACAGATCAATCAGAATTTACGCAAATAAAAGATAATGATATGTAGGAATTACTAAATCAGTCATTCATTAAAGTGTGACTGTGTTATATATATATAATCATATCAATATACACATGATATACACACTTACTGATTTTTAAAACATAAAATATATTGATTTCCAGCCTAGAAATATTGTTTAAGGTGTACTGATACACCTCCATGTTTTCCCGACATTTTTACAAAGAGGAATAACTTCTGTAACTTCCTGTTTGCCGCCATGGACAATAAACTCTGTCAAAGGCGGATCAACTCTATGTATTCTTATGACATCATCCTTTGTACTCTTATTACGTCATCAAGTACTGACACAGGTGTATTTATTCTTACGATGCCAAACGGAGAGTAAATAGCCTACTATGAAATACATAATAATGGTCCAGTCATGCTGTTTCTGGCCTGAATTAATTTCGATATGGTTGTTTGAAACATTTTCGGAATAAGGAAATATTTTTGCTTGCATTCAATTTGTTAACCAGGAGGCAAATATCCATATCATGAGAATATGGAGTTCGTATTTCTGCCTAACCACAATGGGCTAGTTCTATATGCTGATAAAAAATGAAACAAACCGGAAGATATAAAATACAAAAATCTCACGAGGTTTAGATGAAATACTGAAGAGTTAAACTACATGCACTATTTTGGATTGTTAGTCCTCCTTATATGGTCAGACCTAGTTGTACCTTAAGTTCCGTGAGAAAAGGAAGCTCCAGTCTAAAAATTATCCTGCTTGAAAATGGACTGATATATTCACCATATGGAACGAAAATTCTTATCTGAATGTGTGGCTCATCCGGTCACACTTTAATGAAAATTTATCGTATTACATTTGAAGGGGGTGCTGTGTCAACTATTTATGAACCCTACCTAGCCACAGTACCCATGCTACATGTAGTGCAATATGTGGAAAGTTATGCTTTTTTATACATATATTTTTCAACAAAATTGCTATATTTCTATAAAAAAAATGGCACATATATCCCTAACTAGCGAAGAACTGCATGTATCATTATTTTCTTGGTGTGCTCCATGTATCGAGGGGGCATGGGGGTGTTGTTTCGGGGTGAGGGGATAGGGAGAGTAGAAGTGGAGCTATGAGTAATTTGTCTTTTCACGAGACGTGCAAGCAATCATCATGAGCAGTGGGTGTGTAGGCCTTTCACACGTGTAAATGAGCCGCGACACGACAAAACCAACAAAGTGGTTGTGCGCCAAGTGCAGACTATGATCAGCCTGGGCATCTACCCAGTTTGATAAGACTCTTCGCTAAGCGCTTAAAGGGTAGCGACGGGACTAAGCTACCTTCATGTGGACTGCGAAGACTCTGATCAGACTGGGCGGATGCTCAGGCTGATCTGAGTCTGCGCTGGACGCACGACCACATTGTTGGTTTTCTCGTGTCGCGGCTCAAATGATCATTCGGGCATAATTACCTGTTTCAGGTCATATTCACAATCAAGTAGACCAGGATATTCGCACCTAATGTGCTCTGAGCTGGAAAAATATGGCATAAGTGTGACAGTGTCACTGAATGTGGGCGGTGGAGTCCGCCTTATCAAACAGCAAAAATTGTACATATGCATACAAAAAGCAACACTCACAGAGGTACATGTAATATGCCTGACATGGGTTCGTTCCCAGGGACTGTGGCCTCGACTTGACACACAACAAACAACAAAGTTCGAATAGAGCAAAAGCCATCGTTCGAATCATAGAATTCTCCTGCTGTATGTGCATTTCTTTTTAGATTTTCGTTTATTTATATTCTTGATATAACTTCGCTTGGTCATTTCATTACCTGACTTCACGTTTTTGCATTGGGCATAGGATCTTGATTCATGCATGGGTAAAAGAATACAGATTGTATATTCATGTTCAAAGGGCAGAAGCCCAAGGCCCGGTTGTTCAAAACTAACGATATCGTTAGTTAACGTTTCGGTAAAATTTTAAACGTTAATATCTCAAATACGCCAATATTTTTTGTTGAAAAAATGTGAGAAGCTTTTGCGGCATTTTTTGTTTTTCAAAAAATATCAGTATATTTGGTAACGAAGTTGTAAAACACTTAACGAGTTGACCTCTTAACGAGCTCGTTAGGCTAACGATGCTTTGAACAACTGGGCCAAAGTGTATATCAACAAGGTTGAGATGGTCCAGTGTAGAGCTGCCAGGTGTGTCACTAACAGATATAGAAACACAAGCAGCGTTACATCATTGTTGGATCATTTAGAATGGGAGACACTGGAGTCACGGCGCACCAAAGCTCAGCTCACCATGCTCTTTAAGGTCATTCATGGCCTAGTGGACATTCCAGCAGACCATCGAAAAAGTTCAGACAGATTCTTACTTCCTCTGATTACAACAAGTTCAGCACCTTTTATCCAAGGACGATCCGTCAGTGGAATTCCCTCCGCCAGCTTCTGCAGCTGAGGCTCCCGATTTGGTATCTTACAAACGGGAGCTTTCCATTATCATTTTAAAATGTAGGGCCGGTCAGATGTAAGTAAGACCTAATGATCCGTTCGGGCTGTGCCGGTTGGGAAGAATCTCAGGGGCCGCTTCGGTAGCCGGATTTGCTGAGGGGAGAAGGGATGAAAATGGCTCTGACCAAAACTTTTCCTTCTTTCTGTCTTTATAACTGTCTCTTATTTCTGGTCTGTCCTGCTAGTTCTCTTTTTTTTTTCTTTTCTACAGACGCACCCAACACCGCGCCATAATAGTCAAGTGTGACGGACGGCGTGTACCTGATAGATATAGATGTAGTAGCTTTGGTTTAAAAATATTGGAAAAGATGTTTTTGTTTATCATGTTTATAGGGTAATAGATTCAGAATTGATTACTGGTGATACGTCCAATTTAGGGCAATTATTCATCAGGATGTTTTTCCGGTGCAAAATATCAGCCGACAAAATTGAGCAAACATGTAGCAGCATGCTTCCTCTAAACGACATAACCAATTGTATCCTGACCAGTTAAAGAGCATTTATTTGCTGGCTTCAAACTGCATAGTAATAAAAAAAAAACAAAAAAAAACACAATAATGTGATTTCTCTTTTATGCTAATTGTCAATTGATCTTACCTCAAAAATTTGTCAGATAGACGCCAGTTTCAGACTATTTTTCATATTTGAGGGGCTTTCTACAATCGGAGCACGCTCGGCCAATTCCGTGAATCAGACGATTCACGGAATAGGCCGAGTGGTGTTCCGACTGGGGTTTCCTAATGTTGGTCATGATAAACGTCTTTATCACATGACGTCGCTATTATTCAGTGGATAACGTCGTGTCGTAAAAATTGTATGACCACAAGTGTGATAACACTTTGGCGCGTACACGTAACGTCATTGACAACGTCCATGTCAACAATGCCTTTTCTCATTAGAATAATGTACAGTTTGAAGGCATTAAAATCCCATTTTAAAGGGTCATATGATAAAACAGAATCCTACACTCGTGGTCATTTCATATGAAATTTTTGAAACTCGCCAAAGGCTCTCGTTTCATAAATTTCATATGAAATGACCACTCGTGTAAGATCCTCTATTTCAGAAGCTTGCTTTGTATCACAGACGTGGGGCGATGACATCGCTCGTCAGTGATTGGCTGAAAGTAGCTTTAAAAAGATGCTATATACATGAAACACTTTAAATTCCAGATTCAAGAAATTGTCGGAAGTCTATCCATTATGCATTTGATTTCATGAGATATTTTAGGGGACGTCATATGCGCTAAGACTGCATTTAAGAAAGCAACGAAATAAAGTGTTTTTAGATATATTGTTGACTGTAAAAGGAATTAAAATGAATGCGTACTATCAAGACAATCTACTAATCTTCATAAAAGCTCTGTCACTGCCAGTTTTACATGTACCTGTAGCAGTAGCAGCTTGTTAGCTGATGCAGTCTCTTTCTGACTATATATAGAATCTCAGGTATGTCTAAAATTACAGCTGCAGAAGACTAAAACCTTAAATTACAACCAATCCTCAATCTTTATACAAAAAAAGGTAAATATGTCTCAAAATCTATAAAGATGTTCATTCGCATACTCACATAAATTCCATGTTTGTAAATATTTCCTAATTAGACAGTCTCCATTATCTGTTTTCGCTTCAGGCGCTGCCATTTGAGATGATCGTGCGAAAACCAGTCCAGGGCCATATGCGGTTTGCGGATGCCAGACCAATCTGTACACATGCGTGGTAGTGTCACGGCAATCGCAGCTGTCAGGTCCGGTTGTTGACCGATCAATTTGATCAGACTGCATATATTTTTAAGCAGGTAGCTAGGAGAGCGCGCAGCCGGGCGCGCAGCCCCTTTCGTCCAGACCCTTTCAATGTTATAAAATACATACAGTTTCATCGATCTAAATTCATTGTGTTATATTGAATTGTTTACAATTTGTTATATGCTCTATTTTAAAGCAAAAAAATAAATAAATAAATAATAAATTAATGAAACAAGATAAAAGAAAGCTAAAGCAAATGCAACGGGCCTAATACTGTTATCCAACAGCAATGACTATGATCATCCGCAGTCTTATATGTTGTTGTCTAGTTGTGAATACTGAGTACAGGCAAACTTAGGGAAAGTAAAAGAAAACGAGGGTTCTTAAGCCGCCATTGCTCTATCAACTCAAGTCAAGTCAAATTTATTCACTCAATCCACATATACAAGGCAACATGAGGAACAAAGGTAAATACAAGATGTACACGAGACTATACACAATACAAACATTAATAAAATGTGAGTATACATGTCATCGAACAGTATAAATTCTGCAATCCCAACTTTTCAATTTTCTCTGCTCAAAAGCATTTTACACAATTACAAAAACGTTTTATACAGTTACAAATGGTGTGCGGGGAGGGATTTTATAAGGTACTCAAAATAGATTTAATGAAAAGGCTTAATTTCCTTAGTTGGCTCGGATTTTTACAATTCATCAGCTTATGAAATTTGAAAATATTTGGCCTTGAACAAAAATAAGAATTTAAATACTGTTTTCTTAAATTATGAATTCTTTTGCACGACATGAAGTAATGATATTCATCCCCAATATCTTGGTTACATCAGTGGCAGAAATTCATGAAATGCTCTATCGAACAGTATAGCCGCACAGATTCGTCAACGTAAATGACCGTGCTTAGCAAAACATTATTGCTTCTTTCGATATCATAATCTTGAATAAGCTGGTAAAAATACAATGTACTGGTATGCAAGGTGTGAATCCCCATTCCTTGTCCCGCTTTTGTTTATATTTGTTCGCTAGACGGGAACAAGAATACGAAATCGTATTTTGTGGAGCGATTTGTCTTTTTTTCAGAGACATGCCCCGCCCCCTATTTTTTGCCAGTTTAATGACACAATCAACCTACATTTTATCACCAAATGTGATGGATGAACTGCTTTTGATAATGATTTGTGTATAGACAACTGACAGTAAAGTCTCCATAGCTCTACTTCCCAGCGGGCACATGACGTCAAAATGACGTCGTATTGACGTCGACGCGACGTCATTACGTCGCATCGACGTCAGTACGACGTCATTTCAACGTCATGTGCCTGCTGGGTTGTGGCAAAAACTATTGTAAAAAGCGGCTCAGCCTTCACATTTGGTGATCAAATGTAGGTTGATGTACATATATCGAGCCATGTAACTAGCAAAAAGTAGGAGGAGTATGTTTTTAAAAACGGTAATTTGTCCACAAAATACAGTTTTCCTTTTCTGGTTCCCCGTCGAGCGATGGAATATAAACAAAACCGAGTCCCACGCCTGTACTTTGCATTTTTACCATTTTATTCAAGTTTATGATATCGAAAAAAAGGTTATTCTAATTTGCGGCTTAAATGATGCAATTCATTTTTATGTGGAACTCAATGTTTTATTAGTTTTAGTTGACTTATCTTTGACGAAATCGTGAAAAGTACATAGCTTTCAGCGATACGTCACGTGGTAATATAGCACTGGAGCCTTTCAGACAGGTGCGCTGGCTTTCTACAGAGTGCCATTTAAATTTAATTCATCAGTTCCGGTGTCGCTGCCCAGCAGGCACTTGACGTTGAAATGACGTCGTACTGACGTCGATGCGACGTAATGACGTCGCATCAACGTCAGTACGACGTCATTTTGACGTCATATGCCTGCTGGGTGTATACTCACTGAAAAATAAAACCCGTTCTTGAATCAAGAAATATAAATAAAAGCGATTCAAAGCAATGGGATCCTTTACCAGCTCTCCTCTTCGAATTGGAGCGGAACGGACATGGACAGACACGGTTCAAGAAGGTAGATCTTACTTTTGATTCGTTCCGCTGAACCTCCTGGGAACATCGTTATAAGAAATATACAAGAACAAAAACCCTTTACCTTACAGTGTTATTTTTACCATGTATTAATCAAAAACGCCTGTCCCTTGTATTTTTAAGATATATTGAAGTTTATGATATCGAAAGTAGATCAGTTTAATGTCCCGAATTCTTTTTCAGCGTTTCTTTATGTAAACTCCAGAGCGTTAATATGATCTATTTACACTTGCCACTGACTCGCCATAGAAAAACCGTATAGAGCAAATGGCTTCATACACCGATGAACGACAGGTGATCATGTGACGTTATTGTCAAGCGACGTCTAAGATAAACAAACGTCTTCATTGGTCAACGTAACGTTCGATTCGCGCCACGCTATTGCGACGGCTGTTTAACGTAATGGTCGAATACGTCGTTTCTGTCTTTTCTTCGACACATAGTTTGCATATTCTTAGGGTCACTGGTGAGGCTTAATTAGCCGAAACTTCGAAGTATGGCCTATGTTTCTTCGTTTGAATGTATTCTCTGCACCTGAATGGCCTCTTTAAGATTTTAATTTCATAAATTGGATACCACGAAAACAGCACAGAAAGGGTCTAAAAATAGATGGTATATATAAGAATAAAAACTTGATTTTTCAGCGTTCATCGTGTGAAGAAGCCAGTGGTCGTCGCTAAAATTCTACAAGAAGCGCTTCGCGCTTCGTGGAATCTGGCTTCATCACACGATGAACGCTGAAAAATCAAAGTTCAATTCTTAGGCTAATTAAAGCCGGCCATTCACGGTCACTTACAATGACGAAACCTTCTGTGAAACGTAATGTAAATTTATACCACTAAGAGAATGTGGACAATCATGCACTGTAAAAAAATCCGTAGATTTTACGGTAGAATAACTGGCAACCAGCTGCCAGTTATTCTACCGTTATTTTTACGGGCTCCCGTAAAAATTTGCTGGCATTATCACGCAGAGTAGAATAAAATAGAGCAGGTTTTTTATTGGTCATGCAACCCTTCAACACCATAAAGGTACTTTCGAGTGCGACTGTTTAGCTTTCTCCTATCAGATCGTGATTTCCAAAAATGTTCTACGGGCAGCCGCCAGTAAAAATAACGGGAAAAGGACTGGCAGCTGGTTGCCAGTTATTCTACCGTAAAATCAACGGAGATTTTTTACAGTGTGTGTTTTTATTGTAAGAAGATGACCTTTAGTTATGCAGTGTTTTATTATAAAAATCATGCTTGAATATATCAGGAGCATATAATTTTTCTACACTGAGAAATTATATGCTCCTGATATATTTATTAAAATTTCTCTGAAGGTACACTGTGAAAAAATTCTGTAGATTTTACGGTAGAATAACTGGAAACCGGCTGCCAGTCCTTTTCCCGTTATTTTTACGGGCTTTTGCCTGTAAGACATTGTTGGAAATCACGGAATAGAAGTTTTATGTTAACTTGGCGCACTCGAAAATAACTTTGTATTGTTGAAGGGCCATCTAACCAACACGACATTTGCTCTATTCTGTCCCACTCTGCTTGATGATTCCTGCAATTTTTATGGGCGCCCGTAAAAATAACGGTAAAAGGACTGGCAGCTGGTTGCCAGTTATTTTACCGTAAAATCTACCGTTTATTTTTGTAGTGTAGAGTATTTGAAAGTGGAGTATTTAAGATGCCACGGACGAATTAAACTAACTGACAGAAACACAAGTATAATTTCTTCTTCATTTATTTCATTTATTTACTGTTTCATAATCTCCAAAACATCATTAGTTCTCAAATTTGTAAGATCATGTTTTATTTTTTAACCCATGAGCTTTTGTTTACGGATGTGGTACATTCTGTACTACAAGTCGACATTTTTTATTACAATGTTGAAAAATCTTAAAGTTGTCATTTCGCAATTTTAGCAATTTGCGTTTCGCCATAGTAGCATTTCGCAATAAGCAAATAGCAGTTCGTAATAACAATCTGCATGACTCACTGCTTTTCTATATATACTGTTAGACATCCGAGTAGATAAAAATCTGAAAAGGTCTGTTTTATCACTGTCTACAGCACGGTAGTGGTATTCTGACTAATACTGCATTTATCTTTTTTATCACGCCGTATATTCTCCACTAGTGTGTCTGTTCACTCTGCTTGATATGTGTATAGATTTTTGTCCTGGCACGGCATAATCGATAACCGCTGCTGACTGATGGAGTATAAATCGGTAAAGTGAGATTTGAGTCAAACGGAATCTGTATATCTTACATGTTGTTATGGCGACAATATGTTCGGATAAAGTGAAACTAGAAATTGGGTCGCTGATACAGTGCGTGATGGTATTAAAATAGAATGTTAGCTCTCGATAAACTAGGGATTTTCTTTTATGATAAATACGAGATAGTTCAGTTTAGTTTTAAACATATGTTGTTGCTTTCATTTGAACCGCCTCAGCGAGGCGGTTCAAATGAAAACCACAACATATGTTTTGTTTTGCAACATATGTTTTGTTTTGGAGACCTTAGAAAAGATATGCCTGAAGGCACCATAAAAACCTGCGTTATTTTGAGCGCTGAGTGAACAGTAATTTATAATAGACAGTTGATAGCTGTAACTTACATAACTCACCATGGGTAAGCTGCAGCGGTTTGAGATCATACTGACGAACCCACAAGTGGTGTACTGGCCCGGGCAGGTCATTGACGGACAGCTGCAGGTTGACCTCGTCAAGGAGATGAAAATGAGAGGTACGTGAACACATCAACCAATCTATGCGTAGTTGTCTTTTCTGTCCTTGTATAGGGATGAGTCCATTCATTTTAAAAGCTGGTTGGTGGGTTATTTTCGGTTTAACGGCCCTTTGAGACAGTATTTCAGTCTATATCGAGCTGTCAACTAAAGACAGAGAGAAAGAAAAGAGAAATGATTGATTGATTGTTTTGGGTTTAACGGCCCTTTGAGACAGTATTTCAGTCAATATCGGGCCGTCTCCCAGACAGAGGGAGAAAGAAAAGAGCAATGATAGACGAGAGAAAAAATGTCCAAACAACCCCCACCCGCATCCACTGCAAGCACAGTAGGCCCTTGCCCTACAATGTTCCAAATCAGTAGGACGCCCCGGCACTGGAAGTTATACCCAGCACCATCGCACCACCCAGCCACCCCAAAGAGAAATGATAGACGAGAGAAAAAATATCCAAACAACCACTATCCGCACTTACTTCAATCACAGTATGCCCTTGCCCTAGTATTATACAAATTAGTAGGTTTTGACTGATTGATTGTTTCGGGTTAAATGGCCCTTTGAGACAGTATTTCAGACTACATCGGGGCGTCTCCCAGCAAGAGGGAGAAAGAAGAAGAGAAAAAAATGTCCTAACAACCCCACCCGCACCTTCTGCAAGCACAGTAGGCCCTTGTCCTACAATGTTTCAAATCAGTAGGACGTCCCGGCACTGGAAGTTATACACAGCACCATCGCACCACCCGACCACCCCCTCCAAATTAGTAGGACGCCTCGGTACTGAAAATTACTCAGCACCATCGCCCGACCTGACCTCCTCCATTTTAAAGGCGTTTGACATTTTACTTTTTACCATTATAGAAAAATGCTGTAAATTCTATGTACAAAGGGTAGACCCTGATCGTACGCCAGGTTGTACCTTAAATAGACCCTTCTTATGGAATGCTAGGCGTAATAGGTTCGATGGACAGCATTCCGTTTTATTGCTATTCAGTCTGGTATCGATCGTATAAAAGATTTGTTCTGAAACAGACTGGCATGAATCGTATGTGACTAGTCAGGATCGGAATTGTTTTCATACGAATGTGTACAGCTAACTATATTAACTCTCTATAATGAGCCGTCTCATCTAGATCTACACTGTTTGTCCTCTAGTTTTTGCATTCTCAAGACAAGGCATTTTCGTTTTAAATTGTTGCAGACGTAACTTTTGTCGTCTCCTTTTTGGTGCTTAAAGGGTTTTAGCAAATTTGTTAACAGTGAATGTCACACAACGCAGTGTATGATCTGAGTCAGGTTCAATCTGTTTCCAACAACAATTTGTAAATAAATAAAATAGATAATGATAATAATAATAATAATAATTATAATATTAAAAAAAAAAAAACAGTATCAGGCTAATGAACCTATCTATGCGACGTGAATGTATGGAAAACATTAATTACAGATAAATCGTTTAGCCACTGGGATTTAGGTCAGTTTTGTTTCGACGTTCATAAGTCACACTCCAGCAGGCCCGTCGCCGCGTAGTGAAAATTGGTCCGGCGGAAGATAGCAGCGAGTGCCGAAGGCACGAGAGTGGGAGAGCACAAGAGGGGGATTTCCACCCTCTCGTAAGGGGGGCGGGGTTGGGGGACCGCCCCCAGAAAATTTTTGATTTATGGGCGTCTCTATGTGCGTTTTAAATGCATTTTTGGATGCGTTTTGGGCCAAATTTCAGTCATTTTGGTCACAAAGTTTTGCTAGTTAAATACAAAAAAGAACAAACGTAAGACTCCAGAAGATCTTTAACAACTATTTCGATCCCTCTGCGAATCTCATCAGGCGCTGGCATCAATGTCTGCGTTTAAGCAAAATTAAGCCTGATACAAATATAATCCCCACTATAGTCGTTTTATTTATTTATTTATTTATTTATTTATTTTGTTTTATTTGTTATTGGCTAGCCACGGCCTACTGTCAAACCACGACGGCTGAAAACTTCTCTTCTCGGCTTTTTTACATCAAATGTACGTTGTGGGAACCGAAAAGTCTTTGGCTGATTTGGAACAGGCGGCACTTGTATATCGATAATGGAATAACAACATTGACATGGAACTTTCGGTACAGTCTCAGGACTTAGAATGCTCATACATGTACATGCAAAATGTTTTATACATACTTTGCCGCCCGACATGTTCTTTGATTTAGAATAATTAGAAATATACATTGAGGGATTAAAACTTTCTTCTGTTGCGCCGAGAAAAACATGCCGCTATATTTTGTTTTCATACCATTGTTGGCATACAAAAATCAAAACGAAGAAGTTCTTTAATACATTCTGCAATAAAGAGTTTATCATGTCTTTGATAAATCGTGCACTGAAAATAATCCCTTAACGATTATGAAATTAATCAAGCAGGTGTCATTATAATAACTGCATTAACTGCATGTTTTCCAACCTTGGCCAAGTTTATTGATGACACGAGCAACGAGCGTCATTGATAATTTCATCGAAAAATTGCGGCACTTTTGATGATGCAATTCAATAAAATCACAGGTAAGCACGAAAGAAAAATCGGCTGAAAAGAAAACAAGTGGTACGGCAGATAGCATACTCGGCCAAAAAAGTGGTCCGGCGCTCGCCGGACCTGCCGGACCGGCGACGACGGCCTTGTCCAGACTTGACCTCACATTTTACAGTTTAGTCTCTTCAGAGTCATAGTGTTGATCACAAAAAAAAAAAACAACAACTGAAGTATATAGTATCAACATATTGTCGCGTCGACATCCTAGTGACATCATTTTGACGTCGCCCGCCATCTTGAATCTGACCAGCGTATGCATTAAGCATTTTTGACGCATTGCGTAATATCAAAACCAAGTTGGTAAAAAAATTAAATACCGTTAACTTTTTAGTAGTAGGACAGATAGGCCTGAGCAAACAGCGCAGACCCAGATCAGAACTTTGGCCAGTAGAGCCTCAATAAAGTCTCAGTTTAAACTGAGACTTGAGACTCTACTGACATAAGTCCAAACCCCAAGCGTGGGTGAACACAGACTGCATGAAAACTAGGTTATATTTTCCCTTTCCAGGAATTCGAATAAAGTGCAAAGGTAAAGGTCACGTGTATTGGTCCGAGGGCTCGGGTGACAACAAGCGGTCCTACAGTTCGTCAGAAGACTATATTAACGAGGCTTTGGTATTATATGGAAAAGGTAGTCAGAAATCTAGAATGGAAATTTGCGTTTTAAACTTGACCAGGAAGATCTCTTTCTTGTTTATGCTTTGGCAAACTTGGGTGCTGCATATTTACATAAGAGGTGAAAAAAATTGTAACAGATAACAGAAGGAATATTTAGGCCAAATATTATAATTAACCTTGACTCTGTAGTGTTAATCATCATGCATCATGTAGCCAGCTGTGCTTTTCTTATGTCTGGTAGTTTTGGCTTATAAAATCTTAGATTATTAGATCTGTTATTTTAAAAGTTTAAAAGGTAATATTGGAAACTGTTTTGACTGTTTCAAATAGAGCTGCAACGATTCACCCAACGACCGATTCGATTCGATTTCGATTTCAGACACCTCGATTCGATTAATTCGATTCGATTCATGATTGATTTTATGCTACCTTAATTCATCATGTTTATCACTTTATTTTGTTATATTTACACTTCTATTTATCTTAGGCAGGGTTTGAAATTAACTTTTTTTCTCACTTGCTAAATTTAGCAAGTGCTCAATTTTTCTACTTGCTAAAACAGGAAGTCCACTTGCTTTTTCTCTGAATGCCATAATTTTATGTAATTGTACCAGTAAATACCCTGTATTGTTAGTTTATGCAATTAGTAATGTATCCCAGCTGAGTGGGCTGTCTTTTTAGCTTAAAAAATAGGGCATATTGACCTAGTGATTCTCATTCATTATATTCCCTTTTTCCCTATCTGAGAGACAATATAAAGTATCTTAATTACCAATGAGGCTTTACCTCACAAGGGCCATGCCTACACACCCTACCAGGTTCTCTTCACAGCTACTAGTTTCATATTCCAAAGCAACTCTAAGCTCTTTCTCCCACTTCTGTGCAGTTTTTATAGGGACAGTTTGGGGTTTTGGGCCCATAGTGTCAGTCTTGATGGGTTTATTTTCAGAAGGTTTTTCTTCCTGATCCCCCGTTTTGCCGTTCTGTCCATGTTTATTGATTTGAGAACATGTGCTTTTTGATCAAACTGAAAACAGACGCTTGCAGATGCGGGTTGTCACAGACGCTTGACGAGGGGCACTGTATTGGGGAATCAATATAAGGCAAGCACCTGGGTGATCAAGACGAGTTTGCGACTGCGCATCTTGTTCTGCACATAAACAAAAACTTTACACTTCCGGATTAGTTCTTTGCGCCGAGAAAACTACACTCGCAAAGAAAAGCAAGTGGTGGTTTCTTGGACTCGCAGTGTGTTAATTTTGGTCGCATTTTGCGAGAATGCGAGTCTAAATTCGAACTCTTTTAGGGGTGCATCTTTGAGCACAGGTTTCTGCGATTCGTTAGACGCCATTTTGATAACCCTACCAATAAGGAAACGAACCACCCGTATTGATTGGATGACCTAATTATTACTGACCAATCGTACGTTACGTTATAAACAGCGTTATAATATTAAGAGCGGGTCTAAAACACGGACTTCCGTTTTAATTGAGGGCCCATGCGGGGGGTTGTGAATCGAATCGAAATTAGTGGAGTTGTTATCGGAATCGAATCGGCCCCTGTGAACCGGATTTTCGATGCATCGAAGTGAATCGTTGCACCTCTAGTTTCAAACTACTCGAAATGCTGTATTTCTGAAAGTTCGGTTCTTGCAATGTTAATTTTTTGTTTATGTTTTGGCGTTTATGTTTTCGCAATCGTACATTTAAGTTTACCTGAATCAATCTGGTTTCGAAAATTACAAAATAGGACACCCCTACCGCTGAATTTACTGATAAGCCATGGAGGTCGGCAAAGTAGATCACGAACGAGGAGCGCGAATGACACATCTACTTACAACTGATCACTGATAAAACCGGACTGTTTCGGTTCTAACACTAAAAAGCACTGAAACGAATATTCTTCTTCATCGAATAATCTCCTAATCTTTCCGTTTCCGGACGTTTAATCTTACCAATATTGTATACTGAAGACCGATACTCAGTCTCTTTTTCTGATCGTCTGCTTAGTATTCGCCTATTTTACCTCTCAGATCCCTTTTAAGGAGCAGAGGCATAAGACTTTGAGCAAATCTTTAGCTGATGATTGAACTTCTACGGAGCCCGAGAGGGGACATTGCAATACATATACTGATTTTGTTCCCACGAAATGTATTTCGTTCCCATGCATTGCTTTTTCGTTCGCTCAGTTTAGTATTTCGTTCCCTCAAAATAATATTCCGTTCCCACGCATTACTTTTTCGTTCGTTCAAAATAATAATTCGTTCCCTCAATAAAATATTTGTTTCCTCCAAAATACCATTTCGTTTCCACGCATCACTACTTCGTTTGCACGTACTAATATTTCTTTCTCTTGCAAAATAAATTCGTGTCCTTAAAATGGTATTTTGTAACCTCGCAATAATATTTCGTTCTATCACTGTAGTATTTTGAGCCTACAAAGTATTATTCCGTTCAATCGAAATAATATATCGTTCCCACGATTTACTATTACGAGGCCTCGCAATAATACTACATCTATTTTTAGCTTTATCGGTTCAATGAGCGTTGCAAAGAGCTCTGATTTGAATAAGGGATTTTAATACTGATAATCAATTTGGTCAACATTATATTAAAAATTTGAACATGACAATCGAACTACACATTTAATAAACAATGCAAAAATAAGATACTGAGAAACATAGCATCACTATGAAAATTCGACGCTGGTGCAACGTCCACCCAACGTTGGACAAACATCACTGGCGTTTCTGAACGTTTGGTCAACTTTGTCCCAACATCATGTGCTCACTCGGCGGTGTCGACTATCAGTTTACGAGGGGCTCTGGGTTCGTGATCAGTAGGGCCACGATTTTGTCCTCATCAGTTACATTTGGGAGGTGGCCCTGGGCTGGAGGGGCGCCTTGATGGTGATGTCTGAGTTGCTTCCAGTGAATGATATTCTGCTTTTGTGACTTCTCGTTTGTTTCCTTTAGCAGTGTGACCATTTCGAGAGGGGTCTGCTTTGGAGGGAGGAATTTGCTCCAGCGGGAGCAAATTCTTTCCATTAAGAATTGGCCCCAGTGTTGTATTTACAGAGACTGGGTCGCTGAATTGCTTCCCTTGAAGGAGTACTCATTCACCTTTTATCATTTATGGACTTGGTAAGCCAGCTGAATTCAGGGTCCGGAAATACACCAGGGATTAATCGTGACAGCTGGCATAATAACCTATCATTTAGTCAAAGCATATTTTATTGCTACATTATATAGCTATGGTAAAGCTGTGGTGTGTGGGTGCCCCTTCATATTTTTGCCAGGTTTCCACAGGGAGACAACTCTTAAGACTTCCTTCTTGCTTCCCCGGGTGGAAGTGCCTTTTCTGGCAGGCGTGCTTTAGAGGGAGAGCATTGCTTCAATGGGGGCAAATTCGTTTCATTAGGAGTTGGCCCAAAATTAGAGAGGGCACAGAGATTGGAATGACTGAAAGTACTAGACTGGCTCAAGTTAAGAAAATAAATAAAATAACAATAATAATAATAATGATAATAATAACTATGATAATAATAATGATAATAATAATAATGATAATAATGAAAATAAAATGATAATAAAATAAAAAATATGGTTGGCCTTCAGAACAAACGGAGTCCCAATATGACTTGTACCATTTAGAATATAACATTTTACGGAGCCCGGGAGGGGACATAGCAATACATATACTGATTTCGTTCCCACGAAATGCATTTCGTTCCCACGCATTACTTTTTCGTTCCCTCAATTTAACATATCATTCCCTCAAAATAATATTCCGTTCCCACGCTTTACTTTTTCGTTCCTTCAGTTTAATATTTCGTTCCCCCTAAGTAATATTCCGTTCCCAAGCTTTACTTTTTCGTTCCCTCAAAATAGCATTTCGTTCCCTTAAAATAATATTCCGTTCCCCCGCTTTACTATTTCGTTCCCTCAAAATAGCATCGCGTTTCCTCAAAATAATATTCCGTTCCCACGCTTTACAGTTTCGTTCGCTCAAAATAATATTTTGTTCCCTCAAAATGACATTTCGTTCCCACGCATTACTTTGTCGTTCTCTCAATTTACCCATTTCGTTCCCTCAAAATAATATACCATTCCCACGCATTACTAGTTCTTTCCCACGCAATAATATTCCATTTCTTTACCATAACATTTCGTTCATTCAAATTAACATTTCGTTCAAATGAAATAGCTTTTCGTTTTCTCGCAAAAATATTCGGTGATGATAAAAGCCAAACCATAGTGTATTTTAGCAGCCTTGCACCCAGGCTAAATGTTATATTCTAAATGGTACAATGCTTAATGGGACTCCATTTGTTCTGAAGGCCAACCATATTTTTATTTTATTATTATTTTATTTTCATCATTATCATTATTAGTAATTGTAGTAGTATTGTTGTCATTTTATTTGTTTTCTTAACTGGAGCCAGTCTAGTACTTTCCGTCATACCAATCTCTGTGCTCCCTCTAATTTTGGGCCAACTCCTAATGAAACGAATCTGCCCCCATTGAAGCAAATGCTCTCCCTCTAAAGCATGCATGCCAGGAAAGGCACCCGGGTAAGCAAGAAGGAAGTCTTTAGAGTTGTCTCCCTGTGGAAACCTGGCAGAAAAATATGGAGGGGCACCCACACACCACAGCTTCCTCATAGCTATGTAACTTGGCAATAATATGCTTAAACTAAATGATAGGTTAGTATGCCAGCTGTCACGATTAATTACTGGTGTATTCCCGAACCCTGAGTTTAGCTGGCTTACCAAGTCCCTAAATGATAAGGTGAATAAATACACCTTCAAGGGAAGCAATTCAACCACCCAAGTCTCTGTAAGTCCAAAACTGGGGCCAATTCTTAAAGGAAAGAATTTGCTCCAAAGGGAGCAAATTCCTCCCTCCCTTGAAATGGTCACACTGCCAAACCAAACAAACAGGAAGTCACAAAAGCATACTCCCATTCACCGGAAGCAACTCAGACATCAACATCTCTGCTCCCCTCCAGCCCAGGGCCACGTCCCAAACGTAACTGATGAGGACAAAATCGTAGCCCTACTGATCACGAACACAGAGCCCCTCGTAAACCATACAAGTACTCCGCTAACTGACAGTCGACACCGCCGAGGAGCACGCGATGTTGGGGCAACGTTGACCCAACGTTCAGAAACGCCAATGATGTTTGTCCAACGTTGGATGGACGTTCTACCAGCATCGAATTTTCAAAGTTTTTCTATATAGTGATCATGTGTTTTCTCAGTATCTTATTTTTGTATTGTTAATAGAATATGTAGTTCGATTGTCATGTTCAATTTTTTAATATACTATGCACAACAAATATAGCAATTTTTTTGTATGTGTCAGATCCACCGTATTAGGATTTAATTGTCACTTTACTGCATAAAGATATAAAGGCCGATCATTCGAGATAGACTGGCAGGTAAAAGATTCAAGATTGCTCAGTTGTAGCGTTTGAACTACCGTGACGTCAGTTTTTGAGACCATTGTATCTGAAGGACATTTTTGATCATGTACAAAATTCAAAACTATAATGAGGCGGCTTGTTTGCTGTTAAAACAAAGAAAAACGCTCTAAAACATTTGAATATGCTACGAGTATGAGGTTTACAGAGTTCCAAAATTTGACGTTTTCCCTTATTTTTACGTTATCGTCTTAAAAAGTTGTTTCTAATCGGTATTTCTTGAATCCCTTTCGACTGAATGATTGTTTGGTATCTACCAATATGATAACGTAAACCATTTAGAAAGAAAATTTTTCCCGGATATTGAGCATAAGTCAAAAGGCTCAGACTAACGTCATCATTTTCTCACAGTGACGCTACACTTCAACGAAGAAATTTCACAGTTAAATTAATCATTGTGTGACATTTAATTATAGCCTATTGGTTTTCTCGGGTTTTGATTCTGCATTGAACTGAGGCACCTGTAAACCCGTGCACATTGGACCGAATTATAACGTTTTAACGTCAATTACGCAGGCTAAGATTCGTCAGTTGTTAAGCGTAACCCTAACTTTTACACATTCAATAGCGTTGACAAAAAAACTGGGCATAAAAATGACGAGAAAGACCGTACAAAAATTACATGCTTGCCATTTTATGTTGCTTTTCAATGGGTGCGAATTTCGGCTAATGACCCCTTCCGCGCTTATCGCTTTTCCCCAATATCGTTTCTAAAGATGGCCTCTGTAATCCCATGGTATCTTAAGCACCAAATACGGTTTCTTTCAATGCAATTTAATTTCGCTCAAAGTTTCACTTTAGTAATGAGAAAAAATGCAGAGTATAAAAATTTGCTAAATATATTGTGCATAGTATATAATGTTGATCAAATTGATTGATTATCAGTATAAAATGCCTTTATTCAAAACAGAGCTCTTTGCAACGCCCATTGTACCGATAAATTAAAAATAGATGTAGTATTATTGCGAGGCTTCATAATAGTAAATCGTGGGAACGGAATATTATTTCGAGTGAACGAAATAATAATTTGTAGGCTCAAAATACTACAGTGATAGAACGAAATATTATTGCGAGGTTACAAAATACTATTTTAAGGACACGAATTTATTTTGCAAGAGAAAGAAATATTACAACGTGCAAACGAAGTAGTGATGCGTGGAAACGAAATGGTATTTTGGAGGAACCAAATATTATTTTGAGGGAACGAATTATTATTTTGAAGGAACGAAAAAGTAAAGCGTGGAAACAGAATATTATTTTGAGGGAACGTAAAAGTAAAGCGAGGGAACGGAATATTATTTTGAGAGAACGAAATGCTATTTTGAGGGAACGAAAAAGTAAAGCATGGGAACGCAATATTATTTCGAGGTAACGAAATACTGAACTGAGGGAATGAAAAAGTAATGCGTGGAAACGAAAAAGTAAAGCGTGGGAATGGAATTTTATTTTGAGGGAACGAAAAAATAAACTGAGCGGACGAAAAAGCAATGCGTGGGAACGAAATGCATTTCGTGAGAACGAAATCAGTATATGTATTGCAATGTCCCTTCCCGGGCTCCGTAACATTTAGCCTTGGAGTCTGGCTGCTAAAATACACTGGTTCTGCTTTTATCATCACCGAAAGTTTTTGCGAGAAAACGAAAAGCTATTTCGTAGGAACGAAATGTTAATTTGAGTGTACGAAATGTTATTGTAAAGAAATGGAATATTATTGCGTGGGAAAGAACTAGTAATGCGTGGGAATGGAATATTATTTTGAGGGAACGAAATGGGTAAACTGAGAGAACGACATAGTAATGCGTGGGAACGAAATGTCATTTTGAGGGAACAAAATATTATTTTGAGCGAACGAAATTGTAAAGGGTGGGAACGGAATATTATTTTGAGTAAACGCAATACTATTTTAAGGGAAAGAAATAGTAAAGCGGGGGAACGGAATAATATTTGTAGGGAACGAAATGCTATTTTGAGAGAACGAAAAAGTAAAGCGTGGGAACGGAATATTACTTTGAGGGAACGAAATATTAATCTGAAGGAACGAAAAAAGTAAAGTGTGGGAACAGAATGTTATTTTGAGGGAATGAAATGTTTAATTGAGAGAACGAAAAAGTAATGCGTGGGAACGAAATGCATTTCGTGGGAACGAAATAAGTAAATGTATTGCTATGTCCCCTCCCGGGCTCCATAAACTTCAGACAAAACAAAAAGAGAAAATATTATGTTTGAAGTAGAAGACTGGTACAAGTCTATGTATACCGCAACGCGGATAAATGCTTGTTGGCATCAGACGGTATAACGTTTCTTTGTGACGTACAAAGTGTCAGGACGATTTAAGAGTAAATAGAGGATCTTACATGAGTGCTCATGTGTTATTAAATTTATTAAAGTCGTTGGGGGAAAAAGATAAGATGCGAGGTTATGCCGAGCATCTTATCTGTTTCCCCCCAACGACTTTAATAAATTCAGGAGCACGAATGCAAGATTCTATTCATTATAATTATGACACTAAAACTGCATTTGTTTAGCAATTTTTCACTAAAACGTATTGAGTTCTCCATTTGAAAACGTCTTGTTTTTATGGACGTCAACGCATAACGTTACGACGTAATTTGCATATTTAATCCACTAGTTGATTTTCGATTTACATGCAATGCATTGGTTTATTATACTCTTACATTCAACGATATATGATAAACACGCAAACATATTCGAGACTGCCCTTACCTTTTTGCACAGGGAGACAACTAGATTGCCACCATTAATTTAGTTTGTTGTCCCCATTTGGCAAAATATTTATTTCTCGTTCCTGAACCAGTTATGAGAGAAGTGCAGTATATCCCATTGTCAGTTTCTTCCTATAGCACCACATGAAACAGACGACACCCTCTACCTATCTGCGGGACAGCATGTCTTTCCTTTCCGGTTTGTACTTCCGGTTCAGTTACCAGGGTCATTTGAAGGCCGATCGCGTTGCTACGTCAGATATTGGTTGAAAGGTACCATAGACAAACCATGGAAGTTTGACCCGGAAGTGAAATTTACATTCACAGTTGGCAGCATGCTAGATTTAAACTTGCAACCAAATGCAATGGTAAGTACCTTTATTTATTTGTTTATCGATAAGAAACACTAAATTAAATGATTTGCTTGAGAAAAAAATGAAAGCAAAGGGAAGAAAAACAACATATTACCATTTCACTATCAGTTTCAGTCTCCAAAGGCATACACTGTATGCCCTTGGAGACTGAAATTGACATTGAGATTATCAAAGCTTTGTAAGAATAACATCCCTTCAGTCAGTTACAGAAAACGACCGAACCTGAGCCACCATCAGTTGTGACACTAACGTTAGGACATTACCCATATTTGTAATGGCATGCACTGTATGCTCTTGCAGACTGATGTTTTTTGTTTTGTTTTTTTCAAACAGTTTTCCTCACTATTTATTGTAGTGGGTACTCTCCAAGCTTTCACGCCATCGTTACAAAGGAAACAACTTTTGTGAATGTTTACTTACTTGTACGACATAGCACATCCAAAATGGGAACAAGTCTACGTATTACCAATGTTCCTTCTTTTGAATGTATTCTCTACGCTGGAAGAAACTCTGTTAGATTATAAGTTTAGGTGCAAAAATTTCTCCTGGAGGAGCGAATTCTTTCCTTTGCAAGCTAATCCGCCATTTTAGAGGCTGGTTTGGCGGTGGCGGTGGTGGTGGTGGTGGTGTGTGTGTGTTGGCGGATGATGGAGCTGCTTCTGCTAAAAGTGTACACATTCACCCTAATTCATGTGGTTAATTCGTCATTTCCTATACAATTATTTTGCTGATAATCAAAAAAGAATCTCCTCGTCTTTATTGGGCCACAACATATATGTTAGGTATATGTATATTCATTAAGTGGGGAGGAGGGGGGGGGGGGGGGCAATACTGCTCGTTTTTGCCATCCTTCTCAATGGGGATCCTCTCCATCTCCTCATTAGGGAGCTGATTCTTTACTATAAGAGATTGCAATGGATACATCATCCAACGTATTATACAGGAAGTCACAGAAGTTGTTTCCTTTATTAAAACGCCGGAAAGAACGAAGGCATATTACGGTGTTCACTTTTCACCTGAATTAAGCAATAAGAAACAGATCCTATAATTGTCATGAAAAGCATATCAGATTTGTAAATGTCATAGTCTTAAGTTCTTTATTTTTTCAAAAGATATCAAATTCCTGTGATCATTTTATGGTTCTTTTGAGGATAGTCATTTTTATGGTGATTATTTTATTTTATACACAATTCCTAAATACCCAAATCTTTACCATGGCTTGCCTTGTGACGTGCAAGGTATACACTAAGGGTTGGATTATTGTGGCACATTGCTTGTCCGCCTGTGTGGTTGATAATCGGAACATGCTCTGACTTACACTAGCAGTAGTAGAACTGGGCCCAATTGTTCAAAACTAACGACGTCGTTAGTTAACGAGACACTTAATTTTCAAACGTATTGCACGCAAAAACACTTTTATAGTGCTGGTAAAATGTGAAGAGATTTTGCACTGCAAAAGCTTTTCACGTTTTGTCAGCAAATTATGAGCAAACTTTATATGATATGTACTAGAAGACTGAACGAACCCCTGACTAACGACGTCGCTAACGACGCTTTGAAGAAGTGGGACTTGAAAGTTTGCTAAAAATCTAAATAAACCTACATACCATAAGGTGTATGGGTACACCACCCTTTTTTTCACCTGTTTTACGAAAGGGAACAACTAGCTTGACTTCTTGTTTGTTTCCTCGCATGATAACCACCCCGTCCCTGCCCCCACGCCCCTCCACAGAAAAGGGGTTATTGTTAAACGAAAACATGTTCCTCAGTGGTGGTGGTGGTGGTGGTGGGGGGGGGGGGGGGGGGGTTGGGAATAGTTTCCCTTTATGTGTTGAAACACCTTAGCAGGAAGGCAAATTGAAAATGACAGAGTTGCTTTCCCTGAAAATATTCCTATACAACTTAAAGGATTGAAGGGCGTTTTTTTGAACGTTAGCTAGTTGTCACCAAATAATTTGGCCGGACCTCAGAGCAGGGGCGTAACCAAGGGCAACTTATAACCCAGTATCATACTATATCGCTCACTGTACGAAATTTCTGATTGGTCACTTTTTCCATGGAATTTTCAGAGTGAAATAGCCTGTTTTGTGCTGATGTGCCGTAAAACCCATATCACTCACTCTCTTCATAGAATATAAGCCTTAAATAAAGATTTGTCTGTAAATTCAGATTTGTCTGGCTACAAATTAAACAGATCAAATGCACATATGAGCCGCGACACGACAAAACCAACAATGTGGTCGTGCGCCCAGCGCAGACTCAGATCAGCCTGGGCAGCCGCCCAGTTTCACCAGACTCTTCGTTAATTGCTCAAAGGATAGCTAAGGGTCTAAGCTACCTTCATGCGGACAGCGAAGACTCTGATCAGACTGGGCGGATGCCCAGGCTGATCTGAGTCTGCGCTGGTCGCACTACCACATTGTTGGTTTTGTCGTGTCGCGGCTCATATATTCTTAGTCGCTCATGCATTTTCAAAATGATTTATTAGAATTTAGGGAGTGTATAAAGATTTACCCAAACAGTCAAAGTGGGGGCAATTTGAATACTTTAGTATTAAAATTCATGTAGAGAAAACATTTCATGAAGACTGAGTACTGCGTTTATGTTTTTAGGATCGAAAACTTAATTTTCTTCCAAAATTTCACGATCTAATATAACAGGTTTGATGCAGTTTATGCACCTTTAAAACATTCCATGGTTTACAAAGAAGGGGTCATAAATCTGATATCATAACAACATACATTTTTTTAGCTCACCTGAGCCAGCGGCTCCGGGGGAGCTTATAGGATGGTAAGGCTCCGTCGTCCGTCGTACGTCGTCCGTCGTCCGTCGTACGTCCGTCCGTCGTCCGTCCGTCCACAATTTCAAACAACTTCTCCTCTGAAACCGCTTGGCGGATTGTAACCAAATTTCATAGAGAGCCTCCTGGGACCTTAGGAACGAAAAGTTGTTCAAACGGTCCTGGTCACATGACCAACATGGCCGCCATGCCCATATATGGTAAAAACCTGAAAAAATCTTCTTCTCCAGAACCAATAGGTCGATGGCCTTGAAACTTAGTATTTAGCATCGGGTACACAAGTACTACCAAGATTGTTCAAATTATGACCTTGGGTTGACCTTGACCTTTTTTACGGTAAAATCAAATTTGCTCCCTTATGCTTTTATATGGCAAAATGCTGCAACATAAGATATCTTGGAAACTGTTGAAGATTTTGGCCTAAAAATTGGTACATACAGTCATCTTAATGACTACATGAAGACATATGAGTACAAGAGGTCAAGGTCATACTTTGACCTTTGACGCAGAACTCTCATATTTTGACAATATCAAACAATCTCCTCAAAAACAACTAGGCCAATTGTAACCAAATTTCATATAGATCATCCAGGGGTTGGGGGAATGAAAATTTGTTCATACGGTCCAGGTCACATGACCAACATGGCCACCACGCCCATATATGGTAAAAGCCTTTAAAAATCTTCTTCTCCAGAACCAGTAGAGCGATGGCCTTGAAACTCGGTATGTAGCATTGGGTACTCAAGTACTATCAAGATTGTTCAAATTATGACCCTGGGTTGACCTTGACCTTTTGTACGACAAGGTCAAATATCGGAAAATGCTAGAACATGAGATTTCATGGTAAGTTTTGAAGATTTTGGCCTAAAATTGGTATATACAATCATCTTAATGAGTACATGAAGATTTGTGAGTACAAGAGGTCAAGGTCATTCTTTGACCTTTGACCCAGAAATCTCAAATTTTGACAATTTCAAACAATCTGCTCTAAAACCACTGGGCCAATTGAAACCAAATTTCATTTAGAGCCTCAAGGGGTTGAGTGAATGAAAAAATTTTCTAACGGTCCTGGACACATGACCAACATGGCTGCCATGCCCATATATGGTAAATACCTTTAAAAATCTTCTTCTCCAGAACCAATTGACCGATGGCCTTGAGATTTTGTATGTAGCATTGGGTACTTGAGTACTATATAGATTATTCAAATTATGACCTTATGTTGACCTTGACCTTTTTACAGCAAGTTTAAACATGGGAAAATGGTAGAACATAAGATTTCATGGAAAGTTTTGAAGATTTGGCCTAAAAATTGGTATATACAGTTGTCTTAATGAGTTCATGAAGAATTATGAGTACAAGAGGTCAAAGTCATTTTTTTACCTTTGATCCAAATCGCTCATATTTTGACATTTTCAACCATTTCCTCAAAAGCCAAAGGGCCAATTGTGAACACATTTCATATAGAGCCTCCAGGGGTTGATTGAATGAAAATTTGTTCAAACGGTCCAGGTCACTTGACCAACTTGGCCGCCATTACCACTTATGGTATAAATCTTTAATATTTTTCTTCTCCAGAACCAATACACCTATGGCCTTGAAACTTGGTAAATAGCATGGAGTACTAGAGTACCACCAACTTGACCAAGACTGTTCAAATGGTGACCTTGGGATTACCTTGACCTTTTTTGCGGCATGGTCAAATATGGGAAAATGCTAGACCATAAGATTTCATGGAAAGTTTTGAAGATTTTGGCCTAAAAATGGTATATATGGTTGTCTTAATGAGTACATGAAGATTTATGAGGACAAGTGATCATGGTCATTCTTTGACTTTTGACCCAAAACTCATATTTTGACAATTTCATACATGATAAGTAAAAGCCACCTTGCCAATTGTTCAGGTGAGCGATTCAGGGCCTCATGGCCCTCTTGTTTTCAGTTTAAATGAGTAGATTATTCTCAAAATCTTGAGTGTAATTATATTGAAATATACGGTGTTTACAAATAATATTTCCGTAAATTTAAAGTAGAAACCTGATCGGTTACACATTTTTTGGTAAGTGTATATTTGACAGTTTTTGTGTGTGAGTCGTATCTAATTTTCAAAAAAAAAAAAAAAAAAAAAAGAACATGAAGATGCAAAATACGAAAATGCATGCCTCTGAGATTTTGTCAGGATGACAATGTCAATATGCACCAGTGTAATTGCGAAAAGGAGGTTACGCCCATCAGTTGCCAATTCTATAATGATTTTATCGAAAGTAAGGATTTTTGTCTTTTGCAACTCTAGAATCCCTTCCAAGAGCAAGACTCAAAGACTGTATGTTGCTGTTGTTGTGAGAGCGGACCAATTACTGCAGTATTACGGATAGACCGCACCGGTTATGTTCCTGGGGAAGTTATCATCGTTAACGCCGAAGTGAATGACGGCTCTGGACACGGTACTGCTTCGTCCAAGATGAAATTTAAAATGGTAATATCTCATTGATTTTGTGAACTCCATTGGTTCTATATATATACTGAGAGAAATAAAGTTAGCAATTTTTCCAAAGGGTTGTGAAATTTTCTTAAGGGATGGTATTCCCAAGTTGTTAAACATTATCAAATGACGTTTTGACTCAAATCTTTTGGCGCTTCATTACTGTCACTTTGGGGAACACTATCATGCAAAAAGCTTACCTCAGGTAATCCATTTGTTTTAATGCAACGACCAGAACCTTTGAGGCTTTGAATGGAGACGTCAAGTTTACGTTAGGACGGAAATTGACAAAATCTGTGGATATGCAATGACCCTTATGCGCACTTAGAGAACAGAAACTTTAAGTTCAATATTGCTGATGTCAAGGGGATCTTTGATGGGTTTAAAAGCTGACGTCAGAATGACGTAACTGTCGAACCTGATGTGGTTAAATCTGCGGAAATAGCGCCAATTTACAGCAACAAATTGCTTGAAAGTGTTCTGGTCATTTAGAGGCACGCCACTGCAGTTTGGTTCAAGTTTTAGGGAAAATTCGTTAAAGGTGACTTTTGCTCAGTCTCAATTGCTTTGTGAATGCCAATTTTGACGGTGTCATAAGCACATTTACGTTTATCATGGTAACAATCTTTTAACACACAACACTGTGTCCTTGTTCACAGATGTCTACACCGCCGCAAATTGGCTCTGGTGTAAGATTTGAAAATGAAGCAGCGCGTGAAAAAGATGAGTTGCATAAAAGATTTGTGGCATTTTTTGGGTTGAACCCTTGGGTACAAATGCGACGTGATTCTGCTCTATAAATAAACATTCGACCTTAATTTTTGGGTTTCTGGTACCCAAAATGATACCTTACACAGCGGAAACAATACAATTTCCCACTTTGTAAATAAGTCTGAATTATACGCTGATTTGTGAAAAGTTGCTAAATTTATTTCCCTCAGTATAGATATGACGTCAAAAATCAAATGTTAATCTATGAGGTGCTGTTTCACTAAATAGGGTATTTTATTTATTATAATATAGATTGGTTTCGACTATTTGAAGTTGTGATATGACGAAATTCTGCTTTATGCCGTTTTTCAACTTCGATGTTATGATATCACAAGTTCGATTTGGCGATGTCACAAATTAATTTGACGTCACCAAAAGAATCAAAATGACGTCCGTATGTCGCTAAATAAAGTCCAGCTAGTCCGCCCAGTGATTCGTCACGCAATATGTCACTAGATTTTACCATCTTGTAAGTAAGGCAAAAAAACTAATACTAATCTGGAATTGAGAATCGGGAACCGGGAACTAGTTCTTGTTCCTTATTTGTATGTCCATCCTCATTGTTTGAAAACGGCAAATCGGCATCCGGGAACAGGAAACCAGGTACAGGGAACCAGGAATCGGGAACCAGGAACCGAGAACCGGGTATCAGGAACCGAGAACCTGGAATCGGGAACCGGGAATCAGCAACCGGGAACCAGCAACTGGGAACCAGCAACCGGGAACCAGGAACCGGGAACCGGGAACGTACTTTATGATTTTGAAAAATTATCATGCCTCTAGGCGACCGGTGTTAGAATGTAACTCAGAGTAGGCTTTTTAGCTAGCCTGTACGAAAGTACAGCGAGCTATTGTCTTTACTTGGACGTCGGCGTCGGCGTGGGTGTGGGCGTTGGCGTCATACTTAAAAGTTTTACGTCAAAGTTTTTTTATGTGATGGGCAAGGCACTGCAGGCGAGCTATCCTGTATGCGGACAGGTCTTGTTTGTTTAAACTGTATACATGTACTATCTGGAACTTGTTTTAGTTTCTGGTCCACTGTGCGCCATCTAAGCAATAACATTTTGTATGTTCACTAGTGTCTAGATACCGGTACTCATTTGCGATTATTTTTGTCAGATGCATTTGTATGTACACATGGGTATATGGAAATTCATTTGCAATTATCTTTGGATAAACAATAATAGAGCAGAAGCGCTTCAAAGCGAGTTAGTGATAGTTATCAAGCAAATGACTCTTTATGAGGAAATGGATACCAGAATTGCCCAAATCATTGCAACAGACCTCCCCCCTCCCCCTTTCAAGTAAGCAAACAGTGTCGACCGATATCAGACTGCTCCTACAGGAGCAGTCTGATATAGGTTGACACTGTTTTCCAAAATGCCAATAATGTTCGACACATCCGATGGTAAAATTGAATCGTTCAAACAGTAATTAGTATAATTGGAATTGCTAAAGGTTTTGCACGATATTGTGTAATAACGGCATCAAAGCCCACTGCATTCATCATGTTGTATGGAAAAGTACCGTACCTCGCGTGCAAATAGGGAAGAGAAAGACCTTCCTTTGCGTCCATACAATCTGGTTTTTTACAGTGTTGCATAGGCAATCCATGAATCCTTGGACAGTCAGAAACAAAACAAAAAAAAAAAAAAAAATGGACAGGCAAGCGAAGACGTTGATACGCATATAAATTACAGGATCCTTATGGCGTAATATCCTTTTCCACGTAAGACAAATTATAAATTATTCATAAATTGGTTCGTATCATTAGAAAAAAAAAAAGTTTTATGGAAAATGCATACTTCATATTTCTCACCATAAAACCGGCTGAAATAATGACAAACGTCTACAGAGATAGCAGATGCACTAAACTGAACGAAGGTTTTGAGCAGGTGAGATAAAGTTGCTTGTCAAAGTAAAAAGACGATAAAATCCTGGAAGAGTTTAGCCTCATATGGATGCTCAGTGTCTGTAGATTCTACAGTATCGGTCTGGGTGGCTTCCTTACACAGTTAAGGCTATGGCTGGTCTTGAATGTCCAACAATTCCAGAACCCCCCCCCCCCCCCCCCCCACACACACACACAAAAAAACCCATAAAGTCTGCATTCGGCTCCCATTAAACAAATCTGAGATACTGTCCAATCTGATTGCAATTTCAGTTTATAGCAATATTTCTGCAAATTTTTGGTGCAAAATTTGATTTTATAATGAAAAATACACGCTTTCAAAGGGGATGGGTAGCGACAAAATGGTTGCCTATGTCAACAGATACCATTTTAGGTTAGCTTAATGGAAGCCAAAATACAGACTTTATGGGAAGCAAGCCACCCAGACCAATACTGTAGAATCTACAGACACTGAGCAGCTTCCAATGAGGCTAAACTCTTCTTAGATTTTATCGCCTATTTGTACCAGCCACTTTATGTCACCTGCTCGAAACCTATTTTCAGTTAAATGCTTCTGCTATCTCTGCAGACATCTGTCATCATTTGAGCCACGACACGACAAAACCAACAAAGTGGTTTTGCGCCCAGCGCAGACTCAGATCAGCCTGGGCATCTGCCCAGTCTGATCAGAGTCTTCGCTGTCCGCATGAAGGTAGCTTAGACCCTTAGCTACCCTTTAAGCACTTAGGGAATACTCTGCTTAGACTAGGCAGATGCCCAGGCTGATCTGAGTCTGCGCAGGGCGCACAACCACTTTGTTGGTTTTCTCGTGTCGCGGCTCATTTCAGCCGGTTGTACGGTGTGATATTTCAAGACCAGTAACTGTACTAGTATGGTCAGCGATTATCTCTTCGGCCTGGGGCCGTATTCATAAAACGACTTAAGTGGTTGCTATGCCGTTGCTAAGGCTAAATTTCTTTGAAGAAGTTTCCCTACAACTATGAAATTTGGTCTGGAGGAACAGTCTTTGTAAGACTGTTCCTCCAGACCAAATTTCATAGTTGTAGGGAATCGCCTTTCTAGATATTTAGCCTTAGCAACCGCATAGCAACGACTTAAGTGGCTTTATGAATACGGCCCCTGGGGTTTAAGCGTGTTTAAGATGACACTTAGCATGACGCTGCTGGAATGACTGATGAGACTGATGGTTCTGTAGTTCTGACAGAGCTATAGGTTGCCCTTTTCAGGGAGTGTAATAACCAGCGACTGAGTCCATGGGATAGGCCACTCCCCTGTTCTCAAGACCTTGTTACAGATCTCTGTTTAAACATCAATCATGGTCTCCCCGCCAGCTTGAACAAGTTCTGCTGATATATTATCAACTCCTGCAGAGTTCCTCTTTTTCAGTGCTGCTACTGTAATTTCACCTTCCTCACGATTAATTGGTTTTGGATCTTCTTCTGGGAGCTGATTGCAGTCCAGAACTGCATTGTCGCCAAAATTATCATTAGTTACTTCTATTAATATATGAGCCGTGACACGACAAAACCAACAATGTGGTTGTGCGCCCAGCGCAGCCTCAGATCAGCTTGGGCACCCGTCCACTTTGATCAGACTCTTCGTTAAGTGCTCAAAGGGTAGCTAAGGGTCTCAGCTACCTTCATGCGGACAGCGAAGACTCTGATCAGACTGGGCGGATGCCCAGGCTGATCTGAGTCTGCGCTGGGCGCACAACCACATTGTTGGTTTTGTCGTGCCGCGGCTCATATTTATTGTAATTGTGCAAGAGTTGATTTCAAGCATTGCCATTAAGCCTAAAACTAGACATGACAAAACAAAAGAAGTTGCATGTGCGCCCAACGAAGACTCAGATCAGCCTGGGCATCCGCCTACTCTGCTCAGTCTTCGCTGTCCAAACGAAAGTAGCTTAGACCCTTATCTACCATTTAATCGCACAGCAAATACTCTGGTCAGGCTGGGCGGATCACTAGGTTGATTTTAATCTTTACTGAGCGCAGATACAACTTTGTTGGTTTTGTCGTGTCGCGACTTATATATTACTTCGGTTGACTTTCAGACCACGAAAGGCCAATTTGAAGCGATGTAGCTCATGCGTTGAACGTGTAACTGATATTTTCTTTTATTCCCATTCAATGAATTATACAGACAATTAATGTCTACTGCAGTCTCTTCTCATACTTTCAAGATAGATAATCCATGTGCAGATTTTTTCATTACTCATTTGAGGATTCTCTTTCAAGAAATGTCCCCTGCCTGTTTGGGCATTCGAAACAGACAGGCTGCCTGGAGCCTTTGTGGCAAAATTGGATCTGCTGGTATCTGTTGTCGGATCTGGATATCATTTACTTCGGGGTAAAAGTCCTACAAATGCGGAGGCAATATCTCGACATGACTGAAATAATTTGGAGCAATTTTTTAGCTCGCCTAAACGAAGTTCAGGAAGAGCTATCGCGCTACTCCCGGCGTCGGCGTCAGCGGCGGCGTTGACGTTGGCTTTGTCGGCGGTGTCGGCGTTAGCAAAATGTTAAAGTTTTACGTTAAAGTTTTTATGTGATGGGCAAGGCGCTGTCAGGCGAGCTATCCTGTCCCTGTGACAGGTCTTGTTTCCTTTAAGATAAGAGAGGACATCCTTTCTTTCCGAGTTGAACCCTATTGAGAAACAAGACACAAATGTAAATGCATAGGTTGTTCTCTCGGTGAAATCAAAACGGATAATTTCACTGTTTCAAACAATTTTTTTTTACTGTTGGGACTACTTTTTTCTACTCACTCACTCACTCACTCACTGACACTCACTCACTCACTCACTGACACTCACTCACTCACTCACTCATTCATTTCTCTCACTCACTCACTCACAATCACTTACTCACTCACTCACCTACTCACTCACCCAATCACTCACATTAATTCCCTCTATCAATCACTCACTCGAATTAATTCACTCCCTCACTCGCTCACCCAAACACTCCCTCACTCCCTCACTCACTCACTAACTGACATTTCTTATCCGCTCAGTCACTCACAAACTTCTCACTGACTCACTTACTTACTCACTCATTCATTCACATACTTACATACTTACCCACTCATCCACCTACGTAAGAGCGGCTGTAGTGTAGTGGGTAAACTCCAGACCACCAATCCAGGGGTCGCAAGATCGATCTTCCGCTTCTCCGGTCTTTCGGATGAGAATTTAGACCGAGGTCCCGCCCCCATATGACCTCGTTGTTGGTGGGACGTTAAACACGAGTTCACTCACTCACTCCACCTACGTACGCACTCAGCTACGCACTCACTCACTCACTCGCTCACTCACTCATTTCTTTCTGTCAGTCACTCACTCCATCACCCATTCGCATCACTTACTTCACTCACTCACTCACTCACTAGCTCATACTTCTAAGGATGGTGCATTCGAATGTCCTTCTCATTTTTTTCACGCAATCAACGTTTATCTCCACTGATACACTGAATCAAAGTATTTCTAACGTTTTGTCAGTGTTGTGCGTCTGTTGGGAAATAAGATCGACCAAGGACTTTCTATGATTGCACCAGATGCGGGATAGGGGCTGTTTTTTTATTACCTTACTCTTTACCCTCCCGCTCTCAGATGACTTTAATGCTATGTTAAAGGGCCGTTAAAACAATCATAATCAACAATTGGTTTATCTTGTTCTAGATCACTAAATACAGAACACACGGTGGCTCCACAAAAACGGATTACTCTGAAATAAGTCGGCTTCAGCACGAGGGCATGGAGCCCGGAGGCAGTGACATCTGGAGTGGGGAAAGGATTCCCGTCCCATCTCTTCCACCATCCTACCTGCAGGGATGCAGTCTTATTGATATTGAGTACTATGTGGAGGTAAAAACCGTATACATTCTATCATAAGACAGGATTGGATTTTTCTCTTCCGAAACAATCCCAAAAATCTAGACGTCTCAAGACGGATTTATATTTTTGGACTGCTTTGGAAGATAGCGAGTTTACACAAGACTGCTTCCAATATTTTGAAAGGAAGGGGAAATCTCTGTCTTATATTTGAATACATGGGTTAATCCTAGCCATATGTACTTCTGAACTGTAATAATTTAATTCTTTTAATTTTTGAGGTACATTTTAGGTAATAAAATCATCCGTAAAAATGGGCTTAACTATTACTGTTGCACACTTGAGTCCTCTTTGTACGAATCTTTACTTACGTTTAAAGGTTGTTACCGGCACTACTGATACCAACTCCGATCAAAAATATTTTCTCTTTTTCTGCGTAGGATTTAAATAATATATGGGATATTTGACTTTTTCGGTGAAGGATCGATTTTTATTTCACCGAATGAACACCAAAAGGAGTATTTTCACGAATGGCGAAACCACGAGTGAAAATACCACTTTTGGTGTTCATGAGTGAAATAAAAATTTATCTTACACTGAAAAAGTCAAATTTCCTATTCCCTTTATGCTTGAAAATCGCAATAATTCTGTTTATTCAAGAGCGTCAGCCGTCACGACAGAAACACAACTTTTTTTCTAATCGTTTTGCGTCAAATTTGATGCTTCCAGCGTGTTTATTAGGTATGATATTGGTTGTATACACAGTTTGCAACTGAAAAATAGCTTCAAATATCATTTTGATAAACAAATCTCAAAAAATGGCCAAGAAAGAATGCCTTCAGGAGACTTAGGCGGCCTGACGTCGCGTGCAGTAACAATGTTACGTTGGCGTATTTTTGTCAAGCCAGATAAGATTTAGCCAATTAATCAACAAAAACTTTAGGCTATTTCACAAAAATCCTATATGTGAAATAGTGAAATCGAAAGTGATAATTTCACTGTTTGAAATAGTGAGGTTATCAGTTTCGATTTCACCGAGAAATCTCTATAATTCATTGAAAAGTATAAAAGAATACTGTTTTCTTTTATACTTTTCAATGAATTAGAGAGATTTCTCGGTGAAATCGAAACTGATAATCTCACGATTTCAAACAGTGAAATATGACATTAGATTTCACTGTTTCAAAAATATAGGACTTCGTTAAATAGTCTGATTTATTTGATGATTAATTGGCTTAACCTTATCTGGCTTGACTTAAATTACGTCACGCGTGTTGGCACGTCATCACGACGTTAATGACGTCACTAAATGCACCAACGTAATATTGTTAGTGCACGCGACGCCAGGCCGCCTAAAACTGATATCGGCATTTTTTTCTTAGCAAATTTCTTGAGATTTGTTTGTCTAAATGAAATTTCAAGGTATTTTTCAGTTGCAAACTGAGTTTACAACCCATATCATGTACAGTAATCACGCTGAAACATCACATTGGACTCAAAACGGCTGGAAAAAAAGTTGTGTCTCTGTCGCATTAAGTGTTTTTTTTGCAATTTTAAAGCACAAAGAAACAGTACATATGACTATTTCAGTGTAAGATCGGTTATTATTTCACTCATGAACACCAAAAGTGGTATTTTCACTCGTGGCTTCGCCACTCGTGAAAATACTGCTTTTGGTGTTCATTCGGTGAAATAATAATCGATCTTACACTGAAAATGTCAAATATCCTCCATATTTTTCCGAGTCTGTTGCTGCCGATAAAAGAGCCGGATTTTGTTTAAAAAAATCATCGTTTTCCTATTGTTTATCACCCGGAAGCAAACAGTAATTTTTAGCTCGCCTGAACAAAGTTCAGTAAGAGCTATTGTACTACCTGTGGCGTCGGCGGTGGCGTCGGTGTCGACGGCAGCGTCGGCGTTAGTAAAATGTTTAAGTTTTACTTTAAACTTTGTAAGATATCATAATTTCTAAAATCTTAGATCAATTTGAACTAAATTTGTTATGATGATAGATATTTGTTCAAAATTTTATACAGCACCATCCAACCCCTGGTCCTGACTCATAGGTCAAGGTCACAGACTTAGAAATTTTAAGTTAAAGTTTACGTTAAAGATTTGAAGATATCATAGTTTCTAAACTCTTAGATCGATTTGAATCATATTTGGTATGGTTAAAGATATTGGTCCAAAATTTTATTAAGCACCATCCCCACCCCTGATCATGACCCATAGGTCAAGTTTACAGACTTAGACATATGTTAAACTTTACGTTAAAGATTTTAAGATATAGTTTCTAAACTCTTAGATCGATTTGAATTATATTTGGTATGGTGATAGATATTGGTCCAAAATTTTATTCAGGACCATCGCCACCCCTGGTCATAACCCATAGGTCAAGGTCACGGACACGAAATTTTATGTTAAAGTTTTATGTTAAAGTTTTTAAGGTCTCATAGTTTCTAAATCATCTGATTGATTTAAATTATATTTCGTATGATATTAGATATTGGTCCAAAATTTTATTCAGAATATTCCACTCCCCCCCCCCCCCCCCCCATAGGTCAAGGTCATGGACTTTGAAATTTTATGTTTAAGTTTTATGTTAAAGTTTTTAAGATCTCATAGGTTCTAAATCCTTGGATCGATTTAAATTATACACGGTATGAAGATAGATATTGGTCCAACATTTTATTCAGCACCATCCCCACCCCTGTCCATGACCTGTAGGTCAAGGTCACAGACTTTGAAATTTTGTGTTGAAATGTTCTTGGCTAATGTTTTTTTAAACTCTCCTTAATGATTGGACAGATTTACTTAGTACATGTACTTCCAGATCTGTTACATGTAGATGACGGTCTTAATTTTTAGCTCACCTGAGCCTTTAGGCTCATAGGTGAGCTAATAGTATAGCCAGGCATCCGTCGTCCGTCCGTCCGTCCGTCCGTCGTCCGTCAACATTTTCAAACATCTTCTCCTCCGAAACCACTGGGCCGATTGGAGCCATATTTCATGTGGAGCCTACCTAGGTCGGGGAAACGAAAGTTTGCCCGCGGTATCTGGATCACAAGACCAAGATGGCCGCCATTCCCATATATGGTAAAAACCCTTCAAAAATCTTCTTCTCCAGAACCAGTAGGCCTATGATCTTGAAACTTGGTATGTAGCATCGGGCATGCGGGTCCATCATAGTTTGTACAAATGATGACCTTGGTTGATCTTGCCCCTTATTTACGGCATGGTCAACTTTGGTACGTTAGGCTTTTATATAAGAAAACGCTTAAACAGTGGATTTCTCAGAAACTATTTAAGTCTAAGGTTTAATACTTGGCATACATGGTCGACTAAATGACCAGATGAAGATGTTATGTCACTAAAGGTCAAGGTCATTCCGTCGGACCAGCCGTCGTCAAGGTTTTCAAACATCTTCTCCTCTGAAACCACTGGGCTGATTGAAGCCAAATTTCATATGCAGCCTCCATGGGCTAGGCGAACGAAAGTTTGTTCCCGGTATCTGGGTCACATGACCAAGATGGCCGCCACGCCAAGATGGCCGCCACGCCCATATATGGTAAAAACCCTTCAAAAATCTTCTTCTCCAGAACCAGTAGGCCTATGACCTTGAAACTTGGTATGTAGCATCGGGGATGCGAGCCCATCATAGTTTGTACAAATCATGACCTTGCGTTGACCTTGACCTAATTTACGGCATGGTCAACTTTGTAACGTTAGGCTTTTATATGGGAAAACGCTTAAACAGTGGATTTCTCAAAAACTATTTAAGCTAAGGTTTAGTACTTGGTAAACATGGTCGACTAAATGACCAGATGAAGATATTATGTCACTAAAGGTCAAGGTCATTCCGTCGGACCATCCGTCGTCAAGATTTTCAAACATCTTCTCCTCTGAAACCACTGGGCTGATTGAAGCCAAATTTCATATGCAGCCTTCATAGGTTAGGGGAACGAAAGTTTGTTCGCGGCATCTGGGTCACATGACCAAGATGGCCGCCACGCCCATATATGAAAAAAAACCTTCAAAAATCTTCTTCTCCAGAACCAGTAGGCCTATGACCTTGAAACTTGGTATGTAGCATTGAGCATGCAGGCCCATCATAGTTTGTACAAATCATGACCTTGCGTTGACCTTGACCTAATTTACGGCATGGTCAACTTTGTAACGTTAGGCTTTTATATGGGAAAACGCTTAAACGATGGATTTCTCAGAAACTATTCAAGTCTAAGGTTTAATACTTGGCATACATGGTCGACTAAAAGACCAGATGAAGATATTATGTCACTAAAGGTCAAGGTCATTCCGTCGGACCATCCGTCGTCAAGATTTTCAAACATCTTCTCCTCTGAAACCACAGGGCTGATTGAAGCCAAATTTCATATGCAGCCTCCATGGGTTAGGGGAACGAAAGTTTGTACGCGGTATCTGGATCACATGACCAAGATGGCCGCCACACCCATATATGGTAAAAACCCTTCAAAAATCTTCTTCTCCAGAACAAGTAGGCCTATGACCTTGAAACTTGGTATGTAGCATTGGGCATGTGGGCCCAACGTAGTTTGTACAAATGATGACCTTGCGTTGAACTTGACCTAATTTACGGCATGGTCAACTTTGTAACGTTAGGCTTTTATATGGGAAAACGCTTAAACGATGGATTTCTCAGAAACTATTCAAGTCTAAGGTTTAATACTTGGCATACATGGTCGACTAAATGACCAGATGAAGATATCATGTCACTAAAGATCAAGGTCATTCCGTCGGACCATCCGTCGTCAAGATTTTCAAACATCTTCTCCTCTGAAACCACTGGGGAGATTGAAGCAAAATTACATATGGAGTCTCAATGGGATAGGGAACGAAAGTTTATACCCGGGGTCTGGGTCACATGACCAAGATGGCCACCATGCCCATATATGGTAAAAAACTTTCAAAAATCTTCTTCTCCAGAACCAAAAGGCCTATGACATTGAAACTTGGTATGTAGCTTTGGGCATGCGGGCCGATCATAGTTTATACAAATGATGACCTTGCGTTGACCTTGACCTAATTTACGACATGGTCAACTTTGGTATGTTAGGCTTTTATATGGGAAAACGCTTATATAGTGGATTTCTCAGAAACTATTTAAGTCTAAGGTACAATATGTGGTATATATAGTCAACTTAATGACCAGGTGAAGATATTATGTCACTGAAGGTCAAGGTCAATTTGTCGGTCTGTCCGTCATCAAGATTTTCAAAACATCTTCTCCTCTGAAACCACTGGTCTGATTGAAGCAAAATTTCAGATGGAGTCTAAGTGTGATCGGGGAATAAAAGTTTGTTCTCGGGATCTTGACCAAGGTGGCCGCCATGCCCATATATGGTAAAAACCCTTCAAATCTTCTTCTCCAGAACCAAAAGGCGTATGACCTTGAAACCTGGTATGTAGCTTTGGGCACTCAAGCCCATTATAGTTTATACAAATGATCGTGCGTTGACCTTGACCTAATTTATGACACTGTCAATTTTGGTACATTATGTAGGCTTGAATATGGGAAAATGCTTAAACAGTGGATGTTTCAGAAACTATTTAAGTCTAAGGTACAGTATTTGGTATATATGGTTGACTAAATGATCAGATGAAGATATTTTGTCGTTAAAGGTCAAGGTCATTCTTTGACTTTTGTACAAGGTCATTGAGATTCTGTCACCCGTCAACATTTTCAAACATCTTCTCAGAGGCCACTGGGGTCAATTGAAGCCATATTTCACATGGAGCTTCACCGGCTTAAAGGAACCATAGTTTGTTCAGATGGTCTTGGTCACTTGACCAAGATGGCCACCATACCCATATATGGTAAAAACTCTTCAAACGTCTTTTTCTCGAGAACCGAAAGGCCTATAACCTTGAAACTTGGTACCGGTATGTAGCATTGGGCACTCAGGCCCATCATAGTTTATACAAATGATTACTGTATTTCATATGGAGCTTTTATACTGGGTAAAAGGAATCAAAGTTTGTTCAGATGGTCATGGTCACATGAACATGGTGGCCACCACGCCCATATATGATAATAACCCTTCAGAAATCTTTGTCCAGAAACAAAAGCCCAGTGACCTTGTGGCATGGTATATAGAATTGGTGCTCAACATTAATCCCCAAGGGAGGGGGTTATCTGCCCCTGCCCTGGTGCTATATACATGTATAAAAGCACTTAAATATATACCAGGACCAAGTGTCAGGTGAGCTACAGGACCATTGGTCCTCTGGTTTATACAATATCACCCCAACCCCCTTGATGACTGAGGTCAAGGTCATGGACATGAAAATGTTTTGTTAAAATTTTTGGTTAAATTTTCTTCGTGTGTGGATGGATTCAGTTGATACATAGAATTTTGCCAGATGCTAGTCCAGAGTTTTACACAGAACCAACCCCACCTCTAGCATTGACCTTTTGATCAAGGTCACAGGCAGAAGGTTTATAGTTCCACACTGCCTAGATGGAAAGTTATACCCAGGCTGATGACTGATACTGCAGCAGAATTTTACATAGTAGAAGCATCACCTTCCTAATTGACACTGGAGGGCACATTCACACTTTAAGAACGTTGTGTTCATGATGGTCAGGCGCCAGTTCAGGCGAGCTATGCTGTCTGGTGACAGCCCTTGTTTCACATGTCCATAAGTATACAACCTCTGACGTCAGTCGCCACAGGTCACTTTCTCTGTAGTCATGAGCTCTCGTGAAGGTCCGGGCATGGTGGATGGGTGAGTAGTAATGCGGCACCGCGTCAGCCGTGATGTCGGTTTTTGGCGCAAAATAAAAAAACAACACTATAACACCGTCACTATAACCGGTGTGCAAAACGGAGCTGTAATATGCCTCACAAAACTGCTTACCTAATACGTTTCACTGTATACATGTACAGTTAAGTGAAACATATTCATGACCTTTGTTATAAGCGCTTTCTGACAATTTAGAAGAACAAACAAAAAAAAAAAAAAAAAAAAAATCGGAAAAATTACAATGTGTTCGAAACTCCAGGTAACAACCTTTATTTTCCAAAATATGTTTCAGAGAAAAAAAAATATATCTGCAAAATATGAAACAAGCGAATCAGAAAAATCCTTAACTCTTTAAGTGCCAGTGACAAAATTAGCAGAATTTGCAAACAGCGTAGATCCTGATGAGGTGGCTCATAATGAGCCACCTCATCTAGATCTACACTGTTTGCCCTTTAGTTTTTGAATTTTCAATATGATTTAGCTTGGATGAAACATATTTTAAAATTTTTGCAGACGTAAATTTTGTCGTCTGCTTTTTAGTGCTTGAAGGGTTAAGTGTACTGCTTTTGGCATATACTGAAGAAAGTAGGGTTTTAAAATTCTTGTTGGCCGATGCTGAAGCACAGTCTGGCTACACTACACTGCTGTTGGCAGGTGATGGCCACAAACTGGCCCATAGGTTATAAAACTTGAGTACATTCTCAAACTCAAAATAAAGCACACTGATTGGCTGCTTCCGAGCACATGCTCGGAAGCAGCTAACCAGTGTGCTTCATTGGGGCCCCGCCAGACGAAGTCTGCGGAGGCCCTATAGTAATCACCTTGTCCGTCCGTCTGTCTGTCTGTCTGTCCGTCTGTCCGTCCGTCCGTCATCATTTCGTGTCCGCTCAATAACTCTGAAACCGTTAGAGATATTTTCACGAAACTTGATACAAATGTAAAGCATCATCATACGATGTGCAGAGAACAAGAACCAGAACTCTGCCTACAATTTAAATGAATTATGCCCCTTTGAAATTTTGAGTACAGAAATCGTGTCCCCTCCATAACTCTGAAACCATTAAAGATATTTTCACGAGACTTGGCACAAATGTAAAGCATCATCAGTCGATGTGCAGAGAACAAGAACCATAACTCTGCCTACAATTTTCACTGAATTATGCCCCTTTGAAATTTTGAGTACAGAAATCGTGTCTGCTCCATAACTCTGAAATCATTAAAGATATTTTCACGAGACTTGGTACAAATGTAAAGCATAATCAGTCAATATGCAGAGAATAAGAACCATACCTCTGCCTACATTATTAACTGAATTAAGCCCCTTTGAAATTTTGAGTGCAGAAATTGTGTCCGCTCTATAACTCTGAAACCTTTAAAGATATTTTCACAAGACTTTGTACAAATGTAAAGCATCATCAGTTAATATGCAGAGAACAAGAACCATAACTCTGCTTACACTATTTACTGAATTATGCCCCTTTGTAATTTTGAGTACAGAAATCGTGTCCGGTTCATAACTCTGAAACGGTTAGAGATATTTTCACGAGACTTGGTACAAATGTAAAGCATCAACAGACGATGTGCAGAGAACAAGAACCATAACTCTGCCTACATTCTTTACTGAATTATGCCCATTTTTAATTTTGAGTACAGAAATCTTGTCCGCTCTTTAACTCTGAAACGGTTAGAGATATTTTCACAAGACTTGGTACAAATGTAAAGCATCATCAGATAATGAGCAGAGAACAAGAATCCTAACTCTGTCTACATTTTTTACTGAATTATGCCCCTTTGTAATTTTAAATATAGAAATCAGGTCCGCTCTATAGATTTAAAACCACCAATGATATTTTCATAAAACTTGTACATAATATAAAGCATCATCAGACAATGTGCAGAGAATAAGAACTGTAACTCCATCTACATAATTTACAGAATTTTTCCCCTTGCTAGTTAACAGTCTAGAAAACGTGTTTTGCTCTCTAACTTTAAAACTGTTTAAGATATTTTCACAAAATTTGGTACAAATATAAACATCAGACAATGTGCAGAGAAAAAGAACCATAACTACACCTTCCCTTTGTTATCTTATGTATGGAAATCTTGTCTGCTGTATAACTTTAAACCTTTGAAGATATTTTTTTAAAACTTGGTACAAATATAAAGCACCATTAGATGATCTGAAGGTGTGCAGAATGCAAGAATGGTAACATCAGTTTCCTGCCTCACAGAGTTGTTGCCCATGCTTTAATCTATCATAATTGTGTATTTTGCCCATATCTTAATGACACTACCAGAGGCTTAATTTCAAACAACATATTTAATATGAAGGAACAACATGATAATAGAAGGCTGGTATTGTTATTTCTGGTCGGGCACATACGACTTAAATGTCATCAATAGTTCATAAAGGCGGGGCCCTTTTAGTTACCATGTTTCTAGTTTTGAGTTTGAGATTATTCTCAAGTTTCATAACTTCGAACGGAGGTTTGAGTACTGTTTTTCACAGATGCAGAAAAATACACTCTGATGAGCTTCGGAAATTCGTACTGAAAAGGGATTGTGTGTTGCAGCATAAGACAGCAATTTCTTAGCATAGTCTGGCTTGACAACACAGTTAAATTAGAGTATTGTTGTTGGCAGATGTTACGCATAGTCCGATTTGAGTATTGCAGACGCTATGCACAGTCTGTTTTGGGTATTGCTTATGCTGAGGACAGTGTTGATTGAGTATTGAAAGCAGGATTTCTGAACCCCCCTGTAGAGGATTAGCTACCTGTATGAGATAGTAAGTGGGCGTGGCTTAGCTACTGTGCAAATTAGACCACTGTCCTGTTTTAGCCTATAAGAACTGTCAATACTTTCACAGGTTAATACCCCAGCTAATCAACAGCCAATCAAATTAGAGATAAATCTACAGGAGCTACTGTAGATGTTTACCCTTTGGTGGCCATTGGAAAACTGAGAATAGGTAGCTGATTTTGCCTTTTATAGTCCACTCCTGCCTTTAAAATATACCCTGAGGACTGTCATTGCGTATTGTAAAGTCGGTATTTTCATTTTACAGTTAGCTGTCGACGTCCTTGACACCCCGTTTGACCTTTGTGTTTGTTGTCCGGTGATTATAGGGTCAATACCACTCAGATCGATTGTACAGCAATATCTACCCAACTATCAACCACCGCCGGTCACGGAACAACCGTCAGCCTTCGGGGGCCCTGTCAACAATGATATACGTAAGTTGTCAAAATACCGGAAAACTTCTAGAAATTTGGATACCTAGAATAACTTAGCCGGGACAGGACAAAACTAACAAAGTTGCTTGTGCGCCCAGCGAAGACTCAGATCAGCCTGGGCATCTGCCCAGTCTGATCAGAGTCTTTGCTGTGCGCTTAAAGGGTAGCAAAGGGTCTAAGCTAGCTTCATGCGGACAGCGAAGACTCAGATCAGACTGGGCGGATGCCCAGACTTATCTGAGTCTGGGCTGGGCGCTAAACCTTTTTGTTGCGGCTTAATTGTCTTAAGATGTCACAGTGCAGTACTGTGTCCAAAAAGATGCAGAGGGAACTGCAATCAGTGTAGGCATTGATCAGACTGCTTCAGCTCTGCACTGTTTGCTCGGGCCTTTATATATAAATAGGCTTCTGGACAATCAACCACTTTTGAATACCGATAACGGATCATCCGTCAGTCTTCGAAGCCATAACATAAACAGTAGATTATAGGTGTTTTTGCTAAATTTTCAACGCTACACGTCATCTTCGGGGATCGTGTCAAAAATGTCTGCAGAATTTTCAAAATGTCAACGCTACTGGTAACGGAACTGCCGTCAGCCTTCGGAAGTCCGGTCCGAAAATGGAGGCAAAATAAAAAATGGAAGCGTTGTATTCTGAAAATGTACGTAAGTCGTTCAAATATTAGCGTTTTCGACAGTCAATCAATTACGAATATTGATCACGAATCATCCGTCAGCTTCAGAGACTTATCAAGAATAACTTAGCCTACGGAGGAGAAGGTTTATATACCTACGTTTTTTCCCTCAAAACATTTAACGCTTCTGGTAACGGAACTACCGTCAGCCTTCAGGGGTGGTGTCGAAGAAAGGGAGGCAAAAATAAAAATGGCAGAGACGTTTCCTCTGTACGCCTTCACCTAAGGTAATGGATTAATTTTGACAACAAATTTTCTCAATTTTCAGCTCCACCTTCTTATCAAGAGTGTATTCTAGGAAAAGTTGACGTCACTGATGACGATGACAAGCACGCAACAGGAAACATGAGCTATGCTCCATCGTACAGTTACTATGACTGGCTTGGGACACCCACACAATATGGAATGCAAAGTTCGGCACCGACCGCGCCTACTCTTGGTACATAGTACTGGGTTTCATTTGGTGTACTCTTTACTGCTGTTCACATGTGTCACGTGCTTTAAAACTGACGGTCTGCAGTCATAGACTAGGTTTTAGTATGTGGAGCGCTGTACGCTGTGTACACGCTTGCCTACTTAGCCTGAGAGTATGTTACTAGTCAGCGAACTGAATAAGTCAGGGTTCGAGGTTATAAACATGAGAATAATCTCAAACTCAAAATAAAGCACACTGATCGGCTGCTTCCGATGTGCTCTGAAGCAGCCAATCGGTGTGCTTTATTTTGAGTTTGAGATTATTCTCAAGTTTTTAAACCTCGAACCCAAGTTTCTTCAGTCAGACGAAGCACCGCTAAACATGGTTTAGGAGCTTATTCTGAGGTCATTTGCTGTTGTGATTCATGGCCATTTCTAGACTTAAATGTGAATGGTTTCACCTCCTTGTTTTCCCCGCCAGTTTTGCAAAGGGAGGTAAGTTTTATGACTTCCTGTTTGCTTCCGTAGATGACGTAGCTGTTCCAAAATGGAGTCTACTCTTAATGGAAAGAATTTGCTCCCAAAGGAGCAAATTCTTTCCTTTAAGAGTGGACTCCTATTGAGAAGGTTGGCAAAAATATAAAGGCAGGTTTGTAAATTTGTTTCCCTCCAAAGTATACCGATTCATGCCATTCTTCCGGTATGATTCTTTCTACCAGAATTACAGCCCTTTGTCTTTCGTTTGATTTAAATCTTTAGTAAGCCGTCAGTATTCAGATGATTTGTGAGACTCTGGTCATTATCACTTGTGCTTTCAAAGTTGGGGCTCTTAGTCTGTTAATCAACTTACAATTTACATTAGGCACTCCACAGTTCCTCAACTTTCAAACCATTATTATGAAACTTATTCAGGATTGAATTCAAAAGCTTTTTTAATTATATGCTTTCTGCCAGAGTAACGGGGTTTGATCATCACTCGACTGGTAGCCGCGACTCCTTTCAAAGTCACATTAAGTTACGGAACGTGTTCCTACGTCGGGGGACGTTTTGCTTTAGGAACTTCATTTATAATTATTATTAAGTGTCATACCAATTGCTTTATTGTTAACAGAACTATTTTTATTAGTATTACAACATATAACATGTATTTTTTACTCTGTGTTATTTTTATAGTGTTGGTTTGCTTTCGTCGTCTGTGATATATACATATAATACCGTATACGCGATAATGTTCACGGTGTTCCATTTTTCGCGGTATTTGGCGGTCACTTAGAAACCGCGAAGATTAAAATCGCGAAAGAATTTCCTGTTTCTTACAAAGTATCATCAGTTGACACAGCGTCCATATATTTTGTTTCTATTTGCTACGGTAAAGTCTGGTACTTTTCATTTGAGCCAGCTCTTTCATTAACCTGCGGCTGCAGATTAATGAAAGAACTACCTTAAATGAAAATCAAGCAATTTTGATTTTTGCGCATGTTGATAACCGCGAAAATCAAAAGTCGCGAAAATTAATGTTGCTTTTGTCCCTTAACCGCGAAAACTTGAACCAACGAAAATTGCCGATTATACGGTATATATGTTGCTTAGTTTTTGCATTATCCGGCGGGAATAATGATGGCGTCTGATTATGGAATGACACTGTAGTACATGCTACCGTGTTAAATATATTTTTATTAAGTTGAATGGTACGCCTTCATGGGCGGTAACTCTGCCCTTTACGTTTTTGCTACTCTTCTCAATGAGGGTCAGCTCTTAAAGGAAAGAAAAAAATTATATGTTCCCTTAAGAACAAAATCTATACTTTAGGAGTAGACCCCATTTTAGAAGAGTTTTGTTGTCTATTGAACCAAACAGGAAGTTCCAAAAATTGTTTACCTTTGGAAAAATGGCAGAAGACTTGGGAGGTGTACCCATATATTTATATGTATGTTTAAGAATTTACATGTATTTATGAATGTTACATAATGTTTTATAATGATAATTTATTGCCATTGCATGCAGACATAATATATTTATCAGTGTAACATTGTATTGTAATGAATGTTTGAGACTTTTATTCACGAATGTTACAGATGTATTCTAGTGATTATTTGAGCCGCGACACGACAAATCCGACAAAGTGGAATGCGTGCCCAGTGAAGACTCAGATAAGCCTGGGCATCCACCCAGTCTGATCACTGTCCGCATGGACCTAACTTAGAGCCTTAGCTACCCTTTCAGCGCAAAGCAAAGACTCTGACCAGACTGAGCGGATGCCCAGGCTGATCCGTGTCTTCACTGGGCGCACATGCCATTTTGTTGGTTTTGTCGTGTCGCGGCTGAAATTTTATTGTCAATACATGCAGACATAGAATATTTATCAATATTATTGTAAAATGCTTGCTAAAGATGACAGGCCTATCATCATCAGTATTTAAAAGTCATTGTTTATGTCTTCTGAAAGTATAGTAGGAGTTCAGCAACTTAAACGTTTTCGAAATTCAATTAGATTTGGTTCCAGGCTCGTCACCTCATTTTTTATCAATGCTATATATTATTATATGCCTTTTATACAACATCATTGTATCTATATGTAAGTACATGTATGCAGTCGCAGATACTGACACGAGTCAAAATGAATTTTAATACGCAACTGCCAATATTTGCCAAGACTAGCTTAGCCCATGTTTATTATCTTTTTTTCAATTTAAAATACAACTAAAATCAAATTAATAAAACCGACTGTTTGCATAATTTGAAGAAAAGAAAAACTGATCTACTTTTTAAAATTTATACAATTGTTGATGCAAATTTCTTGTTCCCATTTCAGTATCAATCCGCCATCAAGGGCATGCAGTGTATGCCGTTGGAGACATGAATGTTGCAAAAGTTCAATTGCTATAGCAACTGAGTGTTCATTTTTCATGTTACGAATATATAACCCTCTCTTTTAGCAGAACTACACACGATTGAATTTGATATTTTGGGTCATTCTAGACGACGCATCTATCCTTATAACCAAATTATTACGGTTTCAAGGCAGTACCCATTTTAAGGGTCAATTCCAGTTTGTAAGGCCATACACTGTGTACTCTTTCAAATTGAAATCGGTGGTGAACGTGGTAACATTAAGCTAGATGGGTACACTTCCAGGGGAAGCAAGTTTCTTTTTCCTTTTTGCCTCTCTATTCAGTCTAAATCAACTCTTTAAGGCAAGAATTTGCTCCCATAGGAGCAAATATATTCCGTAAATGATAATAATTGACCCTATTTAGAAAGGGCTTATTAATCCAGGGAAGCAATCGGGAAATCTAAAAAGTTATTTCCCTTAGAAAAATTGTGGGAAAACAAAGAAGTCTGCCCATTTACTAATATTAATTCGTAATATTCAATACTGAGGATTTCGTATCGTTATTATTGTGATTATTATCATTTTTTTATATTCAGTGGTAAATGTATGTCTTTTTATACATGATAAAACTGGAGAAAAATACAAGTATAAAATCAACAGTTTTTGGGTGTTGATTGTTAATCCTCAGACCCATCTTCTGTGGCCATACAACCATATTCTACCGTTGAAGATGGATGGATCACGCGTGACATATGTCCTTCTAGTCATTATAGTATCAGGGCCGTGCAGGGGCGATTGTGAAGGGCTCTGTGCAGTGAACCATGGCTCAGGTTCGGACAAAATCTCGCCTCCAGCGGGCATCGAACACGCGACCCCATGATCCGAGGTCGGGGGCACTAACCCAAGGAGATGATTATGTAAGCGCTGGAGATGAAAACTGAAAACAGGATTTCATAACTAGCATGAAACGCTCATGCTCGTTATCAAAACCAGTTTTCAATTTTCATGGTAGCCAACGTACCTCACAATCGCTTGTTTTTAACAGTATATGAGCCGCGACACCAGGAAACCAACAAAGTGGTTTTGCGTCCAGCCCAGACTCAGATAAGCCTGAACATCCGCCCAGTCTTATCGGAGTCTTCGCTAAGTGCTTAAAGAGTAGCTAAGGGTCTAAGCCACCTCCATGCGGACAGCGAAGACTCTGATCATACTGGGCGGATGCCCAGGCTGATCTGAGTCTGCGCTGGGCGCACAACCACTTTGTTGATTTTGTCCTGTCACGGCTCAAATAATCTCGAAGCAGGGCCAATGTTCACAGTCATTCATTTGACTTAATCATGACATTGAGGCTAAAGTCGAACATTTTGTGTGTAAAGAGAAGCTAACAAAAACGAAATTCATTTGATTTCCTAGTCATCGTGGCTAAACAAATTTGTTTAGGCACGATGACCAAGTAATTTGGAACTGTGGCCCTGTTCCGTTTCGTAACAGCTCTTTTTCGTTTCAAAATAGCCTTGGAAACGTAGTTAACCAGGCATGGGTAACAATGTCTTTTCTCCGGAGCAACTGTCATTGTTTGAAGCCAGTTACCAAGGCACTTAAAAAAGCGGGCTTTCTCTGATTGTTCGATAGTTTTTTTTTCGAGGTGTCCTGGTAAATGGCTTCATAGAGTCTGGCTATGGGAAAAAACTGATATAAAAGAATAAGATATTTTTTTTATTTTATTTTTTTTCATTTTATTGTGAGTATAAATGAATCTACAAAATGAGTACCAATGGCCAGCACTGGAGTCTGTTAACTACCTGAAAAATAAAAGTAAAATCAGAGCCCTAGATAAGAGGGGGTATTTGGTGATAATTAGGGATAATTTTTGTTAATTCTGGATAAAAGCATATGTTGTGACCCCTCATCTGAACCGTCTCGACGAGACGGTTCAGATGAGGGGTCACAACATATGGTTTCAATGAGAAATGAAGAAAATTATCCCTCAATTATCATCAAATACCCCTCTTATCTAGAGCTCTGAAAATCTTAGAGCATGTTTTATCAGTAATGAAAACAAAACGAAGTCCAATAAATTTTGACATCTTTTACAGTAAATTATTTCCTTTTAGAGTATAGCCCTAATTGAAGGATGGAATTGTGTGCCAAATTAAACAAAATCCGTTCTTTTAGTTTTCTCCCTTATAAAAAAATTGGTCATATATAGACAAATCTTGATATCAAGTGTTTATCAGGGGAGACCAGAAACAGCATAGGAAGGGCGAGGCTTGCCGAGTCATGCCTATGTGTTTCTAGTTGAGTCTGATAAACTTGATATCAAAGGACACTAACATGGTACCTATTCTCTATCTATTAATGCATCTGCTGCAAAATTCCGCATGAAAACAGGGGTATGATAACATAATGTGAAATCATGTCACCTTAGAACTGCGCTTGTGCGAATGTTATCAGGCAGTACCTTTAGAAGTGATCTCTGAAGACGATATGCTACATACTGACGTTGGCCGTGATACGACGTTCTATTGGTAATATTACGTCACCGAATTACGTTATCATGCAATCGCCACGTCAGCAAAATCGGACAAAACTGCGTTTTTCTTCAATTTGTTTGGAACTCTAAAAATTGCTAATGGTGTGTGATAATATGGTTCATCAATACACTTTTAGCTGTCCGAATATTTAAGTTGAATGGATACACTTTCTGGGGAGCAACTCTGTCATTTGAGCCGCGACACGAGAAAACAAACAATGTGGTTATGCGCCCTGCACAGACTCAGATCAGCCTGGGCATCCACCAAGTCGGATCAGAATCTTCGCTAAGCGCTTAGAGGGTAGCTAAGGGTCTACGCTACTCCCATGCGGACAGCGAAGACTCTGATCAGACTGGGCGGATGCCCAGGCTGATCTGAGTCTGCGCTGGGCGCACAACCACATTGTTGGTTTTGTCGTGTCGCGGCTCATTTTGAACCTTTTTCTCATTTCTTCTTATTGGGGTCACATTTCAAAGGAAAGACTTTGCTCTCATAGAAGTTCCAGTTTCGGAGGAAATTTGTCGCCCGGAAAGCCAACGAAAAATAATAAAAACTGCTCCCCTTTACAAAAATGGCAGAAAGACATGGAGGTGTATCCCTTCACCTTAAGGTAATTATCTTATACTGGGTTTACTTACTTTAACCAACGATTGTTGGAGTTGTTGTTGCTGTTGTTGTGCTGTTGTTGTTGAAGAGGATAAGGAGCAGGAACAACAGACCGAAGAAGAACACTGAAAAGATAAGGAATAAACAACAATGTTAGCAAGACAATTTTCCCTTTAATCAAACCCCCACCCCAACCCAACGGGTACACCCACCCCATCCCAGCATAGCACTATTGGAACATAATGAGATTGCCGGACTCAGCCTTTTTGATTACAGCACTGAGGGCTATCGGAACACCGCTCGGCCAATTCCGTGAATCAGATGATTCACGGAATCGGCCGAGCGGTGTTTCGATTGACAGCAAGGCTATACATTTCCGAGATATGTCGGGCTCAGCTTCACTTGTGGCAAGGCTGCGGTGATCGGATATAATCTGTTTATTTCTCCCTTTTTATCTCCTTTTTAATTGCCTAAGTTTTCTTTCTTTTTTACTCTCTAGTAAAAGTCTGAAGTACTTAAAGTGACTGGGTGCACCTTCACGGTTTTTGCAAAGGGGAACAACTTTTGCTTCCCTGATTGATTGATTTGATGCTTAACGTCCACGGTAAACAGCTATGGTCATGTCGGGACGGTCAGTTAACCTTACCACACTATTCCTGGGCAGGCTTAGACCTGAGCGGTTAGCCAGTACTAAGCGGTTAGCCAGTACTAAGTGCACATACTTTCGCCAGTAACTGACAACTGCCCTTCTTGAATCAGCGGAAGGAGAAACGGAAGTATGTAGCCAGACCGGGTTTCGAACCCAGGACCTCTGACTTACGAGTCAGGTGCCCTACCGATTGCGCCACGCGGCCCGGCTTTGCTTCTCTGGATGGCAAAGATATTCTAAAAAGGGATCTATACTCTTAACTTTAACAGGAGCAAACTAATGCCATTCTTTAAGAGTCGGCCCTCATTGAGATAGCAATAACAAAAGAGGCAGAGTTTCCCCAGAAAGTCTACTCATCCACATTAAAAACTATCTCTCAAATTTCTTCATGTTTTTAGACCTGCATGTAATTTTTTATTAACTTTCTTTAAGGAGATGACTTACATGTAAGCGTTACGCTTCTTGTATTGCTTCACTGTATTATTCAGTTATATTATATGTAAAAACTTTGAATAAAATATTGTTTAAACCAATTTTCTTTAGAAAGTATTTTGTTTTTTTAAGATCATAGACAAAATGCTTTGGTTCCGATAAAAAAAAAAGAAAAAGAAAGAAAGAAAGAAAAGGAATTGATAAAGTTTCGATAAAACTACTTACAAAGGCCACCTTCTCCAAATCCAGATCCAGCCCCTTGTCCGTAGCCATACCCTACTGGCACTGGAACATAACTGGCCCCGTAACTTCCATACCCATAACCACCCATTGCCAGGGCCATACCCAAAAGGGTGAAGATAGACAAGACTGAGAGGGTGGGGATCTTCATTTTGATTAGTATGACAGGGTCTGAAAATAGAGGTAAATAAACAAATGTAAGTCGGCTTAATAATTTTTTGAGTTTTATATTTCATGATGAAATAGCTGTAAAGAAACATTTTACATGTGCAGATCGTTTTACACTAGTGAGCCAAGTCATTCCCCAGACAGACAGAGGTTTTTAAAAGTCACCGGCTGGTCCGTTGGGGTTCGAACCTGCGGCCTTCTGCACCATAACCAAGCTCAACCACCTCGCCTCTTTCAAAGGTTGATATGCCAGGTAACATAACAAATGAGCCGCGACACAAGAAAACCAACAATGCAAAGACTCAGATCAGCATGGGCATCCGCCCCGTCTAACAAAAGTCTTCGCTGTGCTCCTAATGGATAGCTAAGGGTCTAAGCTAGTACCATGCGAACAGCGCAGACGCTGACCAGACTGGGCGGATGCCCCGGCTGATCTGAGTCTTGGCTGTGCGCACATGCCACTATGCTGGTTTTGTCGTGTCGTGGTTCAAATCTAGACGCTTTTCAGGTGGAAGACTAACTTAAAGACTTTTCAAGCGCTATCATCTAATTCGAAGTAAAATAAATTGATATTTTTGGCATATCTAATTCGACGTAAAATAAATTGATATTTTTTGGCATCATGGAGAAAACGTGACATTTTGCATGCTTGCATAAATGAATAATTGTTAAAACTAATTAAGGTAATAAGTTTCAAACGGTTCAGTATTTAAAAACGATATTTTATTGTAACAATTTGACAACCTGATGTTTAAAGCAGATCTTCAAAAACAAGGCAAAGGCATACAGTCAACTTTCGATATATCAAGCACTGATAACTCAAAGTACCCTCTAATATCAAAGAATACAGTTTGGACATATTTCCTATTTGTATTTTCATTTCAACTCCTTTTATCTCAAACTACTGATATCTCAAAATATTTTCTAAGACCAGAAAATTTACTTTGAGATATCAGTTGTTTGGGATGAAATTCAATTTTGAGATATCGTGACGTGACTGTATTTACATTTTATGACCATAAAGTTGCACATAGGGAATTAGAATGGCAATCCTAAACTGTAACTTTATTTCAATATATAAAGAGCTTAATACTTCAAGAGCCAAAAATGAAAATTGATTATTTGCAAACAGCGCAGATCCGAATGAGGCGGCTCATTATGAGCCCTCTCAATCTGTAAATAAACTTTTTGTCCTCTAGTCTTTGAATTACCAACATTAAGAAGTTTGAACAAAAAAATGTTTATAATTTTGCAGATATAAATTTCGTCGCCTGCTGTTTTTGTAGCTTTAAGCTTTGGGGAGAAAGAGAGAGAGAGAGAGAGAGAGAGAGAGAGAGAGAGAGAGAGAGAGAGAGAGAGAGAGTAATTAGGCATTAACATGTACTTACATGTCCGTACTGTTCCACAGATTCTTTTGGTCTATTGCTGCCTAAACTTCAGTCGGGGTTTTATATTAAACTACTTCCGGTTCAGATGTCATGCTAACCGTCATTTTGAGCGCCAGTCGAATTTTCCGATACCCTTTAGCAGGCTGATGATGGACAGTATTTACATTAGCCAACCTTACTTCCGCGTTGATGTTAGCGCCTTCTTGTGGACCACGATGACCGGAAACTATATCTGTCGTCAGGCAGTGAAATCGATATATGCCTTAGGCCTGACATTTTAGATAGAAACAAGTTTAGCTTTTGAAAAAGCTTGAGAGGTGAATCTACAGGCAGCAAGTGGTAAAGTAGAAAAATTGAAGCAATACGAGTTAGTGTTATTGTATTCTTTGACTTTGTTGAAGCTATTTATAAGTGGCGAGTTTGACAGCTTTTTCTTTATTTTTATATACAAGTCCACGTGTCTAGTGACCATATATAAGGTGGTGGTTGTATAGCGTCGGGCTATGGTGCTGGGTAAGTTTTAAGGCCTGGATGTCGTACTAATTTGGATAATAGTGGGCAAAAGCTTACTGTGCTTGCAGTAATCTTATAATGATGAACAAGGTCACATATGACCTTGTTGCCATTCCAGCATCTGAGTACCTTGTTCGGAACACTAGACAATCAAGACATATTCATCCACTTTCATATCAGCAAATCCCGACCTTTAAAGACTACCGCATTTTCACATTTTTCCCTAGGACTATCGTCCATTGGAATGGCCTCCCACCCCACATACCAGTCCTTTCCACCTTGGCGCAGCTCAGCGGTGCTGGCTGCCAGGTGATTCATGTCTCTCCCTAAACACCAATTTCTGTTTCTATCTTTTAACTATACTAATACTCTTTATCGCACTGTACAAACTCATTTCACACACTTTCCTATACTTTTGTTTTAGCTAACCCCCCTTCAGCACTTGGTTCGCCGGAACCCATCTGACGTCCAGCTCGGGGTTTAAGACGTAAAGGAAGATAGGCGCACAATCGAGTACAACTTATTATTGAATAACAACGCTTGGTAGCTAAACTGAACCCCCGTGATGATTGCTTGTTTAGGGTCAGATAAAGCATGCAAGATACGCTATAAAGATCATGCATTAGCGATGCTGGTGAGAACCCTGCAGCAGGGTGCGCCAAATGTAGAAGTACCGGGAAATAGTGGGACCTGTATTAAAACGAAAGGAAACGGCGTACAACACCTACCCAACACGCGACTGATTTAACCTATTTATGCCTAGAGAACCCGTCTGCTGAAAGTTAGGACAAACCTTAATGCGCCAAAAAGCAGACGACAAAATTTACGTCTGTGGAATTTCAAAAAAATGTTTCGTCCAAGCGATATCATATTGAGAATTCTAACACTAGAGGACAAACAGTGTAGATTCAGATGAGGTGGCTCCACCTCATCTGGATCTACACTGTTTGCCAATTCAACAATTTTAATTTTTGGCGCTTTAAGGGTTAAGGGCATGGTGCCAGTTTCATTTTACTTTTTATTGTGTGTGCAAAAAATCATTGTTTTTTTATATGCAAACGGTGTAGACACTGATCAGATAGCGCGTTCTGTGGCGTCTGATCCGCGTCTACAGTTTTTTGCTAGTGTCCCATTTGTGGGTCTGGGTTGAAATGTAAAGACAAAACTGAAGTTAAAAAGTGAAGACAAACTTTTTCCCCACTAAGTTTTTTTATTTCTCTGTATTAGGGACGAGTCATTTAATATGAGGTGGGGTAGGAGTGGGGTGTAAGGGAGGTGGTGGTGGTGGTGGTGGGGGGGGGGGGGGGGGGGGTCGGGTTCATTTTCAGATGACCCACAAATTTTCGTCTTGACTTCCCCCATCCCTAGGTCTCACCAGAATTTTTTTCTGAACTCCTCCAGAAGATAGGCGACAAAAAGTTTATGACCCCTCCCCCCCACCCCACCCACTCGCACACACTGACCTCCCAATCCTCACAACCCTTCACACCCACAATAACGTTATCTATTTTATGTAAGACTAACCTCAACTGATGCTGAATGCTGTATAAAAGTGTTAATAATGTGAAGGGTGATCCAGGGGCGAAGCCCCCTCCCCTCAAAGCCAGAGCCGCTTTGATGATGCCACGCACCTGGAGATCTCATGATCTTACAAAAGCATTACGTTTACTGATCAGCATTATTTCATAGACTAGTTAAACCGGTCCTACCAGCAAATCAATGAATTATGAAACAGGCATGTTTATCATATATAATATTCTTTATTTTTGTAAATGTTTTGAATATTCAAGGTTCAAAGAGTAGCTTAATGGAAAATGTAAAAATGTAAGAATAATGGGGGATGTGGGAGGCAGAGCCCTCCCCCACACTCACACACATGTTGGAAAAATTCTGACCCTTCCCCCAATATGCCTAACACAATTTATGACCCCCTTGCTGCATGACTGTTTGATTTTCGCCCCCCCCCCCTGTAGAACACCCCCACCCACCCCCGCCCCTTGGATGTACCCGGCCCCCAAACTGATAATAAATGACTTGTCCCTAAAGGCCAATGGATACACTTTCTGGGGCAGCATCTCTGTTTTTTTTTTTTTTTTTTTTTTTTTTTTTTTTTTTTAATTTTACTTCTCTTTTCAACATGGGAGGGGTGGGGGATGAACTTTGTCAGAAATCAACAATTTGCTTCCAGGATACAAATTCTTTCCGTTGAGTCCAGACATAATATTGGAACTGTTGTCCAGGGAGCAACCAGGAAGCCACATAATTTGCTCCACTTTGTAAAATGGCTAGAAAGCAATAGAGGTGTACCATTACACCTTAAGAATAACTATAAAAAAATATGAGGGCTATTACGAGAAAATCAACACAGTAGCATGTGCGCCTAGCGAACACTCAGATCAGCCTGGGCATCCGCCCAGTCTGATCAGAGTCTTCGCTGTAAGCTTACAGGGTAGCTAAGGGTCTGATTGATTGATTGATTTATTGCTTAACGTCCACGATAAACAGCTATGGTCATGTCGGGACAGTCAGTTAACCTAACCACACTATTCCTGGGCAGGCATAGACCTCCTAAGCGGTTAACCAGTACTAAGTGCACATACTTTCGCCAGTAACTGACAACTGCCCTTCTTGAATCAGCGGAAGGAGAAACGAAAGTATGTGGCCAGACCGGGTTTCGAACCCAGGACCTCTGACTTATGAGTCAGGTGCCCTACCGACTGCGCTACGCGCCCCGGCTCTAAGGGTCTGAGCTAGCTCCAAGCCAACAGGGAAGATTGAGATCAGACTGAACGGATGCCCAGGCTGATCTGAGTCTTCGCTAGGCGCACATGCCACTTTGTTGGTTTTGTCGAGTCGCGGCTCAAACTGTTATGGCAACACGACAAAATTGCTTGTATATACATCATGTCTAGAGATCACTAATAACACAAGTATTCAGCATCGACCCAGCTCAGCCTGATAAGGGTTGATAGCTTTAAGTGCTTATGCACGCTAGAATTCTCTCTCTCTCTCTCTCTCTCTCTCTCTCTCTCTCTCTCTCTCTCTCACTTTTGTCCACAGCCTACAAGTTCAGATTCTGGTGAACTTTTCAGCATACAATTATTTGTTTACATAGATGGCTGATAAGCAGCTGTAACTGTTACTTAAGTGGCATCCTGCTGTGATACAGTGGTCAAACTGTTTGATGTTTAATATTTTACAAGCTGTATAAGAGCTTTCTGTTTTCTTATGCTATTAGAGGCTAGCTAACACATAACTATAACAAATTTATCTGATCCTATTTTCAAGGGACATTCCAGAGGCTGTAGCATATAGTACTCTCTTACACACAGACCCAATAAACTTTCTCCTGGACTTCCATTATTTTGTTTGCTTAATTTATGCTTGCGAGAAGAAAAAGAACAAAAGTAAAGATCCATATTTTAATATACTCACACTGATGGCAGTGACTGTATCAACTTTTGGATCTGAAAATGCACATGCTGTGAACTCAAAAGTCCTTCTAACAATATATTAAGTAACAAAAAAGAAAACGAAAAGAAACGGAAAAAAAGAAGAGAAAACAGTAGTTAGAAGAAAACAATTAGGCACATATGAAAACAACCTTAATATTAACACACAGAAACAAACAAAAAGAAAAATGTGCCTGACAAAATACATCACATACTACAGTCAACTCCCGATATCTCGAACATTGATATCTCATTTTTTTTTTATATCAAAGAATATATTTCCGATTTTTATTTACGTTTCAACTCCGGGGATCCTGTTATCTCAAACTACTGATATCTCAAAGTAAATTTTCTGGTACCAGAAAATTTACTTTGAGATATCAGTACTTTTGGCTGAAATTTGACTTCGAGATATCGAGAGTTGTATATACAACAACAAAATATCAGAAATAACCTAGTGGGCACACATCGTTGAAACAAAGTTGTTTCAAAGTTGTGTGCATTCATACTTGGAAACTACACACAACAAACTATAAACTACAATTTTAATCATAACAACGGGTGATACATGTACTATTAACACTGCAAATAATAACAGCGACAAAATAAATAAATAAATAGAAAGTTGGAGAGTTAAACAGGTAGCATCGGATATATGTAATACCATCAAAAACTCCGATCAGCTTGCGCAAAACCGTGCATTCTATCAAGATCCTTTATGTCCGCAACCACCGTCCTGCATTGGCTTATGAGAAATCTATTTTGCGATATGTAAGCAAGGCTCTAGACAGATTGAGTTAATGCATATTCTGATCTTAGTCTTTAATGGTATCACATGTCCTGAGGTCCTTCTAAGCAAACACAAGACGACAAAACAAGGTCATTTTCGGGTGCATGTGAACATTTCTCCAAGTCGTCCGCCATTTATACAAAGGGGAAAAACTTTTGTGCCTTCCTGTTTGCTTCCCTGAAGGACGAAGAGGTTCCAAAAAGGATCTACTCTTAAAAGAAAGAATTTGCTCCAACGGAGCAAATTCTTTTCTTTAAGAGTTGATCCGCATTGAAAAGGGAGAGAAAAACAAAAATGGTAGAGTTGGTTCCCGTGAAAGTGTATCCGGTCACCTTAAAACCACTGCAAAGTTACAATGACTTTAAAACAGGGGCGGAGCTAGCGACAATTACATTACACGCACAATTATAATTCATACTCTTTGTTACAAAGTTTCAGCGTGCAGCGTGCAAATACGCAGATGCGTGTTGAAATTTTGTCAGTTTGACAAAACTTCAAGACGCACCAGCGTATTTGCGTAAGGATAGCTACGCCTTGGTAAAAAGACGTTTCTGCGTTCTGCAAATTAATTGCTTGCATCTTTTTCAGTTTCTGTCTCTATAGTCAAATGTGTATCCCCATATTCAAATGTGTATCCCCATATTTAAATGTCTATCCCCATATTCATATGTCTATCTCCATATTCAAATGTATATCCTCATATTCGAATATCTATCCCCATTTTTAAATGTCTATCCCCATATTCAAATGTCTATCCCCATATTCAAATATCTATCCCCATATTCCCTTCCTCCTACCCCTAATACACACAGATATTGCCTTTGTTAAAGTATTCTCCGAGCCCCATGATGAGCCCCATCTGCTGCTACTTAATCCTCCCTTCCCCCAGGGAGTCTTAGAAGACGATGAAGATGAACTGCTAACGCCGCCACTTGGTGATTTTCCCAAACCGGTGCTTCCCCACCTTGGCGCAGAGTTATTTCCCCATGCCATAGCTGATGATTGCCTCTTGACTGAATTTAAGCGACCGCGGTCAGTTCTTGGACAAAAGGATTAAACATTAAACCCCTTCTTTCTGACTCTGATCCACGGCTTGAAGGACGGATGTGTTGTTGATTTCTTGGTCTCGTTTTGAGATATATACATCGGTTGATCTCTGAAAGACATAGATACATATACGAATTGCAATTATTATGCAAGAAATAGCCTCAGCAGATGTGCAGTCTGATCAAGTTATGGTCATTTCGCCTGCAGAAGTCAGCAAATTTCTAGTAGGTACTGTGAGATTGTCTTAACGTGTACCCAGCAGGCGCATAACGTTCAAGCAACTTTGAATCACGAAAGGTTTATTCATCGTCGAGTCAACGTTGATTAAATGTGTTTATCACATAGATACAGCATTTTGGACTGCGTAAGAAGCAATCTGCATGTTTGATAAAGCCAAGCCTCCAGAGTTTTTATCTTGCCCATCGGTCCGATAAAAGTTTTCCCGGTCCGATACGTTTATCGGCCCGTCGTTAACGTCAACGACGTCGCGCGAGATACTTTGACGTTAAAATGGCGAGAGCGATGTTGCAGAACAGAAAATTTCCCATCCTTTCAGAGCTTCTATCTCTTTTATTATCATATAGATACAGAATTTCGGACAGTATAAGAGGCAATCTGCATGTTTGAAAAAGCTAAGCCTCCATAGTCTTTATGCCGCCCGCCGGTCCGATAAATGATTTCCCGGTCCGATAAAGGATTTATCAGCCCGGCAGACTGTAACTAACGTTAACGACGTCGTGTGAGATACTTCGACGTTAAAATGGCGAGCGCGATGTGCCATAACAGAAAAGTTTCCATCCTTTCTAACGTCATATCTATCTCTCGAACCAGCCATCGTAGACAAAAAGTGTGACCACTCATTTTCTTAATTAGATCAAGAGGAACACGTTGGTAACAAAGTTAAAGTGAAATTTCAGAATTTTTCGTTTACCTACAAAACGGCTAGCGCTTCATGATTGGTGGCCGAGAAATATTTCAGCAGGTGCAAGTGCAGGTATTTATTAACATTGATCATAAGACTCCTAGACTTGTTGGATAAATACATAAATAAATAAAAGTACAGTCCGTGACACCAAGACGTCCGACTCGCTGTTGTGTTGTCATAGAGTTTAGTTGTGGAAGTTTTCATCACTTAAAAATGTTGACTGTATAGCGATTGTTTTTGTAGAAATTTTCTGAACTTAAATCTATATGATAAACAGATCATAACATGAGTTTTTCGTGATCACCCGATTTATCAGCCCTCGACCAATATCGATCCTCGGGCAAGCCCTCGGTCCGATATTGGAGTCTCGACCTGATAAATCGGGTGATAACGAAAAACCCATGTAATAATCTCTGTTTATCCATCGTAGACAGAAAGTGTGACCACTCATTTCTTAATTAGATCGAAAGAAACACGTTGGTGTCAAAATAAATATGAAATGACTGATTTTTTTTGCCCTTTTAGGCCTTGGCCTTCAGCAGTAGTATCAAGTTTTCACAACTTCAAAAATGTTGATTTCCAGCAACTGTTTCGGAACATTTTTTTTTCTCTTAACTAGAAACTATATGATAAACAGATCATAACATGGGTTTTTCGTTATCACCCGATTTATCAGCCCTCGACCAATATAGGACCTAGGGCAAGCCCTCGGTCCGATATTGGAGTCACGGGCTGATAAATCGGGTGATAACGAAAAACCCATGTAATAATCTCTATATTCAACGTTGTGTGCTCTGTTGGTGTTGGTACCCCCCCCCCCCCCCTCCCTCACACACACACACACACGTTTCATTTCCATGTTTAAAGGATAACTTCTATGACTTTCTGTTAATATGCACTTCTTTAGATGATGAAACTCTCTGAAATGGGATCTACTGTTACAGGTAAGAAGTTGCTTCTAGAGAAGTAGTAGGGGTTAAATGCCAATTGTCAATGTTTTGCAGGTATTTCCCCGGAATGTGATATACTGGTGGTCAGCACGAGAAAAAAGGTTTGTTGGGTAATGGAACTGCATTTTATTTGTTTTAAAGTCACTCAAAAATTGTTTGTGGTCACCAGATTTACCAGAATTGCTTGTCCCCTTTGACCTAAAGATTAGATGCAAACCTATTTCACTCAAGCTTCGTCATCCGCATCTAACCTTCGACTACATCTGTAAATTACGAAAATTCACGGTCAGCAAAATATCTTATGCAAAGGCTAATTACTATTGACTGTAAATGGCCAACAAAACGTTAAAATTGCTATAAAAAGTATCTCCTGTCACCAGCCCTAAAATAGATTCCAGTCTTTCCCCGAGAAAACTGCTCAAAACTTTGTTCCGCGGAAGCCCCTAAATCTTTCTTTTATTCAGTTTTAGAGTTTATCATAACAGTTCTTGAAGGAAAATAACAAGTCAAGAAACAGACTTACACCGGTAAAACATTTTATATGTCACTTTTCCAGCTCCATTTAGTTTTGAGTTGCGTAGTATATTGGCAGTCGTCACGAAATTAAAGTTTTGAGTCGCAGATAAACAACGAGTCTTTTACGATTGCGTATAAATTTTGCTCTTACTTTTAATAGCAAGGCAGTAAACAGTTTACATTTGACTATAGATAGCCAAAACCGTTAAAATAGCAATCTACAGTTTGAATGGCAATTTACAGCTTTTCTTCGACACCCAAGACTCGTACCAGCCTGCGCATCTGCACAGACTGATCAAAACTCTTTTCCCTTTGCTATGAAGGTCCGTAGAGTCCATAGACTGACGGCGGATTTACCTGATCAGACTGTGCGGATGAGACTGGTTTGACTATCCGCTTTTTAAACAAGTCGCAAGGTATCGTTAAATACAAGTAGATCTACTTGAAAGATGGATACGAGGGTAATCCAATAAAGAATGGGGCTTTTTCTATAGCGCAAGAAGTTTACATGCTAGAGATATGAAATCTCGTACATACCTTGTACACAGGGACCAACCGTAACGCCGGAAAAGCGGTCGAAACGCAGGATTTGTGGTGTTTTCACGCCGGATTGCGGTATTTTTCGTAGGATTCGCCGCCATTTTTGTTGACAGTTTCCGAGGTGGGTTGATAAAAATCTATTTATAAAATAAGGAGATTTTGTGTGAGCATTAGAACTAGCCTATCCGGATCTACATAGATGTCTTTAATCGCCAGATCTTCTGTTGGTACATAGATATTGTTGAAATATGCAATCAGTCAAGGAGAAAATTGTTTTGCATGTTCGGCCAAACGCTCAGACAGCATTTGAAACAAGAGGGTTCGTACTTTTTTTCAGTTTCCTTAATTTTTGACCAACTGGTGGATGAATTTGCATTTTTTTAATATAACTACATAGTAAACAGCCGATTGCTCATGATTTTCTGTCCGAGGAAGCACAGATCGAAACACAATATGCGAAATCCAAAGTAACGCCGGATAAAGTGGCAACTTCTGGTTTCTCATCTGGCCAGTATTTTCACAGATAAACACATTTAAACGGGTAAAACGCAGGTAAAATTCTTATGTTAATACAACTTAGCCTTAAGACCGCTCCTGACCACTCACAAGTAGAACTTGACTAGTCCCACATGTGACCCGAGCTGGCGGTAAGATTACCATTTTATCACTCGGCCAATGAGGCCGCCATATATTGTAAGCTCCAGTGAGTTCAGCTAAGTGGTTATCTGTTTAATAAAAAGCTGTTCACTTACTTGCCACATTTGCAATGAGGCGTTTGGTGTCATTTTTTGTGTTATTATTCCTTTACTGAATGCTACAATATAAGTTTGTAAGGTAATTATGTCGGTGACAAATAAAAGTCATTTCACTTTACTTAGTTATCAACTGGAAAATGGGCTAGCATAAGCTTTGGTATACTGTTGTGGAATTCGCAGAGGGTACCTATTTCCCTATTTTCCTGACAGACTAAGACTACAATATTATCTAAGTTTGCACCAAAATAAATATCTTAATTTCTGATGTCCGTTGTTGTCCAAAAATCACCATGTCTCATATACATGTACCAAGTTGTACTCCCTAAAATATCCTTGTTCCAAGACTCCTTCTAAAATTATTTGGAGACCTCACTGTTAGCTGATGGTTCTCACGATCGCGGTAGCATTGTGCGTCTGGATACTTCAAGTGACCGATACATCTGATTTGACAATCGAATTGCACACTTGTGAACATTCTGATTGAAACTATGTCCTTCATGTGCAACCGTATTTCTGTGTCACTTTTGAGCTTTTACACAGAAATATGTTATATATTATAGCCTAAAAAGCCAATGTTCCTTTTGCAGCTCTATTAAAATCGTGTCTTCATAATACCATTTCTGTCAACATGTTCTCTGAAGTTATATTTTGGGTCGTTGGTGGCTGTATGTCGTGATGGTGCTAGGTAGCTTCTAGTGCAGGGGCGTGCTACTGAATTGGAATATAGTTGGACAAGGGGTTGTTGTGCTTGCAGCAGATGTGGGAAGGGTGGGCCATGTTTTTAATGTGTGCATCTTCTTCTTCACGTCAATCCTATCTTTCATTTTCTAATGCATAATCTCTTGGGAGACCGACTGTTCTTGACTGAAATATTGTGGTTTCCGTCGTTTACCGTTGTCAGATAGTACTAGCGCGAGCTTGTTTGGTACTGGTTAACCGCTTAAAAGGTTTAAGCCTGCCCAGGAACGGTGTTGACGAATGACCTACTGGCTCAACATGACCTAAGCTGTCGACTGAGTAGTAACACCTGACAAACTGTACAAACAAAAGTTTTGGGTCGCAGATAGTTAGTAGCAGAACAGGAACCGACCAAGGCACCAAGTAGAAAAGAAATGAAGGCTCTATAGCTATATTTTATGGCTATCTTCATGGTATCTGTGCTGAATCAATGCTTAAAAATTGTAATGACCTAATATGGCGAAGAAAGAGCTGACTACCTTGCATTCAAGGCTTATATTATGTTTAGTGACTCGTACTTCATTTTAAATGTTATGTTTCTTGTCGGTGCAATTTGGATTGATTTACTGATTGACTGACTGATTGATGGATTGATACTTGCCAGCCAAAAGACACTGCTGAAGCTAACTCTGCAAATAAAGGTTTCACAACATTAGCATATACCGTATAATGGAAAATTTTCGCGTCGCCAAATTTTCGCGGATTTGCCCCAAAAACATAAGGATTAATTTTCGCGGTTTTTATTTTTCGCGGATGTGAATATCCACGAAAATAAAAATTGTGTTTGTCCTGTAAAATATTGGCTTGACTGAAAAGTCAAGACGTAAAAGGAGAGAGAAACGTAAAGAAATTGTAATCACTTTACACTGAACACATTTATTTAGATAGAATCGGCTCCTTTTGGGTGGATACCAATCCTTATTTCACACAAAACACGCAAGATAACCATTTGTACAAATCAATGTTTAGTACACAGAAACAGTCAACTGAAATATGCGAGCAATTGATAGAATGGCTATTGTTCAGGATAAAAGTAAACGGAACTCACAGTCAGTTTGTACTTGCACAATCAGGGACAAGCGACCGTTAATCAAGTGAAAAAAGTGACAGCAAGTTCAAATTATAATTACCTGCTGATTACCAGCTAACGTAATTGCGCCGAAAATAATAGCTCTATATCTACCTACTTTTAAGGTTTTGTGAGGCGCTTTGAATACGGCAAACCATATGTTTGGACGATTCAAATTTCTTATTACTATTTTGTAGAAACTTGGAAAATATTTTGCGGAGTCCGACCGCGAAATTCCGCGAAAAATTAGGCGACGCGAAAATTTTCCATTATACGGTAGTCTTATGCAGCAATGTATAATCTCTGGCATGTCTCCTTTAACTAGAGACTGTGCTTGTGAAAGACTATGACTTCAACCTTGAGCGTGAACTAAAGGAGCAAAGCTGTACAATGTCTAAATCTGAAAAGGGACACAGTGCTATTAATTTTATGAAAATTTCTCGGAAATTAATCAGATTATCTACATACTGATTCCAAGCTGTATGCCACATCTCACAATCCCATCTCAAATGGTTCTCTAGATGTTTTGTTGAAATTTTGTTTAATCTAAATATGTAAGTCCAAAAGTAAAAAAAAACGCAAGAATATTTTCCTCACCTTTATCAAAATATATGACACATTTCGGACTAATAATATACCCCCCCCCCCCCCACAAAAAAAAAACAAAAAAAAAAAAACAGCTTCCTAGAAGTTGGGAAATTATCAAATTCAAGCAAGGGGCATCTCTCCATCATTTTCAAACGAATTTTGCCCAAATGTTAATAAATTCTTCTACATTTGATATTAAAGCTAAACGTTAACATCCTTTCGCAAAGTATTATTCAGATATTGTGCTAATAAGATTTCGATTTTATATTGATAAAGGGAGGTAACTCTAAAAGTACAAGTTCGACTTCACTTTTTTCATGACCTAAACATACATAAATTGAAGGGGATAGTGCAACAAGGTACCTATCTCCATTTTTCATAATTTCGAGAAAAACGAAAAAAAAACATCATTTTTTCTAGAAACTCGAAATAATTGATTTTTTTATTGCACAGTTAGTCAATGTATGTTGATATACATTGATTTCAAGTGGTGTTGCGAATATTCCACTAGTTTTAAAGAAATAAATTGAGAAAAACTGGATTTTAGTGATTTTGTTCGTGCAAGAAAGGGCCTAACTCCATATTTCATAAAACTGAAAATCGCATTTTAAATGTTAATGTGGCCATATCAGTAACCAAAAAGGTACATAACGTGGTGAGGATAACATATTTCTAGCTATAGCATTTGTCAAAATATGAATAGGTCCCATATTAAGCAAGATTATCGCTAAAGAGTTAAGACGGTTTTGCAACAAAGGTCCTAACTCCATCATATAATTTTGAGATCAATTTTTAACAGTTTAAAAAAGATAAAATTTAGTTGAAAATGACTTTTGTCACCAAAAAGTCTTAATATAAAAATATTTAGATACTTATATTCACTCTAAACTGATATCTTGACGAAATATAATGAAGAAACAAATTTGATGGATTTAGGTCTTTTGTTGCATAATTAGTCCAAAATGGAGATAGGACCTTTGTAAAAATTTTGCAACCTCGTTAAAAATCATTTTTTGGCTGATTCTATGGTCAGAAGGGAGATAAATAGGTGAGGAAACATGTTTTCTGCATGATAGAGTGGTTAACTCATTTTTGGCCAAATGTGGAGATAGGTTCCTTGATGCACTCACCCCTTCAATTTCAACTTCTACAGCCAGTGGTTCTTGAGCCCATATCTGCATAGGCGACCATCAGGGTAAATACTCCGTAATTAATGAACACATTTATTTATCTTTGCCAAAACTTTTTGTACATCAAGGACTACTTGTTTCCCAAAACTGGGCAACTGGTTCGGAAGTCGGAAAATTGCAAATTTGAATACTGAGGGGCCTAACTCAGTCATTTTCAACCAAATTTGCCCAAAGATTAATCAGATCTTGTACATCTCACCCCAAAACTGTATACTAAATATCATTATCCTAGCTTAAATACTTCTTTAGATATTATGGTAACGCGACTTTATCTTAATTTTAAGAAAGGGGATGTAACTATAATAAAAGTACAAATCTGACAGAGGAAAACAACATGGGTCCCCTCAGTTTTCATGACATATTGGTATATGGGATTGCGAAACCCTAGGCACAATGGTTCTTGAGCCTAGTAGCTACATCAGTAATGATTGTCAGGGAAATAACTTTCAATTTCCTAGGCGCAATGGTTCTCCAGCCCAGTAGCTGCATCAGGCGTTAAGGACGAGAGGAAGAACTGACGAACAGATAAGGCGACGGCAACTTGCCCTTCCAACTTCTTTGAAGTTCGGGGCATAAAAAACGGAAATAAGAAATGCCAGGGGATTTAACCTGGAGTGAACCGGGTTCAGAGCAGAATGGAGTACCACAGAACAGCTCTTCAACCTTAGAATCTTGTGTGAAAAGTATCTTAAAAACCAATAAAATCTGTACCATGTCTTCATTAATATCAAAAAAGCCTCTGGAAGAGTATGGCATGCAGCCTCATGGGCCACAATGCGGAAGTACAATATTAGTGCAAATCTAGTTTGCACCGTTGAGCAGCTCTACGTAAAGGCTACAAGTGCATTCCTGATGAATGGCAGCGCGAAAGAATGATTCAGAACAACAGTTAGAGTAAGACAAGGATGTCCTTTGTCACCCACCCAGTTCAACACTTTTTCTCGAACTCACCGTGTCTGATGCTCTGGAAGAACATGACGAAAGGTTAGCAAAGGCGGCAGAAATATAACGTATCTGCAGTTTGCAGAGGAAAAAGACGCTCTAGCTGTGGTAGAGCAGGAACTAGAAGCCCCAGTTGAAAGTCTCGCCAACCGTGCACAAGGTTTAAGATGGAGATCAGTGCTAAGAAGACTAAACGGATGACAAACAGCGCCAATGACATCCAGAGGGAGATCAAGATAAAAGGGCAGAAGCTGGGCACTGTAACACGCTTCATATACCTTAGAGCAATTGTCTCAGATGATGGGTCTAAACAGGAGGTTCTCTCAAGGATTGAACAGGACACTTCAGCTTTTATAAAGCTGAAGCCAATTAGGAGAAACAACGGCATATCTCTTGGATCAAAGGTAAAACTTATGCGCTCCCTTGTAATTTCCATATTTCTGTATGCCTGTAAATAGTGGATCTTGACAGCAGAGTCAGAGAAACGCAGGCCTTTGAAACGGGATGCTACCGAAGATTACTAAACATTTCGTACAAGTACCATATAACCCATGAAGAGGTTCGCAGAAAGATCAAAGCAGCCATTGAAGAATATAATGAACTTCTGGCCCTGGTCAAGAAACGGAAACCAAGATGGTTTGTCCACGTTTCAAGGTCTTCTGGTTTGGCAAAGACGTTTCTACAGGGCGCAATGAAAGAAGAAGAGGTAGACAGAAGAATAGGTGATGACAATGATATTAAACAGTGGACAAGAATGGATTTCGCCAGCTCAGCTAGGGCAGCTGAAAACAGGACAAGGTGGAAAGGGATAGTTTTGAAGTCATCTGTGGTGCCCAAACGACCATGTAAGGTTAAGGGATAGAATAGAATAGAACCAGATATTTGTAATTATTCCCAGTTTGGTGAATATATTTCCGTCACCTGGCCTTTCAACCTAAAAGGAATATGAAACATGCCAGAAGAAGACATGTCTTAAAATAAAAACTGGCGAAAACAAAAATACTCCTGGAAATTTTCACAAAGAAAATATTGAAAATTCATGGTGTCTCTCATGGAATGCTGAAGGGAGAAGTCTTACGCCTAACCTGCAGATAAGTATTTTACCTGTGTTTTACCCTTTCAGATATGTTTATCTGTGAAAATACTGGTCAAATGAGAAACCTGAAGTTACCGCATTATCCGGCGTTACTTTGAATTTCGCATATTGTGTCTGAGTCTATGCCTCCTCAGGCAAAAGATCCTATGCAATCGGCTGTTTAAGATGTAGTTTTATTTAAAAATGCTAATTCATCCACTAGTTGGTCAAGGATTTAAGGAAACTGAAGAAAGTACGAACCCTCTGGCTTCAAATGCTGTCTGAGCGTGTGGCCGAACATGCAAAACAATTTTCTCCTTGACTGATTGCATATTTCAACAATATCTACGTACCAACAGAAGATCTGGCGATTAAAGGCATCTATGTAGATCCGGATAGGCTAGTTCTAATGCTCACACAAAATCTCCTTACGTTATTAATAAATAGTTTTTTCAACCCACCTCGGAAACTGTCAACAAATATGGCGGCGAATCCTGCGAAAAATACCACAATCCGGCGTGAAAACACCGCAAATCCTGCGTTTCGACCACTTTTCCGGCGTTACGGTTGGTCCCTGTGTTGTACGTCTAATTAGCCATTCGCACGTAACGTCAGGTGCGCGTATCATGACGTCACTTAAAGTGGCGTCACGTCGCGCACAGGTATTCGGAGCACAATGGCCACGTTTACTGCCGTTCAGCAACGAGCGTATATAAAAATTGAGTACTACAGAGGTATTAAAGGTGTTGAAATACTGAACACTGTGCAAAGTGTTTGCGTTAAAGATGCTCTTCCGACAGCCACAGCTTACAGATGAATCGACCAATTCAACATGTTCAAAGAGGGGAGAAATGAGGTTGAGATCAAGCATAGCCCGGGACGGCCGGTTGACGCAACTGCCTCAGAAAATGTGGAAAAATAAAGGAACTGTTGAACAATGACAGAAGACTGACTTGCGAGGAAGTAGCCAGTGAAGTAGGGATTAGCCGCGCATACAATTTTGACCACTAATTTGAACATGAAACGCATCGCCGCGCGGTGGGTGCCACACTGTTTATCTGACGACCAAAAGTCGGACCGCATGGACATCGCTAAAAACCTGTTAGATAGGTATAAAAACGAGGGTAACAGTTTCCTTATCAGGATAGTTGCGATCGCCGAGACTTGGATTCGCAGTTACGAACCTGAACTGGAGCGACAGTCATCGGAATGGCACACACCGGCCTCACCAAGACCAATCAAGTTGGAGAAAACAAGGAAGTCTAAAAATGATGATGATTTTCGCGTATGATTCTGTTGGTGTATTAGCTACTGAGCGTGTACCATTGGGCAAGACTGTGAATAAAGAAGTGTATACAGATTTTCTGATGAAAAAATTACGACCAGCTATAAGAAAGAAACGAAGAACACTATTAGAAGCCAAACCGTTGATCCTACATGACAACGCGTCGTGCCATAAATCAGGGAGGGTGACGTCACTAATGACGTCATACCAGTGGGACGTATTGCCGCATCCGGCTTACTCTCCTGATATGAGTCCGCCGGACTTTGACCTCTTTCCTAAGCTAAAAGAACCTCTCCGTAGAATACGTTTCGATGATCTAGAAGAGCTAGAAGCGGAGTTGGCCAAGCAAGTTCGACTAATCAACTACGGTTGCCTAGCAACAGGGGTTAGCAATCTTCCAAGACGGTAGGAGTCAGTGATAGAGAACAAGGGATGCTACATTGAAGGACTGTAGTAAGGTTTGTCATTTTATTTCGTTGGTTTTGTTTCTATTAAAAAGTCTCATTCTTTATTGGATTGCCTTCGTATTATAGATTATTAGAAATATGGCCTACCAAGGAAATAAGTTATGTAAAACAAAACTATAATAATAATAATCATATCAATAATAAAACAGTACATGTAATGATAATTAAGAAAAAATATGACAACTTTAACAGGCAGAATGCTAATAATACTAAGTAACAGTAACAACTGCTTATCAGCCATCTAAAAATAAACGATTTCGTGCTGTAAAGGTCTGCAGAATTTGAATTTGTAGGCTGTGGACAACACTGTGATAAATTGATGAGAAAATCATAATAAAGCGAAAAAAATATAATGTGTTGGTAATATCCAATATCAACAGGGAAAAAACATAACTATATAAGGTAAATAATTGAAGTAATTAGTAAAAATAAATAAATTATTTTATTAATAATAATAACTTTAATGATAATAATAATAATAGTCGCACACGTATTAGTAGTTATATTAATTACTCTATCATAATTAGTATTACTGTTGGTTTGGTTACAGAAAGAGGAAGAGAGTAAGAGACAACACCCATTCCGCACCTACGGCAAGCATAGCTGGAACTTGCCCGACCATTATCCAATTTAGTATGATGCCGGCACTGAATGTGCTCAGCTCCATTACCCTATCCACATCCCATTATTTCTATAATCATTATTACCATTATTATTATCAACAATATTTTTTAACAATACTCTAGGAGCCAAAATCGCCTATCTTGCCAAAATAAGGGTCGGAGGTGGCACCCTCTGCTATACTTAGTTTGAATGTATTTTTGAATAGTCTAAGCCTTCAGAAACTAGGTTTGATTGTTCTGCTCGCCAAATTTTATTGTCAAAATTGTCAAATTAAGCGACGGATATGACTACCTATAGTGGAGCAAATATGATTCCATGAGTGGCATAGAAAAGAGAGATAGTGGTCCACGTGGTGTACCATTAGTTTTTATATATAAACATAATTGCCTTGATCTGTAGTGATCAGATTCAGCGTTTGCCACCTTGGCAAACCTTGCATAACTCTGTAATGAGCAGTAATATACGTTACCTTATTAAATTTTAAGTATATGAAATAAGAATTGATGAGAAATATGCTGTAATGATTCAACTGTATCAAATGTCAATATTTCCTATAAGAATAGCTAATATGCCATAAAATAAGCTACACAGAAAACTATTAAGAACCTCGGGTCTGTTATTTTCGTTATAACAATTCATGTACCCCTTGAAAATTTAAAACATAAATTAAGTGGTTTTTTTTTTTTTTTTGTTTTTTTTTTTGTTTTTGTTTTTTTACAAAGACTGTGATAAAATGACCCCAATATTGAATTTTTAATTTGTCTAACTGGCTCTTTTCAATAGCTTTCTAACAAAAAAATTTGAGATTTGTAGTCTTTATACTTGGTCAACCATGAACTGTTGAACAAAGGCACACCTATTCCTTGTTAGTGGCTTCAAAGTCATTTTTCACGCAATTGTTTGACAAAACATAGCTAATAAGCTATTTAAAACTGAAAAATTTGACCTGTGTCATTAAGATCATACTAAAGTTGATACAACACAACAGTTTAAATCAGTTTTGACCTTACAACACATATCTTCAGCAAAGTAACGTAATTATCAGATTAACATGTTTGCGTAAAAAGACTATCATTCACCCAGGAATACACTCTTTCGAAACTTTGCCTATTAAACAAAACAGTTGTGCTAAATATATTTATTATTTACCTAAATATTTAATTTTTGCATTGTCCAGTCGCCTACTCAGACAGCAAACAGTGTTGTTTACATGACAAGAAAAATTGAAATTGTCCCCCCCCCCCTAAAAAAAAAAAATAAATAAATAAATAAAAAAGAAGCGCTCATGAATTATTCTGTACATGGAAAAGTACTAACTCTATTTATATTCATTAATATCTTAATGATTTTTAAGAATCACACAATACAAACATAGTTTTAATAAATTACTTTTTGAACTCAGAAAGGTAACATTTGTAACTTTTATTTGAAAACATTTTTTAGATTAAATGTTGCAAATTCCAAATACGCCAAGGCCTTATTAGTTTGAGTTATTTTTACATGCATGTGAAATCTGTTTAAACCTACCGTATGTAATTTATCAGTGATATTTCCAAGGCGTTCCATTCATTGTGATGTTATGATGTTACAGTTTGTGCTGTCCACCTTTCTATTGTCTTTACAACACTGGTTGGTTTATTTTGTCTTTTAATTCGTCATTATCCTGTTGAAAGTAGACGTTTTGTTGGTGTAAGGCTAGCTTGGAGGTTATCTGCATGGAATGGGCTGCATGTTTATTTTGCTACTTCTAGTATTATTTGAGTACTTGTCTTTTTACTTTATATTACTATTTCTAGTCTGGTGTCATTGGAGGTTTGTGACACCGATTGAACCCATTCCTGATTGCTGCCCGTTTACACTGATTTATCTGTTTTGACCTTTTCTTTTAAAAACAATATTAAAACTATGGTTAAAAATGTTTTGGCCGTTTAGCATATATTTAAACCAAAGTAACGTATGTAACAGGTTAAACAGTAAGTGTTATTTTTACTCCATTGCAGCTAGTGTAGAGTGCCATGTGTCTAAGGCAAAATGCTTCCCTGTACTTCATTTAATTGAAAAAATATATGGTTTTGGTTGTAAGGGATCATTTGGGCTCATTCACAGTCATTTTTAAAAAAGAAAAAAAAAAATCCCGAAGCTGGTGCTAGGGGGCATTGGCAGCATAATAACATTCTATTCCCAGACACCGAGGTTGATTTCTTTGTTTCCTGTGATGCATTCTTTGCTCCCAGAGAATTCTCATTCAGAATTTAGTTAAGCTCATATCGTTTCAAGAATTTTAGGTGAATGGATACAATATTACGCTGAAATAACTGCCACGTTTATCTTACCTACCTTTCTTAATGGGAGTAAACTGTTAAAAGAAAGAATTTGCTTCTTTAGGAGAAAAGTGTTTCTGTTAAAAGCAAACCTTATTTTAAGAAGGTTAAATAAGACAAAGAAGCAAATAAGAGGTCGAAAATATTGTTTCCGTTCTAACAAACTGCAGTAAAACATTGAGGTGTGTCCATTAACATTAATACAGTATTATTTCCATGACATATTTGCAGCTCATTTAGAAATAAGGAACACATGTGAGAAAGAACATGGCAGATTCCTGGCAAGTGCACACGATATTGTCTGGGCAAGGATGATATGATCATGACATTTTCAAAATGATCTTATATTAATAGAGTCAATGATAATTCACTTACTTTTTCATTTGTATGATGATAAAAAGGTAACGAATACAACATTTAAATGCAAACGAGTTGTCAGATTAGGTATTATGGTGTTTAATGATATTGGTATATTCTGTTTGCAAATTCAAAAAAGATGAAGCATTGAAGGTTCCTCAATTCTCGGAAGGAACCCTTTTTTTGTTAAGAAGTTGGCTTGTTTACCATCATCTAGCAATATGGTCACCTGAATAGCTGCCCACTTTGCTTTCTGTTTTGTTTTGTAATATAAAATATAAAGTTGGTAAAAATATATGTTCTGGCTGTTTTCAGTTGGGGCTGCTGAATGACCACCTGTTTGACAAAGAGCTGTTCATTCAGTTTACCGTGCATGTCTTTCGTGAACTTTTTGTCCATATGTGTGTGTGCTTCTTTCCCTTTGGTTTAAGGGCGGGATGTGGGATCTGATTGTATCAATTCCTGATCATTGCCTATCATTTGCTTCTCATTTTAATGCTCGGGTTACCAATGCAGAAAATAGCCGGTTTTAAGCAGAACATCTAAAACAGGCATAATACCAATGCATATTAGGCACTGTATAGAACTGTACTTATGCTACTGTTACACGTTTTGTTAGTAACAATTGCAATTTGCAGCAATGAAATGGGTACATCAAATATTCAAATCTCTTCAGAGAGTTATAGATATACTTCTGTAATGTTAACATTAAGAGACCTTATGTTTTGCTTTCAACATTTGGTGATTACTTCAGGACGTGTTACTTTCTGCTCCAGATTACTCAAGCATAAATATAAAAACTTCATAACAGTAAAAGAGTAATCTGATAACTCTTTTATTGTTGAATGTTGTATACGTTACCATTTTTGACTACCAAACCAGGAGTTTAAATACGTGATTTTTCATTGACTTGATTCAAAAGTCATTTTCATAATGAACTGAAAGTAATGACAATATGCCATAACCATATTACCCATGGCTGGACAATATCATCTGCACTTTCAAGAACAGAATCAATGAAACCAAATCTGCTTTGTTCTTTATCGCAGGTGGTCTTTGCTTTCAGATTATCGTCAAGCATGTCCTGAAAGTCTGGTGGAATGATAAAAGGTTAACTTAATTCCAAAAAGAAAGGTTCTCCGGAAGCAAGTTATGCATCAGAGAAAACACTACATTAATCTCGGTTTGGCTGAGTGTGTGTTCGTAATGTAATGTTGCTTCACTGCCAATATCCCCTAGCAACAGCTCGAGCTAAGTTCCTTTTTTCAAACTGATTCAGAATGAGCCCAAATGATCCTAAACATGATTTTCATCATGATGAAGTAAGTGAGAGAGCTTTTCGTTCTAGCCACACGTCTCTTTACACTTGTGGCAGTAGAGTAGAATAATTCTTACTTTTTAACCTGTTATATACGTTACTTTGGTGTAAATAAATGCCATAAGGCAAAATATTTTTATTAATCTTCGATTTCATATAAAGTTTTTCAAGGAAAGGGCCAGAGCAGATGAAACAGTGTATAAGGCAATGTTTAGGAATTGATTCTATCCGTGCAACAACCAACCCGCGATACCAAACTGGAAATAGCACCGTAAAGGTAAAGTTATAAGACAAGTAGTAAGACGTTACTATGGGATAGTAAAATAAACTTGCAGCCGAAAGATTGTGTTGATGTATTATAACTGAATACCTGCAGACCACAATTACATGTAAGTATTATTAGGGCAAAGAGTAGGGGTTTGACCTAAAATGGTGTTTGTTTACATGTTTCAATTAAATATTATATTTCTTTGGACTTTTTTCCTGCATGGGGTAGCATGAATCGTTGTATATATACACAATACATTGCCAGTCACTTTTGAGTGGGGAACATATTTTGTTAGTTTCTTGGACATTTAAATCTACCACTATGCCATTTAATGGACAAAATTATTGAGGGTTATCTCATTGAACAATTTAGTCTACCTGTTTCTCAAGTGGGTGGGGTAAATTCATATAGAAAAATGTTCAAAAAATAAAACGGAAAGTCGTTTTGATGCATTATGGCTCTAATAAATAACACCTGTATTGTAACGATATCTCTAGAGCAGGAAAAGAATGGCATTGCTGCAAAATATGACTTCCGCTGAAGTGCAACAATGTAACAATACATGTCTTAATGGTGTTGATTTCAGCCATAGGGTACCAAGGAACACATGTGAATTAAAGCATCATGACAATAAAATTTTGAGAGCAGAACAATCAAACCTCCTTTCAGAAGGTTATGGCTAATAGAAAACATAGTCAAACCAAGGATAGCAGAGGGTGCCACCTCTTTCAATTTTTAGCAGACTTGGCTCCTAGAGTACAATAATCTTTGGTTTGAACAAATATAAAGCAATAAAAGATGAGACATGTGCTTGATAATTATGATAAATTTATACGTTTACCTCTTTCGTAAACCTTTTATTTATTATGCTCAAATCTTTCTCCTGTTTTCTCCAGAATATCTTACTCAAATGTTTTTGATTTTAATAAACTTTGAAGGTCAACAATAAGAAGTGTCACGTGAAAAGATGACGAACAACACTACGCGTGGAAATAGCCAGAATGCCGATCAGCCTGTGCATCCGCGCAGTCTGATCAGGCATTTTGTTATTAGCTATAAAGATTAATCCTTAGATCCATTGATCGTCAATGTGAATAGAGGAGACGCTGATCCGACTGTGCCTTTGCGCAGTCGGATCAGCGTCTTCGCTGTTTGCACACGCCTTGGACATAATTTCTGAAGACGCGGTTCAAAGTAATCCAACTGCTTTTAAATTTTGGATTTTATCCCATTCATCTTATGTATTGGAACAAATTCTTATATGGGCTCTTCCAACTTTAAATCTGGCCCAGTCCATTTATTGTCTCAAGGGAGGTTTTACAAAATTGTCGGCTAATTGTAGACTGATTGACATAAAAAAAAGGAAAAACAAAAATGATACTGATCAGGTGTTTTTCCCTCTCAGGTAGGTCAAATAGTACTGTCCGAACAGCTATATTCGGTGCCTTTGAAAGTTAATACTTTAAACTATTAAACGGTTTTAAAACTATTACAGGAAAGTCTATTGTATTTCAATTGTATTTCAGAAGGTATCGCTAAGTTTAAAGGAATCAATAGTTAAATGAATCTATAAACTTATTTGCGTAAAGAGTTACAACGGCAAGGCCACCATTGTTATGAGCATTTTCCCTTACTCCTTATAGTTTGTCAAGCGGAAGCGACGTAGAGGTCACTTCCCGGCATCGTCATTGTTTTCGTTGTTGCTGTCGTCAACAATGTTCACCCACTGCATCTTAGAGACTGGAAGATCATTTACAATAAACTTTATAATACTATTGCATTATGCAAGTAGTCAGACAATATAAAATAAAACTACTATATAATGCTGCTGGTAGGTTCTAATCAGACCATATAATATTATACAATTATTATACAATTATTGACCTTTGTTGAGGTGAATATGCAGTTTTGTTGACCTGCAACCAACATATTGACCGACGCGAAGCGGAGGTCAATATGTTATGTTTGCAGGTCAATAAATTTGCATACTCACCGAAATAAAGGTCAATAATTGTTTTATTATATGATATTTCTAAATACAGTTTCCTTTGATATTTATGATGGTACTATATGGTACTATTTCGCGGCATTACGCCATTAACATTAATGTACATAAAACGTTATGTCACGAAAATACAATGACGTCAGCGTAAAAGTGATATTCACTTACTGGCCGGTGAATATCGCAAAATATTGACCAGCATCTGACGTCAGATTAGCCAGTTAAATACGTAGTGTGTTTCATCTTGGTCATATGATAAGAAACTTTATCATGTAACTACTTTGTCATTCAGTGGATAAGGTCGTGTCATGAAAATCGTGTGGCCACACGTTTAATAACACTACGGCGCGTACATGTAAACGGTTATTGACAACGTTCGTGTCAACAATGCGATTTCGTATTAAAATAATCTTAATTTTGAAGGCAATAAAACCCCATTTTAAAGGTCATATGATAAACAGAAGCTTACACTCGTGGTCATTTCATATGAAATTTATAAAACTCGCCGGAGGCTCGTTTTATTTTCATATGAAAAGGCCATGCGTGTAAGATCTTTTTTTCACAGTGCTGCTAATGAGACGTTCTCAGTTAAGCTGGGCCATTAGCTATTATTTTTGTCATTCGTATTACCTTTCTTTAAATTACAAAATAACGGTCCTGTTTACCCTCTGACAAGTAGCTCTGTGTCTAACGAAGTAGATAAAAGTACCAAGACATGCATGCGTTTTGTTAGACATTTTTAACACTGGTTCGAATAATGATACCCTGGTTTAAAAGGCGACGTTTTTAAATGTCGCAATATTGCCGTTGTGTAGATATGAACGCCGCACGGCTAAAAAAGATAAATCACTGCTTAAAATCGAGTTCCATTATTAAATTCAGGTGATTTCTTATATATTTCCTCGCTTAAACAATATCTAAAGGGTAGTTTTTGCTACGAAATGAGACTGGGAACTAATGTCGCAAATTTTATGTAACCTACGTCACAGCGCTAAATTCGTGATACATGTATTAATTAAAATGGCCCAGCATCATAAAACTTACAAGATCACACGAAGCAGTATGTGTTCCTTAAAAGTTTATATCATTTGTGCAGATTCGGTCCATTTTGTACATTTTACTCGACTTCAAAGTACATTACCCCAGCATTTTTCTTTAAGAATGTAACCTTACGTCACGGGCTTTTCTTAAAACTGAGCAAAGCAATCGCTCTGAAACTCATGTGCAAAATCCTGCCGAGTAACAGCTACAAGATGGTGTGCTTAGATTTCATGCACTGAAACGTTAAATGGTATAAAAACGTTAAAAAGTGTGTACTGTAACCTACGTCACACGTAACCTACGTCACAACGTCACTAAGATCACGTTTTGAAAGCGTTGACGTCATTTGATTAAGCAGCGCTTTATAGAAAACCCCTTTCTTCCAGAAAAGCAAAGAAAAACATTTTAAATTGAAACCAGCCAAAATAATCAAATGTCAGTAGATTGGTAAAAGTGCAATGCTACGCATGTCAAAGAAATCGTATGCGACATCGTTCTTCAACATATCTAAATAACGTCATAAAATACGCCATTTTTAATTGTAAGGGTATGTCTCTAAACATGGTTGGTATTCCATAATCTTAAACTATTATCTGAAAATATTTTAAAGCTTTGAAGCAGATATCATGAGCATTATGGTATTTATTTTTTCTTGAATTCTGGCATGGTCATTTATATGGCCATTTTTGTCCGCGAATGGCCCAGCTTAACTGAGAACGTCTCTAATACATGTAAGTAGTAGTCAGATCATTAAAAATAAAACTACTTCATAATGCTGCTGGTAGGTGGTAACTTCCCAGTGAGCACATGATGTCTTCGTCTGTGCGAAGTCATCACGAAACGTTCGGCGTCGGAGTGTCCTTCTGATATGGACTGTAGATACGGTCGGCTGTGTTTGCAGTAGGTGCGGAATGCTTGCCCCACTCTGCTTGTTCTTTGAAATGTGTTAAGCGTTATCATCCCATCTTTCCCTTCATTTCTGATAAAAAATATAACATATTAGAAATATAGGCAATAATCATGTAATATTACCCCACCCATCTGTAGCTTACTTACAGCAGGTAACGCATTACTGGACAGTTTACTATATCAACCAATAACTGTCAACATAAAGTACTTATAATGCACAAAGTTTGGTGACAATCTATTCTTGTCTCGGAGTGGGCCTTCTAGAAACGTTTATCTTAAAAAATAGGACATTTTCCACATTCAGGAGCAGATAACTCTAAAACAACACAGTGTATAAATAATACCTAATGATTTTATAATGTCCATTATATCCACTTTATAGTTATAAGATTTCTTTTTAATTGCTCTGAAAGTGAAAAGAAAATTGTGGTTTTGCGTAAAGTTGGAGACTAAATATGGCCAAAATTTAGGTATGACTTATAAGTGAGTATACAACATCATTAAGGAGCATTTCCGGAAAACTTCTGCAACTACACACTGGTATACATGCATCTGTACCATTCTATAACATTTATTATTATATGACCAAGATGTAACACACAATTTCATTGGCTGATTTGACGTCACGTGCCAGTCAATATTTTGCGATATTCACCGGTCAGTCAGTGAATATAACTTTTGCGCTGACGTCATTGTTTTTAGTGACGTAACGTCTGATGTACGTTAGTGTTAATGGCGTAACGTCGTGAGATGATACCATGTACTGGTAGTACCATCATAAATATCAAGGAAACTGTATTTAGAATTATCATATAATAAAACAATTGTTGACCTTTATTTCGGTGAATATGCAGTTTTATTGACCTGCAAACATAACATATTGACCTCCGCTTCGCGTCGGTCAATATGATGTTTGCAGGTCAATAAAACTGCATATCCACCGCAACAAAGGTCAATAATGGTATAATATTTGGCTACAGTTTTCTGTAAAATGATACAGCATTTTAGAGATAGAGGTAAGAATCATGTGAAATTACCCCATCCTCTTATATCATGCACATCAATGTTAAGTCATTTCTGAGCAATCTAATATTTCGTCAATCAAGATCCAATGCATAGCTCTTATAAATGAAAAAACTTTGAAGGAAATCAATTCTAGCCATGAAATGGGCCTTATGGAGACCCGTCCTTTTCATCCATCCCCAGCGTTCAGCTCTATTTCTAAATAACTGAACGTATTTTGTAACAAATCGTTTTCATTCTGTTTTGGACAAAGTCATTTTTCACACCTGTCTTTTGACTTTATCAACTAAAGAATTAAAAAGGGTATTCTGAGAAGTCGCCACATAGCCTTCCGCGGTATTTTTGTTTATGAGACGGCCCGATATAGACTACAGACACAAATCAACTAACCAGCAATGAAACAAAGTTAATTAAGTAATGCCATTAGTTCCGAACAACTGGGCCCAGAGCGTTGATCTTTCGTCAACACGACTGGGCAATAAAAGTCTTGATGACAAAAACGGTAATATAATGTGGACAAACGGTCAATATACATGTACTGTTGTATGTCTCTATTACACGAACTAATGTAAATTGGAAATTACTCATAAAACTCACGAAATATTTTTGACATAATCGTTAAGGACCTCTGACAGTATCAGTGCATATTTGCCCATTTTTCGACAAATTATTGCACCTTCCCCAGGCAGAGAAAGTGAAAATATTTGGTATTAATATGTAGACTTATGTACTATAAAGACATTTTAACTGTAATTTTGAAAAAAATATCATGCCTTTTGACTAACTTAAACCGATTTTAACAGGAGGGGTACGTGAAATTTGCAGTCTCTGAAAATAAGTTAATTTTTGGTTTTTCTAATATATCAAAATTTTAATTGATATCTATGCTAAAATTGATGTAGACACTACTGTTGCTGATATTATGCAATATTGTTTCAATAATAAGGACTTTGGCCTATTTTTAGATATAAAGGATGTAAGTACCCCACCCACTTTTTCAGTTTTTCGGCTGTAGACTATCTTTTCCCCCCGTGCCTCAGCAAGCCACTCACATATAATGTGTATTACAATAATACACACATACATACAAAGTGGCTAGCTGAGGCACGGGGGGAAAAGTATCTTTAAAAAGCATCTCTAATAGTTACTTTTTGCCTTCCTTCTCAATAGATACACTTCCAGGAGAAGCATCTCTAATAGTTACTTTTTGCCTTCCTTCTCAATTGATACACTTTCAGGAGAAGCATCTCTAATAGTTACTTTTTGCCTTCCTTCTCAATGGATACACTTTCAGGAGAAGCATCTCTTATAGTTACTTTTTTGCCTTCCTTCTCAATGACGTCGAGCCGCGTAGCGCAATCGGTAGGGCGTCTGACTTATAATACAGATGCCCTTGGTTCGATACCCGGTCCGGCCATTTACTTTCATTTCTCCTTCAGCTGATTCAAGAAAGGCGGTTGTCGTTTTTTTTTTTACTAGTGAAAGTAAGTGCACTTAGTACTGGTTAACCGCTGAGGAGGAGGAATAGTGTGGTTAGGTTAACCGACCGTACCGACATGACCATAACTGTTTACCGTGGACGTTAAACAATAACAAAACAACAACAACAACAACCTTCTCAATTGGGGTCAACAGAGAGAAGAAAGAATTTGCTCCTGTAAGAGCAAATTATCTCCTTTAAGAGCAGACCCCATTTTAGATGAGCTTTTTTCAACAATTATGGAAGCCAACCAGAAGTCTCAAAAGTAATTTCCGTTTGTACAATGGCGGAAATAAAGGTTTACGTATAACGGAGAAATACACGTGTTATGCAAATAATGTTGATTCTGACCAGATGCTGGGTCTGCACTGTTTGCCAGTGTCCTTTTTATAGGACACTGGGCATTAATGGGTTAAATACAATACAAGTTTAATAAACTTGTATTTTATTTAACCGATTAGCGCCTAGTGTCCCATAAAATCTAGGCATAAATTAATGGGTTAAATAAATTTTGTGACTTCTCTCTGCATACCATTTCTTTTTTTTACATCAGAAAGGTATTTATACACAAAAACTATTTATAGTACAAATAATGTTTACAGTTGTGCAAGGCCAAATTATTGCTGTTGTCAAGGATATTTGATAAAGTTCTAAGTCCTTTCAGTCCCAAATACTTTTTCTCACAACCACGGCTCCACCAATCAGTGTTGCCGTTTTGGTTGCACTTGCTACTTTGTCTTTGCTGCTTGAGCCCCAGATTTCTGACGACCTTGACCTTCAACATCTCCAGCAGTGGTCAACGTAATAGTTACCAAACCAACTGTTTAAGCGCAGACTCTAGTTTGAAAGAACTTTTACGACCATGGAAACAAGCCAGATATCTCAAGTCTCTAAAGTTATTTCCATTGTACAGAGGCGGAAACAAACGTATATTTTAATATTTTCAAATGTAAATTGTACATAATGAGGAACTTCAAATATAATGAGTAGGCCTATATCAAACTTTTCATCCTCTCGCAGAGCTTTATTGCTATGTCGTTCTGCAGTTGATTTAGTAAAGCGTCAAACAATACAGAACAGTACAGAAGAACAATTTTATTTAATTAGGTAAAACATGTTAGGCACACACATGGGTACAATAAGATACTTATAATAGCAAACTAGAAAATTGTGTCTGTAAGACACAGATGATGCCCCCGTGCTGCGCCTGTCCCCCATTTCCGATCTTCTCCCATCTTCTCCCACTACCCCCTCCCCAACTTTTGTACTTCAAAAAGGCATGGGCATATCTTTAATATATTTGTTACACCTGTGAAAGAACTCAGAGAGTGTTTAAAAGCTGTTGACAATATTGAATATACAAACTTATCATCCTGTACTGTGTTAGAACTGTGGAAAGAGTTGATTATACAATCTTGTCATCTTGTATTAGCCAAAAACCCGAAAAATTACTCAGTTTGGAAAGGCCGTTATTTTGTTAAAAATGATTTTTTTTCTCTTCAAAATGGCACATGCACATCTTCAATATGTCTGGAACAACTTGGAATTGATAGTTTATTAAGTGTGGTAGGTGATGATTATACAAGCAAGCCAGAACCAGTGTAAATTTTCTAAGATTAAAAAGCTCGTAATTTTGTCAAAATGAATGTTTTCTCTTCAAAAAGGCATATGCATATCTTCAATATGTCTGTCATATCTACGAAAAGTTTCAAATTCATTAGTAATAAATTGTGGAAGGAGTTGATTATACAATTTTGTCATTATGTATTAGTCTAGCCCAAAAGTTTCATAGGTTATTAAAGCCCGTAATTTTGTCAAAAGATTTTTTTCTCTTCAAAAGGCATACACACATGCTCAATATGTCTGAAACAACTGTGCAAAGTTTCAATGGATAGCTTAAAACTGCATGAGAAGTTGATTATACGAACATGCAATTCTGTATTAGCAAGAACCTGTAAAAAATCAAAGTATGAAAAGGCCTTTACTTTGTCAACATGATATTTTTTGTCATTTCAAAAAAGCACATGCACATCTTCGATTTGTCTGAAACAACTGTTTAAAGTTTTGAATTGATAGCTTATAAACTGTGGGAGGAGTTGATTATGCAAACTTGCCATTCTGTACTAGCCAGAACCTGTAAAAATTTCTAAGTCCCGAAAAGGCCGTAATTTTGTCAAAAATTAGTTTTTCTTCTTTAAAAGGGAAGGGAGGTGCACATCTTCAAAATGTCTGAAACATCTTTGCAAAGTTTCAAATTGATAGCATACAAACTGTGAGAAGAGTTGATTATACGAACTTGCCATTCTGTATTAGTCAGAACCTTTAAAATTTCAAAGTCCATAAAGTCCAAAATTTTGCCAAAAATGATTTTTTTCTCTTCAAAAATTTCTCTTCACTATGCCTGCAACATTTGTGCAAAGTTTCAGACCGATCGCTTGAAAATATAGGCGCAGTTGCCATAATTATACAAACTTTGTTAGGTGCAACGGACGGATAGACAGATGGACAGACAGACAGGGGTCAAGCAAAATGCCCCCCCCCCCCTGACTATCGTAACGGGGCACAAAAAGAAAATAAACTCAAGTGACTACTGTTAGTTCTCGTGAAGACTTTCCAGCGATCTTTTATGTATAACAGACCCTGCCATAAATGCTGTACTCTAAGACCTGATTTATGGCATTTTGTCTTGTTTAATTTTCATAACGATGTTCACCAGGACAGACGGACGAATCCAAAGCTGTCCGAATCAAAGTACAGCACTGAAACATGTATGATGATGTTTGCACCTTGATATTAACCAACTCTTCTTGTGCATTGGATGCGTCTATTTGTCAATTAGGGGGTGTCTGCTTTAGTTTTTTGTTACTTTAGGGAGAAATACACAATTGTCTTATGGAAATAGTGCTTGTCTTATGCAAATAATGTAGACCCTGAACAGACGCCGCATTTTGCGGCGTCTGATCTGGGTCTGCACTGTTTGTCAATGTCCCTTTTTATGGGACACTACATCACTAAGCATAAATGATTTCAATAAATTTTGTGATTTCTCTCTGCAAACCATTTCTGATAACAGCATAATAATTGCTATTTATATACAAAGTGTGCAAATAAAATACTATTCAAAGTACAAATACTATTTATTGTTGTGCTAGGCCAAATTATGCCCATTGTCGAGGACAGTTTGATCAACTTCAAAATCCTGTAAGTCCCAAATACTTTTTCTCATAACCACGGCTCCACCAATCAGGGCCGCCGTTTCGGTCGCTCTTGCTACTTTCTCTTTGCTACTTGAGCCTAAATTTCTGGTTAAATAAGTTTTTTGATTTCTCGCTGCATACCATTTCTTTATTACATAAGAATAATTGGTCTTTATATACAAACTGTGCAAATACAATACCACTTAAAATACAAATAAAGTTAGTAGTTGTGCTAGGTCAAACGATGGCCATTTTCTAGGACAGTTAGATCAAGTTCAAAATCCTGTCGGTCCCAAATACTTTTTCGCATCACCACAGCTCCACCAATCAGTTTTGGTCGCACTTGCTACTTTGTGTCTTTGCTGCTTGAGCCCCAGATTTCTGACGACCTTGACCTTCGACATCTCCAGCAGTGGTCGACATGACAGTTAGCAAAGCGCAGAATCTATTCTAAAAGAGCTTTTTCGACCAAACTAGAACTCTTCAGTCTCCAAAGTTATTCCCGTTTGTACAGTGACGGAAATAAACGTATATTTTAACAAAAGTGTTTTCAAATTTCTGTTATATATACTCCCCAACTTCATATATAGCGAGCAGGTAAAACACTTCCTCCTCTCGTAGTAAAGCGTCAAACAATACACAATGGACACTTTTACTTAATTAGGTAAAACATGTCAGGTCACACCAAGTACCATATGATATTTATATATATAAAAACAGAAAATCAAATTCAGTGACCACCCTTTGTTGCCGTGGAGACTTTTCAGCAATCTTTTATGTACAATAATTTGGTCATAAATGCTGTACTCTGAGTTCTTAATTATATTGTTTTTTTTTTATTATTATATTTTTTTCTTGTTTAATTTTCATAAGGAAGTTCACCAGGATAGACGAACGAATCCATAGCTCTCTTCTCCTGGCCCGGAGGTTGTACTCGGAAGCAGCCAATCAGTGCGCTTTATTTTGAGTTTGAGAATGTACTCAAGTTTTATAACCTCGGACCCAAGCTACGATCCTGTACATAGTATCTCCAATTAAAAGTACAGTTTTGAAACATGCATAATGTTTGCACCTAGGTATTCAAATGAAATTTTTGGATTCCCTCTGCTTCTCTATTACATCAGAATAGGTGACATTTATATACAAAACGTGCAAATAAACTACTTTTTAAAGTACAAATAATGTTAATGGTTGTGCTAGGCCACACTATGGCTTTGTCTAGCACAGTTTGATTAAGTTCAAAAACCTGTCAGTCCCAAATACTTTTTCTCATCACCACAGCTCCACCGATCAGTGCAGCCGTTTTGGTTGCACTTGCCACTTTTTCTTTGCTGCTTGAGCCCCAGATTTCTGACGACCTTGACCTTCGACATCTCCAACAGTGGTCATCGTAACAGTTGCCAAAGCAACTGTTGCCCCAATTAGAGTTGCAGATAGGTTCATTGTGTGAACATTGGTATCCGTTATCGTAGCTTGAAGAGCCACCGGATATCTTTCTGGGTTTGTTTGATGATCTTTGGGGCTGCCTGTTGGTTACCGGTGCCCACCTCATTGTAAAGTTTGCTTGGTTACGAATTTAGCATCTGATTTCTTGTTGCTAGGCAACCTGTAACACGTCCATAGCGTATGTTCAAGAACATGAAAGAGCATCAAATAAGCAACAATTTCAACAGATGAATTTGAACAGATCGTTTTTAGAATAATCAGCATCTACTGTGTTATTTTTATGTGGGCATAAAAATGCATCAAAATATTTAAAAAATGACAGACTTTAATTTATTTTTATGAAAAGAAAAACAGAGTTGTTTCTTCCTTGAAGCATTTCCCTGCTTGTTCTCTATTTTTGTGTAGCCACAAAGTGATATGATATACAAATATTACAAATGCTTTTTAGTCTATCAAAATAATAAACAAACATCAAAGAAATGATAAAATAAGAATAAGAAAAAAAACTGGTAACAGACCACTACCAGCGGTTTGGACAAATTTTCACAAAATGACTGAATGGGCACGCCAATTGAATTCTTTTCGTTGCATGATGATATATTCCTTTGGTCTAAATAATTTATAAAAATCAATCAAAAAATAAATAGATAAATAAATAGTAAATAAATAAGCAGGTGATATACAAAAGTTTTTTCAGAAAAAAGAAAGTGAAACTTTATTTAAAAGAGAACATAAAATAGAAATCTTTCATATTCTTGGATATAGGGAATCTTATACGAGTGGCCATTTCATATGAGATTTATTAAACGAGCCTTAATCATTTCGACGCAATGTGCCCGCTGAAATCACTGAGATGCTTAATAAAACAAATAAACCTGTTTAAGACGAGCATTATTCAAACGTTGTTTTTCGGTCCGATAATAGTCTGAAGTTTGAGAATATATTCGTATCATATCAAAGCTAGAACTTACCAAATAAACTCTTATTTTTTGTTATGAAATTACACAAATAATAATAAGAATTATAATAAAATACAAAAAGAAAACATTTCTTTCACTTACGATATACTGAAGTTCGCTACATTTAAAATATATTTACTTCTAATCGTTAAAACAGCTATTGAATATCATATCAGCTGAAAAAGACAAAAGGATCAATCACAATATGACAGATATCATACCTCTGCCATTGTTCCCTGAAAGTGCTTACGAGATCTGAAGAAATTAATAGGGCATAACTCTTGTTTGCGCCTTTTTGGTAAATAATACGGATATCGATACATGAAATTCTTGTTGTTGTTTTGTTGCTTTACGTCCACGGTAAATTGCTTTGGTCGTTAAATTCAACCTAAAGGCATATATGCAAACGGTAGACTCAGACCAGCCTGCGCATCCGCGCTGTCTGATCTGAGTCATCCCTTTAGCGCAGAATTCTATACGAAAATTTACGAAAATACGAAAATAGATACTGATATCTATTAAAAACTCTCGGGTATGAATGCGAAGACTCCGCATATTTGGGCAGATTTCAATATCTCTCGAGCCGCGAGGAGCAGTTGGTAGCGCGTCTGATTTGAAGAGCCAGAGGTGCTGGGTTCGATACCCAGTCCGGCCTTACTTTCCTTTCCCTTTCCGTGGACATAAGAAGGGCAGTTGTCGGCTACTGGCGAAAGTATCTGCAACCGCTTAGGAGGTCTATGCCTGCCTAGAAATAGTGTGGCTAGGTTAACTGGCCGTCCCGACATGACCATAGCTGTTTACCGCGGACGTACAGCAATAACATAACAACAACAACAACAACCAATATTTGCCGTTCTCACCTGGCTTGGTGAATGCCACTTTTCTGGCATCGGCCAACGACAAATGAGGCGCAACAAGACAATTCCAACCAAGTGGCATGTGCGCCCAGCGGAGATTCAGATCAGCCTGGACATCTGTCCAGTCTATCAAAGTCTTTGTCTATCAAAGTCTTTGCTGTCGGCATGGTGGTTGCTTAGACCCTTAGCTATGCTTTAAGCGGACAGCAACGACTCTGCCAGACTACGCTGATGCCCTGGCTGATCTGAGTCTTTGCTGATCGCACATGTCACTTGGTTAAAACAATATTTTATTAAACTATGACATTGTATAAATTCAGAATACAATTTTCATGAAAAGGATGTAATCGAAAGCTCATGGCTTGTATACACCATTTCCTCAAATGCCACTTTGTTGGTTTTGTCTTGTCGCAACTCAAATTATTGAGACTCCATTTTCTTGTAATTCGAATCTTGTCAATCAGGTAAAAGGCAAAAGTTTCCCGTATCCTAGTGGCCGTAGGGACAAGAGAACGTCCAATTGTTGGATATAGCGTAGGGAAGGCGGAGCCCATCCCGCATTTCATTTCGGTGCCTTTATCCTTCCTGATGAAATGGAGTCCCGGTAGCTTAGCTGGTAAAGCAATCACCTCGTTGGCTAGCGATCCGCTGCAGGTGGATTTTTTTTCAACGACCACGACGTTCCGTTGCAGAAAATGAGGTAAGGGATATTCTTGTTCGCGCAAAGCTCAACCCAGACCCTAGTGATGATGGCCCATAGGGTAGTCAAAGCTTTTTGGTAACAAAAGATGTTTTCCTTGTTAACTGATGACACCGACTCAAATAGCCAAATCATCATCAAGCGCGTCAGTAAAACTCAGGAAACAGACAAATTGCAAATCTGCAAATGTCATCAACCTATTCACATTATGTCACCGAGCATCTCCACTTACATAACCACGACTTTCACAGCCATGTCTCCTTTTGCTGCATCGGACATGATGCTCAGTGGTCGGATGATACCAGAAAAGCCTATGAGAGCTACTGGGTCCGACGACTGAATACCATACAACTTCATGGTATAAGCAATGGTAACTAGGGCTGAAAATAATGATTGTATCAGAGCATGGTGGCGATTGACTTCTAGACGGTCGTCCTCGTATCGTCCCTGAAGTGATGAAAGGGAGCAGCGATGATACCGTTAACTTGTCTCACAACAGTTGGTAATGCCACACAAAGGCCTGCTGTACTTGCAGATGGCGCGGCATGTGGTTGTTTGGATGAACTCTTTTTGAAATCTGAAATCGGCTGAAAGACTGCCTCATAGGACCGCTCAATTTCAGTATACCTTTCAGGGGATAGTTAACTGGATGCATATGCGGTGTCCTTCTTTAATTTAGACTGACAAGTGCCTGTTGTGCTTGCAGTAGGCACGGGGCGTCTCTTTTGTCCCTTTTTTGTCTTTGTTCTTTGGACGTAGGTGCCATGAACATTGCCAAACCGATAAGATAATGAGAGCCTGCTGTGCTTGCAGCAGGTGCAGCATTCATTTTTTGTTTCTATTACCAGACAATGTTAAATCTCAGTTCCTCTCTCCCTGGTAAGGACGAATGCGCCGTCTCTGGGGACCATTGAATCCAATACAAAGAACAACCCACCAAACATTACATTCCATCATAATGCAGTTTCACGGTTTCATAAGCTGCAACACAGCGAGACGTGGCTTTTGTACATATTCGTGCTTTATACTTTGATTGTTGCAGCGTTTTACTCCTGTATGTGCAAGACAATTGCATAACATTTAGCGTTGTCAGCCATTTTAGTTTCATAATTTGAACTGCACGGTCCCCGCTAAGGAGAATATCTTGTTCATTTTTGTTTTTAGAAGCTTATCTTTTTATATGTTCAGATATTTTTCTCGAAATGAAAATATTTTGGTTTTTATTTCTACTTTTGAGTTAAAACTCTGATGACGGCGAAAGTGCCTAGGTTAATTTATTGAGAAGTGCACTGTTAATGATTTTCTCTCCATATGCTTCACAGTTTCACTACTTGCTCTTTATTCAGAGAAAGGCACACCATAATCTGAAGACCCAGCTTTATGGGATGCCGCTTTACCATATATATTCTCTATTTTTGAATATCCATAACTCATTTTGGGATATCCATAAGTCCTTTCTTGATATCCATTTTTCTTGTCTCTTTTTGGATATCATAGAATAATATTGGATATCCATAATTATTAATGGATATCAAAACTCGATAAATGGAAATCGAAAACCGAATTATGGATATCCATAATTCGAATAATGGGTATCCAAAAACATTCTCTATCTTTGGATATCCATAACTCGAGTTTTGGATATCAATTTTTCGATTTTCGAATATCCAGAAATCTTTTTTTTATATTTATTCATAAGCCTGAATATCTGATAGCCAGAATTCGATTTTAGTATATCCAATATCGAATCATGGATATCTGAAATTCAAATTATGTATATCCAAAAATAAGAAGTATTTTGGATATCATTAAAGGACATCCATAATTCGATTTTTGGATATCCTTATACCGATTTCTGGATATCCATAAATAATTATAGATATCCAATATTATGATATTTACAAATGAATAGAATATATCCGTATATGGAAATATGGATATCCAAACATGAATCATATATACCCAATAATAATTATGGATATCCATAAATCGAATTATTTATATCTATAAATCGAATCTAGGGATATCAAAAACACCAAATTTTTTTAAATATTCAAAAATCGAATCATGGATATTTATAACTCGAATTATGGATATCCAATATTATGCTGTATATTTGGATAGCCTTTATTCAACTCATGGATATCAAAAAATGATTAATGGCTATCCATAAATAGGGAATATATAGTTAAACGGTGCCCAATACGGCTTGATGCAATTTTCATCATTCTGTTTTTTTGTTTGTCTGTTTGTAGTTTGTTTTCAGTTTGTTTGTTTTTTGCTGTACAATCTTTAAAAAGTTTTCTGTCTTTTTCTATTCAAAGATAAGTATTTCGGTGCTTTTAATCTTCTTTGACTCGGAAAGGTTTTCATTTACTTCTTGGTTAATCGGAAGATTTTGCCAGGTACTGGCTGGCACAAACAAGGGATTTGAACCTGCACCATAGCCGAGTGCCTCTTAAAACTCAACCGCGCGTCACTAACCACTCAACCGCGCATCACTAACCACTCAACAACGTATCTGTATAATATACGAGTATATAAACAACAAGTTTATTTTTCCAAATTATTTCTTCTGCTCGTAGGGCAAATGCTTTATAGCGAACACACGAAGTATGTTCGCTTTACTGTATCAGTTTTGGTCCTATATACTTAGGCAGATAAAATGTATGGTAACGATCATGGTTGCGGCCATCTTGGAGAACCGGAAGTTCGAAAGTTATTGCGAGACTAGTCGCGAACCAAGTGCTCTTATCGAATATTTTGCGAGTCATTATTTTTGCAATTACTCTATAAAAGAATCGTACATTGAATATTTCTCGCTACAATTATTCTCGTTTTTGTAAACTATGTTCGTAAAAAGAAAAGATCAAACTTTTTGTTTCAGGTTATGTCGTCAGCTCGGGACCGGAACTTAGTCTAGACCGGAACTGAATTCGTAGGTAAAACCCCGTACCGTGGCGCGTCATATGAATTGGAAATGACGGCGCACTCGAGAGCGCACCAGAGAGCCCACCTAGGTTAGCATGGAGCAATAATGGTGTGTTTGGCCAGTGTTAACAAACACTTTGATGAAAATGTTGATTTCTACGATTTGTTTTTGTAAAATAATCATGACACAGCCTTAACATCTATATTTTAGAACATTTCTATTATCTTTGGAACTGAATAAATAATAATCAGATACAAAAACAAATTCTTTGATTTGCCAATCAAAGCAACCATCATGAGTACAATTTTAAACCCCATACAATTTAACACCCAGAATTACACTAATTATCTAAAGTGTCTCTCAGCTGTGGAATATAAGGTTTGCTGAGAGAGGGCAGCAGGACCGACTTCCGATAATATTATTTTGAAGATTTTGATTGATTGAGTTGATGCTTAACGTCCACGGTGAACAGCTATGGTCATGTCGGGACGGCCAGTTAACCTAACCACACCATTCCTGGACAAGCTTAGATCTCCTAAGTGGATAATCAGTACTAAGTGCACATACTTTCGCCAGTAACTGACAACTGACCTTCTTGAATCAGCAGAAGGAGAAACGAAAGTATGTGGCCGGACCGGGTTTCGAACCCAAGACGTCTGACTTATGAGTCAGGTGCCCTACCGATTGCGCTACGCGGCCCGGCTATTATTTTGAAGACGGTTGAATCCCTGCCTCTTAATGGTGCAGATCGCTGAGGAAAGTGTGGACTTCCAGATGATACGTGTACCCCACCACTGTCACAAAACAGCTTAACAATATGACAGAAGACCATAAGGACACCTTAGGAAGGCGAGCCTACCTATGTTTCCGTTCTAGCTGCATACCGAACAAGTCTACTGTGGTTCTTTTTTAATGGGCACTGCAGTTCTTCTTCGACATTTAAATACAGACTCTTATCGATACTGGCATGACGTTCAAGCCTGTCTTAAGGATTGCAAAACCAGCATTAAACCCTACAAGATGTTTTTTTTTTTTTTTTTTTCTTAATCTTTTTTTTCTTTATTCTTTCATTTTACTATGCATTACTCCAGTGCATGACCCCGTTGCTGATGCCCTTTCCTACACAATGAGGCTCATGTCGCTTATGGGTATTTGTGGCTTAGCAACGTCTTCAAATCAAATCTGTTAACTGTTCTTAAATCCAGTTACAGGACTAACACCAAGTACAGTACAAAACATACAATACATAAAAACATTCGGTACATGCCAGTGATGTATTTTCTGACCATGACAGTGTACGGCTTACTTACTATATATAATGTTAGAGTGAAACATCTCCAGAGGAAGCAATTCAGCCATCCCATTGCTCGCCCCCTCCAACTCAAGACCAGTTCCCTAAGAAAAGAATTTGCCCCCATTCATTGGAGCAAATGCTCTCCCCCACAGAAACCCACCTAGAAGGGCTATGCCTCCCGAGGAAGCAAAAGAGAAATCATAAAGGCTGTCTACTTTTGTAAAAGTGGCGAAAGATATGAAGGTGCACCACACACCCGAACTGTACCAAAGCTTGAACTTTATTTTGCCAAACAATTAGTTGCACCTGTAGTAGGAGGAGAAAAATCTGTAAGGAAAATTTCGCTGAGCGCCCCGACTGGGGATCGATCTCACAACCCCAAGATTATAAAGCGAGCACACAACCACTAGGCTAAAACGTCCGGACCAGTTAGACTGGTCAGTTATATACTCTATATACCTATGTACGTATTTACACATAACTCATTGGCCGTACTACTACACTCCATTGAAAGGCTGGTGTTTTTTTTTTTCACACCTTGGCTGTTAAGTAACTGAATGAAAACGATAAGGTTAATGAGAACACCCTCAGGGAAAGCAGGTGGGCAAACCCAGACTCTGTGACTTCAAAACTGGGGCCAACACACAAAGGAAAGAATTTCATCAATATAGAGCAAATTTCCTCCCTTCAGAGTGGACCCCCCTAACACACACACACACACACACACACACACACACACACACACATAAAAAGGCCACACTACCAACTTGAGTGCCAAGGTAAACATGCAAGAAGACACATAAGTTGACTCCCCTTTGTAAAAATGGCAGAAACTTGCGCACACAGCTATAGTTGCCTTACTTTAGTGCAGCATGTATCAGAATCAGATTCAGAATTGTTTACTGGTGATACGTCCAAGGACAATCATTCACCATTATCTGTGAATCAGGGAAGCTATAGTCCCTATCCCTTACAAGATAAGTAAACCTAGTAACTGAATCCTCTGCACACTCAGCAGCAGAAATAATGGAAGCTTCCAAGGAATTCCAATCTGACACACGAGCTGCACCGGTCTCTCAAGGATGTCACCATTACCATTATAGCATAAGATACAGTTTGCTAATCCAGGTGAGTGCCACTCGGGCCAATTTGAACCAGACTACACTGACAAGGTGGTGCCTAGGGTAGCACTTCACCCCATCAAAGATCTTCAAGGACCGTAAAGAGTATGTTCGCACAAAGGCAGTGCCTTAATTTCATATTAGAAAACATGATTAGAAGTAAGTATACTGAAAAAGAAAAGTCAAACAGAATTCAATACAAGAAGATCACACACTAAATTCAATTCATATGCACTCTGTTGACAGTAGGTATTACTTAAACTAAATTTTTCTCTGAATCACTGGGTGGGAGCGTACAGTACATGTGCACCGTTGTCCGATGTGTATAGTGGGCAAATCTTTGTCCGTTGTTATGACCTTCAGGGTGTGTTTGTGTGAAATGTGTTTTCTTTTATTGTTTGGATGTAAACCACTTGGTAAGAGTGTTTTCTCTATTTATGTTTTCCATTGTGGTCATCTTTGGAGATGGTTAGATGTTGCTTTCTTTGCTCTAAATTCGTATTTTCATCTGCAAATCACTGGTGTTTGTAATCAGATCACGTCACGTGTAACCAGAAAATCGGCCGAGTTAGCGTTTTAATTCGAAAAAAAAGTTAGTTAGTCCCTTTTTAAGATTGATTAATGATCTATTAAGAGATTTACCCATGATAAGTATCCTTTAAGTACGGGACGAATCCACAAGACAAGCAAAGCTGAGCATCCCCAAATTTTTCTGACTGTATGGGATGTCTCACTGACAATCGGTTTTACGACCCACGATACAGAGTAGTGTTTGACCCCTCTTTTGTTTTCTTTGAAAATAATTGCCCTTACCTAGCATGATATCTAACAAGATTAATTAATCCTGAACCTAAATACACCATAAAATATTTCTAAAGAAAACACGGTTGTTTCATATACAATTGATGGCCAATTTTGAAGAAATGGTACCGGCGCAGATTTCGAAATCGAAAGTAGAGTAGTGATTTTCTCAAATTAAATGTGAAAATAAAGCATATCATAACAATTTACAGAAAATTAAGGTGACATGTCGAAAAGATCTGTATTAAGGCTTACCGAGCAAGCTGTTCTACCTACACTCAATGATTTTAAAACACAAAAATAAACAATTTTGAAACTTACCCGACATATTGGGACAAAGATGCGTCCACTATACAGATCGGGACAACCGGTCACTTGTACTGTACGCTCCCACCCAGTGTGAATGGCACTTCAGAAATATTCTTGATACCTGTAGCTCAAAGTAGCTATGAAGTCGTATAACAGGACAATGATAAGGGTCAAGGGCCCAGGACTACAATCATTCCTGTAAGTTAAGGTTTGCCTTGAATTAAAAATTCCCTTAAATCTGAATGAAAGTCCATATGTAAAATTTAAAACCTACGTTTGAAAATTATTTTAAACTTTTATTCAAATCCATGTTTGAAAACCACTATCATAGGTTTTAGTTTTCTAACATAGGTTTTTAAAACCTGTGATTGTAAATTTAAAACGTATGTCTGATCAAAGTCTTCGCTGGGCAGATACCCGGGTTGATCAGAGTCTGCGCTGGGCGCAAATCCACTTTGTTGATTTTCTCGTGTCGCGGCTCAAATAATGTACAAAACGAGAAAGACTTAAAGAATGCCGACAAACAATGGCAATCGTATTAACCCACAACAGAAGTGTCGCCTTGGAACGGCCAGTCATAATTTTTTGGGGGGGCATAAACCGGTTTTACATGCACGTGACCCTCGCTCTAGGTTGTGTTGCGGCTCATAAATAATACAATTTATTCAGTCAGTGTGAAGGGTTCTTACAGAACTTAGGTTTCCATAAGAGATCCGATACGACCTTCCATTACAACCGGCCTTGTGAGGCATTGTAATAACAACTTACATGTCACGAAGAATTAAACGAATTAACATATTTTATGGACCAGTCCTTGATTTCTAGCTATATTGAGGTCTGGCTTCCAATCATCCAGCTTTAAAGACAAACAGTCTTCTTTATTGGGGCCATAATTCAATATGCAACAGTCACGCGACACTCAGTATGCAACAGTCAAGTGACTGCTATTTCATCAGAGGAAATATCCCACCTCAAATAGGTAATGATATATCAGGGCCATAAAACAGCTGGTAGAGAATAAATGTCTTTAAAGACAGTTAGGCTAATTGTCTAATTTAATTACAGTTCACCACGTCACACACGCTAACGTTCAGAATATTTCCGCAGCTTTCACGGTTGACAACTTTGCTGTCCTCTTTAATTGCACGCCGGTGGATCGGGGTTCAGACTCTATGATAGCCCCTACATAAAGCTATATATTAGTTGGTTGGGCCGGCTGTTTGTCTGTTTTTTGGCCCACCGGGGTTCAACTGGTGGTCTTCTTTTGCTCCAGTGCTCCAGTGGTGTTGCTGACGCCCCGGAGATCTCCAGGTGTCTCAACACGTTTCGGCTGTCGAGTCCTCATCCTTGCTTCATCACGGACTCTCTGATGAGTTAGGGGACCTCCATACGAACCGAACTACCAACAAATTGTGTGCACCGCGGCGGAGGGTGAGGATGAAAGTTTGGGCCCAGTAAAACCGGTTTAAACCCCCCCCCCCCCCAGTAGTTATTACTGACCGTCCCAAGGCGGTACTTTCGTTGCGGTTGCATTTGATATATGTTCAGTGCTGTTTAATTTATTGTTTTCTCATTGTAACCCTTCTATAATAAAAATAGAAAATAGGTAAAAATAATTGTTAACTGTTTTTCGTATAATTTGCTTAGTCTGTTGTAACCCATCTGTTGGTCTAAATTATTTAGTTCAATAAAGATAGCTGAGTTGCCACCTATTTGGGAAAGAGCTGCTGACTCGGCTTATCACTTGTAATTTATTGTTTGTTGGGATGTCTTTGTCAATCTTTCCCTTTGAGGTTGGGGATAGGGTTTGGGATTTGATTCAGACAGTTCCTGAAGTGTAGTTACTCTTAAAATTTACATTCCTCTTATTACACATGACATAAATCAGAATAAAATGAGTCTCATTCAGATGTAAAAATTAACAAATAAGATTTGCAGTTAACGAAGATCCGAACTGAAACTTCTGATGTAAAAATTAACAAATAAGATTTGCAGTAAACGAAGATCCGAACTGAAACTTCTGTGTAGCAGCCTTTGTGCCGTCTATGCGCTCTACCCACACAGCTGATCCAGACTCCACATAAGCGGTCGTCACTGCTGTAGTACAGTCACCGTAACCAGTTTTTTGTCCTGATACGACTTTTCCGATTTCCACTCCGTCATGAAGAATTTTGAACACATCCCATTCCCAAGAATCAGAACAAGAAGCTACAGAGAAAATATGAGCCGCGACACGACAAAACCAACAATGCGGTTGTGCGCCCGGTGCAGACTCTGATCAGTCTGGATATCCGCCCAGTTTGACCAGACTCTTTGTTAAGTGCTCAAAGGGTAGCTAAGTGTCTAAGCTACCTTCATGCGGACAGCGAAGACTCTGATCAGACTGGGCGGATGCCCAGGCTGATCTGAGTCTGTGCTGGGCGCACAACCACATTGTTGGTTTTGTCGTGTCACGGCTCATATATGTACCGCTGACCGGTGCGATAAATTTACCAGCTTCTGTATTATACGCATCCCCCATATTTGTAATAACTTTATCGAACTTTAACTGACCGGTAACCTTTGTTTCTCTTGAGAGACCAACTTTCACAGCAACTGATGGTTTCGTAATTTTCTTTTCTTCATCCTTTAGTTTTTTCTATTTCTAGTGCAAGATGCTCAATTTCGGACTGAAGATCTTCAATATCTTGCATTGTTACTTCACTTGTTATTTTCGGGTCACTGTAAGCCAGTCTGGTTTTCATATCTTCTACGGTTACTTCAAGTTTTGCCACTTGTTTCATCAGCAGAAATACGAAGCCATATCTGTAAATACATGAGCAGTATGTTCAAACATTTACAGTGTGAGAATAAAAAGTTAACCGGTACGATGTGGTATAAGACCACTGCGCCATATAATGCTAAAATCTAAAAAAAAAAAAAAAAAAAAAAAAAAAACTGACTAACGCCTCTGGTCATGGATGTCTATAAAATGCAGTCAAAGATCATCATTATAAGGAATTCACAGACGTGAAAAGATGTGGCAGCCATCGATTAGAAAAAAAAAACGGTTAGAGTGACGTTAAAGAAACAATTTGTCACAGCTTTAAACATGTTGAAACTGAGATTTAGTGTTTGAAGGTGAAAATCAATGAAAGCAAAAGTGCGTGGAATGTATTGTGTGATTCGTGATAACGAATGCTAAGCCAAGCCAAGCATGTGGAATTCAAGTCATCAAGACACGTTTCCGAGGGGAAAAACGGATTGTAAAACGCACATGTTCTGGGCAGCATAAGACCTAATTTTCATATAAAAAATGCCAATAATTTCGTCTTGATGTCTGCCAGACGGAAACGATAGTTCTAACAAGTGCGCCTAAAAAAAGCCTAAAAAGCATTAGGAAGATTTCGTGTGATATTCGGTGAGCGTCACTCTAATTTCTGACGTCATCAGTGGCAATTACTGACATATTTTGTGACGTTTTGATGCTGTAACATTTTTTCGTCTCTCCTAAAATCGTCATAAAAACATGTATTCATCTGCGATACAGTTAAGAATATGGACGGGATCATGAACGTGCTGGAAGAAATGTTGCTAGACTAGGAGTGAATAAAATACATTTTCAGCGTTTTTGAGTGTAAGTATCGAAGTTTTGAATTGTTACGAAATAATTCACTGTTTGTCAGTCAGTTGCAAGTAGATATTACTCGCGCTCCGCCCTCGTGACATGATCTTCTTTACAACTGGCCTCCAAACAGTGATTTATTACTTAACAATTCACTGCTAAGATGAATTTATTAACGGATATTCCTCGATTTCCTTTCGTTGACTGGGCGGTGCAGTTAGAGGCTTGCCAGTCAATGTCAAAATCGAGCAGTCCACATGAAATATCGGTAAAGTAGCATGCTCATGAGTTGTTATGCATAATTGGCAGATTAAAATGCCCGGTAAACGCTATCGGTCATCGCAAATGATAATCAGTGTCCTACGTCGAAACGACGTCGGAGGAACGTCGATGCAACGTTATGACGCTTTATTGACGTGTATACAAGGTTGGTCCGATGTCATAACGTTGCATCGACGTCGTCACAACGTTGTTTAGACGCTGTCTGTATGCTGGGTTGAAAGAACAAAAAAAGAATATTGTTGTGCGATCTCCGATCATTCCGTGCCTTTTGTAAGGTTGAGCTTTGTTCTGCGCGAGTGAGCATAAAATTATTACCGCATTATACCTTTTTAGAAAATATACTCGTCGAAGGTAAGGTCAGAAATAAGCACCACCCAGTCAACGAAAGGAAATCGAGGAATACATGCTGCTCAAAATAAACAAATATAATATTGGCAGTAGTAGTTTCCTATTCGGACACCTTAATGCTCAGTCTCGCAGATATATTAAAACAATCCTTATTTAATCCAATAATAGATCAGGAACTCTAAAATACGCATTAACGACATAAACTAACTGAATACGCACCCCGGGCTAGAATGTCCAACGGGTTCTATCGTATCGGAATGAGCCAGCAGCCCAGGCAACAACATCAGGCAGATAATGGTGATATATCCCATAGTAAAAATAAGTGCAAACGAACAACGTCGCCTGTAGGGTAGCAGCACTTTATAAATTTGATAATAGTAAGCAAACGCCCCGAATATTTATGTTTTCTTATTACTTTTATCCAAGTTATTTCACTAAAGATATACTTGACGCGATTGATTTGCGATTGCAGCCGTGAGAAAAAAAAGTGGCTTATTTTAATGAATAACATTCGATAAGGATAACTGTAATTAAGGTTGATGTACATATATACACTTTCGGGGAAACAACTCTGTCATTTCGATTTACGGCCCATCTCGATGGATGTCAACCCTTAAAGTAAAAAGAATTGCTCCTCAGGAAGTAAATTCCTTCTTTCAAGGGTACAGCTTTTCAGAAAGTGTTTATGCACCCGCCATCTTCGATGGGTTTATATAGTATCACGAATGGTAACCATTTTCTGTACAAAATAAGGTTGAAGAACGGCCATTAATCGCTTAATAATTGGCGAATTTTCTTCTCAGTCGAACTTCACCTGCATTTTATGACTATATAACTGTGTATACGTACGTCCGTCCGTATGTCCCGTATGAACGAAAAATGGTTGCCGTTCGTTATCTTTTATAACGATCAGCGTATTTGATTCATATTTGATAAACAGGTATATAATCATAAAGACAAGTTCGATAAAGGGTAAAATCCGCCGATTTCTGTGGGAGTTATGACCCTTTTACAACTTAATTTTGTACAAAAATTGTTTTTGTTCGATATCTTGAAAATATGAGTGCATGGGATTCATATTCTATGCACAGGTATAGAATCATAAAGTAGAGGTAAAGATTGGTTCAGAATAATATACGCCAATTATTATGTGAGATATGGCCCTTTTTCAACTTAATTTTGTACAAAAAGGCTACCGTTTGTTATTTATATTATTATGAAATATAGCCCAAGTTTGCATAAGGGTAAAAACCACCGATTATAATGGGAGTTATTGCCCTTTTTCAATCAACTTTATTTTGTACGAAAAAAGGTTTTTGCTCGTTATTTTGTTTCCCGGCAATACCTATCTTGAAAAGTTGCATCGAATCCATTTCTGTGGTACGATACAGAAATTAGCCCCTTTCACATGTCACAGAACCTCTCCCCGCTCCGCCCCTCCATCCGCCACCACCACCACCACCACCACCACTACCCACCCACCCATCCAGCTTCGGATCCAAGCATACGTCTGCCAAAGCAAAACATGACGCTATGTACCACACAAGTATGCCTCTGTGAACCTAGTTATCCTACAAATGCCAGTATTTTAAACAAGGTCTTACTTAAGGCACTAGGTGGGGGCATTCGTATCCTAAGGGCAAACAGGAAGTCAAAATATATACATGCAGTTAACTACTTAAATAAAGAAGATAGTTTTATCGAAATAGAAACGATGATAGAACTGGTCATATTTTCTTTTAAATTCGCCGGGACCAACAGGAAATCACAAAATTTGTTCCTCTTTGCACAAATGGCATAAAATATCTCTGAAAACGAGAAGCTCAACAAAGACTCTTATGTTCTTTGTGGTTTCTTAAAATATTTACAAAACCGGTCAAGTTGAACGAGGTCAACTGCAGTCACAATAACATTTCTCCTTAGAATAATCCAAACCTCCAACATATTGCGAGATATAAGGCAATATCAATGAAATGTGAAAAAAGGTCACAGTGACCTAGAACTAACATGAGGTCAATCATTGCATCTGTATGTAACATGGCAGCTGGTATAATGCAAGTCGTTCAAACAATTTAAGAGATATCGGCTGAAATCACTGGACCATGAAGTACAGGTCAAACTGGCCTATAATTAGTATGAAGACGCTAATAGTGTCAGCCCATTGCATTAGCCCAAGCATGATGCATATCCATCTAAAAGTATAGAAAATATTGAATTAAATCAGTGGACCATGAAATAAAGGTCACACTAACCTATAATAAGTATGAGGTCACTGATAGTGTCAGCATAGGCCATGAACCCAAGTATAATGGAAATCCATGAAAAATATGAGGTAAAATTACTGAAATATAGGTCACCGTTATCTACTGTTAATTTAAGACCAAACATCGGGTCAAACTGAGTCATTATCCATAGCAATCATGTTCGTACATCAAATAGGCTTTGAGTGAGGCTGGGCCTGTAAAATCGATTTAAGCCCCCCAGTAATTCATTACTGACCGTTCCAAGGCGGTAGTTCTGTTGTGGTTCTTTGTTGCCTGTTTTTGGTGTCAGAGTTTCTGTGATGTTTTACCTTATGTATGTTATTATTATTTTTGGTTCGGGTTGGGTTGCTGAGTGGCCACCTTTTGGGAACAAGCTGCTCACTCGGTTGGCCATATGTTCTCTGTATCTTGATTATTTGTAATCTTAGTTGTTTCCAACTATGGTTTGAGGGCTTGATTTGGATTTTGATTGTTTCAGTTCCTGGTCTTTGCATACTTTTTACTTTGAGGTATAAGGTAAAATCACTGGAACATGAGATGTAGGGCACTGTGACCAACTGTTACATGTAGTCAGAGATCAAACATCGAGTCATACTGAGCACTGGACTATGAAATATAGATCATTGAGACTTACTGGTAGTTTGAGGTTCAACATTGGGTCAAACTGAGTCATTATCGCAAAACACCCATGTTCGTACGTAAAATAGTGCTTCAAGATATATGGCAAAATCACTGGAACATGAAATATAGGTCACTGTGGCCTACTTTTTGTTTGAAGTCAAATATTGCGTCAGACTGAGTCATTATCCAGTGCAATCATGGTCTTACATCAAACCATCTTCAATGTATAAGGAACAATCACTGAAACATGAAATATAGGTCACTGCGAAAGACTGTTAGTTTGAGGTCTAATATTGGGTCATACTGAGTCTTTTCTCCGAGCAATCATGTTCATACCTCAAATAGGCTTCAAAATTTAAGGAAAAATCATCGAGCTAAATGACTTTATATATAAGCATCTTGTTTACTGTCAAATCCTGTTACATATGAAATTGTATTGTAGTATATGTATGTATTAAATATAGGTCACGGTGACCTAATGTTACTTAGAGGTCAAACATCAGGTCATCATGATTTTTTTTTTATCCCAAGCAGTTGTGTTTGTACATCAAATAGTTTTCGAGATGTAAGGCAAAATTACTAAACCATGAAATATAGGCCACTATGACCTACAGGTCAAACATCGGGTCTACTGAGTTATTATCCCATGCAATTGTGTTTGAAGTTAATCATTTTCAAGATATTAGGCAAAATCATAAGACCATTTAATATAGCTCACTGTGACCTACTGTTAGTTTAAGGTCAAACATCGGGTCGTTATGAGTCATTATCCTAAGCACCATGTTCGTGCAATAAAAAGATTTCAAAATATAAAGCAAAATTACTGGACCATGAAATATAGCTTATGGCCCAATATGCATCACTGATTTTAGTAGATACATGTAGTCCCGCGATGTACATGTATATATGGTGCAACTGAAGACTCTATATATGGAGCGACTTTGAAGACTGTCTTAGTTTTACCTGCACGTAATCCTCGCGAGGGGGTGTTGCAGTATAGAAAGAAAGAAAGAAAGAAAGAAAGAAAGAAAGAAAGAAAAGCTAAACACAGAAGGTAAATATTTTTTCTATTTGCAATATCCCTTTTAATATAAGTCATGGCCCGATATACATCGCCGCTTCAGTAGATCTTCTCACGGAGCAAGCTTGAAGACTTAGCCATTGTGGTTACTTAAAATCTGAGCTATACGCAACATGTGGATATTTTTTCATGTTAAATCAACCATGAAATATAAGCCATGGCCCAATATGCATTGCTGCTTTCAGTAGATCTTCCCTAAATGTATTCATCGGCAAATTTGAAGACTCTAGCTCTTGTAGTTTCTTCGAAACTGAAATAAACGCAGCAGATGAATATTTTGTTCAATGTTCAACCAACCGTGATTTGGCCTTGACCTGATATGCATCACTGTTTTCAGTAGCTCTTCTCCAGACGTATCTTTGGAGCAAGTTTTAAGACTCAAGCCATTGCGGTTACTAAGACACTGAGCTGATCGCATCAGGTGAATATTTTATCTTCGCTCATGCAACTGTGATTTAGAGTAGAGTCGGGTAACTTCGGACAGGAGGGTAAATTCGGACATACCATTGCAAACAGTGAAAATCCAGATGAGACGGCTCATTATGAGGATTATCAGGATTTTCACTGTTTGGCGTGTTATTTTTTTTTTAGTTCCAAACAACTGGCACATAAAGAAAACAATGTCACTGTCCGAATTTACCCGCTGTCCGAAGTTACCCGACTCTCCTCTACAGCCCATGGCCCAATATGTATTGCTGCTTTCAGTATATCTTCTCAAGATGTATCTATGGAGCAAGTTTGAAGACTCTATTCCTTGTGATTACTTAGGAACAGAGCAAATGCAACAGGTGAATTATTTTTTCTATGTTCAATCAACTGTGAAATATAGGTCATTGCTGAATATATATCGCTGCTTTCGATTTATCTTCCCAGTCGCATCTAAGGAGCAAGTTTGTAATCGCAAACTTAGAATATTAACGGTATTCAATCAACCGTGATATATAGGTGCGGCTTTCAGTAGACCGTCCCTATGTATTTTTGGAGCATGTTTTAAAACTATATCACTTGTGGGTACCTAGAAACTGAGCTAAACGCAACAGTTGAATATTTTTTTTCTACCGTGACATATAGGACATGTCTTCCCAGATGTGTCTATGTGGCAAGTATGAGGACTCTAGCCATTGCGGCTACTTAGAAACTGAGCTAAACGCAACAGGTGAATATCTTTTTTAATGTTTAATCAACCTTGATGTATAGCTACAAGGGGCACCAACACGCACACGCACGCGCACGCCACGATGGTTATTGCATAAGCACTTCTTTGCTTTACAATGTCGTGCTAGAAATGATACATGAAAACATGAAAACAGACTTACCACGGCATATAAACCTTTAAAAGTAATATGATTATCTGTTTAATCATTCTCAATTTATTATAAAATTCAACTTATGCAAATGAGGGAAAATAAGAATGTTATAATTATTATGCTTTTTCGTGATTTATATACTTAAATTGCACATTAATTATGTGCAGAAAGGGTTTGGGGCCGGGGGGGGGGGGGGGGGGGGGGCAGGGGAGGGATGCATCACTTGTATGAGAATGGGCCTGTGGAAATTCACACGCATGCTCGCATTTCAATTCCCCACATATCAAAACGTACTGAAAACTTAACTAACGTCAGCTGTTTTTGTTCTGGACTCCGCTGACTTTCCCGTTCATGTGATATCGACTCCGTCTGCTTTTACCCTGGCATTTATATTGTCGGCACCACATACCCATTTCTCCCATTGTCAGAAACGACTAATATATTTTTGAAAAGGTCATAAAGTCCAAAGCAATTGATACATCCGCACGATGATGTAGTTGTTGAATGGTAAACTGAATATCTTCAAACTCAAAGGCCTATATAATAAGAATGAAATCAATCACTTATACATAGTGATTGATTTCATTCTTATTATACAGGTCCCTGAGGGAGGGGGTGGGGGGGGGGGAGGACGCTCCTTAAGACGCCCATTGAAATTTTGATACAGTGCCCTTCCCCAAAAAACATATAATTGTGGTTCCATCAGTGTCGTTCAAATCAGAAAGATGTGGACTGAAAAGGGGTGCATACAGGTAGCTAAATTAAATAAGCTGATCACCTGGTGGTGGGGGGGGGGGGGGGGAGGAGGACGTTCCTTAAGAGTCCTTTAGCACTGCCACTTGTTGCTAGTGTCTAAAATTCAGGTCAAAAAATCACTTTAATATGTCCGAATTGTCTCCGGTGCACTTTCTTTCTAACCAGACATTAAAACGATATCGCGTGCAATGTTACAGACGGAAGTTTACATCATTAAGCCTTCAAGCGCCAAAAAACAGACGACAAAATTTACGTCTGCAAAAATTTCATAATATGTTTCATCCAAGCTATATCATATTGAAAATTTAAAAACTAGAGGGCAAACAGTGTAGACCTAGATGAGGTGGCTCATTATGAGCCACCTCATCAGGATCTGCACTGTTTTCAAATTCTGCCATTTTCATCACTGGCGCTTTAAGTGTTAAGATCATAAGATATGCATTTTGATAAATTACAAATGTCAAAATTTGAGAATATCATTTGTGTGTATAAGATATCCGAACTATTCAAAAATACAGACTTAACTATCAGAAGTCCTCACCATGTCAGTGATAAAATCTTGTCACTTATCTTGTTTGTATAACCATGCGAATGGGCCTCGACAGTCAACACTTACCCGGTTCGATGTTTGTTGTGTTGATGTGCAGTTCCTCTCGCTGCGGATGTTCAAGTTGGTTACTGTCCTGAGAGAACCAAAGGAAGCAACGTGTATTCTATGTATAAACGCTCGTACCCAGATGGTTCATATGAAACACCTCGGTCCGTGCGTGTTCACGTGCGCACGTGCATATACGACCTAACTCTGAAGAATAAATAAGCAAATTAAAAATGCCGTATAACATACAACTAGCATAGAAAACATCTCAGTGCGAGTGTTCAAGGTGGTAAAAGTCGATTCTGAAGTCCATTAATACTATTTTATTTTGAATTGTTGTGCATAAATACGTCATATACAAGGTACATGCACTAGATCTAGCATTACAAGTACTGAGCATATAATTAATATACTATAAATGGAGGAAGTCGACTGAATTATTTTAATCTGTAGCCCAGACAGGGTTGAAATGTCAGGGGGGGGGGGGGCATTAAGATTTGCCCCTGTCTGTCCGTGTGTCTGTCCATCCGTCCGTCTGTCTGTTCGTCACGCTTACGGTATAGAGTTTGTGTAATCAACTCCTCTCACAGTTTTCAATGGATCTTTTTCAAACTTTGCAGACATGCTGTGGACATGTTGAAAATGTTCATGTGGATTTTTGATGGAGCTAGAATTAATTTGACAGAATTACGGCCTTTTGAACTTAGTCATTTAGGCAAATTTTTGCACTGTATGGTATAGAAATTGTGTAATCAACTCCTCCCACAGCTTTCAATGGATCTTTTTTAAACCTTGTGTACATGTTGTGGATATATTGAAAATGTGCATGTGTTTTTTTTTTAACCTTGAATTAATTTTGACAGAATTACGGCCTTTTGAATTTAGACATTCTAGGGAAACTTTTGCATTGTAGGGTATGGAGTTTGTGTTATCAACTTATCCCACGGTTTTCAATGGATCGTTTTCAAACCATGTCTGCATATTGTGAACATATTTGAAGGCATGCATTAGGCGTTTTGATAGATCTAAAATTAACTTTGACAGAATAACGGCCTTTTTAACTTAGTCATTTTAGGCAATTTTTTTACATGGTAGGGTATGGAGTTCGTGCCATGTTTACAATGGATTCTTTGTAGGTGTTATATGGATATACAGGTCATGTGACAGGCGCTGCACGGGGGAATCACACTAGTCTTACAGACACAATTTTCTAGTTTACCTACTGTTTCGGTGGGTATTAATTATATGACCAAATGAACGCACTCAGTATAACTTAATGATTATACTATTTCAAAATGAGCACATTTCAAGTGAAATGGGCCGCCGTGTTCTGGTGGTTAAGATTACTAAGTAAACTCTTTGTAGTTATGTCTAGCTGTTTCGGTCGGTATTAATTATGTGACCAAATGAACGCACTCAGTATAACATAATTATGTATTTCAAAATGAGCACATTTCAAGTGGAATGGGCCGCCGTGTTCTGGTGGTTAAGATTACTAAGTAAACTCTTTGTAATTATGTCTAGCTTTTTCGGTCGGTATTAATTATGTGACCAAATAACGCACTCAGTATACCATAATGATTATGTATTTCAAAATGAGCACATTTCCAGTGGAATGGGCCGCCGTGTTCTAGTGGTTAAGATTACTAACTCTTTGTAATTATGTCTAGCACAAATGAAATACCAATTATTTGTTGAAGATCAGGTAGGTTTGCTCCAGGAATTCCGTTTTATCCACACATTTGCTTAAAAATCAGTTCGCTATGAATGAAATATTCTTGAAAGAACAATACGACCAACCCCTCCTCTAAAACACCCATGACATTCGCAGCTGACATAACGTCATTCACTATATATGTCATAAAGTCGATTGCAGAACTTGCTCCGAAGTTATAAAAAAGACTTTTCAGCTGAGCATGAAATTTTCTCTGCTGATAAATATGAAAATGCCAACTAATGTTGGCATTTTCATGTTCATAAGCAGAGAAAAATATGTACTCAACTAAACTCTGCAAGAAAACAACTGTGCATATGAGGAATTTGCTATTTATTAGCAAGTAAAATTTCATGCTCAGCTGAGTTGAGCATGAAAGAATTTTTATAGCCTCGGAGCCAGATTTTCGGAACGGTTAATCATATTCTTGACCATTTTCTTATTTGTCCATTAAACCGTATGTTATTGTCTTGTAACGAAACCGCCATGCTTGAGGGTAGAATAGCTTGAAATTGTCACAGAACCCGCACCATAAGGCGGAAAGGTTTCAGTAATGCTGACGGTAAATGGTGATTGCAATTTTCAGTAGAATCGTGCGAACAGGAAGACTGTAATTTTCAGTAAAATCGTGCGAACAGGAAGACAGTAATTTTCAGTAAAATCGAGCGAACAGAAAGACTAAATCACTGATATGATGTGCCTTGTTTTTTTTTTCTTCTTTTTATTTTTTTGCTGATTTATTTGGTGAGTTTAAGCAACAAGGATTGCTGAAAACGACGCTCCGTTTGAATGTATCTGTGTTCCGTCTGATGTCCCGTGTTTCCTCTCAACCCATACAGCTGATCCAGATTGCAAGTAAGCGGTTGCCATGCCTGAATTACAAGAGTGATAGCGAGTATCTTCTCCAGATAAGACTCTGGCGATTTCGTCACCTTCATGAACAATTATCATCGAATCCCAATTTCTAGGTTTAGAACAGGAAGTCATGTATATAGAAAATATAATTACCGCTGACAGGTGCTGTGAATTTTCCAGATGTTTTGTTGTAAGCATCTCCTGTATTTGCAATAATTCTGTCGTACACCAATAGTTAACCATCAACTAACGTAGTGTCTTTTGTGAGACCAACTGTAACACCCACAGCTGGTTTTGTTAATTCTCTCTCTGCAGCCTTCACTTTTTCTACTTCTTGTGAAAGATACTTGATTTCGGACTGAAGATCTTCAATATCTTGCAGTTTTACTTCATCTGTTGATTTTGGCTGATTTGTAGCCAGTCTGGTTTTCATATCATCTACGGTAACTTCAAGTTTGGCGGCTTGTTTCATTAGCAGGTATATGAAACTATACCTGTAAACATAAGGCATACGTATAAGCTTGCAGACTGCCAGTAAAAAGTTAACCAATACAGGATCTATGGTGGCTGATATGTGCCATTTCGTCTTTTTGCGGCGAAAATACGCCACACGAATCGACGCCATGCGAAACGACAAAAAAAAAACAAAAAAAAAAAAAAAAAAAACGCCTTGCAAAAAGACGATAAAACAAAATAACGCAATGCGAAAAGACGAAAACAGCCATGCGAACAGACGAAATTTCAATGCGGAAAGACGAAAAGAGCCCCGGCAAAAAGATGCCATTTGAAATTTTTATTTTGTCATCATTTCGCGTGGCGTCTTTTACAAGGCATTATTTCGTATCTTTGTCTTTTCACGTGGCGTCAATATCGTCTTTTCCTTTTTTCGCATGGTGTTATTTCATCTTATAGAGGATATTTGACTTTTTCAGTGTAAGATCGATTTTTATTTCACCGAATGAACACCAAAAGCAGTATTTTCACGAGTGGCGAAGCCACGAGTGAAAATACCACGTTTGGTGTTCATGAGTGAAATAAAAATTCATCTTACACTGAAAAAGTCAAATTTTCTATTTCTTTTATGCTTCAAAATCGCAATAATTCTGTTTATTCAAGAGCGTCAGCCATTACGACAGAAACACAACTCTTTTTTCTAACCGTTTTGCGTCAAATTTGATGCTCCCAGCGTGTTTATTGGGTATGATTTTGGTTGTAAACACAGTTTGCAACTGAAAAATAGCTTGAAATATCATTTTGATAAGCAGATCTCGAAACATTTGCCAAGAAAGAATTCTACTGCAGACTCAGGCGGTCTGACGTCGCGTGCAGTTAGAATGTTACGTTGGCGCTTTAAGTGACGTCATTAACGTCGTAATGACGTTTAAACAAGTGTGACGTAATTTTTGTAAAGCCAGATAAGAATTAGCCAATTAATCAACAAAAAACTATTTCACAAAAATCCGATTTCTGAAACAGTGAAATCGAAAGTGATAATTTCACTGTTTAAAACAGTGAGATTATCAGTTTCGATTTCACCGAGAAATCTCTATAATTCATTGAAAAGTATAAAAGAAATCGTCTTTTCGCATGGCGTTATTATGTCTATTTTGTCTCTTTGCGTTCACGGTATGTAGGCAAATTTACGTACACGAAAGTATTAGTTACGAGACATTGAGGGAAAATGCGCGTGACAAGTAAATAACTTTTTTTTTTTCGGACAGTTTTCTAAAATATACCTGCACTGGCGAAATATTTCACAGATCTGTTTTTACAATGATATTTGGCATATTGCCTTCTATCTATAAAAGTTAGCTGAAGATACACTTACAGTGTTAAGCCTGATTTTGAAAAAAAACGTAGTGTTTTGCATTGGTCTATCCAAGGCAGCGGTTACACTCTTTATTCCTGATCATTTGCAAAAACTGAATGCATCAAAACTTTTGTCGATGGTCGCGTCAAGAGCCGTGTCTTGTTGCACAGATGGTTGTAAGTGTTTAAAAGGAATGTTATTTTGGTCATAAGGTTATATCTATATTAAATGCCTATGTCTGAAAAAGGGAATAATAAAAAAAAATACGAAATATACTCAAAAGTTAATCAAATTATTTACACCTTGGTTTGTAATCGTATGCTAAATATAAACATGCTAGTTTAAGCGGCACTTCAGATATTTTGGTCATAAGGTTATTCCTATATAAAATGCTTATGTCCGGAAAAGGGAAATAACTCAAACAAAAATTTACGATATATGCTCAAAAGTTAATCAATTCATCTACACCTTAGTTTAAATCTGCATGATAAATATCGAGATTATAGTTTGAGCGGTTCGTCAGATATTTTGGTCACAAGGTTTTTCCTATACAAAATGACAAAATCGAAAAAGGGTCATAACTCCTGAACGACAAGTCCGGCGGAGGAAAAATACGGGTCCGCTTATGTTTTATGTACATGCCATATATAAAATTTCAAAATCCTAACATAAGCGGTTCTTGAGTTTCCCAGCTGCCAAAAAAGGGTTAAGGACGGACGGATAGACGGATGCACGGACAGGCCCAACCAATATGCACCCATAACTTCTCCGAAGTTAGGGGCATAAAAAATGTAAAATATTTTGTCAGATATATTTAGGAAAAACTGTCAGAAAAAATGTTCTTTACCTGTCACGCGCAGTTTCCAGCAATGTCTCATAACTAATACTCTCGTGTACGTGAATTTGCTTAAATACCATCGTGGCGTTATTCCTTCTTTTCGCGTGGTGTGATTTTCTCTTTTTTTTTCGCATGGCGTCTATTCTTTTTTTTTCGCATCGAAAAGACGCCATGTGAGAAGACGAGAAAACGCCATGCGAAAAGACGAAGAGATGAAATAACGCTACGCGACAAGACGAGATAACGCCTGCAAAAAAATAAATAAATAAATAAAATAAAATAAAGAAAAGACAAAATAATGCCTCGCGAAAAGACGAAAGGACGAAAAAAAAAACGCCATGCGAAAAGACGAAATAACGCCACGCAAAAAACACGAAACAACGCCATGCCAAAAGGCGAAAAGACGCCACGCGAAAAGACGACAAAACAAAATTTTCAAATTGCGTCTTTTTGCATGACGTTTTATTTGTTGTTGTTGTTTTTTTTCTTTTAGCGCAGAAATTTCGTCTTTTTGCGTTGCGAGTTTCATCTTTTTGTTTTTCGCATGATGTTCTTTTGTCTATCTGTCTTTTCTGATGGCGACTTTTCGTCTTTTCATGTTTTCGCGTGGCGTCTATTCGCCACCGTAATTGCAGCATGAACCAACTGTGATAGTTTCATACCTAATTTGATAATCGGTTCTTATAGAGTCTGGCCCAAGGTTCAGGCGGGTTTCCCTGCATATAATTAAAAAAAGGGGGTAGGAGCCTAAGAAGAAATACACCGTTATACCACTAATCATGTTGCGAGTATCCACAGTTGGACTTTGCCGAAACGGAGATTTGGCCCAGAGGTTATAAAACTTGGGTATATTCTCAACAAAAAATAAAGTACACTGATTGGCTGCTTCCGAGCACATGCTCGGAAGTAGCCAATCAGTGTGCTTTATTTTGAGTTTGAGATTATTCTCAAGTTTTATAACCTCGAACCTTGATCTGTACGATCTTTCTTGCGCAAAGGTGGTTCCAGTTATGGCGTGCAATCTTTTTTTTTGATTGTGAACCATTTAATCACCGCACTTGTCTGAAGCTTACTTTTTTGTGGCTAAAACTGTGTCTTGTCAGGTATCTGACGTTTATCACGTTCACTTTAGGAGTTAACCCCTATCTAAGGAGAAGGGAGGCAAAATGAAAATTGCAAAGTTGCTTTCCTTGATATCAGGGGCGTATCTAGGGGCAATTTCATAATACGCACAACCATGTTCCAAGAAGCTAGTATTTCAGCCACTTTGGTAATTGGTATTGAAATCTTGTCTAATTTATACATTTTCAGCATGCAAATATGCAGGTGCGTTTTGAAATTTTGTCAATTTTGACAAAATTTCAATACGCACTTGCGTATTTGCCGTATAGGTAGCTACGCCCTTGGATATAGTACCCTTTCACCTTTCAGTCATTATCTTTTCAAATAGAACATTATGCAAATCATGAATTTACGACTTCGCGAATATTTTCTTTGATATTCATTTACGAAAATATCGTATGCCAACAGTTTTCAGCGTACAGCAATCTTCTTTAATGCCACAATATTCTACCACGGTATTCATGCGAGTAGCATATGAGCCGCGACACGACAAAACCAACAAAGTGGCATGTGCTAAGGACGGATCTCCATAAGGCTGATCTGAGTCTGCGCTGGGCGCACATGCCACTTTGTTGGTTTTGTGGTGTTGCCGCTTATATAGTCTTTAGTAAACAGTTCCATGTGTATGTTCATTCTCACTTACCGCAAAAATTAAAAAAAATGGACACCTGAAATAATTTCCCTTACTGTCCTAAAACTGAACAGCTTGGGTTTACAGTGCAGCGACGCGTCCAAATGGTGACAATGGAATGGCAAACAGTGTAGACCCTGATCAGACGTGGGAGCAGTCAGATCTAGGTATTCACTATTTGTTCAGACCTATTGGGAAAACCTTAGAGATTTTATGGTCAATGCTTGTGTACAGCACCTTAATGCTTAACATTCAGGGATTTTAATATGCTTGGCTTCTTACCATTCTTGTATCAAATTTAATAATCAATCTAAAACTTTAAAATACAAGTAAATGCCGTAAATAAAAAGAATACGCACCCTGAGCCTAATTGTCCCACGGGCTCTAAAGTTTCAGAATGGACCAGCAGCCCAGGCAACAACACCAGGCAGATAATGGTGATATATCCCATAGTTGAAAATTAGTGCCAACGACAAACGTCGTCAGTAGCGTAGCAGCACTTAATATAAATTTGATAACTGAAAGCGAACTAATTGAATACAATTTTATCCAAATCATTTAACTAAAGATATACTTGACGCCATTAGTTTACCTTTAGTGTCAAAGTAAAAAAAGAGGCCTTCCCAGGGTTTTTGGGGAGCTGGGAAGACTGGCCATTTATTTTCAGGGAGCTGAGGAGCTGTAGCAATTAATTTAGGGAGCTAGGGAACGAACTTCTTAATTTTTGGGAGCTGGGGAATGTGATTTTCTAAATTGTTTTTGGCTACCCCCTGCCTTCATTTATACATATCAATAATACCATTTTAGTAATTATATTTAAGCAGAAATGACTTCGGATGGCCATTCCTATTTGTCACCGCTAGCATTTCCGGCATTTCCGGATCAATTCCGGCTAGAGGCGGAGATGTCTTCCAAATAATTTTAGGGAGCAAGCTCGAATAATTTTAGAGAGCTGAGGAGCAGCTGAATTACTTTTAGATATTTGAGGAGCAGTAGTAAAATAATTTTAGGGAGCACAAAAATATTTTAAGGGAGCTGGGGAGATTTGGGATTTGGGCACTATTGGGCGCCCAAAAAGCAGCCCAACAAAAAGGACTGTCTCGTGTTTTTATTTTATTCATTCATTCATGTAGGTATTTATTTATTTTATTTATCTTTTTTATTGGTTTCTTTGTATAAATTTTTCTAGTGGAAAAATATAGAAGTACCAACTTGGCGATCAGAATTCGCACCAACGCCGACTATAACAAGCCGCCTTGCCATTCAGAGACACCAGCTTAACCATCTACGCCACTACGCTCCTTAGTGACAAAGTTAAGCTTGATTTCTCTGAATGACCCATCGGATAGGGTCACTCGATTAAGTTGTGCAGACCCTCATGTGCCCTAGTATAAATCGTGTCAACTGAATTTTCTATATTTGTTGTTGACACGTGCCTAAATTTAGATCTCGGAAACACCAGATTTAAACATATCAAAGCGCACAACCACTTGGTTGTTCGATGCAGATGTTAATTACTGGAGACGAAAAAAGAATGCATATGGGTTATCATGGTTATAATTAATAGTAAGTTTTGTGCCAAATATCTGTCTCAGTACCAGAAAAAAATCAAGGACGCCACTGAGCGGAAGTGGGTTATATTTGGAACTGGGTAGATCATTGTATTTCCATTGTTCCAATTTTTAGAATTTTTATGTTAGTATTTCTGTCTTTTCTAGCGGATTGTTTGGTTGTTTTGGGTTTAACGGCCCATTGATGCAGTATTTCAGTCTATATCGGGCCGTCGACCAGAGAAAGGGAGAAAGAAAAGAGAAATGATAGACGAGGGAAAAAGATTCCAAATAACCTCCGCCCGCACCTACTGCAAGCACAGTAGGCCCTTGCCCTACTTTTATACAAATAAGCAGATCGCCCCGGAATGGAAGTTATATAACCATCACCATCGACTGAAGTTAAATTCTCTTGTAAGGGCTAGGGTCTAGCCTCACACATATTAGGTCCTGGTGAATGATTGTCCTGGACGTATCACCAGTAAACGATTCTGATTCTGATTCTGATCTACTAATAACGCTTGACGTCGTTACGCAAAGTAAAATGGTGACGGAAACTGTCGCTTGGTGGTGCTGAATTCAGGAAGCCTCTCGTGATCAGAATTGGCGGTGTAATATGTCCAAAGCATGCTCAACCGGATTTTAAACGTTTGATCAAACTGACGTGTCAATGCGGGCGATTGTTTCTGTCGCTAGGTATTGGTCCACCACATTTGCTTTGTGATTTGATGATGTCATCGCCAAAACCTTCAGTAAACGGTCTCGTAATTCAGTCAAATATTTGATCCCTAACTTTTTTTGTCCAGTATATCTTAAAAAGAAACTAGAAAATTGTGTCTGTAAGACACTAATGATGCCCCCGTGCAGCGCCTGTTACAGGACATGTACATCCCTAAAGCATAGATGGATGGATGACTTGTGATTTTACGTCCTTTTTCAACAGTATTTCAGTCATATCAGGACGATGGGCTTGTGATAATGAAAGGCTGTGTGCAATGGAACCCCGTTTACGATGGAAAGAACTCCGCCTCCAGCGGGGCTCGAACCCGCAACCGCTAGATCAGTAGGCCAGCGCTTAACCCACTGAGCTACCGGGGCTCCTCTCCCTAAAGCATCTTTAAAGCATAAACACCCTACAATGCATTCATATGCCTAAAATAACTAAGTTCAAAAGGCCGTAATTCTGTCAAAATTAATTCTACCTCCAACATAAACCCACATGCACATCTTCAATATGTCCACGGCATGTATGCAAGGTTTGAAAAAGATCCTTTGAAAACTGTAGGAGAAGTTGATTACATAAACTCCATACGCTACAATGCAAAAATTTGCCTAAAATGACTAAGTTCAAAAGGCAATTATTCTGTCTAAATTAATTTTAGCTCCAACATAAACTCATATACATATTTTCAATACGTCCACAGCCAGTATGCAAAGTTTAAAAAAGATCCATTGAAAACTGTGGGAGAAGTTGATGACACAAACTCCATACCCTACAATGCAAAAACAAAATGCCTAAAATGACTAAGTTCAAAAGGCCGTAATTCTGTCAAAATAATATCTAGCTCAAACATAAACCCACCTGCATATTTTCAATATGTCCACAGCATGTATGCAAGGTTTGAAAAAGATTCATTTAAAAATGTAGGAGGAGTTGATTACACAAAATCCATACCCTACAATGCAAAAATTTGCCCAAACTGACTAAGTTCAAAAAGCCATACCGTATATGCGGTAATTTTCGCGGGTTCAAAATTTCGAGTGCAATGGTAAAACATAAACATTGATTTTCGCGATTTTTAATTTTGGCGGTTAGCAACATGCGCGAAAAGCAAAACTTCTTTTTCACTTGAGCCAGTTCGTTCATTAACGTGCGGCGGCCCTGCCGCAGGTTAATGAAAGAACTGGCTCAAGTGAAAAGTACCAGCAATTACCGAAGCAAACAGAAACAAAACACATGAATACTGTGTCTACAGAAGATATTTTGTAAGAAACAGGAAATTATTCGCGATTTTAATATTTGCGGTTTCTAAGTGACCACGAAATACCGCGAAAAATGGAACACCGCCAAAATTACCTTATATACGGTAAATTCAAGCTTTATCCACATGCACATCATCAATATGGCCATAACATGTATGCGGAGTTTGAAAAAGATCGATTGAAAAGTGTGGGAGAAGTTGATTACACAAACTCTATACCATAAAGCGTGATGACCGGACGAACAGACGGACGGACAGACGAATAGACTGACAGACAGACAGGAGCAACTATTAATGACCCCTGACTATCGTCACGGGGCATAAAAATGTCGACTGCAAGTAAACCCTTAAAGTAATACAAGTTGGAATTTAAATATGTATTTTAGGGGATAAAGTAATGAGATAATTATAGTATCAGCGGCAACATCCTGTTTCTTGCATCCTGTTACTTTTTATACCCCGCCACACTTTAGTGGCGGGGTATTATGTTATACCTTTCGGTGTCCGTCCGTCCGTCCGTCCGTCCGTCCGTCCGTCCGTCCGTCGGTCCGTCCGTCCGTCCGTCCGTCCGTCCGTGCTCACCATTTCCGATCGATAACTTGAGTATTTATTCACGGAATTTTTTCAAATTTTGCATACATATTGTTATCGGCGATGAGTGGTATGGGATTGTTAATGGGCAAAATCCGTCCATTTTTAAAGGAGTTACTGCCCTTTTTCGTATTGGAAAAATGGTTTCTGGCCTGTTATTCCTTTACTGTTCATGATATCTGAATGAAACTTCACAGATATGTTGCACATCAAAGGTTACATATTGTGACTAAGGACCGTCACTCTGACCTTCCCAGTTTGTGAGTTATCCGCCCTTGATAGGTCTGAAAAAAGGTTTTTGACCTATTGTTCCTTTACTATATGGAATATCTGAATATAACTTCACAGATATGTTTCACATCAAAGGTAACATATTGTGACTAAGAACCGTCACTCTTACCTTTCCCGTTTGTGAGTTATCCGCCCTTGATTGAATTAAAAAATGTTTTTTACCCGTAGTTCCTTTACTATGTGGAATATTTAAATGAAACTTTACAGATATGTTTCACATCAAAGGTTACATACTGTGACAAAGAACCATCACTCTTACCTTTCCAGTTCATGAGTTATCTGCCCTTGATAGGTCTGAAAAATGGTTTTTGACCTGTAGTTCCCTTTCTATATGGAATATCTGAATAAAACTTCACAGATATGTTTCACATCAAAGGCTTCATATAGTGACTAGGAACTGTCACTCTGATCTTTCCGGTTTGTGAGTTATCCGCCCTTGATTGATCTGAAAAACGTTTTTTTATCTGTAGTTCCTTTACTATATGGAATATCTGAACGAAACTTCATAGGTATGTTTCACATCAAAGGTTACATATTGTGACAAAGAACCATCACTCTTACCTTTCCAGTTAATGAGTATTCCCCCTTGATAGATCTGAAAAATGTTTTTTGACTTGTAGTTCCTATACTATATGGAATATCTGAATGAAACTTCACTGATATGTTTAACACCATAGAATAGGAAACAGAGTCTCTCAGCTCAAAGAAATGCTTTACAGCCTGATCTAAATCTACACTGGTCAGAATGCTCCACGTTGTTCGGTGGTTTATATTAATATTTATTTACAGTAAGGACATCATACCTCTGTCTATCTCAGTTCTGTGGCTCTTTAGCTACTATATATCTCAAAAAATAAGTTAGGATGCACAGCAGTGGCGGGGTATCATGCAGTGCCTGCGGTGCTTTTATTGTGTTTGTATTAAATTTCTGCGCAAAAGTCTTTCAAATTTATATGCTAAAACACTAAAAATAGGCCCCAGAAATCAGCACATCTGTTTCCTATAAGGCACACGACGTCGTAGTGACGTTGTAGTGATAGACGTCAATACAATGTCATTTCGACGTTGTGGGTCCACTGGGTGTTGTTACGTACCAGCGGGTATATGATGTCGAAGTGACTCATTGCGACGTCATTACGACATCATGTGCCTGCTAGGACAGTTCTTCTAACTGTCACGGTTTCTTGGGTGAGTATGGTCCCTCCCTTGTATCTTCAATTAACCCTTTTAGACCAGTGGACGTGTCTGCCCTAATCATTTAGATGAGTCCATTTCTAGTTTAAGGGTTTTTTGGCGAATGTTTTCACTTTAAATTTATTGTTGTTATTTTGTTTTGTGTGTGTGTGTTTTTTCCATAGAATTCCTGTAAGCAAAAAGTGATGACCCTGCGGCGTCTGAACTGGTTCTGCACTGTTTGCATATGACCCTGAAAGGTTCTGCAGTCTAAAAGCCTAACAGGGTGAAAAGTCGCCATGTACATGTACACCATCATAGTGCAGATTATATACTTTGAGCTTTTCGGACGATTGGGCCAGATTGAGTCAGTTTGAAAATAGGGTTCCACTAAATCCGGTGCTAGTGGTTATGGACAGTGATGCAAATATTACATTACTACGCATCAGCAGGTTCAATTAAGTGAGTCTGGCACTTTTGTTGTTTAATGTGTTATTTGCCACAGCATCGTTTTTAGAATTTTCTAGGTACACGAAATGTATCAGCAGTTAAACGAAAAGTTCACTGTTTTAACAAAACGAAAGCTGTAGGCAAACTTTCAGTAGTAGAGCAAAGTCTTCCCGTAATACAAGCTCATGTAGAAAACATATGCCAAGTAGTCAAATGACGTAACTCTCTCTTTACATAACTTTATAATACCGAAGGACACCTCTAATTGTTGCATCCCAGATAAAGATATCCGTGTTTTTTGTTGTTGTTTTTTTGCCAGGGACAGAAATTCTTATTTTACCCTGGTTACTTGACCCGTGAGTAGGATGAAAAAAAGTTTTCGCGGTACTTCGGTTTGCATTGGTTGTATTGGACGTCATGTAACTTAGTCGCTAGCTGACGTCATAACAACGTCAGAAATCACAACAGTTGTCAAAAGGACTGACGTCATAACGCAGTTTCTAGAGGAATCTTTGATGTAAGTAAAGCTTCAGCACTTAAAGGTATGCAAGAAAAAGAATCTACCATGAGTGTGAGGTACGGATAGACAAAATTGTCCCTCGGGTCACTATTTGGAATCACTCGGCAAGCCTCGTGATGCTAAACAGTGACCCTTGGGACAGATTTGTCTATCCGTACCTCACACTCAAGGTAGATTCTTATAAGGTTTCCCCTATTAACTGAGGAAAAGCCTTAGCAACCAGTTGGATTTTTTAACACTCTGAATTTTTTAGGAATCTCTTCCATTTCTAGGACACGCTTACTATTTGGAGTTTAGACATTTCTGAAATACGTTATTAAATTGTAAATATGAAGAGGCTTATATTATTATAGCAACGAATTTCCTTTTTTATTTTATACATGTATAAACGCCGGCAAATCACTCAGAAATTAAAACAGCCCAAATAGAAGGGTTTTTTGTAAAGTTTGTTGTGAGGCATTAGATAGCATCTATAGATCGATAAGTCTCCCCGCCCATCCTCTTCACCACCAAAAAAAAAGGAGAAATTATTCCTTCTAATTTCAGTATTGTCTGCTTGTATGTAATAAAGTCAGAAAAAATCCAAAATAGTAAATCTTTCACACATAAACGCCGGTCAGGGCGCAGCCATTTTGACGACATTACTAACTTGAGCTTGAAATGACGTTGAAGTTACGACATAATAAACTTTATACATGCGCGTGCTGTAGTTGTCTCAATACACGTTTCTTTTAATATGAATTCAATTGGACATTTTTAAAGATGTAGACCCGTCACGGACATAGTCAGAAGACAACGTCAACAGGATTTATCAATGTATAAACTCTTCTATGCATGTGCTGTTAAGCAACCATTTAATAGGAAACTGCGCTGAGAAAAGGATCTTGAAATTATCTCTTGTAAGTCTCTGCGTCTTTAACATTGACAGTCAATGCCTTTAGCAGAGTAGTCGTTCATACTTGCGTTCATCGGCTGACAAATTTAAGCACATGAGACCTGAGTCGGTTTCTAAGTGTAGTCAATATGACTGTATCCCAGTTTTCACATATGGCTACACTTGAGCCGTGACACGACAAAACAAACAAAGTGACATGTGCGCCCATCGAAGACTCAAATCAGCCTGAACAGTCTTCGCTGTGGGCTCAAATGTAGCTATAGGTCAAAGCTACCTCTATTCCGACAGCGAATACTATGATCATACTAGTTGGATACTCAGGATGGTCTGAGTTTTTGCTGAGTGCACATGCCACTTTGTTGTTTTGTCGTGTCACGGCTCAAGTATAGCTAAATGTGAAAAATGGGATATTTAATATGAGTCCACCAACCAATGCAACATACGACCTTCTTGCTGATCCGACAAGTAATCTGCAGAGATGCCAATTTCTTTTTATTTCAATTGAAGCTATCGTAACAGGTTAGTAGTGAAAACTAATGTATTGGTTGCCGTAAGATTGAGCGTATATTCACTGGTGCATTCGGGTCTGGTTGGTTAATCGGACCCAACATCGAGTTTGTAAGTAAAATTATAGGCAATGATTAAGGTGGTGATAATCACTGATCTGGGACGAAGACAAATATCTGCATTAAATGCTGAAAATACATCAGATCTGTCCAACACTTTGCAGATGGACTTCTTTATGTTGTTTCTCATTATTCTGAATTCCAAAATGCAGGACCGCTTGATGTAAACAAGAATACCGCGGAATGCTATGTCGCACCTGCATTGTGCTTCCACAGTAGCAGATGTCATGGTGAGAAGAAAGTGAAAGGAATAACTGAAAATTAGAAAACCAAAATAGTTTCAGGTAAGAATTACTTTGTCACAAATTTTTCAAAAGCCGTCTAGTAGATGTTAAGGTACTGCCATTTTCATGTTTGTGCTATTTTCAGTAGCGATAGATGGCAACCATCTTGGAAGGCCAATTTGCCAGATAAAAGTATAATAGCCATATGCAAGGACCATTCTGACACAAAAGTGGTCCGAATCCATCCAGGGATTCCTGAGATATTATAATTTGCATGTTTTCCTATTTTTAGTAACGACAGCCGGCGGCCATCTTGGATGGTATATTCCTACAAATTTGATTTGAAAAAACTTCAAGAATCTTTCAGACTCAATTTGAGCAAAATCCATTCAGTAATTTTCGAATTATTGGCATTCAAGCAAAATTGTGACTCGTAAACCGTAAGTAGGTCGCTGTGACCTAATTTCGGTACATATTTTTTCTTCGTTTTCATTATTTTAAAAAAAAAGGTCCAACTAATTTTCCATGCCAAATTTCAGCCAATTATACCTAGTGGTTTCAGAGATAAGTTGATTTTGTTGTTTTGCTATTTTCAGTAACGGCCATCTTGAATTCTCGACCAGTCTGAATTTCTTTAATCTGAAGCCGTGTAGTCTGGTTAAACTCTATATAAAATTTCAGAACCATGGTGGCAGTGGTTGTAGAGAAATTAACTGGACAACAGGGTCGACATATGAACGCAATGACGGACGGAATGACGAAAAACCTACGGACGGACGCCTATATCGCATCTTCCTAAAGCAGGTGCGACAAAAAGGGCTTATATAAGAAAAGATCAAAAGGTAATTTTGTGCGCAAAAATTTGAACAACAATAATGGTTATTACAAATGGAATTAGGTCTAAACATCCTTCAGTGCATAAAGAAGAGTGTCCTAGCAAGCGTTTATTTTTTATTTTTTTTTTCTCATCATTATCAGGCTGTGTAGACAAATAAAAACATGTTGCTGTGTCCAAATATTTGTCAAAATTACACATTAGCCTGTTTTTCAAGGTTGAACAATTTCTTTTACACACCTGTTTTGGTCAAAATAATATAGCATTTACACTATAAGTATGGTATAGGTATAACTGTCTACCCTGTTTTCAGTGAATGCATCCAGTATATATGCACCATATACATGATCAAACATTTGTGGAAAAGGTTTTATTTTCATCCTGTCTACCTTAAGATTTGAGAAAGAGTTGAAACAAATACATGTAATTGGTAGAACGCTCTTTTTATGCACTAAAGTACCTTCGGAGCTAAGTACATTTTCAATGACGAAATTATTTTATTTATTAATTCATTTTATTTTAGATTTCTCCACAGAAAATTATCTTTTGATCTTTCCATATAAAGCACTAATTTAAACAGTATGTCTCTCTATTTTGTATTCTAAACTGTAGAGAACATAAAAAAGAAGTCTGCTAATTTTCAGGGATATCCGTTGTTTATGGTTGTATTCGAATCTTTGTATACACCACTAATCACTACCGTATTAGAACTAATACAATCAAGTCTCATATACGATCTTCAAAATCAAAAGGGGAAAGAAGCAAAACACAATTTTATGGTAAACCGATAAAAAGAGCTCTTTCCCAGACAGTTAGTCATTCAGCTATCCAAACTGAAAACACCGTTTTCACAACAGGGGAACGAAAACACCCACCTGGAAAACTAGGGTTCGAGGTTATAAAACTTGAGCACAATCTCAAACTCAAAATAAAGCACACCGATTGGCTGCTCACGACACACATGCTCGGAAGCAGCCAATCAGTGTGCTTTGTTTTGAGTTTGAGAATGTACTCAAGTTTTATAAGCTCGGGGCCAGAACAAGTATTACTTGAAACCAGAAAGCAAAATGCGCCGCTAGATTTCCACATACGAGCGGACATAGAATAACCAATGTTTAGGAGCCACAACAGAAGTATCGCCCAGGAATTATAATTATCAAATTACCGGCGGAGGTGTTGAAATCTGCACGTCAATTAAGTCCATACTCAGCTTATGCTACTCTGTACTGCGTCTTTGCCGCTAATCCTACGTCCTTATCAGGTTCGGAACATTAATTTAGCTGTTTGGTTCGCGCGAACAAAGGATGACTCAATAGAAACAATGTATTGCGACACTTGGAGATGCAACAGAGCCACCATTATCACAGGGTATAGACCAGTCCGCCAATTTTCGCTTTCTGCAGAGACTGTCCGTCTTATTTGGCTTCCACCGAGACTGTCCGCGATCCCTTCCTGCCTGCTGAGACTTCTGTACAGGATAAATGTCTTCCTGCAGAGACTGTCCGCGTGATTCTGCTACCTGCCGAGGCTCTCGACAGGAAGCAGAGTCACGCGTACAGTCTCGGCAGGAAGCCATTTTTCGAGGACAGTAGTCCCTGCAGGAAACAAGAGATCGCGGACAGTCTCTGCAGGAAGCGAAAATTGGCGGACTGGTTTATACCCTGTGATAATGGATATATCTTGCACCAGAGCCACCTGCGGCGCCACAACTTAAGATTTCCATTACCGATGACCTTAGAATACAAATCCACGGGGTCAACGGTTAGGTTCTCTTGTACTCCGGTCGTACGGATGAGACTTGAATTTCGCATACCCTGACAAATACGCAGACGTACAACAGACATATAACGGGTTTAAAGAACGTGCTAATAACTTGACGCTGATTTGTACAACGCGGTATTATTTTTGGTTCGGTTGGGTTGCTGAGTGGCCACCTTTCGGGAACAAGCTGCTCACTCGGTTGGCCATATGTTCTCTGAATCTTGGTTATTTGTAATCTTAGTTGTTTCCAACTATGGTTTGAGGGCTGGATTTGGATTTTGATTGTTTCAGTGGTCTTTGCATACTTTTTACTTTTACCGTACCACTGGCTTTGCAGGGACGTGGAACGTTTGTTGTGAGAACTCAGTTGACATAGCATGACCACACTAACAACGCACTAAAACCGAAATGCAATATTTGCCTTCTACACTATGTTTGCACCACGTCAATTAAGTTCATACTCCGCTTATTATACTCTATACTGCGTCTTTGCTCCATTTCCGCGTCCTTATCAAGTTCTTACTGCGTCCTGATTGGACTACGTCCTCACCGCGTCAATTTCGAACATGCTCAAAATTCAAACACGACCTCCGTGAGAAGGATTTCATCACGCGCTTGCAGCTTTCTACTCCGTTCCTTCTACGTTGTACATGTTCTTACTGCGCCTGGCCGATTTTTGCTGGACTCCTCCGCAACTTGTCGGTGTATGGCTAGGTTTTAAGAAATGTGAAAGACCCTGATTTGAGTGAATGGCATTAGAGATGACTGCATGAGTGTCTGCATGAGTGTCTTGGGTTTAAAGGCTCTTTGAGACAGTATTATTTAGTCTTTATCAAGCCGTCTCCCCGAAAGAGGCAAAGGGAAAAGAGAAATGATAGCTCAGCGATAAATATCTTAAAACCCCACCCCACCTACTGCAAGCACAGTAGGCTCTTGCCCTACTGTTATCCAAATTAGTTGGACGCCCCGGCCCTAAAAGTTACCCAGCACCATCGCCCGACCGTAACCAACCCTGGCATTAGAGAAATGGCATTGCGATTTAACGTCCTTTTCGACAGTATTTCAGTCATAGCAGGTCAATTGATAGATGATAATGATTAATGAAAGGCTGTGTGCAATGGCAGCCCGTTTACGTTTTAAAATATTCTTGCCTCAAGCGGTGATCGAACCCGGAACCGCATAATATCATTTATCATATGACGTCGCATCTGAGAGTGTAATAAAGCCATGCATTAAATGCAATAATCCGCTAGTGGATTAAATATGCAAATTACGTCGTAACGTTATATGTTGACGTCCATAAAACGTCGCGTGTTCTAATGGCGAAATCGTGACGTTTTAATGCAAATTCTGCTGATAAAATGCGATTTTAGTGTCATATGATACATAGAATCTTGCATTCGTGCTCCTGTATTATTGAATTTATTAAACTCGTTGGGGGAAAACCGATAAGATGCTCGGCAAAGCCTCGCATCTTATCTTTTTCCCCAACTCGTTTAATAAATTCAATAATACATGAGCACTCATGTAAGATCCTCTATTAAGCTGAGCATACACATTATCTTTTCTGATGAAACCCTTGAAATAAGACTTGTAATTAGCAAGCATGCATGCATTTCATGACTGTACACCGCTTACCATTCGTCTGTCATTTAGTTTATTATTGTTATTATTATTATTATTATTATTATTATGTATTTCCTTTCTTCTTCCCTAACACATCGAGAAAAGCAAACAATGCTGAATGTTAAATAAGACATTATAACTGGAAAATATGTTTAGCATAATGTTAAAGCAAAAATAAGAAAATTATTAGAGATGCTAACAATTGTATTAAATGGAAGGATATAGAAATAATGTTTCTCCTTGTGAATTCTCGGAATAATGATTTCTGTCACGCCTGTGTTGTTTCAAAAGTTTAAAGAAAACTACAATGACATATCTTTAAAAAATACAAAAGTAACAACAGTTTTCAAACGTGCTAACTGATATGTTTTGGTGGTGCGCTAATGCGTGGGACAACACTGCTACGTGTAACAAGACATGCATTGTGCAGGGCCTGTCCAGTTACCCCAAGGGCCTACTAAAGTTAACATGGTCGGAGACGCATGCTTGAAAAAAAAGATAAATTGTCTGCCAAATAATTTCTTGTGTCCTAACTAAGAAAATGGATACCCACAGCAGAATGTGTATTTTGTCTTAGAGCAGAGATTTGGACATTTGACCACGGTAATAATTGCCTATATTTGTTCCAAACGAAGTTCGTGTTGCAAGTTTGATTTTAATAATTAAAATGTATTAACAGTATAGTTCCAATCCAGAATGTGGTAGCAGACATAGTGCATAATAATGATTGCCCGAGGAAACCTGTCCAGCAACATGCATGAACATACCAAATGATCCGCCTGTTTTACACATGATTAAATCATGATATAATTTTTATCGTTATACTTCCTGATTAAATGTAATATATCACAAGGGTTGTTTACTTATTCCGTTCATACAATCTGTATCTTAACAGGTAGAGGATGTCAAAAATGAGAATTTTGCTTATGCGTAAGATGATATCTGCAGTAGATGATATCTTCAGTATCGACACACAGAATGAATTTTCGTGGAACGGAACTCATTAACTGTCAGTGACACATTGTTCGTATAAAAATGCTACAAGTCATCAGAGTTATACGTAGAAATCCCCACGTTTGTACTCATATTGACGCAACAATACGTATAAACATGGTGACTATCAGCACGTTAGGCCAGGTTTTACATGATATAAGGTGTTGCCTACATATAAAGCTGTAAGCTTGTAAACTTACCCTTAGACGGATGACATAAATGAGCCGCGACACGACAAAACCAACAATGTGGTTGTGCGCCCAGCGCAGACTCAGATCAGCCTGGGCATCCGCCCAGTCTGATCAGAGTCTTCGCTGTCCGCATGGAGGTAGCTTAGACCCTTAGCTACCATTTGAGCTCTTAACGAAGAGCCTTATCAAACTGGGCAGATGCCCAGGCTGATCTGAGTCTGGACTGGGCGCACAGCCACATTGTTGGTTTTCTCGTGTCGCGGCTCAAATGTCGTACAAAAATACTCATACCGAGAATTTTTGGGTGAACATGCTAGTATATAAATAATTAAGGCATAGGGCTATTGACATTATTGTGCTTTGCGCTTTTGCTACCGACTAAACCATGGGTTACATTATCTTTATTTGCTGCCTGATGTTGTTGCCTGCGTCGCTTGCTATTTCTGACTCTGGATCAGGGTATGTGTTCTTATTCAACTAACTAACTGAGCCGCTACACGAGAAAACCAACAAAGTGGTTGTGCGCCCAGTGCAGACTCAAATCAGCCTGGGTATCCGCCCAGTTTAATCAGAATCTTTGCCTAGCGCTCAAAGGGTAGCTAAGGATCTAAGCTACCGCCATGCGGACAGCGAAGACCCTGATCAGACTGGGCGGATGCCCAGGCTGATCTGAGCAGACTGGGTGGATGCCCAGGCTGATCTGAGTCTGCATTGGGCACACAACCACATTGTTCGTTCTGTCGTGTCGCGGCTCAATTTATCTTTAAAGCGCCAAAATGCAGACATCAGCATTCACGTCTGCAAAATTTCAAGAAAGGTTTTGATCAAGGTATAACACAGACAGAATTCAAAAACTATAGGTTAGGAGTGTAGATACATAAGAGGCCACTCAAAAGGATTGCCTCATCTCAATCTGCGCTGTTTACGAATTCAAATCTGTTTTCATTATTTCTCATTTATTTATCTACATGTATCATTTTTTTTTTCTTTTTCTTTTTCGTTCGTCTAAGCTTTATGAGCATAGAGCTTTTGTAGCTTACTGTACATATAGGTCGTTTATGGTGAGGATTACATGTAATACGCGGCTGCTCTAAGGCACTAGCGTAAATAAGGGTGCCTAAAATACATCACCAAAACAGATTTTCACCAGGCTATAGCAAACTACATGTGGCCATAAAATCTAACAAATCGTCAAGAAAATAGGGAACTGTATAATTCTTGAAAATTTTCTTTTAACACTCAACATTTTCTAATGCAGGGGAGCAACTTTTTGTGGCCTTTGTCCTTTGGTTCTTGTACATGTAGCTATAAAACTGGAGGGGGGAAGGAGGAGTGTAATGTAGCATCGCAAATAACATTGCTATCATACAAAGCGATTCAATAGATCAGAGACTCCGAATTTCGTTCCTGTGCGGGTTCTTTAACTACAAGAGCAACCTTTGAAGACTTTTTGTACGCCTGTTTAAGATCATCCACAACAGCGAGTGGGTTGTCAACCGTGCTGGCGGACAATTTTTTTTCACCATGCCCATAAACACAGATCTTGAACTTTATGAATTATATCATGCTGAAGTTTGCGCTTTCTAGCTCTAGTGAACACTAGCAAGTGTGGTATTCTGCAGAATTGATAATGCATCTAAAACATGTAGATGGAATGTAAAAAAATGTAACCCTGATCACGAGGAGCAGTCAGGTTTGCGTCTGCATTGTTGGCTTTACCCTATCTATGCCACTGCTTGGAATTCTTACTGTATATAGAGAATAATTGAGCCGCGTCACGACAATACCAACAATGTGGTTGTGCGCCTAGTGAAGACTCAAATCAGCCTGGGCAGCCGCCCAGTTTGATCAGATTCTTCGTTAAGTACTCAAAGGGTAGCTAAGGGTTTAAGCTACGTTTATGCGGACAGCGAAGACTCTGATCAGACTGGGCGGATGCCCAGGCTGATCTGAGTCTGCGCTGGGCGCACAACTACATTGTTGGTTTTGTCGTGTCGCGGCTCAATTATCATGTTAGTGTCTGTTGATATCAAGTTTATCAAACGAGACCAGAAACTGCGTAGGAATGGCGAGGCTTGCCGGGCCAGTCTGTCGTGTTTCTGGTCGAGCCTGATAAACTAGATTTCAAAAGACACTAACATATTTTCTATTTATCGTGCATCAATTAAAGATTTTACGGCGTAAAGAGCGGCAAACAAATGATAAGCAAACGCAGTTTTGTTCGAACTTGCTGACGTCGCGCATGCGTTATGAGGCGGTGATGTCAGTTTGATATCACGGACAACGTCAGTATGTAGCCAATCGTCTTCAGAGAGCGCTTCTAAAGGCATCGCCTGATAACAGTGGCGCAAGCGAAGTTCTAAAGTGACATGATATCACATCATGTATCATACCCCAGATATCAGGTGAATTTTGCAGCACGTGCATGTTTAAATGAGCAATGTTTCCACTGTATTTAAAAAAGATAAAAGTCGTCTTCATTACGGACATAATGCAATTCTGCAAGAAAAAACCTTGCTTGATAAGCAGATACCGCTATATAGAGATTGCAGTGTAATGTCAGTTAGGATTACAGCATAAATCATAATAGCAGTTTTTGAGAGTCATGCTTCCCCCCACCCCCTCCCTCTTTCCCATTTTTATTTTATTTATTTATTTATTTTGCACCGTGGCTGCATTCGTGAGGGGCTGAATCACACCACCGACATAAATGATTAGCCCCTGTAGAAAAACTTCAGCTGTCAGTAAATTGGAAAACTATTGCTATCTATTGGTTGTTCGTTACAGGATTGGGTTGGCTCTTCTCCTTGTGAAAGAAGTTGCCAAACTCGAAGTCGCTGTGGATGACATGAAATCCAGACTAGAAACCATGGAGACGAAATCAACCAATGAAGTAACAGTACAAGATATCGAAGACCTTCGGTACGAAATTGAGGCCCAGTCACAAGAAATAGAAACAATCAAGAATGAAATGAAAGAAATGACAAAACCAGCTGTCGCCGTAAAAGTTGAACTCTCAAAAGACACCAGGCTGATTAACGGTCACGCAATAAACTACGATAAAGTTATTACAAATGTAGGCGATGCTTACAATACAATTTCTGGCAAGTTTGTCGCACCAGTCAGCGGTACTTATATTTTCTCATTGACGTCTTGTTCTCTTAGACATAACTGGGATAGACTGATAATTGTTAATAAGGGAGTCGAAATTGGAAGAGTGTTGTCTGGAGAGGACACTGACTACAATTCTTGTAACTCAGTCCTGACCACGGCTTATGTGCAGTCAGGATCGGCCGTATGGGTTGAGCGCCTAGATGGTACTGTGTCTGCGACACAAGTGCATTTTAACGGAGCTTCTTTTTCTGCAGTTCTCGTTGCTTAACCGATTTACGCCCTATGAACTATTCTGTCCTTTCGCCTGGCGGACTCTTCAGTCCATATAAATTGTATGAGTCCATTTGTCAATTAAGGAATATATGAGCCGCGACACGAGAAAACCAACAATGTGGTTATGCGCTCAGCGAAGACTCAGATCAGCCTGGGCAGCCAACCAGTTTGATCAGACTCTTCGTTAAGTGCTCAAAGGGTAGGTAAGGGTCTAAGCCACCTCCATGCGGACAGCGAAGACTCTGATCAGACTGGGCGGCTCATATGTTTTACTGAAATTCTTAACGTATTTTTACACCATTTTTATATTATCTGTACATAGGAGAAACACATATTTATCCAATGCAAAAAGTGTAGACCCTGATCGGACGCCGCGTTTTGCGGCGTCCGATCTAGGTATTCACTGTTTGTAAATGTCCCTTTTGAGACATAAGGCGTCTTCATAGTCCTAGCAAAGGTTGAAAAGCATCTAAACACAAATCATCATGAAAGGCGCTTCAACCTTCAGGTTTGGTAAAAAAAATCAAGGTTGACGTGCAGATACTGAGTCATTATAACTGACATAGAGCAGTTTGAAAAGCGCAAAATCGCTCCACAAGATGAAATGTTCTTGTCTGATTCCCCGTAGAGCGATGGATTTTATACAAAAGCGGGACGATGAACTAGGTCCCACGCCTGTACATTGTATTTTTACCATTTTAAAGTTTTCAAGATTAAATCTTCAAAATCTTCATTTCGTTAAAATCAGTGGTGTTTTATATGTTTAAAACTGGATCACTTTCATTTACAAAGACGCAAGTATGGTGAGACGCTTGCTGCGATGCCTTACGATAAAATACTTCATGCTGATGGAGGAATAGGGTCTTTAAACTTACAAGATGATCGGAGACACGAGAGAAAATAAAATCATATATCTAGGACTGTTATTTGTAAAAAAAGACTTCTAATTTGTGTCAAACATTCCCTTTTAAAACTGTTCCTTCTGCCCTTAACGTGCATGGGTACACCGTCAGTTTCTTTAGTTCCTATTTATCTTATTTTTATTTTTTATTTTAGTATATTTTTTTCGCCATTTTTTGAAATAAAACGAAACGGCATGACTTGTATGATTGTTTTCCTTTTTGCTTTCCTTGACAACGAAATACTTCCAAGATGGGGGCTGCTCTAAGAGTGAGAAGTCCCTGATGACAAGGGAGACAATTATTTTCTTTTTACGTTCCCTGTAATTGTTCACACTCGAATAAAGTATCGTAAAGGACCTCGTATGATAAGGCCCATATTTGGCCCCCAGAAAACTCATTTTTTAAAAGTTCTATTTCAATAACTAAAATGCATTCATAGGAAAGTTCTAACCTAAAATTTAACAGCAAATACAAAATCAACCAGTTCTTGCATAAAATATTTGTGTTTTAAATCTTGAACATACTCATACCCTCAGCGGATTCTGACGCAAATGACGAATTTGGAAGCCTTTGCGGCTTTCAAAATATATGAGCCCGGCCTCAAGCACATTTTATATTTTATATGCAGACATAGTTTTGATTTATATACATGCCATGAAAATATTAAATGTGCTGGAGACCGGGCTCTATGTTTATCTTTAACTTTTTGTTACCAAACTGGCAGCGTTTGGATCATTTTCCCTGTTTTTTTGTTTTTTGTTGTTGTTTTTTTCAACATAAAAACGCCCATATCTCCGCTCATAGACAAAATAAACACATGTTGTGCGTATTCATTTTCTTAGTTAGAAAACAAGGAATAATTTGGTAGACATTTCATTTTGATTTGTTGAAATTTTTTGGTTAGCGTCTCTGGACTTGCAAACTTGAGTGGGTGGGGTACCTTGGCAGGCCTTGTGAAGTGCACAGGTAATTAGCCGTGTTACCGAAGTATAGCATTTCATCAAAAGCCTATTATCAAGAGCTTTCAAAAGCTATTGTAAATGACTTATTTCTTTAAAGGAAAAATAATTAAACTCAGTTTTTCTTGCAATTTTCCTTCATCTTATTGAACCAACATAGGCATGTCAGAAATCATGTTATTCTGAAAATCAACAGAAGTGAAGCATATTATTTCTGTTTGTTCCCATACACACAAATGATAAGCAATAGAAACAATGCAATTTAAAGAGAATTTGAATGGAGGCCAAAAATGGCCCTTATCATACCAAGTCCTTTCCAAAACTTTGGACACCTAAGTAATTACCGTAGCCGTCTAAAAAGGAACAGTTTTGTTTTTTAATGCTGTAATGAGTAAAAAAGGATACAGACTGAGTGGCAAACAGTGCAGACGTTGATCAGACTGCTCACGAGCAGTCTGATCTTGATCGCACTGTTTGCTTAGAGATCTATCTGCCCCAATATTTAGAAATTTACGGTAAATACAATGATTGTTCTGTTTTTGTATTATTGTTTCAACCAAAACCGCCAAATAAAATTTTGAAAGTTGTTGCTAGAGCAATACAAAATTCAGCTCATTTTTATAATGAAGTCTTTCATTGAGGCGGTTCTAATGAAAATCACGTCGTATGTTCGGGGGAAAAACCCAGATCATTAAAACCTTCTTTTATCTGGAGTTATGGAGGTATGTGTTTCTAACCGTACAGGCATTAATGTGCAGCTCTAGTGTCAATGTTAAGTGAGGAGGCTCGTGCACAAACGGGAAACTGAGGGTAATTTTGAGCTGCATCACGGGGGTAATACCAATGGTTATACCTATGTTGTCGACCGAGCCGGTACTGCGTATCAGAATAACAGAATTAACTGAGGAGATTGGATAACTGCCATGTTTTTCTGCAATTTTACAACGGAAATAGCAAACTGACCACCTGTTCTTCGAGCAAATGTATCGCTGCCCACTTTTCATTCTCTTTTTTGTTTTGTGACTTTAAATAGAAATTGGTCAAAGGTCTACCGTTTTGTTCAGCTTGTATAGCTTTTAATGTTTTGTCTGCTTTAGTTTATTTCAATATTTTTTTATTATTATTATTTTCCGAAGACATACACATTTGTTCTATGCTATTAGTGGCTTCACTGATCAGACGCCGCGTTTTACGGCGTCTGCTCTGGGACTGAACTGTTTGCCTATGTCACATTGTTGGATGCTAGGCATAATTGGGTTAAGATCCCCATCCCCACAACGCCACATCGAGTGTTAGAAGAAAAAAGAACACCCTGAAAGGTGTCCTTAAAACCCTTCTTTAATCAAATCTGGGTCCGAGGTTATAAAACTCGAGTAATATGAAATAGGCGCCACCTAAATTGCAACCAACCTACATTATGACTCCAGTAAAAAACTGAAACAAGAAAATTGTAGCACAGCTGCAAGGATAGCTCCTTTTGTTATGAGATTGATAGACTGATTGATTGATTGATTGATTGAATTTACCATTTTCGGTCGACAGCTGATCAACACATTCGTATCACGAGACATTAAATAAATGATAATGAAATGAGAATAAAAAAGTAGGCCTAGGCAAGAGATAGAACAGGGGACAGGTGCTTTGAAGAGACAGGCAGACAGACAGAGAGAATGGTACCACTGGCAACCGTAAAACCCTGCACAGTATCAGCAGCCAATGGTGACATTGGCAACGTAGGCACCACTGGCAAAATTGCCAATGTCACCACTGGCAGTTCTTTGGTAGAGCCAATGGCGCCAATGGTACCACTGGTAGAGCCGATGGCGCCAATAGCACCATTGCAGAGCCAATATTTTTCTGTGCTTAGAAATTTTTAGTTTTTCTAATTTATTGTAGGGAAAAATTCTCCTGTGTCAACTCGAGTGTTTATGATGGGTTCAATAAATTGCCATATTGAATGACGCAAATTTCCCGCCATGGTAATTTTTACCACGCCCTAAGTTGTCTGCAGTATTGGCAGCCAATGGTTGGCAATACTGGTTTCAATGATAGAGCCAATGGTGCCAATATTGGAACTCAGAGCGGCATTGGCATGTAAATAGTGACATTGGCAAAACCCCGAACGCAACCAGTATTGGTTTTGATGTCACACATAAAAGATGCAACGTCGTACTGGCGCTTCATCCAATCGATTGCTAGAGTATTTATATAACTGAGGGAAAACCGATAGGCCTAGTGGAAGTCATAAGCTGTTTTGCAGAAAGACTCCGTTTTTCCGTAAGCCCGTGTCGTTTCCAGAAAGTTGTAAGGCTTGCTAGCTACATCACGTGTGCACTTGCTTGCTGCCGACCTGGAAATTATATGATGCGTGTCACCAATAAACAGCTGCCGAGAAGCTGCAGGGACGAGGTAAGGGTTGTTTGTGCTTCGAGCTGTACGGTCTTCTAGCGGAATTATGACGGCCATCATAGGATCTCTTTGGAACGCATAGGCCTTCGCGTGTTCCCAGGGAAGTGGCGGCGGAAGTTCAGGAATTTATTTTCGTCCACTCCAATAAAAATGCCAGCGTCTCATTTCTCCGTAATTCAGTGACACAAAAAATTCAAAGCCTTAGTGGTACGGAACAGAATAGAATAGAACAGAAATACGCCTTATCGTAAGGCAACCAACACTCGTTGTTCGGCGGCAAACAACTCGTTGGTTGGTTGCTATAATCTCAAACTCAAAACAAACCACACTGATTGGCTGCTTCCGAGCACAGGCATGCTCGGAAGCAGCCAACCAGTGTGCTTTATTTTGAGTTTGAGATTATTCTCAAGTTTTATAACCTCGAAGCAAGAGCCCGGTTGTTCAAAGCATCGTTACCTTAAAAAAGTCGTTAGTCAATGATTTGGTATGTTTTCAAGTACACATTAACTTTCTTTCACTGGCAACATCGTTGTTTTTGAACAACCCTGGACGCTATGTGTTTCTCAGCATACATTTCCATAGTGATTTACTATGACTTTATTGTTGCATAACAGACGGGCGGATGGACGGGACGACTTGCGATTTTACGTCCTTTTCAACGGTATTTCAGTCATATCAGGACGATGGGCGGGTGATAAAAAAGGCTGTGTGCAATGGAAGCCCATTTACGATGAAAAAAAAAATCCGCCTCTAGCGGGGCTCGAACCCGCGACCGCTAGAACAGTAGGCCAGCGCTTAACCCACTGAGCTACCGGGACTCCTTGCATAACAGCAGCTCAGTAAATCAAACGCTGGCTTGCTGACCGCGGTCTCGGAAATGATTTCCGTTGGATGTTGGAATCTTTGCAGTCAGCTGCACACAACATCTTATCAACACCCTCCCATCGCCTTGATAAGACGGCAATACTGTTCAAAGGACTTAAAATCGCAGGAACTCTTCTTTACACAGACAGAACACAATATCAGAACATGTTTGTCATTGCAAGAGCATACTCCCTGATTACCGCTGCAACTCATGTGCTTATCCCATGTAAAAACAAGCAGAAAACCGGATGATTTTCAATCTCTTACAACAGACACGCTACGCTTCGTCAATTGCTGCCGACTTTTTCGGCTTTAGCCGTTTAACCTTACTTTTGAACTACAATTTATATATTTCTTTGGCAAATATAAATACAACAGGGATTTTGATGTATGTAGCTTTCTTTCGCTGTCTCTTTCTATTTTCAGTTTAATCTGACTGTTGGCCCATAAACCTTGTCCTGATGAATCTTGATATTTCGGTGCAAATCGCTTTTTGCCAAAGAACATTTCGCCTGTTATGTCGCTCATGTAAAATATGAAACCAACAAAATAACTTGACACAGAAATGTAAGACGAAATTAAGTAATTGTTGCTGGCTTAGTTGTTGATGCTGTGTTGGAACTGCGACTCTTATAAGATTATATGTGGTGCGGTCGGCCAACCAATCCCCATTGTCATGTGCAACACAGACAGACCCCAGTCAAAATTTAACAAAATCGAAACTCCAACACCACCAACAAATACATGTATATATATCAATATGCGCATCCGTACAATCTGATCAGGGCGTTCGCTATCTTACATGTACCTAACTCAGACATATTACAATACACACTTCTATTTAATCTAATTGAAATCTTAAAAAGTTCCTTCAAGAGCAGAGAATACATACAGATGTAGGAACATGGGCCAGACTACGTAGTTTCGACTAATTAAGCCTCGTCAGTGACCCTGACCAAATTGGTGACGAAACCAGAAAAAAGCATACTGTAATTTCTTAATTTTAATTGGGCAGTCGATTCAAAGACTGATTAATTTCAAAAGGTTCCGAATAATATAAAAGACGATGATCTAGAATAATAGTCTAAATCGATCTCAAATTTTAGATTTCTCAAAATCTATCATCTGATCTCAAAGGATGTGAATAAAATATAATCTGCACTATGGATGATTTACGGAGAGACATATTACGGCCGCCACACGGCACAACACCAGCTGCAGTGAGGTAAAATTAAAATCTTAAAAAATCCTTCAAGAGCAGAGAACATATACAGAAGTACGAACATGCTAAGCCGATTATCTTTCTTTAAAAGATATTTCTTGTTTAAGATGTATCCATTTTGTACCAGTTCAAGTAAATCTGGAATCGTAATTATGACATCTCTTTCAGTAAGACGATGCAAATTTACAATGACCAGTGCGTCGGGTTGCGTAGCGAATCAAGTAGTCCACATTCTAGTCTAGGGGCCAACTTAGAAAATGGCTCTAAAATAGATTCTTTTTCAACCCATCTGGTAGAAAATTTCCAATGGTGTTTTCATTCAACACGTCTTCACTTCTTTCCAGGCGACAATTTCCTGGAACGTCGTATCTTGCAAATGCCATAGCTAGATAACGGAAGAATACTAACATTAGAGGAGCGGCGGTGGCTTCTACTTGTCTGTTCAAGTTCCTTAGCTTAGTTCAGAACGGTTCTACATAATTTTGCTGGTAGACTCGAGAAATAATACTGAAGTAAGAATACGGTACCAGAAATAGGATGTTGACGTCGGTTAAGATATATCAATTGCTCCATGTGAAATCGCATTTTTTCAGGGAGCTACAATATCATAATAAAATTAATATTTCAAGAAGATGCGTTAACTACAGCTGAATTATTTCCTAAAATGACATTTATTGTTATCAGAAGTGGTCGCGAGATGTTGATATGTAGAAATTAAAGAAAATATATACCGCGAGCCTCTTTGAACCGCAATATGACAAAACCAACAAAGTGGCATATGCGCCCAGCGAAGACTCAGATCATTTTATCCTTCCACCCAGCCTGATCAGAGAATTCGCTGTCAGCATGAAGCTAGATTATACCATTGGCCACCTTTTGAGCGCACAGCGAAGACTCTGATCAGACTGGGTGGATGCCCAGGCTGATCTGAGTATTCGCTGTGCGCACGTTTTGTCGTGTCGCGGCTCAATATTCTTTGCAGCCTTTAAAAACTAGAGGCAAGCGTCCAAAACTAGAAATTTGCTAGCATTCTGTAATATCGTTTTGCCTAGTTTCCACACTTGTTTGGTAATGTGATATACTAACTTTTTTAAATATACTGCTCAAAATAAGTAAGGGATATTAAGACATTTAAGGCAGCAGAAGTAAGGAAAACAAGTAAATGAATATTAAACTGTTATAATTCATAAAAGAAATATTCATAGAGACCCTCAATATGAATATTGAAACGATTAACCTTGTCACGTGAACTAGAATAAATTGGAAGTAGACAAGGGGTCGATACCCAAATTTCACACGAATCCAGCGCAGCAGTAACCGATAATTTTTATGCAAACTTTATTAAGGCAGATGCCTAATGCCTTAATTAAGAAGATACAGATACTTTTTTCATGCGGTTTTATCACAGGAGAAAATGATAGGGGTAAAAGATACCATTGTGTGGTGAATTGTCTATCATATGGTGACATTTGTAACAGCCCTACACCTAAAATAACGCAATAAAGCCTATTAAAGTGGGTGTTTTCAGTTTGGAAAATTATGTAGAATTTTATTATTCACAGAATCTGAGGGTCCAAAAGAATTTTTTTCGCCGATGTGAAACTGAGGTGTAGACCCCATGGTCCTATATGTGCTGCTCAAGGTTACATGACCGGCATTGATTGTTTCTGGTTTAGTTGAATATTGTTACCTGAATAGTGTTCTGTCAATATACAACAATAAACTAACCCAGGCATTATTATTAATTTTTCTACACGCTTCTATGTCATAATATCCCCTACTTTCTGTGAGCAGTATATAAGGCAACCATGTTAGAACACGAATTCTTGTAACTGGAAGGCATTATAAACAAATATGCAGGAATTTTCTTCCCCTCACCTCTTGTAAAAGATGCCTCTTTTTGCAATTTCTCCGCCGGTGTCGCCTTCATCTTTGCATTTTAAAACCTGCCATTTCTTAGAAAGTATGGGACGAAACTACTCTAAAACACAGCATCATATTTACATAAAATATACTGAAACCAGGTAAGAGCGAACTGCCGAATAGAAATACGAAATACAAAATGTTTCGTCCAAAGTGACAATAACTGCTATGGACAAGATATCCCTAGTGGCTCAAAAGTAGCTCTGATGTCGCTCTGACGTCGCGCACAGTGTCCATGCAATTTATTAAATATAATACAAGTACCTCGTACATTTTCATAGAAATTCTCGATAAACATATTGTTTTTATGTTCTCCCACCATGGGGGGACATATTGTTTTTGGTGTGGATCCCGTCGGCGTCGGCGTCCGCGTCAGCGTCCGCGTCGGCGTAGCTTCTTGTCTGCACTCTATCTCCTGAAGGGATGCATGGATTTTGATTAAACTGGCACAGATACATGACTTGGAGGGTGTAAAACTGATTAGATTTTGGTGACCTTGACCTTATTTTCAAGGTCACAGGAGGTCAAAGAAGGGTGAAAAATAGCTTGTCTGCACCATATCTCCTGAAGGAATTGATGGATTTTTACCAAACTGGCACAGATATATCATTGGGAGATGGCAAAGAACTGGTTAGGTTTTGGTGACCTTGACCCGATTTTCAAGGTCACAGGAGGTCAAAGAGTATTGAAAAATGCCTTGTTTGCACCATAACTCCTGAAGAAACTGATGGATTTTTACCAAACTGGCACAGATATATTACTGGGAAATGGCAAAGAACTGATTGGATTTTGGTGACCTTGAGCCCATTTTCAAGGTCACAGGAGGTCAAAGCGTGTTGAAAAATGCCTTGTCTGCACCATATCTCCTGACAGAATTGATGGATTTTTACCAAACTAGCACAGATATATTACTGGGAAATGGCAAACAACTGATTAGATTTTGGTGACCTTGACCTCATTTTCAAGGTCGCAGGTGGTCAAAGAGTGTTGAAAAATGCCTTTTCCGCACCATATCTCATGAATGGATAAATGGATTTAAATCAAACTGCCATAGATTCATCATTGGGAAATGGCAAAGAACTGATTAAATTTCGGTGACATTGACCCCATTTTCAAGGTCACAGGAGGTCAAAGAGTGTTGAAAAATGCCATGCCTGCACAATATCTCCTGAATGGACGGATAGATTTGAACCAAACTTGCATCTTGCACTGGGAGATGGCAAAGAAGTGATTAGATTTTTGTGACCTTGACCTCATTTTCAAGGTCACAGGGGGTCAAAGAGTATGTCTGTACCATATCTCCTGAATGGACGGATGGATTTGAACCAAACTGTCACAGATGCATCACTGGGAGATGGAAAATAAGTGATAAAATTTTGGTGACCTTGACCCTATTTCAAGGTCACAGTAGGTCTTTGCTTGACAGCATTTAGGGAAAATGATACTGCTGGGAAAGCGCAGGTGGGGGGACATCTTTTTTGTCCAAAAACATTTCTAGTAAAGAATTCGGAAGATTGGGTTATACTTACTTTTTGTATAAAAAATGAGTAAATAGAAAAAACTCAATCATTTGTCTGCTTTGTCCCTACACGTGTCGGAAAACGCAAGAAAAGACTCATATTTTAAAATGGTCGATTTCTTTAATGAGTATTGCTTTAGAATGCACATTGTAATTGCGATTGTAAACCCACGAGAACGGGAAAAGCTATGTACATTTGAGCCACGACACCACAAAACCAACAAAGTGGCATGTGCGCCAAGCTAAGACTCGAATCAGCCCGGGCATCCGCTCAGTCTGATCAGAGTCTGTGCTGTAGCATAAAGGTAGCTAAGACCCTTAGCTACTCTTTAAGCCTACAGCAGAGACTCTGATAAGATTGGATTGATGCCCAGGCTGATCTGAGTCTGCGGTGGGCGCAAAACGACTTTGTTGGTTTTGTCGTGTCGCGGCACAGATATGGACTGTCCTCATGCAAAAAGTACATCGTATTTTACATTACATCGATTGGCGGAGAAAAAGAAACGACCGACGAACAACGACCGACAGATTAGCCTTAAATTTCCTTGAGCCTTCAAAGGAAAAGAATCGTTTCAACATTTAACTTGTGTAAAATTCGCGAATTATTTAGAATGCAACATATTTGAGCCGCGACACGAGAAAACCAACAATGTGGTTGTGCGTCCAGCGCAGACTCAGATCAGCCTGGGCATCCGCCCAGTCTGGTCAGAGTCTTCGCTGTCCGCATGAAGGTAGCTTAGACCCTTAGCTACCCTTTAAGCCCTTTGCGAATAGTCTGACCGGACTGGGCTGTTGCCAAAGTTGATCTGAGTCTGCACAGGGCGCACAACCACTTTGTTGGTTTTCTCGTGTCGCGGCTCATTTGCATATTAAACCATCTCAATAATGACTGCTGCTTATTTCATAAAGCTACAATTCCGAAAAATGTGTCTTGCTGACTGACGTATAATAATTCCGGATGAGAAACAGTAAGGCAAATGGTATCCCCATTCTGGAATTCGTCGCTTCGCATCATAGTTACAGGTTGTATCGGCTTTTTTCCCCCGTTTTGGCCTTCACCTCTAACGGTGTGCACGTTCTTAGCAATCATGGCAACGGTATTATTCCTAAATCTTATCAAAGTGATATAACTGTTCTTGGTTCTTGAAGGTCCTCTACCAAGGACAGTGGATGTGAAGCTTAACTGCACAGATGTCAGGTAACGCCCATCTCTGGTTATTTGTAGACAGTCATGTGTCATATCCTTATATTTGAATAGTACGTGGTTTATACCATTGAGATAGTCACCAGGACCTCTGTGAGACCATAACAGCTTAGGGGGCTTATCTGTGAAACAAGACAATAACACAGAAATGTTTTATAAAGTAAATAAGCAAAACAAAAAACAAAAAACAAAAAAAAAAAAAAAAAAGGAAGGAGAAGACGAAAACCACGACATATGCAACAAAACATCAGTCGTTTCATGTGTCTTTACTTGTCTTAGTGAACGTTTTATCTGTTTCCATGGCCACGACAGAAATTTTATTCACGAAAATTCCAATTAGAAAGCGATCATGATATCAATAATGCACAGAATATTCCTAGTACTAAATAACAACACAAATGGCGAAATGCCTATTGAAATTGCAGTGAACAAATAATATCAGGGTTCGAGCCAAAGTAGATTTATTTGTTGTCGTTCAGTAATTTAGCAATGAGCAAGACAGTCGTCCTATTTCAAGTGTTTGTTGTGATTTCCTCTATATCTTATGGTTCTTGATGTAGGAGTAGTCACTCATGCTACCACGTCAATGCCACACTTTAAATCACATCTTTATTTCCGTGAAAATTACCCTAAATTTTCTGAAAATTGTCACACTTTCTTTTTTCATGAAACTTTATGAGCTCTTCTAGCTCATGAATCTTTTACGGCCTTTTAATTTTCAAAAGCTCAGCTACACTTGAAAAAGTCATGGTCGAAAGTCCGGGACCATGAAAATTTACAAGCAGTTCTAAGATATTTTTTTTTTTTGAACAGACAATTGCCACTGTTTTATAGTAAAAATAATGGTAATGAATATAATTCTAACAATAACTTCATTGCCGGTTTCATAATAACTATAATAATAATAATAACAATAATAAAAATAATCATCATTGTTATTATTTTAACGATAGAGGCAGCCAAGCATACGTCTCGTGTGTCTTTACTTTTCTGAGTGCATGTTTTAGCTGTTTCCACGGCCACAACAGTAATTATAGTAACGAAAAATCTAATACCCTTTCTACAAACTGAAGAGTTATCGAAAAGTAGGATTTATTTAAAAACATATAAACCACATATTTTACTCCAATTAAACTCTCGGGCATATTTAGGAGATGCTTGCCTATACAAGTTCTTATATGAAAATATTCGGCTTCAGGATCAGTACGATACAAGATTTTTATTATCCCTAGCCATATGAAATATACATGTAGATTACGTTTGCTGTATTTATACAAAATAAAACGTGTGCTCTTACCGAGTAAGGAAGACTGATTCAATGACAGCTGTGCACCAACACCCATGTGGCCTTGACCCCTGAACTGTGTATCGCCGAATGACGTCATATTATCTTGGTCTTCACTGTTTAGCTATCAAAATCCGTAATTATTATTTAATAATGGAAATTGCAAAAACAGGCAGAACTTACTGAATCTAAATTCGATTATGTGCTTTTAAGCCTATTCACCTTTCCGAAGCTACGCCCAGTTTACCCAGCAAACACACAATGTTGAATCATCATTGAATAAATATTCAACGTCATGTCGATGTCGATTCAGCGTTGAATGCCCAGTGGGTAAACAAGTATGCAACTTTTCTGGGCGTAGAAGTTAAGAAAAACAGAAGTCATGTATAGTTTCTAAGCCTTGAAGTTCTATTATAGAGTTAGTCTAACTAGTAGTTAATGAGTCCCATTGAATTCAGAAATCGACGTTACGAGTTGTTACGTAAATATTGACCCAGTTAATGTTATGGTTCCCCTCTTCATTTAAATGTAAATAGACTTGGCACCAATATTTATTCTGGCCTGTTTACATCGCGGAATGATTATGTACAAAGTAGTTAGGTATTTTGTCAACGTATATTGGAAGTTTAAGACCTGAGTATCTCCATGTAATACATAAATTTATATAAAATACGATAACAGATATTTCTAGACTAATATGCACAGTGGAAGGAAATTAAACGACGATTATTTGAGCGTATGTGTATTCCGATTGGAAGAGTACTTCGGTCGAGGTCGACCATCTCGCTGATGAAGTGTCTTCGTATTTTCCTAGGAACATCGTTACGAGATTTGAACAACAACGTCATCTCAATATTCAATCGATCTTGATAACGCTAAGTTATTAAAAAATAATAATTCAGTCCATGAAAGATTTAATTGTTGAATTTTGAGCTCGCATAACAAAATTTAAGCCGTGACCTAGATATTCGAGACGGTATCGGGACGTTTCGCACCAGGACGTTTCGTCCCAAACAGGCCAAAAGCCCGGGACGATTCGTCTAAGAACGTTTCGTCCCATATTCATTTAGATTTCATTGAGAGATATCCGTATCAAAACAAAAGAACGAATCTGAATACAAAATCCGATACATAAAACTGTACACTCGTGATTCTCACTGGCTTTAACTATAATGTTTAGTTCGTGAATTTATTGAAATTCAAAAAGATTTCTCAGCCTTAAAAAACGAAACCCAAGGATTTGTCAATGTAAGCGGAAGTAAATGTCACCAATACTGCGGTTTAAGCTAAGTCCTCGAGGATAATCCAGACAGTTACATTATTTTTTCTTTTGTTTAATTAGAAAAGTATACCATATATTGTATTCATATTTACAGGCATAGTTACTATATTGTACCGTTTGAAACAAGAGTAAAAGCTCTTTCAGTATGAAAATATAAGTTGCAATCCACCCACACTTGGTTCAAAACTTCATTATTTACAGGATGGGGTACAAGGTAAATATTATATAAAGGTCTCATCTTGCCAAACTAGCTACACTTTTGACTCATCCTGATGTTGAAAGAGTTGTTTTGAGGTATATTGGTGAGTTCAGAGACAGACTCACTTAACACCGGCATAACACCTATGAAGACCGGTCTGATTCCTACCTGCATAAAGATGCATCCTGCACTACCCAGAAACTTATCGATGAATACCGGTCTGCTAAGACACACTCACCGCACTACCTAGAAACATGTCAATGAACACCGGCCTGATTCCTTATCTTACCTGCTTTGACACACTCACTGCATTAACCAGAACTATTTGGATGAACACTTGTCTGAAACCTATCTTCTCAGACACACTGACCCCACTACTTAGAAACATACTGATGAACACCGGTCTAATAACTCTACCGTCCTACCTTAAAACATGTTGATGAACATCGGTCTGTTTCCTACCTGCTTAGACATATTCACCGCATTACCTAGAAACATGTCGATGAACACCAGTCATCAACGTGTTTCTAGGTAGTGCAGTGAATTGTCTAAAGAGGGTAAAATCAGACTGGTGTTCATTGACATGTTTCTAGGTAATGAGGTGATTATGTATAAGCAGGTAGGAATCAGACCGGTGTTCATTGACATGTTTCTAGGTAGTGGGATGATTGTGTCCGAGCATGTCAGGATCAGAAAAGTGTTCTTCGAAATGTTTCTAGGTAGTGCGGTGAGTGTATCTGAGCAAGTACATATCAGACATATATTAACTGACAGATTCCTACTTGCTTTGACAAACTCAGCGCACTACCTAGTAACATGTTAATGAAGACCAGTCATTGACATGTTTCTAAGTGGTGCAGTGAATTGTCTAAAGAGGTAAAATAAAACTGGTGTTCATCGACATGTTTCTTGGTAGTGTAGTGATCATGTCTAAGCAAGTAGGAATCAAACCATTCTTCTTCGACATGTTTTGAAATAGCGGAGTGATTGTGTTGGAGCAGGTCGGTATCAGATAAGTGTTCTTCAAAATGTTTCAAGGAAGTGCGGTGGGTGTATCTGAGCAAGTACGTATCAGACATACATGTATATTAATTGACTGATTCCTACCTGCTTTGACAAAGTCAGCGTACTACCTAGAAACATGTTGATGAACACCAGTCATTGACATGTTTCTAAGTAGTGCAGTGAATTGTCTAAAGAGGTAAAATTCAGATCGGTGTACTTCAAAATTTTTCTTGGTTGTGAAGTGATCATGTCTAACCAAGTAGGAATCAGACCGGAGTTCATCAATATGTTTCTAGGTAGTGTGGTGATTGTGTTTGAGCAGGCTGCTATCAGACAAGTGTTCTTCGAAATGTTTGTAGGCATTGCGGCTAGCAGTGCGGTTAGTGTATCTGAGCAAGTACGTATCAGACATATATTAATTATTAATTGACATGTTTAGAGGGAGTGCGGTATAGTTATTTGACTGGTTTTCATCGATGTGTTTCCAGGTGGTGAGATGAATGTGTCAGAGTGGGTAGGTATTAGACAAATGTTCAACCAAATGGTCCTAAGTAGTGCAGTGAATGTATTTAAGCCGGTAGAAATCAGACTGATGTCCATTGACATGTTTCTAGATACCATAAAATCAAAAAAGTGATATCACAAAATATGCACAATTGAGTAATATAACAAAATCCAATTAGTGATACCACAGAATAGAATAAGTGATATCACAAAATTGATTTTGTGATGACACGAGATCACAGCTACTTTGTGATATCTCTAATTCGATTTTGTTTATCACAACATCTATTTAGTGATGTCACATTCGATTTTGTGATATCACTATATCTTGTCGAGTTTGTGATCAGTAATTCGTTCCTAACTAGTAATATCAAGAAATCGATATTACAAAATCGATTTTGTGAGTTCAGTAAATCGATTTAGTAAACATACCATAACACATCCTCTATTACACTCAGGTCAGTCAGTGATAGCACATAATAGTTAGTGAAATCAGAAAATAATATGTGATATCACATACTTGAAATAAAGGTATCACAAAATCGAAATTGTGATATCACAAATTCGATTTTGTTGAACGAATTATTGATATCACAAACTCGGATTACTGATATCGCTAAATCAAATAAGTGATATCACACAAAAAGCGAATTTGTGATATCGAAAAATCATATGCACTTTACTTTTTGATATATCCAAATCTGTATAGTGATATCTATGACAGGCCATTCTACTAATTATAATGCATAGTAGATATCTAATATAGTATGTTAGATATCTAATATGCCAATTAAGATATCTAATATAACATATAAGATATATGACATATAAGGAAATCTTATATCCTCTATAAGATATCTGATACAGGATATATCTTATATAGAAAATAGGATATATTATAAAGGATATGAGTTATCTTACTTAATTTTTCACATAAGATGTCTTATATAATATATCAGATATCTTAAATAATATATTAGATATCTTGTATAGCATGTAAAATATCTTATATAATTAATCAGATATCTGATATATCAGATATGTTATATATTTAAATAAGATATCTCACATCCTATATAAGATACCATATCTGATATCGATATCTGATTTACAAAATAGGATATCTTATATGTGACACAAGACATCTTAAATGCTAAATCAGATTAGATATACTATGTTGCGTTTTATGGAAAAGTAAAATAAGATATACCTATACTAGATATCTTATATAGTATATAAGATATCTTATATGATATCTTATATACCTATACTAGATATAGAAGGTCCCTTTGTACGCGACAATGATCAGCATATTCACATAGTTCATTGTTGTTGTTTTTTTCTCGTGAAATTATTTAATTCAGATTTTTATATACTAAGGCCCGATTTCACGTCACAGTTAGTACTCAGATTAATAAGTCAGTGGTCTATTTTACCATAAGATGCAATGTAAAATTTTGGTGGTGAATGCTAATCCATGTATTAAGTGCGACGTGAAATTGGGCCTTTGGCCCGATTTCACGTCAAACTTAGTACATGGATTAGCATTCGGAACACCAAAATTTTACATTGCGCCTTACGGTAAAATAGACCACGGACTAGTTAATACGAATTATAACTGTGACGTGAAATCGGGCCTAAAACCAATTGGTATTTGTATTGCAACTAACATAAATCTCATTCATCTTAATTTATCATTCAGTCTGCACTACGAATTTTGGAATTCAGAATTCGAAATTCAGAATTGTGAAATAAGATAGGTAATTGGGCTATCGTAGGACATCGATACTTTTCGATTTTTATTGCCTTCCTTTAATTCAAAATAAAAATGCTGTGTTAGGTCCATATAGTTCAATTTTTCAGCTGCACTAAGGTCTTTTTGCGGATCTTTTAGTCTACATTAAACGCGGTCAATATTGTTCTGATTTACATGACCATGCATCATTCTTTAAGAGAAAATAGAGAAAAATGAACAAAAGGTTACACAGTTTTATTTATTTTTTTTTCTTAAAATGCAAGTCTTAAGTAAAAAATTGTGTTAGCCTAGTATTCTGCACTAGCTTACAAATCTTCTGATCAAAGATATGTTAGTGTGGTCATTTGTAACAAAATTAATACATCCTAAAACTAAAGTTTTTTTCGCGTGGCTATATCGAAGTAAGGAAATTTGTTGGGGTCGAAAACAAAACGGAAGAAGCCTCATCAGTATGCAATGGGATTCAAGTTTCATTTCAACAATCATTGCGACATTTACTTCTAACCTGCATAAACTAAGAAGTAAAATCAAACGCCCAATATAACATGACATTTCATGTTATAGTTTTTCTTGTTATCTTATTAAGGCAAAATCACGGACATATTTTAGGCATTTAACCGTGCGATCTTGCTTCTGGAACTATGTCGCATGCTCTATGGTCGGTTTAAACAATCAGGTGACATTTGAGACACATATTGGGCGTGGCTGGCATTGAGCATATAGGACTGCTCCAAACAGACTGTCATGGATGATATCATGACTGCTGAGAAACGGATCTGTTATACATAGGCATTTGATGGTTCGTGCTCAAAGAAAACTAAAGCTGTTCCATCCCCAAATTATTTTGACTGGCATGGAAGGTATCATGACTGCAGTGAAACAGGTCTGTTACACATTCTTCAGCATTGGCTGTTTTTATACCTAAAGAACACTGGAACTGTTTCATTCCCATTTGATTTTGACAAATATCATTAAGCTTGCTGTTAGCAATAATTTAGATCTAAAACGTGTATAGTGAATCATAAAAAAAATTAAAATGGGTGGATGAATGAATGACTTGCGAGTTTACGTCCTTTATAAAAGTATTTCAGTCATATCAGGACGATGGGTGAGTGATAATGAAAGGTTGTGTGCAATGAACCCTGTTTACAATTGAAAAGAGTCCCGCCTCCAGCGGGGCTCGGAACCCGGGACCGCTAGATCAGTAGGCCAGCGCTTAACCGGGCTCCTGAATTGTAAAGACCCTGGTCGAACTACTCATTGCGAAGGTCGTGGTTGAAATGCGCAGAAACAAATGCTGGTCTGTATTAGCCAGTGTCACAGTTTGAAGAGTAGGACAGAGCTCTAGATAAGAGGGAGTATTTGATGCTAATTAAGGATAATTTTTTTTATTTCTCATTGAAACCATATGTTGTGACCCCTCATCTGAACCGTCTCGGCGAGACGGTTCAGATGAGGGGTCACAACAGATGTTTTTATGCAGAATTAACAAAAATTATCCCTAATTATCACCAAATACTCCCCCTTATCTAGACCTCTGGTAGGAGTTTGAAGAGTAGGGTTTGTCTTGTTTGAAGCTGCTCTAGGGGAAATCCCACTAAGCATGCTTTAGTTTGTGAGCAATATTTTTTCTCTCCAAAATTTTGGCTTTTCTGAAGCCCTGAATCAGATATAATTGATTTTTGTCAAGGTTGCTCATGGAATGAATGGGTACAATAAGTTCCAAAAACTGGAGTTATTGTACAGTTTTAGGGTCCGCCTCTTCCGTTATTCTGTACTGTTGGCTCTACCTTCAGTAGTTATCTCAGTGTATGGGAAATTATTTTAACACTACTTCGAAGGGACATTGCACTACTCATGCTACAACATATATTGGCGTGGCCGCCATGTTGGTCATATGACATAGACTACTTGAACAAAGGTTTGTTTCCTCAACACCTGGGTACCCTATAAGAAAAGTAATAAGATAATGATAAAGTAAAGGCGATGATCAGGAATAAACACAATCAAATCCCACATTCCGCTCTCAACATCAATAGGGGAAGAAGCACATACACACAGAAATTGACACAAGTTTACGAAAGACACGCACAGTAAACCGAATAAGCAGCACTTTCCCAAACAGATGGTCATTCAGCTACCCAAATAACAGCATCAACATATATTTTTACTTATTTGGAATACAACACATAACAAAACAGAAGGCAGATTGGGCAGCAATACAGGCGATCAAACCGCCAGAGACCATAGACAAGCGGACACAGTACAATATAACATAGAGGAACCGCAACAGAAGTACCGCCTTGGAACGGTCAGCAAAAGATTACGGGGGAGGGAGTGGGGGCTAAAACTAGTTTTTTCCGGACCCAACCCTCGCCGTTAGTTTCCGCAACGGTTCAATCAAACAAAAGACGCTTATACCACACAACAGACTGAACAAACTGTACGGAAAACATTTAACAATGTCATCATTTGATCAGCCTTGTTAGCACTTGTGCACCCACTGCCAAATACCAAGAATCAAAGCTATCGGTCCATTTGTTGTTTCCCGGAGCATAATATTTTTATTAAAGTGTTTACCATATAAGTGTGTGGCGCGAATGTTGTCATGTGACCCATACGGTTTGAACAATGTTTCGTTCCCGCAAGCCTTGGCGAATCTAAATGGAATTTGGCTACAATCGGTCCAGTAGTTTCCGAGAGTAAGTCGTTTGAAATTGTTGAAAGGCGGACGGATGGACAGATGGACCGACGACGGAGGACAGATTATGCCTATCCTATAAGCTCCACAGAGCAGTCGGCTCAGGTAAGCTAAAATATAAAGATTTTCATAAGAAATTTTCCTTGTCGAAAGAATCTTACCTAAAGATGTAAATTATCTCTGAATTTTAGACCGTAGATCTACCGTTTGGTTTATGTGGAAAAATGTATAGCATTTGGTCAATAGATACTATAATTTTTAGAAGGATTTTTATAATAAATAAAAAATAATTTCTAATACAGTTTTCTCTCCTTTTCTACGGGTATTTGTACTAAGGATAAGGACTCTGTCACAAAATTCCAACTGACATCTGTGCAAATTTCTCCGCCATTTGAGTGTCCTCCTGATTGAAATTTTCTGACAAAAGTAAGTAGGAAAATTTCTCAGGAACTGACACAATTCAATCCAAGAACCCACCCAAGACACCTTGTGGGAAAAAGACACCACCAAAGACATCATCAGCGGCAGCCATGTGAACAGTTATTTCCCATGTAGGTGGTCACCTGTCTAGTCACAACATCATAAGCGATATATAAATAACAGACATAGCAACAAACAACACATAAATCAACTGAGAAGGAACAAAACAGAAGTTCTACTTTGGGACGGCCAGTCGTGAAATCACTGGGGGCTTAACGTTTTCAACAGATCCTGGAATTATATAAAACCCGGTTTACAACTGTAAGAGCTGTTGCAGATATAAGAATTGGATGGCTTGATTAAAAGCAGACTGTCAATTTGACAGACTGGGACCAATTATGACCACGATATGATATTGTACAATTCAGATATTGATAATAATATCCTAAAAGTTTCTAGAATACTGACGATAAGTATAGACGGATCTGGGATAGATCATGGTTAGGTGCATCTAAAACCATTAAAGCCTCATCCTAAAACCGCACGGTGATTTATTACGGGCCGTTTCAAGGCGATGCTTCTGTTTCTGTTTAAAGATAAAGATAAAGAAGCTTTATTTAACGTCGCATATTAGAAACAGACAACTTAAGCTCTGTAGAGCTTTTATTGCGACAAACAAGGTATCCAGTAACAATTTATACTTACCTGATGACAACTGTATCATCCTAGGACTACCCTTTATAGGCAAGCGTCAGCCAAGGGAGCTCCTAGTACCTTTTTACGCCTTTGGTATGGCACGGCCGGGATTTGAACTCACGACCTCCCGTACCCGAAGCGGACGCTCTACCACTGAGCTATCGGGCCGGTTAGCTGCTCTGTTTACTGCCATAGTCACTGGCATTTTGAAAAGTATTTAGAATAGCCTTGCAGCCATCTGCTGGAAAGAGCTGACATTTTTTGGTTTGTGTGCACTCTTTATCGTTTTCCTTTCCCGTTTGGTGTTTGAGAACAGGTCCCGAGGTTATAAAACTTGAGTTCATTCTCAAACTCAAAATAAAGCACACTGATTGGCTGCTCCAGCCAATCAGTGTGCTTTATTTTGAGTTTGAGATTATTCTCAAGTTTTATAACCTCGAACCCAAGTTGAGAAAATTGATTATGTCGGTTGATTAACGTTATAGTACAATGTCATGTATTTGTCTACCACTATTCGTGAAACTTTAAATTCCTGTAAAAAAAAAATACTAGTTTTGCGTAAACATAGGGTACATACCTGTACACTTAGATAGCATTAATCCAAATTCCTGGGAAGATAAACTTTGGAACGTTCGATTGTACCGCTTAATTGTGTCATGCATGATAAATTCGTGCGCTTATATGTTCACACCAGGTAATCAGTACATCAGTAAATATAGTCGGAGGAAGTACATTGATGTTTTTCTTTCCTTTTTTTTTTTTTTTTTTTTTTTCCTCTCGATTTTTTTTATTTTTTTATTTATTTATTTCTCTCTCAATTTTCTAAGGTATATACATAATAGTGTCAGTCTGACAATGTATGTAGTTCCTCCCCAACAGGCACACGACGTCGGGGTGACGTCATACCGACTTCGGTGCGACGTCATTGCTTCGCATCGATGTCGGTGCGACGTCGTCGTAGCGTCGTGGGCCTGTTGAATTGACAGCTGTTTCCAGTCCGTTTTATCTACTACTTATTGTTGTAATTATTATTTTCTTGTGAATAGTAGAAATTGTGTATTAAGTATCAATAAGTTACGACAGTCAGTTTCAAGCGCCATTTCTGTCGTACGGAGATCGTAACGGAGCAACAGCTATTACGAGAGTTATTTTGTGTATGCCCCTGAAGAAAAATTTCCATGGTACTAAGAACGTTTATGCATAATGTTTTCTTGAGTAAAATTTTCTATGAGTATGCTAAGCTTCAGTCCCATCGCCACTCTTCTGAAGTGGTGATGGAACTGAAGACTGGTTGAAGCATTTGCATATACCTTCCTGTACATGTACTTTACCTACAATATGAAGCGTTTCTGAAACTCTGGACGCTGTCTCTATAATTATGATTTGATTCGTATTTTTTTTTCGTTAATATCTGTTTTCTGTTCCCCTACACTCTTCTTTTAAATTTAATTTCTCCCTCTCCCCCTCTGTCAGTTTGCTGTGTTTTCTCAGCTTTTTATTGTAATAATATACAACAACACTTGTCATTCGCTGCTATATATGTTATTTGCTGTACCTCATATGTCACATTGTTGACCTGAGAGTAATAAAGTTTACGTTCTGTTCTGTTCTGGTTCCTGATTACTGCCGTCTGATCTACTTTGAAACAAGACATGTCATTCTGGCAGAAAGGGTTCGATTACGACCTTGATAAGATATCTCCTCGACAGATTGTGATTTTGAGTATCTTTCATGGGTGTGAAGTGTGGAACGGAAAATCTGTCGCGAGGGTCTCTGTTCGGCATCACGTGACTTACCGAGTAATGAAGAAGAGTGATGTACATATCCTTATCCAATGTGCAAGAAAATAATATTTATAATTGTAAACGTGGTTTCACGGCTCAAAGCATTTCATTGTAGCCCTCCAATGGCCCCGATATTACTCGAATACTGCTGAAAGGGACGCTAAGTCGTCCATCTACATAGAGGAGGAGCTGAGAACACAAGGCAAATTCGCAGGATAAATAAAATAAAAACTTAATTCTGACAGAAAAGGGTCAACCATATGTATGATCCGAATCTGATATTATTAGTAATATCCTGGAAGTTTAATGGAAGTCTGTTGGATGTTCGGACACATGTAACAATTTCTGTAGCTATCTTTGACTACGTCGGGATACAAATACAACGAAAAATGTAACTTCATGAATGGAAGCAATATTTTTGTATTGACAGAAATTATAGCAGTAGTGATAATGAAAATCATTATGGTGATGATGATGATGATGATGATGATGATGATAATTCAAATATAATACGTATGTTAACTTTGTAAATATTTCGAAAATTTGAAAGATAACTTTACCTGTTTGTCGATTGACTGAAAGATTATTCCGGCGACTAAAGCAGTTATAAGTAACATTCCAGTTATGGACACTGCCACTGTAATTCTGCTTGAGCGACTCGCTAGGCATTTCTTCTCTTTCACATTGGCGATCTCATCGTATATCTCGTTTTGCGATATTTCATCGTCAGTAGGTATATTGACAAAATCCAGGTATCCACTATCTGCTGACAGGGTAGACTCGTGAATGCTCTCATTGGTCGTAGGTGTATCGTCGATGTTTCTATTTGCTATGATAATCTCGATGTCTTTCTCTGAACAAGAAGCTCCTTCAAACATCATAGAAGTTTGACTTGCTGCACTCGCCCAAGAGTCTGCTGACATTGTTTTTCTTCTGACAATTCCCTGTAAGTATTTTGTGAGGATGAAGAATCTTAAAACAGTTTTTAATACTTTTAAAGCTTTTGCAATCTTGCGCCGCAAGGTGTAGAAATATTTCTTAAAGCGATGGCTAATGCACTGATCGACGAATGGCAATGTCACATCCTTGTCAACATTATTTCAGTCAAATCAGGACGATGGGAGGATGTTAAAGAATGGCTGCGTCTAATGGAACCCCGTTTACGGTTGAAACGTTTTGCGCCTTCAAAGGAATTGATCCCGGATTGATAGCTTAGCAGGCCAGGGTATAATCCGCTGAGCTATAGCGGTCCTCAGAGCGACGGAACGATTAGCTGCAAAGCTATATTTTTTCTTTGGAAGAAGGAAAATGTATTCTAGACCCTTTTACGGGGATCCAGAAGTAATGTCACTGCAGCTACTGGGTCCGAGTGCAAAAAGAAGGCGTAAACTATGCCGGCAAAGCTTACGAACGTCGGCGCAACTAAGTCTACACTACGACTGAAAAGTAATCAAAGAGCACGAAACGATTTGTGAGATTTGAAGCTATTTCACGACTTAGTTTACGAGAATCGTGTAGAATGAAAAATCTATATGCATTATGGTCTGAAAATATCATAAAGATATAGTGCACAGTAATTTAGATATCAAGATAGACAGTAGGCATGGTAACGACACGCGCCGCACGTTAGTGACGTTCACGTTCCAGACGAAGTTTCGATATTGTGTTAAGTCGAAAGTAGCATCTACGTTGTTCCAGAACAGAAATAATATTTGTTCATCCATTTTTACCTCATCTTTCAATATTATTTGAGCCAGCTCGCAGCTCAGGTTCAAGGATTTACGAATATTCAAGGATTTACAAGGATTCAAGAATATTAGAATTACAGAACATTAATCTTTATATATGGGGTCCAAACAAGAGTGTCGTTATTGTCTGACACTGCACATAAAGATCTTCCGGTTTTCAGACGATCCTCTAGCGATTCATCTGCACTCTTAATGCACTGATTCCCCATTTTCCAAAGCCCCATAATCACTGATATATCACTGCATGTCTAGTTAAAACAGCTCCACAGTCTCTAGTAGACATTCCTAATTTGTGGTAAACCCCATAAATATGCGCTGTAGCGTTTGCTAGATATCAACATTTTTAGTCGGTGAATTCACGAAGTGAATTCAGAGACTATAGCTATCGTACGATGGCACTTTCAATCTTCCGTCTATTGAAATAGATTTCAATACTATATAGGTATCGTTCTGGTGCTTCCGCCTTATTACTCAAATTATTACTTTGCAATACTGAAACATTTTGATACATTCTTTGCATATAAAGTTAACTATGTTTAGAATAATCTATTTTTGTGGTAATTAAAGACAGTGTAACTGAAATATTAATATGAGAAAGAAAACACTCGGGTACTATATTATGTGCGGATTACCGACTAAAAACCATAACAATGCGGACGAATACACAGAGGTCAGACTCCAGAAATATAAAGCATTCAACCTTTCTGTGTTTGTCAGTTTTATAACCGGAACACCCGCTAGCTATTTACACCTTTTTGTATTTTGTTTGATTCTGTCCAGACCTCGTGTTATCAAATTATTGGTCTAATTGCTAAATACACAGTTCAACTCTTTAAGCACCAAAATTTGCGTCTGCAAAAAATAAAAAAAATGCTTTGTCCAAGACATTTCATATTGGGAATTCAAAGACTAGAGGGCAAACAGTGTAGATCTAGATGAGGCGGCTGATTATGAGCCACCTCATCAGGATCTACGCTGTTTGCAAATTTCGCTAGTTTCGTCACTCGGGCTTAAAGAGTTAAAGCTTGTAGCTGAGAATATATCAAGTAAAAAGGTTCATTTAACCCTGTCATTATTGAGTCGTTATAGGGTACAGATTCCGATAAATTCAGACAGTGGGGGTAAATTCGGACTATAGCAAATTAACGTGTCTGTATTTACCCTTCTACTTACTCGGACAGAAGGGTAGTACGGATATCTCTAGAAGGGTATGTCTTTATATCTTCCTATCCACTAATTCAGACAAAAGGGTAAAGTGACTGAAGCAAATCAAAGCTACCAGTTTTTATTAGCCTCCCTGAGCCAATGATGATGGATGGATGACTTGTGATTTCACGTCCTTTTCAACAGTATTTCAGTTATATCAGGACGATTGGAGGATGATAATGAAAGGCTGTGTGCAATGGAACCCCGTTTACGGTTGGAAAGCCAAAGGCTCTACGGGAGGATATATAGGATGGTGGCCTACGGCGTCTTGGTGTCTCTCATTATTTTCAAAGGACTTCTCCTCTGAAACTACTGGGCCAATTTAAAAAAAAATAACAATTTTTTTGCATCCTCCAGGCAGAAGGGGAAAGAAATTTTATACAATTGGTCCGGGTCACATGCTCATATATGCTAAAAAAAACTTGAAAAATCTTCTTCTCCAGAACCACTGGGCTGATTGCCTTGAAACTTGGTATGTAGCATATGGGACACTTGTACTTAAGTTATAGAAATGACAACACTGTTATAACCTTAACCTATCATAAGGCAAGGTCAATGTTTATTTCTGCGGCAGATAAATGATAAAAGAACCCTGAAAAAGTGCATTGTCCTGCTGCTATTTTACTCTGTTATATAGAAATGCAGTCAGCTTCATTCGTAATTCCAATTTGCATAAGGATTATTTAATTCACCGACTATGAGGGCTTTCAGCCCTTTGATTTCACTCGGCAGTAACAAGCATTAGCACTGACTAGCAAACTTCAAGCTGCAAATACATTATTAAAGTTTCAAAAGTAGGCGGCAGAAATATATTTCGTCCTCGTATGATTTTTTTTTAATCTGGCGCGTTGGTTTGATTTTGAATACCGAATGCCTTTAAAAATCAGTTTGGGTAATTAACGTTATTCTAACGTGCAGCGCGATGGTGTTGTGGCCTGCTTTGAACGTCTTTATAATCGGAACGGAAAATTTTTTCAACTTTATATCTATTCTTTTAATCAGAACTGAATTACAGTGTAGCTTAATGTAATTTTTATAATAATGCTATGATGAATAAGCGCGCAATGGACGCAGTGACATTACTTCTGGAACAACCTTAATTTTGTAATTGTAGATCTCTCTTCTGTTGAAGGATTTTTTCTCTATGGGAATACATTTTTCTAAGTAAAGGTATTTGTGCACATTCTTTCATAAGAGTAGCTACTCCGCTTAGCCCCCCATCTTAAGAAAGGCCGAACATGTTACCATGTCAGAGAGATCTCCACTGGCGATGTACCAATTCAAATACTCAGCAAACCTAGAATGATTCTGATAAACTCGAAAAAAAATATTAAAGGGTCAAACTTTTACTCAGCGATTTCCGGCGGAACATTTTAAACATTTGGTAAAATAAATCATTTCTACCTTCCATTTTATTCATTTTGCAAGTTCTATACACATAAAGTTCGAATCTATAGCCTTTGTCTTGACCAAGTCCAGACTTCAATTTACACTACCCTCAAAATCAAAGTGGTCAGAAGTCCACAAGGAACAAATTCAAATCACCAAAATTTTCGATTTCGCTAATTCATGATTTTTTTTGCAAAATTGCTCGATAGTCATCATATTTTATTATTTTTAAGGTCAACAAGCTGTTACAATTTTAAAACTCATAGCAATTTTAGAAGTTATGCCCGACCAAACTGACACTCTATCAATTCTCTATTAGAGTTCAAACAACTTTCATTTAGGGGTAGTTTGACTTACAGCCTGACTTTGGTCAAGACAAAGGCTATAGATTCAAACTTCATGTGTAAAAAACTTACATAATGAACAAAATGGAAGGTAGAAATCATGTTTGAAATGTTCCAGAAAAAGTTTGACCCTTTAATATTTTTTCGGGTATATTACCGATGTTATACGATGTTTACCGATTGATTTACCGGTGAATCAATCGGTAAACATCGTATAACACCGGTATTATAAGAACAATTCTAGGTTTGCCGAGTAAATTTGCTCTATCAATATGAAAAATGATATCATCAGGTATCTCTACAAGCTTCTCACTATAGCTTTGTCAGTGTGAATGGCCATGATTAGCCAGCTTTAAACAAATAAAACATTATTGAGTTTCACATAGAAAAAGTTTGAAAACTTATTTGGGTCATTTTAGTTGGCAACTAAAATAACCTACTTTCGATTTCATTACGCTAAATAAAATGGTAAAAATACAATGTATAGGCGTGGTATCCCAATCACTATCCTGCCTATGTTTATATATCAATTTGCTAGATGGGAAACCAGAACAGGAAAGTGTTTTAAGTAGAGCGATTTGTTAATTTTCAAAAATTTGTTGTCTCTACTTTTTGCCAGTTATATGACTCAATATATGCACATCAACCCACATTTTATTACCAAACATAAAGGTTGAACCGCTCGTTACAATGATTTTAGTTAAGGCGTTTTCACCATGAAAGGACTATTGAGACTTTAAGATTTCAATATCTGAAAAACATTTATTTCAGTTGAATAATGCTAAGCTCAAAATTCAAAACAAAATGATCTCCTAAAAGATGTTTATAATACAACATCAAATCAATTTCATCAAATGAGGTCACTGATTTATAATAATTTGCGAATGAAATATCAAGTTCGATGAATCTATATGAATATATGAAAATATCTTCATTTAGATTCTTTTAATATGAAAAAGTCAACGCATTTTGAAGGGGATGCACAAATAGCGTCAACTCCCTGCACCCCTTCCCCCCTCCTCAATGTTTGATCAGTTCAAACCACAAAATACTGGTGTGAGTTAAATATTTCCAAAAAGGTTGGTGACAAGGATTCAACCGTCAAATTTCTATTTTTGCTGAGTATATTTGTAACTTGTGCATATTGAGAAAATCTCATAATGGTCAGGGGCCAGGTATAGGAAAAAATTGGTTGTAACATTGTCGGAAAACCTTACTGTAATATCTTTCAAATCATAAGGGTTTCAATTCCTGTGCAAACGACTCTGTAATACCAATTGTCTCTTCTTTATCATACGTTACAAAAAGTATTGGATATAACATAAATGAGACCAAGCAATCTGCATTATAACTTTGCTTCCGTCTTTAGTTGCAAGCCGGTTGGTCGGGCATCAGACTCAGTGATGAACACGACATAAAGCTATTTATTTTAGTTGGCTTAAACCGGATTTTGTCTTCTTTGTTGCTGGTCATTCGAGGTTCATCTGGTTGAGTCCCCCAGTAATCTTTAACTGACCATTCCAAGGCGGTACTTTTGCTGTGGTTCCTTAATGTTACATGCTGTTATGCCCGCGTGTCTGTGGTCACGTAAATAGCTGCCCACCCTGCTGTCTGTTTTGTTTTGTTTTGTAATTTTAAATAGAAATTGTTATAAAAATTTTGCTTTTTTCAAGTAGAGTGCTAACTGAATATTAACCTGTTTGGGAAAGAGCTGTTCATTCCATTTACCGTGCGTGTCTTTCGTGAATTTTTGGCAATTTGTGTGTGTGTGTGTGTGTGTGTGTGTGTGTGTGTGTGTGTGTGTGTGTGTGTCGGTGTGTGTGTGTAAGTGCTTATTTCGCTTTTGGATGAGAGGGTTGGATGTGGTATTTGATATTATTACTTTTTGGTCATTGCCTGTGCGAGGGGTTTCATATACAAATATGTATACCCTTTTAAACACATGGTCGCAGTAAAAGTCTTTCAGGCAGAATAAGTATGTGATGCGGCTCAAGTAACCAAAGCAGTCATTAACTTACTGTTAAATATCAGACAATAGTGTTTTTATAGCCGCGCGCCATCACTACTGAACGGATAGTATTATCCGATAAGATAAAGACTTCTCATATATAATCATGCATATGCCATAGTACAAATAATGAAATGATTTTGAGCAATTATTTGGATGATATTCCTGAACAGTTATGTAAGTAAAATCGCAACCCGCCTGCCAGACACAATAATGGCAGCTTATATAATAAGCTTCGGTTAAATATTAAATAAAAAAAATATTATGCAGACATAATGTAGGTTTCTGTTTGACGTGACGGGTATCGGAAGAAAAGCTAACATGTTTCATGTTGTTAGGTATCGACATGAATCCGCGTTTCCGCAAAAAATCATGACATAAAAATAAATCTCGATCGATCATGCCATACTACATGGACGAAAAAAAGGTTTTCGGTTTTGATAGACAAAAAAAATCTTTCTTTAAAAAAGGCAGACAGTGTCTCAAATGCTTCATCGACACAATTTATGTACCTGCAAGCGGTATCTTTGATTTATGAGCAAATGATCGCATAATACTTTGAAAGCGTAAAACGGGTTCGCAGGTAACTGTTAATTAGCGCATCTGTATAAGATAACAAAACATAACAGGCTTTTATTCAGACTTATACATGTGCAGCTCATCGTCATTTCAAAGGTGGCGTTTAATAAGTATGTGCCAGAATGAAGGATGGACAATTTTTATGACTGAAATCATTTATACGAGGGTTGATCCAGAAGTAATGTCACTGCAGCTATAAAATCGTGTAGAATTAAGGGAAAGCAAAAAGATTTCGTATCCAATTACCTTAATCTATTTGTATTATGGTCTGAAAATGTCATAAAAATATAGTGCTCAGTTATCGAGATAAAGAGCTAAACAGAAGGCATGGTAACTACACGCGCCGCACGTCAACGACGTTGTCGACGTTCCAGACGAAGTTTCGATATTGTGTCATGCCCAAAGTAGCATCTTCGCTGTTTTAGCATAGTACTAATGTCTATTCACTCATGTTTATCTCACCTTGCATTATTATTTGAGCAGCTCCGCAGCTCAGGTTCCAAGAGTTTACACCGTTTTCGAATTGCAGAACATCGGCATTCATATATGGGGTCTTAACTAGACTGACGTTATTGTCTGACACTGTAAATAAAGACCGTCCGGTTGTCAGACGGCCCTCTAGCGAATCATTTGCATCACTACAGCGCTGATTGCACCTTAAACAAACTTTATAATCACTGTTATATCACTGCATGTTTAGTTAAAACGCTCTTGAGTCTCTAATGGTGATATTCTTAATTTGTGGCAAAACCGCATAAATATGCGCTGACGCTTTTGTCAGAAATCCACATTTTTTCACTCGGCAGTAACAAACATTGGCACTAACTAGCGAACGTCAAACTGCAATGACGCTATCAAAGTTTCAACAGTGGGCAGTAGAAATATATTTCGTCATCGTATCAAATTTTCATCTGATTTGGTGCGTTAGTTTGATTTTGATTTGTAATTTCTTTTTGTAATTATGTTCATGTAAGCAACGTTATGTTAACGTGCGGCGCGATTGCGTCGGTGGCGTACTTTGAACGTCTATATAACTAGAACGGAAAAAAGATTCCAACTTTATATTTTATCTGTTAATTGGAATTGAATTACAGTGTAACTTGATATAATTTTTATAACAATGCTACGATGAATAAGTGCGTAATGGACACAGTGACATTACTTCTGGATCAACCCTTGTACATGTAGACGTAGAGGCAAACGCTGTTCCAAGAGTGATAGACATTATGACAACGGTAAACGAATCTTTATATTTAATCGCGGAAAAATCTCGGCAATTGCTGGAGACAGAGACAAATAATCAAATAAGTGTCTTCGTGGTACAGTTTAAATTTTTTATCACTTATGACAAAGAAATAACATTGAATGAAAATTTTAAGCAATAAAAAGAAAATGAAATTAAATGAGTAATAAATAGATCAAAGTCTAAAAATACACATTAAAACAACCCTGATATTTGTCATTTTATTGTAGCTAAAACGTTACATGTTTGGCTTCTTGACCTTTTAAGCGTGTACTTTTCATTCAAAAATGCCGTTCTACAGCCAAATCGTATTGACACAAAACACACATTATGTTGAAACACTACCGTTTACCCCTACTTATACAAATGGCTGTAGGCCCTTTATCGATTACATTGAAGAAAGCAAATATCTACCAAAGACATTGTAAAATGACGGAAACATATGGAATTGACTCTACTTGTTACACATCTCTTTGGCCAAAAAACCAAAATGCGATGATGAGGTTTTCTCATTACGGTCTGCTTTACAGCATATACAACAGTCTGAAAAGTCATGATAGGCGTTTCCCCCTCAGAATAATGATAAAGTATTGTACAATGTACAATTTAAGTGCCCGAATTTCCTGTGAACCCTGAGGCGATGTCTCATAGTTTTAGTTAGCGGACGAACAAGTAACCAACATCTCCGCTAAACCTGACTGGCTGATTTGAACCCAATTTGAAAAAAAAGCGCTCCCCGAGGATATGGAACGACAGTTGCACTTTGTCGCATCGAACGCCCTATTGTGTCAGTAAATTTGATATGAAAATAGGCACTGTCTATAAGGCGAGCACATCGCTTTTTACAATGTATGGGTGGTATAATAAAGCCTCTTTGGCTGTTACCATGTTAACACTTAAAAGTTTCGAACAAAAGTGCATAGTCGAAGTGTAGACCCTGATCTGACTACTCACTGTACGATTCTGGATTCAATCTCACAAGTTGTCGTTTGAAATTTGTAATAAATTATTGCAACTCAACAACTGCGAACTCCGTTTGACAAAAGGATGAGAAACTGACCGAGAACAGCTTTCCCACCTAATCTTTCCCCTCGGAAAACTGGCTATATTTTGTTTTAAGTTTCTTCTCGGCGGCGTTTTCTATTTCCTTCAAACTTCACCCAACGCTCAGCCTCTTTGCGGTTTGTGAATCACAATGTAGTGATATACGCACAAAAGCGGTAAACGTTGACGCCATCTTGATTTTTTGGAACGGAACGTTTGACGTCATTGCGTAACGTAGCTACAAAAATACTTCACTTCCGTTTGGTGTCGCTACGAAAGAAATTCCATTGAAAGTAATGTAATTTAAAGGCAGAAATATGATTTACCAATCCTGTACCATAGAACTCCCGCTCTTTCAAAGCTCCTTCGGAGCTTTGAATTAGCGCTTGCAAGCGAGTGCTCGCTATTAATTATGAATGCCGATCCATCTGAACAAACACTTTGATTCAAACTGCATGATATTTTTCTTTTAACTCTGAGAGGAAGGAACAAATAGTTTACACGTAGACATACTCTATCGCGTATTTTAATAGTTTACATTATACAATAAAGAAATACAAAAGCCATAATGACTAACGCCTTCTTGAAGTTTGGTGCGTATTTACTCTTATCCCCCATATGTCAAAGGAATGGCTTTAAAAACGATATGACTGATTGCTAGTGTTTCTAATCAACACATAGTACTCTCTATATATAAAATTACACGAATACTCGGATAAACCATTTGGAAGTTATTTGTAGAGCTGCATAATGTTCTCGTGTTCTCGTTCAATTCATGACACTAAAACAACTCATTACTACATATTTAACGTAAGCATTTTCAGTAGTTCAGTCCCAATTTAATAGCGTCATGTGACTTGGAGAACGCCAATCATCTTAGAAACTATTTTCAAGATTTAACCGCATTTTGAGTCCTCTTAATCCAACAGAGTTCTTTAATGCCAGTTTTACTACTTACTTTTAGATAACAGGTACGCCAGGCTAGCCACTCCTCTCTTTATTCTGAGGCAATAGTAAAATGCTGTAAAATATAATGAACTGTGAAACGTTCGTTAAACATATTAAACGATTTCAAAGTGACCGTCACTTTAGTAGCAGCAGATTAAATGATGATTTCGATATGAGGAAGTTCCTCTGCCTGCATCATTTATCTTATGGTCGAGTTTGTGTCAATCTCTGCCTCAGAGGTGAGCTCATAAGATTAATTTTATCCTGTCTTGAAAACTTGCCACATTTATTCAGCTGAAGAGAATGCATCCTATCAATTCACACCGGAAATCTAATGTATCGATAGAAGCTTTAACCTACATTGTTTCAAGCTCGGTTATCTCTAACAACGTAAAAACATGCTCAAAACTGCACCTACAGCAGGAGCCAGACTATATGGCGATAATTTTGAATTCCATTTTGACCCCCTTAATACCAAAAGCAACTGGGATACATCCTGTATAATGCACGTAAATGTACATGCATGTTGTTACAGGCTCGGTTACCTGCAACAAAGTCGAAATTTCCAAAGGAGGAGCCTCAAAGTGTCATATACGCAAAATAACCGCAATGACTACAAATGTGACCTCGAATTTGACCAAAGCAACTCCTTCACACCTTAACACCTTTAAACACATAGCCACGAGGCATTATATTTGTTCTCTAGTGTGACCCCTTAAAACCTACAGCAACGGCATAAGTTGTGTAGGCGTAGTACAACTTCCATGCACAAATATGGGTACAGGCTCGGGTACCTCTAGCAATGTCCAAAATTCCCAAGGCGGAGCCACATACTAGTTGCCACATACGCAAACCATACAACTACATTTTGGTTACCTCGTCTTTGACTCATTCAATTTCAAACACTGGAATTTCCCGCCGCATAAAATGTTTCCAGAGAAGAATCTTTGCACAATCACTCTCGCACTGATGGCATGGCAATAACTTTGTCCACCATTTACCCCTTAAAACCCAAAGCAGTGGATTACTCCTACTGAAGCACATATATTGTTGCAGACTCGGTTACCTGAAACAACGTCAAAACATTCTAAAGCGGAACCCCTAAGGAGTTGCTACTTTTCTACAAGAACCAGGGCCCGTATTCATAAAACGACTTAATTGGTTGCTATGCTGTTGCTAAGGCTAAATTTCTTTGAACGAGATTCCCTACAACTATGAAATTTGGTCTGGAGGAGCAGTCTTACAAAGACTGTTCCTTCAGACCAAATTTCGTAGTTGTAGGGAATCTCCTTTATAGATATTTAGCCTTAGCAACCGCATAGCAACGACTTAAGTGACTTTATGAATACGGCCCCAAAAGACCACGATTATCATAACGGGGGTACACCTACTAGGCTCTGTAAACCTCTCATGCACATATATTGTTATAGGTTCGGTTACCTCGATGGCCGGACTAGCAGTGGGTTTATGGGGTTGCTCTTCATCCGGGCTAAGGTGGATTGTATCATGACTGTGCTTCCATTCCAAATTATCGTGTTCTGCAACAGCAGGCTGGTTTATTCTACCTCTTTTCATGATTCGTTTTACTTTTTTCACTTGCTGTTTATTGAAATGCAAGAAGATGTTTGGGGCAAGATTTCCTTTACGTTAACGGAAAACCGATCATTTTCATTGTCGTTAATACACTCTTGGGTGTGTTTTCTCTAATCGATATCGTGAAAAAATCTTGCCGCGGGCATTTTCTTCTGTTATCGACAAGAGAGAAAAATATCGTACCGAGTGCGCTTATTTATACATCCGCGAAATTGCACTCCGTCGCTTACTTTAAAATTTAATCAATGTTAAGATTTATAATTGTTCTTTTCTTTTCATTATTCATTTGTTTGTTTTGCTTATTTTTCGTTTAATCCGCATGACAATGAACTGATTTTCTTGTGCACATACTGAAGCGTTTCACAAAGCACGGGTAGGAAGTGAGAAAGATTACAGTCAGTAAATAAAGAAAGATTATACATGTAGTGCACTATAGGGTCGAATCATTATAGTTGCGCACCGTTGAGGGGAAGCAGTGTAGCAACGTCGATGCAGCGTCACTCTTGCATCCACGTTGGTGCATCGTCCAGGCTTTGGGTGCTGCAGTGTGAAAATAGAGAGAAAAATTCTCCCCCACCTCTCCAAGACGAAAGCTTCGGATGGGGGCGGGTTTTTTGTGACGATTCCCTGTCTCCTGTGTGGACATCTCTGGAACCGCGTTTTTGTGACGGCTCTCGTGAGGGACCGCAACAGTATTTAAATTCAGTGCCGTAAGCCCGTCCTCTTTAGCTGGCGAAAAGACAATTACGACTTTATTGCACAGTTGCGGCGACCTTACGTAGCATGGCGACATCCTAACTGCAAACCCAGTGCTTGGTATTGGCATTGTATACTATTCAATATGTACGCATACCCTTTGGAATGTGTTGACTCATGCATGGCATGGGGGCGGTCGGGTGGTGCGACGGTGCATTGTATATCTTCCAGTGCCGGGGCGTCCTCCTGATTTGGAACACCTATTGTGCTTGCAGTTGGTGCGGGCCACAATAATTAATTTCATGTTGGTCCCCTTGAACCCAAAACAAAAGGGGTGTACCATTTGCTGTCGTATATTGAGCCCAAGCATGTCTCAGTATGCGTACATGGGAGTTGTACACGGCCTACGTTGCTTTAAGGGGTAAAACATAAGACCAAAGCTGTGACCATTTTATCGTCTCAATTGTGTATGATACTAACTTTGGAATTCCGCTTTTTGGCATTTTCGACGTCGTGACCCAAGTCTGTAACAATAGACAAATTTGATATTCATACATAGCTACTACGTAAAGTAGATGTAAGGTCCCAAAGTAAAGATCATGACCTTACGTGTTAGGGGCGTACATTGGGGCCTCAGACTTGGAATCTTCGACGTTGTAGGAGGTAGCCAAGCCTGCTGTTCACAGTGGTATACATGTAGTCGGATCCACCGACAGGTTTCCCCTTCCTATTTTTAGGTATATCGCGGGATCACCTGCTTTCAACGGCCACTATTTCAAGGTTTCTTGAACCAAGCCACAGTGCAGCCATTCTTTCGATTCGTCTGTAGCAGTAGCTATCATTTAGTTCAGACGCCTGTGAATACTTATTTTCTCCATCGGAGCAATCCAGTTTGAAATAAAGTAAAATGACAGGCAATGATCTGGAACTAATACAAACAGATAACATATCCCGCCCTCGAAACCAAAAGTTAAAGTATTATAAACATAAAATGACAAAACTTTACGAAAAACACGCACGGTATACCGAATGAACAGTTGCTTTTCCCAAAACAGGTGGCTATTCCCAAATGAAAACAACAGTTACGTCTATGTTGGCCTATCTTTTATTTTAAATAACAAAACAAAAAAGCAAACTGGGCAGCTATGCAGGTGGTAATATCGCCAGAGGACCAAAGACAAGCGGACATAAGAACACGTAAAATTAAAGAAGCACAGCAAAAGTACCGCACTGGAACATTCAGAAGTAGAAAACTAGTTTTACTGGATCCACACCCTGGCCCTCTGCTTTTGCCCTGGTTCGAAATAGAAGGTTTTCTAACCCATCAATGGAACATCACAGCAAACAAATAAATCACGGATAAGACCTATGATAAGGACTCGGCTATTTACTGATCTCAATATTCCAATTTTTCTTACATACTTTTTGCTATTTAATATGTTTAAAAAATAGTTAAAAATGACCTTTTGAACATGTTCATGGAAATGATTTAGCATAACATATAAATTCAGCTTCAACACAAACAAACAATTTAGCATAAAATATAAATTCAGCTTCAACACAAACAAACATAATAAAATATTGCTGATGATATCGAATATAAAAAAACATATATGATCGAAAACATTAAATAGAAAATGTATGACACATATTACTTACATTACATGTACCACTCATTTAAATCTCAAAATTCGAACATCTAAGCATGTTATGAAAATCCCCATTACGCATAAGATACTTTGTAGTTATAGTATGACCGGAAACTATTGAGAAGTAATACCAAATTTCAGTCAGGTTTTTCTAGCTTCGTGTAAAATACATGAAACTAGTTTAATATGTTATAGGTACATGTATATTTGTTTTAAATATTCTGAATTACAATGTGACAGCTTTGATATTTGTCAGTCATTTGAATAACGTGGAGTATCTCCTCTTTAATTATCGAGTTCAAAATTTGAGTAAAATCGCAAAATAGGCTGAAATTTGAAACAAAAGGTGTAAAGGAAAATGCTTGAGAAAGAATTATATTTAAAAAAGAGCTGTACAATAAGTAAAATGATAGGCAATGATCAGGAATTAATACAATCAAATCCCACATCCCGCCCTCAAAACCAATAGGGAAAGAAGCACACACATGCGGAAAAATTGACACAAGTTCACGAAAGACACGCACGGTTAACCGAATGAGCAGCTCTTTCCCAAACAGCTGCTAATGAAAAGCAGCGTCAACATCTATTTTTGTTTATTTTATTTTTAACTTACAAAACAAAGGGCATATTGGGTAGCAAAACAGGTGACCAAACCGCTAAAAACACAGACAAGCGGACACTGCACAACGTAACATCAAGGAACCACAACAGAAGTACCGTCTTGGAACGGTCAGCAAAAGATTACTTGGCGGGGGTGGGGGGCTTAAACATGTTTTACTGGATCCAAACCTCGCCCTTAGTTTCCGCAATGGTTCAACGCAACAAAAACGAATGTACCATACAACACAGTCTAAACAAACTCTACGGAAAATTTTAACAAATATTTTTACTTATTTTCTATTTTTTATTATAAAGCACAACGGGAAGCAAAGATGGCAGCTATACAGGTGGCCACAATGCTAGCAGACCACAAACGAATTGACTATTACACAAGAAGGTGAAGATCCACATCAGAAGTACCGCCTTGGCATGGTCAGCAATAAATCATTCGGGGGAGGGGGGGGGGCTTAAACTAGTTTAATGGATCCCAATCTCGCCCTCTGCTTCTGCAGTGGTTCGAAACATTAGGTTAGCTGTTTGGTCCGCATGAAGGTTTCTTAACCCATCAATGAATCATCATCGGAAACAAACAAAATACGTATAAGACCTATGATGAATCGGAGATAAGGACTCGACAAAAATAACCTATTGCGACACCAGGAGACCCCTGGGAAGTCAAGCAACACCACTGAAATACCGAAGCAAAACAAAACCATCAGTTAGACCCCGAATAACCAAGCAACAGACTAGGCAAACAAGGCAAAATTCTGGTTCCGATAGGCCCTGTTGCAAAGGACTTTTTTTTATCTGACCTTGAATTTAGAAATCAATTCATAGAGTCGGCCATAGAATTTTGATAAAAAAGCTTTATAAAGTTTATGATACCGATAGCCCTGTTTGAGAAGCTTAGCAGTTAAAATTTTATTACGGGCATTGAAGTCAGTCACATGACTAGACACTCTAGCAAACAGAATAAGTTGAGAATGTAAACCACATAAGAGGTAGAAAGGAGAACATTGTGTGCAATGAAGCACATTAAATGTGTGCGATCTTGCCTTTTTTATATGAAAACATATTTGGAATTGAACAAAAGCTAGGTTTTCATTTGCACAAAATTCTAAGAACTATTGTATAATTTCAGCAGGGTGGACTTCTAGATGTAACCACTAAATGAAATATAAACATAATGACGGACAAGCATAACTATACAGCTGCTAACACCGTATGATTTATATGTCATATGATATCAGAAAATAAGATCACCCTTGTTGAATATTAATCTTACTTTGTCCTGAATAATCCAGAACCCAAACTTTATGAGGTTTTAGAGTTAATGCGCCACATATAAATTCCAAATGCTTAAAAAATCACATAATAACATCAAGAGTTAAATATTAAATTTGAGCCACGACACGACAAAACCAACAATGTGGTTGTGCGGACAGCGCAGACTCAGATCAGCCTGGGCGTCCGCCCAGTCTGATCAGAGTCTTCGCTGTCCGCATGAAGGTAGCTTAGACCCTTAGCTACCCTTTTAGGGGTTAGCGAAGAGTCTGGTAAAACTGGGCGGATACTGAGCTGATCTGAGTCTTCGCTTGGCGTACAACCACATTGTTGGCGAATTAAAACATTGACAATCATGATACGGTTTAATAATATTTAAGACAGACCAGAGTGTATTAGCCTGAAGTAGTATTTCTCCAGCACAAGACTACTGTAAATTCTCGAAACTATGATCCTTCTTTATGAAAATACTAACAAAACGAAATATTTTAGCTAGAAATGAGGTATTAAGTCCTTTCTTACGTATCCACTGTGCAAATTATTAACTGATACAATAAAGGTTAACATTTTCTGAAAAATGTAAAGGTCAAGTATTTCCGGTCATATTATAGGTCAACTATTGTTTTTACGCAGTAACCGATTTTTCACCAGGAAATTATACACTCCGAACTCAAAAAGGGATTTTTTCCATAAAAATAAGCCGCGACACGCCAAAGCCAATAAAGTGGCATGTGCGCCCAGTAAAGACTCAGATCAGCCTTAGCATAAGCCCAGTCTGATCATGAAACCAGCTTAGACCCTTAGCTACCCTTTAAGCGCAAAGCGAAGGCTCATGTCAGATCGGGCGAATGCCCAGACTTATGATGTAAGTCTGCGCTGGAAGCACATGCCACTTCGTTGGTTTCTACTGTCGAGGTTCAAATGGAAAATATAACACTTGAAGTGCCAAAAACGAAAACAAACAAGAGGGCCATGAGGCCCTGATCCGCTCACCTGAGCAATTGGCAAAGTGGCTTTTTCTTATGTCTGAAATTGTCAAAATATGAGTCTAGGGTCAGAAGTCAAAGACTGACCATGACCTCTTTTACTCATAAATCTTATTGTGCTAATAGGCATTAAGATAACCCTATATACCATTTTTAGGCCAAAATCTTCAAAACTTTCCATGAAATCTTATGTTCTAGCATTTTCCCATATTTGACCATGCTGCAAAAAAGGTCACGGTGAACCCAAGGTCATCATTTGAACAGTCTTGAAAGTACTCTAGTACTCCATGCTACTTACCAAGTTTCAAGGCCATAGGCATATTGGTTCTGGAGAAGAAAAATATTAAAGGTTTATATCATAAATGGGTATGGCGGCCATGTTGTCATGTGACCTGGACCATTTCAACACATTTTTGTTCCCTCAACCCCTGGAGGCTCTATATGAAATGTGACTACAATTGGCCATTTGGCTTTTGAGATAACTTTTGAAAATGTCAAAATATGAGATCTGGGTCAAAGGTCAAAGAATGACCTTCACCACTTGTACTCATAATTCTTCATGACCGCATTAAGACGACTGTATATACCTATTTTTAGGCCAAAATCTTCAAAAATTCCCATGAAATCTTATGTAGTAGCATTTGCCATATTTGACCTTGCCGTAAAATGGTCAAGGTCAAGCAAAGGTCATAATTTGAACAATCATGATAATACTGGAGTACCCAATGCTATATACCAAGTTTCAAGGCAATCGGTCTACTAGTTTTGGAGAAGAAGATTTTTAAAGGTTTTTACCATATATGGGCGTGGCGGCCATGTTGGTCATGTGACCTGAACCGTTTGAAAACAATTTCATTCTCTCAACCCCTAGAGGCAAAATATGAAATTTGGTTACAATTGGCCCAGTGGTTTTGGAGAAGATTGTTTGAAAATGTCAAAATATGAAAGTTCTGGGTCAAAGGTCAAAGAATGACCTTGACCTCTTATACTCATAAATCTTCATGTACTTGACTGCATTTACCAATTTTAGGCCTTACTCTTCAAAACTTTCCATGAAATCATATGTTCTAGCATTTTCCCATACTTGACCTTGATGTAAAAAGGTCAAGGTCAACCCAAGGTCATAATTTGAACAATTTTGATAGTACTTGAGTACCCAATGCTACATACCAAGTTTCAAGGCCATCGGTCAATTGGTTCTGGAGAAGAAGATTTTAAAAAGTTTTTACCATATATGGGCGTGGTGGCCATGTTGATCACGTGACCTGGACCGTATGAATAAACTTTTGTTCCCTCAACCCCTGGAGGCTCTATATGAAATTTGGTTTCAGTTGGGCCAATGGCTGTTGAGGAGATTGTTCGAAATTGTCAAAATATGGACGTTCTGGGTCAAAGGTCAAAGAATGACCTTGACCTCTTATACTCAAAAATCTTCACGTACTCATTAAGATGACTGTAGATACCGATTTTTAGCCCAAAATCTGCAACCGTTTCCAAGATATCTTATGTTCTAGCATTTTGCCGTATAAAAGCACAAGGAAGCAAATTTGACCTTGCCGTAAAAAAGGTCAAGGTCAAACCAAGGTCATAATTTGAACAATCTTGGTAGTACTCGCGTACCCAATGCTACTTACCAAGTTTCAAGGCCATCGGCCTATTGGTTCTGGAGAAGAAGATTTTTTTAGGTTTTTACCATATATGGGCGTGGCGGCCATGTTGGTCATGTGACCAGGACCGTTTGAACAACTTTTCGTTCCTAAGGTCCCAGGAGGCTACATATGAAATTTGGTTACAATTGGCCCAGTGGTTTCAGAGGAGAAGTCGTTTGAAAATGTTGACGGACGGACGGACGGACGGACGACGACGGACGACGGAGCCTGACCATACTATAAGCTCCCCCGGAGCCTCTGGCTCAGGTGAGCTAAAAACGTATTTGCAAGAAGTGTAGAGCCACATTAGGCGGCTCATCATCTGGATCTACCTGCACATATATATGAGCAAAAACAACATTGTATCGCCTAAAATAGGTTAGTCCTTTTTCCAATGACAAGTGCGTATTCATAAAGTTTTGAACAATTAAACAAGGTGGTTGCTAGGGCTACGATGTCCCAAAATATGGAGGAACAGAGATCTGTAATACAATGACCTCCTTTTGCATGGCAATGTTCCTTCTTATTCTTCCTCATCTACAGCAGAACTTATTTCTTTCAAGTGGCAGTTGTTGTCCCACCTTCCATACAGCCCGATTCCGCACTCCTACGATCTATTTGCTTCCAGAACTAAACAAAATTCTCACTGAAAACAAATATAATACAGGGAGGCTTTAATTTCAGTTGTATATAGGTACTGCCTCAGCTGTAGGTCTACTTCATTACAGGTGCACCTTTATTTATTTATAGGTGGACCGGTATCGATAGTTTTGACCCTTTTGGTACACCATAGGAAAAACATTAGCTCCAGCGAAGATGGCAAAAGTGTAAAGACGTAGGTGGGGAGGACCTTGAAAGAGACTAAAAAGAATAGTTGAAAAAATAAATTGAACGGTTTTGATTTTAATTAGTAGTTTGCTTTGGGTAAAACGGTCCTTTGAGACAGTGTAGTTTGCTGTAGCAAGCATCGGATTTACGCTTATGTGTACCAATAGGCATTTCCGACATAAGCTACGGTACCATAACGAACGAACGTTAGCGACGATAGCATACGTTAGAAGGCTAATTTAAGGGAGCAATCTTTATTTATTTAGCCCATCTGTAGAAGTGCTATATATGCTTGTAATATTGGCTCGCCGTAGGACAAAAACTATCTTCAGCTGCGGATGACCATATCAGCCTGCACACATGCGCAGGCTAGTCAGGATACATGCAATATCAGATAACTTCAAGATTTCATCAATGTTTAGGCGAACTGCTATCGCTGTAGCGAGATGTGCTCTCATGCGCAGGTTAGTCTTAGTATCAGCAGTTTGTATCCAGAAATTCGCGCGGCGCATCCCATACATTATATATATGTATCACTATCAAGCGTACATGAAACACACATAACGTATTAACAATATATACATGTATTTTCATTGTTTACCTATTCTCATTGTGTATATGAATGCTTGTTTTGTATTAAAATGTCCTTTGAGATATCACTCTGTATCAAGCGCTTTCACATACTTGCAAAGCAAGTAAGAAAGGGATGTAAAGAAAAAGACGAAGGAAAAATAAAATTTATAAAGAGTCCGAATGCCGCACATACTGCGGTCCAATACAAGCAATAGCTTTTACAAAAAGCAAGCAGTAATTGGAAGCTTTTATCAAAAGGCCGTGTCCGATGTGACACTTAAAGGCACTTTTCATGCATTATGGCTGTCAATAATGTGATACAAAGGTTTTATGAAAGCATTGATAATTATCAGATTACATATTCTGGGTCATCTGTGTCCTTGTGTCATTTTTCTTACTTCATTTCGAAAAAGGAAACCCAGAGAATTCTTCACGTTTTACTCAATAACTTGTCGTTTCTGTATGAATTCTGTAAAAATGAAGCCCAGAGAATGAGTAATCATGAGTACTTTTAGATGATATTACCGATTTTGTCTTGGGTTTTAAAGTTGTTTGATTTTCATATTAGGAACAAGCCATTTATTACCAGGTGGGAGGGGTGAGTACAAGGCGGGGGGATTTTTTTGGTGATCTACTCAAGCGGGGGGGGGGGGGGGGGCGGCGGGGCGGATTTTTTTCCATCAGTCTTCATTTTAAAACAATGTCTCAGATTCTGGGGTGGGAGGGGGGGGGGGGGGCATTATACCTACATATTCAGATTAGTTCTACTTTATAAACTTGTATTCATTAAAACATTTACAACAAAAAAGATGCCGAAAAATTGGACCATTAATCTGTATAAACAATTAACCTGTTCAAAAGACAAAATGTTCATTGTCTTTAGAAGGTTTGATTGAGGTCAGTCTGACATAAGATAAATAATATGTTCATTATCATGTGAATGTAGGGTTGTGTGGAGTGTGTGTGTGTGGGTGTGGGGGGGGGGGGGTCGTCATTAACTTTTTATCACTTATCTGGAAGGCTCGAAAAAATATCTGGTGAGACTACCCACTACCCATCCCACCCAATCTGATAATAAATGGCCCGTCCCTTAAACGACCCCTAATATCAGAAACCAGTTTAAAGTACTCTCAAATACGCATTCTCTACGCTATCTTCTATTGCATTCGGGCATAGAAGCAGATTGTTGTACTGGAATTCTCAGTATTTCCTATGCCCTGAAAAACCACTTGATCATCCACATTAATATTTACGTCGTCAAAAGCGCAAGTCATAACATTTCAGAGATGGGGGTAATGGTTATGAGTAAAGGTACTTTTTTTCAAAGTAATTCTAAGTACGAGGGATGATCAAAAAGTTCCCGGAAAAGTGCTGTACGCCCTTTATTATTTACTTACTTCAATAAAATTTTATCCCAGGCAATCTTAATGTAATTGTTGTGATTCATATCATATAAAACAACTGACTTATGTCTATCCAGTTTATTGCACGCACCACCAACGTAACGATCGGTAACGCGACCCGGCACAGCTAACGTTACGTTTCATTTTATCTTTTCTAATAGCAAAATTCGAACGTTGCTTACTCACAAATTATTAATGTAAACACGAATTACTTTACATAAACTTAAAAATATATATCTTATATTGATGTTCATTACAAATTTCGTAAGTTGTTTTGATTCTTTCTACTAAATGATTGCTAGGTCCAACGTGACCTTTAATCAGTTAATATGTGTGTGTGTGTGGGGGGGGGGGGGGTAATTCAAGGGCAGATGACTTACTTTACCTTATAATACGGAAGAGTTATGATAAGGTTTCATAAACTAGAGATTATGGCAATTCGTTAGATAAATGATTTATGCCTTTCAGTTGAACCATTCCAGCAATATGACAACACAACCTGAAATCGGCAGCATAATGGACTTCCAGCAAATGCCCATCTCACCCAGCAGAAACGATGTATCGGCCATCTTTGTCATAATTAAGATCATATTAATTTATTACTATGTGCAGCATTTAGAAGAGTGTGGTACATGAAGCTGCTTATACAAAAGGACTTATCCTGAGACTATGGCTGAATTTTGACAAAGCTTGCTGATGTAGCCTTGCTGCTGCTTGATTTAAGACTTTTGGTAGACAGCTAATGCTGCTGCAGATATCAGATTGCGTTGTCGCATTGCTGAAATAGTTCGACTGAAAGCGTACATTACATATCTAACGAATTGCCATTATCTAAGGTTCATGAAATTTGATCATAACAATTCAAATTTATAGCGTAATGCAAATTATCTGCCCTTGAATTACCCCACCCCCACACATTTGATTTTAAAGGGCACGTTACTTACTTTCGCCAGCAACTGACTACTGCCGTTCTTGAAACAGCGGAAGGAGAAAAGAAAGTATGCGGCCGGACAGGATATCGAACTCGGGACCTCTGTGACTGTGTCTAATTGTTCACGGCAAACACGATATTTTTCTGTAGACAAGGGAGCCTGTTATGCGGAAAATGTTGTTATGGATAATTTGATTGGATCGATGGGAGTTGCTCCCATCCAATGAAATGGTACATTGGGAAATTACGATTTTTTTCTGGGGAATATCGTTATGACAATCGAAACAACAACAACAACAATTAGATAGATTACCAATCCATATTCAACTTCATTTTTATATTCCCCTTCTTATACATGTAATGGTTGGAAAAAATTATATCTCCATGAAGTCCGATTGATGCACAATGCCCCGGTACTGCGGCCTTGCCTGAGTTTCGCTGATGTGAGGGATACAAGAATATATATACACACACAATTCTACCTCCAGTGGATCTCCGAGACGGTACCAGCTGAGGCGGAATATTTCCAACAGTAAACGAGGTTCCATTGCACACAGCCTTTTATTATCACTCGTCCATCGTCCTGATATGACTGAAATACTGTTGTAAAGGAACTAGCCTTGCTCCAGTCGAATCTGTATGTTGTTACTCTGGTGGTCAAGAACTGCGACTGCTTGGGGATAGTATATACCCTAATGAATATCCGCTGATAACACCCTACAGGGCAGTTGCTATTACAAATGTTGCCAGATTTGAGCAAAGGCGACAGCGGTTGTTTAACACGTAAAGTTCTGCGCTCAAGACGGGTGTATGTGGAGCATATTGTAAATGACATTAAAACATTTCGGTGCATAGCAAGCATTTACAGACACTGTCGGCATTTACTGCCATCTGTAGTTGAGCTGCGTGCGGGATTAGCACGGCGGAAAACTGATTTTCTAAATACTTTGTAATGTTAGACGTTAATAGACAACTGGATGACTTGCCATTTTACGCCCCTTTTAACAGTAAAGCTGGGACCGTTAGTTCACCAGTATCAGGTAGGCGTTTAACCTACTCAAGCTACTACGGCTACGTGAGATGTAAAACATATATAATATGTCAGTGGCCTATTATATATATATATATTCACCTTCAACGAAATTGTAAATTTTTGCATTACATAAAATGGAAAATATTTTGATACAGTATCCAAAAATTCGAATGTTCGTATTCTGTTATGTATATCAGAATAAAATTTCCAAAGTGGCATTTGCGTCCAGCGAAGGCTCAGAACAGCCTGGGCATTCGCCCAGTCTGATCAGAGTATTCGCTGTCCGCATGGAGTAGACTAGATACTTGGCTACCCTTTAAGTTCAAAGCAATGTCTCTGATCAGACCGAGCGGCTGCCCAGGCTAATCTGAGTCATCGCTGGGCGCACGTGCCACTTTTTTAGTTTACACAAGTCGCGGCTCCTCTGCTTTTACTCTACCGTAAAAAATTTAAATATTGGGACAGATAGGTCTAAGCAAATAGTTAGATTTAAGAGTTTTCCAGATAAATTTCCAGTTTTGACTAAACCATTAAAGTGCAAATAAAGGCAGTCGACAAAATGTATGTCTGCAAAATTTCAAAAATTAATGTTCGGTCCAAGTTTTATTATTTTGAGTATTCAAAGATAAGAAGGCAAATACTGTAAACTGGCTTACGCATTTCTGTTCGAATGAAGGCACTTTATATGAGACGTGACACGAGAAAACCAACAAAGTGGTTGTGCGGCCAGCGCGGCCTCAGATCAGCCTGGGCATCCGCACAGTCTGAGCAGTCTTTACTGTCCGCATAGAGGTAGCTTAGACCCTTAGCTACATTTAAGCGGTTAGCGAAGAGTCTGATCAGACTGGGTGGATGCCCAGGCTGATCTGCGTCTGCGCTGGACGCACAACCACTTCGTTATTTTTATCGTGTCGCGGATCATCTAATGCACCTTGCAGAACATGGTAATAAATGTTTCATATGAATCTTAGATATCCATGAATATGTATGTATTTACAAATTTGCTTGATAAATCGTTTGTGGATGAACAAATGAAGAAAACTTACATGACTATCATTAGTAAAGCAAAGTAAATTTTACATTGAAACCTAAATTATCAAACTAGATACAATTAAATATCAGAAAAATGATACAACTGTTAAAATCATTCATGCCTAGTATCCCACTAAAGAGACGTTGACACAGATTAAGTGTCCACACTGTTTGCATACAAATACAATTTACAATTATATCTAAAACAATTGAAAAACAGTATAAATAATTCAGACACCCCTAAAATGATAAATGGACTCAAACAATATATAACAACAAGCGAGTCCACTAGGTTTAAATCGATTAAAAATAAACAATTAACATAACTCCCATTTCATCTAAAAATAGCACAAATGTGTTTCGAAATTTAACATTTTCATGTCAGGTCAGGAACTTTAAAGGAACATTTGAGAAAAAGTTCCACATATCTCCCATTCTTTTGTCAAATTGATGACTGAAGCACAGTTTTACAATTCTTTGCACACTGAATCTGCATGCACGGTAATGGAACTTTAGAATGATGCAATTATTTTGGCCACTGGCTGTAAATACTGTTCGTATATCTCATAGCTTTCCGTTTCTCATAAAGCGGGTTTGTTGATGGTGTTAAATATTAAATTTTCTTTGACCAACTACCACTAATATTGAACAGTCCGAGAGACTAAGTTCATTTTTGTCCTAGCTGCATACATTTAACGTTACAAAATTATGTCCACATGTCTTTCAAAATATAGAAATTGCACACAAAAAATAAGAATATCTGATACATCAAACAGCTCATAAACTATATAAATCAAGACTTTTGACCTATAACCTGCTGCCTGCTATGTGCCCTCACAACATTATTCTGTTGAATGAGTTAGTATAAGTCAAGTCATAATCGGGGAGGGGAAATGGGCGCAGGATGATCTACGTATAAATTAATGATAATGCACGTAGTGTTTGATTAGGCTTATTTGTGACAGCGCGTTGTACAGCAAGCCGGGTGTTAAGGAAGTTCGAAGACATAACAGTATTGCTTATAACTTTAGAAATTACGAAAATTTAATCTTAAAACGTTACTGGTTTCAAAAAATATTCAGTATCAAAGTATCCACAATACAACAGTTTTAATTTGCAGCTCATACCCAAGATGTAAAACTGGCCCGCCAATTATTATTGATTTCAAAAATAAAGGTGAGGCATGTCAAACTGTCATTTAGTTATCAGACTGTGAGCCATCATTTTAAAACTACATGTAACTAAAATGATAGGCATTGTGCAAAACAGAATTTTATTAGTTACAGTTTGTTAGGGATCGTAGATAACACGCACATTTTGACAGATGATTCATTGATATGAAAAAGCAGACGAGACTTTATCATTTCTAAAAATGAATTGACAGCTGAAACAACTAGTCTACGATTTAGATCAAGGGTTAAAATAAGAACATGTATATCATGGGATAGCTCTTAGGGAAAAGGGGGACAAGAAATTTGTTGTATATCTGCAAATTATAATATATTCGAATTTTTACCATCAAAAAGACGAATTATGATAATTTGCTGACAAAATTAGCATTTCCACGGCAATAATCAAGAAGTCAGACAGACTCCTCAAGAAGTCTGAGAGACTTATGTTGGTGTCGACGACTGTTAATAATTGAAAATGGTCAAAGTACTCAAACATAAGTCCGAACTAGTAAGTCATTTTAACATTGACAATTCCGGAATATTCTAGATAAACAGACATGGACCCCAAAACAGAGGTGTGATCAGGTGCTCGCGAGTAGTAAGCATCATCTGCCTATTACAATACACCCTCCATATCTATGTATAAGTGGAAAATTCAGTGACAATGAAAGTCATGTATTTGAAAAAGGTTAACTAAGCTTCGGCTGTGGCCATCAAATCGGAAATTAGTTTGGAAACGGCCACATTGTAGGAATCAACGAGGTCATGGTGTACCCATAAAACCTTTTTACTGTCGACAAAAGCTTTACTTTTGCTTTATTTTGAGTTTGAGAATGTACTCAAGTTTTATAGCCTCCGGGCCAGATCAAGTATTTTAGTTCGATGTGAGAACGAATCTAAAAACAAGACAACAGCAGAAATCTGCAAAATGCCGAATGTTCTATCCGTACCTCCCGATGTTTAAGTTCTAATGGAGAATGAGGGTACCTTTTTGATTTATGCTGAAATTTCGTAGTAAACCGTCGGAATATATTAAGCACACACACACACACACACACACACATATATATATATCCTGCAATAGTAGAACTTTTACGTCTTAAATGAGCCGCGACACAAGATCATGAAAAATGGTATGTGCGCTCGGCGAGGATTCAGATTAGCCTGGGCATTCGCCCAGTCTGATCAGAGTCTTCGCAGCCTGCATGGAAGAAACTTAGACCCTTTGCTACCCTTACTAGTCTTATAAGATGTCAAACTCTAATGAAAATCAAAACGTTGCCTTTACCATCGTGCTGACAAGGGTTAGTACACAGCATTTCAGATTTTCTCGTCAGTTTAAAATCAAAGATGAATTGAGCCGCGACACGACAAAACCAACAATGTGGTTGTGAGGCCTACGCAGACTCAGATCAGCCTGGGCATCCGCCCAATTTGATCAGACCTTTCGTTAAGTTCTCAATGGGTAGCTAAGGGTCTGAGCTACCTCCATGCGGACAGTGAAGACTCTGATCAGGCTGGGCGGATGCCCAGGCTGATCTGAGTCTGCGCTGGGCGCACAACCATATTGTTGGTTTTCTCGTGTCGAGGCTCAATTAATGTTTTGCATATCTTTGGTTGTGCTTTCTATCTATTACACTTACCAAGTTTTGCGAAAATAGTAACAGTATTGAGCTTTCAATATATACTCGAAAGAAAATACATGTATATTAAAGGGTCAAAATTTTACCCTTCGATTTCAGGAACATTTCAAGCATTTGGTAAAATTGATCATTTCTACCTTCCATTTCATTCATTTTACAAGTTTTGTACACATGAAATTCGTAATTAGAGCATTTCTACCTTCCATTTCATTTATTTTGAAAGTTTTGTACACATGAAGTTTGAAATTATAGCTTTTTTTTCTTGACCGAGTCCAGACTTCAATTCACACTACCCTCAAAATCAAAGTGGTCAGAAGTCCATAAGGAGCAAATTCACCAAAAAATTTTACTTCGCCAATTCATGATTTTGTTTTTTGCAAAATTGCTCGATAATAATCAAATTTAATCATTTTTAAGATCAGGAAGCTGTGACAAGTTTAAAACTCATAGCAATTTTTGAAGTTATGCCCGACCACCTGACACACTATCAACTCTCTATGGGAATTCAAACCACTTTATTTTTTAGGTAGTTTGACCTAAAGCCTGAACTTGGTCAATACAAAGGCTATAGGTCTGAACTTCAAGTATATAAAGCTTGCAAAATGAATAAAATGGAAGGTAGAAATGATTTATTTCACAAAATGTTTGAAATGTTCCAGAAATCGCAGGTTAAAGTGTGTCCCCTTATTTTTTTAACATCCTGTATATATGACACTTAACAGAAGCAATTGGGTGAAACTGCTTTCATGTCTCCAAACATTCATCACTCTTTAAATTAAGCTATCGTAAATACTCGAGATATACAATTACTCGGGATCTGGCCCCGAACAAGGACCTCTTCAAATTTGTTGGCATAGTTTAAAGCTATATCAGACTCTAGAAACGACGCCCTATTCACATACTCGGTCAAATCGAGGAACTGCGCTGTGCCCGCTGCCTGCAAAGTGGCGGTGTTTATCTCTGCAATCCTTTTTGGTCTTGTGTAGGTGTGACTTGCGAACTCCCTCACAGCGTCCAATGATGCTGATAAAGATATGTACTGCGAACCACCAACGCCTTGGCTCCCAGTTGCAACATGATCATGAACGCTGACTGTCGCCCATGGTTTTTTAGCTGTTATTCCGTTGACTTTAGGGTTTTCATCTAGTCTTAGAAGACGGTACAAAAATGGATGCTGACAAGTGCCTGTCCAATCTGCCATTACGACTCCAGGATCTAAAAAATACAGTTTTTAATAAATAATTATCATATGACGTCACTGTTATTCAGTGGATAACGTCGTGTCATAAAATAGTATGACCACACGTGTAATAACACTTTGGCGCGAACAAGTAACGTCATTGACAACGTCCATGTCAACATGCCTTTTCTTATTAGAATAATGTTCAGTCTGAAAGCGTTGAAATCCCATTTTAAAGTGTCATATGATAAACAGAATCTTACACTCGTGGTCATTTCATATGGAATTTATTAAACCTCGTGTAAGATTCTCTATAGGCCCATTGGACTAATCTATTCTTATTACTGATAATTAGATTAGGTGTCTGGTTTCGTTTATTTTTATAATTTTTATTTTATTGTTAGGAGAATTCATTTTATTTCTTGCGCAAAATGTGTAGATCCTGATCAAACGCCGCGTTTTGCGGTGTCTGATCTGGGTCTGCACTATTTGCCAGTGTCCCTTTTATGAGAAGCAAGGTATTAATGGTTGAACATAGCTTATATAGAGGATCTTACATGAGTTCTCATGTATTATTGAATTTATTAAACGAGTTGGGGAAAAAGATAAGATGCGAGGCTTTGCCGAGCATCTTATCGGTTTTCCCCAACGAGTTAAATAAATTCAATAATACAGGAGCACGAATGCAAGATTCTATTTATCATATGACACTAAAATCGCATTTTATTAGCAAAATTCGCACTTAAACGTCACGATTTCGCCATCAGAAAACGCGAGGTTTTAATGGACGTCCACGTATAACGTTACGACGTAATCCACTAGTGGATTATCGAATTTAATGCATGGCTTTATTACACTCTCAGAAGCGACGTCATATGATACATGTAAATGTTGTTCTTGCTGCGTATAAATGGCGCATTAAAAATATTTGTTTCACTCATATGAGGTTACCATCCTGTCGTCCGTCTCAACTTAAGGTAGACGAATACTGAATAGAAATATTGGCGGGGCATTCAAACCATTATACCGTCTAAATAACCCAAAGAGCTATAAAACATTTGGGTAAGAAAAAAACAATTTTCACCGTTTTGTTTTCCTAAAAAACAATATTTTGTATTTCTACATACTTTTTTTTACACATTTTCCATTAAAATTCATATCTCTAGCACATGAATGCACTTTCATTTCAGCAAATCATATAATCTGTAATATAGGATATTTGAAACAAACTGATAACAAAAAATTACAGTTTTCTTGTTAATAAGTATATTTTTACATTCTTTGAAAAAATGCAAGAAAATTGAATTTCATGAAAAACGTCATGAAAAATATCATCAATCGATGGGGCATGCTTATGCATATTATTTTAGTAAAACTTACATCATATGTTAAAGAATAAAACAAAAAAACAAACATTTCACCGTTTTGTTTCCTAGAAAAACAATGTTTAAGTTCAAAATATCCCCAAAACAGACTGCCCAAATTCTGCACCTGCTGCAAGCACAGCCGGTCCTTGCCCTATTATTTATTTTCCTGTTATTCGGTTCTTTCACAGAGTAATGTCGACAAAAATGCGCAGATGGAATGGAAACTGTGAAGATCTTGATCATTCTGGTTCCTAAGGAACAGTCTGATCTCAGTTTCCACTGTTTGTACAGACCTATGTGCCCGAAAACTTAGGATCTTTACGGTAGATATTGTAAGTGTATATTATAACTGTATATACTCCACAGTTAGTGGATTTGATGATGAACAATAACTCTGTTTGTTTTTTAAACAAGCAAGAACAGAGTTCTTGCGGGATCGTCCACCTTAAGCAATTAGGCCAAAGGTGAAGACTGTTTATAGTGGTGACTATTTGGTGGAATATTTCCATAATTACTCAACTAAACGAAATGTTTGGTGCGCATAATTATACAAAGTGTTTGGAGCTCAGGGCGAATTACAATTGCACTGATTTAGTTTTGGTCACCAGCATACGTTTGTGCAACACTTCGGGAATACGGCTGCGCAACTCTTAATAGGGACACCTTGGGCAGGCGTACAGGTAATTAATTCTGACAATTTACCAGAGAAAACAAAAGGAACTTATCAGAAAACGTCTTTCATACAGCAACTCTGTTCTGAGAAAGGCGTGTCCATTGCATAGAGGACATTCTATGTTGACTTTGAATTTGCAGTGCACAACGTAAAACAAGAGAGTTGTCCTGATGCCGAAATACAGTGCTGTCGCTTTCGCTATGGAAAACCATGATGGCGTTCTTAAAAGTTTCTTAAATTTTAAAAAGCCTTAAATTTATACATAAACAAACTAGTATTCCATCACTCCTTCAGACAGGTAAGTCACCATTTTTACCGTAGTAATTTCATTTTTGATAACAGAAGAATACGAGGGGCGTTCGAAAAGTTTTGCAAATGGCCTCGTAACTTTGTGTAAGGGCATACTGGGTACAAATGCTATGCATGTACTGAAAGCACTACATTTGGTCTTTACAATGATACCAAACAAATTACACAGGCACTTTTTCTTACTGACTTACATTGCAGTTTATTAGGCCCCAGTCATACCACTGGGTTAATTTTACATGTCAAATCTTTTCAGTGTTAGGCCCTTAATTCGAATATCGTTATAAATACAAAATATATCTTTGTCAACTGCATGTCCATCGTTGCCCACATTATCCATACAAAAGTTAGAAGGGTGGCACTGTTATCGAGTCATTCCTTGCAACGCAATGCGCAGTTCTTATGATGCTATTAAAATCGACGTCAACGTCATTTTTGAAAGATTGTAGCAGTTTCATATTTTGCATGGATTTGAATTTATTGACAGATTTTAGCTGATCCATGCAAATGCTCTTGCTGACAAGATTTCGATTACTAACAGACTTATTTTCATAACAAAATCATAATAACTTTAGTAGAAAGGGAGAATTTGCTATAACATGAAATACGGATAATACATATTTACGGGACAGTACTGAACCTAGTTTAAATATAATTTCCGCCATATTTACAGGACAATATTGTCTGGACATTGTCTTAAAGCAGAAAAATTTAAAAAAAAAAAATCAAAGACTGTTCATATATGAATTACGGCCTACTAAAATAGAATTCTGCAGTGCCTGTAGGGTATACCTCTTTCAAAGAGGTTAAAAACTTGTCCTTTTAAGAAAATATGGGTGCGTTTGCAAACTTCTGTAGGCATAACATAGCTTTATGTGTTTTTGCTATCAGTAATTCTGTCTTTATAGTCGTTATCAAGAAATTACGCCATTTGCAAATCTTTTCGAACACCCCTCGTATATGGGAAATATAATCTGATTAGTTCTTTTTTTTTTTTTTTTTTTTTTGTCGTTGTTGTTATTGTTGTTTTCCCATTTGCTAGCATTAAAACGTTTAATTGATAAATAAATAAAAGAAAATAATACCTGTTTGTTTGTATTGTAACTGGATGATTGATTCGAAATCGGCGTTGAATTAGTGTTATTATACTGGTTGTCACACCAAAGGAAGTTTTCCTCGAAATGATACACCGAGGTCTTCCTGAAATCAAAAGTGAAACTATCTTTTCCAGAAAATTTGAACGACATACTTTCAAACATGGAATCAGTCCATGTTTGAAATTATGTCGTTCAGTTTTCAGTCCGGGACTGGAATGGATTGGAATAGAATGCAATGGACTGGCAGGAATAGTCTCTTCAACATCTTTTCCTGAATTTGGGATGGCCCTCTAACGGGAAAAAACTTGTCCCCTCTAACGGGGCAAATGCTTTCTTGTAAGAGTATCATTCCTGGCTTTGGCAGCAATTTTAGCCAGTGAGATGCAGCTTAACACATTCTTTCCACTCATTCCATTCCAGATTTTAAACTAAGCCTAATTACTAGTGGGGACTTTTGCTGTGAATCAGACAAAAACAACAGATAGTCTGCTTATACTTGATAAGAATTTAGCAATTTCGGGGTTTATTCGTGTCCCCATGTCGAAGCAACATGGAGATCTAGACACAAGTGGATCTAGAACACTAAGTTAAACTTGAGCGCTACTCTCGGATATCGGCGAAAGACTTACAACAAACTCTATAAAACCCACAATAAGATCACAGTTTTTATCAGAATGCCTTAAGTAACAAAGGGAATGTCTTAGTAAAACTTAAGATGTTTCCAGAATTATCTCAGTCAAGCTGCCATAGGAGAATGACGGAAACACATGATAATCCTCCCTGACCAAGAATGTGTAAAATGTCGGAGCAAAAATACAAAATGTTCGGAGCCCATAGCATCTAATTTCGAAAATGATGGTTTCGTCATGTCCGTCAGACACGCTTGCGCACAACAAAGTATTCAATATTTAGCAAAAAAAAAATAATAGGATATATGAGAAATATTATATGGTTAGTTATTTGTTTCTACATTTGCTGGCATTAAAAATAAAATTGACAAGTAAATAAATAAAGAATACCTGTTAAATTGAACTTTTAAGTATTATGCTTTGTTCTTTCTTTCTTCGATTTACGCCTTAACCCCAGAAGGGGACACAGACGGTGTACTTTTTACACTCCGGTGCTGCAGGATGAAAGCCTACGTATAGCCATGTAGCTATAGTAGGGATCTTTAACCGGCACATGGGATGACGCTCCATGCACAGGGGGCCTCCAGTTAACGTCCCTGCAAATGATGCTAGAGAAACGCGTTCGGAGATAGGAAGATTTCGCCGCGGGCGGGGATCGAACCTACGACCTCTGGCTTCAGAGTCAAGTGCACTAACCACTGAGCCACCGCGCTTTTCGTTGATGTGATGCATTCGTTTATCCGTAAGATGATGTTATTTTACTGGCTATGAAATTAAAACTGAAACTAGGTTTTCCCGAGGAAACAAAACCACATGCCCTGAAATGCATAGTTTAAAACAGGGAACAAACTGAAGTGGAAAAAGAACGGAATAGACTGGCCCCGAGATTATAAAACTTGATTACATTCTCAAACTCAAAATAAAGCACACTGATTGGCTGCTTCCGAGCATGTGCTCAGAAGCAGCCAATCAGTGTGCTTTATTTTGAGTTTGTGCTCGGAAGCAGCCAATCAGTGTGCTTTATTTTGAGTTTGAGATTATTCTCAAGTTTTATAACCTCGAACCCAGGACTGACAGGGATAATCTTCTCAATATCTTTCCATGGCTTTCGGATGGCAATAAATAGCCAACGAAATAAGCGAATTTTCCGTCCTATCCATTTCATTCCAAAGTTTTAACAATGCCAAATTGAGTCATGCCACCACAAAAAAGGACCAAACACCGATAAGTATAACCACAAAGTTTGATCAAACGCTCTAAAAGGAGCAGTGTCTATTAAAGGCCTGTTTCATGGCCACGACCAATTTTCTTTGAACTTTGTAAATTTAAACTCCTAAGCGTTGACTGTTATGTCATACAATATTAGATCAGTTAGTGACGGTTTCTTTGTGTGCAAGATGAAAGTGGGTTGGGTAATTCTGACCAGAAAAGGGTTCTGTTAACAAAATGTTGATTTTTTAATGCTACTTATAATTGGATGTGAACTCTTTCGTGACTTCTTATGCAATGCCAGATATAACAAATGATGATAACACTATTGTAAAATTTCTACCGGCAATGTGTTTATAGCCTACTCACTAGTATGACATACCTAAATTTTAAAAAAGCTTATTTCATTCTCCACTTTACACAAAACTGCAACAGCTTTTTACACTCAAAGCGATTCCAATTATTCAGTACATAAGATGATTGTTCTAAATCACGCGATTAGTTTTCTACAATGAAAATTTTCTGAGTTATCTCCCCTAAAACCATTTTTTCTTTTTTTACAAAATTATTCCTCAGTTTTTATACCCCTCCGATCCATGTTTGATAACTAATAGTCTGTTTAGACGATACCCGTTTCGATTCGGAACAAATTGCTCCGCATTAAGGTAATCCGGAGCGAACCCACTTGTCTGTTTAGACTCTACCGTTTTCGATTCGGTGTAAGTTACTTCGCAGTACGGTAATCCGGAACGAATCCGATTCCGGAAAACCAGCTTTCTATTTTTAAACTAAAATTTCTATTTTTATTACCGTAGGCTATAATCATGATTATTTGTTTATGTTACTGATTTGTAATTACCCGCGAAATCGTTGTGGTTAGCACCGGGGGTCAGCATTCGAAGATATGGATTCGCAGGAAAATGTGTCGTCCCGCAATTGGACGAAAGCAGCTCTGTTCTTAAAACACGTTAGGTCGAAAAGACTTGCTAAATCAAGAAAATGTGATTTAATAAGAGCAAGATTCCATCGACATCAACGACAACAAAGATTAGCTTTTGTCTTTGTTATGTGTTTAATGTTCAATATCTTTATTTCAAAACATTGTGAAACGCGGGAAAGGCTCATATGGTGCAAAGAAAGGTCAAAGCACTTTTGGAACCAGACAGTAAAGGGTGTGTTCAAAACAAATGACTGGTATGAAAATTTTCGTATGCGGAAAGAAACGTTCGAGTTTTTGTGTAATAAATTACGCAATTACATCACAAAACAACACACCAAAATGAGGCAGCCTATATCTGTGGAGGAGCGTGTAGCTGTAACTCTGTGGTACCTGTCAACCGGCTCAGGGTTCAGGACGGTTGCTTGGTTATTTGGAATTTCAAAATCCTCTGTCTGTGTAATAGTGCGAGAAACATGCGAAGCGATTGTGCATGTTCTACAAAAGCAAATAATAAAGCTACCAAAAGGAGATATACTTGATCAAGTGATTGAGGGGTTCGAATTCAAGTGGGGATTCCCTAACTGTGTTGGTGCAGTCGATGGAACGCATATACCGGTTACACCACCGTCTAATTGTCGGACGGACTATTACAACCGCAAGGGGTCTTATTCAATTATTTTACAAGGTCTTGTGGATTTCAAATATTTGTTTACGGATATATATGTTGGCTGGCCTGGCAAAGTGCATGATGCCCGTGTTTTTCGGAACTCAAACATTTATACCAAAGGATGCCAAGGTACACTTTGTCCTCCTCGACATAGAAACATTAACGGAACGGATGTACCCCTGGTAATTCTAGGTGACCCGGCTTATCCGCTTTTGCCTTGGCTAATGAAACCATTCCCTGACAATGGACATTTGAACGATGGACAAAAAACATTTAACTACAGGCAGAGCCGGGCAAGAATGGTCGTCGAAAATGCCTTTGGGAGGCTTAAGGGACGCTGGAGGGTGCTGTTAAAGAAAATGGAAGTCTCGATAGACATTGCACCTATAATAACAAGTGCTTGTTGTGTACTCCACAATTTGTGTGAAATTTGGGGAGAGGAATTTCAGGATGAGTGGTTAGCTGGAGTCAATGACAATCCGGCAAATAATGTTCATCACCGTTTGGATAGAAACAACAATGCAAGACGGATTAGGGATGCTTTTGTTACATACTTTCAAACTGAAAATAATTAGTCCAGGAATAAACATTTTGAGTGTTCATATAACGCGAACAACATCTCAATAGAGCTTGTTATATCATATTTGCACAAACTTCTCATGAATACAAGTGTATGCATATTTTCACACATGCATGTTTTCTCAATGTTTCACATAACTGTGCTTGATTAAATAATTATTTGTAAGTGTAAACTCAGTTTTCCTGATCCTTTCCCGAATAAGTGAGTTGTGTCTTAGAAATTTAAAGGTTTGTGTACGATATTTCCGAATTCTGATCGTATTCGTCATTTGGATGAGCCGACATCATGTCTGTAAAAGATCCATACGTGTGGTGTGATGTCATGTTACTTGTACGCCAAGGGTGATGTAGAGGGGTCATATTATTCATAGGCCCACTGTACTGCTGTGGTGACATCATGGCAGGGGTTTGTTGTGGAGAGTTCATAAAACCCGACAGCATGCTGAACAACTTCAGTTCGTGTTCTCGGTCTTTCTCTTTTTCTCTCTCCGCTGCCTCCCTCTCGTCTCGTCTGCGTTTCTCCTCCCTTTCCTCAAACCTGTCCTCGGCCTCTCTCTGGTACTGAAGAAACGAATTCATTGTCTTCTCCAAAGTAGCTTCTAGTTTTTCCGCCTTGTTTGGTTTCTTTGCTGCAACTTTCATATGTTGCCGTTTCCTTTTTAAAATGATAACAGGCAAGTCTGGATCTCTCTGAGGTTCATTAATGGCCCCTGGGGCGTCCTGAGAGTCATTCCTGTCCTGCGGGGCACCTGTGTCTTGTGCACCATCCCTGTCTTGAGCTTCATCTCGGTCCTGAGCTTCCTGTGGGACATCAGATTCAGAGTCACCGTCAAGAGATTGGTCTGTAAGAAATAATTATTCAATAATGAAAATCTCTACTGTTACATTAAAATAACTTTTGGTCATTTACTGTAGCCATCAAAAGGGAACCGAGTCGCGTTTTGAGAAAGCCTACCTGTGAATGTGTGATAATAGATTCAACGCAGCCTTCCCAGCAAAAAAAACATGTGCCAGTGTATGCAAAGTCGGCATAGATGATGAGCATATGCAGGTTTCGTGTGTGTGCGCGTGTGTGTGCTGCTTTCCTATTGGTTTTGAGAGCGGTATGTAGGATTTGATTGTAATAATTCCTGATCATTGCCTATCTTTTAACTTTTAGTGAAATGACAAGAAACACAAACTAATTGTAGAATTTAAAAAAATATATATATTGAAGTAGGTACAGAAACATACCTTCTGTTTCGCTTTCGTGACCATCACTGGTTGATGTATCAATCAACACTGGTGGGGCTGACGCCGGGCGATGACCAAGAACCATGTCAATTTCTTCGAAAAATGCTGAGCTTTTTCTTCCCCTTCCTGATTTCCCATTTTCTTTCTTGGTGTTGAAATATTCTGTCCTTAAACCCTTAATCTTGGTTCGACACTGACTGGCAGTTCTTTCATAACCACATTCCCTCAGTCGCTTTGCGATTTTCTCATATACTGTCGTATTCCTCCTACACTTCTCGAATTCTTCTTGGATTTCAGTATCTGACCACACCCGAATCAGCGCAAGGGTCTCTTGATGTGTCCAGGTCAGTCCCCTGTCACTGTCCTTTGATACTTTCGACTGCGCCATTTTGATTTGTTACAGAGATATTACATATAAAGCCTCAGAAAATATCGCGGGAAATGCAGCATGCTCAAATGTAAACATGACCTTAACATGCCCGAGGTCAGTCCAAAAATAAATTTTAATGCGGATTCGCTACGGTTTGCTGTTTAGACACGACTTTTAATTCGAAGTAAAAGTTAATTCGGTTTCGATCCAAGGTGCTCTGTAGGATTAGTTTACTCCGAATTAGTTTTTAAATCGAATTAGATTTGCTAGTGTAAACAGTTAATTCGAAGCGAAAACGGATTCGATTCGGATTAAAACTCTAGTCTAAACAGGGTATAAGTGATTGGGTTTGATGTTTTTCCGCTGCTTGTCTGTGTGTATGTTTGTCTGTCAATCCATCTGTATGTTACTGTCCATCTGTCTGTCTGTACATCCATCCATGAACACTTTGTTTCCTTTCGAAAACTTGAGTATCTTACTTGGCATGTGTATTGGTCTTAGGAATAGATCGCTTTGGATTGTTAACTGACGAATTTCGGTATTTTCTGGCCCTTGTCAATGTCTAAAAAGTGGATTATTACCTATAATTTCATCAAACTTTGAAATATCTCGATGAAATTTCACTGATATACCCTTTCTGTTACAGTGTCTACCAGGATTATCTGCCCCTGCCTCGTGGCTATATTCATATATAAAACCATGAACAAAATCTATATACAATCAGGATTGAATGCGATTTTCCTGAAACTTGAAACGACTTATTAAAACATTATGAGCTTCCTGTCATGCTCAGAATTTGTCCCCTTGGGTTATCTACCCCTGCCATAGAGCTATTTCCACGTATAAAATCGTGCAAAAAATAAATGATAATAATAATACTATAATTAGAGTTTCTGTTTATCATTTTGAATGTGCGCAGAAATGATATAAGTCACAATACCTTTCTTTTACAGCATTAATTTACGAGGGCTGTTTTATTCTAGCAACATAACTTTGTTTAGCGGAAAGCTGTGGATACATGCTTTGCATGTATTGAAAGCACTACTTTTTAGCTCGCCTGAACGAAAGTTCAGGAAGAGCTATTGTTGTCACCTTGGCGTCGGCGTCAGCGTCCGCGTCCGCGTCAGCGTCCGCGTCAGCGTCGGCGTCCGGATTGGATGTTTTGGTTAAAGTTTTTTAAAGCCCTATATCTCCTTAACCCATCGATGGATTATTTCGATACTTGCACTGTAGTTAGATATTGGTCCAAAGTTTAACAGAGTACCACCCACACCCCACTCCGTGACCTTGATGTCAAGGTCATGGATTTAGAAAATTGGGAGGTTTTTTTGGACTGGATGTTTTGGTTAAAGTTTTTTAAAGCCCAATATCTCCTTAACCCATGGATGGATTCCTTTGATACTTGCACTGTTGTTAGATATTGGTCCAAAGTTTTCCAAGGTACTACCCCAACCCCCTCAGTGACCTTGATGTCAAGATCATGGACTTAGAAAATTGTCTTTTTATTAATTGGATGTTTTGGTGAAAGTTTTTTTAAAGACACATGTCTCCTGAACTCATATATGAATTCTTTTTATATTTTGACTGTAGTTAGATATTAGTCTACCCGACCCCGCTCAGTGACCTTGATGTCAAGGTCAGGGACTTAGGAAATTTGGTCTTTATTAAAGTTTTATATTGCATGCTGATTCATAATGCTTGGTAGAGATTTAGTTTACACTTGAACTGATGTTCGACACTTTTTTGAGTTTTAACAAAACACTATATACTTACCCCACTGGATGACCTTGACTATTTTGGCTGACTTTGAGGTCAAGGTCATTGACTTTGAATTTTGTCTTAAAGATTTGGGTTAAAGTTTTATATTTATGAAGACATAGTTTCACAGTGCCACAATGGATACCAATACATGTACTTGGACTGATGTTAGATAATGGTTCAAGGTTTTGTTACATCCTAGCCCCCATCCCCCCTCTCCCCCCCCCACCCGCTACCCCTTTGTTCTTTGACCTCAAGCTCATGGACTTTGAAATTTCGTGTGGATTCCCCCCACCCCCACCCGCTACCCCTTAGTTCTTTGACCTCAAGCTCATGGACTTTGAAATTTCGTGTGGATTTTTCTTGTTCTAATTTTATTTTAAGACTGATTTCTGAGACAGCTTTCGTTTATAAATGTGTTGTCATTATGGATATGCTTGCCTGAAGTTTTATGCATAGCAGTCCACACCACCATAGCGACTGTGTGATGGGCAAGCACCTATTCAGGCGAGCTATGCTGTCAGCCGACAGCTCTTGTTGTCTTTATAGTGACACCTAACATTATTCAAATATATGTATTCTTATTGAGTTACAGCGCATGTTATTAGCCCCCGTCACACCACTGGGCTTATTTCATATGAGCATTTTATTTTCAGTGTGTCAGTCAAGTAAAAAACCATTGATTTTTGTCAGCTTTTTGTCATTCGTTGCTTTCAATATCCATTCAAAAGTTAGAAGGGTAATAAACGTTATCGATTCAGTCCTTGCAAAACAATGCACATTTCTTATGACGTTATTGAAAACGACGTCAACGTCATTTATGAAAGATCGTAGCGGCTACGCTTTTTATGATAATTTAAACTTTTTGACGATTTCGAATTGGCCCATGCAAAGGATTTCCTGACAAGATTTTTAATGACCTTTGTTTTCATTACATAATCATTATATCTTTACTTAAAAGGAAGAATTTGGTACATACATAAAATGCAGATAATCTAAATTAACGAGACAGTATGGAAGCCAGATTAGATATATTTTTGCGATATTTACAGGTCAAAGCTGCCTGGGGACTCTGTTTAAGTAGCAATGATGAAAAAAAATTCCAAGACTTCTCACATATGAATTATGACCTTTTTAAGTTAACTTCTGCAGTGGCTGTAGGGTATACCTGTTTCAAAAACGTTCAAAAATGTGTCCTTTAGAACATATACACCACGTTTGCAGAGTTGTTCGGACATATCATACCTTCATATATATTTTCGCTATCAGAAAGTCTGAAGTTCTGTATTTATGATGGTTACTAAAATAAGACGTCACGAACAGAACTTTCTGAACAACAGTGTCATCTGCTCCTGCCTCGGGGATACGCACATTTATAAAACCATAAAAATCTATAGAAAATCAGAGTTGAAATAGGTTTTCCTGAAACTTGCCGATTATTAACAAAGTAATATAAGTTCCTATTAGGATCGAATTGTTGACTCGAAAAATTTTTTCTTCCCCTGGCACAGGGTTATATACATTATGTATGAAATCATCTAAAAATCTATGATAAATCAGAACTTAGTTTGGTTGGTTGGTTGTTTTGGGTTTACAGGCCCTTTGAGACAGCATTTCAGTCTATATCGGGCCATCTCCCAGAGAGAGGGAAAAAGAAGAGAGTAGTGAAATGTCCAATCAACCCCCACCCGCACCTACTGCAGGCACAATAGGCCCTAGCCGTACTATTATCCAAATCAGTTGGACGAACCGGCACTGGAAGTTAAACGCAGCACCATTGCACCGCCCCCAAATTAGAATTTAAAAGGTTTCTTATAAAATATATAACAAATGGGCAAAATAATAATAGCTGCTAGTGGTGGTTAACATTTTTGTTCCAAGGGGGTTATCTGTCCCTGTCTCGGAGCTATGAACATGTATGAAATCTTGAAAAAAAACCAAAGATATTTAAGGTTTGCAGAGGCGGGGTATTACGTAGGCTTTTACAATATTACGTTTTAATTTTACTTCACTGCAGCTGGTGTTGTGCCGTGTGGCGGCCGTAGAACGTCTCCCCGTACATCATCCATAGTGCAGATCATATTTTATTTTTGTCCTTTGAGATCAGAGGATATAATCTGAGAAATCAAAAAATTGATATTGAATTGGACTCTTATTCAAGATTATCGTCGTTTATATTATTTGGATCCTTTTTTATATTAATCAGTCTTTGAATCGACCGCACAATTAAAATTTAGAAATTACAGTAAGCGTTTCTCTGGCTTCGTCTCCATATATTATCAGGGTCACTGATGAGCTTTATAAGCCGAAACTACGTAGTCTGGGTCATGTTTCTTCTTCTGAATGTATTCTCTGCTCTTGGAGAAACACTTTAATATTTTAATTTTACAATGCTTTTGTTATTTCTCCAAAGGGGAAGCGGAAGGAGAGAGATGGGCTTCGCCTTTCACCAGCTGTGCAAAAGATACAGTGGGTCTCTTACCCCCACTGCCCCTATGGCTATTAGGCTATGGGAAACCTTTACCTTTTTACCTTTATACGCATTTACTATCTTGAACCTAACAACTACAAACAGGCAATAACGTAAGCAATCACAGGAAATCACAAGTTCTATAAATATATGACAAGTATTTATCAGTATCGCGAATAGATAACATTAAAATACTTGTCTATCGAATACGGGACTGCTGGGTGAGCCGGTACGACAATGTTTACCATTACGTCATCAAGTTATGTAACTTGCTAGATTGGTCCATTCAAAGTTGTATCAGATCTACGTCATGACGCGTCATGGCTTCTCATCAATAACCTGACAGCGTTTTTACGTTTTAAAAAATGTTTTTGTCATAAAAAACATAATATCACATTGAATATCTATATTAGACCCAAATAATACTATAGCTAAAAAACTACATATCAGTAAGTTCGTTTTGCCTTCAATTATATACTTTTTTCGCTTGCTATTTTTTTGAAGGAATAAAGATGAGTAAACAAATAGACGTACATGCTCAGAAATGGAGTACAGATTTACCTGGCTATCGTATAGGTATACCGATAGGTATAGCGCTCAAAATATAATGGCCCGAGATAGAACATGTTATCTCATACTCGTTTTACATCATTTAATGTTTAAATAAATAAATCATCCATGATCATTCCTAAATCTACATTACATCCTCTTTAAGATGATATTTTTTTCAAAAAAATTACTCGAAAAAAATCGAGGTCTTTTGAAGTTACAAATTTCATACCCGTGTTTCTATTAAATGATAGAGGAACTCACAAAAAGAAGCACCCCCTGTTGAAGTGAATGCCTAGGAAAACATTATGTTTTCTTTCAATTACAACATCCTTGATGGATCCTATTAGCCGATTTAATTATCTTTCTAAAGATATATTTTACATGCATCTACTAGAAATTTAAGTTAGGTCAAACTAGAATAATTCCTAAAGGACAGGACAATTTTATTTATTTTTCGCTTTAAATCGGGCCCGTAAAATACAGGTAGTATATATCGATTTCAGTGAAAACGGATAACGGCCATATTCACGGATGACACGCAATCAAGTGCTTAATAATAATAAGCATAATAGATGATAATAGCATTCTTTTTTTTTTCTTTCTTTTCTTTCTTTCTTGTCGAATATTGACCGACATTAAAGGCAGTCGCATAAGATAGACCATGAAAAATTGATTGCAATTATATATTTAACCGATTTACAGTGCGCGGCCCGTTCTAATATTCAAAAATTGAGATGACCATCAAACTTATCGGTATCAATTATTAATAATTGTTATCCGAACATATTTATTGTGTCCTCCTAATTGGTCTTAAAGTCGCCAGGGTATCTGATTTTTCGCACATAGGGTAGTCCTATTGTTTAAATTTATTGAAACGTGGTGAAACAATATTACTCAAGCTGCAGTCTTAATTGACACAAAGCCAAAAACCATTCTGTCACCAGCCATGGCTAATCTAAGACAAAAAAATGGAAGGTGAACTATAGAGAACTCAACGAAGGAGAGAAGATTTCAGCCCGACGTGTTCTGATTCAAATACGAGCAGTTCTGCTAGAGACATATGATGGAGAACTTGACAAAGTTGTCGCATACTTATCATCAAATGTCCTTGTTCACATAATACCTGCTTATCTGAATGGGAGCTCATTGCGTTAAAAAATTATTTGATTATTTACTTGTTGACTTGTTTACTTATTGATGTGTTCTCGGTTTATTTGTCCTTTTTATTTATTCATGTAGTTTTCGCATATGCAAAAAAGCTGGTTTTCTCATGATGCGGCTTACATTCCAACTCCTAATTATACAATAATAATCCGTTGCAAGTTTTATTATGGCTGTCATTTAGTGACCACGTGCCTCCGGTATACGACGAAACATAGAAAGACAAAAGAGAGAAGCGACACTTAATAGATAAAGCAAAACATAGACTGGACATTTAATAGATCGACAAATAATAGAACGACCAATAAAAGAACAATAAGTGTGAAATGATAGTGGTCAAGGTACCCAAATCATAAGTCCGAACTCGTAAGTCATTTAAACATAGACAATTCCGGAATATTTTAGATACACAGACATGGACCCCAAAACAGAGGTGTGATCAGGTGCCCGCGGGATAGTAAGCATCACCTGCCTATTATAATACACCCGCCATATCTATGTATCTGTGGAAAAAGTCAGTGAAAATGAAAGTCCGGTATTTGAAAGCTTAACTAAGCTTCGGCTGAGGTCATCAAATCGGAGATTAGTTTAGAAACGGCCACATTGTAGGGATCAACAAGGTCATGGTGTCTCCGTGAAAACGATAATCATAATATGCTATGCGTCATTGAACATTCGCTCCATTGGGCAGGCAAACTGGCGCAAAATTTTTGAACTCGGCCTTCGAACTAAGTATGTTGACGACCTTGATTCAACTCGAAGGTACGCATGTTCACGGCACTTGCGTTCCTACCTGCGGATACTGTTCGTCATACCTTTCAGGAAATCAAACCACGTCTGCCACATGAAGCGGAAGACTGCCGTTCTATGTGAATGGACATATATTAGACAGTATTCCAGTGCTGATACGGGTACTGATGCATTGCACCCTTTGCGGCTGATTTGGAGAGAACCTCCATCTATTTGGCCGGAGATAGGCTCACCAAATTAAAGAAAAAATAATTTTATATAGTGTTGTCGTAAAATGGTTGTAAATAAAATTTTCGATGTTTCTGAATTTTTTCGATGTTATTTCGATGTTATTTCGATCTTTTTTCGATATTTTTTTCTATGTTTAGTCTTTCTATGTATTGTCTTTTCTATGTTCTGGCTTTTCTATGTTTTGTCGTTCTATGTTTCGTCATAGATCCCGTGCCTCGGGCACGCGCTGATTTATTGCTTATTATACCATATCGCATTAGATCACTACAGATTATATGCATATATTGGACAAGGGACCGTATTTCAAGTGGACGATAAGAACGTAATCAAAATTTACTTTAGGACGAAATAACACGAGTTTAATAACTTTATAAGAAGATCCTTTTGCTAATAATACACTGATCTGTGCATTTTATGCTCGAAGAAACCTTCAAAAATCAGTTATGATAATTTACGATATGTATTTTACAGTAACACAACTGACCAGACTATGCGGGTGCGAAGGCTGACAACTCGTTATTTTATCGATACGGTAAAAGAATTGCCGCAAATATGCCTTGAAGCATATTTTGACAATATACAACGGTGTCTCAAAATGCCATGTCAAGAGATCACCAATATAACCTTCAAGTTTGACTCCTAAATTATAGACAGGTAGATGAACTTACGATTTTACGTATTTTTCACCAATATTTCAATCATACCAAGGGTGGTGATAATAAAGAGCTATGTGCAATGCGAGCCAAAAAATCAGTCCAAACAAGACATGTCCGGCTAATAATAATAAAGGCTTAAATCAAGCCCACGCAGTCTGGTCACATGCTACCCTGGGCACTCTTTTGAGCCAACGCTTCTTCGGCCGGAAAGAGACTACTCTGATTTGAAACGTGTGAAATAACAGGTTGATTTGAATCCTGTCCACTTATGGACGGGACAGCAAAATAGTGCCTTAAGACAAATGCGGCTAATGTAGACACAGCCTCTAGATCCAGATTTTCGCATACACCCTTGATTCTATAGTAAGTATACTTTCTAAGCTAATGACTAGGAACCTAATCAGCTTGCTATTATGTCTTTAGCGCAGACTGGTCTGCGTCACTAAAATCACCTGACAGCATGAGCCACAGGTTAATTACAGCCTTCTTTCTGTATTTTGACAGAATACAGAGACTAATATGATGACTACTAAACTAAATGCCACATGACTAACAAGTACTATTATTTGAATACTTTGATTAGGCTGTGCATCTGTTCCAGTTTTTATACTTATACTATTATATGTACATGTATATATTTTTTAAATAACCAGAAAATCTCTTTAATTTGGCCGGATTTTATCTATCCTTAATTTCTTAAGTAACATTGTGTTAGAAAGTTTCAGAAAACTGAATTTATAGAAAAAAATATTGTGGAAAAAAATAAATAAAAATAATAATGATTAAAATAAACAACCACAAAAAACTCAAATTTTATACAGAAAGTCGGAAATACATTACATGGTAAATTACCCAAAAGCACATTTTCGCTATCGTCTTATTACTATTTTTTATTTATTTATTTTTTATTTTGCTTTTTTTGAAAATAAGAATCAACAGTTTATGTCTTAATCATATATGTACAACTGGCGATAAATTAGTCAAATACAGGTAAGGTGCTGGGCCAATATTGTCCCGCGAGAGCTGATCGTGAAACACTGGGGTAATATTACCTTGGCGTGTCATTGAACATTGATATCAAACCGTCTGACAGGTAACCAAGCGTGCTAACTCTACAGGGTAATCGGAAATCAACAGATTAAAGGAATAAGTGGTTTTCTCTCCCCTGATATCGATTTCTGCTCATGCTAATTTTCATCCTCTGGCGGATAGTGATGAGTAATATAAGGCAGCCAATCTTCAAAGAATATGACGTTCGCCAGGCAATGTGCATTCATTTATATAAAAGAAATATTGCTTGGGATTTCCTGTCCGTATTTTTTTTATAGAAACTAATTTTCAAACTGGGATTTCATGTTCGTATTTATTTATAGAAAATTATTTATGAACCGGAAGTTCCTGCTCTTGCTTTGTGATGATTTCAATGATAGTGCTCAGCGTTATCACCAAAGGAAGTTTTCTAAAAAAAGGAACTAGGCTTTTCGTTGCTAGACAAAACCTGAGACACTGAAAAAAACATAGTTCAAAACATGAAACAGAATGTAGTAGAAGAGAATGGAATGGACTAACATTGATAATTTTCTCATCATCTGTCCAAAGATTTAAGATGGCAAGCATACAGGAAGGACATAGTAAATCCATTCCTGTAAGTGTCATCTTAGGCTCTGGGAGCAATTTATAGCAAATGTCATGTAAATTAATCCATCCAAAGTATTCTAGACCTAAAATTATGCCAAATGAACTTTTGTTTTCGAGTCTTGTCACGACAAAGGATAAAGAATACGACCAGATACCGACTATGATATCCACACAGTTTGATCAAACTCCATATTGAGGACTGTGACGGTGAAATAGAAGAACAAAAATGTTGACTCTTGATATCTTTATAATAGCATGCTTATTCGTTTTTAGAGCTAGCAGTTTCCGTGTTTATTTGTCCACCTAGTGTCGAAGCAACGTGAGCAGCTAAGAAACTCACTTGGTGGCCTAAATTCGTTTTCCGATATCGGTTAATGATTCATTACAACATTCATGAAACCCAGAATAAACTCATAAATATCGTCATATAGTCACAGTACTCATAGTGTTGATGTTTATACATTCTCAGCGCTTTATTCCATCCAATTGCATAAAGAAACAAACAAATTAATTTAGTAAAACAAGAATGTTTTTTCTGGGATTTCCCTTTCAAAACTGTCGTGAGAGAATCGCGTACGGAACACATGCTAATCCGCCACGACAAAGTGTATGTTAAATGTTCGTGTGCACATACAAAGTGTTCGGAGCTCATAGCATCTAGTTTGGAAAACAATGGTTTGATCATATCCTTTATTTAAATTCTTAAAGAAATTCTTAAAAAATAAAACATGTGACCACAAACTCTGTACAGTATATGAAATATCCACACGTTTACGACCAACAGATTTTTTACATAAAAAGTAAAATAGGGTAAATGACAAATTAAATCGATAGGTAATTTTTTCCTTATTCGCTGGTATTAAACATAAATTTATAAAAAAATAAATACCTGAATTGTTTCTTGATGGTCTAAACGTTTACAATAAGTTTGTGCACTATGTTCTGATGTTTTATCAAAATGGCAGTAACGTTGATATTTGTGGTGTAGCGGCGATGACTGCTCACTCGTCCGTAACTGTATTGTCCCAATGTGAAATTTCAAATAATATTAAATCCGATGGTAAAAATTTTAAATGATTTTAATGTTTTTCTTCTGAGGATCTTAAAACTAAATTCAAAACTAAGCCAAAAACCAACTTCCAAAATTATCCCAAAAACTTCACTCTCTCACTCATGCACCTCATATATATATACTAGAAGGTCACATGACTGCAACGTACACTCGCGTCACCTGATTACCTCATCAGCATCCAATCAGAATTTGTGAAATGGTGTCCAGCGCCCTCTACATATGTAATTTACTAATCATATCAACCAATAGAAACACAATACAATGACTCGCGCTCACACAAACAACGCAATTTCCTAAATGTTAAAATATTGGCAAGTATCCAAAATCAATAAAATATGGGTTTCCAGCTGTTACTACTAACGTGAACATTTATAAAGCTTATGTAATTGCTTTATACTTTCAGTAACATTTATCAGAAAGTAGCAAGCTTGGCATTTAAAGGTGTTAAAATACTCATATGAAAATCCATAAAATCATCAAACCTGATATTCAACAAATATCAAAGTTCACGTTCCCACACAATTCAAATGTCAACCCACACCTGTTATTTCGTTGTAAATTTGATGGGAAGACAGGTACTACAAAGCCATTTTTTACTAATGGCCGCAAATCCTATGTTTTATAAATAAATACATATATTTACTTATAGAAACTTATTCATATACTGGGATTTCCTGCGCATATGTTTTATAGAAACTTATAAATAGACTGGGATTTCCTTTCAGTTTATTTATAGACAGGGATTTCCTATCCGTTTTCATTTACATAAGATTATTTATGAACCGGAATTTCTTGCCCTTATTTGACCTGTGGTTGGCGTTATTACCGAAGGAAGTTTTCTAAAACTAGAAACTAGGTTTTCCTTGGTATACAAAACCTGGGAAATCGGAAGGCACAGTTCACAACATGAAATGGAAAGGATGGAATGGACTGACAAATATAATTCCCTCAGCATCAGTGCAAGGATTTACGAAAGTATACATGCAGGAAGGACGTAAGCATCTGACAGAGCAAATTTTTTCCTGTAAGAGAGTCATTCCAAGCACTTGAAGCAATTTATAGCCAATGGCATGTAGATAAAGCCATCCATTCATTTCTAGACTTAACAATTTGCCATAAGAATATTATGTCCTGAGTTAAGCCATGACAAAAGTCAACATCGAAAATATACGATAAGACACCGATATGGATTATCACAGAGACTTATCAAACCCTTTATTGAGGACTGTGAATGTAAATAAGAAGAACAAAACACATAACTGGGGTGTCCTGTCACAATTTATTTATATAAACTTATTTATAGGCTTGGATCTTTTGTCCGTATTTGTTTATAGTAACGTATTTATGAACCGGAATTTTCTGCCCTTGCTTTGTGATAAAATTCATTGGCTTGTGATTGGCGCTATTACCAGTGCAAGTTTTCTAAAAGTAAAAACTAGGTCGTTTCAATGGTAGACAAAACCTGAGAACTTGAAAGGCATAGTTTAAACAAGAGGGCCAAGTGGCCCTGAATCGCTCACCTGAGCAAAAAGGTTAAAGGTCAAACTAGGGTCATAATTTGAACAAATCTGATAGTTTGCAACCATTTCCAAATGTTCTGAAGAAGAAGATTTTTGAATTTTTTTCTATGTATTGCCATGGTTCAAACCCTGGAGCCCCTGGGGCGGGGCCATTTTGGACCCTGGGGCCATCATTTGAATAATCTTGGTAAAGGAAAACCTAAATTTCATACCTCTGATCGAGCCAAGTGGTTCTGAAGCAGAAGATTTCTGAATATTTTTCTATGTATTTTTATGGTTCAAACCCAGTACCCCCTGGGACGGGGCCATATTTGACCCTGGCACCATCATTTTAACAAACTTGGTAAGGGACCACTAGACAATGCATCATACAAAATTTCAAGCATCTGCACTAAGGGGTTCTAGAGAAGAAGATTTTTAAGTACATTTTAATTTCGAACCCAAGACTGCCTGCCCCAGGGCCATTTTGGATCCGAGGGCCACCATTTACACAAACTTTGTAGGAGTCCACCAGGCAATGCATCATACCAAATTTCAAGCATCTGAGCCAAGTGGTTCTGAAGAAGAAGATTTTTTAATAGTTTCCTATGTATTTCAACGGCTCAAACTCAGGACTTTCTGCTGCAGGGCCATTTTGGACCCTTGGGCCATCATTTAAACAAACTTGATAAAGGACAACAAGGCAATGCATCATACCAATCTTCAAGCAGCTGAGTCAAGTGGTTCTGAAGAGTAAGATTTTAGAATATTTTTCTATGTAGTTCTATTGTTCAAACCCAGGACCCCCTGGGGTGGGGCCATTTTAGACCCTGGGGTCATCATTCGAACAAACTTGTTAAAAGACTACTAGGCAAAGCTACATACCAAATTTCAAGCATCTGAGCCAAGTGGTTCTGAAGAAGATTTTTAAAAATATTTTCCTATATATTTCTATGGTTCAAACTTAGGACTCCCAGTCGCAGGGCCATTTTGGACCCTGGGGCCACCATTTAAACAAACTTGGTAAAGGACTACTAGGCAATGCTACATACCAAATTTCAAGCATATGAACCTTGCGGTTCTGAAGAAGATTTTTTAATATTTTTCTATGTATTTCATGGCTCAAACCCTGGACTCCCTGCCCCGGGGCAATTTTGGACCCTGGGTGCCCATTTGAACAAACTTCGTAGAAGACCACTAGGCAATGTTACATACCAAATTTCAAGCATCTGAGCCAAGCAGTTCTGGAGAAGAAGATTTTTAAGTATTTTTTAGTTTCGAACCCAAGACCCCCTGCCCCAGGGCCATTTTGGACCCTGGGGCCACCATTTGAACAAACTTGGTAGAGGACTACTAGGCAATTCTACAAACCAAATTTCAAGCATCTGAGCTAAGCAAATCAGGAGAAAAAGATTTTTTGAGTATTTTTTAATTTCGAACCCAAGAACCCCTGCCCCAGGGCCATTTTGGACCCTGGGGCCACCATTTGAACAAACTTGGTAGAGGACCACTAGGCAATGCTACATACCAAATTTCAAGCATCTGAGCCAAGCAGTTCTAGAGAAGAAGATTTTTAAGTAATTTTTAGTTTCGAACCCAAGACCCCCTGCCCCAGGGCCATTTTGGACCCTGGGGCCACCATTTGAACAAACTTGGTAGAGGACCACTAGGCAATGCTACATACCAAATTTCAAGCATCTGAGCCAAGCAGTTCTGGAGACGAAAAAGATTTTTAAGTATTTTTTAGTTTCGAACCCAAGACCCCCTGCCCCAGGGCCATTTTGGACCCTGGGGCCACCATTTGAACAAACCTGGTAGAGGACCACTAGACAATGCTTCATACCAAATATCAAAGCCCTAGGCTTAGCGGTTTCAGAGAAGATGTCATTTAAAGCAAATTGTTGACGACGCACGACGCACGACGGACGACGCACGACGCACGACGCACGACGGACGACGGACACTGGGTGATCACAATAGCTCACCCTGAGCCTATGGCTCAGGTGAGCTAAAAATGAATTGCAAATTAGTGGAATAAAATGATATAGACTGACATGGATAAGTGCCTAAATTCATTCCTGTTAGAGTGTCTTTCCAGACTCTTGGGGCAATTTATAGCCAATGCCATGTAAATTGTTCAATCCATTATATTCCAGACTTTAATTCATGCCAAATGAACTGTCATTATGGATTGAGTCTTGCCAGTATAAAAGACACCATTTAATATACAACCTCAACGATAAGGATGGCCACACAGTTTTATCAAACTCTATATTGAAAACTGCGACTGTGAAAAAGAAGAACAAAATGCGGACTAGTGATATCTATAAGATCGTATGCTTATTCCTTAAGAGAGATTAACAAGTTTCGTGTTTATCTGTACCCCTAGCGTCGGTGCAACGCGAACAGCTGGGAAACTCTTTTGATGGCCTACATTCACTTCCGAATATCGGGGAAGGTTCAAATACAACATTTATGAAACCCACAATAACTCATGAATAGTATCATATAGTCGCAGTGCATTTAGTGCTGATGATTGCACATTCTCAGTGCTATATTTCAGCAGAATGCATAACGAAACAAAGTAATTATTTAAGTAAATCAAGATTTTTTAACATATCCTCATTCAAGCAGTCGTGAGAGAATAACATATCGTAACATATGGTAATACACCCTTATAAAGTGTATGTAAAATGGTGGTGCGCACATACGAAGAGTTGGGAGCTCATAGCATCTCATTTCGAAAACAATGGTTTGATTATGGCCTTTAATTAAAATCTTAATGAACGTTTATATAAATCAAACATGATCATATACCATACACCCTATATGTAAAATATCACTAGTAAGCGACCAACAAAGATGTTGTTATTGTGTTGTTTTTATGTTCACGTTTAACAGCTATGGTCATGTCGGGACGGTCAGTTAACCTAACCACACTATCTGTGGGCAGGCTTAGACCTCCTAAGCGGTTAAACAGTAGTTAGTGCACGTACTTTGGCCAGCAACTGAAAACTGCCCTTCTTGAATTAGCGGATTCCGAAGTAGAAACGAAATTATATGGCCGGACCGGGTATCAAACCCCGGACCTTTGGCTCTTGAGTCAGACGCGCTACCGACTGCACTACGCGGTCTGACCAACAAAGTACTGAAATCCAAAGTAAAAAGACGGCAATAAGTTAAAATATTATTAAAATAAAACAATACCTACTTTGTTACTGGATGATCTAAACCTTTACAGTAACTTGGCGCACAAGATTATGACGTTTTATCAAAAACACGCGCCGAAAATCCCGTGTTCTATAAAACATGCAAGTACTTTCTTATAGAAATTTATTTATAGACTTGGATTTCCTGCTCTGTTTATTTATCGTAACTTATTAATCTACTGGGTTTTCTGTCCGTATATTTTTACAGAGACTTATTTATGAACCGGAATTTCCTGCTCTTTGTGATAAATCCATTGCCCTGATATTGCCGTTATCACCAGTGGAACTTTTCTAAAACCGAAACTAGGTTTTTCATTGGTAGACAGAAGCTGAGAACTTGAAAGGCATAGTTTACAAAATGAATTACAAATTAGTGGAATAAAATAAAATAGACAGACATGGATAATTGCCTAAATTCATTCCTGTTAGAGTGTCTTTCCAGACTCTTGGGGCTATTTATAGCCAACGCCATGTAAATAATTCAATCCATTATATTCCAGACTTTAATGTTTGCAAAATGAACTGGCATTATGGTTTGAGTCTTGCCAGGATAAAAGACACCCATAAAAATACACAACCGAAAACGAAAAGGATGGCCACAAAGTTTTATCAAACTCTATACTGAAAATACGACTGTGAAAAAGAAGAACAACCAGAGGGCCAATGGCCCTATATCGCTCACCTGAGCACTGAGGTCATGTTGGAAAAACTTATTGCCACAGCAACAAAACAACATGCACAACAGCAATAAAACACACCATTTATGTAGAGGATAATATCACAAACATTTATGCAAAAAATAAGCTTTATCCCCCCTTAATGGCTTCTGAGAAGATCTTTGGCAAAAAAAAAAAAAAAAAACTGAAAATTTGGCCTATCAGTTGCAATGGCAACCAATCAAAATCAGGTCTTTGGGCAAAATTCATATGGCTGATAGAGGACTACTCTAGGAACATTTCTGTAAAGCTTTTGTCAAAATATCTGCATTAACACAGAAATAAATACCGAATGTCCACTTTCCCCATTGTAAGTCTATGAAAACTTTAAGTTGCTATAGCAACCAGTTCACATGGGCAATGATAATATGAAACATACTTTAGGTAGAGGCTAATATTATTAATAATAATGCACAGTATCAGCTTCATCCTCCTCATGGCTTCACCTTTCCCATCATTATAAGTCAATGGAAACTATAAGTTGCCATAGCAACCAAAGTTCTTATGGGGTTGGAAGATAAAACAAAATTCATGTAGAGGCTTCTGTCATCAACATGTTTGCACAATATCAGCTTCATCCCCAAAAAAGTCTTCTGAGCAGAAGATTTTTTTCATTTTTTCTTCTTTCCTTTTCGAAAATTTACCCTATATTTTGCCATGGCAACCAATCAAATTCAGCGATTTGGAGAAAATGCATATGAAACATAGAGGACTATTCAAGAAACATTTCTGTAGAAAGAAAATCTAAATAAATGCAGTGAGACAGCAAAAATTGCTAATTTCCATTTTCCCCATTATAAGTCAATGGAAACTCTTAGTTGCCATAGCAACCAAACTGCTGGAGTAATTGCCATGAAAAACAGTAATTCTATAGAGGCTAGTAGTAAGATCCTTTCTGTAAAGTTTGAGCTTTATTGGCCTAATAGTTTCTGCGGAGATGGTTTTTTAATATTTTTCTATTTTCAACTATTTGGTTGCAATGGCAACCAGCCAAATTGTGCAATTTGCATAAATTTAATAAGGCTGGTTCAGGACTATTCAAGGAACATTTCCATAAAAGTTTTGTCAAAATATCTGCAGTGACAAAGCAATAAATGCAAATTTTCCATTTTGCCATTATAAGTCAATGGCAACTTTAAGTTCCCCTAGCAACCAAACTGCTATAGCAATTGCCAAGAAAAACAGTACTTTTATAGAAGCTAGTACTAAGATCCTTTCTGTGAAGTTTGAGCTTTATTGGTTCCATAGTTTCTGAGGAGATGATTTTTTAATATTTTTTCTATTTTTAACCATTCGGTTGCCATGGCAACCAGCCAAATTGTGCAATTTACATAAAGTTCATGTGGTTGATAGAGGAATACTCAAGGAAAATTTATGTAAAAGTTTTGTCAAAAAATCTGCAGTGACATAGCAATAAATGCAAATTTTCAATTTTTCCCATACAAGTCAATGGAAACTTTAAGTTGCCATAGCAACCAAAGTTCTGCAGCGATTTGGATAAAAAACAGTAATATTGGTTCCCCCTGCCTATAGATGCTATACATGAAATTTGGTAACCATGGGCCTTGTAGTTTCAGAGGAGATGTCGTTTGAAAATATTGACGGACGGACGGACGGACGGACGGACGACGGACGGCGGATGCCTGCCTATACTATAAGCTCACCTGTGAGCCTTCGGCTCAGGTGAGCTAAAAATCCGGACTAGTGATATCTATAAGATCGTATGCTTATTCCTTAAGAGAGATTAACTATTTTCGTGTTTGTCTGTACCCCTAGCGTCGGTGCAACGCGAACAGCTAGGAAACTCACTTGGTGGCCTACATTCACTTCCGGGTATCGGGGAAGGTTTAAATAGAACATTAAGCCAATGCCATGTAAATTATTCTATCCATTATATTCTAGACTTTAATTTATGCCAACTTACTTAATGATTTGAGTCTTGCCAGGATAAAAACATCGTCTAAGCAAAAATGCTGACTCTTGATATCTTTAATATCGTATGCTTATTCCTAATTAGTTAAGCATTTTCCGTGTTTATCTGTCTCCTTAGTGTCGGTGCAACGCAAACAGCTAGGAAACTCACTTGGTGGCTTACATTCTCTTCCGGATATCGGGGAAGATAGGATTAAATACATTTATGAAACCCACAATAAACTCATAAATATCATCATATAGTCACAATGCTTTACGTGCTGATGATTACACATTCTCTGTTATATATTTAGCAGAATGCATGAAGATACAAAGAAAATATTACTTTCTAAATTATTCTCATTTAAACTGTCATGAGAGAATTGCGTACAGGAACATATGATAATACTCCCTGACAAACCGTATGTAAAATGTTGGTGCGCACATACGAAGAGTTCGGGGCTCATAGCATCTCATTCCGAAAAGAATTGTTTGACAATTTCCTTTAATTAAAATCTAAATGAACTTTTAAATGAATAAAACGTCGTCATACACCATACACCCTACGTGAAATATCACTAGTAAGCGACCACCAAAGTACTGAAATCTAAAGTAAAAAGAGGGAACATGAAAAAAAATTGATTAGGGACGAGTCATTTATTATCAGGGGGAGGCCGGGTACATTTAGGGGGGGGTGGGGGGGGGGAATTTTTTTGGTGATGTACTGGGGGTCAGAAAAAAAAAGCCTCATGTATTTTATTAGGCATATTGGGGGGTCAGAATTCTTCCATCAGTCTTAATTTTTAAAAATGTCTCCACTTCTGGGGGCCCCCATAACTTCTAAAAATTCAGTCTCTTTTCTTTCAAACTCAAAGCTTAAACTTCAATCACTTTATTGAAATGACGCAAAAAAACCTTGGCCACCTTCATATCCAAAAGCAGATCTTTTCATTGATTTGCTAGAAACAGAATGACAGTGCAGGGGTTTTATTAACCATAAGTCCGTTGGTCCTGGAACAGTGGTTTTTGGGCATGACCAGTTGATGTCTTTGGTAGCTGGTCCTGCAGACCAACTGATTTTGAAATTAAATGAAAACACATGAAAACAAACAGCAGCCGAAATATCGGGAGGACCACTTAAATTGTGGATAAGTTGGTCCTGTGGACCAACAGTCATTCATTCCTGAAATCCCTGAAAGTGTCTAAAAATCATGTCAAGTAGATGATTTCGTGCTCATTTAAATTTAATGCCTGTATTTGTGATATCAGCTCTCCGCGCGCATTTTCATCAGCAAAAACACTATGGCTTCGGGGGGGGGGGGGGCTACGCCCCCAGACCCCCATCGCCCAGAGGCCCAATTGCTATTATTAGCAGTTATAATTATTAAACATTCGACAACAGATTTCTGGATGGCCATAAGCAGAAGAAAAAGTGCAAGAAATGCAGATAAATTTTGGTGAACCGTATGAAAATGTACCCCCCCCCCCCCCACCTGATAATAAATGACTCGTCCCTTAGTCATTTTCCCTATCCGCTGGCATTTACAAAGAAATTAAAAAATTAACATAAAAAACAATACCTGAATTGTTACTGGATGATCTAAACCTTTACTGTAAGTTAACGCACAAGATTCTGACGTTCTATCAAAAAAAATGTGCAGAAAGACCCGTGTTGTTTTAAACAAATGCAAGTACTTTCGTATTGAAACTTATTTATAGACTGGGATTTCCTGCCCCTACTTATTTATAGAAACTTATTTATAGACTGGGATTTCCTGTCCATAAAGAGACTTATTTATGAACCGGAATTTCCTGGCCTTGTTTTGTGATAAAATTCAATGGCCTGTGATTGACGAACACGAATGCGAACTTTTTATATCTTTAAGATTGTTTGCATATTCTTTCTTGAGAGTTTGGCAGAGTTCGTGTTTAAATGTGCAGAAACACCCGTGTTCTTTTAAATAAATGCAAGTACTTTCGTATTGAAACTTATTTATAGACTGGGATTTCCTGCCCCTATTTATTTATAGAAACTTATTTATAGACTGGGATTTCCTGTTCATAAAGAGACTTATTTATGAACCGGAATTTCCTGGCCTTGTTTTGTAATAAAATTCAATGGCCTGTGATTGACGTTGTCACCAGCGGAAACGGAAACTAGGTTTTTCATTGGCAGACAAAACCTTAGAACTTGGAGGGCATAGTTTACAACAAGAATTGGAAATTAGTGGAATAAAATGGAATTGGCTGCATTGATAATTCCCTAAGCACTTTCTCACAAATTTACGATGGCAAGCATACTGGAAGAACGTAGTCCTTTTGACGGAGTAAATTCATTCCTATGAGAGAGTCTTTCCAGGCTCTTGGGGTAATCTATAGCCCATGCCATGTAAATTATACCATTCATTTTATTCTAGACTTTAATTTGTGCCAAATGAACATTATTATTTGAGTCTTGCCAGGATAAAAGACACCGTCTACACAGTATCCGAACTACATGTACAATCTTCTCCGGTTTTCATAGCGTTGAATCGAGAGTACAAACGTTCTCTTATAACCAGTAGTCGGAAATCATTATGTTTTGAGATTTTATCCGGAATCTGCTGCGTCATTTATAGCTATTCAGCTTCGAAAATGTAAAGAGATAAGTTTAATATAATTTGCTCTTCGGTCTTTTACTTTATTACCCTGTACAATGTCGTGTATGGGTGGGTAGTAATTGGTACAGTTTTCAAATCGCCCTTGGCATGATTCTTAAACCATTTTGAGCATTTTCTTACCTGTCTTATAAAAAATCTTTAGAATAAACGGAAGGCGTTATCAATCTACAGTTTATTAGTTTTGATAAAAGAATGATAGCTAAGTTTTGCACGACACAATCTCGTGTTAAATTAAGCTGTTCTGAAAAAAAAATCTGCGACGGCAAGGAGTTTTTCATTGTACAGGGCAATAAAGTAAAAGACCGAAGAGAAAATTACATTAAACTTACCCCTTTACATTGTCGAAGCTGAATAACTATAAATGACGCAGTAGATTACGGATAAAAACTCAAAATATAATGATTTCCGGCTACTGGTTATAAGCGAATTCTGTACTCTCGATTCAATGCTATGAAAACCGGAAGAGATGGTACAGTGCGTTCGGATACTGTGGTCTAGAATATACAACCGAAAACGATAATGATTTCCATACAGTTTGATCAAACTCTATATTGAAAACTGCGACTGTGAAAAAGAAGAACAAAAATGCAAACTCTTGATATCTTTAAGATCGTATGCTTATTCCTTATGAGAGTTTAGTGTTATTCATGTTTATCTTTCCCCCTAGTGTCGGTGCAACGCTAACAGCTAGGAAACTGACTTGGTGACCTACTAGTTCCTTTGGATATCGGGAAAGGATTAATTACAACACATTCTCTGTGCTATGTTTAAGCAGAATGCATAAAACACAACAAAGATATTATTTTAGTAAATCAAGAATATTTTTCTATGATTTCCTCATTCACACTTTCGTGAGAGAATAATATTGCCTACATGAACATATGATAATATGCCCTGGCAAAGTGTGTGTAAAATTTTAGTGCGCATATACAAAGTGTTCTGAGCTCATAGCATCAAATATAGATAACGATGGTTTGATCATGTCATTAAATTGGACTTTTAAAGAGTTTTTAGATAAATAAAAAATTGACCCTTCACCATACACCCTGTATGTGAACAACAAAGTATTCAATTCTTAAGTAGAAAGAGGGTATGTGAGAAATAATATTTAATTTAGTAATTTTCCGTATTCGCTGGTATTGAAAATACATTAAAAGATAAAATAAAAAAACGTGTATTGTTTCTGGATGATCTATACGTTAACAGTAACTTGTCGAACAAGATTCTGACATTTTATCAAAATTAGCAATCACGTAAAAAATGCCGAAAATCCTATATTCTATTGATTTTTTCTAATTGAAACTTATTTATAGACTGGGATTTTCTGCCCGTATTTATTTATCGAAAATTATTTATGAATAGGAATTTCATATCTTTGCTTTGTGATAAAATTCAATAACCTGTGGTTGACGTTATCAATAAAGGAAATTTTCCTAAAACTGAAACTGGGCTCTCTGTTGGCAGACAAATTGAGAAACTGAAGGGCATATTTTTACAATATAAAATAGAATGAAATAGAATAGAATGTTATGGACCGAAATGAAAAATGTCTACAATATCTTTCCGAGACTTTAAGATGACACTCATACATGATGGACGTAGTCCGTCTGACGGAGCAAATTCATTTCCGTAAAAGTGTCTTTCCAGGCCCTGAAAGCAATTTATAGCCAATGACATGAAAATCATTCCATCCATTTTATTCCAGACCTTAGATTATGCAAAATGAACATTATTTTTATGAATCTTGCTAGGACAAAAGACACCATCTAAAATTTATGACAAGGCACAGATTTGGATATTCACATTTTTTTCAAACTCTGTATAGGTTTTCATAATGTATTTTTACCCCTTGTGCAGAAGTAACGCGAACAGCTAGAAAACTCTAGGAAACTAGAAAAAAAAATGAAAAGAACACGGACGCGGACTCTTTATATCTTTAAGATCGTTTGCATATTCTTTTTTGAGAGTTTGGCAGAGTTCGTGTTAAAATGTCCCCCTAGTGTTGATGAAACGCGAAAAGCTAGGAAACTAAATTGAAGACCTACATTCTCTTTCGGATATCGGGGATGGATTAAATACAACATTAATGAAACCCACAATAAACTCATGAAGATCGTCGTATAGTCATAGTACTTATAGTGCTTATAATCACAATTTCTCCATGCTATATCAGCAGGATGCATAAAGCAACGAAGAAAGATTTGAATAAATCAAGATTATTTTTCTAAGATTTCCTTATTCGAACTGTCGTTAGAGAACTGTGTACGGAAACATATGGTAATACACCCTGATAAATTGTATTTAAATTGTTGGTTCTCACATACAAAATAATGGGAGCTCAAAGCATCTAATTTCAAATGCAATGGTTTGATCATGTCATTTAGATAAAATCTTATAGAGTTTAAAGCATGTGATCATACACCATACACCCTGTATTCGAAATATCCACAAGTTTGCGAACAGCATAGTATGTAAATCTAAAGAAACAGAGAGTATGAGAAATAAAATCTGATAAGTATTTTGCTCTAGTCGCTGATATTTAAAAATCAAATTGATAACAGTTATTTGAAAAAAAAAAAAAAAAACATTTTTGAAACCCACAAAGAACTCATGAACGTCGTCATATAGTCACAGTGCTTATATTGTTAATGACTGCAAATCCTCTGTGATATCTCATCAGGATGCATAATGAAAAAAGAAATTATTTAATTTTCCTGGGATTTCCCCATTCAATCTCTCGTAGTAGAATGGCGTATTGAAACATTTTTATCTTACATAGCTCCCCACATGCGAATTATTGGCTGATAAGAAAAGTCAGTATTTAGTTAGAGGATAAGAGATGTGTTTCTCAGGGACAAAGTGTATGTAAAATATTGATGCGCATATACAAAATGTTCGGAGCTCATAGAATCCAATTTCGAAAGCAATTTTTTGACAATGTCCATGAATTAAAATCGTAAAAAGTTTTAATCAAATAATACATTTGGCCAGGCACCATACACCCTGTATATGATATATCCACACGTTTGCGAACAACATAGTCGTCAATTGTTTAGTCAAAAGGGTTTATGCGAATTAAAATCTAATTAGAAATGTTTACCTATTCGCTTCTATTTAAAATTAGATAAATATATCAAAAAATAAGATAAAAATATGTCTGTTTTGTGACTGGATTACGGTAAGTGGGTGCATAGGACTCTGACGTTTTAACGAAAACAACTGTCGGAAATCCCGGGTTCCGTAAATAAGTATATGCATTTATTTATAGAAACGTATTTATAATATTGGGTTTTTTATAGAAAAATAATCACAGACCGGGATTTCCTGCCCAAGGCAATGACCTGCGGTTTGCGTTATCACCAAAGGAAGTTTTCTAAAACTGAAAGTAGGTTTTCCTGGGTAGACAAAACCTGAGAATTTACAACATAGAATGCAGTGGAGTGAAATACAATGAAATGGTTTGACATGGATTATAACCTCAACATCTACTCAAGGAGTTGGGATGGCATGCATACAGGAAGGGCTTACTCCGTCTGATGGAGCAAATTCTTTCATATAAGAGTGTCATTCCAGGCTATGGGAGCAATTGATAGCCAGTGGCATGTAGAATATTTCATCCTTCGTATTCCATACCTTAAATTATGCCAAATGAGCATTATGTTTTGAGTCTTGCCACGACAAAAGACACGGTCTAAAATATACGACCAGACACCGATATTCACACAGTTTGATCAAGCTCTGGATTGAGGACTGTGACTGTGAATTGCAGGAACAAAAATGCGGGCTCTTAATATCTTTTAGATCGTATACTTACTCTTCATAACAGTTTAGTAGTTTTCGTGCTTATTCTTCCCACCAGGAAAACCGTGCTCCCTCTTATGAAATAAATTCTTTCCAATAAGAGCGTCATTCCAGGCTCTTCGACAAATTTATAGCAAGTCCATAAAGCTTATTTCATCCATTCCATTTCAGATTTTTCAGCTATACCAAAAATAAACATTTTATCCTTAGTCATGCCACGACGAAAGAAACCGTCTAACATATACGACATGACACCGACAATAATGTCAACTCATACTGATTAAACGCTAAAAATTTTATTACTAAATTGTACTTCGACTGTGAAGTAGAAAATAAGCAAATGCGGGTCTTTGATTGCTTTAAAATGCTTTGTTTATTCTCAATAAAAATTTATTACTTTTTTGTGTTGTCACCATATGAAACTGCGCCTATAGCACATCGGGTCTACCTGTTCAATTATCCTCCCTTGGATATCAGGCACCACGATCGCTTACATGTACCTGAGTACAGGTGCTAACCAATGAGCACTGAAAATATTGAAAATGTCCGGTTTATCAATAATAACGTTATATTCTATCAGATATTGCAGAAAAACTGAAAGATTTCTCTTTAAAGTCTCCATTGTCCTATTAGTGTTATAACCGTCTAAACACAAAATATCATGAAACGCGCTTCAACCTTCACCTATGGTGATAAAATACTAGAAAAGAGCCCGTGCAAGCGCGGAAACATTTCATGATGGTCAAGTTTATATAAAAAAGCGAGTTTTAATTTTTCAATGTAAATGGCCTTAAGCCCAGGTGAATATATGACCGTTACCATGAATACTCACTAAAGCTTCATTTACCTAATTAGTTGTCTGCATCTACAAACTTTCAGGTAGCAGACTGCATTGTTTCTAAAAAAATCAACTTTTTTCACTTTTTCCTATAGAACAACCTAAGTGACTCAAAAGTTGACCTTGCCGTAAAACAGACCAAGGTCATCCCAGGGTCATCATTTATATACATTTTGTTGAGCTTTTGAGTCCTTGATGCGACATGCTAAGTTTCAAGATCATAGGATTTGTGGTTCTGGGGGGAGAATTGGTTGATTTGATGCTTAACGTTCACGGTAAACAGCTAAGGTCATGTCGGGACGGTCAGTTAACCTAACCACACTATTCCTGGGCAGGCGTAGACCTCCTAAGCGGTTACCCAGTACTAAGTGCACATACTTTCGCCAGTAACTGACAACTGCCCTTCTTGAATCAGCGGAAGGAGAAACGAAAGTATGTGGCAAGACCGGGTTTCGAACCCAGGACCTCTGACTTATGAGTCAGGTGCCCTACCGATTGCGCTACGCGGCCCGGCGTGGTTCTGGGGGAGAAGATTTTTGAAATTTTTTACCATAATAAATGATTGCCATCTTGGTTATGTGACCTGTCCTGGGTATTTTTTTTCTGGAAAAATTGGGTCCAGGAACGTTTGGGGGGAAAATATTCAAGCCCTGTGAAGACTAAAAGCTTATTTAGCTTCGTTGAATCATTGAAATTGATTTGTCTGCTTCGATGGAAAAATGCCCTTTCTTACCTGGCGCATGTGTGTTAACCTTAGACATTTTTAATTTTTGTCTTTTCGAAAGTTCAGTTCAGTTTGAATTCTCCTAACGACGTTCCCCAAGTGGCTCAGCGGTACGTAACCATAGCCGCACACACTTGGCGCCGTGTGTCCGTCCAACTTTTCGAAAGACCATGTGCGTTGAGCTTTATTCTTCAATGGACGAGTTCGATTGGCTACTCGTATTGACTATCGTTCTGGAAGAAAATGGGTCGTTTCGAGCCAGGGCCGTCGTGACTATGACCATTTAGTTCTTCATCCGTTTAGGCATATGAGCAAAAATACAAAAATAATCGTTATTTATGGGGAATGACGTACGTTCATGGGTCGGATTTTTGCATTATAACCTGCTAAAGTTGGACTTGCTAAGCAGCGCGCCGATATAACGACGCAGAACCGAAACGACCGGATTAATCTAAAACGTGTATTCGAGTACACGATAATTTCACTCGAACGCACCCATTGTTGACAAAAAAAATCGACCAAAAGTCGAAGTTTCTAGAAAAATACTTGGGAGAATTTAAAATGAAAGACGAATTTAATTCCCAAATTCTTTAAATCTCCGTGAAACTAAAACACACGCTAACCGAAATTATCCATGATAGCAATATGCGAAAGAACCAGTATAGAAATTACGCTTGAAAATGCCACCAATTTTTCAGTTTATGCGTTACTTCGTTTATGTAGTATTATAGATGAGTTGATGTGCATACCTGGCAAAAAGCATGGGGAACGTGTTTTTGAAAGACAATAAATCGATGTAAAAAAATCGGTTTTCCTTTGAAATTCCTGGTTTCCCGTTGAGCGATGCAATAAAAACAAACGCGGTACAGTAAATTGGACTCCACGGCTGTACATTGTATTTTTACCCCCTTTTTTTTTTCATTGTTTATGAAATTTTTGGTTGGCAATTGAAATGACCCCAATCAATTTTGGAACCTTTTTTATGTGAAACTCAATGATGTTTTATTGGTTTAAAGCTGGTTAATCGCGGTCATTTACAAAGAGGAAACCATGACAAAAAGCTTGCTACGATACATGTACGTCACGAAAAACTTTTTCATGCTGATAGAGCAATGGGCCTTTAATATGAATCAAAAATGTATAAAGTAATTTAAAATCCGACTATGTCAAATTTCGCATCTTTTTTAAAGTGAAAATTAGTCATTGGCTATTAAGAAAGAGCCAAAACATCCCAGGAAGGCATTTTGGCTGTCCAATTTTGAAGTTTTATTTTAGTTTTTCAATATTTTATAAGTTAATATCATAACGAAGTATAGATTCCAAGCTTTAAAATGATGTTAGTTTTATAGAAATAAATCTATTTTTAAAAGTGTCAGTTAATAGCTAAACATTAGGGCATCGATGTTTCGACGATATAATCTAGCGTGTAGTAACTTTACGAGATCAGATAGTGAAATTGCCTACAACTGGCTGGTATATTTTATGTTTTGAACGTGAAATTCTCAAATACAGTCAACTCTCGATATCTTGAAGTCGAACTTCAGCCCAAACTACCGATATCTCAAAGTAAATTCTCTGGTACCAGAAAATTTACTTTGAGATATAAGTAGTTTACTTTGAGATATCAGTAGTTACAGATAACAGTAGTTGAAATATGTATAAAAATAGGAAATACATAATTTAATATAAGAAAATACTTTGAGTTATCAGTGTTCGAGATATCGGCAGTTGACTGTATTTAATATAATTATTTACTTTGTGCTACCTATTACAAAAACAATGTTTGTTTAAATTATTATTATTATTATTATTGTTATTATTATGTTATGTCAATATTTATCACTGTAGTCTGCATTTGTGAAAGCCTATTGCCCACGTGAAGTGACCTGGCAGGGCGGGGCTATCGATTTGGTTCAATGCATTATGAAATAGGTAAAGCAGCATTTTCGTAGCCAGTCGGAAAGATATTCGTAAGTATTCGTTAATCATCGTGTATCATGCATGAATTATAACTGTTAACTATATCTCTCAAAGATAAAGACTCGTTGGTGTAGTGGACCTCCCCTAGACTACTAACCTTTTTTGTATCTTATAAGGGTCCAAGTTTCGAATCTACCTAAAATTTAAAAAGTTTTTTTTTATTCTTTCTTTTTAAGTTTTTAGGTAACAAATGATTATTTTGCATGACAGAAAGTTCCGTTTGTTCTGATTACTCCATACACTTTGTGCTTATAATAAAAAAGGAAAATCTTCAGAGGTTTTGTTTGTCTGATTATGCCCAGAAATATGCACGAGGACATTTAGTAGATTATGGTATTTTATGCTCGAGAAAAGTGATATGCATGCACGAGCAAACGATGAGTGAAAAAAATAATTTCTGATTTGGTATTCACTTTTCAGTTTCAGGGTGTCTACCAAAGCATACATGTCGAACTCTAATCCTTTAAATTATCTCGAGCGAAAGGAATTACTAGAAATGTTTTTTCTCCTAAAATAAAATGATTAAAACAAATAAATATGTAAAGAAAATAAAGTTTGAAAATAAAAAAAAATGAGAGAAAAAAAAGTTCATTCTCATCCTAGATTTGAACCCTAGATCGTCGCACCAAGTGCCTTTGTAATGCGACTACAGATACACTACACCACGACGCTCTGTACACGATTTGGTTAAAATACTGTTATTACTTATAACAAGAAAGGCGAGGATCAACGAAGTCGTACGGATGTTTTTCCGATTGTTGCCGAAAATAGGAATTACCTGTTTCACAATGCACTGATCCATAACGCTAGCTCTGCCCTGCCAGGTCACTTCACGAGGGCAATACGTATGAAAGACCTACAACAACAAAGGAAAGCAGTTTAGCTTTGCAACTTTGAAGTTTATTTTAGTTCTTCAATAATCTAGAAGTTATCATAATAAAGTATAGGTTCCAAGCCTTGAAGTTATGTTAATTTTATAGAAATAAGTGTCATTAAACACTAAACATCGATGTTCGACCTTACAATCTATCGCGTAATACTTTTCTAGATCCGATAATGAATTTGCCTTTGCTGTCGGTATCAGGTATTTCTACTTAATGTTATTCTCAAATATTTAATATAATAATTAGTTTTAGCTACCCATTAGAAATAAATTATATGTATAAAATGGAATTTCTTAAATTTGGAAGTTAAGTCTGACAATATAATCATTTTATTAGTAATACTTAGTATCTAGTTTGATTCTTTAATGGTTCGCTTTCGAAAATTTAAGCGTCTAAACTGTTATTCCTTGATTTTGAACAAATCATAAAATCATTAGAAACAGATTAATTTATTGTCGCAGTAAGAATTTACTAACATATTTTCGCACCGTTTTACCACGTTTAATGGTCAAATAAACGACGTCATTACTCAATGATGTGTCGAGTAAACAGCGCTGAACTGTTTCATTATTAAATAAACATATCTGTTTTAATTTGTGTAAATGTGTTTCTAAACAAGAGCTTTTAACTTTGCCAATTGGCATTCGTGTCAAATTATTATTTAATTCGTGGGTAAAAAATCGGATACATAATTAATCAGAATGTTTTATTGTTTTAATAAATTTAATGAATTTTGAAAAATCCCACAGAAATAACCATATTATATGCAAATGGTCAAAGCACTGATCAGGCGCCGCTGTCTGTCAATGGTGTGTATTTGCCTTGTGCAACAATTAACGGGTATAACTGCCTATAAATTTGAAAATTGTTTATCGTTTTGCGGACTTAGGTATTAGATGTTCCCGCTGGGGCCGACTTTACGTTTTGACATCTTTTTCGAAAAGGTCTGAACTGTAGTGATCTTGTCTGACATGATGGTAGGAACCGGACCACTTTTTTGACATGTATCAATATGGATCTTAGTTTTTCTTCTTTTCTGTTTTTCTTTCTATCTTTCTATGCCTCTATTTTCTTTTTTTCTTCTTCTTCTTTTTTTTATCTAAACCAACCCCTTATCATAATAATCGAAGGCACGTGGGTAATTTATCCTTTATCCTTATCCCTTTTTCTTTATTCGATTTTCAGGTTCACAGAACTTTGCAAAGCTGTGCAAAAGAAGATTCGTTTATAGCACAGTCATGATCATTTTTACTTCTCATTATAATGGCATAGATTTTTGAAGCTCAGCGGTACAAACTGTGAATAAGGAAAAAAGGAAATGAATCAAAATTTCCTTTTTTCTTATTCGATTTTGAGGTCCATAGAACTTAGCGCAATTATGCAATAGAACATTCACATATCGCGCACTCACGATCTATCTTTGTCACTATCACTAAGCATAGTGATATAGATTTTCGAATTTCAAATGTAAAAACTGCGAATAAAGAAAAAGGAAATGAATGAAAAATTGCTTTTTCCGTATTCGATATTCAGGCTCATAGAACTTTGCGAAGCTGTGCAAGAGAAGATTCGAATATAGCACATTCATGTTCATTTTAACTTCTCATCATGGTATAGATTTTTCAAGCTCAACGGTACAAATTGCGAATGAGGAAAAAGGAAATGAATCAATATTTCCTTTTTCCTTATTCGATTTTGAGGTCCATAGAACTTAGCAAAGCTGTACAATAGAACGTTCACAAATAGCGCATTCAAGATCATTTTCACTTCTTTAGATTTCCGAATTTCAAAGTTAGAACTGCGAATAAGGAAAAAGGAAATGAATGAAAAAAATCCTTTTTTGCTTATTCGATTTTCAGGCTCATAGAACTTTGCGAAACTGTGCAATAGAAGATTCGCATATAGCACATTTGCGATAATTCTTTGTTCTAAGAATAATGATATAGATTTTCAAAGCTCAACGGTGCAAACTGCGAATAAGGAAAAAGGAAAATCACAATTCCCTTCTCCTTCATCGATTTTGAGGTCCATAGAACTTAGCGCAGCTATGCAATAGAACATTCACATATAGCGCATTACTTCTAAGTATAGTGATATAGATTTCCGAATTTCGAAGATACAAACTGTGAAAAAGCAAAAAGGAAATGATTGAAAAATTCCTTTTTCCTTATTCGATTTTCAGGCTCAAAGAACTTTGCAAAGCTTAGCTACAGAAGATTCGTATATAGCACATTTGTGATCATTTTTACTTCTAAGCATAATGGTATAGATAGCAACAGCTTGAAAGGCGTTTCTGGGCAAACGAGTTCATATATCTCGCTGGCACTTTAAGCAATAGCAAAACATGTCGCGATAACTTTAATAACATTCGAAAACGAGATAGTAATAAAATGTAAGTCGACTTAAGGTGTTAAAAATCATATTATTAAGTTGATATCATGATGGCACTTCAGCGCATTATCATGTAAGGGACCGACCATTTGATATTCTGGGGGGGGGCCTGGTATATTTATCAAAAAAATTCCCTGTCTTTGGATATGCAAGAAAAAAATAACCTGGCTCATAAGGGGGTTCAAAAAAATAATCTGGCTTCAAAAGTAAGAGAAAAAAATAACCTGTCTCCACCCAAAATTTCAAAAAAAAAATATAGTCTGCAGATAATTCCATTGGAATTGAGTTTTTATAATCTCTCTGGCTTCTGGGGGCTGCGCCCTCAGACCCCCATAGTTATAGTTATATTTTAATATTATCTACAATTGGTTTACACCAGCGGACCCGCATATGCATACATTTACAAAAAAATCCTATACAACATTCACATAAATGTATCATTGATCTGCCACATTACTAAGTAAATGTTTTCCACTAAAAATGAATTGCAAAAGAGTCATTAGCTTATGGGAGACAAAACCATTATGGCAAAATAAACACTCTAAAAGGCAAAAGTCCCAATATAAAAACCCTTATTTTTACCATCATTCCTAGTTTTTCTCTTGTTTCCAGTCTTAAAATTGCCATTGAAATTGGGAAATTGCTTTAGCTTCTGGGGGGCAATGCCCCCCAGACCCCCCTTTGTTAACTTCTTAGCACATAACTTTCAGCCATTTTATTAATTGCCATTCATGTATAATGTGACTCGATCAGTAAGTAATTATCAAACTTTCTACAGGACGAATAAAGCATGTTTGGGCATATATTGGGATAGAAAAAAAAATTAAATTCCTAATGTTAGCCCTAAAACTTTGCCAAAATAGCCCTAAATTTTGGCCAAAATATCCCTCATTTAAGGCCTAATTTTTTGCCAAACTCATACAGGGATGTTTGTATCTGTACCTTAGACAGTGACCTATGTATTTATAGGTCACTGCCTTAGATGAAAAGAGTAACATGCTCCAGGCACTGGTTTGCAAAAGCAAGCTAAGCCATGCCCTTCGCCTGGTTAAAGACAGCACCATGTTCTTTTTGTGAGAAAAAAAGGTGTAAAAAAATACTGATGTGGGTAAAATAAAAGGATATTAAGATCAAGTAAACAAGGATCTGATAGTTCAGCTATAAAATAAATTAAAAAATAACCTGTTTGAGTTAGTTTGTAAAAAAAATAAATTAGCTTCCACAAGGTGAAAAAAAAAGAAATTGTTTCCAGAGGCCAGTGAAATAAAATGTTGTGTCTCCATCAAGAATACCAGGCCCCCCCCCCAGAATATCAAATGGTCGGTCCCTAAGTTGACTAGATCACTTACTTTACCGGAAGTTGAGATAGTATGAAGCCAGCCGTTATAAGTTGACTTAAAAAGTTTAAATTGACGTGTTATTATCACATTATCTGGGTGGCACTCCTACGCCACCATAATTATCATAATTATTATTTTAATTCTAAAGGGAGTTAGCACTTTTCTTGTTTATTCTGCACAGCCCCCACTTCCCCCACTCCTCCATACCCACCCCCGTCCAAGCTACATGGCGAAAACTAACTTGAAGTCCTTCTTTCACTTTCGGATATCGGAATAGGATTAAAGGCCCCATTGCTCTATCAGCATGAAATATTTTATCGTGAAGTATCGCTGCAAACTTCTCACTATAGTTTCGCCGTTGATTATTATCGTGATTGGCCGGCTTTGAAAAATCAAACGTCCTTGAGTTTACCTTAAAATAGATTTGAAAAAAACAACTAGGTCATTTTAGTTGGCAACTAATATGACCTACTTTCGATTTCACTAGCTTTATTTCATGGTAAAAACACAAGATACAAGAGATAAAAATACAAGGTACAGGCGTTTTAACAAATGATAAAAATACAATGTACAAAAATGTTAATCAAGGATCCCCTTAATTGTGCCGCGGTTGCAATAAATCATTGCTTAACGGGGAACCAGTGACGAAAGGCGTATTTTTATGGAGAGGCTCATCATTTTTCCAAAATACCTTGTTCTTTCTTTTTGCCAGTTATCTGATACAAAAAAGCACATCAACCGACATATTTTCATTAATTCTGAAGGCTGTACAGGTTTCATAATGATTTGTATTTTGACGAATTTACCCACTGGTAGGACTATGGAGCCTTTAAATATAAAATCTGTAAAACTTACAAGAAAATCACGAACATTGTCATATAACGTTGATGCTTACTCACTCTGTGTGCTTTAAGAAGCTAAAAGATTACGTAAGTATAACCACAAGATTTTCCCGGAATGACATTACTCAAAGATGTTTGCGAACAAAAGTTAACCCATTGCATTCTGGGTATTTTTGTCGTCTGCTGAAATTTTCGTCTGCATCAAAAATCAAGAATATTTTGACAACATTGGTCAACTAACTCTTGTAGAAATGATGTCTAGGCAGCAAACAGTTTGGATCTCAGATCAGGCCCCACAAACCACAAACGTGGGGCCTGATCTGTATCCAAACTGTTTGCCCAGATGGGTTAATTTTGTAAAATGTGTGGATATTTATTAGAAAATATCTCTTATGAGTTTTTCTTTTCCATTTGCTGACTTAAAATAAATTAATAAATGAAATAAAGTAAAAACAAATACCTGTCTTTTTCCTCTATTAATGCTACCGAACATTTCCTGAAATGAAAACTGAAACTAAGCTTTCCGGAGAAAACAATGTTTGTTGGTGTCATTATACAGTGGACTCGACAGTATCGGATCATCGACAGTATCGGATCACCCTTATGTTATCACCCATTTTCCTCACAAATGAAGCAAATATTTTTTACCATTATATTACAGTCATCGAGTTAAACCAATGACAAAGTGCAGGGTGAAAAATTCATTCGAAATGTGCGGCTGTTAAACAAATCAGAGTTGTTGAAAAGCTTGACCCCTCTTCAGCGGCGCTTGCATTTTGTCTGTTGCTCGTTACTCCCAAAACAAATTTCGGTTGTTTACACAATTTTATAATTAGGCGATTGAAACCGATTCTGCTTTGTAATGTGTCCTGGCATCCCCCAAATTGCAGACATTCATTTTTTCGTGACATCCCAGTATTTGATGAAGCTAGAGACTTGAAAAGTTGGGCACCAATGTGCGACAGTAAAGGATCATTATATAAGTTGAACTGAAATACAGGCAGTACCTGGAAAACTTTATGTCAAATGCAGACCTGATGCTGAAAGTAAGTCATAAATCAACTACCTGAATGACTGCCGTGTCTTCTTTAAAAAACAGATCGGTATAAAAAATAAAAAAAAATATCTTTTTTGTAAAATATCCCCCATCTCACGCCCCACACACTACCGTCTGATAATGACGGTTATGCGTAGCACATCTAAGCTTCCGCTAAACATTCTGAAGAAACATTCGACATCAGCTTGCATGTTTGTGAACCCATTAATGTTTTGCGTTCATCAGCTGGACATTTGTACACTGCGTAGACTCAGATTAATGCAGCAGAACTCGTTGAATGACCATGTAGTGTCCATACTCTGTTTGCATTGATATTCCAGTGCTAAGGCGGAAAATCACCATAAATTTCTTGATCCTGATCAGAAGCTACCGTCTTATCAGGGTGTATTCTTTGCGAAGTCGGATTATGGTCTATACTGTTTGAGTAGTTGCGTGCTAAAGGAGCGCAGGGGATTATTGAATTAAGAATTATTGACATGCTTGTACATTTGTACACATTCAACTGTTAGCTAACGTTGCTGGTGACGGGCCACGTGAAAAATATCGTTGAAAGGCCGTAAAAGTTTCCTCTCAGAGTTTAATAGGTCCAACTGTTTATGTAGCCAAATGATTGAGGCTATGTAGTTTGTCAGAGTGCCTCGGAGTAACTCTCTTATAAAATAATATCATATGATCCGATACTGTCGCAACTGATTCGTTACTGTCGTAAGACCCTCCTGTAAGTCTGGATAGGTTATCTGCCCTTAAAGGAATACATTTGGTAAATATTTTGATATGTATAGATAGAAGGGATATTTTGCAAGTGTTATGCGTAATAACATACATAATGTTAGAATTCATATACAACAAAACAGGAGTTTTATTGAACTTGATCCGATACTGTCGAGTCTACTGTACTAGCCCTCATGCTGAACACAAGTACAAATGCTACCGCACATTTCCTGAAATTAAAACTGAAACTAGGTTTTCCCGAGAAGACAAACTCTGACACAAACAATGTTTGTAAGTTGGTGCCATTATATTAACCCTCACGCTGAAAACAAGAATTAATACACCGAACATTTCCTGTAATTAAAACTGAAACTAGGTTTACCCGAGAAGACACACTCTGAGAAAATAATGTCATCATAGTCGCACTCACTCTGAAAACAAGAATTAATGCTACCGAACATTTCCTGAAATTAAAACTAAAAAAAGGTTTTCCCGAGAAGACACACTCTGAGAAAACAATGTTTGTAAGTTTGTTTCATTATACTAGCCCTCACGCTGAACACAATAATCAATGCTACCGAATATTTCCTGAAATTTAAACTGAAACTAGGTGTTCCCGAGAAGACATACTGTGATAAACAATGTCTAGTTGGTGTAACCGAGAGATTTGGGTTCCTAGGTAGTAGTAGTAGTGAAATTAAACACTAGCGAACAGTTGTTTCCATGTTTATTCAACTTGTGAGAAACAGTCCTAAGTAAGAACTTCAGCCTATCAGCAATAGTCACTCAACGGCGGTGGACAGATAATCAATATGACTACATTTTGAACACTTTAACTGAAGATTTAGCAATATTTCTTCAAGCGAGTTTTGAAACACGTTTCAGTTGATTTAGCCGCCGAAAAGAAAGGATGTAATCCATCAATTATCTTCAGTGCATATTTACATTAAAAGTACCAATGCCTGCATGAACTGAACTTCTAGCCTCCGCTTTAGACATTATACGGAAGTGTCTATATTATAAAAATTAAATGCAAAGAAAGCACTAAACAAAACGAAATTATTACTGATGAATATTTAAGTTTATGAACTGCACTGGTTTGCTCGCTAAAAAGAGAATCAAAATATCGGAATCGTCCAGCTATTGACCCAACCTGATAACTTAGATTACGTCCGTAAATGGACTCACCATTGAGCCTGTTACATTTCTCCCCTACTTTAAAACAAGAGGACCATTGGTCCTGTAGCTCACCTGGGTCCATTCAGCCTCAGTACTCTAGGGTTAGTTACTCTAAGGCAATCAGTCAATTGGTTTTGGTGAAAAAGATTTTTAAAGGTTTTAACCATATATGGGCATGGAGGACATGTTGGTCATGTGACCTGGACGTTTGAAAAAATTTTCATTCCCTTAACCCCTGGAGGCTCTATATGAAATTTGGTTTCAAAATTGGCCCAGGGGCTTTTGAGGAGATGGTTTGATATTGTCAAAATGACAGAGTTCTGGGTCAAAAGTCAAAGAATGACCTTGACCTCTTGTACTCATGAATCTTCATGTACTCATTAACATGACTGTATATACCGATTTTTAGGCATATATCTTCAAACCTTTCCATGAAATCTTATGTTCTAGCATTTTCCCACATTTGACCTTGCAGTAAAATAGTCAAGGTTAACCCAAGGTCATTATTTTGAACAATCTTGATAGTACTGGAATTCCCAATGCTACATACCAAGCTTCAAAGCTATTGGTCAATTGGTTCTGGAGAAGAAGATTTTTAAAGGTTTTAACCATATATGGTCCTGGCGGCCAAGTTGGTCATGTGACCTGGACTGTTTGAACAAATTTTTATTCCCTCAATCCCTGGAGGCTTTATATAAAATTTCCTTACAACTGGCCCAGTTTTTTTAGGGGATTGTTTGATATTGTCAAAATATGAGAGTTCTGGGTCAAAGGTCAAAGAATGACCTTGACCTCTTATACTCACAAATCTTCATGTACTCATTAAGATAACTGTATATACCAATTCTTAGGCATATCTGTTCAAAACTTTCCATGAAATCTTATGTTCTAGCATTTTCCCATATTTGACCTTGCCATAAAAAAGGTCAAGGTCAACCCATGGTCATAATTTGAACAATCTTGACAGTACTCAGGTACCCAAAGCTACATACCAAGTTTCAAGGCCATCGGTCAATTGGTTCTTGAGAAGAAGATTTTTAAAGGTTTTTACCATATATGGGCGTGGCGGCCATGATGGTCATGTGACCTGGACCGTATGAATACGTTTTTGTTCCCTCAACTCCTGGAGGCTCTATATGAAATTTGGTTTCAATTGGCCCAGGGGCTTTTGAGGAGATTGTTTGGAATTGTCAAAATATGAGAGTTCTGGGTCAAAGGTCAAAGAATGACCTTGACCTCTTGTACTCATAAATCTTCATGTACTCATTAAGATGACTGTAGATAAAAAATTTTATCCCAAAATCTTCAACAGTTTCCAAGATATCTTATGTTCTAGCATTTTGCCATATAAAAGCACAAGGAAGCAAATTTGACCTTACCGTAAAAAAGGTCAAGGTCAACCAAAGGTCATAATTTGAACAATCTTGGTGGTACTCCCGTACCCGATGCTACATACCAAGTTTCAAGGCCATCGACCCACTGGTTCTGGAGAAGAAGATTTTTTTAGGTTTTTACCATATATGGGCATGGCGGCCATGTTGGTCATGTGACCAGGACCGTTTGAACAACTTTTTGTTCCTAAGGTCCCAGGAGGCTCTATATGAAATTTGGTTACAATCGGCCTAGCGATTTCAGAGGAGAAGTCGTTTGAAATTGTGGACGGACGGACGGACGACGGACGGACGGACGACGACGGACGACGGAGCCTGACCATACTATAAGCTCCCCCGGAGCCTCTGGCTCAGGTGAGCTAAAAATTGATGTCCTCAACAATTTCCTTAATAATGAATCAGACAATAATTACTTAATTCTCTTCTACTCGCGGCAAGTACTGAATAGAACAAATATATACACAAAAGTTTACTTGCCAAATAATGCTGCAAGAAAGCGCGGAAAAAAAATCAATCTCAAATCATCAAGTGTATCCTTTATGATACATGTATGTCTTATCTACAATCCATTCAAGTGGTACAATTTGTTCACACAAGGAAATTAATTTCTAATTGCATGACCAGCCTGATTTAGTTAATTCAGATTAAAATTTTGTTTCTCATCCATAACAATGAACACAATTGCTGGTGTACAAGGACTAATTTCCAGTCATCAAAGAATGACGATATATGTCAATTTTCATTAGGGCTATATAATATTCGGATTTTCCAAGCCAATGTCAAGAGTTAATCTTCACCAAGAAAAAAAACTGTCACATCAAAATATATCAATCTATGATGCACAAATCTTTAATTAACATACATAGAAACACAAAATACTGCATAATGTTTATAAACAATGGTGCCATTAAGATATACATATGACCTGACTTTAAACATCATCACAGTTCAATTGACTGCTGCGCAAAAGAAATAATCTCATGCTTACTCATGAAGCAGCAAATCGATCATACATATGCTGACTCAAGACAATAATCATGACATTATTTACACAATGCAAAGGAGCATTAACAAATGATCCCAAGTTATCAACGCAGCTGTGGATATTCTACACCACTAGTATAGTATGTTACATGTACATTCATACTGAATGTCTACCTTTCATTGCTTCCAAAACAGAGCCCAGGTCCATGCCGTCTACAATCTAAGAATAACTCTTGGTATTTATCCAGTGTTTCCAGACTAATCGTCTTCTATTCTATCAGTTCAAGACAAATTATGTGCAATGAAACTAATATGAACCTTGCATGTCAAATCATCAACTTAAACCTGACCTGATCGACTAGATTATCACGAAATATGCAACACACTCTTCCTAGCTACCTTCAAGTTAGGCGAAAGTTGCCTACCAAAAGAAAAGAAAAAAAAAAAATATATATATATATGTACATGATAACGACTTGCAACTTACATATTTTGACTAGAAGGTGCGACTAGATCTAGAAAAAAAATCGGCATATAGCATACCCCTTGTTCTAGAAAAATGTAAAATAAAGTAACCCGCGTCCATGCCAGCAAGGTAACATGATAGGGACAGTCCCTGTCTATGTTCCTTATTTGACTTTTATGAACAAATTCGGGCCATTTATGCCATTCTCGCTCCACCAAGATTCACCTCCAATTCAATTTCACCTTATACTGTCTAGCACCCATCAATAAAAGGGAGTACACCGCCCCCTACAAAAAAAAAACACCTTTAAGGAACATACATCAAATCCTTAAAAAAACAAAAACCAATACATCATCTCATTGCATAGTTTTCTTGTATGCAATCAAGTTAGTTTAGATAGTTGTCAACAGGTCCTGCGAAATGACACTCGTTGCCCACTCATCTTTGCTTGCTACTTCCCTGAGCGAATTTCGTGACAAAAATGTTAGCTTAACTAATCAAGAATTTAGCCAACAAGCTTATCTTTACGCATGTCAAAAATATATCATCCTTTAAGGCATCAGTACCATTGCAACAGACACTTTATATCAAATACAACACAAGGCTTTGAAATGTTGTTTGAAGAGAATGAAAGAAAAAAAAATATAGATTTCACCCTCAAATACTAAAATGAAGTCAAAATGTCTTGCAGACCTGTATTGTCTCAATAACTTTGGTATGAGTGATCCGGCATCTGATCCATTGAATGGCATGATAGGGACTGTCCCTGTCTATGTCATCCAACTGCACCAGAGGACGAAACCACTCATAACCATTTTACTCCTAGGGTTTATTAGCCACATTTCCAAGATCTGACCAACCTGCACGTAAAGTCTGGCTAAGTGATTCTCCGAGCATTGCTATAGCTTTCCCAAATTCTTCAAAGTTCCTCCCTGAACTACCAGTTGAAGCAGATATTTGTTCTGACTGTGCAGGTGCTGGCACAGCTGACTTGGGCAGCCTATGTGGATTAGAATGCTTACCTTTAGTAGTACGCTTTGACAGTCTAACCCTCCTTTTTCCCGCTGTGCTAGATCCTGCCTGTGGTTCAAGACTTGCAGCATTACCTTTTGAATTTGTTTCCTCTGCAGCAGTGTTTCTGCCATCTGTACTTAATTCAGTGTCTGAGCTAGGTAACACAATTTTACCTCTCTGCTTACCTTTTTCACTGCCTGGTCCGGTCTCCCCTACTTTTTCAAGGCCATCACCCAGACTTGCGGTGGATGGCATAATTACCCTTCCTGGTAATGTTTCCTCTCTTGCAACCCAACCTGTATCATCGTCGCTATCCTGGTCCGATGCAACATCTGATGAAGACTCATTTAAATGAATCAAAGCACCTTCAAAAGGCACAGCCTGCTCATCACCTTCACCACTGTCCTGCTCCACATCCTCACTGTTTTCTGCTTCCCTCTCCTGCATCTTCTGCAAATCCAGCAATTCAGTCCTTGTGACTGTTTTCCGATCACCAAAACCATCAACTAACTGTATGACGTAAACATTATCTTGTAGTTTCTCAACAACCTTGTAGGTAACTGGAGACCAAACATCATGAATTTTATGTCTCCCCTGCGGGTGAGCCTTCAACAACACTGTGCCGCCAATCGGTATAGGAGCCTCTTTGGCCGCCTCATTGTAACGCAAACGCCGACGATCAGCATTTTTCTTAAGTACCTCACGAGCATGTACAAAAGCATCTTCAAGCCGCCTCCTGTGCATTTCTACCCAATCTTCAGCTCCTGTTGGTTCTTTAGCACACTGTCCAAGAAGATGATCAAGAGGCAGTGTTGGGCTTCGGCCATACATAAGAAAGTATGGTGACAGTCCCGTTGATGAGTGATGAGTGATGTTGTAGATGAATACCAACTCAGACAAATGATTTGGCCAATGTTTCTTCTGTTCTGGTGGCAAAGTTCGAAGAAGATTGTGCATGGTGCGATTAAATCGCTCTACTTGCCCGTTCCCTTCCGGGTGGTACGGGGTGGTACGACTTTTCTGAATTCCATAGATACTGCACAACTCCTTGATTACCGAACTTTCAAAATTGCGCCCCTGATCGCTGTGGAGGCGTGTTGGCAATCCAAATTTGAAAAACCACTCCTTCACCAGTGCTTTAGCAACCGTAACAGCTTTCTGGTCCTTTGTTGGCACGGCAATAGTAAATTTTGTGAAGACATCTGTCAACACAAGAACATTTTCTCGCCCATCTGCTGACTTTTCCAGCTGTGTATAGTCCATTGCAACTATTTCCAGAGGACGCTCCGCTAACAGATTTTTAATGGGCGGTTTAATTGCAGGAGTAGGCGCTTTTGCTACTAAGCATCGTTCGCAACTCGAAACCCATTGTTTGACATCTTCCTCCATTCTAACCCAGTAACAACGCTTCCTTAACAGGGCCAGACTTCGTTCAGCACCCTGATGAGCAGACCGGTCATGAACTGCTTCTAAAATGAATGATTTCATACATTCTGGTGGAATAAACAGAAGTATGTTTTCCGCCTCTTGATCCTTTGTCACATAGTACCGAACCCCCTCTACCAATCTCAATCTGTCCCATTTCCTTAGGAGTTTCTTCACAGCCGACGATTCTGGGCTCATCTGTCTAGCTGTCGGTCTTGCTCCTTTTTCTTGCCAATGGTACACTCTACCTAGAATACTATCATTCTTCTGTTTGAGTCCGAGTTCCGTAACACTATACTCTGGAAAAGTAAGATGGGAACTGACTTCAGATGAATTCACCATTAATGGACATGCCTCTTCGGGAATTCCTGGAACCCAGCCAGATAACATAGAAGAACTGGTCAACTTTTCTAGGACGGCCTGAACAGAGTCTGTGCTAATTCCAAGTCTGCTGAGTACATCAGCGTTAGTATTGCATTTTCCAGAACGGAAGAAAATCTGAAAATTGAACTGAGCGAGTTGGGCTACCCAGCGCATCTCTGTTGCCCCTAACTTGGCAGACTGGATGTAGCTGAGGGGATTGTTGTCGGTGTGCACAACAAAAGATCCCCCAAGGAGATAGTCTCTGAATTTTTCTGTAATGGACCATTTGAGGGCCAACAGCTCCAATTTCATGGAACTATAGTTTTCCATATTTCGCTCAGACGGTCTGAGACTTCTCGATGCATATGCAATAACCACTCGCCCACTTGGCTGGTCCTGTGATAAGACTGCGCCTAAACCTCGAAAGCTAGCATCTGTTTCGAGCACAAACGGCCTCTGAAAATCTGGAAAGCCCAGCACCGGAGGGGACTGCAAGCAAGATTTTAACTTATCAAATGCCTGCGTACACTCATCAGTCCACCTATCGCCAAATTTGGCATTCAATACTGCATCTGTGATAGGCTTGCGCCCAGTCTTCCTTCTGTCTTTCTTTGTAAGGAGGCTATGAAGCGGAGCTGCGATTTGTGAAAAACCTTTCACAAAGCGCCTATAGTAGCTTGCCAGTCCCAAGAACTGACGCAGTTCCTTTTCTGTTTTGGGAACCTGCCACTTTTTGATAACCGAGGTTTTCTCGGGGTCGGTTGAAATTCCTCGTTCAGAGACCACATGACCAAGAAATTTGGCCTCAGCCATAAAGAAGAAACACTTGGAGGGCTTCATCTTTAACCCATGCTCCCTTAACCGTCCAAAGACAAACTCGAGTCGTTTCAAATGTTCCTCAAAGGTAGTGGCAAAAACCAAAATATCGTCTAGGTATATAAGAAGTAGGTCAAAATTTACCTCTCCTAGACATGCCTCCATTAACCGTTGGAACGTGCTAGGGCTATTACAAAGCCCAAATGGCATTCTCAGATATTCATAAAGCCCGCCCGTTCCTACACGGAAAGCAGTTTTGTGTATGTCATCTGAATCTATCGCTACCTGATAGTAACCTTGCGCCAAGTCGATGGTACTGAAGTATTTTGAACGCGCAATTGCTTCCAATGCCTCTTCTATACGTGGAAGCGGGTACGCATCCTTTATAGTGCGAGCGTTCAATTGTCTATAGTCTACACATAGCCTAAGACTGTTGTCTTTCTTTCGGACAAGAACAACCGGAGCAGCATACGGGCTAGTACTCTTGCGGATAACGTTTTTCCGCAACAACTTGTCTATGTGCTCACGAACTTCACCCATCTGATGTGGGGGAATTCGTCTGTGGGGCAGCTTTACAGGCTGATCATGCATAAGATTAATCTTGTGCTTTATTGTCTCTCTGTAACCAAGATCATCATCATCCACACAAAAACAATCTTTATATCTGTGAAGAAGGTTAGCTACTTTGCTGACCTTTTCTTGCGACAATTCCAAATTCCCCATATTCACCTTAAAAGGCAGATCAGAAAGATTTTTATCCTCTGATATCTCATCCTCTTGCACATGAACTTCCATTTTCTCTACACTGACGCATATTTCGGACTGACCAAAGTCAATGTAAAATTTCAAGTCATTTGTACAATCTCGTACAACGTGAACTGCTTGGGCAATACCAATCCTCATCTTCGAATGCAGCCAGACATCTGATGAAAGTAAAAAGTATGCAAAGACCAGGAACTGAAACAATCAAAATCCAGCCCTCAAACCATAGTTGGAAACAACTAAGATTACAAATAATCAAGATACAGAGAACATATGGCCAACCGAGTGAGCAGCTTGTTCCCAAAAGGTGGCCACTCAGCAACCCAAACCGAACCAAAAATAATAATAACATACATAAGGTAAAACATCACAGAAACTCTGACACCAAAAACAGGCAACAAAGAACCACAACAGAACTACCGCCTTGGAACGGTCAGTAATGAATTACTGGGGGGCTTAAATCGATTTTACAGGCCCAACCTCACCCTCAGTTTCTGAAGTGGTACAAAACATTTAGTTGGTTGTTCGGTTCGCATGATAACCCTCTAAGTTAGCCATGCGTACAGGTACCCTACCATTGTCAATATCTGCAAAAGTGTCAATCAACAAAACATTGCGGGGTAAAGACCCCTGATTAGATTTCAGTGCTTGAATGGCAACACAACCTTTTCCAATTCTCTTACCATCTACCTTGCCATTAACTACTGTAACATGCCCTGCTGGTAGTTTAATTGGTGTTTTACCATAGACTGTGACAAAACAAGTATCCTTTTCCTCTGCAGCATCTGAAAAAGACATCTCATATAACGACAATATCTGCTTCCATTCTTCCTTTGAATCTGTAGGTGATCTCGAATCTACCTGCTGTTTCAACAAAGAAAACAAATTGCTGCCCAAAAGTCCAGGTACTCGCCTCTTCTTCTCAATAGAACATTGGTCGGTAGGGTCCTTCACAACCAAAATACCAACCTTTTCGATTGTTTGGCCAAATACCTGCAAAGAAGTTTGTATTAGCCCTATATAAGGAATTTCAAGGTGATTGGCCCCTGTCACCCTCATCCACTTTGTCACATCATGCAAATGTGGTTGGCTCTGTAACAAATTCCTGAAAAAGGATTCAGTCACTGTAGTTATTTCAGAACCCGTGTCAATAAGACACTGGCATGGCACCCCTTCAATATATACCTGAACCTCTGGACAACGTCCCACAGCCCTCTGCAAAACATCAGTTTTAGAAAGTGAGTCTGTCTTGTTGGAACCCACTGTCTGACTCGTGACAGTGGGTGTTACTCGTTTAAATGGTCGGGCTCATTCCCTGCAGAATTAGCATTCACCTCAGGGCAATCCCTAGCATAATGCCCTTCACCCCTGCAATTAAAACATTTAAAAGATAAATTTGATCCTCGACCTCTTGTACTTCCTCTGCCACGAAACCCTGGACGTCTGGGTTGAGACTGGCCCCGGCCGCGTCCTCGTGGGAGGTAACCTGGTGGCTGACCTGTATTTTTAACTAAATCAGTTAAAAGATTAATTTGCTTTTGCTGTGCTTCCAACAACTCCTGTTGGGTAGCTAACATCTTGAGAAGCTCTTGGGACTGATCAGGCTTTTGGTGGGCTACTTGCTCCACTTGAATATCAACCTGTTCTGCATTCTGATGCACATCTGGTGCTTTTATTTGATCCTGTACCCATTTAAACACTCTCTGCCTAAAAGCCTGAAAAGTGGAATCAGGATGGTCAACGGCAAAGCGCCTCATCTCCCTACGGAGTTGTTTATCTAAAACACCATCAATAAACCGTTCCTTGAGCATAAGCTCTTTATCACCAATGACTCCCTTGCCCTTCTTTATCATGCGGTCAACTAGCTTCAGCAGTATTAATGAATACTGCTGTAAGGATTCACCAGGTTTCTGATCCCTCTGGAAAAACTGTTGCTGTATTTGAGCAATACTGTCAGCATCCTGAAAAAGATCTTGCAAGATTTTTAAGATTTTAGCAGGAGTATCTCTTTCAGTGTCTGCTCTGGTCCGTACCTCATCTCTGGCCTGTCCCTGCAAATGATCATACAAAAACTCAATTTGAGCCTCTTGGCTTGTTATATTTTTGATGTGATAAGACACATCTTCCACCCATTCCTCTACTGAGGGGTCTGTCTCTTTCAAAGGACGCCCTGAAAATTTCTGTAATTTCCTATCTTTGGAAATATACACAGTCTTACTTTCAAGTTTGGGTACCGCCAATTTTGCTAAAGCCTCCTCCAGCAAAACAACTTTTGCTTTCAATTCCTCGGTGTCTGACATGCTAATGATTTCCTGTAAACAGAGAAAAGAGAAGAAAAAGATATATGAAATCTGTTAGTTCAGTAAGGCTCTTTCCCAAATACGTTTCAACCAAACCTTAGACAACAACTCATTTGGGTGTATGCCATCAGAGTACTGCCTATAGGTGATGCTTTTCCTACCTTCTTTCTGGTGACATTTCTTCTCCTGGAACAAGTCTAGCTTAAATCTTACGGAACTTACCATGTGTCGGTCATTTACAACTTCTATGAACTCATTTATGTAACAAACTCTCCTGAACAATGTTACATCATCTGACCTCGTTTTGTCTGTGACCGATAAACCCTTTGCAATATGCCAACGGACTATGGAATAAGGTGGTACTTGAAGAAATACTAATTTGACACTTGTGTAAGATGACATGAAGTGGTAGTAATTTTCTATTTGCCTAAATATGTAACGGTAGCAAGCATCATCATCAACCCATCTAAGTGACAACTGATTATCTTTTTCTTTGAGTGTCAAATCGCACGTTCCAAGCCAAATATAAAGTTGGAGGAGCCCAAAGTGTTCAATTAAAGTAGCAATATTTCTTTGCAGCCAATAAAGACCTTGAAAAAGCCTTAAACCTGATCTCCCCTCAAAATGAATATTAAAATTTGGAAAATGGTGTTGCACATTTCGTAAATACCTTCCCTTGCTATCAGATAAAAGTACTATTTGACCATGAGGCATACCAGACCTTATGTCCCTGTTAAGGTAACGATTTAACCTATTGTCACTCATATGTTAAAAGTAACACATCAACTGAGCTCCGTACTGCAAGCAACAAATGCAGAAAAGTCACATAACAACAAACATACTACATGTACATGTACTTATACATATGTTATGTTATTTATACAAGTTTTTTTGTTCAAGTTTATTTCAATCAAACAACTCTTGCTTGACAGTGACATCTCCTGCGGTCCATAGAAATCTAACATCAGCTCCTTTCAGCACAGTCAAACTGTCTGAAGTAAGTGACCCCACTGTTAGCTGTGGCAGCAAAAATCAGTCTCAAGTTCACACCATAAATCATTTTAGGTTTCATCATGTGGTTACTCTCATATTAGTTCACCATGGGAATTCAGTTCTTTTCCATTTTGACACAACTGTTGTACCCTGCTCGCAGCGCCAAAATGTAACCGAGAGATTTGGGTTCCTAGGTAGTAGTAGTAGTGAAATTAAACACTAGCGAACAGTTGTTTCCATGTTTATTCAACTTGTGAGAAACAGTCCTAAGTAAGAACTTCAGCCTATCAGCAATAGTCACTCAACGGCGGTGGACAGATAATCAATATGACTACATTTTGAACACTTTAACTGAAGATTTAGCAATATTTCTTCAAGCGAGTTTTGAAACACGTTTCAGTTGATTTAGCCGCCGAAAAGAAAGGATGTAATCCATCAATTATCTTCAGTGCATATTTACATTAAAAGTACCAATGCCTGCATGAACTGAACTTCTAGCCCCCGCTTTAAACATTATACGGAAGTGTCTATATTATAAAAATTAAATGCAAAGAAAGCACTAAACAAAACGAAATTATTACTGATGAATATTTAAGTTTATGAACTGCTCTGGTTTGCTCGCTAAAAAGAGAATCAAAATATCGGAATCGTCCAGCTATTGACCCAACCTGATAACTTAGATTACGTCCGTAAATGGACTCACCATTGAGCCTGTTACATTGGTGTCGTCATACCTGGCCCTAAGTTTTCTTGGAATGATATTTTTTTTTTCGTTTTTTATTTCTGAAATTAAATCTAAAATTAGTTTTTTCCCCATAAGAAACAACAAAAATTAGTGTCATTTTACTGTCCCTCACGCTAAAGCAAGTTTTCTCAAATTTAACTCTCTTTTTTTAAAGTTAAAACTGGAACAAGACAAACTCTGAGAAAAAAACATAGTTTAAGAAATGGAATGGACTGGAATGGAATGGAAAGTAATGGCAGCAGTAATCTCCTCCATTTCTTTTCATTGATTTTCGGATTTTAGCACTCTTACAGGAAAACTTCCCCATCTGAGGGAGTATCTGCTAGAGAATCATTTCAGGCTCTGGGAGCACTTAGTAGCCAATGGCATGCTGATTATCCAACCATTCCATTCCACTTCATTGGTTTGTTGGTTGTTTTGGGTTGAACGGCTCTTTGAGACAGTATTTCAGTCTATACCGAGCTGTCTCCCAGAGAGAGGAAGACAGGAAAGAGATATGACAGAGGAAGGAAAAATGTCCAAACAACCACCACCCGCACATACTGCAAGCACAGGAGGCCGTTTCCCTACAAAGTCCATCCCTGTCCATTCTTTTAATATTGCCTTCCCACCTTGTCTTCTGTCATCCCCTTCTTCGTTTTCCTTTAACTGTGTACTGTAAAATTTTCTTTGCTAAACCAAAAGACCTTGAAACCAGTCAAAACCACTTGAGTCTCCGTTTCTTTACCATGGTCAGGATTTCATAAAATTTCTCCAATGGCTGCTTGGCTTTTTCTGCGAACCTCCTCATTGGTACTAACATACATCGATTAGGCTGCCGGACCAGTGATTTTTACAATGTACATTGCTGCTCTTAAAGATATTGGCCAGATATACAACATTGAATCTATGGATATGCTGATGACCATACAATTGCCTATAGAATTCAAGTTGGAGATTCTCAAAGTGAGACGACTGTTATGAAACAACTTAGCGACTGTCTTCAGGACATTATTCTTTGGATGAACCTGAAAAAAGTTGAAAATGAACAATTCTAAAACTGAAATTATTTTGTATGGAACTAAGCAGCAGCTTGCGAAAGTTAACATCTCAAGTGTGATTGTTGGTGGATTTGAAGTGAAATGCATTGATCATGTGAGAGACCTCGGAGTAATGATGGAAAACAATCTTAGTTTTGACAGGCATATCAGAAAGAAATGCCAAATTGCGCATATCCAACTGAGAAATCTGAAGGGAATTCGTAAACACCCATCTACGAAATCAACTGAAATTTGATGCATGGACTTGTCCACTCACACCTTGATTTCTGTAATGGACTATTTTCTGACATTCCTGCTAATCAGATAGACAGACTTCATAAAGTTCAAAACAAAGCGGCCAGAATTGTCTCCAACTCATCGTCTGACCAACCTAGTCGTGAAATCTTAAAATCTCTGCACTGGCTGCCAGTAAGAGCTAGCGTTATGTTCAAAATATTGGTAACTGTTTTTCGAGTCGTCCAAGGAACACCGCCAGTGTACTTGGGATCTATGTTGAAACGTGTTCAGGGACATTACAGATTAAGGTCATCCAGTGAGATTCGATTCATTGTACCTAGAACCAGAACCAGGATTGCAGACAGATCAATCTCTGTTATGGTACCTAAATGGTGGAATGCTTTACCAACTGACATTAAAAGTTGTACAAATGAAACAAGTTTTAGAAACAAACTAAAAACATACCTATTTGCAAAATTTTATCATTGGCAATGTGAAACTGATAAAAGTGAACTGTGTGAAGCGCAACAGATCATTTTATTATTCATTTTAGCGCTATACAAATGTATTTGAGCCGCGACGCGAGAAAACCAACAATGTGGTTGTGCGCCCAGCACAGACTCAGATCAGCCTGGGCATCCGCCCAGTCTGATCAGAGTCTCCGCTGTCCGCATGGAGGTAGCTCAGTCCCTTAGCTACCCTTTAAGCACTTAGCGAAGAGTCTGACCAGACTGGGCGAATGCTCAGGCTGATATGAGTCTGCGCAGGGCGCACAACCACATTGTTGGTTTTGTCGTGTCGCGGCTCATTTGAATTTGTATTTGTATTAAATACTCCTAAGTTTGTATTGCAATAGCATAACCTCTGAATTTGTTTAAAGAAACTCATGGGAGCTTAGTCTTGCCATTTTTTTTTTGTTGTTGTTTTTGCATACTTCGTTAGTATCGTTTTCTCGGGGCTCAAACCGGTTGTTCAACAGAGTATGCAGAAAAATCTATATCATTCCGAGAATTCAATGCTCAGGTAACAAAGCAGAACATCAGGATTTTTCAAACAGAAACGTTAACATCAATAATTTGGTCAGTTTTGGGTTAGATTGCAGAAGCTTACTTATGTCTAGTCCACATAAAGTCGCATGAAAATACGAGACTGAGTGTGAAGATATTGTAGATTAGATTCTTCTATACTAACACAAAAAAGAAACGTCCGTTTTATAAGGTTTATATCCTTTTAACCAGTAAAGTTGTCAGCTAAAACACGTGAAACGAAATGTTTCCCAAACGTTGCAACCGTTTTAAGTTTTCTCCATAGCAACAATGTTTATCGAGTTTACTGTGAAAACAGCTCTTGTTAACCTCAGCAGCAATTTATTCATCAAAACATGAAACGTTCGCGTTGAACGAAGGTCAGAAACGTCGGAAAACAAACAAAAAAACTTTTAAAAACTTAAACCGCTTATTAAATGAACATGAAAGCAGCCCAAAGTCTTCGATTTATGAAATTTTCTCCAGTTGAATTAAATAAATAAAGATTTTAAAGCTTTCATATCTCCATAACCATTCATTTTTTGACGCCGTTTTTTTTTTTTTGTTTTGTTTTGTTTTAATCAGCTATTCGGCTATTTTTGTGTACGATATGACAACATGCATCAGAAGATGAAAATTAAGACTGAAATCTGAAAGCCGGGTTCACTGAAGACCGGTTTTATTATACCACCCCTTACAGAAAAGTAATTGTGTAACCACATTTTGGCGATGCTGAATAATTTGATGCTGATTTCAATGCTATTGATGGTCAGAAATTAATTTTGAAGTACTCCTGTGCCATTGATTTCCAAACTGACCCACAAGGTATTGGTTGCGTGTATAGGCACACGGTCGAGATGGACGTTTAGTGATGTGACGTCACTTTACGTGGCAGATTTATGCCAGTAGTCAAGACAGTAAAAATACATCAAACACTCATAAAATCTAAGCAGCGGGTCTGGCCAGTGATGCTGGGATGTGCTGCGTTTGTTAAAACACGAAGAACACACGAGGTATTTGTTGGTTGGTTGATTTGATGCTTAACGTCCACGGTAAACAACTAAGGTCATGTCGGGACGGTCAGTTAACCTAACCACACTATTCCTGGACAGGCTTAGACCTCCTAAGCGGTTAACCAGTACTAAGTGCACATACTTTCGCCAGTAACTGACAACTGCCATTCTTGACACGAGGTATTGATTTTGTGACTTTCGACATATTGGTACTGGTGCTTGCGGCGTTGTAATTACCGCTAAGTTTCGTCGAATGGGTTTCCGTTAAAGGTATAACATTGCTGAATAATCGAAGTTGTTGAAACAAAACAGTTGAATGACTGCTTGCATGCATTTGGAATAAGTAGACACAAAATTTAAGCGGACGTTTTTTGTTTGTGTCAGTATATGATGCTATTGTGTTAAGTGTTTACACCCAAAAATGTTGCTGATCAACGTTTTGTCCATATCGTCACAGTGAACGTTCCCGACCCAAACTTTAGGGCTCCGCCTCGGTGATTTTCGACGTTGTTAGCGATCACCGATGTTGTCGCAACATACATGCGCCAGAGCTGTACACTGCCTGATATGTGCACCCCCGTGGCAATGGGTTTGCAGGGGTCAAAATGGAGGTCAAAGTTGTGGCTATAGGGTTATTGTACATATGTGGCACCTACTTCGAGGCTCCGCTTTGGGAATATTCGACGTTGTTGGAGATAACCGAGCCTTGGACAGCACGCGTACATAAGAGCTCTACATGACACACCAGGTGCACCCCCATATCGTCATAGTGAACGTTCCCGACCCAAACTTTGGGGCTCCTCCTCGGGAATTTTCGACGTTGCTTGAGGTAACCTATGTTGTGGCAACATACATGCGCGAGAACTGTACAATGCCTGATAGGTGCACCCCCATGGCAATGGGTTTGCAGGGGTCTAAATGGAGAAAGTTGTGGCCACAGGGTTATTGTACGTATGTGGCACCTACTCTGAGGCTCCGCTTTGGGGATATTCGACGTTCATAAGAGCTCTACATGTCCCACCCCGTTGGCAATGGGTTTGGAGGGGTGATAATGGGGTTCAAATTTATGTTAAACTGCGCTACTGCTGTACTTCTATACTGCTGTATTATTGTACTGTAATACTGCTATACTGTTTTATCATGCACCTGCTGCAAAAGTCCACTGATAACAAGGGTATGATAACACAATGTGATATGTCACTGTGGAACCGCGCTTGCGCGAATGTTATCAGGTCATGCCTTTAGAAGCGATCTCTGAAGACGATTGGCTGTATACTGACGTTGGCCGTGATAACAACGTTCGATTGGTTAAATGACGTAACCGACTTACGTCATAACGCACTCGCGACGTCAACAAATTTTGCTTTTCATTTGTTTAAGTGTCTTTAAACCTTAAAACCTTCTAATTGTGCATGATAAATAGAAAACCATGTAAGTGTCTTTTGATATCAAGTTTATCAGGCTCGACCAGAAACACGTCGGACTGGCTCGGCGAGCCTCGCCATTCCTACGCTGTTTCTGGTCTCGCCTGATAAACTTGATATCAAAAGACACTAACATGGTTTTCTCTATGTACTCTTATACTTCCTTACTGCTATACGATTATATTGCTTTACTGTTGTACTGCTGTACTGTTATACTGCTGTACTGTTATACTGCAGTATTGCTATACTGTTGTACTGCTAGCTTCATACTGCTATACTGCTACATTTGTAACTTCACTCACATATTAATTTAACACTATACCTTTGAAGTCTAATACTTCCCACTGGACACACAACTGATGTTGATTTAGCATCGTGTGTCTGCTAGGTTTCTCCCACCTACATTCTAATCACAAATACCCTATGTTCTACAACTAAGATCCTGAGAAAAAATTAATATAAGGACTCTTCTTTCGTTTTTGATGGGTAACTTTCAGTGCCGGGGTGTCCTACTAACTTGGATGATAGTAAGGCAAAGGCCTACTCGACTTGCAGTAGGTGCGGGTCGGGTTGTTTTGACATTTTTCCTCTACCCTATCATTTCTCTTTTCGTCCTTCCTCTCTCTCTGGGAGACGGCTCGATATAGACTAAAATACTGTCTCCGAGACCCGTTAAACCCAAAACAACCAACCAACCATATCATGTTTGATGTGAAGGTACAATGATGGACTCGTTTCAACTAGCGACACTGCATTTCAGAAAGCCCCGGAAACTCATCATGACCCAACAGTCTGCGGACCATCTATCATCCGAAAAATCTCCAAAACTTTCAATCAGTTCAGAATTGCAAAACAAAAATATTGGCACCTCTCTAATTTTACATATTTCAACAATTTGATATAGACAAAGAGACATCTGAGCCGCATCACGGCAAAACCAACAATGTTGCATGTGCGCCCAGCGAAGACTCAGATCAGCCTGGGCATCCGTCCAGTCTGATCAGATTCTTCGTTGTGCGCTTAGAGGGTAGCTAAGTGTCTTAGCTAACTCCATGCGGACAGCGAAGACTCTATTCAGACTGGGCGGATCCCTAGGCTGATCGGAGGATCTACCGGGCGCACATGCCACTTTGTTTGTTTTGTCGTGTCGCGGCTCATCTCTTTGCGGCCAACGGAAGCAGCTGCTGTTTTCATAGTATGTAAATTGCGTGGCAGGATTTGTTGCTCATGTATTCATGACTTGATAGGCGAGGCGTAGTTGAAACTTCACCCTTATACGGGTACATGTTTTTCATCCATATTTACAGAGGGAAACAATTGTTGTGACTTCTATTTGCCTTCCTGGACGACGAAAGCTACTCTTGATAGAAAGAAACTCCTATAGAGGAGCAAATTCCTTCCTTCAAGAGTGAAACAGATGATCCCCATTAACAGGGCTGAAGCAATGTAAATGACACTGTTGTCCCCCATTCCTGCTCTCCCCGAATGTGGAAGCATTCACCTTAATAATGGGCGAGTCACTTCCCATGAAAGTGTACTCATTCACCAAAACAGTGTTGGCCAAGATCAGACTGCTCCTTAGGAGCAGTCTGATCTGAGTCAGCACTGTTAAGGTGAATGGATGCACTTTCAAAGGAAGCCTCTCCCATCCCCGCTTTTTAAGAATTTGCTCCTGTAGGGGCAAATTATTTCCTTTTTAAAGCAGCTTCCCTTTTTTTGCGGGGGGGGGGGGGGGGGGGGTAAACATCGTTTAGGAAAGCATTAAGAAGTCCCAACATTTGCCCCCTTTACGCTGATTAAAGCTTTTATTTTAATTTTTCATTTATTTATTTATTTATTTTTTTTGCTGAATATCCGATTCACCGGTCACTAAAATAAAAATTTAAAATAAATACTTGAAAAGATAAATACAGAAAAGCTTTGACCTCAGAAGTCCCATATATATATCGGACAAGGTCTCCTTCCGAAAAAAATGGAGGTATATCCACACAGTCAGCCAAATCTGTTTTTGATATAATCAAAATCAAAGAGATCAATGACATTGAAATTTTAAATACGCTTTCATAATTTGTTTGTAACGTTAGTGAATACCCATAACCAAAGAATAATAGAGTGCAGTGTTGCGAAATGCGCAGTGCCCGAATCATTTTTCCCCCAACAAAGTGCAGCCGACCTGATCAGCTTGTACATGGATGCAGGCTGGTCTGGGCATGCGCAGTCTGTCATAGTCACAGTCTTAGGACAAACTTATCTATCTGACCGGTCCATTTTGTCATACTGACAAGTAAGTAGTTTGCAAACATAAAATGTGTGGCGTTTCTAATTACTTAATACCGTAGTATGCGTTCATATTGGGACATCTTATGTTTCCCCTTCTATTCCTCCTACGCATTCCATTTTTGATAATTTGTCATATTGGGTGTTCTATAAAACTGTATTAACTGGCAAGCAGTGTAGACCCTGATCAGACTGCTCCTGAGGAGCAGTCTGAGCCGGGTCTACACGGCTTGATATGAAGTTTTGACCCAATAATATAATTTCTACAGAACAGAACTGAATAGCATTTCATAAAGACATGCATAATACATCGTGGGAAGTCGGGTGTATTATGTTTACGAAATACCACAACTGAATTTTAATGTTGTTTTGGATGTATATTTCATATTTTAAGGATTTTACCTAGGATACCATTACTCATCCATAACAACACAAGGTAAAAATATTTTTATGTCAGCTGCTGAGTTTTTCTAACACAAATATATATATATATAGGTTGTTTGAACAGGTTTTCATAAGAGTTTAGGCCCCCGCCCCTCCGGGCACGCGAAATAGATGGGCTACGTGGTACCTCTACGCCGGCAAAGCTGCTAGTGCTGTAGCAGGACCTGAGTGGCATTTATCTAAGGTTGGGTAAAAGTCCTACATATTTGGAGGCAACGTCTCGGCATGACTGAAATATTGTTATACTGGGACGATAAACCACAAAACAACAACTACAACAACATAATCATAAAAAGTTTATGTGCAGAAAATATGAAAACAAACAAAGATTCTTAAACTTAAATGAGCCACGACACAAGAAAACCAACAAAGTGGTTGTGCGCCCTGCACAGACTCAGATCAGCCTGGGCATCCTCCCAATCTGATCAGAATCTTTCCTAAGCGCTTAAAGCATAGCTAAGGGTCTAAGCTATCTTCATGCGGACAGCGAAGACTCTGATCAGACTGGTGGATGCCCAGGCTGATCTGAGTCTGCGCTGGGCGCACAACCACTTTGTTCGTTTTCTCGTGTAGCGGCTCAATTATATTGACAATTGAGAATGACGGGGTAATATTGACTACAAATTTCTGACAAACATTTAATATTATCAGTTAATTCGATAAGATAAATGGGTACACTTTCAGGGGAAGCAACTCTGCAATTTTCAGGATTTCCTCCCTTCTCAGTAGGGGTCGACTCAAAGGAAAGAATTCGCTCCTCTGGGAGCAAATTCTTTCCTTAAGAGTAGGCCCTTTGTGGAAAAGCTACGTTGCCCGGGGAAGCAATCATGAAGTCACAAAAAGTTTCTTCCCTTCATAAACATGGCGGTATAATGTTGATATGTATCCTAACACCTTAAGATGCTTGCGATCTGAGCATGCTGAAAGCAGGTTGGCACATACACAGGCTAGTCAGAGAAAAAAAATCCCTTATAATAACTGAACCACTTACAAATTCAATGTTCTAACCAGACTGCACGTTCCTAGAAGCTAGATATTATTTTTATTTTTTGAGCCGCGACACGAGAAAACCAACAATGTGGTTGTGCGCCCAGCGCAGACTCAGATCAGCCTGGGCATCCGCCCAGTCTGATCAGAGTCTTCGCTGTCCGCATGGAGGTAGCTTAGACTCTTAGCTACGCTTTGAGCGCTAAGCGAAGAGTCTGATCGGACTGGTTTGATGTCAAGGGTGATCTGAGTCTGCACTTGGCGCACAACCACATTGTTGGTTTTCTCACGTCGCGGCTCTTATGTAGATTGCCACAAGGTAGAATATTCGAACTATTTAACTGTGTCACCCATTTTAAATATGGAATAAAAGATAATACATAAGACAAGAGTTTTTTCATATCAAGAATCAGCTTGCCCAGGTCGGAATCACACTATGAAAATTATTATCTGAAAGTCGCAGGTTGGACACATGTAGGAGGTTCATTTGACCTTCACATTGGATGACATATATGAGATAAAAGGATATGTATGTTTGATAAAATACGACCCTCAAGTGACCAAGGTGTAAATATTTTCGTCGTCTTGTATTTTCATAGGATATCAGCTATATAACCTTTTATATGAAATCTAAGCAGAATAGCATTGACATACTGTTCTAATGGCATAGGGACGTAGCAAGTCTGATCAGAGTCTTAGCTGTCCGCATGGAGCTAGCTTAGACTCTTAGCTACCTTTTAATTGCAAAACGAGGACTCTGATCAAACTGGGTGGCTGCCCAGGCTGATCTGAGTCTTCGCTGGGCGCACAACCACATTGTTGGTTTTCTCGTGTCGCGGCTCAAATGTCCTTTTGTAAGCTGAACCCATTGCTGAGGTATTGTGCTATCTAGAGAAGCAAAAGGAAACTCACAAAAGTTGTTTCTCTTCTAAAAGCTGGCAAACAATTGATTTGATTGGTTGATAGGTTGTTTTGAGTTTAACGGCCCTTTGAGACAGTATTTCAGTCTATATCGGGTCGCCTCCCAAAGACTGGGGGAAAGGAGGGTTATGATAGACGAGAGTTTAAATGTCCAAATAACCCCCACCCGTACCTACTGCAAGCACAGTAGGCCCTTGTCCTACTATTCAAATCAGTAGGACGCCCCGGCACTGGAAGTTACACACAGCACCATCGCACCACCCAACCACCCCAGGCAAAAAAATGGAGGACACCTATATACCATTCACAGGATATGTGCATATGTTTATAGGCCCCAGCCTATCGGGGCCTGCAAAACAGACGACCTTGTGCCTCTGTGGCAGAGCTGCCACTAGTTGTGAGTGAACTTGAGCGACATTATCTCAGGTCGGTTGGAAGTCTAACAAATTAGGAGGTAATGTCTCGACATGACTGAAATATTGTTTAATATGACGTTAAACCACAACTCAACAACAAACATATGAGCCGCGACACGAGAAAACCAACAATGTGGTTGTGCGCCCTGTGCAGACTCAGATCAGCATGGACATCAGACTCTTCGCTAAGTGCTTAAAGGGTAGCTAAAAGACTGAGCTACCTCCATGCGGACAGCGAAGACTCTGATCAGACTGGGCGGATGCCCAGGCTGATCTGAGTCTGCGCTGGGCGCACAACCACATTGATGGTTTTCACGTGTCGTGGCGTCGGGCCGGGTAGCGCAATCGGTAGGGCACCTGACTCGTAAGTCAGAGGTCCTGGGTTCGAATCCCGGTCTGGCCACATACTTTCGTTTCTCCTTCCGCTGATTCAAGAAGGGCAGTTGTCAGTTACTGGCGAAAGTATGTGCACTTAGTACTGGTTAACCGCTTAGGAGGTCTAAGCCTGCCCAGGAATAGTGTGGTTAGGTTAACTGACCGTCCCGACATGACCTTAGTTGTTTACCGTGGACGTTAAGCATCAAATCAACCAACCAACCAACGTGTCGTGGCTCATATGTTTGCGATGTAGACGGCATAAGAAACCTTGCACTAACAAAATGAATAAACTGCCAGCCTTGAAAATGTTTCATGATCAAGTTGCTACTCAGGGCAGGCAAAGATTTTTATGCTGCCAACAACTTTCGACACATAGCTACACTGCAAAATGTCAGGTTAATTATCGTCCCAATATTTTAGGATAATTATGTAATTATGGTATTCAATTTTGAAATATGTCATTGATCATAGTCAGATATATTGGAGGTGACATGTATGCCTGTATTACGAATATCACTGATTACGATTTCTTAACAACACGACACCCTTGATCTGTAAAGGATAATGGATACAATCCATGTTTTTCAGCCATTTCTACAAAGGGACACAACTATTGTAATTATCTGGTTATGTCCCTGGACGTCGTAGCCCTTCCAAATTGCAGTATTTTCTTAACGGGACGAATTTGCTCCTAAAAGTAGCAAATTCTTTCCTTTATGAGCAGTTCCATTGAGAAATGGAGATAAACTCGTTTTTGGAATTAATTACATCGCCCTACATTAACATCCTTATTATATTTGCTTAAAGGCCCATTTGCTCTGTTAGTGGTATAAATTCATGAAATATTTTATCATGAGGTACATTAATCGCTGCAAGGTTTTCACTACACTTTCATCCTTGTAGTGACCGCATTTAGCCAGGCTTAAACAAGTAAAACAAACTCGAGTTTCACATAAAACTGTTTTGGAAATTAATTTTGGTCATTTTACCTGCAATTTAAATGACTAACTTTCAATAGCATTAACATGACATAAATGGTAAAAATACAATGTACAGAAATGGAACCCCATTTGTATACATTACTGCATCGTTTGATGGGGAACCAGAAATTGAAGTCAATTTGTCATTTTTTTCAAAACTTTTCCCTCTGATTTGACACATATTAAGCACATAGGATCACCCCACAATTCAGAAACAACCGTTAGGGCTGACCGCCTTTCGTTATTTTTTTCGGTTAAAGTTTTCACCGCAGACTTTAAAGTAGGACAAGGACTTGCTGTGCATGCAGTAGTTTGTGAACATGGGCATGATCGGATCCTTCATCTCGCATCTGTCTTGTCTCTCTGTTCTATCTTATATGGCCGGGCCGTGTAGCGCAATCGGTAGGGCACCTGACTCATAAGTCAGAGGTCCTGGGTTCGATACTAGGTCTGGCCACATACTTTCGTTTCTCCTTCCGCTGATTCAAGAAGGACAGTTGTCAGTTACTGGCGAAAGTATGTGCACTTAGTACTGGTTAACCGCTTAGGAGGTCTAAGCCTGCCCAGGAATAGTGTGGTTAGGTTAACTGACCGTCCCAACATGACCAAAGCTGTTTACCGTGGACGTAAGCAATAGATGAATCAAAATCTATCTTATATCTTTCTGAAATACGCTCTTGAAAGTGTCATGAAATAAAACAAGCAAACCCAGCAGGAATATACTCGTAACGTTTAAACAGCATTGAGTCAACGTTGATTCAACGTCATGACGTTGAATCAATGTTGACTCAATGCTGATTCAATGCTGTGTGTCAAGTGGGAACCAGCGAAACAATCAATCCCTGGAAGTTTTACCAATTCACATTGATTACACTTTGTATTAGGCCAAAGAAGTACTTTTTCGGCTTACTCTGAGCAGTTCAGTACAGACATCAGTGCGCTATTCTGCAATAATTCCGACTCAATTTCTACTGCTAATTAGCGCAAGTTGACTGGTCAAGAGCGTACAGAAAAACGGCGTTTATACTTCGATAAATCCGCTGAGCCAGAAACTGGGAACTGCTTGGACTACTTTCTTTGCGGCAGTTTCTAAAATACTCGGTTTACCTGACATTTTAAGGAAAAAATAACCGAGTTGGAATTATAAGAAATAAATTTTATTTTTTGTGGACTTTATGGATGTGTAAACTCCGGCGAATCACTCACAAACTTAACATAAAGCCCTTCGGGCTTTATTCAGTTTGTGAATGATTCGACGGCGTTTACACATCGATAAGATCCACAAAAATAAAATTCATTCCTATAATCACTTTTGACTGTTGCCCGCCAAAAATAAAATGAAAAAAAAAGCTTTAGGATGAAAACAGTATAATTAGCCTAGCAGGTACACAAATAAATCGACATGAATGAACGTCATGACGTTGAATCAACGTTGATTCAATGTTGGATTAACTTTGTGTTCCCAGTAGGTTGTTAAATGCAGGCTGTCCCAGTAATTAGGGGTTTTATGGTATTCAATGTCAAGTTATATCATTGATCAGACTCAGTAAATATTGAAAATGAAATATACATGTTACATATTTATTGATTATCAATTTTCAAAGACAACATTCGCTCTTGCGTTGACTGTGATGTAACAGAAAATCGATTAATTATCTTATAAATGGTATTTCAAAAAATGTAGACTTAGACCATGCTGTTTCTAGAGATTTTCTTGGTTGTGATATCAGTTTGCACCCGCTACCCATTTCTCTCATTTTTTCATCTATAACACCTTCAAATTATTGCTGAAAAAATCTGTCAAACATCAAGTATTGTCATTTCGCAGCCATGACCTCTTTTTCAACCCTCTGCAAGTTGTCACGTTAATCTAGCATTATTTACTCTGGTCGGACCTAAATTAGATTCTTTGTTTAAAAACTAAACCAAATGTTGGAGGGGCAGCAAAAAGGAAGTCATAAAAGTTGTTACCCTTTGCAAAAATGGTGGAAAACCATGGCAGTGCCCCATGCAACTTTACCTTCGCAAGCGTAAGCAAGGGGCACTAAGTCCACTTTGTTCATTACGTATGCACGTAAGGAACGAAAAAGAGTTAGTACCCTTGGCTTGCAAGGGTTCCAAGTCCACTTTGTTTCTTACGTGTGTACGTAAGGAACAAAGTGGATTTATCACCCTTGGCTCACAATGGTACTTAGTCCACGTTGACCCTTATTTATGCACGTAAGGAACAAAGTGGATTTAGTAACCTTTTCTTGCGAAAATATGTAAGGAACATAGTCGACATAGTGCCCTTGGCTTGCGAAGATGATGCACCTTACGTCTTACATGCAGTCTCTTCCCATCATCTCTGCTACTATGAAAGCGCAAGACAGGCGCGACATAGCGTTCAGTGGTTTTTGTTTGGTGTTTGATGTTTAACATGGAAGTCTATTCAAGTGCTATTTGTCTAGCATTTACCAGTTGAATAAAGGTCAATATTAGTTTTGTTTAGTAAGAGTCAATGAAAATTTACTGATATGTTAAGCTACACGTATATTCGAAATAATGGAAGCACAAAAGAAAACTCTCTTCAAGCATACAAGTAGTTCGGACTTTGCCGGCTACAATATGCAAATGTAGAGTTTGTAAACTTGTAAAATAAATCAATAGGCACAAATATCATTTGAATTTTTCAAACCAGTACGGTTGACGTACGGACGAAAGAACGGCACCCAGTTACTGCGTTAAACTTTATGGATTCGTTCCGCTGATGCGGGGTTGTGGGGGGGGGGGGGGGCGTTATTACTAGAATTGAAATACACACACACAACCATGTCTTCCGCTGAGCTTTCTGGGGAGCAGCGTTATGATGAATGAAACAAAAACACTTTGAACCAGAGATCGTAATTTACAAAACGACTTAAGTGGTTGCTATACTGTTGCTAAGGCTAAAATTCTAGAAAGGAGATTCCCTACGACTGTGAAATTTGCTCTAGAGGAACAGTCTGGAAAAGACTGTTCCTCTAGAGCAAATTACATAGTTGTAGGGAATCTCATTCCTAGAATTTTAGCCTTAGCAACAGCATAGCAACCACTTAAGTCGTTTTATAAATACGGCTCCAGAACTCTCTTCTGTGAATTGGAGAAGACACAGGGGTAAACTTGTGCTAGGAGGTGTCAGTGATGAATGTGTTTCTTGAGTATATGGAGGGACATCGTCATGTGAATTGGACGGCTATTGGTATTTTGAGAAACAAAGCGGAACAGCTATTAAGCACCTCCTACCCCTTATCCGTCCACCCTCCTGGTTTCTTAAGTTTCCACCCATCCTCTTTCTATTTCAATTCTCGTAACGACACGTTCTCCAGTGGCTCAGCAGTACGTAACCATAGTTGCTGCTCAACCAAAGTCCTGTAATTCTCGAACAACTCTTCACCTAGATTCTTAAATTAGTAATTTTTCATTATTGTAATGAATTTGGTTGCTAAATTTGCATATTATTGTATAGAATAAAACGCATCGATTACCTCCCTTGTCAATCTCATACATTACCAATGCGATTTTTTCCGTAAAATTTCTCTGTTCCATTCTGTTCTATTCTGTTCCGCTACATAACAATAGCCAATTGGACGGGAAAAAGTTTTTAAGAGGTGGTATTGACCTTAAAGATTTACTCCCCTGTTCAAAGTAATATTTCTGTAGTAAACCGAAAAAAAAATCATCTACAGTAAAGGTTTTCATAGATTGTATTGTATAAGGAGATTTCTCAGAAACTATTAAAAGCTAAATCTAAGTTTCTATAGGCAACTAAACACGTACATGAAAACAAACCAGTGTCAGAGGCCATGGTTATTTTTATATTTGAATACCATTAATCAAAATTTAAACAAGTTCAAATATCTTCTCCTCTGACATGTCTTGAGTCCTTGGACCGAATGATCCGGCTGTACGTGTGAAGTTTCCATAAGGCGGAAGAGTGAAAGTTTTTGTACATGTACAATAGCATGACCAAAAGAGGTGTATGGGTAGGGGAGAGTCGGGTAACTTTGGACAGGCGGGTAAATTCGGACATACAATTGCAAACAGTGAAACTCAAAATGAGACGGCTCATAATGAGCCGTCTCATCAGGATTTTCTCTGTTTGGCCAGTTAATTTTTGTTTTAGTTCCAAACAACTGACATATAAAGGAAACAATGTCAGTGTCCGAATTTATCCGCTGTCCGAAGTTACCCGACTCTCCCCTACACCTCAATGTAAAAACACAAATAAAAAAACATCTTCTTCCTAAGAAACAGCCGATGAGTTTGAGACTTGGTATACAGAACTGGTTTCTTGGATGGCCCTACATTTGACATTGTACGGAAGCGTTAGGTATTCACTTGCATGCATTTATATTCAGAAAGTATCGAAGACCAATTAATCAGGGGTAGCAACCTACGTCATAGCGCGCGTGACAGAATTAATTATTCGACGGCCATTTTGAAGAAACTCTGACAAATTTTCCGTTTGTAGAGACGGGATTTTAACACAAGATAAAACGGCGACTCGGTGCCTTCATATAGATATGGTCCAGATATATAGGGCATGATTCTTCAAAGGGTGAGAAATTAGAAAACGCCTCACCACAATTTTTGATGTGGACAGCTGAGATAAACATGCATTAAGGCAGAGTCGATACAGATCACTCTGGTGAAGCGTTATCAGATTAAGCAAGTATTTTATGGTAAATTCTGGTAATATTGAGTCCAAAACATCTATAGGCACCAGATCGACTAGATATTTGGTTGTTTCAGTGTTTGCCTGCCAAGCCTTCGTTATGCAAAAAGTTACCTTATTAAGGCCGCTGATAAAACGATTATGACGTCAGCGCTTTGACGTATGTTGTCACCCTTGATTAATAGTATTTGTATTAGTTCATCGGATATTCTTTTCGTAATCCAATGATTTCAACATAACTTAAGCGCTCAGGTGAGCGACACAGGATCAGTAATCTTCTGGTTTATTTCTACCTGTGTTTAAAATCATTATAACCAAAAGTTATTATTATCATTATTGAAATTATTTCCATTGAATGATTGATTGATTTATCTATCAATTTATTTATTTGTTTACGTAATGATTTTATCATTATTATCTTATTATTATTAAACGAAGCATTTACTTATCGTTGTCCGCATTTTGCACAAACGTATTTCTCCTGATATGAAACGGAGCTCTTTTTCCTGCCAAAACGGCCATAAACTCTGGATCCGTTGGATCTAGATTTTTGTATTCTTTTGTCAGGGAAACCCCGATCTCATTACAGAACTTTCTGAGACTGATTTGAGCCGCGACACGAGAAAACCAACAATGTGGTTGTGCGCCCTGTGCAGACTCCGATCAGCCTTGGCATCTGCCCAGCTTGATCAGACTTTTTATTAAGAGCTCAATAGGTAGCTAAGGGTCTAAGCTACCTCCATGCGGACAGCGAAGACTCTGATCAGACTGGGCGGATGCCCAGGCTGATCTGAGTCTGCTTTGGGCGCACAACCACATTGTTGGTTTTCTCGTGTCGCGGTTCATTTAAATATTTTGGGTGATTCTAGAGAGGGGAGGGTTGCCTGCCAAAAGGTTTCATCTACCATTTTTGCCAAAAATGAGTTTTTGTCCTCATAATATGTTCCTATGCTTAGTCTTTTATCACTCCAAAGATGGGCTTAATTGGAATTATACTTATTTAGATATCTAATTAAACCAAAAGGTGCCATCTCCCTTACAGCTTAAATTGTTCTGCAAAAAGGTGCCAGCTGAAAATTTTGTGCTGCCAAATGGTGCCATCTCAGAGATAGCACCTTTTGGCTGAAAAGTATCCAGGTTTTATTTGAGATAAAATGTGCCATCACAGACAGATGGTACCTATTAGCAGCACACATCTGATATTTGATACACTAATTTAATGGATGTTTACTCCATGTCTTCTCTGACTGTAGGTCCCTCTTTGTGTATTACTGATATAATGCTACATTCGAAAAAGTAAAGAAAACGCAAATAAGAATAGATGCTTTGCTAACAAGCAATAGACTGAAACGTTTATCTATTACTCCTGATGGCAATTGTTTTGTTTTTTTTAGTCTTTAGCTTTACAATTTGAAGGAAAGTGTGCCACTGAACTGAGAGATGTCTGTGATCACCTTGATACTAATCGTGATCATAAAATTAAGTTCATGTCCAACACACCTAGTGATGACAACGATAGTGATGAAGACTATATAATGGCAAGTTGGCAAGGTATCAGCCATAGGTGGCTTATTTAATATAAGACGAACACTGGTCTGTTAGTTTAGCTGATACACTACCTTCAGCTATTGCAAATCGTTACTAAGCACAGTACCTATCTACTCCAGTAAGCCAACTCAGCCCGTGATTGCACAGTCAACATTTCTTGGCATAACAGCAGGTCAGACATTTACTTTTGCATACAAAGGCGTCAAAGGAAAGAACACTATGGAGCATGCACCAAGGTTTTAAGACAAACGAAAAATGATGGTAAACAGAATGAAGAAACACAAAGAGAAACACCTACAAAATAAAATTCCAAGAACGAATAAACCCAATAACTCCAGGAAAGGAAAACTAGACAGCTGGAACAAGAATATAATGAAGAAACTTAGACAGAGTGGGGAAAGCTTATACAGGTCAAAAGAAATCATGTACCAGAAAGGCCAGTGAAAAGTATTGTAGCAAATGTAAATTCAAATGTTCTGAAAGATTTCAGAAGAACAATGTCAGCAAATGTTCAATTCCTATTGGAATTCGCAATCACATGACCGATAAAAGGAATATATTTTTGTTATCAGTTTAGAAAAAAAACACGGCTAAAGTGAAGAAAAGGGTAGCAATGTCATTAACTTTTCACATCAATGGAAATATATAGGGTTTGCAGAAGTTACTTCAAATCAACACTTGGTATTGGGCGAAAAGCAGTTGAATGTGCCTTGACAAGACAATCTATAAGCTCAGCCCGAATGGATAAAAGTGGGAAAAGCATACCACACAACAAAATACCTGATGCGGATTTAGATGCTGTTAAATGGCACATTGAGTCATTCTCAATGTAGAATCCAATTACACAAGACAAGACACGGAAAGAAAATACATTAGTGGTGATCTAACTACAATGTATAAACAAAATTTACTCCTTATACAAAGAAGATCAACAGAACAAAGGAAAACGGACAGTGAACTAAAGTCTACACAACGGTATTTGTCAAGAATGCAATCTGGCCTTTCATAAGCCAAAGAAGACCAATGTCTTGTTTGCAGCACATTCAACCACATGGAAGAAACAGGAACAGTAACTAGACAGAGTTACAGAGGCCGAGTACAAAGAACATCAAGAGAAAAAATATTGAAGGGAGGGCAGAAAAGAGCAAGGATAAACTAAGATCGCAAACTGACATCACTTTTGTTGTGCCTTATTTTGATATTTTTGATACGGAAGCAGTGCTTCCAACCCCATGTTTAGATGTGAGTCCAGTATAATACAAATGCCAAAAAAAAAAATAGTTGCTATTTTAATTCTTAATTACCACAGATGATGATGATTTTTTCATCATCCGAGTGAGACCTTCCAGGTGTGGAAGAGCTGAGGATGATGCACAACTACCACAGAACTACACCAACAGACTGCCACATGTGAATCAAAGAAGGCAGATTTAATTTCCTTATGCGTATCCAGTGTCACTCCAGGACACTGCCATATGGCTCTTACAAGGACCTACCGTCTAATGTAACTTCCTGAGCCCAATCAGGAAGAAGATCAGGACTCGAACTTTGATTATTTAAGATGTGCTAGACTTTTTTACAGATTAAAATGCAGCTTTAGTTCGTTTCGGGCTAAGCTGTACATGAATCGCTGTTACAGATTGCCATAAGTAGCATAACACTGTTTTATTTCACAGAAATGAATATTCATATAGAATGATCATATATGTACCATATACCAGGCCGGGCCGGGTAGCGCAATCGGTAGGGCACCTGACTCATAAGTCAGAGGTCCTGGGTTCGATACCCGGTCTGGCCACATCCTTTCGTTTCTCCTTCCGCTGATTCAAGAAGGGCAGTTGTCATTTACTGGCGAAAGTATGTGCACTTAGTACTGGTTAACCGCTTAGGAGGTCTAAGCCTGCCCAGGAATAGTGTGGTTAGGTTAACTGACCGTCCCGACATGACCATAGCTGTTTACCGTGGACGTTAAGTAACAAATCAATCAAAACCATATACCAGTACATGGTTTAGTTACATTTTTGAAAAAGAATTTACCTAGTCAAAGTTACTTCAAACTGATAGAGAAAGACAGTAGTTTTTATTGCATTTTGGTACATCATAGTCATTGTTCGATACCATGTCTGGTCATATATTTTTATTACAGTTTTTGGTCATTATGTGGATGTTGTAAAGTGACAGTTTTGTACTTGCACTGTGAAAATATGATTTAGATATGGTTAAACCTACTCTAGTATTTGCTTACTAAATCCCGGTAATATACAGTATTGAAACGAGTATTACTATTACCCCTTTGATTAATTATTACAATCATATTCTTAGTATCTTAATGCTAAAAGGTGCCATCTAAATAAAATTTACAATAGTTATTGAAAAGTTTGTTCTGCCATACTGAGCCATCTCGAGATGGCACCTTTTGATCCTACAAATCTGTGCTGCCAAAAGGTGCCATTGACATAAAATGTCCAAATATGGCAAACTTATTGAGGTAAATGTAATGTGTTTGTAACGGGTGGACAGATCAATCTAAGGCATGCTAGAAAAGTATAGAGAAATAAATGCAGGATCTTCTTGTGAATTTACATAGCGGTTGGTGACTGTTTTGTAGCTAAATTATTATGGTACTTATGTTTATCATATGACGCCGATGTTATTCGGTGGATAACGTCGTGTCATAAAAATCGTAACACCACACGTGCAAAAATACGTTGGCGCATATACATAACGTCATTGACAACGTCCATGTCAACAATACGTTTTGTTATTGAAATAATGTTCAGTTTGAAGGCGAAAGATTCCCATTTTAAAGGGTCATATGCGATTAACAGAATCTTACACTCGTGGTCATTTCATATGAATTAATGAAACTCGCGGAAGGCTCGTTTCATAAATTTCATATGAAATGACCACTTGTGTTAGATCCTCTACACTCGCGGTCATTTCATATGAATTTATGAAACTCGCCGAAGGCTCGTTAAATGAATTTCATATGAAATGACCACTCGTGCAAGATCTACTTCTTTTACAGATGAGTTTCCTGGTATCCGTGCAGCAAGTGTATAATGCATTCAGTAATAACTCGGCTAACTCGACTAGGTAAGTTTTATTTAAGAAATAAATTTCATTTTTCTGAGGTTTATCGAAGTGTAAACTACATTGGGTCACGTGCAAAGTGAATGAACCCCGAAGGGGTTCATGTAAAATTTGCTAGTGACCCAATATAGTTTACACTTCGATAAATCTCAGAAAAATTAAGTTCATTGCTTATATTTACATTCGTTTTAATCAAATCTTTCATGAAAAATCTTATATAAGCGCTAAAATTGAAGCAGTAAAACATGTACACGCAGTTATTTCTGCTAAAAGCAGAACGGCATGCATGACGTCATGACGTTGTTGACGTCCAATCAGGTTGTAGAGAGCCATTGTTTATTTTGACGTCATTGACGTCGCGTGTCTCAATGTAATTATTGGAATGTAAACTACATTACGTTCTAATGGTTTACTATAGGGCTTTTCGGTAAATATTGCCCTCGTGGAGTGACCTGGCAGGGCGGGGCTATCGATTTGGTTCAATGCATTATGAAATAGGTAAAGCAACATGTTCGTAATCAATCGGAAAGATATTCGTAAGTATTCGTTAATCATCGCGTAAATGCATGAATTATAGCTGTTAATTTTTCTCACAAATGTGTAAAGACTCATTGGTGTAGTGGGCCTTTGATAGACGAGCTAATTTTTTTTGTATCATATAAGGCTCCAAGGTTCGAATATACCTAAAATTATAAAGTTTTTTTATTCTTTCTTTTTACGTTTTCCAGTAACAATTGATTATTTTGCCTGACAGAAATTTCCGTTTGTTTTGATTATTTCTTATAATTTATGCTCATAATAAAAAGAAAAATCTTCAGAGGTTTTGTTTGTCTGATTTTCCCCAGAAATATGCATGAGGGCATTTAGTAGATGATGGAATTTTATACGCGAGAAAAGTGATATGCGATGAGTGAATAACTATTTCTGATTTGGTAATCACTTCTCAGTTTCAGAGAGTCTACCAAAGCAGACATGTCGAACTCTAATCCTTTGAATTATCTCGAGCAAAAAAAATACTGGAAATGTGTCTTCTCTCCTAATATGAAATTATTAAAACAAGTAAATATGTTAAGAAAATAAATTTTGAAAATAAAAAAAATGAGAGAAAAAAAAAAGTTTATTCTCATCCTAGATTTGAACCCTAGATCGTAGCACTGAGTGTCTTTGCAATCCGACTTCATATACACTACACCAAGACGCTTTGTACACAATTTGGTTAAAATACTGTTATTACTTATAACAAGAAAGGCGAGGATTAACGAAGTTGTACGGATATTTTTCCGACTGTAGGCGAAAATAGGAATTACCTATTTCACAATGCACTGATCCATAACGCTAGCTCCGCCCTGCCAGGTCACTTCACTAGGGCAATACATCAAGAATGTAAATATTTATCGTTATATACACAGAGACAGAAAAAGTGTACACTACAGTCAACTCATGATATCTCGAAGTCGAACTTCAGCCCAAACTATTGATATCTCAAAGAAAATTTTCTGGTACCAGAAAATTTACTTTGAGATATCAGTAGTTTGGGATTACAGGAGTTGAAATGTAAATAAAATAAGAAATACATTCCTTGATATAAGAAGATACTTTGAGATACATGTATCAATATTCGAGATATGGGGAGTTGACTGTATTTCTCTGCCCATAGTTTTCTCAGTTACATTTCATTGCACAGCTCTAACATTCTGCATTTGAGTTTTGGTAAACTTTTACTTATTCTCAATCAGTTATTTATATATTAATTTATTTATCTATTTATCACCTTGTCAGTTTTCGCCACTAGCAGAAATCACAGGCTCAGTAGAATTATTGGGAAATTCCCTCACCTATGAGGGAGTTCAGTGGTGAAAAGATTATACGGTGTTATGTTTCTTTAGTTAGGATTTTTCATAAGTTTTTTTTTCTTGTTGTTGTTGTAATTATCTTTATTGATTTATTTATTTATTTGTTTGATCATTTATTTATTTGTTTTCTTTATCATAATTATTATTATTATTAGTAGTATATTTATTATTATCATTTTCATTTTTATTATTATGATTATTATTCTAATAACTAAAGTAGTCAAATTCAGTGCCCAGTATTTATATTTCATTTAACCGGGCCTTCCCTTTTTGTTCTTTGCAGGCCTGTTTGCACCTCTGCGATAGACCACTACCTCTTCTATCAATGGATGATGCTACCAGCGGTAGGTTATACATGCATCCTTGTTCAAATACAGGAATGAATTTTACTTTAACCAAAAGTATAGTTCAGTAAATATAAATCTGTTGTGTTCCTTTGATGCCAAGTTCAGATGTGCCAAGATTCCATAGACATTGGGTTGATAATTTTTTTCTAAAATTTTGATTCAAACTAAATGTGACTCGGCAGCCGTAAAGACATCCAAGAATATGATAATTTTCCTTGAAACATGCCTAACAGCCAAAACGTTGGAAAACTGTTATTGTTGTTGTTGGTGGTGGTGGTGGTGGTGGTATTTGTGTGTGTGTGTGTGTGTGTGTGTGTGTGTGTGTGTGTGTGTGTTTAACAGAGGCTGACTGTAAGTATCGAGCATTAGCCTATAATAACGTGGAAAGTCGAAAATTACGGATTTAGCTGATATTTTGGGAAATTGATATATACCTTGCTTGTTTGTGTTCCACAAGTTTTTAGCGGTCAGGGTTCGGCCGTTTCCATGGTAACCAGGATTCCATTTTGAAAATATCAATATTAAGACCTTAATGTAACATTCCCTCGCTAAAAATTGAACAACAAATATTATCCTATTCTGTTTTGTTTGTGTAGTTTGACAATACACAGCTGTGTAATGAGATTACATAATATTAATGTTTTCTGTCCCATATTATCAACGGAAGAGCTTTTACTGAAAAATATAGACCCAATTTTGAGTGAAAAATACGGTTTTTATTCGCCTAATACCTACAAATGGCAGTCACGTTTGAAAATAAGGCCTTACTTACATGATAGAGCAAGGTTCGAAGTTTAAGAATGTCAAAAAAAAAAAAAAAAAATAGGTGTAAACTCGCAAAGTTTCAAATTTTATTTATCTTTGAAATGTGTCAATGTTGTAAAATTGTAGCAAGGGAGTTAAGTCAATCTGGGATTATCATATCTCCCTTGACGATTACAAATGTGCGAACACTACAGGTAGTATCAATGATCTTCCATAATAAAAGATAGCATCATTAAAAGAATTAGATAACTGTCAACAATGCTCATTATGACCTTTTTAGATCTATGAAATTGGTACATTCACCAAGACTGCAGTTCCAGATATATTTGATGACAAGAGTTGTGCCGAGCAAAACGTCTGCAGAAATCACGGAATAGAAGAACGGAGTAAACACATTTTATTCGCAGCAATATGTTTGCTTTTTCTTTATTTTATGTTGAAATTAATAAATTTACTTGTTTTTCTTGAATAAATTACTTCTTTGAAGTAGGTAAAACACAAAAACAGGCAGTTTCAGGACAGAAAGTGGTGTAGGCCTACTCGAGTACAGTGTCTATTCACCGGAGGATTGATTGAAATGTTCTGTGACCTATGATCGTGATATTACATAGAACAGCCAAGAATTGATACATGAACGACTTATAGTTTTACATCCTTCTAACAGTAGTTCAGTCATATCTTGGCGACTGGTGAAAAAGTGTATGTTTGTGTGTATGTGTGGAGGGGGAGGGGGTATGAAGGACTGTGTGTGTGTGTGCAATGGAGACCTATTGGCGGTTGGAAAGATTTACGCCTCCAGCGGGTCTCGAGCCCGGAATTACTAGACCAGCAGGCCAGTGCTTAGCCTACTGTGCTACCGGGGCTCCTGGAGCAGCCAAGAAAATCTTGTTATTTAGGTAATCCTGATAGGGTGCCATCTAAAGTGTACGTGTACACGAGTGATTTATTCATCCCATCCACTTCCCTAATTTCATCCACTTTCTGAAGCTTAACGAGTGAAGCGCGGGCCTGCTAAGCTAGCTGTCCTTGTTCGAATCTCAATTTCTGAACGCAGAATTCTTTTATCATAAACGTGGTGCAATTGCACACAGTCTTTCAAAATCATCTATGCCTTGCCGCATGACTAAATAAAGTTTAAAGGGCCATAAAGATACAAACATGCCATTAACCCTCTTTGTTTCACAGTCTGCCATCTAAATTTTAATTTTTGGTGGTATATAAATGTTTATGCCCATTTTGTGATGAAATTACTATTGGTTTGGCATGTGATTTTTCGAACCATAAAACATTGAACAAAATGATGCTTGATGCTTACAGTCAGCTGTTCTTAACTCTCTCCGGCTTCGCCTTTAAAATATTTTGCGATTTGCACTTCAGCAGCATGTATCAACCAGCGATTACTCACTGGTAAAAATATATATCTTAACTAGTACTATATCATACATTTTTTCACATTTGTACACTCTTTCTCTTCCCAAAATGGTGATATCGCTAATGCATAATAAATTAGTTAGACTAGCGCTAGTCTGATAGTGAAAATGTTACCGTTAATAGAAAAAGAATTAACTTTTTTCTTCTTCTTTTTTCTGGCCAGTCTATAAAACTTGAATCTGCTCCTTTTCTGATATATACATTAGAGAGAACTTAAAAAATTTTCGACCAAGCTTCGAATCAAAAGTTAGCAAAACTAGGCGCTCAGGGAAGAGATTTCTCATTTAGCTATGTATGTAAAAAATACATCATTGTAATCAGTGGAATAACAGCTTTCAGCTCATACGCTGTAATAGACTCGCAAATGTTTATTTATATATACTGAACAAAAAAGATACGTTACAGAGAGTATTCATGAATTTTAAGCTAAAGAACAATATTTCCAAATATTGCTGCGTTATTCTCTCACATACAAGAGGACAGACAACATTTTGATCTAATCTGTTTTTGATTTGCATCAACTGTTGCATAGTTATTCCACTTTAAATGAAAACTCCACAGACATTGTGAATCGCTGAATGCGCATGCGCAAGCGCTTTAATTTTAACACTTTCGGATTTGCCTTGTAACTGCCAATAAGAATCCCTATTAACCCTCTAACATTTAACCAACAGTTCAAAGAAATAAGATGTTAAAGATTTTTTGTCTTTGAAATTGTCTCCCTTGCAATTAAAAGTATAGCAAATCATTTACCCTGATTAACCAGTACGTATCAATAAAATTTTCAAGTTTAATTTGGGAATCTTATTCAGGCTTCTCTGAACAATGGTTGACCAAACGGGTTAATTAATCGTGGTATAACACCTAGCATAGTCTATGGGAGTTTCAGTGCCACGTAAGTTTTATTATTATTATTTTTTATTATTATTATTACTATTATTATTTTTTAACTCTGTGGAGCCTTTATCCGCTGTGATAGATAAATCTATATGTAATGCATGATGTACATAGTCTCTTATAATTCTGTACAGAATGGTTTGGTGTATTTTTATATGTCTGTATATAAACATGTATGTACTGTGATGCTGTACACCAAAATGAGACTTTAATAAACTATATAAACTATCATGAAAGTGGGAGTCAAGTGTCCTGAAAAGCGATATTCCAAGCCTTGTGCGTCACTGATCAATCCTTTAGAAGCGGCGAATGGACCATTTCTTATAAGTTTTGATGCTTGTTGTCAAATCCTGTTCACCATTTTGTACTCTGTAAATGTTATGCATGTAATTTACGTGAAATAAATATTGTTTAAACCAATGGACCATTTCCGTGACAACTATTTCCTGATAAAAGTCTCAGAAATGATTTGTTCACTTTGGCTGACAACTTGAGTGAAATACGGCTCTTCAAAAAGCACCGCGAAATTGCACTTTCCAAATTTCACCCCTCATTTACTCAAGCTAATCTGGAGACACTAATCGGACAGTTTTTGTTGTGATATTCATTTTATCAGTTTGACTTAAACTAAAATTGACAAAATCTCGATCCAATTTAAAGTTAAGATGTATTGAAAGTAGATACAACGTTTCTTTTTTTGTTCAGTATATGTTATTTAGGTCCAAAAACGAAGAATCGCGTAATTTGAATAAATTGTGTTACGAAACTTATAGTTTATAGCTCGGAAAGAAAACTATGGGCCCTGATGGGAAAAAAAACTTTTCATTGACGCATTTCTATAATTTTTATACCCGATTTAAGAGCTTGAAATGCTCTTTCGTGCTAGACATTATAATTTAATGTCGGAAAATATATTAATTAAGAAAATGAAATTTATATATGAGCTTCTTTACATTTCCCTATTAAACTGAGAACCGTATACTGGTAACTGCTTATTTCCGGCCCTCTCGGAGATTATCGGACAATCATGGCCCGTAACTGTAACAAGAGTTCTTTCCTATGGCTAATACATGTGACTTATTAAGTTCAATTTAAAAGCTAAATGATAGTGGTCAAAGTACCCAAATCATAAGTTCGAATTCGTAGGTCAGTTAAACATAGACAATTCCGGAATATTTTAGATACACAGACATGGACCCCAAAACAGAGGTGTGATCAGGTGCCCGCGGGGTAGTAAGCATCACCTGCCTATTATAATACACCCGCCATATCTATGTATCTGTGGAAAAAGTCAGTGAAAATGAAAGTCCGGTATTTGAAAGCTTAACTAAGCTTCGGCTGAGGCCATCAAATCGGAGATTAGTTTAGGAACGGCCACATTGTAGGGATCAACAAGGTCATGGTGTCTCCCATAAAACTTTTTAACTGTCGACACAAGCTTTGCTTTATGATAACCCTGCTTCAACAGTTTCTGAGTGAGTAGCTTCCCTCTTTCAACAAAGTCTTGATATTTGAAACAGGCCCTAGCATAGCGGACTAGTTGAGAAACATAAACTCCGTATGCAGGTGCCGAAGGGATATTACTACTCAGAAATGGAAAGTTAACTATGGGAAAGTTGAAATCGTCCCTCTTGTCATAAAGCCTAGTAACAAGCTTTCCATTGTCAATATAGAGATAGCAATCTAAGTATGAAGCAGATGAACTGGACTCTGTGGTATCTTTAATTTCAAGTTCACGTGGATAGATGAGGTCAATATACCCTGAAATCTTTGGATTATTCAGAGACAGAACATCATCTATGTACCTGTAGGTGAAGTTGAATTTCTGTGCAAGGTGTTTATTACCTTCTTTTTAGAGCCCTTGTATAAACTCCGCCTCATACCCGTAAAGAAACAAGTCGGCAAGTAAGGATGCGCAGTTAGTGCCCATTGGAATGCCAACTGTCTGTTGAAAAATCTGTCCGCTAAACTCCAGGTAAATATTGGCGATAAGAAATTCCAGCATTTTAATGACATCATCTTCAGAATATTTTGTGTGAACCTCAGAGTGGTCCTTAACAAAATATGTGTCCATTTACCCAAGAACAATGTATTTGTACCGACGATTTCCGTTTTTGTGAAAGAAACAATTGTTAACAATTTCTTTTAATTTAGATTTTAATTTTTATGTGGTATTACTGTATAAAGTGTAGAGAAATCGAAGGTTTTTATGCTATTTACTTCAAAAAGTGCTTGGGCTTTTAAACTTTCCAAAAGTTATTTAGAATTTTTCTAAATGATAAAAATTTAATAACATCATATAATAACATAAAAATCTAATGAGAAAAACAAAGCGGTGAGAATCGAACTCACGGCCCCAAGATCATGAGTCGTGTGCTTTAGCTACTAGGCTATGAGGAATACTGAAATATAAAGTTTAAATTGGAAACTTGGACAAGAAAAGATTACCGATTCTGCAAAGTTGTAATATTTTCGTTTCGAGATTGTGACCTCCTAGCTTTGATCAGTAAATAAATTTTGTTAGTAAGATTTAAAAATAGATTGACACTATCGCCTTTTCATTCTCAGAACACAATTCAAATTCACAGTTTACCGTTTGTTTGAAGACATTATGAAATACGTACTAATGGGTCGTTCAAAAAGACTTGCGTTTCTAATCTGTTTGTTGAAGAACCCTCTCGGAGATTATCGGAAAATCCCGTAACTATAACGAGAATTCTTCCATATGCCTGCAATGTGTGTCCCAGTAGTAAGAACCGATACGCAGCGCAATTATAACTATACTCAACCGAATTAAAAACGCAACACCCAATTTTTCCAATATTTCAAAGCTCATGTCTTGTGTGTATGCAGACCATTTTCAGTTTAATTTCCTATTTCAACAGGGATTAACGTTTACTGTCCCAGATATTCAGTTCTGTTGATGAAATGTGTAACGCTAGAGAAAGCATTACCGAGAGCTATCCGATTTTCAAAAGTCTCAATTAAGGATATGTCTGCCATGGCGTAGGAATGCTGCATGCGTATGTAAGCCTGCGATTGGAAGCCAAACATTTCCATTATCACCTATCAATGATTTTTAGACTTGTAGAAAGAGTTCGACGCACTTGGGAGACCACAGATTATCTCCGACCCGGCGTTCAATGCGACGTATACATCCTGTCTCGTGATAGTTCTGTCTCTTTTTGAGACTTTTGAAAATCGAGTAGTTATCGATAGTGCTCTCTCAAGCGTGTACCATTTCATCAACAAAACTGAATTTCTGGGACAGTAAACATCAATCCCTGTTGACTTTAGAAATTAAACCGAAAATAATCTGCATATGACATGAGCTATGCAATATTGGATAAATTAAGTGTTGCGTTTTTAATTCGGTTGAGTATATTATACTGATCTCAAACTCTCAAAAGTAGACTTTGTAAATGTAAAAAATCGGTACTTTACTGTCTACGGCCATATCACGTTGAACACCAATTCTCGTCTGATCACCGAAGTTAAGCAACGTCGAGCCCGGATAGTATTTGGATGGGTGATCGTCTGGGAATACCGGGTGCTGCAGAGTTTTGTCTGCTTTTCTTGATTTATTCTGTTTTTCTTTATTTATTTTCTAGTTTTTTTTTCTTTGATGTAGTTTTTCCCCCAGTACATGTATTTCTAAGCTGAGCAATGGAAAATAGGCTTCTCTCAAAGACGTTTTGATATATTCTACCGTTTACCGTCTACTGTGCACTGTCTACTCGCTCTTCGTTTTGGAGCATGCTGAAAAGAAGTGCATGTTGTTCGCGGTTTACTGTCCAGTGAAGTGTTTACTGTCTGTCTACTGCGTCCTGGACACTTTTAGTGCGGACTGTCTGCTACAACATAGACGTGGTGCAAGCAGAGAGGCATAGGTACAAGGTCGCAGCATATGCGCCTGTTCAAGCGCCTCCGGACTCTACAATGATTTACCTTCAACCAAAGTGGAGTCGAACAAACAGATGGAACCCACATAAGCACCATAGTAAGCTGCACTTTATGGGGGTTGAACCCTGATGGCCCGTAGGAATAATAAATGCATGTCAAAATTTCCATGATGCGCTTACTTATATTTAAGCAGTAAAGCACACACGCAGACACATCTAATAATCTGTACATTTAAGTTCTGCAACAGTTAAGATAAATAAAAATATTAAATAAATTAAAAAGGCAGTTATGACATTTTTTCTTGTCAATTTTAGTTTTGTATGATCGAAATGCAGAATTTATCATGTTTGGCCATATGCACAAAGGACGAGTTGCGTTAAGGTGCGATAACGGCCCAACTTTTTCGCGAAATTTCAAAACGGAGTAATTGAAAAAATAAAGACAGTTTTAAACAGGCCAATCCTTATATTTTGAAGATCTGTTCATGTGTTTTTGACTATCTTCCTAGAAATGCGTCATTTTTTGCCTCAATCTATCCTAGAAATGGCCAAAACAGCAAAAAGTGACCAGTTTGCGAACTTTAACATCAGCGAAAAGTATCAGCGCAGGCGAGACCCAACTTAAAATTTTGACAAAAGGTGTCTTTTAATAAAACAAACATACTATCAAAATATCTACTTGGGTCTTGGCTGCGCTGGGTTTCAAAAATTAACTTTTCCGAAAAAATTATCGCTCAAGTCGGCATGTCTACTTTTTAGCTACGGCACCGGCGGTGCGTTTGTTTACATCAAAGCGGCACGTTGTGTACATGTAGCCTGTATAAGATACTTTGATAAACTTGTTAAATTGTGAAAAAAGGTAAGTTAACGTGTCTGATGGATTAAAAGATTAAAGAGAGAGAAAGAAAAAAAAATATATGTAGCCTTTAGCTGATGAAGACTGTCGGCGTCAATATTAAAAAATAAGGAAGCTGAGTCAGTGCAGACGATGGCCACACAATGAGGATTTTTTGCCTTATCAGTCTGTTTTAAATCAGATTGTTTTGTCACATGTGTGGGAAATTTTTATGGATGAGCGTTATTTATCATTTTGCTTTTGTTTATCATAAGTTTAAAAAAAATAATCGATAATCTGTAGTAGTGTTGGTAATGAAGTTTATATACGTAAAAATAATGATCTATAAATAAAAGCACGTCTTGGCTGAGCGGTTTAACCGACTGTTCCGCAAAGTAAGTTCTTTTTAAGTGGAGAGATCGATTCCTACTTGAAGCTTAATCTTTTTTTCTCTTTTTTTTCATGATGAAGCACACTGGTCTACCACCCCTCGCACCTTCCACAAATTCGCAAGGCCCATGCAGTTGAAGTAATGTCTTCACACTTAACACCAAAACAATGCTATAGGACCATGACCAGAGAACCTACCTGAAATTATTGATGACATAAAACATAGGCGTAGAAAAAGGTGTGTGTGTGGGGAGGCCCTCCAGTAAATGCATGGCACCCCAACCCTCAAGCTCTCCCCGTTTCCCTTTAAACAATGGTTGTCTACGGTTTGCCGGGGGCTGGCCAGCCCCCCGCCCCCTCCCCCCAATAATTTTGAAATGCAAAGTGCCCCCTCATGGCCCCCGAAAAAATAGGTTGTTTACGGTTTGTAACCCTCCCTCGCCCCCTCCTGCTCTCTTCCCCGCCCGCCCCCACCCCCCTCCCTTAAAAATGGTTGTCTACAGTTTGTCGGGGACTGGCCAGGCCCCCCTCCAACAATTTTGAAATGCATGGTGCCCCCCTTATGCCCCCGACCTAAAAAAAGTTAAAATAGGTTGTTTACGGTTTGAAACCCTACCCCTCCTGCTCCCCGCCCAAACACACTTAAAATGATAGGTTGTCGTGTCTACGGTTTGCCGGGGTTGGCCAGGCCCCCCAATTTACTTTGAAATGCCTGCCCCGCCCCGTCCCCCCCCCCTCCGACAAAAATTGGTTGTTTGTGGTTTGCAGTCCCCAACTTCCTCCTCCTACCCCCCCCCCCCCTACCCCCACCCAATCCCACAAATATTGAGAATTACGAAACTGAAAAAGGATTATATACAATGTGGCATATGTTTAGAGTTCATCTGAATTGTTTTTGTTATTTTAATCCCACTAACGAATTCTTAAATACCACTTTAAGAAATAATACGATATAATACGAGGTTAATGAAAAAAAATGTACCTCCTGAAATACATCAATCACATATAACCAGGGTTGTGGAAATATTAAAAATTGCACAGATTACATACTTATCCTGGGACAAGTAAATGGTCAGTGTTAAAACTTAACGTGTACCAATGAAAATACAGAAGTTTCATCTCTGTGTTATTCGGGGGAATAAATCAGGGGAGTATTTTGTGACACCATTTCGACTAAATGACCAGCTTTTCGTTTCCTTTTTCATAGACCTACTCTTAAAGGAAAGAATTTGATACCTCTGGGAGCAAATTCTTCCCTTTAAGAGTAGCGTCTATTGGGAAAGGGTTTCAGAAACAAGGAAGCCACCCTCTTGTTTCCAAAAGTAAGCTCCCTTTAAAATATGGCAGTTGTATTCAGTCGACTTAAAAGATATTTATATATATTTATATAGAATACAAGGCATCTGTAATATATAACTGCATGATACTTGTCTATGGACAAGTAAATTTTTCACTTGTCCTTAGTAAAATGGGGCAACTAGGACAAGTCGGGCACAGTATTTCCACAACCCTCGTGTAACACAAAATTTGCTGTGATCAGAGAGTAATCTGAAAAGAAAACTTGTGGCAAGGTACTCAGGTAACAAATATTTTATCAGAAGAAAGAGAATTTGATATCATTTTCCGTCCCATTCCAAACAGAAGCGCATATACATGCTAACACACAACATGACTGCAAGAAGCTCGTTTTCTCTGGGTGAGTCATTCTCTTTACAAAAATGTTCCTGTGTGACTGGAATAAACAAGGAGTCTTCTTCCTGCCCATACTGATGAACGCAAACACAGCTACCAGATGCGTCTGTGATTACATCTAAGGTAGCATTACATGTAAAAGTAAGTCGGACAGGCATTGGCGTTATACAGAAAATGTCGTGATGTGAGCTTGTGTTAATTCCTTAAAAATGTAGCTATAAGTGCAATGAGAAGAGGCAAAATTTGCTATGTTAAACAGAGCATTAACTGTATATACGGGCAGGTCAAGGTAAGCAAACGACACTGGTATTCCGGACACACTATATCATGATGCATGCTTGTGTGAAGTTTCATCAAAAAAGGTCTTTTAGTCTCTGAACAATCACCTTAACGATAGTTCTGGGCAAAAATTGCTGAGAATAACGATGCCGCCAGATAATGCCTTCCATGTCGTTCCTGCTAGCTACAGCAGTAGCGACGGAAAGGAAGGCTTACAATTCTGTGGTAGGTTTGCAATAAATATATGGTAAAAATGATTAACAGTGTTTTATTCCCCGAGGGGAGCCGTAATGAATATAGAACCACACTGTCCATCTGAAAGTTTGTTACAAATAGTCCGATGGATAAGTAGAGCTAGCAAGTTACAAAAATGTACGCAGCCTGAAAGAGGTGCATGGGTATTAACCGTAGCGTCCGCCTTTTTTACACGAATTGGCAAGTTTCTTGACTTCCTGTTTCATTCTATGGAATAATGATAATAATAAACATCCAAAATGTTTCTACTTTGAAAGGAAAAATTTGCTCGTGGTGGTGCAAATTTTCCCAAATAGCCCCGTTTTAGCAGGGTGGTACAAAAAAATAGAATCTAATGGTGATCAGGACTTACAGAGGATAATCAAATATACATAGGCTATGCTTGGGCGAAATGTGAATTGTTTTTTTTATTATTTGAAGTTGAGTTTGAGAAAAAGCACCAAGCAGCATATGTGGAAAGCGAAAGCTGAGATGAGCTTATTCATTCAAGCAGTCCCGGCCAAAGTAAGGCTTGTTGTCATCGAAAGTGAAGGGTCTACTCTGAATGAACTGCCCGTTAGTACAGGCAGATCTGAGTCTTAAGTTCGTTTTTGCACATAAGGTGCACAGAGGAGTGAATAATGTAAAGGTTTCTCATAGCCTAGTGGCCGCAGGAGCAGTGGAGGTAACAGGCCCACTCTATCTTGGGCACAGCATGAAAGGCGGAGCCCATATCTCTTCTACTGTTGCTTTATTCTTCCCTACTTAGAAGTAGGTATCCATTTACTGCTGGGTTGACAGACATAGTTGGCTCTACCAGGATTCGAAACCGCGATCTTCACCACTACCGACTACCAGGTAGCTAAATGGAGTAAACGCTGGCATTTAAGCCCCAGTCACATCTTTGTTGCTATTACAGCCATGTAGAAGCAAAACATTTAAATCAACATTTATCTATTTTCAATGAGTCATTTTCAGCCTTGTAATTATTGGTGCCTCTTAGTAGTTCTTAGTGCCTCTTAGTATGTAGTTCTTGTTGCCTCTTAGTAGTTCTTAGTGCCTCTTAGTAGTTCTTAGTGCCTCTTAGTATGTAGTTCTTGTTGCCTCTTAGTAGTTCTTAGTGCCTCTTAGTAATTCTTGGTGCCTCTTAGTATGTAGTTCTTAGTGCCTCTTAGTACGTAGTTCTTGTTGCCTCTTAGTACGTAGTTCTTGTTGCCTCTTAGTACGTAGTTCTTGTTGCCTCTTAGTAGTTCTTAGTGCCTCTTAGTAATTCTTGGTGCCTCTTAGTATGTAGTTCTTGTTGCCTCTTTGTAGTTCTTAGTGACTCTTAGTAATTCTTGGTGCCTCTTAGTAGTTCTTAGTGCCTCTTAGTAGTTCTTAGTGCCTCTTAGTGTGTAGTTCTTGTTGCCTCTTAGTAGTTCTTAGTGCCGCCTAGTAGTTCTAAGTGGTATTTACCCTGACCCGGTCACACAGTGCATCTTAACGTTTATATAATAGTCAACCGGTTGAGTACGAGGGTTGCATGGATTGGACAGAACTGTAAACGCCTCGCAGCTGACGCCGCTTGGAGTTCACTGTTCTACGTACTGAGGTCTTTCCAATCCATGCAATCCTCGCACTCAACCATGCACCACAAGCACGAATCTGGTAACTTACATTTTGACACAAAAAGTAATGACTACAGATCAGTGTTCCATATGAACCACATGGGCGCGGGCGTTTAATCACAGAAGTCTGTAGAGAAAACATCTCACTGAGGTGTTCAAGTTGGTTACTTACCTGAGGGAAAACAGGTAAGCAAAGTGTGGAGGGCCCCAGTCAATACAACACATATTAAGCAATATTAAACCATACAGTATATTAATGCAAGTTGTCTGTCATTATTGACAACACAATCAATCATTTTATCCAGTGTCGGAATACCTGCTTGGGTACTTTACAATCTATCAATGGGCTATCATTCTCTCGGAGTAAGGGCAATGGTAACTTCAAGTTGCCATGACAACCTACGTTCTGGCCGGTTGATAGACAAGAAAACATAGGGTAAAGTGGACCAAAACCCTGCTAGTTTACACACTGAGCAGGCAACCAAGCAGTTGCCTTATTATCTCATGATCTAGGTTTTATGGACGGACAAATGGACAGACAGACGGGCTGGCTGATGAATGAGTAACAATAATACACCCTAATCTGGTCGAATGTCTGTAGAACACTAATATTGGATTGCCTTGTTGGATTTATTCTAAAAATGTAGCTGACAAATATCATCAAAATTAGAGTAGGTAAGTATCCAGTATCCATTTTTGATGAGGGTCGGTTTGCAAAAGCCATAAAAATTTAATAAAAGTGATAAATCATAAATATGTTTTTTTTTTTATTAATTCGTTCAATCTTATCCCATTAATGGCCTCAGCAGTGTATTAATTAAGGTATTTCCAAGTGAACTAAAAATTTTGTGGCATAAACACAACAAAATACTAAAACAAAATTGATTGATTTATTTATTTATTGCTTAACGTCCACGGTAAACAACTATGATCATGTCGGGACGGTCAGTTAAACTAAACACACTATTCCTGGGCAGGCTTGGACCTCCTAACCGGTTAACCAGTACTAAGTGCACATACTTCGCCAGTAACTGACAACTGCCTTGAATCAGCGGAAGGAGAAACGAACGTATGTGGCCAGACCGGGTTTCGAACCCAGGACCTCTGACCTTTGAGTCAGGTGCCCTACCGATTGCGCTAAGCGGCCCAGCTAAAAAAAATAATAATCTAAAACATGAGTAAGATTGAAGTTGTTGCCATGGCAACGTCAATCATAACACGTTAATATATGAAAACATATCTGTGACTATCACATGTAAACATCAAATAACAGTTTAAACAAGTCAAATAAAAAATAAAATGCAGAAATACTGCGAAAAACGTTAAAAATGTTTTAGAAATGTGAGTTTTGAGGTTGTTACCATGGCAACGGCAACCTTACGGCGCTTTAAATATTACGTAAATTATTTATTTTTTAAATACATCTAATAATAGATATTACAAATCAAATAAAGAAAATCCAGCATGAAATACTGCAAAAAAAGTTATTTAAATGCTTTAAAAATGTGTTATTAGACGTTGTTGCCATGGCAACAACATATATACCAAGCTTATATTATTACTATTTTCGAGAATTATTACAGTCATACATCCTATAATGATTTAAACATTTATCTTTTATATGCTAGAAAAGTTTTTATATTTGATCTACAATGGTGTTCCTTTGACTTTTTCTATGTGTATTTTAGTTGTAAAAGGCTGAGTTATTGCCCTTTAGTACTCAGTAGTCTGACGTCATCAGTGTCAAATATGCACGAGCATAAAAACTAATTAATATTGTCATAGTTTAACTTCATAAATACTCGATGCGTAGCCCAGAGGAAAAAACCCGCAAATAAATTCTTCCCCACTCCCCTTTTTTACCAAAATCTCCTGCTTGCTACCACACATTACAAATGACATATTTTCTCAAAAATGAGCATCAGTACAGGAATAAAAATTATACTTCTTTTAATTAGAGTTACCTAACTAATTCTTTATGACAACAAATTTCATTTCTGACATGGGGCCAAAATCGGCCCTTATTGCACCTCGTCCTTTCGGCATTATTTCTTTTCCCTACCGAATTACTTCCTTCGTCTGAAGATCGATGTTAATGAAACGTGGACCTAGAATATTTAGTCGTGACTGTGAACAGACTTCCAATAACATTATTTTTTCTGATACCTAATAGAAAGCAGAAGACACGGATCAGATCATCACATTGATATATACTACCCAGCTGGCACACAACGTTATAATGACGTCGCATTGACGTCGACGCAACCAGATGACATCGCATCGACGTCATTCTGACGCCATGTGCTCGCTGGGAAATACTTTATTGCCCAGCAGGCACAAGACGTCGAAGTGACGTAGTATTGTCGTCAATGCGGGATGGTGGCGTCGCATCGATCCAATTTAGACATCATTACGACGTCATGTGCCTGCTGGGTGTCTGTAATGCTGTTCAAACAATTTGCACCGTTTTAATTTACCCTCTCTATTGGGACATCTTAAAATTACTGTAATTATTCTAAAATTTGAACAGGTGCTTATACTAGCCGACATTTTGTCAAAAATACTGACAGTATATGACGCATTACACATCTTGATCTGATTCTAAAGTAATTTCTCAGATACATCTATCCCAAAATAAAGGATTACTGCGGCAATTGTTTGTTAATCTTGCGAATCTTGGGTTACATCATTGATAATCAAGGGTCAGTCATATTTGCACGTGCATTTTATGCTCATCTATTGTGTCACAAGAACGTTATGAGCCTTGTCCGGACAAAATATGTTTGACGCTATACGCAAACAGTGGTTACCAAGGTAAGTCTATGCAACTGCGTAGTCTGTCAGAGTAAGTTTGATTCCCAGAAAGCAAACTAATTGCGCCTACCTTGTTCTGGTTTTGCTAGTGTACAGATTGGTCTGGTCATGGGTGTTTTGCTTATACCATAAGGCTGATTTTATCACGACACGACCCAAATGGCCTGCGCAAGGAAAAAAGTGTTTTCAGCCCATACAGTTTGCAGTGAAATATGTATGTAAACGCAACCAGGAGGTACCAACATGTGTCTACGCTCATGTGTAGTCTACCCTGTTCTGATTGCGCATGCGTCTAGTTTAGACACGCGTGATTTGCATATAGCATAAGACTGGTTTTATCATGACACGAGGTATGCGCAAGGAAAAATGTGTTTCACCCAATCTTGGCAAAAGTGAATGCAGCCCCATTCGTGTCATTTCGTTTCGCACTCTTTACGGCGCTCCAGTGTATGATGCTCAAGATTGTTTATACATGTTGTGAACGCATAAATGGTACCACAGACTGGTCTAATTCTTCTCGTCCCATTCGGCAATTTTCTGAGGGTGCGGCTCTTGGGTTACATCATCGATAATCAAGATAATCGTGCATCGTGCACGTGCATTTTATGCTCATCTCTTTTGTTGAACGTTATGAGCCTTGTCCGGTCAAAATATGTTTGACGCTATAAGCAAACAGTAGGTACCAAGATAGATCTACGCAACTGCGTAGTCTGTCGGGATAAGTGCAGAGCACCGTTTCATTGCCAGAAGGCGTACTTATTGCGCTTACCCTGTTCTGATTGTACCAGTGCATAGACTAGTCTGGACATAGGTGTTTTGCATATACCATGAGGCTCATTTTAATGACACGACTCAAATGGCCTGCGCAAGGAAAAATGTGTGTTCCGCCCATAATGTTTGCAGTGAAATGTGCTATTATACGCTACCAGGAGGTACCAGGATATGTCTACGCTCATGTGTAGTCTACCCTGTTCTGATTGCGCATGCGTCTAGTCTAGACACGCGTGATTTGCGTATGGCATAAGACTGGTTTTATCATGACACGAGGTATGCGCAAGGAAAAATGTGTTTCACCCAATCTTGGCAAAAGTGAATGCAGCCCCATTCGTGTCATTTCTTTTCGCACTCTTTACGGCGCTCCAGTGTATGATGCTCAAGATTGTTTATACATTTTGTGAACGCATAAATGGTATCACAGACTGGTCTGATTCTTCTCGTCCCATGTGGCAATTTTCTGAGAGGGCGGCTCTTGGGTTACATCATCGATAATCAAGGGTCGGTCATATTTGCACGTGCATTTTATGCTCATCTCTTTTGTTGAACGTTATGAGCCTTGTCCGGTCAAAATATGTTTGACGCTATGAGCAAACAGTGGGTACCAAGATATGTCTACGTCGGAGGTTAAGCAGTTATATCACTTCTAGGCGCGGGACAAATAAGACACCAGGAATCGACTTGGGGAAAAATCGGAATCTCCGATTCGAAAATAACTTCTCACAGCAGGGTTTCATTTAACTTACAAGTTTAGTTCTTGATGTGTATAGTTCTGAATCTTAAAAGGAAGAAAATACTCAAGTAAGGGCTCTTTATACTTTGTCCCCAAGATACGATGGCCCTCTAATACATACCGCCTCTGGGCTACGGAAAACCTTTAGGGTCAAGTCAGGTAAATTTGGACAGCTGGTCCATTTTGAACAGTGACATTGTATCTTTTATATATCAGTTGTTTGTAATTAAAACAAAATTAACTGGGCAAACATTGAAAATCCCGATGAGACGGCTCATTATGAGCCGTCTCATCTGAATCTTAACTGTTTGCAATGGTATATCCGAATTTACCCGTTGTCCGAAGTTACCAGACTTGACCTTATTATTTCTACAAATTAAACACCGGCGTTACCAAGTTAGCAACAGCAGACTACTAAGTTTGTGGTGACTTTGGTTTAAACAATATTTTATTAATCAAAATTTCAACTAAGGTACAGAAGCAATAGATCAGGATTTGGTCGAAAGCCCAAGGCTTGTGAGGACCATCTCCTGTGGTGACTTTTTTAAGGATTCACCTGTGTTTGGCATAATGTCTGATAGACCTCTAAACAAACACTCTTATTTCAGGGACTTACGACGATCTTTTTAGCCTTCTTCATCAAGAGAAAGAATAAATATCTCCACATTCTCGGAGGCAGGCCAGGATTACTTTAGTAAGTACCATGAGACGGGTCTTCAAACAGCATAAAAAACAAGTTGAGCCTTCATATCTGTTGTCACTTATGAATACACATGTACGAAGCTGTCTACATGCAAAAATAAATAAGCCGCGACAGGGCTTGATCCTTCAAAAGCTAAGGAATGCTATATGCAAACTGCCCTGCTAGGCCACTTGTTTGCCCAAGTTTAAATAATTCAGGCCACGGCAGGGCTCGCACTTGCGACTGTCTCAACGCTAGGGGTGTGCGCTTCTAAGTGAGCTTCGCGGTCATTTGTGTATCCATTTTTATAAGTCACAGTGTTATCACTATATCCATAAGCTGCAGATACCCAGGTTGATCTTTCTTTTGGCTGCTTGAATATATACGCCCAAATACACTTTTTCTCGTGACACATAGAATTGCTAGCTGATGCCTTCACCTTACAATTATCAATATATGCATGCGCCTGCAAAGAGTGTGCTAAATATACAAAATGTATTTAAGGAATGAATTTCATTTTTCTGATGTTTATCGAAGTGTAAACTTTATTGGGTCACGCGCAAAGTGAATGAACCCCGAAGGGGTTCATGTTAACTTTGCTAGTCTATCGAAGTGTAAACTATATTGGGTCACGTGCAAAGTGAATGAACCCTGAAGGGGTTCATGTTAACTTTGCTAGTGACCTAATGTAGTTTACACTTCGATAAACATCAGAAAAATTAAGATCATTGCTTGTATTTACATTCATTTCAATCAAATCTTTCATGAAAAATCTTACATAAGCGCTAAAATTGAAGCATTAAAACATGTACACGCAGTTTTTTCTGCTAACAGAAGAACGGCGTGCATGACGTCATGACGATGCTGACGTCCAATCAGATTGTACAGGGTGTTAAGAAAGTTCGAAGACATTACAATATAACTTCAGAAGTTACATTCATTAAATCTTTAAACTTTACAGGTTTCAAGAACTATTCAATATCAAAAGACCCACAATGTTACAACTTTTACAATGGCACTTTACCGTAATATAATTAGTAGTTCATACCCAAGGTGTCAAAGTGGCCTGCTATTTATCATGGATTTTACGCATAAAGGTATGGCAAATTAAACTGTTATTTATTCTTATCTCCCCGCGATTCATCATTTTAGAACTAACTTAAATGATAGAGACTAAGCCAAACAGTATTTTATTAGTTACAGCTTGTAAAGAATGATAGACAACATGCACATTTTGACAGATGATTCACTGACATGAAAAAGCAGATGAGGAATAATATTTTGCAAAGGGGCTGGGGGTAATGAATTAACACCTGAAAAGAAACTTGAAATCAAAAGTTGACATAAACTCATTTATATCATGGAATGGGTCTTAGAGATAAGGGAGACAAGAATAAAATTTCGGAATATTTGTGGTGTATCTGTAGATTTTCATATATTTGAAATTTTACCACCAAAAAGTCAAATTATGCAAATGTGTTGATAAAATAGCTTAGGCTATTACAACAATGTATCCAAATGTCAAGAAAATTTGTTAATTACAGAGGGTTTTGCCCCAGTATAAAATATTTCAAGAGTTATCTAAACAATGTCATATTCTTACCTAATTTGTTTCAAACCAATTAGGTTTTCAAGCAAAATTTAATAAAAATGAATTTGAAGTTAAATCTAAAGAGTAATTTGTTAAGAGTGATTTTTCAAAAAAGTATGAAAAAAAAATCAGATCAAATGTTTATGCTCGATGTGAGAACAAATCTAATAACAAGAGACTAAAAGAAATCTGCAAAATGCCTCTGTGTTTACAATTACTGATACCGATTCTATCCCCACCCCCTAAAATTTAAAGTTTCAGTTGAGAATGGGGTTACCCTTTCGATTTAGTCAGAAATTACCTAGTAAACCGTCAGAAAATAATAAAAAAACTATATAAAAAAAAATACAATTTTTTTTCCTGCAATACCAGTACTTTTACATCTTAGATATTTCTATTAGTTTTCAAAAACCAAGCTTTTAAGATGCCGAACTCCATAGCAAATCAAAATTTTGCCTTCACCATTGTCAGCCCTGTAGAGGGTGTGTCCATGGCAATTCAGATTTTCTTGCCATTTAGAAATCGAACAAAGAATGTTTATGTTGCATATCTTTGGTAGTGCTTCCTATATCACACAAAGTTTTTCAAAAATCATAACATTATTAAGACTTCAGTGTAAGTTTAAATAATGTCTTCGAACTTTCTTAACACCCTGTAGAGAGCCACTGTTTATTTTGACGTCATTGACGTCGCGTGTCTCAATGTAATTATTGGAATGTAAACTACATTATGTTCCAATGGTTTACTATAGGGCTTTTTAGTAAATACTCCAAGAATGTAAATATTAGGAAATAAATTTATGCGTGTCTATATGTTACATTAGCCAGCCAACTACGATGTCTAGTAAAGCGTTTCTTGAAAACTAATACATGTAATTGAGCCGCGACACGACAAAACCAACAAAGTGGCATGTGCGCCCAGCGTTGACTTTGACCAGCCTGGCGAACCGCATAGTCTGATCACAATTTTTGCTGTGCGCTTAAAGGGTAGCTAAGAGTCTAAGCTAGCTCCATGCGGACAGCAAAGACTCTAATCAGACTGGGCGGATGCCCACGTTGATCTTAGTTTTGGCTGTGCGCACAGGCCACTTTGTTGGTCTTGTCGTGTCGCGGCTGAATTATATTTTTCTTCATAAAAACGAAGAAAAAACACGGTCATTTATCTGTGTTGAAGAAGAGAATATTTGCGAGATCACCATGCACACGCAGAAGAAAAGGTTGGGATAATTCGAATGAAAATATTAGTTTTCTAGCATAATTAGCGTCAGAATCGAAATAAATCAGATTAATGAATACTTGTAAATTCAGTTTGTCAGTAAACTGTAAGTACATTGTAGTCATATCACTAGGGCTCCTCCCTCATGATATGATCTTCTTTACTCAACAAATAATTGCTAGAGACGATTAATTTCCTAATTCACGCATATATTTGAGCTGCGACACGACAAAACCAACAAAGTGGTTGTGCGCCCAGCGCAGACACAGATCAGCCTGGGCATCCGCCCAGCCTGATCAGAGTCTTCGCTGCCCGCATGAAGGTAGCTCAGACCCTTAGCTACTCTGAAAGCGCTTAGCAAAAAGTCTGATCAGTCTGGGCGGATGCCCAGGCTGATCTGAGTCTGCGCTGTGCGCACAACCACTTTGTCGGCTTTCTCGTGTCGCCGCTCATTTGTACATTTTTCAGCCCTTTGAACATCTTCACGTTGGAGAACCGGTACACGGTGGCAGCGGCATTCGGTTCCATCTCGTTTATTCTAGCCGACATTGTTCTGGAGGCCAAGTATGCTATTGAGTTTAGTGGAGCGATTTGGTTACGAAGTAAGTTTGTACATGTAACCGTCAAAAGCACCAAAAATAAACCTAGTTGAATTTGCAAAGGACCTCTGACAGTATCAATGCATATTTGCCCATTTTTCGACAAATTACTGCACCTTCCTCGGGCAGCAAAAGTTGAAATATTTGGCATTAATATGTAGCTTTGTGTACTATAAAGACATTTTAACAGTGATTTTGAAAATTATCATGCCTCTAGACTAACATAGACCAGTTTTTCAATAGGGGTATATGAATTTTTCAGTCTCTGAAAATAAGTCCATTTATTTGGTTTTCTAAGATATCGAAATCTTAATTGATAACTATGCTAAAACTGACGTACATACTACTGTTACTGATATTATGCAATATTTTTTCAGTACTAAGGACTTTAGCCTATTTTTAGATATAAAGGGTGTAAGTACCCCACCCACTTTTTCAGTTTTTCAGCTGTAGACTATCTTTTCCCCCCGTGCCTCAGCAAGCCACTCACATATAATGTGTATTATGATAGTACACACATGCATGCAAAGTGGCTAGCTGAGGCACGGGGGGAAAAGTATCTTTAAAAAACTTTTCCTGTTTCCATTACGTTTAATTACAAAATTTGGCTTTTTCCACCAAAAATTGAAGTCTATGTGCAAAATAATCAGAAATTAAATTCATGGCCAGTTAGGGGAAGTTGAGAGCAACACATTTCAAGAGAAATTCTTGGGTATATCAAAAATTTAATTTTGACTATTTTTATAGGCAAATTAACATTACAACCGTCAGAGGTCCTTCCATAGGTCCAGATAAAGCGGTGAATCTGGATCTACCATGTCTACGTCGTGTACCCTGTAATTTTCAACTCTGATGATTCAGTTTCTCAATATAACTTAGACAAAGCATTGTTTTGACATTATGCAGGCGAAACGTTTTGTCGTCTGCCCTTTTGGCACTTAAACGGTTAAGGTACATGTATGATGGATACATTTTTGGGGAAGGCAAATTATGAATACGCTATTTTCATTTTAATTCTGTTTCCTGTCTCAGTGGAAGTCAACTCTTAAAGGACAAAATTTGCTGCCAAAGTGGCAATGTTTATCCTCTTTGAATGTGCGAGTTCCGTACAGCGAAGCCGATACTTCATTCCAAAAAATGTATCACTTTAAAGAACATGCTAGCAAAATATGGATATGTATCAATTCACCGTCTTGATTTACTCATTTAGTTTAAATTATATTATCATACATCTGCTGTAAAATTCCAACTGATACCACAATGTGATATTATGTCACTGTAGAACTGCGCTTGCGCGAATGTTATCAGGTTATGCCTTAAGAAGCGATCTCTGAAGACGAGTGGCTGTATACTGACGTAGGCTGTGATAACAATTTTCGATTGGTTGAATGACGTCACCTGCTTACGTCATAACGCATTCGCGACGTCAGCAAATTAGAATAAACTGCATTTGCTTTTCATTTGTTTGAGTCTCTTTAAACCTTAAAATCTTCTAATGGTGCATGATAAATGAAAGTGTCTTCTGATATCAAGTTTATCAGGCTCGACCAGAAACACGTCGGACTGGCTCAGCAAGTTCGCCATTTCTATGCTGTTTCTGGTCTCGCCTGATAAACTTTATTCTCGCCTGATAAACTTGATATCAAAAGGATATCAAGTTTATCAGGCTCGACCAGAAACACGTTGGACTGGCTCGGCAAGCCTCGCCATTCCTACGCTGTTTCTGGTCTCGCCTGATAAACTTGATATCAAAAGACACTAACATGGTATTCTCTATTTATCATATGACGTCGCATCTGAGCGTGTATTAAAGCTATGCATTAAAAACGATAATCAGCTAGTAGATTAATCAAATATGCCGATTACGTCCTAAAGTTATACGTTGACGACCATAAAAAACGTCACGTTTCCTATTGGCATAATCGTGACGTTTTAGTGCAAAAGGACCTGGTATGATAAGGGCCATTTTTGGCCCCCATTCAAATTCTCTTAAAATTGCATGGTTTCTGTTGCTTATCATTTGAGCGTATGGGAACAAACAGAAATAATATGTTTCACTTTTGTTAATTCTCAGAATAACATGATTTCTGACATGCCTTTGTTGGTTCAATAATATGAGGGAAAATTGCAAGAAAAACTGAGTTTAATCATTTTTCCTTTAAAGAAATAAGTCATTTATAATAGCATTTGAAAGCTCTTGATAATAGGCCTTTGATGAAATGCTTATACGTAGGGTTCCATGGCTATTTACCTGTGCATTGCACAAGGCTGTCAAGGTACCCCACCCACTCAAGTTTGCAAGTCCAGAGACGCTAACCAAAAAATTCAAGCAGATCAAAATAAAATCTGTACCAAATAATTCCTTGTGTTCTAACTAAGAAAATGAATACCCACAACATATGTTTATTTTGTCTATGAGCGGAGGTATGGGCGTTTTTGTGTTGAGAAAACAGGGAAAATGTTTCGAACGCTGCCAGTTTGGTAACAAAAAGTTAAAAATAAACATTGAGCCCGGTCTCCAGCACATTTAATATTTTCATGGCATGTAAATATATCAAAATTATGTCCGCTTATAAAATATAAAATGTGCTGGAGGCCGGGCTCATATATTTTGAAAGCCGCGAAGGCTACCAAATTCGTCTTTTTCGTCAGAATCCTCTGGGGGTATGGGTATGTTCAAGATTAAAAACACAAATATTTTAGGCAAGAACTGGTTGATTTTGTATTTGCTGTTACATTCAAGGTTAGAACTTTCCTATGAATGCATTTTAGTTATCGAAATAGAACTTTTGAAAAATGAGTTTTCTGGGAGCCAAATATGGGCCTTATCATACCAGGTCCTTTGTTACTTAAATGCAAGTTTAGTATCATATGATACTAGAATCTATCTTGCATTCGTGCTCCTATATTATTTAATTTATTAAACTCGTCGGGGAATACCGATAAGATGCTCGGCATAGCCTCACATCTTATCTTTTCCCCAACTCGCTTTATAAATTCAATAATACATAAGCAATCATGTACATGTAAGAGCCTCTATTAATATCTTAAAATGCCGCAGTCGCAAGAGCAAGTGATTTATAGAAGATCGGTCTGATCATCCAAAAAAATGTATACGAATTGTTTTTGGTTGCATCTAAAATATGTTTGTTTGTTTTTTTTGTTGTTGTTTTTTTTTTTTGTTGTTGTTGTTTTTTTCTCATATTTTGCTGCATGTGCATATCTGAATTTTAAAGGCAGATATAGTGCGGATTTCAATGATATTCAAATCTTAAAGAAACAAATTACAAAATGATCAAAGTTTGCGATTAGAGTTGCACTTTAGTCGGTGCAGGCGTTTTATTTTATTTTTTGTTATTTTATTTGTTCATTTGTTTTTAGTCTTTGTGATACTGGGCTCCGCGCTTATTTACGGAGTAGCCTACTTTCCATTATTCGCCGGGCTGGCTACAAGAAGCTTGGTTGGCTATGGCTTAGCTGGTCTTTATGCCTGGATGTATGCCATAGTAGACGTCTACAAAAGTTTCGAATGTGACCTAGATGCGGTAAGAATAAACCGAGCAGGCAGATGATGTCAATACGACGTCTTTCCGACATTGTGTGCCCGATGAGAGCAGTTCTTAGCTCGCTTGTACGAAGTACAGCAGAACTGTTGTCGCCACCCCGGCGTCGGCATCATAGTCGATGCCGACATGAATAATGTTTTTGTCAGATATTTTAATGACTCGTGCTGATAGAGATATGGGACCTTTAAGCTTTGAGATGTTTGGTTAAAGTGTTTTTATGGACTCACATCTAGAAATGGACCAGATACTTTCTGGGGAAGCAACTCTACCCTTTACAGTTTCACCTTCCTTTTCAATGGGGCTCAAAGCTGAAGGAAAGACTTTGCTCCAGAACTGATGGAGCATCCACAGTGGACATTTTAACCTTTAAAGCGCCAAAAATTAAAATTGTTGAATTGGCAAACAGTGTAGATCCAGATGAGGTGGCTCGTAATGAGCCACCTCGTCTGATTCTACACTGTTTGCCATCTGGTGTTCGAATTCTCAATATGTTATAACTTGGACGAAACATTTTTTTTAAATTCTGCAGACGTAAATTTTGTTGTCAGCTTTTTGGCGCTTGAAGGGTTAACGGCTTCATTGTGTCGTACAGAGAAGCAAATAGGAATTCATATTCATATATAAATTCATATCTAACCCTTAATGCGCCAAAACGCAGGCGACAAAATTTACGTCTGCAGAAATTTAAAAAAAAAGTTTGTCCAAGCTATATCATATTGAGAATTAGTGGACTAGAGGGCAAACAGTGTAGATCTAGATGCGGTGGCTCATAATGAGCCACCTCATCTGGATCTACACTGTTTGCAAATTCAACAAGTTTACGTTTTTGGCACTTTCAGTAGGGTTAAGCCATTTCTCTTTGCGAAATAGTGTTGGGGTACGTGAGGGTAGGGGAGTTGGGCCATGGATAAATCCATATTTCTTGAATGGAAACGTTGAATTGCTTTTATTTCTGAAATGGTCCTTGCCTGCTCAATTTAAGATAAGTCCGACGTCCAATTTTCCTATAATTAGACATTTTAAGAATTTGTTCGCAAAGGGCGTTGAACCTGCTCTGATAACAGGGCCCACATTGTCTGCTTAGGTTATCTAAGACATGTGTTTTTTTTTTTTTTTTTTTGCTTAATTCCAGAAAACCCGGATGCTGGTTATTGTTCGAAATCTTCCTAAAGCAGCTTCGTCCGTATTTCTGTCTATTTCTTTGACAGTCCTGTGCCTTCAGGAACTTAGAAAAATTATTCACAGTAAAAAAGTAAGTAAGATCCTGAGATTGTATGTTCTTAGTGTTTCTAAAACGTGCCTTTTTTGTCATAGTTTCTCTTGAAGCTTTTTACATTTTTTTTCTGAGTATATTCTAAGTGTCATTTATGATTGTTTTGTTCTTTTTTTCTTTCTATCTATCTTTTTTCTGTCTGTCTTTCTTTCTTACCTATTTATTTATTTTGCTTATAAATCGAGCGTTTGTTTAATCAGATTGAAAGGCTACATTACCGTCATGCCAGATTTGTACTATGATTTTTAGGGGATTGAAATATGATTTATTTCTTCAGAGCATATTAAAACAAAAGGGAAACAAACACACAATTTTCATCGAAATATATTTTGTTTTCTTTTCATTCACATATAAAAGCCTTTCACAGACTCAATATTCGAAGGGTTTTTGTTTCTGTCTCGAATGAATTAAAACTGAATAAATGTTGCTTGTAGTGGTATGCCAATCTGAGAGTGAATTTATTGATAAAGTCAAAACATGGAAAAAAGAAGAAATAGACCTCTAGCTGCTTTACATACGATTGTTTTACTTGCCTTTGAAACGGCTGTCAATATAAAAAGGGTTCTGAGTAGCTCGTTACTTAGTCTCAGTTTCAGGCCAGGATTCAAGGCTGTATAAAAACTGTTTTGATTAATTCATTCTCAACCAACCACATTCCGCTCTGCTGAACTGGAGTCGCTACAAGAGTCATTTATTTATATGAGCCGCGACACGAGAAAACCAACAAAGTGGTTGTGCGCCCAGCGCAGACTCAGATCAACTTTGGCACCCGCCTAGTCTGATCAGAGTCTTCGCTAAGCGCTTAAAGGGTAGCTAAGGGTCTAAGCTACCTTCATGCGGACAGCGAAGACTCTGATCAGACTGGGCGGATGCCCAGGCTGATCTGAGTCTGCGCTGGGCGCACAACCTCTTTGTTGGTTTTCTCGTGTCGCGGCTCAATTATTATTATTTATACGAGTGTGATCAAGCTTTTATTATTATTATCATTATTATTATTAATAATATTATTATTATTGCTACTTCTATTATTGTGTTTTAGTCGTTATACTCTATATAATACTCAGTTATTTCCCTTTAGGTATCTGAAGAAGTGATAGATGGCTCTACAAGTCTTCAACAGATCCGAGAGTCCCACTATGGAAAACATGTTCGAGCCTTTTTTATCCCTCCGCCGCCACCACCAAAGTGAGATTTCTTTATTTATTTGTTTATTTATTAACAAGTTTCGCTGGTTTATTGTTTCAAATATAATAGAGTATATACATGTAGTGTATAAAAGATGGTAAATCAATTCTGTTGATTATGAGAATTAAAGACAATAATTACAGTTTTGATTTCAATAAGTACTTGTTCATAATCACACAAGAAGAATTAAAAGTACCTATTCAGTCAGCTATAAGTCGTGACTGATTCTTACCAATAGTACCCAAATATGTAAAACAGATTTATATATTTTGGCTATTAAATATAGAGTAACTTACACTCGTGGTCATTTTACTGGTCAACACATTTGCCCTGTGATTCGCTGATGCCATCGTCAAAAACTTCAGCAAACGGTCTCGTAAATGGATAAAACGTCATTCCTAGCTCGAACACCAATCAGAGCGACTACGTCTGGCATGCGCAAGTCCACAAGCTGCCAATTCAGATGCCGACCCATACCATCAGCCACCCTTCTCGAGACATGTCATATTCCACAACACGATTTAATCAATAGTCTACACGACGTGCACCTGGCAGGCGCCACACCCTTCTCCTTTCATCGTGGATATCTATGCACAATCTGAACTCATCTGTGAAAAAGAAAATGGGTCCAATGACTCAGTTGCCAATTTGCGTCACCTGTTGCCCACTCTCTCCTCGCAATTCTATGGAATGGTGTCAAACATGGCCTCATAACTAGCATGCTACCGCTCAAATAAGCAGTGTTAGGTCTATTTCTAACTGTTTTTACTAAAGTTGGGCATTAAATTATTTTAATGGACAAAAATGCACATCTTTACATTGAAATTGCGATGAAGCAGTAGTTTGGTACATAGACAGTCGTCCGTATGGACAAGTCTAGGCGATCGCCAGTTTTAAATCCGATTTAACATGCTTGACAAATGTTACAGCATATCATTTTCGATCACCAGAGGCTTCAGGAATCTCCCAGAGAGCTAATTCAGACCTTTCATGAAAAATGGCAAATGAGTCCCCAAAGGAGCCTCTAGTGCTTTACTAAAAGCATACCAAGTAGGTGTCATGCAGTTCAGACCCCAGAGATATCGATGAGCAGTGGAAATAATGTTGCAGGGATAAAGCCAATAATCATGGACATACAATTTTGTGGTGGTGCCAATTTTCACTTCAGTTTTAGGGGGTATATCTGTTTATTCTTGTCTACTGGACTGACACGTGATCCGGTTCCAATATTTTACGCAGTCCTGTGCTGCCTTAACCGATGTATTGAATAAAAGAAAATTTCTTTTTTTTTCATGATTTAAGCTTCAGTCAAATGTTTGAGCCCTAACTTTTTTGTCCTTTATTTACATTTCGAAATAACCTTTATCTTGTCTTTATCCATTAATTGCTATTTACATGTAATGTTTTTGCTGCTCTTCGTAGCATACATGTATTTTATGATGCCAATAAAACTATTACTTTACAGGCCAAAGGAAGGATGCTTTGGAAAGATACAAAACCTCCTGGGCCCTTTTGTTAAGAAATGGATATACCACTTGCAGCCAAGTACGCCTTTTGACGTTTGTTGAGGTGGACATGAATTGTTGTTGAATATTTAACTTCATATTGAATGACGGGAAGTGTTGGTCGATCTGAATTGTTTACTGTTTAATAACACTTCATGTTCAACAAAACAAAAGTCTACAATTGTTTTACTATTACTTGTTGCAGTTGAAGCTGCTGACAGTTTAGTTAACTTGGCATCGTTTTTCAGTTGACGTCATTTGGACGATACGTCACCAAAGCTATAGGGCATGAAGAAATGTCTACCCAACGTGATCAGTCGCTGCACCAAAAAAATTGTTACATGCATATTGCATACACAAAACCAACACCTCCAGCATAAGGCCACTAGCTTTAGTCCCCAGTCTGCTAGAGGCGAGACGGTGGTCTCGGAGTCACATTTCAAATCAGTGTATTCTTTGTACAGTATTTTCAGTTTTTAAGATTCATAATGTTAGGCTTCAAGTTATTTGTTACAGTTTTATGGCTGAAACAAATTAATCCGGCTGCTTATATGTAACATTTGTTTGAATCAGTTCCTTTAAAAAGAAGTTTTAAAATAAAACTTAAAGAAGCGGAGAAGGCTACTTTCGCGCTCAGTCTCATAGAAAGATAATTGTCTAATGCAGTTAGACATACTTTTATAATCAGTATTATCATCTGCACAAAAAGAAAAAAGAACAAAAATGTGGAAAAGAGAACCAGGGACAATTAAATGGCCATGCCGGAGACCCGTTAGCAAATGAAACGATATATCTTGCTCAAATAATTGACATTCATAATCATGTTCATGAAGAAATTTATGTCACTTATTTGTGCTCTTTTGTTTTAGATTTCAGATATCCATCCCGTGTGATTGCAATTTATACAGCATGTTTTATAATTATTTATAAGGTAATTGTTTTAGCTGAATGCTCCATGGGAGCTGATAGGAGAGGCCGGTATCGACGTTCATCCGTCCGTCCGTCGTCGTCCGCGCCAACACTTTCAAGCAACATCTCATCTAAAGCCACTGTCCAATTATAACAAAACTTCACATATGCATGACATGTCGCCTTCAGGAATCAGGGAACAGAAAATTTGATCAACCGAACCTGGTCACATGAACAACATGGCCGTCACGCCCATAAAAGGTAAAAATGGATAAAGACATAGAAAGATCTTCTGAAGGACAAAATGACCCATGACATTAAAACTTAGTAGATACCACTATGTACTCAATTAAAAGAAATGTATTCAAATGATGACCCTAGATTGATTTTGACCTTTTCACAACAAGGTCTCATTCGCTCTCTTGTGTTAAAGTATGAGAAATTCTATAAAATAAGATTTCTTAAACTGTTGACGAGTTTGACATAAATGTTGATATGTGTAATCAATCTCATGCGTACATAAAGATTTCTAATACTACAAGTCAAGGTCATTCTTTAACCTTTTTCAACATTTCAAACCTCTTCTCTTCCAATGTCACTGGGCAGATTAGAACTTAACTGCATACGCAGCATTCAGGGGAACGGAAAAAACGAGTGGATACATCCTACTGATCCTGTGTGTCCATGTACCATCATGTCATTTCCTGTGTTTTCCTATTACCTGTTTTCCTGTCCCTTTCCTGTGTCTCTGCTGTCATTCTGTCTTATTTTCCTGTTTTCTTCTTTCCTAAGTTTAGTCGCTTGCTTGTTGAAAAACAAAACAAGAGCTGTTGCATGCATTAATGTTTCAGCATCTGCTCTTGGTGTTAAATTTGTTTTTGTTTTAAATTATGTAACGGCCAAGGCGCTGTCAAGCGAGTTATCCTTTATGCGGACAGGTTTGTGTTTTTTTCCTGTATTTTCTGTAAATGCATATTCTGGTTTCTTTAGTTAATCTGCCTTTTCTGTGTTTTCATATGTTGACATGTCTTTCCATAAAGTTCCATGTGCTATCCTCTCATTTATTTTATATGTTCTGCTGTGTTCTACTCACTTCTCCTATATTCAATGCTGTTTACTGCGTTATCCGGATTTTATATTCGCATAAACTTTGCTATTTGTTTGTTTTATTGTTTTTAATTGATTGGTGTGCATGAAAGGCATATTAGGGCATTGCAAGCAAGACATTCTCGAACCATCCTGCGCATCCGCACCGTCTGATCAGAGACTGACCTCTGCGCCTATACAATTTATGAAAGCTGAGGTATCCAAACAAAAGCGTCGACTCTGGTCAATTTTCGCAAATGCACATGCTGATTTGAGAAGCTTTGCTACGCACGTGGCTTAACGCCTCTTTTCAAATGATGCTAATCAGTTTTTCTTTTCGATTCAGGTAACCTGTGAAATACTTATAATTTTTGTGCCTCTCCTGGAGATCTATGAAGTGATTGCAATATCAGTACTAGAGGCGATAGGATATGAATACATACCGGGGGAGGAAGAATATATTGCGGGTTTAAGAGACTTCACATATCTTATATACTACTTTATTCTCGTTTTAAAAGGTAATGTTTGCAGCATAGTAACAATCTCATGTCTTATCTTTAAAGTAAGATTATAACAGTTACTTTACAAAATTCTAGGCACCTACTGACCACCGATAGATTTTGCAGGCGTACCAATTTTCTTCTGGATTTTGCTATTGAAATGATCCCAGCGGGCACATGACGTCGAAATGTCGTCGTACTGACGTTGATGCGACGTGATCACGTCGCACCGACGTCATTAAGGCGTCATTACGACGTAATGTACCCGCTAGGATAGGGCACAAAATCAGTGCCTTCACTTAATTCATCGGGCCTCGGCATGCAGTTGACTTATGTTTGAGGAAGCAGCATCTTACAAGATGAGGTATTTCTTCTAAGCCTCAGAAAGTTTCAAATTCGGAAATGTTGATGCACAAAAACATTACATCAAATGAACTACAGGTGATTTTGTTCAAAGTGTATGAAAAAAACGCAGGTTGGGATTAATTTCTTTTGACCAGTTTATATTATGGATTCTAACACAGTGCACCTATAGAAGCAATGGAAAGTTACTGTGTTTTATTCTGCAACAATTCACTGTTTCGGAGTGCGTGAGTCTGATTGCTGACGTCACTGCAATTACTGACGTAATTTTGTGACGTTTTGAGACGTTAGATGGTGTTACGTCTCTTTTTCTTTCTAAAATCGCCATAAACACGTACATTTGTCTTAGTACAGAATATTGGCGGGAGTATGATCGCGCTGGCAGGAAGGTTGGGGGAGTTTGAATGAAAAGAATAGTTTTTCGGCGTTTTTAAGTGTTAGAATCGAAATAGTTCAGCTCTAGCATTGAATTGTTGAGTAATAATTCACTTTTTGTCGGTCAGTTGTAAGTAGATATATCACTCGCGCTCCGCGCTCGTGATATGATCGACTTTACAACTGACCTCCAAACAGTGAATTATTACTCAACAATTCACTGCTAGAGCTGATCAATTTCTTAAATGCAAACAGGTACCATGGGCAAACTTTGTACTAATTTTACATGTCATAATAATTTTATGCGGTTTCAAAGTAACATTCTTTGCAGTGTTTTCAGACAATTGTGCATTTAAAGCATATTAAGCAACTTTCCCAAATTGCCGCTAAGCCTGCTTCAGTGTTCACCATTTTGAAAATCTTAAACGACAATAGCTAGCAAAATATTTGAATGCTATGTAAAAGTGAACTTGAAGATAATTTGAGAAATATTCTCTTTTTGTTTTTATTATTTCATTCATTAGAGAAACGAATTGTGGTCCTTCATTTTAACCGTCTGGTTAGTGAGGACTACAGCAATCTTTGAGAGAAATAAGACAAAAATGCTGAAATGGTCAACACATGCATTCATACGAAGTGTTCATAATTCAAAATAATAGCCCTTTTCTGCTGATGTGCCGTAAGACCCATATCACTCACTCACTCACTTCATTTACAGGTTGTTTGATCACCGCATCCTGCCTTGCGTTTTTGCTTGGTGTGCTGATGACGCTCCATTCTTTATCTTCGTACAGGTAATGCTACTATAAGATTAGGGGAGAGTCGGGTAACTTCGGACAATGGGTAAATTCGGACAGGGACATTGTTTCCTTCAAATGCCAGTTGTCTGGAACTAAAACAAAAACATAACAGGCCAAACAGTAAAAATCCTGATGAGACGGCTCATTATGAGCCGTCTCATCTGGATTTTCACCGTTTGGCCAGTTATGAGCCGTCTCATTTGGATTTTCACTGTTTGCAATGGTATGTCCGAATTTACCTGCCTGTCCGAAGTTACTTGACTCTTCCCCTATGTAAAGCACGCTGTCTCGACCTCGGTTTGAGCCGCAAAATTTCAATGTTAGCTGTCTTTTTGTTCGAATTCTATTCGGCTCCGGTGCCACATATTAGTCAGTTTTTGAATGTTCCATTGACTTCAATGCCTATTCATGTTTTGCAATAAATTAAAAATCGTTTGCTACTAGCATACATGTACCAATTCCCGTATAAATTATACTTATACGGTCGGAAAGGACATTGAAAAAGAAAGTATACACTGAAGAGGCTTTATTAGCCGAAACTACGTAGTCTGGCTCATATTCCTTCTTCTGAATGTATTCTCTGCTCCTAGAGGAACTCTTTAAGATTTTAATTTTACGTAAATCATTTAGTCAGGTAAGCTTCTCTTTCCGAGAACGTAAAATCAAGAGAGGAAGGTTTTTTTTCTACTTATTTAATAGATGACCATTTTTTTTATTTTGTTAGCTAATAAAACAGGTGCTTAGTAATGGCTTTCAAATATACTGTAACAGGCCAGACAAACAATTTTTAGCCCTGTTTGGTCCATATAAATAGTAAAGGAGTGCGTTTCCAGAGTCCAGAAAACCTGAATGGTACCCCCATTGAAAAGTTGTCTCTGACCCCGGATGTGTCAAACATGGTTGTGGATAGGCAAAGAAAAATAAACGGATAAAGAATCGGGCCCTCAATAGGATATTTGTATTTAAAATACTCGATTTGGCATATTTCTTGCAACATCTTTTGATACGGCATATTTTGTTTAATCTTGAAACAATGAAAATTATTTATCTTAACATATATATTAACAGTAAAATGAAATTGTGCCCGATGCATCCGTGTAATTTATGCGCAATTCAGAAGATACGATGTCTTTATGTTTCATTGTTATTTAGGTAGAAAACTCAACCAGTCAGATCCTTAGGTTGTAATCCTTGTTCCCATACATGTATATCATTCAGTCTCTACATTTTCCATCATAAATTAATCACCTTCTAGTATGTGTCACTTCTAATATTTTTTACAAATAGGGTAAATTTACGAGCTCTGTGGCGAGGAGACCATACTTTTATTCCTGGAAGGGAGGAAAAATCTAATGTCAGCATGCTGGTATGTGTAAAACATTGGTACATTTTAGTGAATACCCTAATCAGACTGCTCCTCAGGAGCAATCTGATTAGGGTCGATACTGTTTGTTATATGTTTCATAAAAAATTGCCTGACAGACGAGTTAGATTAATTCAGATTTCAAAGATAGAATGGCCATGGTGTATATGTATGACTCTCCAATACTACTTAACCCATTGAAATTCGTGAGATATTTATTTTCGCAAGATTGTAGTGGGGCGGGGGAGTGAATTTTGTGAAAAGAAATCGTCAAAAATTTGTAACTCGCAATATAAAGAAATGAAAGGGGAAAGAATCTCGTGAAAAGTATCGTTTCACATCTGAGTGCCAATTGTAAAACATGAAATTCAAAAGCGTAAGTGAATGCATTAAAAAATTACAGTTATTTGATAAATGTATCTACTCCATCCGGATGTTGCATCTTCACGGTCAAGCTCTTGCCCTTTCCTTACGCACATGTTACAAAAATCGATGCGTCATTCAAGTGCTGCATAACTGATATGAGCCGCGACACGACAAAACCAACAATGTGGTTGTGCGCCCAGCGCAGACTCAGATCAGCCTGGGCATCCGCCCAGTCTGATCAGAGTCTTCGCTGTCCGCATGGAGGTAGCTTAGACTCTTAGCTTTGCTTTGAGCGCTTAGCGAAGAGTCTGATCGGACTGGTTTGATACCAAGGCTGATATGAGTCTACACTGGGCGCACAACCACATTGTTGGTTTTCTCGTGTCGCGGCTCATATATTTTGCAACTGTTACTACATACAGCACATCTTCTCGACCATTCTACCCAAGTGCATTTTATGCAACCCCAAGGACAGCGATGATTTGTATATAGTGAAGACTATGGAAAATTTAATCTCAATTCTGTATCCGATCCCAGTAACGCATGCGTTCTTAGATGCTCCTATGATATAAATGTTCCTGAAAGAAACTGCTCCAGGCGAAATAGCATAGCTTTCAGAATTGGATTTCAAACGGCTGTAAAACCCCAAAGGAGCCATTAAGCTGTTTATGTTGTTTAATCCACGATTTCATAATTTTTGTAGGTTAGTACTGTGCGGTATGCTGGCTACCAGATCGGCTATACTGCATGGGGTAAGTGTCGTTATCATCCTTTTCTTTTAAAAGTTCTTCACATTTTTGGCTCGCCCAGCAAAGCTACATGGAAGCTTAAGCTAGTATCTCACTGGGATGCGACAAATGGCGACTAGTTTGAGACAAAGATTTGCGATAAAATTCGCGACTTTGCGACATTTTTCATATTTGGGTCTCACTGAAATGGTGATTACGACATATTTGCGAGTGTCGCGCTAATGTCGCACGAATGTCGTACGATTATATCACGAATCTTGCCCAAATTCGCCTGGAGTTCGCACACACGTCGCGCGACAGTCGCGCGACGTTCGTGAGACACTCGTGCGACGTTCGCACAATGAAATTGCGATTATTTCTCTCGTGCGACTGTGTCACGATACTCTCGCGAACGTCGCACGACTGTCGTGCGAAGGTCGTGCAACAGTCGTACGATGATTTTGCGAGAAAATGAGAACCTATTGACATTCCAGCAATTTTTTAATCATCGGAAGTCAGAAAGATGGATATTGTGTTTTATCATAAAACATGGGGTGGTTTAGCCAGAACTCAGCCAGTACATTCTGGTGGGCATCCTTCCATGGGTACTGTTTCTCACTCTCAATGCCCAGTTTCTTTTTCTTCCTTGTTTCACCCGTCAGAGAAACCGTGGGAGCTCCCGAGCTCTCGTCGTCGGAGGGAACAGGAGCCGGGACTTTTTCGGCTTTATGTGTTGTGGTTTGATGGCCGGGTGCAGTGGCAGTCCTACCCCTACCTCGCCCTTTTCTGACTTTCGCTGGCATGATGCCCATGTTTGAACTGAATGAGTGCAAACTGTTTGCAGGAACATAATTGTCCGAGTCACGTGGGACGAAAATACGAACCTTTCACGACACTTTTGCGACATTGCGAGTAATTTAAGACACTCGCACAATAGTCGTAAGATATTCGTACAAATGTCTCACGACGTTCGCGCGAAAGTTACTCAGTTTTATTTGCTCTCAATTTAGTCGCGGAAGTGTCTTATTTATGCCGCAATTTGTTCGCTATATAATCTTATTTATTTCGCAAATTTTTCGTGTTCACGGTCATTGCGACTCGCCGGAAACTAAATTGCGATGAGTCCGCGACGTGTTCGCGACACCCGCGATGACTTTGCGACTATGTTGCGACTATATTGCGAGAAATTTTGTCGCACAAAAAAGTTTTACATGTAAAACTTTTTTGTGCGACAATGCGAACCGTTTGCGCCAGTTTGCGACTCACGCGAGGATATTGCGAATCCCCGCGAACGTTTCAAGACAGTTTTGAGACTCATCCGCGAATGCAATTCGCAATCAGTCGCAAACTGTCGCATCCCAGTGAGATAGGGGCTTTACACGACAGACAGGCTCCACCATCATTCGACCGTCAAGAAAATATTTTCTACCTGTAGCCAAATCTCAATAAAATTCCATGTGTATTATTCACTTGTCGCCGGGAAAGATCTAAAATGGCGATTTTTTTCTGAACAACAAGTCTGGTATTCATGAAACGTGCAGTCAGCTTTGAAAGGCATCATGTTTCGGTCGAGTTCAAATACTTGCCAGCTCCGATTAAGAAAGTTAATGACTTGACCCTTTGATTGCCAAAAAGGCCATCATATTTGATTTGGTGGACAGCCAAAAGCTTAACGCCTTCAGTTTATTATTCATGGACATGCATATATCTTCATCTTCGTCTCAAGAGCCTAAAACTGATGGCCTTGGACCTTGTTTTATAGCATCGGATACCTCAGTACTATCAAGTGTGATCAGATGATAACTGTGTTGACTTTGAGCTTTTAATGGCAAGATATATTTGCTTCTTCGAGAGTTTATATTAGAACATGCAATTACCTTCGATTTCTATGAAACTGATGAGGACCTTGGTGTAAAAGGTAGCAAGTGAGTATATAATATACACAAACAAATGCTAATATGAGTCTATGCTATTGTTCAAATTGATTGGGATCTTCAGCTTTCATTTTAACAGGTTCTGTATAATTCCTAGATTGTTCGACGCAAACTTTGAATACTCTGATCAGACTGCGCGGATGCGCAGGAAGATCTGAGTCTTCTCCGAAGGTTCATTTTACGCGACACAAAATAGAGTTTAATTTATTTATCTTTTACTTTACTTTTAACTTTTTTGCAGCATATGTTATCCACTGGGCAGTATTTTTTCTCCTTACGTTTGCGATAGCCACAGTTATTACACTACTAGCCAATGGTTATGCCCATATTATTGTTGGTATTATTGCTCAAGTTTGGTACGTATAAATTCTTAGTGATACGTAATACTGCAGGCAGAAAAAAACTTCAATATAATTTAGTCATTCTTCACAAAACTCATCTTGACTTCATTAAATTCATCCCGTATGTACACAACAGGCACAGTTAGTTTGAACAATGTTCTTGGCGTTGCTCGAACCACAGGCACGTGAATCATTCTGATTCGGGTGAAAAAAAATAATGATTATAAAACACATGGTTACGCTGCGACACGACAAAACCAACAGTGTGGTTGTGCGCCCAGCACAGACTCAGATCAGCCTGGGCATCCGCCCAGTCTGATCAGAGTCTTCGCTGTCCGCATGGAGGTAGCTTGAACCCTTAGCTACCCTTTTAGCACTTAACAAAGAGTCTGGTCAAACTGTGCGTATGTCCAGACTGATCTGAGTCTGCGCTGGGCGCACAACCACATTGTTGGTTTTGTCGTGTCGCGGCTCAATTATGTATGCAATCTTTAAAGCCTCTAGTCTACAATGTTGTGTACTCACTTAAATAAGTTCATTCATAGACATTCGTTGCCATATCAGAAGTAAATTAGTTCCAAATATAATACTGTCATTGAGAGAGGCAATATGAAATAAACATGCTTCCTAGATGCGAAAACAAATCTGGTCATGGAAGGGCTGGAACCGGCCACCCAAACAAAAAGCTTAACCGATCGAGTCATAAGGCCACTTGATCGTCCCAATGTTGTTTGTAAACCTACTAAGCGTCAGATCGGTACACCTGCAGGGAAAACAACTCGGCCACTTTTCATAAATTCCTCCTTTCTGAATGGGGATCAACTGTTCAAGGCAAAAAAGCTCCTGTAGCAGAAAATTCTTTTATTTAAGAACAGCCCTCCCGCCTCTCCAATGGGACTTTGTGCTCCAGTGACACAAAACTGGAAGTCACGAAAATTGTTTTCCTTTTTTAAAAAAAACGACAAAACAAAGACGTTTACCCATTTAACTTGTGCCAAGTTTTAACTATACATTAAGCTGCATTTACACGGGCGAAGTTTCTGTGACAAAGACGGTTTGCCACAGAAAACTTGATGATGTGCCCGTGTAAATGCCAAACTATGACAATGTTTCTTTGACAAATATATATGGTAAAGTTATTTCTATAAGTTAAATTTGTCCGTGTAAACGGAGAACGTTGGTAAAGATTATGTAACAAAGAACTTTGCTATAAGCGTTGAAAAAAATGACAAAGATTTTGTTTCATTGCTGCAGGTAACTTTGACGAATAATATTTTGTCGTGTGAACACTGCAGCAAATGTTTATTTGACAAAAATTCTATGTCACATTTCCTTTAACAAATAATTTGCTCCGTGTAAACGCAAAATGTTTGGCATACTTTCTTTGTTAAAGTTTCTGTGACATAGAAACTTTGCTCGTGTGAACGCGGCCTAACAGACCATTCTGCACACATAGGCAATCTGCAAACATGCTTTTATAATTTTTTTTTAAAGATATGTTTAAATGTTATTTTTCAGGCCGATTCCTGTAAATATAATTGTGATGTTACTCTTCCAACTGTTGGTTACCAAATTTGTATTTACTCAAGAAAATGGTGATGTCTTCGGCATCACAAATAGGTAAGCAGTTACAACGTAAACGGATAATTTAATTTTGCAAGTGGCAATGATTGTGTTTTTGTGTGTTGGTTACAGCTACTTTGTTTCCCTACATCCGTTTAGCAACCTCTGAGCATAATATAGCATTCTACGAGCATAATAAAGAATTCCTGAGTGAGTACAGATATAGCCTCCTATTTGCATTTCACATCATCCTACACGCATATTTCATCACCAGAGCATAATACAGACTAATATGTGCATAATAAATAATCCTATGAGCATCGTACAACAACCTACACGCGAAATGTCTCCAACGATCATAATACGACAATGCATCAGCGTAATACAGCAAACTAGCGTATTGTACGGGCACAGTAAAGTCCTACCAACTCAGCAAAGCATTCAAGGAGCATAACACGACATCCTGTTGGCATAGTACAGCAACCGTCAAGCATAATGCTTTAGTGCAGCATCGCAAATCTGTGAGCATATTACAGCACATACTAGCGTAATACAGTAATAAACGGCAAAGGACAGCATCCTACGGGCACAAAATAGCATTTTGCAAACATATAACAGCGTGTTGTGAGCAAAATTAAGCATCATATGAGAATAAAAACATTCTATGAATGTAAGGCAGCGTCATACGAGCAAACAAATCATATATTTGTACATCATACATTGATTTACGAGCATAATTTAGCATCCTCCGATTATAATACAGCATTTAATGAGTCAAAATAAGCCTCATCCTATCAGCATTTTTAAAGCATACTGCTGCATCATACGTGCACCCTGAGAGCATACCCAGCATCATCAGGGCACTATACCTCAGACTGAGAGAAAAAAACGCATCCTTCATGCACAGAACTGTTTCAGGGAGCCTTATGTCGTATCTAACTACCATAGTTTAGCTCCTACTACAATAATACAGCATCCTCTGAGCATAATTGAGCATCCTACAAGTATAACAGCTAAATTTAGCAGCTTTTTTGCGAGCATAATGCAGCAGTTCTATCGCAAAGAGTCTTATTTTGTTTTTTTGTAACGATACATACTCGTACATTAAATTGAAAGTACCTTGGAGGTCTGAAAAACTGGCATGTTTGGGACAGTTCCTGCGCTCGCTCCAATTCCATCAGTGTGATTTCAATAGATCAAGACAGACTAACGCTTAAAAATTGAAACATATTTTTTAACGCTCCGCCTGGCTGATTATTATTTTTATTTTCAATTTTAAATCCTTTACATGCAGTATACTTTTGACTTTTAGGTATAAAATTTGCATTGCAGGAATAGGTGAGAAGCTCGCTTGCTAAATAACTTCTAACAGTTACTCCCCATGCCCCACTCACCACAACCCTCTTTTTCTGTGAGGTTCTAAGAATAAGCCTTAAAGTTCCTTGATGGTGGTCCCGGGTTCGATTTCCGCTGGATACGGGAATATTTTAACTGTAATCGGTCCAACGGGGCTCCACTGCACATAGCTTTTCATTAGCATCCCCCGTGGTCCTGATATGCATGATATACTGCTGAAAAGGACGTCAAATAGCAGGTAATCGATCCTCAAAAGTTGTCGATTTCTGATATTAGTCATAACACACCTTTTTTTTTAAACTGACACACGCATTTGTTTCTTTATTTCAGGCGCGGGTTCTTTATATTTGCATATTTCATGTTTTTCTACAACATATTTCTCGGCGTAATATCATGCCTGCTGAGGATAGTCAAGGGTATGGGTGTTGGAGCCCTGCTGCTAGGCCGGCTAGATCAGAGTACCTTGTCCAGAAAGTGGCAGTGGTTTGATCCAGGTAACCATTTAATCCGATAATATAGTTTTACATCTAGAAAGCGTTAATTTGTTGGAGCCATGCTACTGGGTCGGCTAGATCAAAGTACGCTGTTAATAAATGCAAGTTTTTGATATCTTTATCACAATGGTAGATGGGAAGCTTCTCAGAAGTTTAGGAAAACTAAGCCGCAAAGCATTTGGCGAAAATGACATTGGAATCCAACGATCACGTTCTTAATTCGCAATGTTGGCGGCCGCGCAATGTTAGCTGACTCGACTGTACCAAGACTATACTGTACAATCTTTCTAAACTGGATTAAAAAAATTACAGCTTGTTTAAATGAGAATCAATAGCCCTCCTTGTGGTTAAAATGCCCTATTCTCTATCAGCATGAAATATTTTATCGTGAGCTAGTATCGCTGCGAGTTTCTCGTTATTATTTCGACATTGTATTTTTCCGTGATAAGCCAGCTTTGAACAAATAAAATATCCTTGAGTTTACACAAAAAAAGGCTCAAAAATGATCTTTAGTAATCAAAATTAGTATTTTCGATATCATGAACTTGAAAATACAATGTACATGCGTGGGGACTCTTTCAGTGTCCCGCTTTTTTTCATACATGTAGTCTGTTACTGGCGAAAGAATGTGCATATAGTACTGGTTAACCGCTTAAGAGGTCCAAGTCTGCCCAGGAATAGTGTGGTAAGGTTAACTGACCGTCCCGACTTGACCATAGCTGTTTACCGTGGCGTAAAGCAACAACACGACAACAAAAACCGTCGCTCGACTGCGAACAAGATAAGGAAAATTGTGTTTCGTGGAGCAATTTATAGTTTCTCCTCCTTTCTGCCAGTTATATGACTCAATACACACCAATCCACATTTTATCACCAAACGTAAAGGCTGAAGCATTGTTCAGAAAAAATTGTGTTTGGACGTTTATATCACTGGTTGGTTGGTTGTTCTGTATTTAACGGCTCTTTGAAACAGTGTCTCAGTCTGTATCAAGCAGTCTCCCAGAGAAAGAAAGAAAGAAAGAAAAAAGACAGGAAAGGAAAGGGAAAAATGTCCAAACATCCCATCCACACCTACTGCAAGCACAGTAGGCCGTTGTCCTTATATTGTCCATTTTAGTAGGACACCCGGCACTGAAAATTACACAGCACCAACGCCCGACCATGACCACCCCCTTTACCATTGGTAGGACTGTAGATACTTTAATGATCTAAATGAATAGTTTTAAAACCAGTAGCTGTACCGTCCTTTTTGATGACAATATGTCGGTTGATAGGTATACATTTTGTTTAATAACTGGCGAAATGTAGAGTGATTGACAAGTGTTGGTACCAGTAATTTTTCTGGTCAAGTTCTCCCACTGGGTAGTGAAATACATTCAGAACAAAAGCGAGACGCTGAATTGATTCCTTCGTCTTGTACATTTACCCTCACCATATATGAATGTCTGTGTTATCGGAAGTAAGTCCGACTTTGTTGCTTACTGAAAAAGCTCAAATAATTGTTTTATACTACATGTATTAATAAGAAACGCACTGATGTGGCATATTTACAATATTTAACGAACAGAATGAATTATCTCACGATAAACTGATTAATCATATGCCGTCGCTGTTATTCAGTGGATAATGTTGCGTGATAAAAATCGTATTACCACACATGTAATAACATTTTGGCGCGAACTTGTAAAGTCATTGACAACGACTGTGTGAACAAAACGTTTTTTGATTTAAAAAATCATTTTGAAGGCGATAAAATCTCACGAGTGTAATATTCTGTTTATCATATCACCCTTTAACATGGGATTTCTTTTCGCCTTCAAAATGAACATTACCTCAATAAGAAAATGCATTGTTGACACGGTCTTTGTCAATGACCTTACATGTAAGCGCCAAAATAATATTACACGTGTGGTCGTACGATTTTGTGACACGACGCTATCCTCTGAGTAACAACGACGTCATATGATGAATGAGTTTATGCTACTACAATCGCGACCTGTTGTCGTTATTCCAGTCCCTAATTCAATGTGCAATGAGGCGATATCAACCAGAGCAAAAAATGTTCATGGCATGGAGTATGGTCTCTTTTCAGGATTTGACGCCTACCTTGGATTCCTTCATACTGAGAACTATCAGATTAATCCTACAGTGCATACCTTTATAGCATTATTACAGCTGAAAACGCCAAAATATTCTTTAAAGCCTGAAAATACTCAAGTCAGTGATGAAGGCGCAGAGGACTTAGAGAAAGGAGAAAAAATTAAATTAGGTAAAAGTGCTGAATGTTATATTTTTTATTTTATTTTTATTTTTTACTATTCACTTTTTTATTTTGTTTTTAGTTATTTATTTCTATTTTCTTAGAAAGGCGATATTAAGATCTGTTAACCACATAAAACTCAAATGATAAAATGTAGTTTTTTTGCTTTACAGTGAATGACAACCTATGCCAAGATTCATTTAATCATTTAATTTTAATTCTGCAATGATTGCAATTTTGTATTATTTAGCTTTAGCAATGCCTCCTCCAGAAAATTGCGCTCGGACCAATGTTAAAATCTAATCTTTATTGTTTTAAAGAATTTGAATTCATCAGGCTTGCATCATTTTATTGCTATTATGATCACTACATCCTCATTCAATATAGACAACGCCATAATGGCATCGGTGCTTTCTAACATAAATGGGTAATTGTAGGAATAATAGGCCTACCCAAAGGCAATGTATTTGCACGCCAGTTTGCTAATAAAGTTTTTGACCCATTTATCCCCAGTGAACTCTTCTGCTGTACTATTTGGACTAGTCCATTTCCAGCATCAAAGTGTCTAATTTGAGGTCCATTCTGTCAATGAAAACAGTGTAAGCCCTGGCTCCGAGGTGATAAAACTTGAGTACATTCTTTAACTCAAAATAAAGCATACTGAGTGGCTGCTTCCGAGCACATGCTCGGAAGCAGCCAATCAGTGTGCTTTATTTTGAGTTTGATATTATTCTCAAGTTTTATAACCTCGAACCCTGATTAGCCACCGCGTTCTGCGTTATCGATCTGGGTCTACACTGTTTACAAAGTTCCCTCAAATGAGACGCTATGTATTAACAGATAAAAAAAAATACCAGTGTGATAGTAACAGATGTGCTGGTTGCAGCCCAACTGTTTTCTTTTAATTTCACAAAATGCTTTATTTATTTGTGTTTTCTTTGATTTTTTACCATTTCAGAGACGCCAAAGATATCCTCCACTCGAGCGAAAAACAGATGGAATTTGGCATACAGCTTATATCATAATCCACAACTAATGACCAAAAGAAAAAAGTATATGCAATTTTTGAAAGAAAAGCTTGAAGGAACATATGAGAGAATTGAAAAAGAGAAGAAATCGTTAAAAGATAAAGAAAACTTCACTGTTCAAAATGGATTGTATATGGTAAGTTATATACAAATTTACAAATGTAGCATCATGGAACAAGTATTTTGCGGAATGCCAAGCAAAATTGTTCGATTCGTACACTTTCAGGGGTTTTGTTATGATTTTACCAGTGTTAATATTGAGCACCAAGCTGCATTTTAATACATAGTTATAATTTACTGACTGACTGTTTGCAGAATTTTTATTCTAATTTCCAGATGGGAATAGGTTAGCGCAGTTACGAGACGAGACGTGATTATTTTGATAACATTTACTAGGAACAGAACAGAACAGATGGATGGATGGATGACTTGCGATTTTACGTCCTTTTCAACAGTATTACAGTCATATCAGGACGATGAGACTGTGTTAATGAAAGGTTGTGTGCAATGGAACCCCGTTTACGGTAGGAAAGATTCTCGCCTCAAGCGGGGCTCGAACCCGGTCCTCTAGATCAGTAGGCCAGTGCTTAACCCACTGAGCTACAGAACCGAACAGAACAGAAACTTTATTCAGGCGTAAACTTTACAGTTTCTAGTCTATCAAAATACATTTAGAATACATACATAGATCGCACAATCACACACTAAATGGCTGTCACATGGATTAAACGGAGTTGTTTACAGACAATTTGGTGCTGTTAATGCAGGTAACAATGCAAAATGTGACAAAGCAGAATTTATTCAATAATGGGTGCAATATGCATACATATTGGAGGATGAACTCCATACTTTTTAACTCTTAAATTCATGGAATGCTTTTATGTCAGTTAATCAACCAAGTGGGCCGACGATGTTGAAACAACTAGGGTCAAGTCGGGTAACTTCGGACAGCGGGTAAATTCGGACATACCATTGCAAGCAGTGAAAATCCAGATGAGACGGCTCATCATGAGCCGTCTGATCAGGATTTTCACTGTTTGCCATGTTAATTTTGTTTTAATTCCAAACAAATGACATATAAAGGAAACAATGTCACTGTCCGAAATTACCAGCTGTCCGAATTTACCCGACTTTACCCTAAAGATACAGTGTGCTACTTATTTTCCAGATTCACAAACAAGAGAGTCACTTGTGAAAGATCGAGGTTTTTGTCCAACGGTGGAATTACGAATTTACATATAAGAAAAGACACCAGTTTATATGCATGTCTTTTGATACCTACGTACTGATAAGGCTGCGTAACCCAACATTCAAGCAGAGCTTTCGTTACATACTGGTCTCTTGCAAAATACACCGGATTGTAAGATGATAAACAGTTTGTCAAACCTGCTGATACATGTATTAAGATGCCATGGGATACATATGAGCCGAGACACGACAAAACCAAGAAAGTGGCATGTGCGCCCAGCTTAGACTTAGTTCAGCCTGGGCATTCGCCCAGTCTGATCAGAGTCTTGGTTGTGCACTTAAACGATGGCTAAGAATCTAAGCTAGCTACATGCGGACAGCGAAGACTCTAATCAGACCGGGCGGATGCCCAGGCTGAACTGAATCTTCTCTTGGCGCATATGCCACTTTGTTGGTTTTATCCTGTCTTGGCTCATGTACATATCGAGGGCTCGGTGCAAGATTACTCTAACTCCATACTTTGAAATTCTTTAGAAGTTAAATACTGATAATAACAGTACATAAACAAATATCAAAATGAAATGTGACACATTTACATATAAAATAAAAAGAAATTCAAACGTTATTCAGTTTTAATAATTCCTTTTTTAACTAAGATATTTGTGAGTTAGACTACTTTTGCGCAGAAAAGTTTAGCACAAGACTAGTTTAACCTGTGATAGACTATTTCTTCAATGCACAAAAAACGTGCATTATAAAACAAATTTTAACAATTTGTATAGTTTGAAGGTAAACACAATAAGCATGAGCTGTGAAATGGCTATTTTTAACAACTTTAAAGATTTAAAAAGAACAATTTATGTAGCTTTGTTTATTAGTGCAAAACTATGCTAACTTTAAAACGTTTTTTATAAGTACAATGCTAGTCTATCTGAAGATAGACTTGTGTTGTGCTAAAAAAATGAGGGAAATATTTTGAAACGAAAATTCCCTCCACTGAAAAAATGAGTACTAGAGTGGTGAAGAAACACTTTCATGGAGCCATAAACAATTAAAGAAAATGGAAATTGTATCTTATGTTATAAAATTGAAAAACGTAAGCCAAAGCCATTTATCTGTAGCATATCGTCTACCCAGCAGGCACATGACATCGAAATGACGCCATACTGACGTCGATGCGACGTCACTACGTTGCATCGACGTCAGTACGACTTCATTTCAATGTCATGTGCCTGCTGGGTATAATCAAATTCCTTTCATTAGAGTCAGACCAGTCTTGCGCTAAAGATTTAGCTCATCTGACACTTAGAAATTTTTCAAAGTCGGAATAAAACACGTTTTTGCAAAAACATGAATCTTAATATTTTCACCTAATGTGTATATTTGACCATCAAGTTTTCAAAACTGCAAAATGTGAATTTGCGAAAAAAGGGATTTAGCAGAGTCTTGTGCAGAGCCCTCAGCATGGAATTATATGAGAGGCAAATAATGTAGTAACGCTAATGTTTGTATTTTCTATTTCATTTTTTTATTTTCTTTTTTCTATGCATTTATTTTTACTTTTAATTATTATCTTTCGACGATACTTTACATATTTTTATAAGTTAATTGTTAATTAAATTTTAATTAAATGTCATATTTTAAGATGAAAACAGAGGTCTGATATGCTAAATTGTATAAAGGAGTGTGTTCATTTCTTTAGCCTAACACGTTCCAGTTATGTTGCATGCAAATTAAACTTATGATGTCATACAAACTGTCCGAACTTTTTTTAAGATGACAGATTACATTTTCAGATTAACAATTCAGCCACTTTAGCTTCATTCTCAATGGGTGTCAATTCTTAACTCTCTTGGAAAGCCGTTGTCCCTTAACAATTACACCCCTTTTTGGAGGTCGTCTTTCCCAGGAAAGGAACTAGGAAGACATTGCCCGAATAGCGGAAAACATGGTTGTGAACCAATACAGCCCCGAATCCAGGGGTGGGCTTCTGGGCTTCAGTCCCGCTACCTGGGCCTGGTTAGATTGAAATATATGTTGTGACATCTCGTTAGAATCGCCCCGGCAAGGCGATTCTAATGGGATATCACAACATATATTTGAAGGCAAAAAGAACATTATCAAAGAGTCTCATCAAACTAATCCCTAATTATGTCATATATTTTCAAGCCCCACTCCCCGCCCCACCTCACCCAAACAGACATACATATCGGTAGCTCCAAGCCCCATCAGTTATCCAGAGCCCAATCGTATGTGGTGGCCTTGATCCGGGCATGCAATACTTCTTTAGTAGCGAAAGTCCCTCAGGATACCAGAGTTACTTTGACTCACTGGGGACATTATAAAACTCGCAAAACCTCGCTTTTTATGAAATTCTTACCTTTAAAAGCTGACCCTATTAATAAGGAAGGCAAACACGGAAACAGTAGAGTTGTTACCCCTAAAAGTGTGTCCATATGCCTTTGTGGACCAAATAAACCACTTATTTGCCCCAGTGTATTAAAGTTTTGCAAGTTCTCAAAGACTGTTGTAATAATTACAGGTTTACTCTCTAAATATCTGAAATTTACGTTTCTGTCTTTGGATACATTCATTATTTAGAAAAAAGAATAACTGATGAAAAAAACCTCCAAACAATATGCAATTTGGTGGTACTTTCCTACTGAAACCAACAGCAATGTCAAATGTAGTTTGGAAAGTTTGGCTTGCCATTCATGTCTTTTGCCGGTGAGTGAGGATAACAACAATAATACCATACATCAAAGTACTTAGAGTACTGCAGCACAAGGTATTGTTGTACGAAGATTTAAAGACATTTCAACACTTTAATACTGCTGGATATCCAAAATAACCTCATTTGTCCTAGCATGTGGATAATATTGTATATTTTGAGCCGCGACACAAGAAAACCAACAATGTGGTTGTGCGCCCAGTGCAGACTCAGATCAGCCTGGGCATCCGCCCAGTCTGATCAGAGTCTTTGCTGTCCGCATGAAGGTAGCTTAGACCCTTAGCTACCCTTTGCGTGCCAAGCGGAAAGTCTGATCAGACTGGGCGGATGCCCAGGCTGATCTGAGTCTGCGCTGGGCGCACAACCACTTTGTTGGTTTTCTCGTGTTGCGGCTCATATTTGATAGTGATTAAAAGCTGTCTCTTCATCTCTGCACAGCTCACTTTTAGGTTTCTTTTGTGCTGTTTCAGGTTGAAAACTTTTTAAGGTTAAATTGTTGAATAATCATTTTGCTTTAGTACCTCAACATGTCGGGCTAAAACTGGGTAACCCAGAAAGGGATATATGTGGTTTCCTTTACCTTATCCTGACAGAACAATATATGAACCGCGACACGACAAAACCAACAAAGTGGCATGTGCGCCCAGTGAAGACTCAGATCAACCTCGGCATTCTACCAGTCTGCTCAGAGTCTTCGCTGTCGGTATGGAGGAAACATAGTCTGATAGCTTGCCTTTAAGCGCACAGCGAAGACTCTGATCAGACTAGGCGGTGCCACGGCTGATCTGAGTCAGCGTTGGGTGCACATGCCATTTTGTTGGTTTTGTCGTGTCGTGGCTCAGTTATGATATTGAGGCATTGTGTTCCTCTTCTGAAAAATTTGTTACATCAAGCAGTGCTTCATATAAGATAGTTGTTTAGAATTATCTTGAGGTATTATTTTTCTTATTCTCAAAACAGATACTTATGGATATGGCCTCGTTAGAACTGTCTAGACGAACTATTCTAATGAGGGGTCAGATCGCTCAGAAATACTTGTAAGAGAGAAATATCTCAGAATTACACTCGGAATCCTATCTTTTCCGGGGCTCCGACCTTGTTCTAAAAGAGAATAGATTTTCATCCACCAGCTTTCTCACTTGTGAGACTTCAATTTAGCGACATCCATTAGCTTCATCATCCGATGCACGCAGTAAAGTATAGTTTTGTCATACTGAGAGTCATTAATCATTAACGTTATTTCATCCTTTAGATTATTAGAAGAAGAAAAATACGGTTTTGTAGTTTCTTTTCTTTTCTCTTTTTTAAAGATATTCGTTATATATTCGCTATGCCTATGCATATACGAACTTTTTGTACATTTAGTTTTTATTAAAAAATGAAAAGTGTTTTCATCTTGTAGCCTTTGAAATAAATCCCTTTTATATAAAATTTTGTCAAAGAAATTTAAATGTTCAAATGTCCTTAAAGGGGAAAGCAAAATCATAAAAAAAAGAATTACTGCGAAAATTATTGTAATGAAAGAAAACAGAAATATGTTGGTGACAATTTAACGACAACACGAAAATATAAACCCTTTAACACAGGGTATATACCAGCCCGCCAATTTTCGCTTCCTGCAGAGACTGTCCATCAGATTCGGCTTCCGCCGAGACTGTCCGCGATCATTTGCATCCTGCAGGGACTACCGTCCTCGAAAAATGGCTTCCTGTCGAGACTGTCCGCGTGAATCTGCTTCCTGCCGAGAGCCTTGGCAGGGAGCAGAAGTACGCGGACAGTCTCTGCAAGAAGCCATTTATCATGTACGGAAGTCTCAGCAGAAAGCAAGAGATCACGTACAGTCTCGGTGGAAGCTAAATCTGATGGACAGTCTCTGCAGGCAGCGAAAATTTGGGAACTGGCATATACCCTGTGTGTAAGTGCCAGAAACTTAGCACCTGATGCAGCAGCTAATGATAATTTAAAATGATATTTCGTAAGATAAGATTAAAATATATAGTTTGACATCTCTATGGAATCGCCTTGCCGATGCCATAACATATATTAAAGGTAAGCTTGATATTATCTTCTTTTTTTCACCGAATACTCTATTTGATCAGGAAGCCTCTTTCTTTGGGCTCTAAGCCCCACCAGTTGTCCAGAGAGAGCCCCACCATCTAGTTGTTTTCTAGATCCGGGCCTGTTGTGATACATGTACGTGTACTGTCAGCAGCTCAAAGCTGCTTCTGCAGTCGTTCAAAACGGCATACTGTAAAATATGGCATGGTATGATGGATTGGTATGTGGTATGGTATGAAAATCCTATACCATACCACATACCATACCAAACGGCCATACCGAAAGTATTATTTGGGCATTATACCCATCATTATCAAATGCATGACAAAAATGTTAACAAGATCACCTCTGGGTGATCTTGTTAACATTGTTGTCAAGCATTTGATAATGATGGGTGTAATGCTTATATAAAGGTGATCTTGCTAACATTGTTGTCAAGCATTTGATAATGATGGGTATAATGCTTTTATCAGGGCCAGACTGCTATTGACTTTCAGAGACTACAGATCTAGAAAAAAATACAGGTTAATAATACTTAAACTTTTGGTATGGCCGTTTGGTATGGTATGTGGTATGGTATAGGATTTTCATACCATACCATATACCAATCCATCATACCATACCATATTTTACAGTATGCCGTTCAAAATGTATGAGTACCAGTGGTACTTTATACAAAACAATGTGCTGATGGATGTGAAAGAGAACAATAATTTGAGCCGCAACACGACAAAACCAACAAAGTGGGATGTGCGCCAAGCAACGACTCAGGCCTGCCTGTGCATCCGCCCAGTCTAATAAGTCTTTGCTGTGTGCTTTAAGGGTAGCTAAGGGTCTACGCTAACTTCATGCTGAAAGCGAAGAAGCGGATGCCAAGGCTGATCTGAGTCTTCGCTGGGCGCACATACCACATTGTTTTCTCGTGTTGCGGCTCAGTTATTATTTTTTAGCTCCCCTGTGCAGAAATCTCCTGTGTCATTATAGTAACGGTAGCCGTCCATCGTCCGTCATCCACTTGTTTATCGTAAACATTTTCAAACGGTATTTTCCCCTGGACAATTTAATATTTTGCGTCTCTTACACCTTTGCCATTGCCAATATAGGGGAGACCGGGAATAGTTGATGCACTTTGTAGACTTTTTGATTTATCTCGTGACCGGACTGGCCAATATTGATCATCTTTGTAAATACTAAAAGCTCTGTCTTTTCTGCATTAAAAATCAAATAGTAATTCCTGAATTTTGGTATATATTCCTTCCGTTTAAGTAGATTTGTTTGGGAAGTCGAATGCATCAACTTGCCCCAGTAATGGGGCATGTTGATGCAACGCTTGGGGCAAGGTGATACAGATTTTTTTTCTTGCCTTTACAAGTCCATGCAACGAAAACTACAGTAAATTGACCGTTTCTATGGACAAATGGGGGTTTCCTTGCTTTCTAATTAGATGCATTCATCAATTTATTATTTTAGCTATTGAAGTTATCTCCAGCAAAATATCTCTAGAAGGGATGTTTGTAAATGAATATTTGTACGATAAAATGATCAAAAAATTCTATACTTTTATTTCTGAAACTTTAGAACATTTTAAATGGGAAAATATCATTTCATTGTCACAGATGCTATATTGACTAAGCTGGGGCCCAGCAATTCGTACAATTTACATCTGCGCCCAGCGAAGACTCGGACCAGCCTGTATATCATCATATTCGGATCAGAGTCTTCACTTGCCACAAGAAAAGGTATGGGTCCTTAGCTATCCATAGAGCGCACAGCAAAGACTCTGATCAGATTGCGCGGATGTATTGAGTCTTCGCTGGGCGCACATGTTAATTGTAGGAATTGCTGTGACATGGCTTGAATGCCATTGTATATTTGTTGGAACACGATAAAATACAAGTCATACATCGTATTCTAAACTACAACAAATCCGAAATGCTTAAACTATTGTAGCCTACATAGTTCTACATCAGCTAGAGACCATGCCCATCCAAATATTGTGAACAGCTTATGCAGTACAATAGAATTCTATGGTGTATCAACATGCCCCATGCTCATTGCATCAACTTGCCCCCAACCATGCCCCACGCGACATTCAGCAAGGTAGACAACTAACACACAATGTTTTCCTTCAGAAGAGCATATGATTTGGAAGAAGAAATATTTCTCTACATGTGTATATAAAAGAATTATGAACAACCAGAAACAAATGCGCGCTAAACGAAAAAATTGCAAAATACCATAAATTACTAAGATGTGTCAAAAATTAACTTTTCTTCACCAAATTCTCATTTGCTGTCCAAATTCCACCTAACTTCAGGAAAAGATTGCGGCTGTTAATGCATACTTTAATTCATTATTTCCGGCGTCCATAATGACGTCATTGTCTTTTTATTCCCACTGCATCAACTAGCCCCGTGCATCAACTATCCCCGGTCTCCCCTAATGATAAGCTTTTTTTATTAAAAAAAAAAAAAAAAAAAATGTTTAGGTAGTTCTGTATCAGATATCTGTTTTTCCTACTAACAGCTGAATTTGCTTAGTTGCCGAAGCAAACCAAATGCTGAAAATGCTAACAGTCAAAAAACATTTATTACATAGCCAAAAGGCTGGAAATATTGAAAACTTGCAGAAATGAGCAGCCACACGAGAAAAACAACAAAGTGGTTGTGTGTCCATTGCAGACTGAGGTCAGCCTGGGCATCTGCCCAGTCTGATCAGAGTCTTCGCTGTGTGCTTAAAGGATAGCTTAGGGTCTAAGCTATCTTCATGCGGACAGCAAAGGCTCTGATCAGATTGATCCGAGTCTTTGCTGAGCGCACATGCCACATTGTTGGTTTTGTCGTGTCGTTGCTTAAATGTCCCTCGCATAAGCTTCTGTAAAACACTGCTTTTGTGCCAGTTTGAATGATATGTACTTAAATGTATAACTGACTTTTAGTGGGGTTAATTGCTCCTAGCAAAACCTTCCATACAGTAAATAAATGAGCCGTGACACGACATAACCAACAAAGTAGCATGTGCTCCACGTGAAGACTCAGATCCAACTAGTCTGATCAGTCTTTGGCTTGCGCTTAAAGGATATCTAAGGCTCTATGCTACCTTCATGCTCTTGTCAGATTGGGTGGATGCCCAGGTTGGTCTGAGTCGTTGCGTGGCGCATATACCGCTTTGTTGGATTTGTCGTGTCGCGGCTCAGATTAGTAAATTCATTGCCCTGATATTGACTATCAGTCGGAAAATTAAACTTTGGCTCTTACTGCCCCAGCATTGCAGATATAATGCCAAATCTTTTACAGAAAGATCCTTATGTTGTCCGGTTTCACATATACTGCTAAACTGGCGAGGTTGCCATATGAGGGCCTCATGGAAGATTAGCTATTACATGTATTTATGTATGCGCTAAATGTTGTAACCCTCGATAAATAAAGTCTTTACTTACTTACTTACTTACTTATACCAACAGCGGGCCGGGTAGCGCAATCGGTAGGGCACCTGACTCGTAAGTCAGAGGTCATGGGTTTGACTCCCGGTCTGGCCACATACTTTCGTTTCTCCTTCCGCTGATTCAAGAAGGGCAGTTGTCAGTTACTGGCAAAAGTATGTGCACTTAGTACTGGTTAACCGCTTAGGAGGTCTAAGCCTGCCCAGGAATAGTGTGGTTAGGTTAACTGACCGTCCCGACATGACCTTAGTTGTTTACCGTGGACGTTAAGCATCAAATCAACCAACCAACCAACTTATACCAACTGAAATGCTGAGAATGACCAAATTTTAGTAAACTTCAGCCGCGACACGAGAAAACTACCAAAGTGGTTGTGCGCCCAGCGCAGACTCAAATCAGCCTGGGCATCCACACAGTTCGACCAGACTCTTGGCTAAGCGCTGAAAGAGTAGCTAAGTGTCTAAGCTACGTCCATGCGGACAGCGAAAACTCTGATCGGACTGGGCGGATGCCCGGGCTGACCTGAGTCTGCGCTGGGCGCAGAACACATTGTCGGATTTGTCGTGTTGCGGCTCATTTAATAATCTCCTCAGTTGCCTAAGAATGGGAAAGCTGAAAACGTTGCAGAAATGTTTTAGGTCACCTGAGCCGAAGAACTGATAGGATAAGCAGACTCCGTCGTCCGTCTGTCATCCGTAAACATTTACAAAGGACTTCTCCTCCGAAGCTACTGAGTAGACTGTAACCTTATATCACGTCTTTGTCAGTGTGTCAAGGACATACATAGGCATGTAATTCTCTCCAGTTCCATAGACATATGCTCTTTGGTTGGTTGGTTGATTTGATGCTTAACGTCCACGGTAAACAACTAAGGTCATGTCGGGACGGTCAGTTAACCTAACCACACTATTCCTGGGCAGGCTTAGACCTCCTAAGCGGTTAACCAGTACTAAGTGCACATACTTTCGCCAGTAACTGACAACTGCCCTTCTTGAATCAGCGGAAGGAGAAACGAAAGTATGTGGCCAGACCGGACATATGCTCTGAACAAGCATATTATAGCAAATAAAGTGGAAGGGCGTTAACTCGTTAATTCTGCAAGCTTAACGGTTTTTATGCACTCTGTAAAGTCTTTTTAATTCTGCCCTCTTACATGTACATATATTGTTCCAATACAAGGCCGTATTGCCGCATAAACTACATGTTCGTTGGCGATTATCATGAGGGGACGGTGTGAGGGGGAGAGAGTGTGGGGCCTAGATATATGTTATTGGAGAATTAAGCAAAATCGCAAATTACCATCAAATCCATAGAGATTATTACACGGCTGTTTTGATCCCAGCCCTGATCTCAGCCCGAGTTGACGGTATCGGCCCGAGCCCGAAGGGCGAGGGCTGATACCGTCCGAGGGCTGAGATCAGGGATGGGATCAAAACAGCCGTGTTATGATCTCTTTATCATATACTTTTTTTTTTTATAGAAATTGAAGTTATATAAGAAGTAGTGCATTTTTGTTCCAATAAGATATGTCTGTTATTCTCTTTTTATCGTTGGATGCAATAACATGAAGATGGTCGAGTCGGAGGATGATGGTGAGCGCCATTTTTCTTTCAGCTGGAATTCAACTGAGCATGAAATCAAGAAAACACAACAAAATTGTTAGGTATTTTAATCGTTAATTGCTCACATTACAAAATAAAACTTACCGAGAATGTTTTTCTGGTGTTAAAACAGACTACGCAGTCTCTACATGTCCACTTTCAACCAGTCGACGTGCGGGAATAAAAAATGGCGTCAAACGTCTTCTAGGCCGCTGAATTGTTTTGATGACGTCAGCGAAAATACTTTACGTTAGCGCCAAATTTGAGGGCTGATACCAGGGCTGAGATTTTTCTGTCCCGCCCTACACGTGAGGTGGTCTCGGCCCTACACATGACTTTTGGACAACAGGGCTGGACAGCGCTTTTTGACGGGGCTATAATGGCTGGGCCAAATATCTAGTATCAAGGGCAATACTAGTAAAAGTATATGATAAAGTCTTTGATCAAACTCCGATGCATGCTGATCAGGGTCTCCACTGCTTGCACGTGGTATTCCAGATAAATACATGTACGTAAACAGAGTTACAATATAAATAAATTTTGACATGAAAATTCTGTGGTATAAGTTTCGGTTATTGAAAAATTCCCAGAGTTTCAGTTACATTCAGCCAATGCAAGGTTTGAGGTACATGTAATATAATGCACTCATATGTCGCATGAATTCATACATATGAAGTATCTCTTTTTTCAATCAATGCCGTGTCCTGACCGTATTGTCCATAAATATTAAGAGACACAGAGGCGCCCGGTCAAACAGTGTAGCCCTAGATTAGACTGCTCTCTAGTCTGATCAGGGTCTGCAATGTTTGCCATTCCATCAAATATTTTAATTCACTGTCCTATAGGCTATAATAAAATCATTTTTGTTTTCTAATTATAGAACAATTTGTAAGCATGTCCCAATATTAATGGCATTTGAGGTAATTTGCGGACCGCTGATTAAAAGCAGTTATGTTTTCAAAGAGCATAAAACAAACAATAAAGGGTTCGGTAATCTTTAGTATTTGGCTAAAATGCTTAAAACATAGGTCTAATACAGCCAAATTGGAAATTAAACAAAATCGAATTTTAGCCGGACAGTAACAACCAACTTGAAAGACGGAAAATGGAGTTGAAAGAAATATGCAGTGACTGGTGTTCCAAACTATTACACAGTACGTATGTAAGTAGAATACATACTTTTTAGCTAATCTGAACCATAGGCTCCAGAGAAGCTCATACAACAAGCAGGCTCCGTTGGCCATGGTCATCCGTCCATCGTCGGCGTCTTTGTCCGTCTTTCAATATTTACAAGTTATCCTCTAAAGCCGCTAGACCGATTGAAACCAAATTTATTATGGAGCCTCCAGAGATTAGGAAAAGTTTGTTCAAACACTCCTCGACTTATAACCGATATGGCCGCCTACATGGTAAAATGCATGTTTGTAAATCTTTACCAGAACTAAAAGAAACGTTCTAGTTCAAAGTATACTGTACCACCGATGTCACAGGAGCGGCAGTAGTGTAGTGGATAACACGCTGGAGTACCAATCCAGGGATCGCAAGATCGAACCTCCGCTTCTCCGGTCTTTCGGATGAGACTTTAAATCGAGGTCCCGTCTCCGTATGACCAAAGTGTTGGCGGTACGTTAAACTAGAGTTAAAGCACCAGTCACACACTCACATTACGGATAGGGCGGATAGTTGCGGATAAAATCCTCAGTTTATCCGCTGAATTTGTGGGCGTGGTCTAATTTTATTTAATGAATTTACGGATATAGTTTCCAATAGATCCGTATGGATACGAATTTGTACGAACTACTAACCTTCCGTTACCTTTTGTAACCTTTAGATGCGGATAAATACCTTCAGATGCGGACTGTTGCGCATGCCTAGCGGATAGAAGAATAGAAAAGATTAACTGCGACGTCCACATCTGTGTCTGCTCCTTGTATGCTCCAGTCACACACACACATACGGATTGTGCGGATACTACGTATGGCCCGTCCGTATCTATCCGTTTTATCCGTAATGGATCCGCATCAGATCCGCAAAGTCCGTAACTGTCCGTATCATATCTGCAGAGTCCGCAGGATCCGCGTCGAAATTTTGAAAAGTTTCAAAATTCGGGCGCGGATGAGTAAACCGTAATGGTGCGTTACTAAACGCATATATCCGCATCTATCTCCGTGACGCATACGTATCTGTTCCGTATCTTATCCGTTATTGAACCTATCATTCCGCAGTCCCACTCCAAGTTGAGGACCGATACGGTTTATAAGCGGATCGTTACCTTTAGTTACGGAAGTTACGGGTCTCATTCGGCGTACTGTAACGGACTGTTTGGTTTAAACATATTTTATTCAATTTTTTCAATTCATATATATATTGTAACAATATGAATAATAGGATTGGAACGAAAGCACACGTACTTATAAAGTTCCTCTTCTTAACTATATCCAACATGCAAATATCATGGCGATAGCTTGACAAAATAAGTTAGACAAAATTTACATTTAAATATATATGTAATATCGTTTACAAAAACCAGTGATTAATATTGAAACCAAATGATAGGGAAAAGTGTCCGGACAAGAAGGAAAAAAAGAAGACAGTGTAGAAAAGGAGCATAAAAAAGAAAAGATACAACTTTCCAAACTATGCAACCGAGGATGAGAGAGGGGGCACAGAATCGCAGAGACAGTCGCATCAAGCACTCTGACTACCATTACTTACATAAGTACCAGCCGCTTGCCATAAGCTAAGAAAATATGCTATCAGAAGCGTTTTGAATCCAAAATAAATTATGGACCTTTTCAAATATAACTGTATTTGTTTCAAAAGAAAAAGAATCGTTTCCATATAAAGGAAGGGACAGCGAGGGAATCTGATACTGAGACACTGTATTTATGAGTTCGGTTCGTTGGACTTGGTAGTTTCTACAGTGAAAAAAGTAATGTTGGGCATTTTCCACACTACCACACTGACTTAAAGGGGAATCGGAAATGTTCCTTATGAAAAGATCTAAGTTTAGCGAACTGCAATTGGTTCTTAACCTAGTGTGTAATATTTGGGCTTTCCTATTACCTATGTAGAAATATTTCGGAATATGCGATTTGTCTTTGTTGAGAAAGCATTTAAAGGTATTTACTGAATCAGATTGCTGCGCCTCTTCATGTACGTTATTCTAGGCTCTGACAGTTGACGGTAGGAAAGAGTTATAGTAAAGAGTTGTCCTTGCATCTATTGTTTGAAGGTCATTAGAATTTCTAAGATTATAGCGTGAAATATTACTGACAGACTGAGGTACCAAGGAAGATAGATATAAAGGAGCTAGATTATGTGTCATTTTGTAAAACAAGGTAAGTTTATGATTTAATCGTCTCTTTTCAAGCGAGTCCCACCCTTTTTCCTTACACAGAGCACTGATGGAAACAAGTCTAGTGGCTCCTGTAGCTATTCTAGCCGCTTCATTCTGAATTTTGTCAAGTTCTTGCCTCTCATATTGCGAACAATTATCCCAAATGATATCCCCATATTCGATTAAAGGTCTAATAAATGCTGTGTGAATAATTTCTAGAGATTTCCTATCTAATTTGTATCTTAATTTTCTCATGATATTAACTCTAGCCCATGCTTTTGCTGTAATATAATTTATATGTTGGTGCCAAGTACAGTCGTTTGAAAAGTAGAGACCAAGATGTTTATGAGACTCAACTTCAGATAACTGCTGGTTTTGCATAAAGACAGGTGGATGAAAAGGTCTATTAAGTTTACGAGAGAAAAGTAAAGATTCGGTTTTGGAAGGGTTAAGAGTAACAAGCCATGTTGAAGCCCATTTTGAGATTTTACCCAGATCTGTGTTAATACAACCGGCTGCTGTGATAGGATCATCTACAATGATAAAGAGACTAGTATCATGAGCAAATAACCGAATATTTGAGCCAATATCATTTACAATATCATTGATATACAAAAGAAACAGAAGAGGGCCTAAGATTGATCCCTGGGGAACTCCAGCACGAATATAGGTCCAGTCAGAAACAGCGCCAGGGAGGACAACTCGTTGTTTTCGGTCAGAGAGATAGTCTGCGAACCAAGTGTGGACGTTTCCTGTGACACCAGCTGCTTAAAGCTTAGAAAGGAGACCAGCGTGCCATACACGATCGAATGCTGTGCTGATGTCGCAGAAAACAGCCCGTACTTCTTTGCCTGAGTCTAATGCTTGACAAAAGGTATTGTAAAGAAATGTCAACTGGTTGACGGTTGAGTCTCCAGGAAGAAAGCCGGATTGTAGAGAAGAAAGTAAATTGTTGTCACGTAGGTGATTAAATAAAATTGAGCCCGTCCAGATAGAAATCGACCTTATGACATACGACGTGAAACTGAGATAAATGACGTCAAAGTTCGACGTTACGTCAGACGATTTTTCCCGCTGTTTCATACGGCATGTGACTGAACTTTAACTTGAATGTTTTATTGTGGGAAACCACTGTAGCCGCATATTTGTTGCCAGGAGTCCAGAAATATGATCCTTTGAAGCATTATGCATCACCATAAATGCAGTTTGCGTTTATAATCGAATTTAATAAGCTATAAAATACTTTATTCAAGAACTAATTGGGTGTTAATTTTTCGCAGATGTGTCGTGAAACAGCTTTAATTCAGACTGGCTTCGATTCTAGTTCATTAACTTTGAGCCAGAAAAAGTAACCGCGGATTAAATTTTGTAACATAATTTAAAAATTATATAAAAAAATGGTGTTTGATTGTGATTTGTTTGGTTTCAGCAGTTTGGTAACTCAAAGTCTACCTACTAACTCAAAGTCGATCTACCTACCTTAGTTTTGTTACATACACAGAAATACAGGTCACTTCCCTTTCTAAAGAGGCGCCTAAATGGGCAGGAAATCAGATTTGTTTAAAAGTTGGCATGTGTGTGGATGTGGAAAAGCGGGAGGGGAGGAAGGGGCAGAACAATGAATACAGCTAACTCTAGTACTATCAGTACCCTCCCTTGTTATACCATCAACTTGGTTTATAATAATAAAAACCAATATGCAAACATGCATGCAATTGATTATAAATTAGATCTATTATAAAAAGTCGAACTGTTTTAACGCTCAATTATTGTATTTTTACATGTAGAGTAAGAAAATATGAATGACGACGGCAAAGGGCAAAATATGTAAATTTAAACGTCTGTTTAGTATGAAAAATTGTAATCAAGACTCCGTTACAAGACGGATGTCGTTAGGAGAATTGAAAGAGAACCGAACAGAACAGACGAAAACGGTCAGTCGGTGCCACGTTGTGCAGCTATGGTTACGTACCGCTGAGCCACTTGGGGAACGTTGTTATGAGAATAGAAACAGAACAGAACAGACGATAACTGTTGGAGACTTGAAACAACAACATCACGCAGTAGTACAGTCCATTTGCTGGCCATAAAACTGGTTTTCTCATTTAATATTTTTTCATTATTTTATTGTTTATACATAATTAGATTCAGACTTTCAGAACTTTATCTTTTCTCAATCGTGCTTTTTTCTATTGATTAATGCTACAGAAAAAATGCCATGGACTGTTAATATTTGAAGAAATGTGCACAAGCCCCGCTCACTTCTTTGATAAAGCTTCGTTCATACGTGAAAAGTTTCTGTGACAAAATAGATTTGACATGGAAAAAATCTGCTCGTGTGAATAAAAAATATGCCACATTTTCATTGCCAAACTTATATGGTGAACTTTATATGACGAACAAAATTTGTCTGTGTGAATATGTAACAAAGAACGAGCTATGGAGATGAACACAGAAAACTTTACTCATAATCGAATCGGTTTGATTTTGAACAAAGTCTGTTTAACCAAGAAAATGTGGTATAGTTGGTTGTTCACACGGGCGAAGTTTATTTGTCCAGGTAACTTTGACAAATGATGTTTGATCGTGTGAATACAGCTGCAAATATTTCCTTGCCAAAGTTTATTCGACAAAGTTTCTATGCCACATTTTTCTTGAAGAAATAATTTTCTCCGTGTGAACGCAAAATGTTTGGTAAACTTTCTTGTTTAAAGGTTTCTGTGACAAAGAAACTTTGGTCGTGTGAACGCGGCTTAACTGTATACAGGTTCTTTAATCCTGTCCATTGCAGTGTGGAAAATATAAACTGCTAAAAACATTTGTACAGTTACACTTTACAGAACATGCATGCAATCAACTGTATAACTCTTTGAGATTTTTATACCGTTGAAATAGCCATGTGCCGAGAGCAAAACAATAAGAATTCTGGCCCCGAGGTTATAAAAACTTGAGTACATTCTCAAACTCAAAATAAACACACTGATTGGCTGTTTCCGAGCATGTGCTCGGAAGAAGCCAATCAGTGTGTTTTATTTTGAGTTTGAGATTATTCTCAAGTTTTATAACCTCGAATCCTGGGACTCTTACTTAAATACATTTGCCCCCATGTAGAAATGGGCAAAAACTGACCAAAATTGGTGCATTCTTCAAAAGAATCTTTTATATTTACCTGCAAAATTTGCAATTTGTTATGTACAAGGTAGAAATATAAAGGTCATTTACTCTGATAAAAATTTCATTATTCGTTTCTGAGAAAATGGCTGTTTTTAAACACGTAGACAGCACTAGGACTATAATCAGCCTTTGCGCCAGTGTCTTGGAGCCCACTAGTCGCATATGAAATACCGGCCTTTCGGCCTGGTATATAATGAACTCCAAAGCAGAAGCTATATCTCTTGTGACGAGCTCATTTAAGGTGTATGGTACACATTTGTGTTTTCCCGCCATTTTTTACGAAGGGAAACAACTTTTGTGACTTTCTTTTTTACTTTCTCGGACGACGTAGCTCTTCAAATATGAGGTATATCGTCTTAAAAGTAAAATGCTGCTGAAGGACTCTTGCACAGAAACATTTTTTTTTTTGCTTTGTTGAAAAGAAAATGACAAAGTTAATTGCTTACTCCTCTTTAGAAACAATTGAAGTATTTCAAAACGTCAAAAGATATTAGGTATTTTTATTCATTTATTTACTTGTTTTGCTTTATGTCCTTGAAGCCATAGTTGCACCGTAGGATTGTCAGTGCGTGCGAATGGCCATACTTAGTCGGTCAGTCCGAATATTAAGTTTATTTCTTGTAAAGCTGCCCTTCGGGAATATTTCTTGATTACCGTTAGAGGTACGGGGTTCATACTTGGTATGACACTTACCTGGATCAAAGCCTTCCCACCTTTTCCATCTATCCCAAGAGACATGTGCCAGGGTGGCACCAAAGTATCCTCCATATTATTAGGCTCAAGGTCTTTTGAAAATTTAGGCGGGGTCACCCGTATCTCATGCCTTTGGACACGTTCTTTCTATCTTTTTTCCATTCTTCAGAACCATGAACTGGTTTACCAAAATGGGTAACGGCTTTTTTGGAAGCCAAAGCTAATGAATATTTTGATCAGTATTTGAGGCGACCAGATTCTCTTCCATCAAATGTTAGTGATTGCAACGGTAGCTCGGATGACGAAAGCGCAATTTAACTGACGAATTTTCTTTTACGGGAAAAGCTTCTCATACTGATTACATGCGTTTGTGTGTATTTCAATTCTTGTACCGACGTCCCTCCAGCCCTCTTTGCACCTCAGCGAAACGTATCCATACCCGCAGTAACAGAGCAATTGCATGCGTTCGCTGTGTTAACGTTTATAAAAATCATATGCATTTCAAGTGAAAACATTGATAATGGCGTTATCCATAACAGTTTTACGTGACGTGACGTCACGTAACGTTATTAATTGTGACAATTCTCATTAGATACCAGTGTGTTTAAAATTGCCGTAATATCCTTAATAATCTAGATAACTTCAAACGGTTTTTACCTTTTTGTTCTATAATGGCATGCGTATTCAGATAACAGAAAACCTAAAAATCGATTTTTTATGTCATAAGGTCGATTTCTATCTGGATGGGCTCAAATGTTTAAATTCAAGCCTTTCTAGAACTTTATCTTCTGAGTTAAGCAATGAAATGGGTCGTTTGGCTTCTTTATATGCAGAGGGAACAGTACCAACGTATAGTGACTGGCTGAAAAGAGAACAATAAGGTATTGAAACGTCTTTATATAATTCACGAAGAACACGATTACTCAGGCCATCAGGACCAGAAGCTTTGGAAATAGGAAGAGTTTTAAGAACTGATTCAACTTCTAATGGGGACAATATAATGTTGTTTAATGGTGTATTGACGGTAGCTGCAGGTAGCTGCAGGTAAGTCAGGACTGTTTTCTACAGTAACGTTTCAATATAAAAAGGTTGCGTTCCAATACTGACAGATACCTTCAGGATGGTTTGGAGAGGAGGCTGTGCGGCAAGTTAATGAAGAGATAATGACGGAGTCGCGTCATTAAAAGTTTCATACAACCGAATTTAACAACGCGTTAATTAATGGCGAATTAATGACGGTTTAATTTGTCATTAAAGTTTGATACAACCGGGTCCAGATGTTCGGCTACTTATATTTTGCATTTACATATTTTCTTTTCTTTAAATTTCACATCACTTATCTGAACAACATCCGATCCATGACCCAACTAAATATTGTGCCTGTTTTTGTACTGAAATACATACATTTCATGTTTTCGGCCATAAGCGCAAAACTAAACAAGGCGCCCATTCTAATTTTAAAAACTAACACAACTTACCCAGACAGGTGCCCATAATTCTTTCACGGATCATTTTCTTTAAAACAAATTCTACTTCAGATCAGCCAAAAACATGTAGTGACGTCATCTATTATTGTGACGCACACGATATTATTCAAGGGAAGCAACTCATTTTATCTACTTTTTTCTATATGCGCAAATGTGACCATTTGCCCCAGGTGACCACTTACCCCAAGTCCCCCTATAATCTTGTCATACTGAGCGTCATTAATCATTAAGGTGGAATAGGACAAAACTCAAACTTTCAGTTTTTGTGTTAAAAGAACAACGACCAGGAAGCTCAGCACTTTCTAAATTACAAGATGACTTTCTTTTAAGTGTGAAACATATAGTTCTTTTTCTATGACGTCATAAAAATGTGAGGGATTGGCGTGTTTTTACGCAAAATAAATAGTGCTCGGTTAATCATGATTTTCGCATTTGTTTTGCTGTCCGTAACGATATTGCAATAAATTTCATACCAAAGTGGGAACTGTCAAGAGGCCTTTAAAGATATGTTATTACTTCTTCCAGTTATTTCCACATTTTGTGTTGATTTAGGCAAATATGACCTTTCATTAGCTATCGAATATTGCTTAATTCTACATAAACGCTTAAATAGAGAAAAAAACGTCTCCGAAAAATATATCTAAAATTTTGATATGTTTTGATGAAATATGTTGACATGCAATTTTTTAAATAATTTAAGTTTTCACCGTGCAAATTTTTCAGAAAGTATATTTGTTTAATTATACCCCTTTTCCGATGATCTCGTATCTGTTAGCGTCAAAGGGAGATTATTCCTAAGAATATTTTCCAGTTAACGTTCTGTTTCTAGTGAAACATTTATGATCTCTTCTAGAGAATATAACTGCACGAAAAACGAGAAAACTGAACTAATATCTTATTCCGTCTTCCAGGGAGGAAGATTTCAATGCAACAGGGGTTCATTTTTTCCATGATATTTATTTTGCGTAACATGACGTCCCGCCAATTGAACTCTTACGAACCGCGTATTTCGCGACGTCAATTACTTCCGAAAACAGCAAAATCGGGAAAATTAACCCCTGACCTGTTTGAACCCTTCTGTCTAGAAAACGGAATGAGATATTTCTTCGATTTTTTCGTTTTTCTTTTTCATAGGTTTTCTAGAATAACTCGACATTGCTTTATCGGAATTAAAAGATATGTCGGAAACCGCTCTTAGCGCCCAATTTAATTTGACGTTAAAAATATCGACGTTGTTTGTACAGGGGATATGGTTTAAAAATCTACGTTGAGAAATATTTACACGGTAAAATTTTAATTTTCTTTCATTAATATTCCAACTTAACATTTCATTGAATTATATCAAAATTTGAGATATATTTTTCGGAGACGTTTTTTCTCTATTTCAATTTTCGTGTAAAAAAGGCGAAATTTCTACAGCTTATGAAAATTCATGTTTGCGTCAATTTACTCGTAATGCGTAGAGATTGCGCAGAAAGTATAGCACAACTTTATGGGACTCTTGATGGCACTTGATTTGGTATAAAATTTATTTAAATACCTCAACGGACTGCAGAGCAATGTCGATAAATGCGGATATCTGGGAGCTACAAATTTTGCGTAAAAAACGTCAAACCATCACATTATCACGACGTCATTGAAACAGGAATTATTTATTTCACGTTCAAAAGAAAGTCATTTAGTGAGTCACAAATAATTGAAGTTTTTGATGATATATTGTTTGACTAGAAAACTGAAAATTTTGGTTTTGTCCTATTCCACCTTAACGTTATTTCATCGTTTAGATTATTAGAAGAAAAAAATGCGGCTTTGTAGTTTCTTTTCTTTTTCCTTTTTTAAACTAGTTACGGTCCATTTGATATTCGTTATATATTCGCTATGCCTATGCATATACGAACTTTTTATACATTTAGTTTTTATTAAAACATGAAAAGTGTTTTCATCTTGTTGCCTTTGAAATAAATCCCCTTTATATAAAATTTAGTCCAAGAAATTTAGATGTTCATATGTCTTTCAAGGGGAAAGCGAAATCATAAAAAGAATTACTGCGAAAAGTATTGTAATGAAAGAAAACAGAAATATGCTGGTGACAATTTAACAACACGCAAATATAAACCCTTTAACACAGGGTATAAACCAGTCCGCCAATTTTCGCTTCCTGTAGAGACTGTCCATCAGATTTGGCTTCCGCCGAGACTGTCCGCGATCTCTTGCTTCCTGCAGGGACTACCGTCCTCTAAAAATGGCTTCCTGCCCAGACTGTCCGCGTGAATCTGCTTCCTGTCGAGAGCCTTGGCAGGAAGCAGCATTACGCGGACAGTCTCTGCAGGACGCCATTTATCATGTACAGAAGTCTCAGTCTCGGTGGAAGCTAAATCTGATGGACAGTCTCTGCAGGAAGCGAAAAGTGGCGGACTGGTTTATACCCTATGCTTAAGTGCCAGAAATTTAGCACTTGATGCACCTGATGATAATTTGAGGTGATATTTTGTAACGTAAGATTAAAAGAATCTATGATGAGGTTGAGGCCGAGACAAGGAAATCTCGGGCAAGCCTCGCCTAATGAGGTTGAGGCCGAGACAAGGAAATCTCGGGCAAGCCTCGCCTAAGACTAAATAATCTGAAAACGAGCCTGATATTTTCTTACCTCGGCCTCACCCCCACCATTGATTATTTTTTTCACCCATAATATTTTATAAAACAGAATATTCTTTGAATTCTGAACTTCTTGTTGAGGCCATTCCTATAAACTTGAAACTAGTCTGACATGTTTGTTGGTTTCACCGTGTGCATGCATTTTTCATGAGACAGCTAATCAGAAATCTACAGTGACACTTCCTGTACATAACTGGCTGTCAATTTAATTTTCTGCATGCAATTTACATAACAGGTAGCAAATTGATTTGCTGAATTTAAGTGCGTAACTAATTGGGCTTTACTCTATAGCAATGACTGGCATTTTTGATAGCTTTCTGAGTCTAGGCTGAGATAGCAGGCCGAGATAGAAAAATCTCAGAAAGCTCTAGAAAGGGATTAATAGAATCTTTGATGGGGTTGAGGCCGAGACAAGGAAATCTCAGGCTAGTTTTCAATTTATACCTAAATAATCTGGAAACGAGCCTGAGATTTCCTTGTCAAAGCCTCAACACCATCATTGATTATTTTTCTCACCCAAAATTTTATAAATCAGAATAGTCATAGAATTCTTAACTTCTTGTTGAGTCCATTCCTATACACTTGAAGCTAATTTTCTATTGTGGTGAAAGTGGGTTTCACCACTGTTTGGTACGAAGTAATCCGGTGTGAATGTTGCCCTTGAAATGGAAAGGGCAGCCCCGGTCAGTTGACCAATCACAGACAAGGGTCATCCAATCAGATTGCTTGGTAGGAGCGACCTGGCGTTGCAACATGTGCTGAGAGAATCGTGCTTGGAGCGTGAAGCTGGGAAGATGGATGCAAAATCCTAGGTGGGTTCTGCAAGGCGTCCTGCAGGTCCTGAGAGCAGCTTCCACAGTCACAGACACAGACTGAGGGTAAGTGCGCCCCATTTGTTTACCACAATGGTGTCAGAAGTGCTCGGTAAACGGCCCGCGCATGTAAATTGTGAAATTTGTAATTAATTTTCGCGACCCTGTCCATTGCCCTGACGAACATCACAGAGGTGATCAGCAAGACGTATTTCGGCGAAAGTTGGTGACCAATGATCTGTGACAGCTCCAGAAGAATGTCGGCTCCGAGGGGTCGTCACTGAAAGGCGGTGGACCCCTCCGAGGGCATCGAGACCAGGGGTCGTCACTGCAAGGCGGTGGACCCATCCGAGGGCATCAAGACCAAGGGTCGTCACTGCAAGGCGGTGAACCCCACCGACTTTCAGCCTGCAGGAGAAATGTGACAACATGGCAGATAAGAAGGTAGGACCCAAAGGACGAAAAGAGGTATGCTTTTAGAAATTCAGATTGGTTGTTTAAATTGAAAAAAATTTGATCAAGTTCGTCGGCTTGCTAACAAGAACAACTATAACATGAGGTTACAATGGGCAGCATATTTATAGACAGTATATCGAACTACAATCGGTAATAGCTGCCTCCCCCCAAGTCGTGCCTATTTAAATAAAGTAGGGGGGAGGATGGGACTAGTAAAATTAGCCGAAATTGCATTTGGGATCAGTTGGAGCCAGACAAGAACGAAAGCTGGTAGTGAGCCCCTAAGTAAAAACATCAAATAGGATGAGAGAAGCACTGCCGACAGAGAGCACTGTGCTGGTAAATAATTTTGGATACTATTAGTCAAGTTGACGATACAGTACAGCTACCGAGACGAGGGGAAGGTTTCCGTACAGGTGAAGAAAAGCACTTGAGCTAAGAAGACTAGCAACTGGGAAGCTGTCTAGGAAGATGGAAAGATGGTGTGTCTTATCAGGTTGGTATGCAGTTCGGGAGCTACAGCAGAGTACAAGCAAATTGCCTGGTCAAAGAAAACGACAGTGGATCTTTCAAGCCGATTTAAGCTTCACAGATTCCGGAGTGTCCAGTTCCCATAGAGAAGCTTTAAGCGATGCTAGAAAGGAACTTTGGTGGTGTCGAGGCTCGCCCGCCTGCTAGGACATAGCAAGGAGGAAGAACTGTGTAGCAAGAATCGACCACTCAAGTTCGATTTGTCAGTGTGATTTCAAGAGGTGCTTTGTTGGTCACAGCTTTGCGAGCGGATGTGTTCAGCTTTGGGCCCGAAGTTGTTCGGCATCAGCGCTGGAGTGTGATCCATGATAGCGGGAGGTGTGAGATGGCAGTGTTACCACTGAGACATATCACGGGCAGAGAGACGATGTTGACAGGTTGCAATGGGCTGTAGAATGGGTTGGCGTAAGCCCATCTGAGAGGGTGCATGACCAAGATGATATTGCATGGCAGGTATAGGGGTGGAATATACCCTATGGGCTATTAGCAAGGATGCTAATAGATCGGCTGACGCGTACTCAACCAGGGAGCGACGTTGGAGGGTGTGCAACACTCAGAATGGCACTGGGGAAGATGAACGTCAGGGAAACGTGAGTGTTTCACGAATGTGTGATTCGGGGAGTCATGACAAATACCAAGCACCAAAAATATTGATGTAGGAGAGTGTGATTGGCACACTCAGAACGGCACTGGAATGGTGAATGTCCAAGATAGTTTGCATGGCAGGAATAGGGGTGGAATATATCCTATGGGCTATTAGCAAGGTTGCTAATAGATAGGCTGACGCGTACCCAACCAGGGAGCGACGTTTGAGGGTGTAAAATACTCAGAATGGCACTGGTGAAGATGAACGTCAGGGAAACGTGAGTGTTTCACGAATGGGTGATTCGGGGAGTCGTTGCAAATATCATGGAGCACCAAGGAAAGTGATGTAGGAGAGAGATTGCAAATGTCACAGACGTCATTAACTGAATTAGATAAGGTGCAGCAGCATAGCCAATGAGACAATGATAGCAGCAGCATAACTAGGAATAATGCTTGCAGGTTGCAGGGAAGATAGCTTAAAAGGTTTCAACAAGGAATGTACTGTATGGTCAAAAGTTAACATAGGCTCCATAGATGTTCGATAAAACGCCAATTTGTGGTTATCTGCCAGTTGTCACCAGCAATTAAGGTCCATTCTTCACAAGTAGCGGCTATCAAGGGACCTTGAGGTACTACATGATGCAAGCAGCAAGGCTGCTAGATGTTGCAGAGAGTAAGACAGGTTGGTGCTAGGCGCCACTGTCTCGCTTCATACTATTATGAAGTATGCTTGATACCAAGACGACGTACTCAGCCAGCTTCAATGATTCCCCCACAGGATCAACGCCTTTGAAATAAAGTAGGGGGGAGTGTGGTGAAAGTGGGTTTCACCACTGTTTGGTACGAAGTAATCCGGTGTGAATGTTGCCCTTGAAATGGAAAGGGCAGCCCCGGTCAGTTGACCAATCACAGACAAGGGTCGTCCAATCAGATTGCTTGGTAGGAGCGACCTGGCGTTGCAACATGTGCTGAGAGAGTCGAGCTTGGAGCGTGAAGCTGGGATGATGTATGAAAGATCCTAGGTGGGTTCTGCCAGATGCAAGGCGTCTGGCAGGTCCTGAGAGCAGCTTCCACAGTCACAGACACAGATTGAGGGTAAGTGCGCCCCATTTATTTACCACACTATTTATAGTTTGACATGTGTTAATTTCACCTTGTGCATTCATTTTTCATGACTGGCAGCTAATCAGAAATCTACAGTGACACTTCCTGTACATCACTGGGTGTCAATTTCATATTCTGCATGCATTTTACATGACTGGTAGCAACTTCATTTGTTGAATTAAAATTTGTAATTAATAGGGCTGTACTATATAGCAATGATTGGCATTTTGAGACAGCTTTCTGAGCCTAGGCTGAGATAGCAGGCCGAGATAGAAACATCTCGGACACCTCTAGAAAAGGATATCCTTGTCCAATGGGTGAGAAATTCTTGTCCAATGGGTGAGAATAAAATATATGGTTTGACATCTCTTTTGAATCGCCTCGCGGATGCCATAAGATTTATTAAAGGTAAGCTTGATATTATCTTGTTTTTTGTGTGTGTGTGTGTGTGTTTTGTTTTTGTTTTTTTTTTCACCGAATACTCTATTTGAACTGGAACCCTGATTATGGCCTCTTTCTATTGGGCTCTAAGCCCCACCAGTTGTCCAGAGAGAGCCCCACCAGCTAGTTGTGGTCTAGATCCGTGCCTTTGTGATACATTACGTGAACTGCTAGAAAAAGGGCCGCTTCAGCAGTCAGTCAAAATGTAGAGTGCCAGTGGTGTTTTGTTCAAAACAATAGTGCTGATGGATGTGAAAGAACAATTTTTAGCTCCGCAAAAATCTCCTGTGTCCTAAGATTAATGGCAATGGTCCGTCGTCCGTCATCCACCTGTCCATCGTAAACAGTTTCAAACAGTATCTCCCATGAACACTTTTCTTTCCAGATTTTATATGGTTAACTCTCGATATCTCGAAGTTGAACTACTGATATCTCAAAGTAAATTTTCTGGTACCAGAAAATTTACTTTAAGATACCTGGTTTGAGGTAACAGGAGTTGAAATGTAAATAAAAATAGGAAATATATTCTTTCATATCAGAAGACTCATTGAGATATCAGTGTTCGGGATATCGGGCGTTGACTGTATTTTGCATCTATAGATTAGGGGAACATTAGGTACTGTTGTTATCCCAATTTCTCCAGTAAGCTGAATGCTATGGCAATTTAAAATGCCATTGACTTTCGATGAAAAACATGATTGTCTCTTACTGATTTACCATTACCACTTTAATAAGTTTTTTTTTCTCAGTTTTGTTTTAGGTAGTCCTCTATCAGACATTTTGTTTTTGTGCCAACAGCTGAATTAACATTGTCGCCGAAGTAAACCAAATGCTGAAAATAAAAACAGTCAAAAAAACAACTATTACATAGCCATAAGGCTGGATATATTGAAACCTTGCAGAAATGAGCCGTGACATGAGAAAACCAACAAAGTGGTTATTTGCCCAGCGCAGACTGAGGTCAGCCTGGGCATCTGTCCAGTCTGATCAGAGTCCTCGCTGTCTGCTTAAAGGATAGCTTAGGGTCTAAGCTATCTTCATGCGGACAGCGAAGGCTCTGATCAGATTGATCCGAGTCTTTGCTGGGCGCACATGCCACATTGTTGGTTTTGTCGTGTCGTTGCTTAAATGTCCCTCGCATAAGCTTCTGCAAAACACTGCTTTCTGTGCCAGTTTGAATGATATGTACATGTACTTAAATGTATAACTGACTTTTAGTGGGGAAAATTGCTCCTAGCAAAACCTTCCATATGTAGTAATGAGCCGTGACGAGACAAAACCAACAAAGTAGCATGTGCGCCACGCTAAGACTCGGGTCCGCCTAGTCTGATCAGTCTTCGGCTTGTGCTTAAAGGATATTCAAGGCTCTAAGCTACCTTCATGCTCTTGTGAGATTGGGCGGATACCCAGGTTAGACTGAGTCTTTGCGTGGCGCACATGCCACTTTGTTGGATTTGACGTGTCGCGGCTCAGTTTAGTAAATTCACTGCCCAGATATTGACTATTAGTGGAAAAAAAATTGGCTCTTAGTGCTCCGGCATTGCAGATATAAATAGAGGATCTTACATGAGTGCTCATGTATTATTGAATTTATTAAACGAGATAAGATGCGAGGCTTTGCCGAGCATCTTATCGGTTTTTCCCAACGAGTTTAATAAATTTAATAATACAGGAGCACGAATGCAAGATTCTATTTATCATATGACACTAAAAGCGCATTTTATTAGCAAAATTTGCACAAAACGTCACGATTTCGCCGTTAGAAAACGCGACATTTTAATAGACGTCAACGTATAACGTTACGACGTAATTTGCATATTTAATCCACTAGTGGATTATCGTTTTTAATGCATGGCTTTATTACACTATCAGATGCGACGTCATATGATAATGCCAAATCTTTTACAGAAAGATCCTTATGTTGTCCGGTTTCACATATACTGCTTAACTGGCGAGGTTGCCATACCAACCGAAATGCTGAGAATGACCAAATTTTAGTAAACTTCAGCCGCGACACGAGAAAACTAACAAAGTGGTTGTACGCCCAGCGCAGACTCAAATCAGCCTGGGCATCCACACAGTTCGACCAGACTCTTGGCTAAGCGCTTAAAGAGTAGCTAAGTGTCTAAGCTACGTCCATGCGGACAGCGAAAACTCTGATCAGACTGGGCGGATGCCCAGGCTGATCTGAGTCTGCGGTGGGCGCACAACCACATTGTTGGATTTGTCGTGTTGCGGCTCATTTGATAATCTCCTCAGTTGCCTTAAGCTGAAAACGTTGTAGAAATGTTTTAGCTCACCTGAGCCGAAGAACTGATAGGATAGGCAGGCTCAGTCGTCTGTCTGTCATCTGTAAACATTTTCAAAGGACTTCTCTCCGAAGCTGATGAGTATACTGTAACCAACTACCACATCTGTGTCTGTGTGTCAAGTTCATGTATGGTCATGTTATCATCTCTCAAGTACCATAGACATATGCTCTGAACAAGCATATTATAGCAATTAAAGTGGAAGGGCATTAATTCCTAAATTCTGCGAGCTTAACAGTTTTTTATGCACTCTGTAAATTCTTTTTAATTCTGCCCTCTTACATATATATTGTTCCAATACAAGCCGTATTGCCGTACTAACTACATACGTACGTTGGCGATTATAATGAGGGGAGGGTGGGAAAGGGGTGGGGGGGGGGGGAGTGACGGGAATAAAGCAAAATTGCAAAATTTCCAACAAATCTAGTCTTTAATGAAACTCCGATGCATGCTAATCAGGGTCTCCACTGCTTAAACGTGTTATTCCAGATAAATACATGTACGTAAACAGAGTTACAATAGAATAAGTTTTGACATGAAAATTCTATGGTATAAGTTTCGGTTATTGAAAAAATCCCAGAGTTTCAGTTACATAAAGGCAATGCAAGGTTTGAGGTACATGTAATATAATGCACTCATATGTCGCATGAATTCATACATATGAAGTATCTCTTTTTTCAATCAATTCCGTGGCCTGACCGTATTGTCCATAAATATAAAGAGACACAGAGGCGCCCGGGCAAACGGTGTAGACCTAGATCAGACTGCTCTCTAGGAGCAGTCTGATCAGGGTCTGCAATGTTTGCCATTCCATCAAATATTTTAATTCACTGTCCTATAGGCTATAATAAAATCTTCTTCTTTTTTCTAATCATAGAACAATTTGTAATTATGTCCCAATATTAATGGCCTTTGAGGTACTTTGCGGACCGCTAATTAAAAGCAGTTATGTAAAAACAATCAACTTATAATCTGAGTTCATAAAGAGTTCGGTAATCTTTAGTATTTGGCTAAAATGCTTAAAACATAGGTCTAATACAGGCAAATTGGAAATTAAACAAAATCAAATTTTAACCGGACGGTAACAACCAACTTGAATGACGGGAAATGGAGTTGAAAGAAATATGCAGTGACTGGTGTTCCAAAATATTACACAGTGCGTATGTAAGTAGAATACATACTTTTTCATCTTAACCATAGGCACCAGGGGAGCTCATGAAACAAGCAGGCTCCGTTGTCCATGGTCATCCGTCCTCCATAGGCGTCGTTGTCCGTCTGTCAACAATTACATATGAGCCGCGACACGAGAAAACCAACAATGTGGTTGTGCGCCCAGCGCAGACTCAGATCAGCTCAGCCTGGGCATCCGCCCAGTCTGATCAGAGTCTTCGCTGGCCGCATGAAGGTAGCTTAGACCCTTAGCTACCCTTTAAGCGCTTAGGAAAGACTCTGCGCAGACTAGGCCGATGCCGACTGGGCGCACAACCACTTTGTTGGTTTTCTCGTGTCGCGGCTCAATGACTCCTCCTCTGAAGCCGCAGAGTCGATTGAAACCAAGTTTCATGTGGAGCCTCCAGAGATTGGGATAAATTTGTTCAAACACTCCTCGACATATAACCGATATGGCCGCCTACATGGTACATGTAAAATGCATGTTTTAAAATCTTTACCAGAACTAAAAGAAACGTTCTAGTTCAAAGTATACTGTACCACCGATGTCACAGGAGCGGCTGTAGTGTAGTGGATAACACGCTGGAGTACCAATCCAGGGATCGCAAGATCGAACCTCCGCTTCTCCGGTCTTTCGGATGAGACTTTAAATCGAGGTCCCGTCTCCGTATGACCAAATTGTTGGCGGTACGTTAAACTAGAGTTAAAGCACCAGTCACAGGCTCACATTACGGATAGGGCGGATAGTTGCGGATAAAATCCTCAGTTTATCCGCTGAATTTGTGGGCGTGGTCTAATTTTATTTAATGAATTTACGGATATAGTTACCAATAGATCCGTATGGATACGAATTTGTACGAACTACTAACCTTCCGTTACCTTTTGTAACCTTTAGATGCGGATAAATACCTTCAGATGCGGACTGTTGCGCATGCCTAGCGGATAGAAGAATAGAAAAGATTAACTGCGACGTCCACATCTGTGTCTGCTCCTTGTATGCTCCAGTCACACACACACATACGGATTGTGCGGATACTACGTATGGCCCGTCCGTATCTATCCGTTTTATCCGTAATGGATCCGCATCAGATCCGCAAAGTCCGTAACTGTCCGTATCATATCTGCAGAGTCCGCAGGATCCGCGTCGAAATTTTGAAAAGTTTCAAAATTCGGGCGCGGATGAGTAAACCGTAATGGTGCGTTACTAAACGCATATATCCGCATCTATCTCCGTGACGCATACGTATCTGTTCCGTATCTTATCCGTTATTGAACCTATCATTCCGCAGTCCCACTCCAAGTTGAGGACCGATACGGTTTATAAGCGGATCGTTACCTTTAGTTACGGAAGTTACGGGTCTCATTCGGCGTACTGTAACGGACTGTTTGGTTTAAACATATTTTATTCAATTTTTTTCAATTCATATATATATTGTAACAATATGAATAATAGGATTGGAACGAAAGCACACGTACTTATAAAGTTCCTCTCCTTAACTATATCCAACATGCAAATATCATGGCGATAGCTTGACAAAATAAGTTAAACAAAATTTACATTTAAATATATATGTAATATCGTTTACAAAAACCAGTGATTAATATTGAAACCAAATGATAGGGAAAAGTGTCCGGACAAGAAGGAAAAAAAGAAGACAGTGTAGAAAAGGAGCATAAAAAAGAAAAGATACAACTTTACAAACTATGCAACCGAGGATGAGAGAGGGGGCACAGACTCGCAGAGACAGTCGCATCAAGCACTCTGACTACCATTACTTACATAAGTACCAGCCGCTTGCCATAAGCTAAGAAAATATGCTATCAGAAGCGTTTTGAATCCAAAATAAATTTATGGACCTTTTCAAATATAACTGTATTTGTTTCAAAAGAAAAAGAATCGTTTCCATATAAAGGAAGGGACAGCGAGAGAATCTGATACTGAGACACTGTATTTATGAGTTCGGTTCGTTGGACTTGGTAGTTTCTACAGTGAAAAAAGTAATGTTGGGCATTTTCCACACTACCACACTGACTTAAAGGGGAATCGGAAATGTTCCTTATGAAAAGATCTAAGTTTAGCGAACTGCAATTGGTTCTTAACCTAGTGTGTAATATTTGGGCTTTCCTATTACCTATGTAGAAATATTTCGGAATATGCGATTTGTCTTTGTTGAGAAAGCATTTAAAGGTATTTACTGAATCAGATTGCTGCGCCTCTTCATGTACGTTATTCTAGGCTCTGACAGTTGACGGTAGGAAAGAGTTATAGTAAAGAGTTGTCCTTGCATCTATTGTTTGAAGGTCATTAGAATTTCTAAGATTATAGCGTGAAATATTACTGACAGACTGAGGTACCAAGGAAGATAGATATAAAGGAGCTAGATTATGTGTCATTTTGTAAAACAAGGTAAGTTTATGATTTAATCGTCTCTTTTCAAGCGAGTCCCACCCTTTTTCCTTACACAGAGCACTGATGGAAACAAGTCTAGTGGCTCCTGTTGCTATTCTAGCCGCTTCATTCTGAATTTTGTCAAGTTCTTGCCTCTCATATTGCGAACAATTATCCCAAATGATATCCCCATATTCGATTAAAGGTCTAATAAATGCTGTGTGAATAATTTCTAGAGATTTCCTATCTAATTTGTATCTTAATTTTCTCATGATATTAACTCTAGCCCATGCTTTTGCTGTAATATAATTTATATGTTGGTGCCAAGTACAGTCGTTTGAAAAGTAGAGACCAAGATGTTTATGAGACTCAACTTCAGATATCTGCTGGTTTTGCATAAAGACAGGTGGATGAAAAGGTCTATTAAGTTTACGAGAGAAAAGTAAAGATTCGGTTTTGGAAGGGTTAAGAGTAACAAGCCATGTTGAAGCCCATTTTGAGATTTTACCCAGATCTGTGTTAATACAACCGGCTGCTGTGATAGGATCATCTACAATGATAAAGAGACTAGTATCATGAGCAAATAACCGAATATTTGAGCAAATATCATTTACAATATCATTGATATACAAAAGAAACAGAAGAGGGCCTAAGATTGATCCCTGGGGAACTCCAGCACGAATATAGGTCCAGTCAGAAACAGCGCCAGGGAGGACAACTCGTTGTTTTCGGTCAGAGAGATAGTCTGCGAACCAAGTGTGGACGTTTCCTGTGACACCAGCTGCTTGAAGCTTAGAAAGGAGACCAGCGTGCCATACACGATCGAATGCTGTGCTGATGTCGCAGAAAACAGCCCGTACTTCTTTGCCTGAGTCTAATGCTTGACAAAAGGTATTGTAAAGAAATGTCAACTGGTTGACGGTTGAGTCTCCAGGAAGAAAGCCGGATTGTAGAGAAGAAAGTAAATTGTTGTCACGTAGGTGATTAAATAAATGAGCCCGTCCAGATAGAAATCGACCTTATGACATGCGACGTGAAACTGAGATAAATGACGTCAAAGTTAGACGTTACGTCAGAAGATTTTTCCCGCTGTTTCATACGGCATGTGACTGAACTTTAACTTGAATGTTTTATTGTGGGAAACCACTGTAGCCGCATATTTGTTGCCAGGAGTCCAGAAATATGATCCTTTGAAGCATTATGCATCACCATAAATGCAGTTTGCGTTTATAATCGAATTTAATAAGCTATAAAATACTTTATTCAAGAACTAATTGGGTGTTAATTTTTCGCAGATGTGTCGTGAAACAGCTTTAATTCAGACTGGCTTCGATTCTAGTTCATTAACTTTGAGCCAGAAAAAGTAACCGCGGATTAAATTTTGTAACATAATTTAAAAATTATATAAAAAAAATGGTGTTTGATTGTGATTTGTTTGGTTTCAGCAGTTTGGTAACTCAAAGTCTACCTACTAACTCAAAGTCGATCTACCTACCTTAGTTTTGTTACATACACAGAAATACAGGTCACTTCCCTTTCTAAAGAGGCGCCTAAATGGGCAGGAAATCAGATTTGTTTAAAAGTTGGCATGTGTGTGGATGTGGAAAAGCGGGAGGGGAGGAAGGGGCAGAACAATGAATACAGCTAACTCTAGTACTATCAGTACCCTCCCTTGTTATACCATCAACTTGGTTTATAATAATAAAAACCAATATGCAAACATGCATGCAATTGATTATAAATTAGATCTATTATAAAAAGTCGAACTGTTTTAACGCTCAAATATTGTATTTTTACATGTAGAGTAAGAAAATATGAATGACGACGGCAAAGGGCAAAATATGTAAATTTAAACGTCTGTTTAGTATGAAAAATTGTAATCAAGACTCCGTTACAAGACGGATGTCGTTAGGAGAATTGAAAGAGAACCGAACAGAACAGACGAAAACGGTCAGTCGGCGCCACGTTGTGCAGCTATGGCTACGTACCGCTGAGCCACTTGGGGAACGTTGTTATGAGAATAGAAACAGAACAGACGATAACTGTTGGAGACTTGAAACAACAACATCACGCAGAAGTACAGTCGATTTGCTGGCCATAAAACTGGTTTTCTCATTTAATATTTTTTCATTATTTTATTGTTTATACATAATTAGATTCAGACTTTCAGAACTTTATCTTTTCTCAATCGTGCTTTTTTCTATTGATTAATGCTACAGAAAAAATGCCATGGACTGTTAATATTTGAAGAAATGTGCACAAGCCCCGCTCACTTCTTTGATAAAGCTTCGTTCATACGTGAAAAGTTTCTGTGACAAAATAGATTTGACATGGAAAAAATCTGCTCGTGTGAATAAAAAATATGCCACATTTTCATTGCCAAACTTATATGGTGAACTTTATATGACGAACAAAATTTGTCTGTGTGAATATGTAACAAAGAACGAGCTATGGAGATGAACACAGAAAACTTTACTCATAATCGAATCGGTTTGATTTTGAACAAAGTCTGTTTAACCAAGAAAATGTGGTATAGTTGGTTGTTCACACGGGCGAAGTTTATTTGTCCAGGTAACTTTGACAAATGATGTTTGATCGTGTGAATACAGCTGCAAATATTTCCTTGCCAAAGTTTATTCGACAAAGTTTCTATGCCACATTTTTCTTGAAGAAATAATTTTCTCCGTGTGAACGCAAAATGTTTGGTAAACTTTCTTGTTTAAAGGTTTCTGTGACAAAGAAACTTTGGTCGTGTGAACGCGGCTTAACTGTATACAGGTTCTTTAATCCTGTCCATTGCAGTGTGGAAAATATAAACTGCTAAAAACATTTGTACAGTTACACTTTACAGAACATGCATGCAATCAACTGTATAACTCTTTGAGATTTTTATACCGTTGAAATAGCCATGTGCCGAGAGCAAAACAATAAGAATTCTGGCCCCGAGGTTATAAAAACTTGAGTACATTCTCAAACTCAAAATAAACACACTGATTGGCTGTTTCCGAGCATGTGCTCGGAAGAAGCCAATCAGTGTGTTTTATTTTGAGTTTGAGATTATTCTCAAGTTTTATAACCTCGAATCCTGGGACTCTTACTTAAATACATTTGCCCCCATGTAGAAATGGGCAAAAACTGACCAAAATTGGTGCATTTTTCAAAAGAATCTTTTATATTTACCTGCAAAATTTGCAATTTGTTATGTACAAGGTAGAAATATAAAGGTCATTTACTCTGGTAAAAATTTCATTATTCGTTTCTGAGAAAATGGCTGTTTTTAAACACGTAGACAGCACTAGGACTATAATCAGCCTTTGCACCAGTGTCTTGGAGCCCACTAGTCGCATATGAAATACCGGCCTTTCGGCCTGGTATATAATGAACTCCAAAGCAGAAGCTATATCTCTTGTGACGAGCTCATTTAAGGTGTATGGTACACATTTGTGTTTTCCCGCCATTTTTTACGAAGGGAAACAACTTTTGTGACTTTCTTTTTTACTTTCTCGGACGACGTAGCTCTTCAAATATGAGGTATATCGTCTTAAAAGTAAAATGCTGCTGAAGGACTCTTGCACAGAAACATTTTTTTTTTTGCTTTGTTGAAAAGAAAATGACAAAGTTAATTGCTTACTCCTCTTTAGAAACAATTGAAGTATTTCAAAACGTCAAAAGATATTAGGTATTTTTATTCATTTATTTACTTGTTTTGCTTTATGCCCTTGAAGCCATAGTTGCACCGTAGGATTGTCAGTGCGTGCGAATGGCCATACTTAGTCGGTCAGTCCGAATATTAAGTTTATTTCTTGTAAAGCTGCCCTTCGGGAATATTTCTTGATTACCGTTAGAGGTACGGGGTTCATACTTGGTATGACACTTACCTGGATCAAAGCCTTCCCACCTTTTCCATCTATCCCAAGAGACATGTGCCAGGGTGGCACCAAAGTATCCTCCATATTATTAGGCTCAAGGTCTTTTGAAAATTTAGGCGGGGTCACCCGTATCTTATGCCTTTGGACACGTTCTTTCTATCTTTTTTCCATTCTTCAGAACCATGAACTGGTTTACCAAAATGGGTAACGGCTTTTTTGGAAGCCAAAGCTAATGAATATTTTGATCAGTATTTGAGGCGACCAGATTCTCTTCCATCAAATGTTAGTGATTGCAACGGTAGCTCGGATGACGAAAGCGCAATTTAACTGACGAATTTTCTTTTACGGGAAAAGCTTCTCATACTGATTACATGCGTTTGTGTGTATTTCAATTCTTGTACCGACGTCCCTCCAACCCTCTTTGCACCTCAGCGAAACGTATCCATACCCGCAGTAACAGAGCAATTGCATGCGTTCGCTGTGTTAACGTTTATAAAAATCATATGCATTTCAAGTGAAAACATTGATAATGGCGTTATCCATAACAGTTTTACGTGACGTGACGTCACGTAACGTTATTAATTGTGACAATTCTCATTAGATACCAGTGTGTTTAAAATTGCCGTAATATCCTTAATAATCTAGATAACTTCAAACGGTTTTTACCTTTTTGTTCTATAATGGCATGCGTATTCAGATAACAGAAAACCTAAAAATCGATTTTTTATGTCATAAGGTCGATTTCTATCTGGACGGGCTCAAATGTTTAAATTCAAGCCTTTCTAGAACTTTATCTTCTGAGTTAAGCAATGAAATGGGTCGATTGGCTTCTTTATATGCAGAGGGAACAGTACCAACGTATAGTGACTGGCTGAAAAGAGAACAATAAGGTATTGAAACTTCTTTATATAATTCACGAAGAACACGATTACTCAGGCCATCAGGACCAGAAGCTTTGGAAATAGGAAGAGTTTTAAGAACTGATTCAACTTCTAATGGGGACAATATAATGTTGTTTAATGGTGTATTGACGGTAGCTGCAGGTAGCTGCAGGTAAGTCAGGACTGTTTTCTACAGTAACGTTTCAATATAAAAAGGTTGCGTTCCAATACTGACAGATACCTTCAGGATGGTTTGAAGAGGAGGCTGTGCGGCAAGTTAATGAAGAGATAATGACGGAGTCGCGTCATTAAAAGTTTCATACAACCGAATTTAACAACGCGTTAATTAATGGCGAATTAATGACGGTTTAATTTGTCATTAAAGTTTGATACAACCGGGTCCAGATGTTCGGCTACTTATATTTTGCATTTACATATTTTCTTTTCTTTAAATTTCACATCACTTATCTGAACAACATCCGATCCATGACCCAGCTAAATATTGTGCCTGTTTTTGTACTGAAATACATAACATTTCATGTTTTCGGCCATAAGCGCAAAACTAAACAAGGCGCCCATTCTAATTTTAAAAACTAACACAACTTACCCAGACAGGTGCCCATAATTCTTTCACGGATCATTTTCTTTAAAACAAATTCTACTTCAGATCAGCCAAAAACATGTAGTGACGTCATCTATTATTGTGACGCACACGATATTATTCAAGGGAAGCAACTCATTCTATCTACTTTTTTCTATATGCGCAAATGTGATATTTGCCCCAGGTGACCACTTACCCCAAGTCCCCCTATAATCTTGTCATACTGAGCGTCATTAATCATTAAGGTGGAATAGGACAAAACTCAAACTTTCAGTTTTTGTGTTAAAAGAACAACGATCAGGAAGCTCAGCACTTTCTAAATTACAAGATGACTTTCTTTTAAGTGTGAAACATATAGTTCTTTTTCTATGACGTCATAAAAATGTGAGGGATTGGCGTGTTTTTACGCAAAATAAATAGTGCTCGGTTAATCATGATTTTCGCATTTGTTTTGCTGTCCGTAACGATATTGCAATAAATTTCATACCAAAGTGGGAACTGTCAAGAGGCCTTTAAAGATATGTTATTACTTCTTCCAGTTATTTCCACATTTTGTGTTGATTTAGGCAAATATGACCTTTCATTAGCTATCGAATATTGCTTAATTCTACATAAACGCTTAAATAGAGAAAAAAACGTCTCCGAAAAATATATCTAAAATTTTGATATGTTTTGATGAAATATGTTGACATGCAATTTTTTAAATAATTTTAAGTTTTCACCGTGCAAATTTTTCACAAAGTATATTTGTTTAATTATACCCCTTTTCCGATGATCTCGTATCTGTTAGCGTCAAAGGGAGATTATTCCTAAGAATATTTTCCAGTTAACGTTCTGTTTCTAGTGAAACATTTATGATCTCTTCTAGAGAATATAACTGCACGAAAAACGAGAAAACTGAACTAATATCTTATTCCGTCTTCCAGGGAGGAAGATTTCAATGCAACAGGGGTTCATTTTTGCCATGATATTTATTTTGCGTAACATGACGTCCCGCCAATTGAACTCTTACGAACCGCGTATTTCGCGACGTCAATTACTTCCGAAAACAGCAAAATCGGGAAAATTAACCCCTGACCTGTTTGAACCCTTCTGTCTAGAAAACGGAATGAGATATTTCTTCGATTTTTTCGTTTTTCTTTTTCATAGGTTTTCTAGAATAACTCGACATTGCTTTATCGGAATTAAAAGATATGTCGGAAACCGCTCTTAGCGCCCAATTTAATTTGACGTTAAAAATATCGACGTTGTTTGTACAGGGGATATGGTTTAAAAATCTACGTTGAGAAATATTTACACGGTAAAATTTTAATTTTCTTTCATTAATATTCCAACTTAACATTTCATTGAATTATATCAAAATTTGAGATATATTTTTCGGAGACGTTTTTTCTCTATTTCAATTTTCGTGTAAAAAAGGCGAAATTTCTACAGCTTATGAAAATTCATGTTTGCGTCAATTTACTCGTAATGCGTAGAGATTGCGCAGAAAGTATAGCACAACTTTATGGGACTCTTGATGGCACTTGATTTGGTATAAAATTTATTGAAATACCTCAACGGACTGCAGAGCAATGTCGATAAATGCGGATATCTGGGAGCTATAAATTTTGCGTAAAAAACGTCAAACCATCACATTATCACGACGTCATTGAAACAGGAATTATTTATTTCACGTTCAAAAGAAAGTCATTTAGTGAGTCACAAATAATTGAAGTTTTTGATGATATATTGTTTGACTAGAAAACTGAAAATTTTGGTTTTGTCCTATTCCACCTTAACGTTATTTCATCGTTTAGATTATTAGAAGAAAAAAATGCGGCTTTGTAGTTTCTTTTCTTTTTCCTTTTTTAAACTAGTTACGGTCCATTTGATATTCGTTATATATTCGCTATGCCTATGCATATACGAACTTTTTATACATTTAGTTTTTATTAAAACATGAAAAGTGTTTTCATCTTGGTGCCTTTGAAATAAATCCCCTTTATATAAAATTTAGTCCAAGAAATTTAGATGTTCATATGTCTTTCAAGGGGAAAGCGAAATCATAAAAAAAGAATTACTGCGAAAAGTATTGTAATGAAAGAAAACAGAAATATGCTGGTGACAATTTAACGACAACACGAAAATATAAACCCTTTAACACAGGGTATAAACCAGTCCGCCAATTTTCGCTTCCTGTAGAGACTGTCCATCAGATTTGGCTTCCGCCGAGACTGTCCGCGATCTCTTGCTTCCTGCAGGGACTACCGTCCTCTAAAAATGGCTTCCTGCCCAGACTGTCCGCGTGAATCTGCTTCCTGTCGAGAGCCTTGGCAGGAAGCAGCATTACGCGGACAGTCTCTGCAGGACGCCATTTATCATGTACAGAAGTCTCAGTCTCGGTGGAAGCTAAATCTGATGGACAGTCTCTGCAGGAAGCGAAAAGTGGCGGACTGGTTTATACCCTATGTTTAAGTGCCAGAAACTTAGCACTTGATGCACCTGATGATAATTTGAGGTGATATTTTGTAACGTAAGATTAAAAGAATCTATGATGAGGTTGAGGCCGAGACAAGGAAATCTCGGGCAAGCCTCGCCTAATGAGGTTGAGGCCGAGACAAGGAAATCTCGGGCAAGCCTCGCCTAAGACTAAATAATCTGAAAACGAGCCTGATATTTTCTTACCTCGGCCTCAACCCCATCAATGATTATTTTTTTCACCCATAATATTTTATAAAACAGAATATTCTTTGAATTCTGAACTTCTTGTTGAGGCCATTCCTATAAACTTGAAACTAGTCTGACATGTTTGTTGGTTTCACCGTGTGCATGCATTTTTCATGAGACAGCTAATCAGAAATCTACAGTGACACTTCCTGTACATAACTGGCTGTCAATTTAATTTTCTGCATGCAATTTACATAACAGGTAGCAAATTGATTTGCTGAATTTAAGTGCGTAACTAATTGGGCTTTACTCTATAGCAATGACTGGCATTTTGGATAGCTTTCTGAGTCTAGGCTGAGATAGCAGGCCGAGATAGAAAAATCTCAGAAAGCTCTAGAAAGGGATTAATAGAATCTTTGATGGGGTTGAGGCCGAGACAAGGAAATCTCAGGCTAGTTTTCAATTTATACCTAAATAATCTGGAAACGAGCCTGAGATTTCCTTGTCAAAGCCTCAACACCATCATTGATTATTTTTCTCACCCAAAATTTTATAAATCAGAATAGTCATAGAATTCTTAACTTCTTGTTGAGTCCATTCCTATACACTTGAAGCTAATTTTCTATTGTGGTGAAAGTGGGTTTCACCACTGTTTGGTACGAAGTAATCCGGTGTGAATGTTGCCCTTGAAATGGAAAGGGCAGCCCCGGTCAGTTGACCAATCACAGACAAGGGTCATCCAATCAGATTGCTTGGTAGGAGCGACCTGGCGTTGCAACATGTGCTGAGAGAATCGTGCTTGGAGAGTGAAGCTGGGAAGATGGATGCAAAATCCTAGGTGGGTTCTGCAAGGCGTCCTGCAGGTCCTGAGAGCAGCTTCCACAGTCACAGACACAGACTGAGGGTAAGTGCGCCCCATTTGTTTACCACAATGGTGTCAGAAGTGCTCGGTAAACGGCCCGCGCATGTAAATTGTGAAATTTGTTATTAATTTTCGCGACCCTGTCCATTGCCCTGACGAACATCACAGAGGTGATCAGCAAGACGTATTTCGGCGAAAATTGGTGACCAATGATCTGTGACAGCTCCAGAAGAATGTCGGCTCCGAGGGGTCGTCACTGAAAGGCGGTGGACCCCTCCGAGGGCATCGAGACCAGGGGTCGTCACTGCAAGGCGGTGGACCCATCCGAGGGCATCAAGACCAAGGGTCGTCACTGCAAGGCGGTGGACCCCACCGACTTTCAGCCTGCAGGAGAAATGTGACAACATGGCAGATAAGAAGGTAGGACCCAAAGGACGAAAAGAGGTATGCTTTTAGAAATTCAGATTGGTTGTTTAAATTGAAAAAAATTTGATCAAGTTCGTCGGCTTGCTAGCAAGAACAACTATAACATGAGGTTACAATGGGCGGCATATTTATAGACAGTATATCGAACTACAATCGGTAATAGCTGCCTCCCCCCAAGTCGTGCCTATTTAAATAAAGTAGGGGGGAGGATGGGACTAGTAAAATTAGCTGAAATTGCATTTGGGATCAGTTGGAGCCAGACAAGAACGAAAGCTGGTAGTGAGCCCCTAAGTAAAAACATCAAATAGGATGAGAGAAGCACTGCCGACAGAGAGCACTGTGCTGGTAAATAATTTTGGATACTATTAGTCAAGTTGACGATACAGTACAGCTACCGAGACGAGGGGAAGGTTTCCGTACAGGTGAAGAAAAGCACTTGAGCTAAGAAGACTAGCAACTGGGAAGCTGTCTAGGAAGATGGAAAGATGGTGTGTCTTATCGGGTTGGTATGCAGTTCGGGAGCTACAGCAGAGTACAAGCAAATTGCCTGGTCAAAGAAAACGACAGTGGATCTTTCAAGCCGATTTAAGCTTCACAGATTCCGGAGTGTCCAGTTCCCATAGAGAAGCTTTAAGCGATGCTAGAAAGGAACTTTGGTGGTGTCGAGGCTCGCCCGCCTGCTAGGACATAGCAAGGAGGAAGAACTGTGTAGCAAGAATCGACCACTCAAGTTCGATTTGTCAGTGTGATTTCAAGAGGTGCTTTGTTGGTCACAGCTTTGCGAGCGGATGTGTTCAGCTTTGGGCCCGAAGTTGTTCGGCATCAGCGCTGGAGTGTGATCCATGATAGCGGGAGGTGTGAGATGGCAGTGTTACCACTGAGACATATCACGGGCAGAGAGACGATGTTGACAGGTTGCAATGGGCTGTAGAATGGGTTGGCGTAAGCCCATCTGAGAGGGTGCATGACCAAGATGATATTGCATGGCAGGTATAGGGGTGGAATATACCCTATGGGCTATTAGCAAGGATGCTAATAGATAGGCTGACGCGTACTCAACCAGGGAGCGACGTTGGAGGGTGTGCAACACTCAGAATGGCACTGGGGAAGATGAACGTCAGGGAAACGTGAGTGTTTCACGAATGTGTGATTCGGGGAGTCATGACAAATACCAAGCACCAAAAATATTGATGTAGGAGAGTGTGATTGGCACACTCAGAACGGCACTGGAATGGTGAATGTCCAAGATAGTTTGCATGGCAGGAATAGGGGTGGAATATATCCTATGGGCTATTAGCAAGGTTGCTAATAGATAGGCTGACGCGTACCCAACCAGGGAGCGACGTTTGAGGGTGTAAAATACTCAGAATGGCACTGGTGAAGATGAACGTCAGGGAAACGTGAGTGTTTCACGAATGGGTGATTCGGGGAGTCGTTGCAAATATCATGGAGCACCAAGGAAAGTGATGTAGGAGATTGCAAATGTCACAGACGTCATTAACTGAATTAGATAAGGTGCAGCAGCATAGCCAATGAGACAATGATAGCAGCAGCATAACTAGGAATAATGCTTGCAGGTTGCAGGGAAGATAGCTTAAAAGGTTTCAACAAGGAATGTACTGTATGGTCAAAAGTTAACATAGGCTCTATAGATGTTCGATAAAACGCCAATTTGTGGTTATCTGCCAGTTGTCACCAGCAATTAAGGTCCATTCTTCACAAGTAGCGGCTATCAAGGGACCTTGAGGTACTACATGATGCAAGCAGCAAGGCTGCTAGATGTTGCAGAGAGTAAGACAGGTTGGTGCTAGGCGCCACTGTCTCGCTTCATACTATTATGAAGTATGCTTGATACCAAGACGACGTACTCAGCCAGCTTCAATGATTCCCCCACAGGATCAACGCCTTTGAAATAAAGTAGGGGGGAGTGTGGTGAAAGTGGGTTTCACCACTGTTTGGTACGAAGTAATCCGGTGTGAATGTTGCCCTTGAAATGGAAAGGGCAGCCCCGGTCAGTTGACCAATCACAGACAAGGGTCGTCCAATCAGATTGCTTGGTAGGAGCGACCTGGCGTTGCAACATGTGCTGAGAGAGTCGAGCTTGGAGCGTGAAGCTGGGATGATGTATGAAAGATCCTAGGTGGGTTCTGCCAGATGCAAGGCGTCTGGCAGGTCCTGAGAGCAGCTTCCACAGTCACAGACACAGATTGAGGGTAAGTGCGCCCCATTTATTTACCACACTATTTATAGTTTGACATGTGTTAATTTCACCTTGTGCATTCATTTTTCATGACTGGCAGCTAATCAGAAATCTACAGTGACACTTCCTGTACATCACTGGGTGTCAATTTCATATTCTGCATGCATTTTACATGACTGGTAGCAACTTGATTTGTTGAATTAAAATTTGTAATTAATTGGGCTGTACTATATAGCAATGATTGTCATTTTGAGACAGCTTTCTGAGCCTAGGCTGAGATAGCAGGCCGAGATAGAAACATCTCGGACACCTCTAGAAAAGGATATCCTTGTCCAATGGGTGAGAAATTCTTGTCCAATGGGTGAGAATAAAATATATGGTTTGACATCTCTTTTGAATCGCCTCGCGGATGCCATAAGATTTATTAAAGGTAAGCTTGATATCATCTTGTTTTTTTTTTTGTGTGTGTGTGTTTTTTTTTGTTTTTTTTTTTTCACCGAATACTCTATTTGAACTGGAACCCTGATTATGGCCTCTTTCTATTGGGCTCTAAGCCCCACCAGTTGTCCAAAGAGAGCCCCACCAGCTAGGTGTGGTCTAGATCCGTGCCTTTGTGATACATGTACGTGAACTGCTAGAAAAAGGGCCGCTTCAGCAGTCAGTCAAAATGTAGAGTGCCAGTGGTGTTTTGTTCAAAACAATAGTGCTGATGGATGTGAAAGAACAATTTTTAGCTCCGCAAAAATCTCCTGTGTCCTAAGATTAATGGCAATGGTCCGTCGTCTGTCATCCACCTGTCCATCGTAAACAGTATCTCCCATGAACACTTTTCTTTCCAGATTTTATATGGTTAACTCTTGAACTTCAGCACAAACTACTGATATCTCAAAGTAAATTTTCTGGTACCAGAAAATTTACTTTAAGATATCAGTGGTTTGAGGTAACAGGAGTTGAAATGTAAATAAAAATAGGAAATATATTCTTTCATATCAGAAGACACATTGAGATATCAGTGTTCGGGATATCGGGCGTTGACTGTATTTTGCATCTATAGATTAGGGGAACATTAGGTACTGTTGTTATCCCAATTTCTCCAGTAAGCTGAATGCTATGGCAATTTAAAATGCCATTGACTTTCGATGAAAAACATGATTGTCTCTTACTAATTTACCATTACCACTTTAATAAGTTTTTTTTCTCAGTTTTGTTTTAGGTAGTCCTCTATCAGACATTTTGTTTTTGTGCCAACAGCTGAATTAACATAGTCGCCGAAGTAAACCAAATGCTGAAAATACAAACAGTCAAAAAAACAACTATTACATAGCCATAAGGCTGGATATATTGAAACCTTGCAGAAATGAGCCGTGACATGAGAAAACCAACAAAGTGGTTATTTGCCCAGCGCAGACTGAGATCAGCCCGGGCATCTGCCAAGTCTGATCAGAGTCTTCGCTGTGCGCTTAAAGGGTAGCTCAGTGTCTAAGCTATCTTCATGCGGATAACGAAGGCTCTGGGCAGACTGATCCGAGTCTTTGCTGGGCGCATATACCACATTGTTGATTTTGTCGTGTCGGTGCTTAAATGTCCCTTGCATAAGCTTCTGCAAATCACTGTTTTTGTGCCAGTTCGAATGGTATATACTTAAATGTATCACTGACTTTAAGTGTGGGAAATTCCTACTTGCAAAACCTTCCGTACTGTTATGACCCGCGACACAAAGCTAACAGAGTAGCGTGTGCGCCAAGCGAAGACTCAGATCCACCGAGTCTGATCAGTCTTCGGCTTGCGCTTAAAGGATATCTGAGGCTCTAAGCTACCTTCATGCTCTTGTCTGATTGGGTGGATGCCCAGGTTGGTCTGAGTCTTTGCGTGGCGCACATGCCACTTTGTTGGATTTTACGTGTCGCGGCTCAGTTTAGTAAATTCACTGCCCTGATATTGACTATCAGTGGGAAAATTAAAAGTTGGCTCTAACTGCTCCAGCTTTCCAGATATAATGCCAAATCTTTTACAGAAAGTTTCTTATGTTGTCCGGTTTCACATATACTGCTGAACTGGCGAGGTTGCCATACCAACCGAAATGCTGAGAATGACTAACTTTTAGTAAACTAATGAGCAGCGACACGAGAAAACCAACAAAGTGGTTGTGCGCCCAGCGCAGACTCAGATCAGCCTGGGCATCAACCCAGTTCGATCAGACTCTTTGCTAAGCGCTGAAAGACTAGCTAAGTGTCTAAGCTACCTCCATGCGGACAGCGAAGACTCTGATCAGATTGGGCGGATGCCCAGGCTGACCTGAGTCTGCGCTGGGCGCACAACCACATAGATGGATTTGTCGTGTTGAGGCTCATTTGATAATCTCTTCAGTTGCCTTAAGAATGGCAAAGCTGAAAACGTTGTAGAAATGTTTTAGCTCACCTGAGCCGAAGGGGAACTGATAGGATAGGCAGGCTCCGTCGTCCGTCTGTCATCTGTAAACATTTTCAAAGAACTTCTCTCAGAAGCTGATGAGTATACTGTAACCAAATACCACATCTTTGTCAGTGTGTCAAGTACATGTATGGTCATGTGATTCTCTCCAGTTCCATAGACATATGCTCTGAACAAGCATATTATAGCAATTAAAGTGGAAGGGCGTTAACTCCTTAATTCTGCAAGCTTAACAGTTGTTTTTTTTATGCGCTCTGCAATTTCTTTTTAACTCTGCCCTCTGATATATATTGTGCCAATACAAGGCCGTATTGCCGCATTAACTACATGCACGTTGGCGATTATCATGAGGGGAGGGTGTGAGCGAGAGGGAGTGAGGGGGGGGGCAAGATATATGTTATTAGAGAATTAAGCAAAATCGCAAAATTACCATCAAATTCAGTCTTTAATGAAATTCTGATACATGCTAATCAGGGTCTCCACTGCTTGCACGTGTTATTCCAGGTAAATACATGTACATGTACGTATACAGAGTAATAATGAAATAATTTTCGACATGAAAATTCTATGTTATAAGTTTCGGTTGTTGAAAAAATATCCAGAGTTTCAGTTACATAAAGCCAATGCAAGGTTTGAGATAATACAATGCATTCATATGGCGCATGAATTCATACATATGAAGTATTTCTTTTTATAATCAATGTGGTGTCCGGACCGTATTATGCCTAAATATTGAGAAACAGAGAGGCGTTCGATGAAACAGTGTAGACCTAGATCAGACTGCTCTCTAGGAGCAGTCTGATCAGGGTCTGCAATGTTTGCCATTCCATCAAATATTTTAATTCACTGTGTCCTATAGGCTATAATAAAATCATTTTTGTTTTCTAATTATAGAACAATTTGTAATCATGTCCCAATATTAATGGCATTTGAGGTAATTTGCGGACCGCTAATTAAAAGCAGTTATGTTTTCAAAGAGCATAAAACAAACAACTTTCTGTTGTGCAACTGAGCAAGAGCTGTTCTTATATTATTTAGCATATTACATTCCTCTTTTGTCTGTGATAGCAGTGCTAACAGCCGAGTTAATCACTCACAGTGCTATCATGCCTGTAGCACACACACTTGGCCCACCGTATGCTCTGGGCACACTGTTCCTCGAGATACGGGGGTGGTTCGTGGAGAAGCTTAAAGTGACACTCCAGTTCCAGTTCCCTGACGGGTCAGTCTGTGATGGCCTGCGGGTTCGCTCCCTTGGTCCACTTGTGTGTGTGACAGATATGACCTTTGGTTTTGTCTTTCCTCTTCGAGCACTCTTCGGTGAAAAAATCTTCCCTTTTATAGAGCTTTCAGTGTTAACCTGTGCAATATTTCATTCTTTTCCGTGCCAGTCTTGTTCGTACCTGAATGGACCCCATTCGAAATAAGCCATTTAGGCTTTATGGGCTATCCATAGGTATTAAGATCGAATCTTTCGAATCAGTGAAAATGGGGGTGGGTGTTAGTTTTTTACTTCTAGCAGCCTAGCTCATTCCAAAACTCCTTAAGTTCTAGTCAAATTCACTGTGATAATTTTATTTTTTTAAATTAAATTCATATAGATATATACATATATATCATTTAAGTGTGCTCTTAAATACCTCACTTGTTGATTAATTTTTAAAATTATAATTTCAAAAAGCGCTTTTAGATAGTATATGTTACTTTGTTAAATTATCTTAATTCCTGAATAAATCTTAATCTTAATCTTAGTCTTAAACTTATAATCTGAGTTCATAAAGTGTTCGGTAATCTTTAGTATTTGGCTAAAATGCATAGGTCTAATACAGGCAAATTGGAAATTAAACAAAATCAAATTTTAGCCGGACGGTAACATCCAACTTGAAAGACGGAAGATGGAGTTGAAACAAATATGCAGTTACTGGTGTTCCAAAATGTTTCACAGAATTGTAAGTAGATCTAGAATACATAATCACTTGTTAGCTCACCTGAGCCGAAGGCTCAGAGGTGAGCTTATAGGATGGGAGTCGAGCCGTCGTCCGTGCGTGCGTGGGTGGGTGGGTGGGTGCGTCAACATTTGCAAACATAAATATCTCTGAAACCAGTGGGCTGATTGCTATCAAATTTTATCTGAAGCATCATTGGTGTGGGGGAAAGGCTGCATTAGGTTTTGGTGCAGATCAGCTCAGAACTCTGGTTTCCATGGCAACAGATAGCCCCCATAGGGCTATAATGGGGAAAACGGCGTCATCACATTTTCTCGACTGTTTCGGATTAGATCCTTATCATACTTGCCGGTAATGGTGACATACATAAGAGCTTAAATGAGTTCGAAATTTGGCCGGATTCGAGCACAGACTACGGAGTTAGCTGCCCTTGAGCGTTTGAAAAAAATCCCTTAGTGTTATAATGGAGAAACAACGTCATCACATTTTTTTTTTTAGAAAAACATTTTCATCGCTCTAGCGCCTACATTTCTCAATGGATTTTAAAACAACTTCATAAAAATGTAGGGCATGACAATATCTCGAGCAAGTTCGACTTTCAGGGTGCTGCGCCCAAGGTCAAGGCCACTGTGGCTATTTTTAGAAAAACTTTGTCAGCGCTCTAGCATCTACATTTCGCAATAGATTTTAAAATAACTTCATACAAATGTAGGGTATGATAATATCTCGAGCAAGTTTGACTTTCAGGGCTCTGCGCCCAAGGTCAAGGTCACTGTGGCTATTTTTAGAAAATCTTTTTCATCGCTCTAGCACCTACATTTCTCCATGGATTTTGAAATAACTTCACACAAATGTAGGGCATGACAATATCTCAAGCAAGTTTGACTCTCAGGGTGTTGCACCTAAGGTCAAGGTCACTGTGGCTATTTTCAGAAAAACTTTGTCATCACTCTAGCGCCTACATTTCTCAATCGATTTTAAATCAACTTCACACAAATGTAGGGCATGGCAATATCTCGAACAAATTTGACTTTCAGGGTGCTGCGCCCAAGGTCAAGGTCACTGTTGCTATTTTTAGAAAAGCGGTGTCAGCGCTCTAGCACCTACATTTCTCAATGGATTTTAAAATAACTTCACACAAATGTAGGGCATGACTATACCTCGAGCAAGTTTAACTTTCAGGGTGCTGCACCAAAGGTCAAGGTCACTGTGGCTAATTTTAGAAAAAACTTTGTCATGGCTCTAGCACCTACATTTCTCCATGGATTTTAAAAAAAACTTCACACAAATGTGGAGTATGACAATATCTCGAGCAACTTCGACTTTCAGGGTGCTGCGCCCAAGGTCAAGGTCACTGTGGCTTTTTATAGAAAAACTTTGTCATCGCTCTACCACCTACATTTCTCCATGGATTTTAAAATAACTTCACACAAATGTACGGCATGACAATATCTTGAGCAAGTTTGACTCTCAGGGTGCTGCACCCAAGGTCAAGGTCACTGTGGCTATTTCTTCGTCATCCCTCTAGCGCCTACATTTGTCAACAGATTTTAAATCAACTTCACACAAATGTAGGGCATAACAATATCTTGAACAAGTTTGACTTTCAGGGTGCTGCGCCCAAGGTCAATGTCACTGTGGCTATTTTTAGAAAAACTTTGTCAGCGCTCTAGCACCTACATTACTCCATGGATTTTAAAATAACTTCACACAAATGTAGAGCCTGACCATATCTCGAGCAAGTTCGACTTTCAGGGTGCTGCGCCCAAGGTCAAGGTCACTGTGGCTATTTTTAGAAAAACTTTGTCATCGCTCTAGCACTGCATTTCTCCATGGATTTTGAAATAACTTCACACAAAAATTTTGGGTATGACAATATCTCGAGCAAGTTCAACTTTCAGGGTGCTGGGCTCGAAGTCAAGGTCCCTGTGGCCATTTTTTCAAAAACTTTGTCATCGCTTTAGCGCCTACATTTCTCCATAGATTTTAAGAACCCAACTCTGACTATGGAGTTATCTGCCTTTGAGCTTCTAAAAATTGATGTCACCAAGTACTCCAGGTTGATATTGAGCTGATCTCTTTCAAACTTGCAGGTAACAAGGGCATGCATGATATAATTCGGTGAGTTCAAATTTTGGTTAGATCGACCAAAGGCTACAGCTGCGAAGTTAGCTGCCCTTGAGCATCTAAGAAATACCCCATAGACTTTAAATGGGTAAAATAGTGTTTCCACTTTTACTTTGTTGTTTTTGATTGGCTCCTTTAGATACTTCCCTGTAACAAGAGTATTCATGAAAGCTTGGATGAGTCTGAATTTCCGCCAGATCAGACTACTGACTAGTGTTAGCTACCCTGAGCATCTAAAACATCAATGTCTCCATGTTTTCTTGGTAACTATTGATCCAATCTTTTTCAAGTTGGAGGTAACATAAACATGCATAATGTCTTCCATGAGCTCAAAGTTTGGCAAAATGGGACCACTGACTATTGAGTTAGCTGCCCTTGAGCATCTAAAAAGTTGATGTCACAGCTTCTTCTCGGTTGCTGTTGATCTGATCCTCTTTAAACTTGCAAGTTATAAAGGCATGCATAAAATCTTGGACAGGTTCCAATTTCGGCCAGATCCAAACACTTACTGAGGAATAAGCCACCCTTGATTGTTTGAAAAATGTTCCAAAGAGTTAAAATGGAAAAGTAATGTATCCATGCTAGTTTGTTTCTAGTTAAAAAGGACATGTTTAAAAGCTACAAGAGGTCTGTCACTCTGATTTCTGACACATTGAGACGGCTGAGTTACTAATGAAAATATAATTATGAGATCATCTAAGAGCAGTGGAAACAATCAAAAGAAATAGACAGGGCCAGACAGATCTGTTTCGGATAATCAATCCTCTTCAGTGACACTGAAATAAGCCCTGAAAAAATGCTCTCTTATTTGAAAACAATTCAAATTTTGAATGACTTTACTTGCTGGCTTGTTTCCACTTTTCTCAGTTGCTATAAATTGCATGTATTTGGTACTTGCATGTAACCAGGATATGCATAAAAAACTTTTAGGTGATTGAATTACCTCAAGACTGAATTGATGACAACAGAGTTAGTTTCCCTTGAGTGTCAAAAACAGAATTCCATCTACTATTGCTGCTTTTACACCTGGGCGAATATCCTTACGAATATGAAGAATTAATGAACATTTGAATTTTGCGCTAAAATCACCGAAAATGATATGATTGGCCAAGAAAGAAATGAAACCTTATGAATGCTTCAGAATGTTGTAAGATCCTTGCAAATCTGTTTTACGATTGTTGTTACATTCTTAAGAATGCTTACGAATGCTGTTTTGTGAATCTTACGAATGTGTTGCAAAAGAAACAACAACACGACACACGCATACTTTATTTGCATATACACATTGTTTCTCTTTGCCTTTTATTTGCTAGGCTGTGCCCAATTAGCTTATTCTCCATCATATTGTTACTCATTGTCCGCATTTGTTCATTTTTCTACGAGAATGTCAATACAAATGCTAGCGAATCTTTACAAACGTCTTACAATCACGACAAATGCGTTGCCACTGATAAGAATGGCTTGTGACTGCTCCCGAATATGTTGCAAATATGTTCTTTTTTTGCGAATTTTAGGGAACATGTTTCTAAAATTTGCAAAACTTGGTGAATGGCCGTGATTGCTTAAGAATACCAACGAATGCATAGCATTCACCATGCGACCATTGCGATTTGTTAGTGAATTACCGTGATACTATGTAAATTAGCCCATTCGCAGCATATTCGCCCAGGGATAAGAGAAGTATAATAATGGGAAAATCGGATTTAAAAAAACTAAAAGTATTTTACCATGTATGTAGTAAAGAGCAAAGGCATTGATCACCCTGTGCATTAGCATATCTGATCTGGGTTTTATGCATATACGAAAGACAGTTTTTTCATGACCATTCTCGGTTAATGTTGGTTCTTGTCTATTTTCAGATTGAACAATCCCAAGATTGCAGAAAGTTTCACAATTACAAGAGAGTATAAAGAATATATTGCAAAATAAAAAGCAAACAATGGGTCTGAATTTTACTGAAAATGAAAGAAATACATGTAGTTTTACTTCACCAAAAAGAGTGAGAACGGGTTTACGTAACTTTCCCAAAAAGTCTGAGAAAGGGTTAAACTTCCCCAGAAAGTCTGAGAATGGGTTAATCTTCTGCAAAAAGTCTGAGAATGGGTTAATCTTCCCTAAAATGTCTGAGAATGGGTTAAACTTCCCCAAAAAGTCTGAGAATGGGTTAAACTTCCCCAAAAAGTCTGAGAATGAGTTAATCTTTCCCAAAAAGTCTGAGATTGGGTTAAACTTCCCTAAAAAGTCTGAGAATGGGTTAAACTTCCCTAAAAAATCTGAGAATGGGTTAAACTTCCCCAAAAAGTCTGAGAATGGGTTAAACTTCCCCAAAAAGTCTGAGAATGGGTTAAACTTCCTCAAAAAGTCAGAAATTTACTGATTCTGTTGCCAAGCTGTGTACTGATACTGATGCCAATCATTTTGCTGTTTCTGTTACTGAGACGTACACGGAGTCTAGTTTAAACTTTGCACGGTGCTCAAATTCCAAATGAATACTTGAATGTTTGTAGCGATCTTTATGAAACCTTTGCTGATGCCTATTTAAATGATGTGGCTTATGGAAACTTAAGAACTTACAAGGACTTATCTGTGTCTGTATAACCATATCTTAAACTACCCCCAAAAGCCTGAGAATGAGTTAAACTTCCTCAAAGAATCAAAATTGCTAAAGATGATAATTTTATGCCAGTATCTGCCTGATTTTTTGCCAAGCTTTTTGCTGATTTTGCTACAGAAACATAGGCTGATTTTAGCTTGAAGTTTGCCAAGTGCTCCCCGCACTGATCTTTAGTGCAGATTATATTTTACTTTTGGTCCCTTGAGATCAAAGAATGTATTCTGAGAACTTGAAAATAGTCATATGTCTAGTTTCATTTTCTAAACAAATTTAAAAGATTTGGGTATTTTTCGACTTACCATTCTTTAAGACGAATGCCTTGTTAAATTTACCAATATACAGTGTTTTCCTCTTGCTCCCTTTGCTAGATCTTATAGGGTCACTGATGAGGCTTTTATAGCTGAAACCTAGGTATGGCTCATCGTCTGCCTTTCTTATGAATATTTTCTTTGCTCTAAAAAGGATCTAAACCCTTTATTCTATTCAACAGATTGCTTTAATGTTTGTAGTGATTTTTATGAAGCATTTGCGGGTACTTAACTAAACTTTATTGTAAATATATTAGAATTATCTTTGAATGAAAATGTGAACAAAGGCTGTTCCTTTATTGCTATTAGACAAATGGTTTTCAGTGATCAGAAACAGGTACAATCAGAGCCAAAAGCTTGCCATCGAAACAAAAGTGTGAAATTACTAAACATTAAATGAAAGACAGATTACAGCTAGACTAATGTGGTGAATCAGTTGTTAAATAATGTTTAACCAGTGATTTGACTGTATCACCGGCTTCATGGTTGGAAAAGGTGATGATCGGGGAACATCTGTTTCCTTTTTCGACACTGTTTTTTGTCGAGGCCGCTTGCGGTAAGCGAGACATAGTTGTTACAACTTCAGTTTGCTGTATGTCCGTGCGTGCGTAAGTGCGTGCGTGCGTGCGTTCGTCCGTCCGGATTTGTCCGGGCCATAACTTCTACATTTACGGATGGATTTCAAAATAATTTGGCACAATTGTTCTCCTTGATGAGTAAAAGTGCCATTTGAAACATTTGATCAGGTAGGTCCTAGGTAAAGGTCAAACTTGAAGGCCAAATGATAAAATGGCCTTAAATTGAGCTTGTCCGGGCCATAACTTCTACATTTACGGATGGATTTCAGAATAATTTGGCACAATTGTTCTCCTTGATGAGTAGAAGTGCCATTTGAAACATTTGATCAGGTAGGTCCTAGGTCAAGGTCAAACTTGAAGGTCAAATGATAAAATGGCCTTAAATTGAGCTTGTCCGGGCCATAACTTCTACATTTACGGATGGATTTCAAAGTAATTTGGCACAACTGTTCTCCTTGATGAGTAGAAGTGCCATTTGAAACATTTGATCAAGTAGGTCCAAGGTCAAGGTCAAACTTGAAGGTCAAATGATAAAATGGCCATAAATTGAGCTTGTCCGAGCCATAACTTCGACAATTACGGATGGATTTCAATAAAAAAATCGCACAATTGTTCTCCTTGATGAGTAGAAGTGCCATTTGGAACATTTTTTCAGGTAGGTCCTAAGTCAAGGTCACACTTGAAGGTCAAATGATAAATTGAGCTTGTCCTAACCTTAACTTCTACATTTACGGATGGATTTCAAAATAATTTGGCTCAATTATTCTCCTTGATGAGTAGAAGTGCCATTTGGAACATTTGTTCCGGTAGGTCCAAGGTCAAGGTCACACTTGAAGGTCAAATGATAAAATGACCATAATTTGAGCTTGTCCGAGCCATAACTTCAACATTTACGAATGAATTCCAAGGTCAAGTTCACACTTGAAGGTCAGCTATTGTAATTGTCTTAAATTGATCATGTCTGGGTCATCACTTCTACTTATTTTCCTTTGTGAAAATTTGAAAAAAAGAAGAAATATGCTGGCTAAGCATGATGTTGTTTCGCTTCTTTCCAGAGTGAAGCAGTTATTTAGTCTTGACATACATATAGGTCCCTATAACATGCAGCGGGCTTGACCAGTTGTCCCTGGACAACCTTCTGGTTTTAAATATTTTAGCCTTGTCATGAAAAACCTTGTTTTAGTGATTTCCACCCAGGTGTGACACAAACCAGCTTCCATGGCAACAGAAGCTGGCTATACATCAAATAATTGCATTAAACTGAAGGTATCCTACTATCTCGAAGAGGTGAAAAACAAAGGCAATGATCAGCCTGTGCATTTGCACAGCTGATCTGGGCCTTTGTATTTTGCATAGCCGAAAAGCAAGTTTTCTCATGACCAGGCTCATTTAATGTTGTTTTTTGTCTATTTTCAGACTGTTCAGTGAATATCTAAAAACAATCGAAACCACCCTTTAACTGTCACACCGAGTGCACTGAAAATTCTGCAGCGTTTCTAAGACAACAACAACAATGCCAAGAAGGAGGAAAGATTCTAAGTCACAAAGGAGAGAGAAGAACAAAGAGCTAAAGAGACAAGCGAGAAGGAAAGCAAACAATGATTCTGACTTGTTAACTGTAAGTGATAGAAAAGGGTTAAACTTCCCTAAAAAGGCTGAGAATGGGTTAAACTTCCCCAAAAAGGCTGAGAATGAATTAAACTTCCCTAAAAAGTCTGAGAATGGGTAAAACTTTCCCAAAAGTCTGAGAATGGGTTAACTTCCCCAAAAAGTCTGAGAATGGGTTAAACATCCCCAAAAAGTCAGAACTTGCTGCAAATTATATGCCAATACCTGCCAAGCATTTTACTGGTTCTGTTGCCAAGCTTTGTACTGATTCTGATGCCGATCATTTTGCTGTTTCTGTTACAGAAACTAACAGCGAGTCTAGTTTCAACTTTGCAAAGTGCTTTCCAAATGAATGCTTGAATGTTTGTAGTGATTTTGATGAAACCTTTGCAGATGCTTATCCAAATGATGTTGCTGACAGAAACTGTAGAACTTACGAAGACTTATCGTTGAATGAAGAGGAAATTATTCTGAATACTGATATTGAAATTATAGAAACTAGTACTGAAAGACCTTCTGAAAATATGGATACTGACAACCCTGTATTAACACAACCCAGTCTACTAATATGGAATGCTAGTCAAATTATGTTTGGTAGTTTTCATCAAAATGACAATAGATTTCCGGATCAATCTAGAGGATTTCAGTGTACTTGTAATGCACTATGCATGTTAGTATGTGATGAAATACAAAACGGCTTAGAACTAGATAAGATTCTTTATGCTGGTGATGTTTTGTATAATACTACTGTTAATAGTTTAAAAGCACAAGGAAAATTTGTAAACTCTTTACTGAGCTTAGAAGAAATTCCGGACGCTTTGGAATTTGAATCTGTGCATTATTTTGTTGAAAAACAACCTATCGCCTCTGGTGCTCTTGTGAGTACTTTTGAAAACGATGCTTTGCCAACTCTCCATTGTGCTCTAGAAACAGCTTTTATCAAATCAAGATCTGTTCTTTTGATAACTGGATCTGTGTGTTCTGCTGTAAGTAAAAGGAATACCTCATACTTATTTTTTTATTCACATTCTCACGGAGAAAATGGCCTGTCATCAAGTGATGGTACATCTATCTTATTGTCATTTTCTTGTCTTGAAGATCTCATTGCATACTTGTATGCATTTTATGAAAGTATGAGAATAGATTTGACAATGCAGTTTGATTTGTTGCCTATATCTATAAAAAAAGTGAACAGCCAGAGAGCCTTCTTGAGGCCTACTTTGATGATCAAAATTTGCGAAAACAACAGAAAGCTGTCATTACAAGCAATTCAGAATCCATTCTGAATGTAAAGAAAAAGAAAAACCGGAAAGACTACCACAGGATATATAAGCAAAGTGCAAGGCAAAACTCCTCTTTTAAAGCAAAAGAATTATTAACTCAACGAAAACACATGCGTAAAGCCAGACAAGATAGAGATTTCAAAGCAAAAGAATCAGTAGCTCGGCAAAAATACATGCGTAAAGCCAGGCAAGATAGAGATTTCAAAGCAAAAGAATCAGTAGCTCGGCAAAAATACATGCATAAAGCCAGGCAAGATAGAGATTTCAAAGCAAAAGAATCAGTAGCTCGGCAAAAATACATGCGTAAAGCCAGGCAAGATAGAGATTTCAAAGCAAAAGAATCAGTAGCTCGGCAAAAATACATGCATAAAGCCAGGCAAAATAGAGATTTCAAAGCAAAAGAATCAGTAGCTCGGCAAAAATACATGCATAAAGCCAGGCAAGATAGAGATTACAAAGCAAAAGAATTAGTAGCTCAGCGAAAACACATGCATAAAGCCAGGCAAGATAGAGATTACAAAGCAAAGGAATTAGTAGCTCAGCGAAAACACATGCATAAAGCCAGGCAAGATAGAGATTACAAAGAGAAAGAATTAGAAGCTCAGCGAAAACACATGCAGAAAGCAAGGCAAGATAGAGATTATAAGGCAAAAGAATTGATGGCTCAGCGGAAATCTAAACAGAATACCAGAAAAAACCCATTTGTGTTAGAATGTGAAAGAGTTAAGAAGCAGGAGTACAGGAGAAAGAAGCGAAACATAGATGAAGTGAATGAATATATAGACTTAGAGGAGACCCGTAAAAAACGTAAGAACAAGTTTGAGGATCAACGAGTAGAGAAGACATCTGATCAAAGCTATGTTAAAGATATCAATGAATGTATCAAACAATTTCATTCAAGTATAGCTGTAGGACCATTGTTTGTATGTACATGCTGCCATCAAACATGGTTTAGAAAAGGTGTTTGCATGTTGAAGAACATCAATTTGCCAACAAGTAGTAGACTTTACTGCACCAGATTTAAGTCAATTAATGATGAAGAGTGGATTTGTCACACTTGTATGGGAGCAATAAGAGGTGGAAAGATTCCAAAACTGTCAGTAGCTAATGGAATGAAATGGCCGGATAAGCCACTAGAACTTGACTTGTATCAGCTTGAAGAAAGACTTATATCACTAAGAATTCCATTTATGCAGATTCTAGAGTTGCCACGTGGAGGTCAGTATTCTTTGAAAGGCAATGTTATTAATGTGCCAGTTGATATTCAACCCACAGTGAGTTGTCTTCCAAGACCCATGGATGAAAATTTTACTATTGCTGTACAACTTAAAAAGAAATTGTCATATAAAAAAGTGGATTTCAAAGAAAATGTAAGACCATTAAGAGTTTTGACTGCATTACACTGGCTGGTAAATAAGAGTGAACTGTATAAAAGATCTGGCATAAAAATTGATGTCAACTGGTTTAAGGAAGTAACTGAAAGTTCAGAGGAGACTGTCAGGGAATTTCTGCAAGTGTCAAACAAGCAAAATGAGGAGAAGCAAAAACAAAATGGAACTAATGAGGAAGATGTGAATGTACCGTTATCATCAAAGGATAGCACAACAGCTGATGACTATGATTCTGATCACATTAGTAAGATAGACAGTAATGAACAAGTTGGCAATGTAGACACTCTAGTTGATGATGAAAATCTTGAAAACAAATATGATAAAGTTATTACTTTTGCACCTGGAGAAGGGCAGCATCTTCTTAGTTTATATCATGATGCAGATGCAGAGTATCTTTGTTTTCCTACAATATTTTGTGGTCAGAGGCGTCCTAGTAAAGAAGAAAGAACTGTCCCAGTTCATTATAGTGACATTGTGAAGTGGGAATTAAGAAGTGTTGATAGAAGAGCTGCACAATCTGTTCCAAACATATTTTTTAAACACAAAAAATTGCAGATGAAGCAAATAAGTGACAAAGTTAACCTGGCCGTTAGAAGATGTAAAGGCAAGGAAAAGAAAATTACAGCAGCTGAAGCTAGAAATTCTGAGTATTTAGACAAACTTGTCAAACTTGATGAAGGTTATTACATATTTCGTCAACTTAGAAACTCTCCTGCTTATTTACAGTCAAGAAAAAAGGATATCTTTGCGATGATTTGGCAGCTTTCTTTGCCAACCTGGTTTATGTCGTTATCAGCTGCAGATACAAGATGGACTGATCTTTTGAAAATGTTGGCAAAACTTAATAAAGGGGTCAGTTATACAGACAAAGATATAGAGGGACTAACATGGCAAGAAAAAACAAAGCTTGTTCAAAAAGACCCAGTTACATGCTCAAGATATTTTGATCACCGGGCACAAGAATTCCTAAATGCTATTCTTAGAAGTAACTGTGAAACCATTGGAAAACTGAGAGATTTCTTTTATAGAGTTGAGTTTCAGCAACGTGGTTCACCTCACATCCACATGCTTGTTTGGATTGAAAATGCTCCAACATTGGAAAAGAACTCTGAAGAAGAAATTGTCGAATTTGTTGATAAGTATCTCACTTGTAGTGTGAATGATGATGAAACTGCACATCTTATGGAACTTCAAACACACAAACATTCAAGGACCTGTAGCAAAAAGGGAAAGGCAGTATGTAGATTTGGATTTCCTTTGCCTCCTTTGCCTCGAACAATGTTATTGTATCCACTAGAGGAAGAGGTAGACCAGTTCAAAAAGAAGTTTACAGAACTCCAAAGAGTAATGAATGTGAAAACAAAGATAATGATGTTTCATTTGCTGAATTCTTAGAGACAGTGGCCAAAATGACATTTGAAGATTACATTAAGTGTATAAGAAGTTCGATCAATGCTCCTAAAGTGTTCCTTAAACGCGCACCAAATGAAATGAGAGTCAATTTGTTCAATGGGAAAATTCTTCTTGCCTGGAAAGCTAAGCTTGACATTCAAATTGTTCTTGAACCATATGGTTGTGCATCATATGTTGTTGGATACATAAGCAAATCACAATGAGGTATGAGTGCACAGCTGGAAGCTGCTGCGAAGGAAGCCAGAAAAGGAAATTCTGATATAAAAAAACAAGTGAGACATATTGGAAATGTTTTTTCAAACTGTGTTGAAGTAGGTGCTCAAGAAGCTGTCTATCTTGCTCTACAAATTTCATTGACCAAAGGAACTCGAGAGGTTGTTTATATCAATACATGCGCTTCAAGAGAAAGAGTTTTTCTATTAAAACCCAAATCAGTCCTAGATGAACTACCTGCTGAATCCACAAATATTGAGTCAGATAATATAGTTCAGAGATATTCTAAAAGACCAAGGCAGCTTCAGAGGTTTTGCTTGGCTGATTATGTCCCAAAGGTTGATGTCATTTATCCAAAAGGAAATAAATTGCCTGAGACAATAGAATATACAAATGATGACAGCATTAGTGATGAGAATTCAAGTGATGAAAACAGTGAGGATGAAGACATGGTTGAAAATGGGAATACTGCATCAGACTTGATACACATAGCAAAGAATGGAACAAAATATAAGTACCGAAAAGTCCCTAAAGTCATACGCTATGTTAGATACAATCAAACTAAGGACCCAGAAAATTATTACAGAGAGCAACTCATGCTTTTTATGCCATGGCGTAATGAAATAAAAGACCTGCTTGGTTCTTTTGAAACATATAGAGCTCATTACAACACCATCAAAGAGTCACTTGAAATCAAAAGAAATCAGTATGAACATCACACTGAAGAACTTGAACTTGCCAGGCAAATGATAGAAGCTGAGGAAGCTGAATATGATGGAATTGCACCAAATGCAGAACAAGAAAATAGAGAAGCAGAAGAAGAAGGTGTAAAAGGGTCTGAAAACTTTGTATATTATAATCCAGACAGAGTGGTTGAACATAGGCACTATGACATTGGTATAGAGCTGCAGTCCACATGTTCTGTGCCAAGGATAGAAACAACTAGTATCATGCTGCCAGATGAAGAATACTTAAGTCTGCTACGAAGTTTGAATTTAAGACAGCGGGAATTTTTCAATCACATTATTCATTGCATAAAATGTAAAGACGAACCAATTTACGCTTTCTTGTCAGGCGGTGCAGGTGTTGGTAAATCAGTAGTGATAAGAGCACTTTATCAAAGTCTGTACAGAATGTTAAATCTAAAAGAAGGAGAAATTCCTGATGATATAAGAATTATTTTATGTGCTTGGATGGGCACTGCTGCTTTCAATATAGGTGGTAATACCATTTGCTCTGCTTTTCACAGAAAGATCTTTCAAAATGATCAAAGAATGTCAGCTGATGAATTGAATACATTCAGGATTAAGTACAAACACTTGAAGGCTGTGATTATTGATGAAATATCCATGGTAGGGAAAAGGATTTTTGACTTTATAGACACACGACTACAGCAGCTGACAGGTATAAGAGCACGTTTTGGTGGTTTAAGTGTTATTGCAGTTGGTGATTTTTATCAGTTGAAGCCAGTAGGTGATAGATTGGTATTCCTTGATCTTAAAGAGGGCGCAAAAGCACTTGCACCAAATTCTTGGAAAGAGCATTTCAAAATTTATGAATTAGTAGACATCATGAGACAGAAAGACGACCTTAAGTTTGCACAATTACTGAATAGACTTCGTGTGAACGAATTGACTGAAGAGGACAAAGATGATTTACGGAAGCGTGTTGTTGACCGTGATTCAGGTGAATACCCAAGAGATGCTGTGCATCTATTTGCTGAAAAAGTAGGGGTGTATAACCATAATAAGAATATTATGAATGCTATTGATGGAGAAGAGGTTGATATACCATGCCATGACACTCTTGCTTCAGCAAACATTTCCTCGAAAAAAGCAAGGGAACTTATCAGCCAAATTCCTGATAATCCTGAAACAACAGCTAATTTGGAAAAAGTGTTGACTGTAAAGGTCGGAATGAAATATAACATATCGGTAAATGTCAATGTTGAAGATGGTATTGCAAATGGAGCTACAGTTTAAGTGAAATTCATAGAGTATAAAATTGAAGGCAGTAATCGCCCAAGCATTATATGGATGAAATTTGATGATCCTCGAATTGGAAATGCAACAAGAGAAAAATACTTTCAAAGGGGCTTTTATAATTTAAATATTCAAAGAGACTGGACTCCAATATTTGAAACTGAAAAAACCTTTTTGTACAATCGCAAAATGTATCAGAGAAGACAATTCCCATTGCGACCAGCAGCAGCAAAAACAGTTCACAAAGATCAAGGGATCACAGAAGATAAGGTAGTAGTTGCTTTAACTCAGCATAAAGGAGTTAGGAAGGTACCCCATATTCATTATGTTGCATTTAGTAGAGTCAGAAAACTCGAAAATTTATACATTCTGAATCTAAACGAGACAGCTATAGGTTTAGATGAACAGGTGAATGTTGAAATGCAGAGGTTGAGAACAGAAGCATCTCTTGAGCTCAGTTATACACCTTTGTATAAAATTGATCCCAGCAAAATCAAACTGGTTTTCAATAATGCAAGGTCACTACATAAGCATTTTATAGATGTACAGTTTGAACCAAATGTGTTGTCTGCAGATATTATTGGGTTTGCTGAATCTAGAGTGTGTACAAGAGATGAATTCTCATTTTGCCTTGAATAGGTTCAGACTTGTCCGATTAGACGAAGCAGCACATGAAACCAGGCCACACCATGGACTTGCCTTATATATAAAAGAAGATTTTGAAATTCAGGAAGTGATGAAACACCATTCTCAATTTTGTGAATTCATTTTTGCTAAATTACACAGTAAGAGAAAAGGTCAACTGCAAGTTGTAGTGTTCTACAAATATCCAAAATGTTCTCAGACTGATTTGAAAAAAGACATTATCAGTGCTTTGAAGCCACTTGTAGGTCATGATGTAAAACTAGTCATAATGGGTGATTTTAATGTACCAGTAAATGAAGCTGGGTCACTTTTCGTCTGTTTTATGGAGACATTATTCTTTTGCAGTCAGTACATTCGACAACCAACGACTGATCATGGATCATTATTGGATCTGGTATTTGCAAATTGTGATGCATTCTGTGATGTGATTGAGGCTTACTGGTCTGATCATAAGCTTATTTATTGTGCCTTAGACATGTAGAGCGCTTTTATGAAACTGCACTCACTAGGTATAGCTTGCTCTTGTTTTGCCATCTTTTGGTTATTTAAACATATAATGCCATTTTGATTTATCTAAAGGTACAGACTTGTTCTGCCAGGTTTTTAAGCTTAATGTAGTATATTGTAAATAAGTTTTGCAGATTGCCAGAATTTGTTTTGAAGTATCAACCCCACTTATTAGAAAATTAAGTGGCTTATGCATTAACGGGGGTTGCCACAATGATCATGTTCCCCCAACTTAGAAGTTGGGGAGCATGCTAGTATGGGTCTGCCTGTTGGTCCCTCCCTACCACACATGTCCACAAACTATTATGCACATCATTTGTATCCATGCCCGCCCCCCCCCCCCCCTTGATTGTCCCTGAAGTTCTAGGGGTTTAACATTTAGACCCTTAAGCTGATGAGATTTTCTGTTTTATAGGGTGGGGCTATGAACAGGGTTGTTACTATCAACTTGTCCTCACAGGGCGGGGCTTATACCAGGGCTCTGAAAAGTGAAAAGTCATTATCCCCGCCCATCCGCCTAAGTGGGGGGCAGTGGATACAAATGACTGGTGCATTAGAGCTAGACTTGCAAGAAAACTCTGCAATTACAGCCCTTGAAGAAGTTTTGGTATATTAGCTCATTAAATAATATAGTTCAGATTCTTAATCTGCTTGATTATAGCTAGACTTTTCTTGAACAAATAAGGAATGCTGTGTACGTAGCTTAACTAATTTTGAACTAATTTTGTGATTTTTAATTTCCTCATCAGGAAAACTCAGAAAATGTATAGATGTAGTCATGAGTAAATTGTTTTGTACATATGCAAAAACAAAGGTGCATATTAGCTGCATTACTGCGGGGGCTAATCAGCACTATTTGCTTTTTCCTGCCTATATAATGAAATTATCCGATACTTTTAAACCTTTGGCTAGCTGCTGTAGCTGAGAAGACCTGTTTGTGACTGACCTGTAAGGTAACCCTGAAAACCTGTTTTCTCATGAGATGTTCATATGCTAGATTTCAGTTTATGTTTTCAATAAATGTGTTAAACATATAGTATTAAATATTAAATATTGTACTGTTACTTGTATGCAATTGTTGTTAACATTATTCTGTTGTTTGTTTGGTTGGTTGGTTGATTTGATTCTTAACGTCCCAACAATTTTTCAGTCATGTTGGGATGGAGCCATCGCTTCCTGGGTATTACCAGTACTTTTGGAGAGTAAATGTGTCTTGCTCAAGGACACAACACAACACCTTTCGCTCAGGAGTCCGACACCATAACCACTATGCCACGGCGCTCTCCATTGTTTGTTTGGGCCTTATTAAGATAGTGCTAGGTAGTTTCAAGTGCTGAGGCTCCTTAGTACTTTTGCATATAACAGGTCAAGGGATAGAATTGCTTGTTACATGTGTGGTAGGAAGATGGGTTATTTTTAGATTTAATGATATTTTATCTATTTTTCCTTTCTTATGTCCTATTTTGAAACATCTGAAAAGCATAAAGTGTAATTTAAGGGTAGTATGCTGTTTTTAGCAAGTCTGTCATTCCATTAATATTTCATGGTTCTTGTTGTATAACTTAAAGAGCTTATGTCCTACTTTTTCATTTGCACAATCCTGCACATTCAGGCAGTATATGATTGTATATATCTGGCTGGAAAAGAGGAGGAAAGGGCCAGTAGGGACAGGAGTTTTGCCACTTTGTAATTCTTACAAGGGTATTTTTGTATTGAAATTGACTGGTATTTCATATATGTAAATGCAAATCCTCTTAAAGCTTTGAGTTTATCCTTTTAATACTTTGTAGGCATGTTACAGATATACTGAACATGTGCTTGAAGAACTTTATGCTGTCAATACTTAGCAGTTATTTACTGGTCTGTTGAAAATGTGCATGAAGAAGTTTGTTAATGTAAAATATTGTTTGACTAACCGACAAGAGTATTGAAGTTAGGTATACATGCATTCTAACCACTGCACATTTCAAATAATGCTTAAAATGCATAGTTTTTAAAAGCCATTTCTTTCCAAGTGTCCATTTATTCTTTCAATACTTTGCAGATATGTATTAAAAATATATATGGAAGATGTGTATGAAGAAGATTGATACAGATCTTTTTTTTTAAAAAATTAATGGAGTTTTTAACACAGTCATTTGCTCAACCACTGCTCATAATTCAAAGAGAATTGCCGGTAATGTTTGCCTTTGTTCAAATTTCATTACGCCCCGTGCCAACCGGGGGGTATAAATAGTTGGATGCTTTCGCTTGTGGCAGGTGGTGAAACCCCACTATACAAGCAACCGTCCGTTATATAGTCCATACAGTTTATCTGATCAAATTTAAATGATCAAATCTTCCGTACAAACAGATCCAACGTGCGAATTTAAATAAATCCCATTTAGAAATTTTAGATATATTTAAGTAGGCACAAACGTGAATTCTATCCTTTCGATCTTTACTATTTTATGATACTAACATGCTTCATTTGTTTGTGTATCGGAGCGGCTGTAGTGTAGTGGATAACACTCCAGACTACCAATCCAGGGATCGCAAGTTCGAACCCCCGCTTCTCCGGTCTTTCGGATGAGATTTTAAACCGAGGTCCCGTCTCCATATGACCTCGTTGTTGGTGGGACGTTAAACCCGAGTTCACTCACTCACTCACTCACTTGTTTGTGTATCATTCTGTGCCCGTGGGTCGCACACGGGACGAAGATTATTACCTCATCTGTGTATAACAAATGTCTTGTATATGTGTCACTTTTCCAAACTCGAGCACGTTGCACTTTAAAATTATTAAGAAATTTGTCTCAACAGAAAAAATAATAAACAATGTTTTCTGTAGCAATTGTCTGCTACGTTTTGTTTGCATATACCTTAAAGTTTCAAATCATTTAACAAATCTTATATGTTGTTACCTCTTCTTACCTATATAGTAACTTTGACAACTTCTTCGTCTCATTGCATATACTCCGGATATGGATCTTCTATTCCGACAACGCCAAAGACGTCTTTTCAGCAAACGGTTCTCTTTTTTCCCTTTGTCTGTGGGGAATAAAATTTACAGACCACTTTACTTCTGTAGTGGACGGGGTGAAATTCCCTGTCAAAACAGGAGCCACCTGTTTGCCGTGGGTGGCGTCTCGTATGCTGGAAAAAGGGATCCTGGTAGTTGAGGGAAGCCCAGGGATCTCCAGCTTTCCAACACACTACTTTGGCCCCGGCTTCAGATAGACGAACGTTTCGGGTTAGGCCCGACCCGTTTTAATCGGCTCAGTCGTGCTAAGCTCTAGAAATACGCTTCTTGATCCTTCACTTCCTTCTTTCTTTATACGTATCTATAATGGTACATACCGGGCTTAAAATATTCCCTTCGTTTCTTTCTATATGGGTATTTTCGATGGGCAGCGGCTGATGGGTTAATTGACGGGCATATTTTTCGGCCTTCAACATTGGAGGTTTAAACCGAGGGATTTGATCGTTGAGTATAATGGTTATGTAGCTTTTGGCGTTGGGAATAGGAGGTCCGTTCCCCTAAAACGACCCCTTGTAGGACTCCGCGGAGGGTGAAGCGCATAACCAATGAATAATATACATCAATCATGGGATCCTCAAATAAGAGAAGATTTCAAATGGACTCTGATGACGACGCGGACCGGCCCTCATATTTCACATTTCAAGGTAATGTTAGTTTCTCTAAATTTCTAGTCATTCAGTCACTTGAAGAGAAGGCGGTCACGACCCTTTCCCCTTTCGTGATTGAAAAGCAAATTGAAAGTTTAATTGGGACACCTAAATCTGTAAAAAAACTAAAAAACAAGACTCTTCTTGTCGAAACATGCCGAAAAGCTAAAAACGGACAATCTTTTGAAAATTTCCACCTTCTTTGGCCTTAAAGTCTCTGTCACGGAGCATACAAGCCTTAATTCTTCTAAAGGCATCATCCGTGACAGGATGCTGAAAGGGGAAAAAGAAAATGAAATCGTTGACTATCTAAGAGAACAGGGCGTGACCGCTTGCAAACGCTTTACCATCAAAAAAGATCATGATACTGTTGAGACGAACACTTTACTACTTACGTTCAACACCGTCACGGTATCAAAATCGCTAAAAATCTTTTACCGAGTTGTTCCGGTTGACGTGTATGTGCCAAACCCTCTGCGGTGTTTCAACTGTCAGAGGTTTGGCCATCACGAAAACAATTGCCCCGTTGATCCCGGATCTGTTTGTGCGACTTGTGGCGCGGGAGGTCATGACCACCATACCTCCACGTGCAAAAATCCGGCCAAATGCGTTAACTGCGGCAAAGATCACGTCTCTCGATCCAGCGTATGTGAAATTTGGAAAAAAGAAAAAGAAATTTTGAAAATTAAGGTCAACAAAAATGTTACCTATTTGGAAGCTAGGAAATTATATGAAAGCCAAACTCAAACATCGGATTTGGACTTCATAAAAATTGTACACTCACTGGCAAGACCCGAAACAAAAACTACTGGTACCCAATTTTTCGAAAAAGATTTTGACATTTTACCTTCCTCTAAAGTTATTTCACCATCTGTAAAACCAACATCTCATCTCAGCCAAGAGCAACTACAGCCCGCTCTGGCTCAGGTTCACAGCCTCGAGCCGCTTCGGCGGCTCGTCCAACTAATTCTCAGTCTAGTTCACAGTCTAATTCACATTCTAGTTCACAATCTAGTTCTTCTGGTTCGCAGTCTGCTAGACAGACTAAGGAACAGCTTAAAGCGGCGGCTAAAGCGCAGAAGGAGAAGGATAAACATCGTTCTCCTTCTGGTCACGGCTCTGGCCGTCGATCACATTCTGGTGGAGGCTCGTCCTCCAATAAACCTGCCATCGGAGGTTCGTCCTCCAATAAGCCCGGCAAAGGATCTCCGGATCCTGTTAAAACGGTCAATAAATATGGCGCTTTGGAGGATGACATGGATACTGCCTAGGAGAAGTATATTCTCCTGATTGGTCTCCTGACACTTTTTTTTTCTCTCCCATTCATTTAAACATGGATAAAAAGTCAATAATACAGTGGAACTGTCGTGGTCTTAAAGCCAATTATAATGAATTATTAATTTTAATGTCTCTTTTATCTCCAAGTGTCATTTGTCTTCAAGAAACCTTTTTAAAGCAATCAGAAAATGTTAGTTTTATAGATTTTAGTATGTTTAACTATATTTGTCCTGATGGTCAAAGAGCATCAGGAGGAACTTCGATTCGCGTAAAATCTAACATTCCACATAGTCAATTTAATTTGAATACAAACTTACAAGCAGTTGCCGTCAATGTTACTTTATCCAATAAAGTAACGATATGCTCTATCTATATTCCGCCAAATGATGTACTTTCTAAAAATTCCTTGGTCAATCTAGTAGACCAATTGCCGCAGCCATTTATGTTAGTTGGTGACTTCAATGGTCACATTAAAACCTGGGGTTGTTTGAATACAAATGACAGAGGAGAAATTATTGAAGATGTAATTGCTGAAAATGATTTGTGTATACTTAATGAAAAACAGCCTACATATCTTCACCCTCCCACGGGAAATTATTTTGCAATAGATTTGTCTATTTGTCATCCTAATATATATTTAGATTTTGACTGGTCAGTTTGTGATGACCTGCATGGAAGCGATCACTTCCCAATCATAATTAAAGAAATAGATTCATCTGATGAAGAACAGCATTCTCGATGGAATTTGAAAAAAGCAAATTGGGAAATGTTTGTAACATCATGTCAGGAGCGGCTTAGCTCTGAAAAGTTCAAAAGAGCAGAAGATATGTCTGCTTTTACATCAGCATTACATGCAATTTCGGAAGAAAGTATTCCGAAATCCTCGACAAGTTCAAAAAGGCGTAATCCATGGTTTACTAATGAATGTAAAACTGCAATAAACAAACGCAAATCGTCTTTACGAAAATTTAATAAAAATCCGTCTCGTGAAAATCATGTACATTCAAAAGTAACTCGTGCCAAAGCACGAAGAACTATTAAAGAAGCCAAACGTTCATCATGGCAACAATATGTCAATAAATTAAATCCTAAAACGCCAGTAAAAAAGATATGGGAAATGATACGAAAAATCAGTGGAAAAAAAACAAGAAATCTGAATGCGTTCATATTAAATCTTCCAACGGTAACAAATGTTTTTCCACTGCAGAGATTTCCAATGCATTAGGCGAAAACTTTCAGAAAAATTCTTCAAGTTCAAATTACAGTCAACGATTTCAAGAACTGAAAACTGAAAAAGAATCAGAAAATTTAAATTTTCAGTCATTAAATAACGAAAAATATAATCTTCCCTTCAGCATATCAGAATTAAAGGAGTCTCTTGATAAATGTAAAGATACGGCCGCAGGGCCGGACGATATTCACTATCAAATCCTTAAACATTTACCGCCTGATGCGTTGGAGACCTTACTTAATATGTTGAATGATATTTGGCATACTGGAAAATTTCCAGAAGACTGGCATAAAGCAGTCATCATTCCTATTCCCAAACCGGGAAAGGATATGACGGAAGCTACAAATTACCGACCGATAGCGTTAACAAGTTGCATATGTAAAACAATGGAGAGAATGATTAACGATAGGCTCGTTTGGTTCCTGGAGTCAAATAACTTGATTTCCAGAAATCAAGCGGGCTTTCGTAAGAATCACAGTACTGTAGATCATTTAGTACGATTAGAAACTTTTATTCGTGATGCATTTGTGAAAAAAGAACATGTCGTCGCAATATTTTTTGATCTGGAGAAAGCGTACGACACGACGTGGAAATATGGCATCATGAAAGATTTACATAATATTGGCCTTCGAGGCCGACTTCCAAACTTTATTTCGAAAATCTTATCTGACAGATCCTTTAATGTTAGAATAGGGTCTACATTGTCTGACACTTTTAAACAAGAACAGGGTGTTCCTCAGGGAAGTAGTTTATCACCTACTTTATTTAATATAAAAATCAATAACATTGTTAAATGTGTTAACGATACCGATTCTTCATTATATGTTGACGACTTTGGCATCTTTTACAAATCGAAAAATATGGAAAACATAGAATTCAGACTCCAAAGATGCCTGAATAAAGTGGAAACTTGGGCCACAGAAAACGGTTTTAAATTTTCGAAAACTAAAACCCAGTGTGTTCATTTCTGCCAACTGAGGGGTTTACACCCAGATCCAGTTCTTAAAATTTATGGATCGCCTATTCCAGTTGTAAATGAGGCCAAATTTTTAGGCCTTCTGTTTGATAAGAAACTCACTTTTATTCCTCACATAAAAGCTTTAAAAGCTAAATGTTTAAAAGCTTTAGATGTTTTAAAAGTTCTCTCCAATACAAATTGGGGAGGAGATCGTACTGTTCTTCTTAATCTGTATAGATCTCTAGTAAGATCTAAACTGGATTATGGTTCAGTCGTATATGGTTCGGCACGAAAATCATACCTTAAATGTCTTGACACCATTCATCATCAGGGGTTACGTCTTGCTCTTGGAGCATTTCGAACATCTCCCGTAGAAAGTCTTTACGCAGAGTCGAATGAACCGTCTCTATATTTCAGAAGAGAGAAATTATCACTACAATATGTATCAAAACTAGCTGCAAACCCAAAGAATTCTGCTTACGATTGTGTTTTTAACCCTCGGTATGAAATATTTTATAACAACAAACCGAGATCTATTAAGCCCTTGGGTTTACGTATTAAACCTTTGCTAGTAGACTCTCATATTGACATTAAAAACATCCAGAAATTTTCTTTACCGGTCCAAGAGCCATGGACATTAAAACCTCCTAACGTTATTTTATCATTACACAAGAATAAAAATCACAGACGAACCCTGACCTTATTCAATCAGAATTCTTGCAAGTAAAATCTAATTTTCCGAACCATACCACAATCTATACGGATGGTTCAAAACAAGAAGATAAAGTTGCATGTTCGGTTGTTAGTCCCCTATTCACAGATACTATACGATTACCAAATGGCAGCTCTATATTTACAGCTGAAGCTAAAGCCATAGATTTGGCCCTCAATCAAATTTCAGTTCAAGAAAACAATCAGTTTATTATATTCTCAGACTCACTTTCTGTTTTATCATCACTTAAAAGCGTCAATCACCCCAATCCTTTAATACAACAATTACTTCGTAAATATTTTCAGTTACCATCCAAAGAAAATAATCTTTTGTTGGGTTCCAAGTCACGTCAATATTCGTGGAAATGACCTGGCCGATAAAGAGGCCAAGGCGGCTTTAAATTTACCAGAAAGTACCTTCCGAATTCCGCACTCAGATTTTAAATCTCAAATTAATACATATATCAAATCAAAATGTCAAACTAATTGGGATAATCAAATTCATAACAAACTCCGACAAATTAAACCAGATTTTCACAGCAAGGACAATATACTATCAAATAGAAAAGAACAGACTGTCATTACCAGATGCCGAATAGGGCATACCAGAATTACACATTCGTTTTTATTAAATAATGAGGTTGCACCATTTTGCATACCATGCAATGAAGTCATTACAATCAAACATCTTCTTGTGTCATGCATTGACTTTAACCATATTCGTTCAAAATATTACAACATTAAAACCATAACCGAGCTTTTTGGCAAAATTTCTTCTATCCAAATTATTAATTTTTTAAAGGAAGCTGGACTTTTTAACAAGATTTAGTCTTTTATTGTACATAACATTTTTATCATTTGGACGTAACATAATACTTTAAACATTTGATCGTTTTTGAATTTGTCTTATAGAAATGTTTTAAATTGCTGACGTTTAGACGCTATATGCCTTTACCAGGGTTGAGCGTCTATAAATAACTTAAACATTCATTCATTCAAATTTCATTAAGTATATGAGTAAACTTTTAGAAGCAACTGATGATGTTGTATGATTACACCATATGCCTTGCTTGCAGTTCATTCCTTGTTTTATTGTTCAATTTGTAGTTCAGGTTAAGTGAAAATTTAATGAAAAAGTGTGTAATTATAGTTTGGCTACTGCTTTCAAAATAGATATTAAATTATTAAGTTGAAGTACACATTTAAATATGAAAAAGTTGAAGGATATTTTAGCTTAATCTGTTTTATCACATTCAAGAAAGTAGATGCTAACTCAATCTGTTTTATCACATGCTTTTTCAAAAAAAGTTGCTATAAAAACTCCATCCGTTGAATCCATTTTCAAAAACATATATTTTAATATGTATTAAAGTAAACTTTTGCTGTAATCACCCTAAAATTCAAATAAAGAGGTATATCCATGGAGAAATTTGTCCAAAAGGTACAGATGGAATGACAAACAGTGTAGACCCTGATCAGACAGCTCCTAGAGGAGCTGTCTGATCTGGGTCTGCACTGTTTGCCAAGGTCTGTCTGTCCGAAAACTTAGGGTCATTATTAATTGAAGGGAGTGTAAATTAACATTATGAGTCAATGCTTGAATTGCAGTACCAAGCCAAATATCTTAAAATCATGAGTACCAAACCCTTTAGTACATGAACTTAGAATGTGTTTTGCTCACTACAATTCTCTTGGGTTGGAAGGCCTTTCTGTGGTAAAATTCTCAGCTCAAATGCTATTAACACTGATACATGTATATATGTGTCAAGGCTATTGCTTTAATGCTGATATAAATTTGCTGTGAAAGTTAACCAACATCATTGGTACAAATGTCTATGATGACATTCTTCTAAATAAAGCTACAAGTTCTACAGACGTGACATTGCCAACCTCAAATAGATCAGTCAGAGAATATTTGATGAAACATAGCCATATGCTCCTTCAAGGAAAACAGTTTGTTACAATATGACAGATACAACTGCACACCTCAGAACTTGCAGTATTCACAGTGTCATTCTCCTTACAACTTAGACAGGAGTTTTCATCATCACAGATACAGTCAATGTCAAATTCCAAAGCTCATATTTTCATCAAAGCCAGATACAAGGAGCATTCAATTCATCAATGAATTATTGTTTGATGATTTCTTTTTTTAGTCATGTGAATGACACTACTGCCAAAGTGGTCACGATTTAATCTTTGAGTACTCAACAATATATACATCATGAAAGATACAAATGGCTGACTTTTGTCTAGATGAACTACATTAGACTTTTAATAAAGGCCAAACTGTCTTCAAGACTCTTTAGAGTATTCCACAGGGTGAGCATTACACTTGATAACACTTTGATAACACTAAAATACATTGGTGCATCCTGTGTCTATACGTTGAGAAACTCTTATCATTACGACTGAAATTTTATGTTTAACAAACTTTGACATTAAGTTATAAAGCTGTATGTTATCAGAAGATATTGAGCCAGCAATTTTAAGCACACAAGCAAGAAAAATTATGTTTACAAACTTTTGCTACAGAGGGTTAAGACATTTGGAGTGGTACTGTACTTTAACAATTGATGCATGTCTTTCATTTAACACATACACTGTTTTATTGCACGAGATAATAGTTCATCCATAAGCCGTTTTCTTTCCTAGTGAAGCCACCCTGTTATTCAGGATTCTCTGAATTTGTGTCTTCAGATTCATGTTTCTGTTGTGAAATTCAGTGTATAGATGTGTGTTTTCTGTTAAGAAGCATTTTAGTTTCTGCAATTGTTTTCACTTTAATACATTTGATATTGAAAGAGTATTTAATAAACATTAACAAATTAACACTTCTTTTAGCTGAAAACCCTTTGTGCTATTCATTGGTTAAAATACCCTCAATGCCAAATAAAATTGATGGTAAGCAATGAACAGGAACTGATGCAATCAGATCCAAAGTCCCAACCGGGAAATCAAACTGGAAATTAACTAAAACAAATAGACATAATAAAAAGATTACATGGGGAGCATGATGGCTCTATGGTAGAGCGGAGGACACCGCAGCAGCAGGTAGGGGGTTCGAAACCTACCTCTGCGGGTTTGTGTCCTTGGGCAAGACACTTTACTCCCTGAAAGTACTGGTAATACCCAGAAAGTGGTGGTTCTGTCCCGACATGACTAAAAAATTGTTGACAGGTATGTTAAACCTCAACAAAAGCAAACAAACAAAGAAGACATACCATATATCAAAGGAGCAGCTCATTAGTAGCCTCCATGGTGTAGTGGTAAAGCTACTCGCCTTGTAAAACAGGGGTTATGGGTTTGATCCTGGACTTTTCCAGTCTTTTGGATGAGACTTTAAACTGAGGTTCAGTTTCTGTACGACCTAAGCTATTGGTGGGACGTAAAACCCTAACACAACAACAAATGATCAACTCTTTCCCAAATCATGGCAACTCAGCTACCTTAACCTTACTAGTCTTATGAGCCACATCAAGACAAAACCTGTCTTCGGCATTTCCGACCTGGTCCGACACAAACCAGACTGTACAGCCAGAGAAGATGGTTAAGAGGCTTGAAATTTTTTATTAAGCAAGTAGATGGGATTGGTCCGACACAAACCAGACTGTACAGCCAGAGAAGATGGTTAAGAGGCTTGAAATTTTTTATTAAGCAAGTAGATGGGATTGTACTATGTAGCAAAAATAAAGGTGTTGATCGGCTGCGCAGTAACTGCACAGCTGACCAACACCTTTATTTTTTTCGTATGCAAAAAAGCATGTTCTCATGAAGTGGCTCATATCATCTAGAGACATAGAAGGCAAAAAGAAGCAATACAAAGAGGCAAATGAGAAGTATCATTTGGGAACGGTCAATAACACAAGGTTCAAAGGATTTAATAAGGGTGATCAAAAGGTTATGATTAGGGACCAATAGATTATACATCACAACCTCTTATTATAGCCACGCTTTGGAAAATTGGAGCTATACTGGATTTGCCCTGTCCTTCCATAATTCCGTTATTCTACGGTTCCGTAATTCTGTGGTTCTGTTTCCATTTCTTTTCCGCTTAATATTTTGAGAAACAATGGACAGAACTTTCCCAAATTTTGTATGCATAACAGTATTGCCTTTTTTTGCAAGTTTGAACCACTTACAGCCCTACATTGTTTTAACTCGCCAGGCATAGGCTGACAATGTGAGTCGAAAGTATGAAATTGATCCAGGGTCTGTCTTTTCATCCCATATTTGGCCTATGACTAATCTTGATGGCTCTCAGGTAAGTGATCGTTGCCCTTCGGGCTACTCGTGATAGAAAAAGTAATGCAGACATTGTAAAGACGCCAAGTGCATCTAATTGCAGCAATGTTCAGATAGTTGTTTAAAATGAAATTCGTTTCAGAAGTTGGCAATATTGTCCTCTATAACTTGTATCATATCCCGGGTATCATATACATATTTTCACTGGATTACCATTTTATAAGTTATCGCAAAAATAGTTCTAAAACATAGAATCTGTATATTAGAACCTCTTAACCAAGATGCAACCGTTGTGACAGAGACGATTGGTAAAGCCAGACCATACCAATATATGCCTGTGGCGACAGCTAAACCACATTCGTGTGCTCCCAATGGGGGCGGATGAGTGTTTTGAAGAGAGGAAGAAACATATCTTTATCCATATATGTGAATGTTCTTTTAATTAGCCCCAGCATTCTATTAGCTTTATTAGCACAGTTCAATATGTCTAAATGTAGAGGTAAAGGTTTCCCATAGCCCAATAGCCGTAGGGGCAGTGGGGGTTAGAGACCCACTGTATCTTGGGCACAGCTGATGAAAGGCGGAGCACATCTCTCTCCTTTCGCTGCCTTATCTGCCCATCTCTCTCCTTTCGCTGCCTTATCCTTCCCTAATTCGAAAAAGGTACCCATTTACTGCTGGGTGGACAGAGAGAGTTTTCCTGTCGTCAGATGGCGACGCTGAGCCTCGAACTCACGACCTTCCAGCAACTTTCTGCACAATAACCGAGCCACTCTAACCACTCGGCCACCCTGCCTCTCTAGATCTAAAATTCCTGAAAATAACAAAATTTCAAGTTCACTTGAAAAGTTGAAGCATAAACTTTCAAATTCACTTAAAAATTGAAGCATAAATTGAGCCGCCATTTTTGACAAAAGGGCAGCTGTGTGACTTTAGACAATTTTTCCTGCATGTTTTTAATAGGGGTTATGCTTGCGCTATGATAGTACATGCACAGGTTGACCTTAGCTTAAGTTGAAGCAATTTGACATTTTGTCTTCACAATAAAGGCACAATTTGACATTTGCATGAAGAAGTTTGTTGCCGAAAATATTATTGATAAAATGGCAGCTATGTCAACTTACACAGTCATTTGTATGGCCTTTGTATTCTGACATCATATACTTTATTGACCATTAATGTGCGGGGGGGGGGGGTATCTAATAAGCATTGCTTATTGCCTTTTTAGCTCACCTGAGCACGAAGTGCTCAAGGTGAGCTATTGTGATCGGTCTTCGTCCGTCGTCCGTCGTTCGTCCGTCGTCAACTTTTGCTTTAAACGACTTCTTCTCCAAAACTGCTGGACGGATTTTGAAATAATTTCACAGAAATGTTCCTTGGGGGACTCTTTACCAAAATTGCTAAAACGGTTCCGCTCCACTGAACAATATGGCCGCCAGAGCTAAAAATAGAAATACCTTTAAACGACTTCTCCTCCAAAACTGCTGGGCAGATTTTGAAATAATTTCATAAAAATGTTCCTTAGGAGGCCTTTTACCCATATTGCTCAAACGGTTCCGCTCCGCTGAACAATATGGCCGCCAGAGCTAAAAATAGAAAAACCTTTAAACGACTTCACCTCCAAAAGTGCTGGACGGATTTTGAAATAATTTCACAGAAATGTTCCTTAGGAGGCCCTTAACCAAAATTGCTCAAACGGTTTCGCTCCGCTGAACAATATGGCCGCCAGAGCTAAAAATAGAAAAACCTTTAAACGACTTCTCCTCCAAAACTACTGGGCAGATTTTGATGTATTTTCACAGAAATGTTCTTAGGAGACTCTCTACCAAAATTGCTAAAACGAGTCAGCTCGGCTGAACAAAATGGCCGCCAGAGCTAAAAATAGAAAAACCTTTAAACCACTTCGCCTCCAAAACTGCTTGGCAGATTTTGAAATAATTTCACAGAAATGTTTCTACGGAGGCCCTTAACCGAAATTTCTCAAATGGTTCCGCTCCGCTGAACAATTTGGCCGCCAGAGCTAAAAATAGAAAAACCTTTAAACAACTTCTCCTCCAAAACTACTGGGCAGATTTTAAAATAATTTCACAGAAATGTTTCTTAGGACACCCTCTACCAAAATTGCTAAAACGGTTTCACTTCACTGAACAAAATGGCCGCCAGAGCTAAAAATAGAAAAACCTTTAAACGACTTTGCCTCCAAAACTGCTGGGCAGATTTTGAAATAATTTCACAGAACTGTTCCTTAAGCCACCCTCTACCGAAATTCCCAAAACGGTTCCGCTCCGCTGAATAAAATGGCCGCCAGAGTTAAAAATAGAAAAAACCTTGAAACGACTTCGCCTCCAAAACTTCATGGTAGATTTTGAAATAATTTCACAGAAATGTTTCCTAGGAGTCCTGCTACCGAAATTGCTCTACCGGTTCCCCTCGGCTGAACAATATGGCCGCCAGAGCTAAAAATAGAAAAACCTTTAAACGACTTCTCCTCCAAAACTGCTGGGAAGATTTTGAAATAATTTCACAGAAATGTTTCTTAGGAGACCCTCTACCACAATTGCTAAAATGGTTCAGCTCTGCTGAACAAAATGGCCACCAGAGCTAAATATAGAAAAACCTTTAAACGACACATCCTCTAAAGCCAATGGCTCGATTTCAAAATAATTTCACAGAAGTGTTTGACTTATGGTTCTAAACAAAAATTGCTGAAACGGTTCCACTCTGCTGTACAAAATGGCCGCCAGAGCTAAAAATTGAAATAAATCTTAGAATGAATCAGAGGGCACAGTTACGATCCAATCATCATGAAACATGGCCAGAAAGTTTATCTGAATGAAATCTAGACCAACTTTGATACTGGGTCATGTGGGGTCAAAAACTTGGTCACTAGATCAAATCTTAGAAAAACGTTATGTACACTCTTTAGGGCACAGTTATGATATAATCTACATGAAACTTAGTCAGAATATTTATTTTTATGAAATCTAGACCTGATTTGAAACTGGGCCATGTCAGGTCAAAAACTAGGTCACTAGGTCAGTTCTTAGAAAAACCATGTGAATGCTTTAGAGGACACAGTTTTGTTCTAATCTTCATGAGACTTAGTCAAAATGTTTTTTCTCCTACAAATCTGGACCAAGGGTGCAACTTGGTCATGTCGGGTCAAAAACTAGGTCAAACCTTAGAAAAGCATTGTTTACGCTCTAGAGGGCACAGTTTTGATCCGATATTCATGAACTTTTGCAGAATGTTTATATCCAAGAAATCTAGACCAGGTTTGAAACTGGGTCATGTGGTGTCAAAAACAAGGTCATTAGGTTAAATCTTATAACAACCTAAGGTACACAATAAAGGGTTCATTTTCCATTGAATCTTTGTGAAACTCCGTCTGTTGGACGTATGGATGTTTCTGAGGTTAAGTTAACAGGATACTCAGGTGAGCGATCCAGAGCCATCATGGCCCTCTTGTTAGCTCATCTGAACCAGCTCATAAATATAGGCCGGCTCCGTCGTCCAATCGTCATCCGTCCTTCATAGACGTCGTTGTCCGTCCGTCAACATTTACATATGAGCCGCGACACGAGAAAACCAACAACGTGGTTGTGCGCGCCGCGCAGACTCAGATCAGCCTGGGCATCCGCCCAGTCTGATCAGAGTCTTCGCTGTCCGCATGAAGGTAGCTTAGACCCTTAGCTACCCTTTAAGCGCTTAGGAAAGACTCTGCGCAGACTAGGCGGATGCCGAGGCTGATCTGAGTCGGCACTGGGCGCACAACCACTTTGTTGGTTTACTCTTGTGTCGCGACTTAATGACTCCTCCTCTGAAGCCGCAGAGTCGATTGAAACCAAGTTTCATTTGGAACCTCCAGAGATTGGGAGAAGCTTGTTCAAACACTCCTCGACGCATAACCGACATGGCCGCCTACATGGTACATGTAAAATGCATGTTTTAAAATCTTTACCAGAACTAAAAGAAACGTTCTAGTTCAAAGTATACTGTACCACCGATGTCACAGGAGCAGCAGTAGTGTAGTGGATAACACGCTGGAGTACCAATCCAGGGATCGCAAGATCGAACCTCCGCTTCTCCGGTCTTTCGGACGAGACTTTAAAGGTAGGTTCCTGGACTAGCGATTACAATTATGTTCACAAAATAATTTCGTCTTTTCTGGACAGTATTGATTTCTCTTAACCCTTTCACTGCCAGACGTCATTTCAGGCCGCGGAGACGTCGGACTAATTACGCTTGTTTATGTTTATTTTACCAAAATAACGTTGCGTGTCTGCCGTAACGTCACTTGTGTAAGCGCGCAAATACTGTGGGCTGATAGAAAAGTTAGTACAAAAATGTTGTAGGTATAAAACATGTAGGTATAAAGGGCATGTCCAACATCACTGCAAAAAGTACGACATAATAGTACCGAAAGCACGTACAGCGCTTTACGATGGCTCCTTTTTCTGTTCAGCGCCAAAGTTATGGAATGCGCTTCCTCAAACAGTCAAAACTACGGGTTCTCTGTCAACTTTAAAGCAGTCTCTTAAAACATCATTTTAAGTCGTGATTGTTGAACAAGATGTTAATTGTGAACCTTGTTGCTACTGAGAGTATACACTTGCTGCTGAGGTTTCTTTTAGAAATGATAAATCTAACAGTTTATAATTTTATGTTCAAATCGTTTTATGCGCTCGTAATGTCTTAACAACGTAAGTCGCATTGTTATGCTTGACAATGCGTCTACGATGAAATTAAGTGCCAAATAAATATCAAACTTTTAAAGATCTTAGCATTAACTTGGTAAAACAAGAGAAACCATCACTAGATATTCTTCTTTGTAGAATGTTTTATTCTTGTCTCATTGTATATATGTATATATTTGTGTTTTATTTTATTTAAGAGGACCACAAGGTAGAATGGTTATTTATAGCTAATTGTGTCACCTCTATAAACATTGTATAAATAAAAATAAAAAAATAATGAAACGTTTATTATTATGATTTTCTTTTACCGCACAGAGAAGCGCATCGTAGACTGGTTTGAGGCGCTTGGCTATTGAGCAAAATGCGGGTTCGAACCTTCGTTGGTCTAGCCAGGCCTGACAAACTCTTTTATCTCAGCAGTAAAATTTGAGCAAATAGGCACGTTATTTCGAAACAGGGAAGGACAAAGGCAGCGAAAGGAGAGAGATGGCTCCGCTTTTCATAGTTTGTTCGGTGTGCATCTGACACCATCTCTACGATCACTAGGCTACAGAAAACGTTGTTTATGTTTCCAGGCATTTGCATCATCAAACTTGCGTGTTGCTTCTAAATCCGTCGCCAAATGGTTAAACATTGTTACAAAGCATCTGCTCTTATCTGGATAGACAGATGACTTGCGATTTCATCTACTTTTAACAGTACTTCAGTCATTGCAGGACGATGTGAGAGTGATAATGAAAGGATGTGTGCACTGGAACCCCGTTTGCGGTTTGAAAGAATTCCGCCTTTGGTCGGATTTGGGACCGCTTGATTCTACATCAGCAAGCCAGGGCTTAATCTATTGAGCTTCCGGGTCTCCATATCTGGTCCTATATAGACCGTGTGGCGTAGTGCACGAAACCATATATATCGAACCATCGGGTGAATTATCAAATTTGGATCTCTCTCTCTCTCTCCCTCTCTCTCTCTCTCTCTCTGAGAGCGAGAGAGAGAGAGATCCACCTCACGATGGGTAAGGACATGGGAGTATCCGTCGCTCTGTCTCTGAAAAGCAGCAGACTGTGGGCTGTCTGTCTCTAGCTGGGTACGAGTATATATTGAATCCATTTTATCAGCAGCTGATCCTCCCAGCTATGAAATCATGCCATTCTTGTAACATTTTTTCCGAGATCACAAGACTACATTTACAATTTATATTTTTCTTAGATCTGCTGACATCGTCAGTGAATTATCGTTTTGCACAACAAGTAAATGGACAGTTAGCGACACATTTTGTTGGCATGACATTTCTTAACAGTTTGTCAGATTTCAATAAAAAAGACAAGTCAAGAGAGAAAAAAATAAATGAAAATAAATAAATAAATAAATAAATAATACATCAAGACATATTTTCTGTTATCTCATACGATGTTATTATTTTTTTGTTATTTATTTACTTAGTTAATCTTTTTTTGTTATTTTTTATTCTTTTATATTTCTATTTGTTCATTCTTTGTGCCAGTTACAGCTCAGAAAGTAACGTTTGGAAACAAAGAAATAAGGGAACTATTTCATAACAGATATTTTTATTCTAACTCCTGATAAAACTTTGAAATTATTTCCGTTACTATCTTCTTTATTGGAACAGATTTTTCCTTTGAGATCATAGGCCCCAATATTAGAAACGGCTCTTTATTCAGGGCACCATAGAGGAAGTTTCAAAAGAGCTGTTACCCTTTGTAAAAAATCGTGGAAGACATGGGATTTATGTGTATGGCTACTTGTATACCACTAGGGTTTGTCGGCTATTTTAGGTAATTTTAGCAGAATAATTTATGCGCCTGCCCCCACCCCATTTCCAAACCCTCTCCGTTGTATAACCCCATTTTTATGAGTATTTTGTGGAGTGGGAAGTAGTGGATAGGGCAATTCTTTCAGATTTTTTTTTCAATAGAGAACATTAAAAAAATCATTTAGTCAAAAGATTAGTTCTATCCATCCAATATGCGAATGGGAGCAGATTCTTTTATTTTAGAGTGACCTCCCTTGGACACGTATGCATTCAGCAATATATCCTAAGCGAAGGAGTAAGAAAGGATTTTATAATTGGGTGTGGGTTGGAGGGGGTGGTGGAAGTGGCAAAATATTGAGAATTGCACACATGTGAAGTGCGTTCGATCGAGCAAAGTCCGGTAGTCTTCCAGAAGGGTCCAGAGCAGATTATTGCACCCCCCGCCTTCTCCGTCATCCCCACCCCCACCTACACACACACACATAACCCCTGTATTGCTCCTTGTCGAAATGTTGATCTGTTAATGGCTTGCGGTGGAAGGGTGACTTGCGATATTACGTCCTTTTTAACAGTACTTCGTTCATATTAGAGAGGTGCGGTAGTCGAGTGGTTAGAGTGGCTCGGCTATTGTGCAAAAAGTCACCGGAAGGTCGTGAGTTCGCGTCTAACCGTCGCCATCCGACGACTGGAAAACTCTCTCTGTCAACCCAGCAGTAAATGGGTACCTTTTTCGAATTAGGGAAGGATAAGGCAGCGAAAGGAGAGAGATGGACTCCACCTTTCACCAGCTGTGCCCAAGATACAGTGGGTCTCTAACCCCCACTGCCCCTACGGCTATTAGGCTATGGGAAACCTTTACCTTTACCTCATTCATATCAAGACGATGGATGGCTGATTATGATAGGCTGTGTGCAATGGAACCCCGTTTATAATTGAAAAGATTCCCGCCTACAGCGGGGCTCGAACCCGGAACCGCTAGATCAGCAGGGCCTTACAGCGTGCGTCCACAAATAGTATCACTTTTCCGAAAACAGACTGAGTGGAACTTTGGCATGACCGCATTCATTTTGATACTGAAATCCGGTGCAAATTTGCAAAACGAATTTACAAATAAATGAAATAGATAAATATGAATAAAAGATATGTTTTTTCCCTTAAGCCTTGTAGTCGTGCCGCAGGTGGCGTTAAAGACCCGCAGTATGTTAGGTACAGAAGTCAATAGACGGAGCCCTGTCCTACCGATGTCTTTTACCTTCTCTGATACGAAATAAGTATATTTACTGCTAGGTTGATCAGCCACTGGCCCGATGGGAAAGTGATTCCGTAAATATATTTACTGCTAGGTTGATCAGCCTTTGGCCCAATAGGAAAGTGATTCCGTAAATATATTTACTGCTAGGTTGATCAGCCTTTGGCCCGATGGAAAGTGATTCCGTAAATGTATTGACTTCTAGGTTGATCAGCCGTTGGCTCGATGGAAAATGATTCCGTAAATATATTTACTGCTAGGTTGATCAGCCGTTGGCCCGATGGAAAGTGATTCCGTAAATATATTTACTGCTAGGTTGATCAGCCGTTGGCCCGATGGAAAGTGATTCCGTAAATATATTTACTGCTAGGTTGATCAGCCGTTGGCCCGATGGAAAGTGATTCCGCGACCTCCTGCGCCATAGCAGATAACTCTAACCACTGAATTAAAGCCCCTTTCTAGCCTGCTAATGTTAACTAGCGAAGACTCACAGAATGACTCGGGGGTGGGGGCGGCGGGGAGGGGGGGGGGGCAGTAGATACATGGTAGGAAGCAATTCTTGGAGCCCCTTGAGGAGCTTTGCGACGAGAAATTGACTAGTGGCAGCTAGCAAGGACTCACTGATTGTTTCATGCGAGTTCTTATAATAATCATATGTGTGCGAGCTTACATACTTTGGAGCCTGTGCCTGAGAAAATAAAAGTAGGATGATTTGTTTCTTCAAAATATGGTGCAGGGTGTCGATAATGATAATAAACATAATAATAACAATAACAATATTTATCAATATTCATTTTGACGTTTATACAGCTGAAAGAAACGGTGATTGTCAGGCTAATGTTTCGCCAAAAGCTGACAAATGCGGAACTTACCTATTTATATTCACTTTTACCAGCAGGTAAGGTTTTACCGAATTTTATTAGCATATGAAAATACAAATGTATGGATAAAAGTTTGATCTTATCTACAGGGGTGGCTGTCCCGAAAGAAGCAACCTTCATATGAACACCAGCGAAGAGTACTTTTCAAACAGCCCGGCCTGATCTATGGCGGGACGTTTCGCGTCATTACTGGCGCCAAACTTCCCGGACGTTACGTCATCAAAACAGTAAAATTTTTAAAAGCATTATTTTCGGTTTTAACGCAATAAAATGAATAACCGAGACAAAGGTAACATTTTCATAGACATTCTCTACCAGATTTCCTGAAAATCATTGCCATTTATTGTAGGGTAACTCGCCCTTAAGTCGAACTTGCCCTTAACATGTTCTGTGCCAAATGGTCCATTTCTAGTGTGAGTGATTCGGTTCCAAAATTCCGTAAAAATAATTGAAAACATAATGTCTTTTTATAAAATAGTCTGTCGTTTCATAAATATATAAATTGTTGCTTTTACAGACGCCAAAATCGACTTTTGAAGGGTTGTTATTTTTGATTACGTCATGTGAGGAGAGTAAAATGAAACGTTTGGCGCCACTAACGTCACGTAACGTCGCGCCAAACGCGGGGGATGTTCAAACGTTTACACTGGAACGGTGTAATTGTTTTAATGACATTGTTTCGCCGTTTCATTTATTTATCCTTTATGTTGTCTGGTAAAATTTCTAAATTCTTCTAAAACCAAGACAAACTTGTCATAGCGACAAGAATCTTAGCTGAGTTTGGCTTCCATTCTTTTGAACGGTTTCGTTTTTAGCGGGTTCTTGCTGCATCAAACATCTCTTTCCTGATGCCCTTGTCTGTCGCTTTTCTCGAGACACAGGGGCTGAGGTGGCTCGATGGGGGACGCCTGCGCTCGCGAGTTAATACGAGGCGTCTCTTACCTGATGTCTGCAGCTAATGTGTCCCGCGGAATGCGACAATAGGGGGATGCTCGTTGCCTGCCGAGACCTGCCCATCATCTCTTTTCTCTCAAACTTTTGGGGTTTAGCGACACTGGAGAAGTTAAATACAGAAACGCGCGTCTATCGCACTAAAATTGGTATGGATACGTTATATTATGAGCATTTTCAGAAGAAAAAAAACTGATGAAAATTTTTCAGGACAGACATGACAAGACATATCTTGATCTTTTGTTTTTGGATATTCTCCCCAAAACAAAACCAAAAAAGAAATAAATACAAATAAAGATATTTGATGAAAAGAAGGAAGACACATTCTTTTTATATCGGGCGGTATTTTTTTTTTCGTTCAAATATTTTTTTTATTTCTGTTTTAACATCGGACAGCCCTCCTATGACATGCAAGGGAGCAAAGTCTAGACATGTAACCGCCGGGGTAAATCCACTAAAAGAGTGAAGAAACTGCGTAGTAGCACTTCTACAGGTGTGAGCCAATTTGACATATACGAGTTATAAGGGAAAGTTTCATTATCACTTAATAACTTCTTTTTTTCTTAACATATTTTTACATCACAAACGGTATCAGAACGTTAAATTCTTCATCTTAAATATTGTGTTTTAATTTTGATTCTAGCACAAGTACAAAATGGTCTTTTTGGGGTGATTTTCTAGAGGTACATAATTAATTAAAACAAATAACAAAATCTCCGTAAAACCAGTGGGGCACATGAATTTAACGACTAATTTCGAATCAAATTAATACAAAATGTTATGCATCACAAATAGATCAGATTAGAAGAAAGAGTATATTTTCATCTGGTATAAATTTTATTTGTCTAGCTGTATGATAAAATGGTCTTTTTTCAATATTTGTTAAAATTTTAGTTGATTATTTTTTTGTCGGTTGTTTCCGTGCGTTTCCGTAAAATGCGACGCTAGGACACGACTCCGGCTTTCAGGTAATAGCTCCAGGCGGAGATTTAATACCACGATAAGATATGATAGAAAGTTGTTAAAGTGGATGAATTATTCAAAATGTACTGTGTCTAAATTTTGCTTGAACTGAAAGATAAAAGTAAATTTATTTAGTTTTTATTTTACTTTTCTGGTCCAGAGCTGCACTAGAGAACGTTTTTGGTTTCTGGTGTTATAATATAAACGAAACCGTGCTAGTGAAATACAATTATAATTGATGCAGATATTCTTTGGTCTTATTAGCAATCATATGAAGAGCATAGGTCGGCTAACTTCTTTAATTGGCGAAATAATTGGTATCACTGGTGCCGAATCGAAAGACACGATATAAATTATCTTATGATTGTATAATGCCAATTAGTAAAGTCGGTATGTTTAGAAATTAAACGTTTGCTCAATTGTTGCTCATTTATGTAATTATTAATGTGAGGCAAAAAGCCACACTATCTGCATAATCGTTATGCAGTTGACTCTAAGACCCAAACAAAAATAGATTACAAATTACTAAATGAGGGTGAATTCCGGACACTAAAGATGAAAATTCTATCTGCCAAGGATGGGAGGACGATAATGACAGGTTGTGTAATGGAAACCGTTTACGTCTGAGAAGGTTTCCGCCTTCGGAAATCGAACTTGGGACCGCTAGATCAGCGGGTCAGCGTTTAGCCTACTGAGCTACAGGGTCACCTCGTAGATAAAACTTTGGCGGTCTCTAGCGATTTAATATAATTTTGTTAGTAGGAAACAGAACACTTTATTTTTCTACAGCATTTAAGTTATGTTTATTTGTTGATTTTTTTATATCTTAAAGAAAGTAAATTACTTAATTTACAAAGAAGGTCTATATGCATGTTTTTTTTTTATTCATTTGTGTCATTCTTCTATATAATGCATTATACAAATCCGTAATTCCAAGGAAAATGTTCTTATTGTATCAAGTTTATTATTGTTTTAAAATTAATAATCTTATTTTGATCCAGTTTCATCAATTTCATTTTAATTCAATTCAAATATTACACAGTGTCAATTTAATCAATGTGTGAATATACACTATTACTGACACGGCACGCGTATAACTGTGTAGCAATATTTAATTGAGTCGCGACACGAAAAAAGTCAAGAAAGTGGCATGTACGCCTAGCAATGACTAAGATCAGCCTAGGCGTTCGCCAAGTCTGATCAATGTCTTTGCTGGTGGCATGGAGATAGCTTAGCTACCATTAAAGTACACAGCGAAGACTCTGATCAGACTTGCCATGTGCCCAGGCTGATCTGAGTCTTCACGTAGTACATATGACACTTTGTGGGTTTTGTCGTATCGCGGTTCGACTGGGTTAACCAAACGTAATATGCCGCGACTCGCCAAAACTAACAAGGTGGCATGTGCACTTCGCGTAGATTCAGCAGTCCGAGCAGAGTCTTCCCTTTTCGCGTAAAGGGAGCTGAGAGTCTAAGTCCTCTCCATGCTGACAGCGAAGACTAAGATCAGCCTGGACATCCGCCCTGGACATGCGCTTACAATATAGCATAGGTCTTAACTATCCCTTTGCGGACAGCGAAGACTGGTTAGATTGGGTGGATGGCGAGGCTGATCTGAGTCTTTACTGGGCGTTCATTCGGCTGTGTTCGTTTTGTCGTGTCGTGGAAAAAATCTGTTGTCTTTAACGATAAAATAAATGCATAATGTTTACTCACTCATTAAATTCTAGGTTTTTATCATCATGAAATTTTAACTAAACTTATTTTCACAAGACTTTTTATTATTATTATTGTTTTTGAATCAAAATTTTGTGCAATCAGTCATATTTTTGCTTGACTGTTCTAAAAAAAAAACTCAGTTATACAATTGTGTGACATACAATTCATTTATTTATTTATTTATTTATTTATTGTTCTTGATAATGTTGAACTTAAATTCTATGTTTGAATCAAATATACATTGTGTCTTATATAATGTTTAAGAGAGAGAGAGAGAGAGAATTTAGTCACGTAAAATTTTGATTATCATTGCATTATGAGACTAAATGACATGAACTGTTAGTAAATATAACCAATATAGCACCTCTTTTCCCCCCTTATTGGCTGCCAAAATTATTTTGGATTTCTGGAGCATGACAATTCCTTTTAAGAACCAAACATCTTTGAAAAATAATAATAATAATAATAATAATAATAATTATTATTATTATTATTATTATTATTATTATAAGATATCATTATCATGTGTTCTGACAGCATAATGCAAAGGAAATTCAAAAGGTTTAATTACATAACCATGATTATTTTATGCATGAGTCTGACTATTCTAAGAGACTCATGAAATGTATTCAATATTCAATTAAAGTCATAAAGATCGATATTTTATCATGATCGGGATAAGAATATTAGCCTGAGGAAATACCTTGACACCTGCGATTATCGCATACTGTCGTTAAAATTCGGAGATCAACCGAAAGATCTCTGGAGATCTACCTGTCCAAGATGAAAGTCAATAACCTAGATGACGAAGTACGAGTATTCTGCCAGATGTAGTATGCTAAAATAGGTCTAGATCTTCTCCTGCGGGAATTTCCTATATAGTCCATATTTCTGGGGCAGTCGGGGTATGTGTATGTGTGTGTGTGTGGGGGGGGGGGGGGGGCGGTGTCAAGATTGCAATTTATAGTAATATTTCCGGCAGAAATATTTCCAGAACAGCAGTGGTGGTGGAACTTTATCACGAAAAATCAAAGACAATTACTATAATTATAATTTTCTTGCATTTCCTATACGTTTTGTGTTTTTGGAAGACCTGTCAGAGAGTTCAGAAAGTCAGAAGTCAGAAAGTAGTCCCTCCCCCCTCACACTCCTCGCCCCCCCCCCCCCCCCACCCCCACACACACCTTGAAATATGGCTATAGGAAGAAAGACAATGTAGTGTATTGTTAGAGCCTTTTAGAGCCACTTTTTCCCATAGTCTTCCCACCATGCCCTCACCCCACCAGAAATTGGCTGTCAGAAAATTTGGTATAGAGTGGGATTTCAAGTTCTGATCATAGCTGAAAACACACACACAAACACACACAGAGAGAGAGAGAGAGAGAGAGAGAGAGAGAGACATACGACTTACACACGACCTACACGCCCACTGAGTATAAAGACAAGGACATATTGTTACTCTCTTGTATAGCAATAGCTGCAGAAGAAAGGACCGAAATCACTTTAGACCATTTCTTCATTCTTATTTCTTCCCAGACAGACCGTGGCAGACTGACACGTATACAGACACATGGAAATATGCATAACTTGAAATTTAATCATTTACGGTGATAAATTTCTTGGCATCGGCATCGCTTTACCTGCGTACATGTACAGTACGCAATGCAAATTATCACATACGCATTCTAGCTTACAAGAAGACCAACAAACAAGCAGATGAACGCGCGTTTTGTTCAGTCGCCATAGTCCCTGGGTACGAAACCATAACAGACACATTACGGTGTCCTAAGGTAGAGTGTCGCCGCTTCCATAAGGCTGACGCCATCGCACTGCTATCACCAACTACCACCCTGAGCCCATGACACACTGCGCGGATTTCCTTATATAGATTGAAAATATTAATCGGACATGTGTCCCGATGGGAGTTGAGCCCATGACTCCCTGCATGGGGGTGGTAATGGTCGGGCGATGGTTTTGGGTGACTTTCAGTGCCGTGGTGTCCTACTAATTTGGATAATAGAAGAGCTAGGGCCTATTGTTCTTGCAGAAAGTGCGGGTGGATGTGGTTTGATCATTTTTTCTCTCCTCTATCATTATCTATTTTCTTCCTGGGAGACGGCTCGAAATAGACTGAAATACTGTGTCAAAGATCCGTTAAGTCCAAAATAACCAACAAAACGCTGCGCTTGCATAAATGAACGCTTGCACAAACTTACAAATATAAAAAGGTATATGCATGACCACGTACGCACGCTGACATGGAAAGACAAAGTGTCAAGCTGTTTCTCTCCGACGGACTGATAAGCACATGTACATGTACATGCCTTTCTAGCATGTATTATCCGGCGGTTTTTTGCGGACAGGTACTTGCCCTTCTGTGTCAGATTTGAACCTCACTATTATGAGTGTGGAGGGAGCAAATTCAACTACACTGTAGAACAATAATACGTGAATTTTACTGTAGAATACCCGGCAACTAGCTGCCAGTCCATTTCCCGTTATTTTTACGGGCGCCCGTAAATTTTGGCGGAATCATTACGCAGAGCAGGGCAGAATAAGACAGGTATTGTTTTGGTCAGTGGCCCTTCAACACTATTTTAAATAAATAATAAAACAAAACAAAAAATCGTTCCAGTGAAATGAACAATTTAAACTGATAATATTAACATTTCAACTTGGTGGGTCATTACCTGCTAAGATACCAGACGTTGCCTTAATGTATGAACAATATGCATAAAAGACTCCCAAATATAAAGCTCCCATTTTTATACGACTAGCAGTCGTCGTAACTCATCCCTATTAAGCTGTTTCTAAATTTCATAATTTTGATTTTTATAAATTTTGTAAAATACTTAATATTATGTAGCAAAGAGGGTCTTAGTACATGAAATTTAACATTTTTGTTAAACTAATCCATGGCTTCTCAATGATCGAAAAGATAACTATTTATTGTTCAAAATAAGTAAAATTAACAAAAATTTTCACGATTAACACAAACCTATGCTTCGTCATAGAGTCGAACACCGATTCGCCCTAAAGTCGAACACGGGCATATAGTTTCAGAGACGGTTTACTCACTGGATCACTGGCAATTACATTCAGTCACAGACTAATTGCACAAACATATCTTCCTCTTTTCTTTTATGCACGCAATAAGGGTGTACGCTTATTATTAATGAAATAGCACACATGGTAACTGAGCCCTTTAAACGAATGTTTTTCTACATGCACCAGGAGTCACAGGGTGGATTTATCTGCATTTACGTACATTGCTGTGTGTCTCATTATCTCCTAAAGCGTGCTTTAAAATGACATCAAACAAAAATGATTTAAAAATATGTAATTTAAAAAATGCGGATTTTCTGGATATCATAGACCCTACATGAGGTTGTCCTATAATGGCTGGATCAGTATATCTGTTCGAGTTAGGGGCAAGTCTGTTCGACTTAAGGGCTAATTTGGGTAGGTGGATAAAACCCCTTATTATTCCCTTATTTCACGAAGTATGGCTAAACGGTTGCGGCATTTTGGTGCTTGGAAAGCTCCGCTAGCTGTTGCATGACCCAAACACGATGTGGGTCAATAGCCAGGGCCTGTAAGCGCAAGACAATGCAAAAGGTGTTCGACTCAAGGGCGAACTACCCTATTTTTGACTTGGAACTATTTGTGGTCACTGAAGTGGCCCTCTGGCACAGAGCTGGTTAAAGGGTAGCTAAGGATCTAAGCTACCTCCATGTTGCCAGCAAAGACCCTGATCAGACTAGGCAGATGCCCAGACTGATATTAGCTTTTGCTGGGCGCACATGCCATTTTGTTGGTTTTCTCAGGTTGTGGCTCAAATGATGAAAAAGCTGTCTTTTTTTTTTTCAGTGCTTTCTATCGCTGAATCTCGTATCAGTACAGAATCAAACACTAAGTTAGGATGAAGTCGGGCGACTAATTTGATTTCGTAACACAAAAATAAGTTATATAACAATAGATATCAAATGTATATAAAAGGATCAATATCGCAACAACATCTGGAGAACAATGACACGTCTGTTGATATAATATTTTAGGAAGCACTGAACAAAACGTTTTTCGGTTCATATAACTGGTCTGGATCGACGCAAACGTCAGATGATTTTTTATTTTATTTTCAATATTACTAAATGTAGGCCTAGAGTGTTCTGCTACTTCAGTTTTGAGTATTGCTACTGTGTAGCAATAATTTTAGATTCTATTGCACTTATGTATGTAACGCATCGTCTGATTGGATAACGTCAATTGTAATACTTACTACGGGTGTTGCCAACTTTGGATCAGCGGTGTGTATGTGTGTGTAAGAGAGAGATATATATATATATATATATATATATATATATATATATATATATATATATATATATATATATATATATATATATATATATATATATATATATATATATATCACAGGGTATGATGGGAAAGGGCAAGGAACACACACACTCTCTCTCTCTCAAATGCGCAGCAGACTGAACATGAGAGAGAGAGAGAAATCTCAGGGTACGATGGGAGAGGGCACTGGAGTCTCTCTCTATTCCTGTATGTCTGTCTGTCTGTCTGTCTGTCACTCTCTCTCATAAATGCAGCAGACTGAACATGAGAGAGAGATATCTCAGGATACGTTGAGAAAGGCATGGTCTCTCTCTCTCTCTCTCTCTCTCTCTCTTGAAATGCAGTAGACCGTCTGAACATAAAATATCTCTCTATACGCATAGTCCACTTTTACCTGCAGTAATTTATCGATGTTATGATTTTTTTCTGCCAGAGTTACAATTGGAGTCAATTTTTGGAAAACTAAAATCGTTTATTCTCAATAATTTTCCCTATCTCCTTCAAATATAAATGAATTATTATCAAGCTTTGAAATTATGTCCGCAGCTATCTGTTGTAGGTCTTGTTCCATCGGGTTCTGATCAGACTCTATCTGCTTGAGCTACAGACCTTGATGTGTCCAGTGAGATAAACTATGGTTGTCGCTGTCAGAGGGCAATTCCCTAACCCGAAACCCCCTTTCCCCACGGAACTAGGAACATGGTTACTAATAGGGTCCCGTCTTTATGGGACTGCTGACGGCATTTAAGGTGAGGTGGGAGTAATTCAGCGCCGCCGTGCGGCAGTTTCCGTCACTACGCTACGTAATGACGTCGAACGTTCCATTTGATAAAAACAAGATGGCGTCAACGTTAGCCGCTTCTGTGATCACTTCATGGTCTGCTCACAAAATACAAGGAGGCTGAGCGCTGGGCGAAATTTAAAGGAAGTAGAAAGTGCCGTAGAGGAGAAACTGAAAAAGATAGTTAGTTTTCCGCGCGGAAGACTACTTGTAGGATATTTGACAGTTTCTTAACAGTTTATGAGACGGAGTTCGCAGCTTTTGAGTTAGAAAGTGCCGTAGAGAAGAAACTGAAAAAATATAGCTAGTTTTCCGTGGGGAGAAAGCTGTTCTCTGACAGTTCCTCATTAGTTTGTTAGATGGAGTTCGCAGCGGTTGAGTTGCAATAACAAAGCCTTGTGAAATTGAATCCAGAATCGTACAATGAATAGTCAGATCACTGTCTACTTCCACCACGTACTTAGCAGTTAACATGGTAGCAGCCATAGACAGTCGTTATCATACCACCCACACTTTAAGTACTAATCTGCAAAAGCTATGCCAAATTTCAGTTATATCAAAAAATTTTAGACTGTCCCTAGCATTTGAACACCGCCAGGCAGCCTTACCAACGTCGACGCAATGTCGTCAGAATTTTTAAGTTGATACGATAATTCAAACATCTGTTCTGTCAATAAGCTAAAAACAATGTGGCGTTTCTTTTTCCTTGCCTTACTTTTCTGTTTTTTATTTCTTATTTCAGTTTCAAGTGTATATCAAAGTATCTCCTGGACGCTAAAATGAATCAAGGCTACCTATCATTTTTACAGAGAGAGAGAGAGAGAGAGAGAGAGTCGACGAAGTCCAGTCGTTGGACCGCTAGGTTACTGTGCAGAATATATTAGGCCCTGTCTTGGGTCGGGTCAGGAACTGGAAAACTTGACTCGCTTACACTGTACAAAAGCCAAGTGGACAAGGGAATTGTTCAAATGTCATTCCACGTGGAAGCCCGCCCCAACTCGGGTGCCCGTCAACTGTCTCGGGTGCCCGTCAGCAGTATGGGAGGGCATAATGACAATGCTTTCGATTTTTTTAAATTAAAAATACCTAGTTAAGACGGATTATGCAGAGATCTAGAGATACGTATTACATCTGCCTTCATCCTGCACTTTCCAGACAATGACAATCATGAGTGATGAAAGTTCCAGACAAATTTTGCCGGTAGCCTACAAAAAGCGATAGTTGATATATGGCGCGAAAATTTAAGTAACGTAAACGTCACCATGCGCAACGTCAACATTTCAGTCTAAAGAGACGGTAGGCCGGGCATTTAATGCACTTTAACTCGAAAGTTAAGTCGGCGACCTACTATTTTTATTGCTTTAATGTGAACTTCTATCATTGGGTGATACTGTGTTAGTTTTTGAAGAAAAAAATATGTTTTGTTTTCTCAGAATGAAGGTTTTTATCCAAGAGGTACGGGCAAAAAAGTGCATTTTCCACAGAACGCCATTATAACGTCGGGTCGAAAAAGTGGAAATATTGACGTTTTCGAGGTCAGATATCTTAAAAACGACATCGGCGACCCCCCCTTTTTATTACATTTTCTGAAAGAGGGACTGAAAATGTACAATATAAGGAAGTATGAATAAAATCATGTGTTTTGTCAATTACTCCCACCTCACCTTAACCCTTTGAGTGCCACGACGTTATTATGCCTGCGCCGCACTCTTTGACGTTATTGTTTTCAGCGGTAACGTCATCATAAAATGGCGCCATTGAAACGTCAGTCTGACGGCGCACAGCTGTGAGGGTCGGTCTGTAAGTAACATTTATGGAAAAAATACGCTGAATAATTATACACATGTTTTCATAGACAAGTAACATATCACTGGATATTTGTACCAAACGAATATTTACATTGCTGTTATTCATAAAAATAATGTTTTAAAAAGACTACACTGTTTCTTTTTCTCACTCATTCTCTATCTCTCTCTTTTCACCATGCGGCATTCGGACGGCGTCACTCCGAAGTCGAGGCGATGTCATGATGACATGATGTCGCATCGACGTCGGTATGATGTCGTCCCGCGGTCACTGTACCTGCTGGTTCTCTCTCTCTCTCTCTCTCTCTCTCACGAAATTCCTTGTAAAATGTTTTGGTTTTGAGAAGCTCTGTACTTTATAGCTGGCTGTAACGGCTAGCCATATGCGTTCTGTTGTCCTTTACTGTAAATACAAATTTTATGGTCACTATTATCATAATTTTGGAGATTTAATTTTTCTGAAAATTCGCTTATTTAGGATGCCTTGCCCATTATTTTTGGCAGCAGGAAGTATGCGGCGAGCCGTTTAGTGAAATATAGTGTAATATCTTGTTTTCTTCCTTTCTTTCAGTTTCTCGCTTTATGCTCTGTGTTTTCCTCCCCTTGCATTTAAATTTTCAAATCATTTACTGTTACCATTGTTAGTATTAGTACATGATCCACCGTCCGTTTGCCATGTTGATTAGTATTATAGAAATTCCTCATTATGTCATGTTTACATGTACTTTGAGTGAATAAAGTTACTGTCTGTCTGTCTGTCTGTCTGTCTGTAGCTATATTTTGATATGAGCATAAGTTTGTTTGCAAAATTAAAATAATGATAATAATAATAAATAATAATCATAAAAGAAACAGATTGGGTTATTCTATGTTTGGAAACATTTACTGTACCTTGTTTATTCATTTGTGGGTGAATTTGTATTATTGTGCATATTTAGAAGGCTTAGCGCCGCTCCGTAGCAAACTATAATCCCAACTCAATTTGGCGCAAATTGATCGCTCAACGCTGTTGATATTTTGATTTATCCCCTAACCAGAAACCTGGAAGTACTTGGAGCACTGAGTAAGTATGGCAGAAAATTCTGAAGTGAAACTGGGCGAGATAGAATAAACAAATAAATTTTTTTTTTTTTTTGGATTTCATGGATGTGTAAACAACGTCAAGCAATCATAAAACTTCTAGAAGTTTACTGTAAAAAATCCGTAGATTCTACGGTAAAATACCCGGAATCTGGCTGCCAGTTCATTTAACATTGTTTTTACGGGTGTCTGCCTCTACACTGTAAAATATTCTGTAGATTTTACGGTTGAATAACTGGAAACCAGCTGCCAGTCCTTTTCTCGTTATTTTTTACGGGCGTTTGCCTGTAAGACACTATTGGAAATCACGAAATTTAAGTTTTATGTTAACTTGGCGCAATCGAAAATAACTTTGTATTGTTGAAGGGCTATCTGACCAAAACGACACCTGCTCTATTTTGTCCCACTCTGCTTGATGATTCCTGTAATTTTTACGGGCGCCCGTAAAAATAACGGTAAAAGAACTGGCAGCTGGTTGCCAGTTATTTTACCGTAAAATCTACCGTATTTTTTCCAGTGTAGAACATTTGTGGAAACAACGATGTGGTAAGGTAATGGTAATTGACCGCACTCGGAAATACATTGATAGTTGAAGGGCTACATGATAAGAAAAATACTTGTCCTATTCTATCCTGATTTTTCCTGAAAAAAGTTTACGGGCGCCAATTATTTTACCATACACTGTAAAAAATCCGTAGATTTTTACGGTAGAATAACTGGAAACCAGCTGCCAGTCCATTCCCCGTTATTTTTACAAAAGCCCGTAAAAATTGGCAGGAATTATCAAGCAGAGTAGGATAGAATGGAGCAGGTGTTGCTTCAGTCCTATTGCCCATTAACACTATAAAGGCATTTCTAGTGCGGCCAGTAATAAAACATAACACTGCCATATCGTTATTTCCAATAATGTTCTGCAGGCAAACACCCGTAAAAGTAACGACGAATGGACTGGCAGCTGGTTGCCAGTTATTCTACCGTAAAATCTACGGATTTTTTTACAGTGTAGAATCTAAGGATTTTTCACAGTGTAAAAGTAAACGTAATACCGGCTTTATTCCGTTTGTGACTGATTAGCCGGGAGATCATGCAATAAATGTCACAATTATCAAAATTATTTCTTATAATCAGACACATAAATAATTTGCCTGCCAATTTGAAAGTCTTAGCAAATAACGATTACTTTTTTATTATAATTATTTTATTTTTTCTCTTCCTTTCTATCTTGTCTAAAAGCAAATCGTTACGTCATTTATACTTGATATTGATGGGTGCCCCGTCCTCTCTCTCCCCCCTCCCCCTCGGGGTATCAGATTATCAGACACACTGTGAAAAAAATCCGTAGATTTTACGGTAAAATAACTGGCAACTAGCTGCCAGTCCTTTTACCGTTATTTTTACGGGCGCCCGTAAAAATTGCAGGAATCATCAAGCAGATTAGGACAGAATAGAGTAGGTGTCGCGATTTAGTCTGATAGCCCTTCAACAATACAAAGTTATTTTCGAGAGCGGCCAGTTAACATAAAACTTCCATTTCGTGATTTCTAACAATGTCTTACAGGCAAACGCCCGTAAAAATAACGGTAAAAGGACTGGCAGCCGGTTTCCAGTTATTCTACCGTAAATTCTACAGTTTTTTTTACAGTGTACGCACAACTCCAACAATTTTATTATTGAAATTTTGCATGATATTCTTGATGGTCTGAGGAAGTCGGAACAGAACGCTCATCGTGTCAACTTCGATAGCTCATGGCCATACAAGAATATATTTTAATGTAGGCTAAACTATACTGAACAAAAATAAAAACTTGACGGTTTTTATTTCTCAATTCCGGCCAACCTAGCAAATTTGTAATGCATATATGGATGTTTTCGAGTTGGACAGACATCTGATTATTTAAATCATGAAAAATTATTGGTAAATGTTTGCCCTGTCCGGAGTTATCTAACTTATTCCTATTTTGATAATCCAGAACAGAACTTTAATTTGCGCATGCGCAGAAAAACGTTCTCTTGTACGTAATAAACAGTAGTTCCAGTAGGCATAGAAAACACTTTAAACGCTTATGTTAATTGTAATCACAACCTGAAAATAACGTTTAAAGTTTCAAAACTTTCAGATTATCTCCCTTTGACTTAAACATATAGAGATTTATGAGATGCCGTATCTTCTATACCAATGCGTTTTTCTCGTTATTTTCTTCGAGATTAGTTTGCTTGTCTTGCAAACTCGATGTCTTTATTACTTAATTTATTTGAAAGCCATTTCTGAAACTGCAATAAAGCCTTAAATGTGTAATGGGAATTCCATTCAAACTGAATGTCTGACTTCATAATGGCGTGGACTGAGATTTTTCGTCTGGTCCTTACGGCCTCCTTGTCGACCGTGCATCGGCATAATTTTAGCTTCTGAGTCCATACAGATTGGATTTAATAATGGAAAAGAATTGCCAACAGATTTTTTTTATCATTTAAGCAGACTTCGAAGATTTTTTTGGCAATCATCTGGTTTTGAGCATAGAGAACAAAAACGTACCCTTGTGATGTTTACGATAGCCTCAATTTTACTGTATCTAAGGAATCTTGAAATTTGTGTGACTATGATATTACAGAATGATTTCATTTTCTTAAATTAAAAAAAATTTCATGTTTCACTTTTTCCCGACTCCCGTAGGATGAAAAATATCGACTGTCAAGTTTTTATTTTTGCTAAGTATATTTCTTCGTAGATTATCGGAGCCTTTTCTTCATGGAGTATCACGCTTTCATTCGGCTGTTGTACAGGGTTACCCTTGCTATTCAGAATAGCACTTTTCTATCCGGAATTCCGGATTTATTGATTTATACATCGTTTTATATCTTTTTTTTTTTGGGTAAATGTTACTCCAACATTTGACATTTTCAGATGGTGTGTGTGGTTGTGAGAGATGGGGTGTGGCGGTTCATTTGCAAACGGCAATACTTAGACTGGGAAACACGCACATTTTTAGAGATGTGGTCGCCCTGGCTATTTATATTTTCGGTCAAGATCCTGTAACAGATGAGACAGGAAAGTTATCACTGTTTCGTAGAGAACATATGGGCAAAGACGAGCTTGTCAAAGAAAAGAATTGCACCGTAAAAAAAATCCGAAGATTTTACGGTAGAGTACCGGGAACCAGCTGCCAGCCCATTTACCGTTATTTGTACGGGCGCCCGTAAACATTGGCGGAATCATCACGCAGAGTAGGGAAGAATAAGACAGGTGTTGTTTTTGTCACATAGCCCTTCAACACTATAAAGGTATTTTCGAGTGCGATCAGTCAGCATAAGTCTACAAAATCGAGACTTCTAAAAAAAATGTTTTACAGGCAGACGCCAGTAAAATTAACGGGAAATTGGTTGGTTGGTTGGTTGATTTGATGCTTAACGTCCACGGTAAACAACTAAGGTCATGTCGGGACCGTCAGTTAACCTAACCACACTACTCCTGGGCAGGCTTGGACCTCCTAAGCGGTTAACCAGTACTAAGTGCACATACTTTCGCCAGTAACTGACAACTGCCCTTCTTGAATCAGCGGAAGGAGAAACGAAAGTATGTGGCCAGACCGGGATTCGAACCCAGGACCTCTGACTTACGAGTCAGGTGCCCTACCGATTGCGCTACCCGGCCCGGCTTAACGGGAAATGGACTGGCAGCTGGTTGCCAGGTATTCTACCGTAAAATTTAAGGATTTTTTTTAACAGTGTATGCTTTTTCCTACGGCATTGCTTACCGCATCCTGGCCTTCCCTATCGATATCCTACATTCCATCAATTCGACCGCCAATTTTCAAACACTTCCCGTTCTTTTGTAGCATTTTCAAAAGGGATTCAATACAACTGATGCCCTGCTCATTTCACTGGAACGATTTTTTTTGTTTTGTTTTATTATTTATTTGAAATAGTGTTGAAGGGCTATCCGACCAAAACAATACCTGTCTTATTCTACCCTGCTCCGCGTGATGATTCCGCCAATGTTTACGGGCGCCCGTAAAAATAACGGGAAATCGGACTGGCAGCTGGTTGCCGGGTATGCTCCAGTAAAATTCACGTATTATTGTTCTACAGTGTAGTTGAATTTGCCCCCTCCACACTCATAATAGTGAGGTTCAAATCTGACACAGAAGGGCAAGTAACTGTCCGCAAAAAAACGCCGGATAATACATGCTAGAAAGGCATGCACATGTACATGTACATGTGCTTATCAGTCCGTCGGAGAGAAACAGCTTGACACTTTGTCTTTCCACGTCAGCGTGCGTACGTGGTCATGCACATACCTTTTTATATTTGTAAGTTTGTGCAAGAGTTCATGTATCATGCGCGCAGCATTTTGTTGGTTAATTTGTATTTAACGGATCTTTGACACAGTATTTCAGTCTGTTTCGAGCCGTCTCCCAGGAAGAAAATACATGTAGATAATGATAGAGGAGAGAAAAATGTTCAAACTACCCCCCACCCGCACTTTATGCATGAACAATAGGGCCTAGCCCTTCTATTATCCAAATTAGTAGGACACCCCGGCACCGAAAGTCACCCAGAACCATCACCCGACCATTACCACCCCCATGGAGGGAGCCGTGGGCTCTACTCCCATCGGGACACATGTATTTAACTTCTCCAGTGTCGCTAAACCCCAAAAGTTTGAAAGAAAAGAGATGATGGGCAAGTCTCGGCAGGCAACGAGCACTCCCCTATGATTCTTGTCGCTATGACAAGTTTGTCTTAGTTTTAGAAGAATTTAGTAATTTTACCAGACAACATACAGGATAAACAAATGAAACGGCGAAACAATGCAATTAAAACAATTACACCATTCCAGTGTAAACGTTTGAACATCCCCCGCGTTTGGCGCGACGTTACGGGACGTTAGTGGCGCCAAACGTTTCATTTTACTCTCCTCACATGACGTAATCAAAAATAACAACCGTTCAAAAGTCGATTTTGGCGTCTATAAAAGCAACAATTTATATATTTATGAAACGACAGACTATTTTATAAAAAAACTTTATGTTTTCAATTATTTTTACGGAATTTTGGGACCGAATCACTCACACTCGAAATGGATCATAAATGGTCCATTTGGCACAGAACATGTTAAGTCATATGTCCCCAACCAAAAATGACAATAACACCTTTCTATTATCATGTTTTCCTTCATATATAGTTAATATGCTGTTAAGAACTAAGCCTCTGGTAGAGTCATTAAGATATAAGCAAAATACAAGATCATGACTGATTAAAACAAGGGCAACATCTCTGTGAAGCAGGGAGCTGGAGTTACTATTCTTGCACTCTGCACACCTTCAGATCATCTGATAGTGCTTTATCGAATGTTTTTTTTTTCCAAGTTTTGTGAAAATATCTTTAAAGGCTTTACGGTTATAGAGTGGACAAGGGTCCATATCTAAAATTACATAATTCTGTAAAATAAAGGGTCATGAGGCCCTGAATCGCTCACCAGAGTAAAGGTAAACGGTCAAACTACGGTTATCACTTGAACAAACTTGATAGTTTGAAACTGTCAAAATATGAAAGGCATTTGTTAAAGATAAAAGAACGACATTGACATCTATTGCTAAAAATGTTCATTTACTCATTTATTTGACCGTATTTATAAACTTCTGCACCAAAATTCTCTACAAGTTCCATTAACTCTTATATTTAAGCATTTTCCCATATAAAAGCACCAGAAAGCAAAGTTCACTTTGTAATAAAAAATGTCAAAGGCAACCAAAGGTCATCATGTAGGAAAGACGAAAAAAATAGCCCCATCTCAAAGAGCCAATTTTCTCCCATACACCGTAAAATTTGATATTGGAGAACTTGGTACATAGTAGGATTTCCAGTTTTCAGCAAAGCTGAATTCAGAGAGTCACACGTAGAGATACGCACACGCATTCTAGCATAGTTGCCCATACACAGGAACGTCTTCATGCCCACATCACACCGTTTCTTTCTTGCTTGGCAATAGCTGCAGAGGTAAAGAGCTTGAAAACACTTTTGAACTCCTCACCATATTTTCTTCCCAGACAGTTTGGCAGACAGACAGACAGACAAAAAAGTCCATTAGTCTTACTTTTCACTAAAACAAAACTTTTTCCGTGATCGCTATTTATGCTCTTACACACATACATACATGTGCAGATAAGAACACACACACATTCACATGCAAAGGCGCAGGTGGATTTTTTTTGTTTTGTCCCGTCGTGTTTGTTTTAGCATGGCAAGGGTGTAACTGCCTAAACGCAAATACGCAGGTGTGTAATGAAATCTTGTCAAACTGACAAAATTTCAACACGCACCTGCATATTTGATGGTGCTGAAATTTCTTAATTTGAACAAGAACTCAATAGGAACTGCAAACAGATGCGATTAGTAATACATGAAATATCTTTTGTGCTTAACTCTACGTCTTGTCCTCAACCATGATTGTGCGTCCCATGTAAAGGTCCTTAGTTACGCCTCTGTGTGGTCACAGTCCCGGGTACGAAACCGGCATGACAGACACATTTCCTCGAACGCTCGCACAAACACATGTACATGTATACGCATGCATATGCACACAACCATGTACACACATACCCTTTTTTGGCAGACACGGAAAGACAAATACCCCCAAAACAAAAATAGAACAGACTGATAGACACATGCATTTGGTTCTAGCATCTGTTATTCGGCGGTGTTTTTCGGACCGATACACGCGTTTCTGTTTTAAATTTTAACGTCACTATTATAAAAATTAAGGGAGCAAATGCCACCATTTTTTTGTTTGTTTTATTTTTTTGCAGTCATGTTACCATGTTACCAGGGAAAATCCACTATAGGGGAGACGAAACACGTGTAGTAGATTTCCCCTTAGGAAAATTGGCTGTAGTCATTTTTATAGGGATATTCTATTATACGCCCATTTTTCCGAGGGGAAATTGACTATGGAAAAATCATAGCCATGTTTCCTTGAGCAGATACTATTATGGGGTTGGGGAGCTACTCAGTCTCGGACAGTCGCTTCGCATCATCCAGTTTTCATCTGATTATGATAAAAATTCAAGATATTATTGCCACTTTCTGAATGATAAAGTAAATGGGTACCATTCTGCAGAAGTTATGGCCCTTGATCATTTCAGAAAGATAGATGCTGTGGATACAAAGGGTTATGATCTGACCCTTTCTGAACCCTTAAATTGTCCAGCTACTTACTCGTATTGCGGCAACTACATGTATTCCTTCAGGCTGCTTGTCATGAACCTTTGTCAAACTGTCAACACCTCCAGGAGTTCCGGTTTTCGCACAGCTCTGCTTAACGATCGGCTCGCTATTAGCGAAATATGCGTAAAAGGGCCGCAAAATCCATAAAAAAGCATGGCGCAGCTCAGACAGCGTGCGCCTGCAACAAGTACCACGTTTATCGACAACAGAATAAATGAAATTGAAATCCGATGCATATCTGTAGCAGGAAAAGAAAAGAATAAAAAGGTAAACTTTCAACGGCAGTACGTTGTTTTAGAGATTGATTGATTGATTTGTTGCTTTACGTCCACGGTAGACAACTATGGTCATGTCGGGACGGTCAGTTAACCTAACCACACTATTCCTGGGCAGGCTTAGACTTCCTAAGCGGTTAACCAGTACTATGTGCACATACTTTCGCCAGTTACTGACAACTGCCCTTCTTAAATCAGCGGAAGGAGAAACGAAAGTATGTGACCAGATCGGGTATCGAACCCAGGACCTCTGACTTATGAGTCAGGTGCCCTACCGACTGCGGTACGCGGCCCTGCTTGTTTTAGAGACATATCGTATTTTGGACACAGTATTCGAAGGAGGGATCCCGGCCTCTCCTTTCACTGTATTTTGACCCTCTCTGTTTCGAAATAGGGCGGCCGGGTTTTCAGCTGTTGGTCTGACAGAGAAGTCATCTTTGGCCTGCTGCGCCTCAGCATCACTCAGTCACAGGGTCCTGTTACTTGGGACCCAGTAGATACATGTTATAAATCAATTCAGCAAACAACTGCACGCGAGCTTACGCACATTAGTGACTGTGTAGGATGAGTTGTTTCTTCAAGATATGATACAAGTTGTCGCTAATAAAAATAATAATAAATGTTACAATAACAATTATAATTATTATGATTATATTTATTATTTGTTTTATTTTGACGCATATGCAAAGAACTGGTGAAATGTAACGCATGTAGGCCTATTTCTATAAAAGCGTGATAAAAGAGTAAGTGGCGTAAAACTTGCATATTTACAGTAAAACATGTTATATAATTTTAAAAGCAGGTTTTGTTTTACTGTTTTTTCATCAACATATGCAAAAACGCATATGTTTTAGCAAATCTACACGCATGCCTGTCTCAAAAGAACCAACCTTCATATGAACACTAATGTAGAGTACTTTTCAAACAGCCCTGCTCTATGGCGGGACGTTTCGCGTGTCATTACTGGCGCCAAATCTGCCGGACGTTACGTCATCGAAACAATTAAACCTTTACAAGTATTTCTTTCGGTTGTTAAACGTCAAAACAAATAACGAAGATAAAGGTAACATCATGATAAATATTTTGTACAAGATTTCCTCAAAGTTATCGCCATGCTCTGTCATTTTAACTTGGAACTATTTGTGGTCACTGAAGTGGCCCTCTGGCACAGAGCTGGTTAACCCTTTGAGTGCCACGACGTTATTATGCCTGCGCCGCACTCTTTGACGTTATTGTTTTCAGCGGTAACGTCATCATAAAATGGCGCCATTGAAACGTCAGTCTGACGGCGCACAGCTGTGAGGGTCGGTCTGCAAGTAACAGTTATGGGAAAATACGCTGAATAAGTATACACATGTTTTCATACACAAGATAACATAGCACTAGATATTTGTAGCTATATTTTGACATGAGCATAAGTTTGTTTGCAAAATAAAAATGATGATAATAATAATAAATGATAATGATAAAAGAAACAGATTGGGTTATTCTATGTTTGGAAACGTTTACTGAACTTTGTTTGTCCATTTCACATTTGTGTGCGAATTTGTATTATTGTGCATATTTAGAAGGCTTAGCGCCGCTCCGTAGCAAACTATAATCCCAACTCCAACTCAATTTGGCGCAAATTTGATCGCTCAAGGTTTGACAGGAAACGTTGTTGATATTTTGATTTATCCCGTAACCAGAAATCTGGAAGTACTTGGAGCACTGACTCAGTATGGCAGAAAATTCTGAAGTGAAACTGGGCGAGTTGGAATAAACAATTATTATTATTTTTTATTTTTTTTGATTTCATGGATGTGTAAACAACGTCAAGCAACCATAAAACTTCAAGAAGTACACTGTAAAAAAACCCGTAGATTTTACGGTAAAATACTCGGAATCTGGCTGCAAGTTCATTTACCATTGTTTTTACGGGCGTCTGCCTGTAGAACATTTGTGGAAACAACGATGTGGTAAGGTTATGGTAATTGACCGCACTCGGAAATACATTTATAGTTGAAGGGCTATATGACAAGAAAATACCTACCCTATTCTGCCTGATTGTTCCTGCAAAAATTTTTTACGGGCGCCAATTATTTTACCGTACACTGTAAAATAATCCGTAGATTTTACGATAGAATAACTGGAAACCAGCTGCCAGTCCATTCCCCCTTATTTTTACGAGAGCCCGTAAAATTGGCAGGAATTATCAAGCAGAGTAGGATATAATGGAGCAGGTGTTACTTCAGTCCTATTGCCCTTTAACACTATAAAGGCATTTCTAGTGCGGCCAGTAATAAAACATAACACTGCCCTATCGTTATTTCCAATAATGTTCTGCAGGCAAACACCCGTAAAAATAACGGCGAATGGACTGGCAGCCGGTGGCCAGTTATTATACCGTAAAATCTACGGATTTTTTTACATTGTAGGATCTACGGATTCTTTACAGTGTAAAAGTAACCGTAATACCGGCTTTATTCCGTTTGTGACTGATTAGCCGGGAGATCATGCAATAAATGTCACAATTATCAAAATTATTCCTTATAATCAAACAAAAAATTATTTGCCTGCCAATTTGAAAGTGTTAGCAAATAATGATTACTTTATTATTATTATTATTATCATTATTATTTTACTTTTTCTCTTCCTTTCTATCTTGTCTAAAAGCAAATCGTTACGTCATTTATACTTGATATTGATGGGTGCCCCGTCCTCTCTCTCCCCCCCCCACCCACCCACCTCGGGGTATCAGATTATCAGATACGCACAACGCCAACAATTTTATTATTGAAATTTTGCATGATATTCTTGATGGTCTGAAGAAGTCGGAACAGAACGCTCATCGTGTCAAATTCGATAGCTCATGGCCATACAAGAATATATTTTAATTCAGGCTAAACTATTTTTTCGCAGATTATCGGAGCCTTTTCTTCATGGACTATCGAGCCTTCATTCGGCTGCTGTACAGGGTTACCCTTGCTATTCAGAATAGCACTTTTCGATCCGGAATTCCGGATTTATTGATCTATACATCGTTACATCGTTTTATCTTTTTTTTTTTTTTTTTTTGGTAAATGAAACTTCAACATTTGACATTTTCAGATGGTGTGTGTGGTTGTGAGAGATGGGGTGTGGCGGTTCATTTGCAAACGGCAATACTTAGACTGGGAAACACGCGCATTTTTAGAGATGTGGTCGCCCTGGATATTTATATTTTCGGTCAAGATCCTGTATCAGATGAGACAGGAAAGTTATCACCGTTTCGTAGAGAACATATGGGCAAAGACGAGCTTGACAAAGAAAAGAGTTGCACCGTGAAAAAAATCCGAAGATTTCACGGTAGAGTACCGGGAACCAGCTGCCAGCCCATTTCCCGTTATTTTTAAGGGCGCCCGTAAACATTGGCGGAATCATCACAAAGAGTAGGGAAGAATAAGACAGGTGTTGTTTTGGAAACATATCCCTTCAACACTATAAAGGTATTTTCGAGTGCAGTCAATAAACATAAGTCTACAAAATCGAGATTTCTAAAACATGTTTACAGGCAGACGCCCGTAAAAATAACGGGAAAAGGACTGGCAGCTGGTTTCCAGTTATTCTACCGTAAATCTACAGATTTTTTTACAGTGCAGCTGGTTGCTAGGTATTCTACCGTAAAATCTAAGGATTTTTTTTACAGTGTATGCTTTTTCCGACGCCATTGCTTACCACATCCTGGCCTTCCCTATCTATATCCTACATTCCATCAATTCGACCGCCAGTTTTATAAACACCTCCCGTTCTTTTGCAGCATTTTCAAAAGGGATTCAATTCAACTGATGCCCTGCTCATTTCACTGGAACGATTTTTTGTTTTGTTTTATTATTTATTTAAAATAGTGTTGAAGGGCTATCTGACCAAAACAATACCTGTTTTATTCTACCCTGCTCTGCGTGATGATTCCACCAATGTTTACGGGCGCCCGTAAAAATAACGGGAAATGGACTGGCAGCTGGTTGCCGGGTATTCTACGGTAAAATTCAAGTATTATTGTTCTACAGTATAGTTGAATTTGCTTCCTCCACACTCATAATAGTGAGGTTCAAATCTGACACAGAAGGGCAAGTACCTGTCCGAAAAAAAAACGCCGGATAATACATGCTAGAAAGGCATGTACATGTACATGTTCTTATCAGTCCGTCGGAGAGAAACAGCTTGACACTTTGTCTTTCCATGTCAGCGTGCGTAGGTTGTCATGCACATACCTTTTTATATTTGTAAGTTTGTGCAAGCGTTCATTTATGCAAGCGTGCAGCGTTGTGTTGGTTATGTTGGATTTAACGGATCTTTGACAAAGTATTTCAGTCTGCTTTGAGCCGTCTCACAGGAAGAAAATAGATAATGATAGGGAAGAGAAAAAAAATGTTCAAACTACCCCCACCCGCACTTTATGCATGAACAATAGGCCCAAGCCCTTCTATTATCCAAATTAGTAGGACACCCCGGTACTGAAAGTCACCCAGAACCATCGCCCGACCATTACCACCCCATGCAGGGAGTCGTGGGCTCAACTCCCATCGGGACACATGTCCAATTATTATTTTCAATCTATGTAAGGAAATCCGCGCAGTGTGTCATGGGCTCAGGGTAGTAGTTGGTGATAGCAGTTCGATGGCGTCAGCCTTATGGAAGCGGCGACACTGTACCTTAGGACACCGTAATGTGTCTAGTATGGTTTCGTACCCAGGGACTATGGCGACTGAACAAAAAAAGCGCGTTCATCTGCTTGTTTGTTGGTCTTCTTGTAAGCGGGAAAGCGTATGTGATACTTTGCATTGCATACTGTACATGTACGCAGGTATAGCGATGCCGACGCCGAGAAATCACCGTAAATCATTAAATTTCAAGTTAATGCATTTTTCCATGTGTCTGTATACGTGTCAGTCTGCCACGGTCTGTCTGGGAAGAAATAAGAATGAAGAAATGGTCTAAAGTGATTTCGGTTCTTTCTTCTGCAGCTATTTCTAAGCAGGAGAGTGATAATATGTCCTTGTCTTTATACTCAGTGGGCGGGTAAGTCGTATGTAAGTCGTACATGTATGTACATATATATATAATGAGCCGCGACACGAGAAAACCAACAAAGTGGTTGTGCGGCCAGCGCAGACTCAGATCAGCCTGGGCATCCGCCCAGTCTGATCTGAGTCTTCGCTGTCCTCATGGAGGTAGCTTAGACCCTTAGATACCTTTTAAGCACTTGGTGAATACTCTGGTCAGCCTAGGCGGATGCCCGGGTTGATCTTAGTCTGCACTGGGCGCACAACCACTTCGTTGGCTCTCTCGTGTCGCGGCTCATATCTCTGTGTGTGTGTGGGGGGGGGGGGGGGGGGGTAGTTTGTGTGTGTGTTTTTTTTTTTTTTTTTTTTGCAGCTATAATCAGAACTTGAAATCCCACTATATACCAATTTTATAATAGCCAATTTCTGGTGGGGTGAGGGCGTGGTTGGAAGAGTATTGGAAAAATGTGGCTCTAAAAGGTTCGAACAATACACTACATTGTCTTTCTTCTTATAGCCATATTTCAAGGTGTGTATGTGTGGGTATGGGGGGGGGGGACGGTGCGAGGAGTGTGACGGGGGGGGGGGGGGGGGAGGGGGGGGCGGGGGGCTACTTTCTGACTTTCTGAACTCTCTGACAGGTCTTCCAAAACACAAAACGTCCACTGCTGTTCCGAAAATATTTCAAATATTACTATAAAATGCAATCTTGACACCGCCCCCCCCCCCACACACACACACATACATATGGACTATATGGGAAATTCCACGAAGGAAAAGATCTCCTAGACCTATTTTAGCATAGCCGTCTTAACCTTTTAGTGGATTTACCCCGGTGGTTACATGTCTAGACTTTGCTCCCTTGCATGTCATAGGAGGGCTGTCCGATGTTAATACAGAAATAAAAAATATTTGAACGAAAAAAAAAAAAAAAAATACCGCCCGATAAAAAGAATGTGTCTTCCTTCTTTCCATCAAATATCTTTATTTGTATTTATTTCTTTTTTGGTTTTGTTTTGGGGAAAATATCCAAAACAAAAGATCGAGATAGGTCTTGCCATGTCTGTCCTGAAAACTTTTCATCAGGTTTTTTTTTTTTTTTTTTTTCTGAAAATGCTCATATAAACGTATCCATACCAATTTTAGTGCGATAGACGCGCGTTTCTGTATTTAACTTCTCCAGTGTCGCTAAACCCCAAAAGTTTGAAAGAAAAGAGATGATGGGCAGGTCTCGGCAGGCAACGAGCATCCCCCTAATGTCGCATTCCGCGGCGCACATTAGCTGTAGACATCAGGTTAGAGACTCCTACGTATTAACTCGCGAGCGCAGGCGTCCCCCATCGAGCAACCGCAGCTCCTGTGTCTCGAGAAAAGCGACAGACAAGGGCATCAGGACAGAGATGTTCGATGCAGCAAGAACCCGCAAAAAGCCAAAACAGTTCAAAAGAACGGAAGCCAAACTCAGCTAAGATTCTTGTCGCTATGACAAATTTGCTTTAGTTTTAGAAGAATTTAGAAATTTTACCAGATAACATAAAGGATAAACAAATGAAACGGCGAAACAATGCAATGAAAACAATTACACCGTTCCAGTGTAAACGTTTGAACATCCCCCGCGTTTGGCGCGACGTTACGTGACGTTAGTGCGCTAAACGTTTCATTTTACTCTCCTGTCATGACGTAATCAAAAATAACAACCCTTCAAAAGTCGATTTTAGCGTCTATAAAAGCAACAATATATATATATATATATGAAACGACAGACTATTTTATAAAAACAAAATTATGATTTCAATCATTTTTACGGAATTTTGGGACCGAATCACTCACACCAGAAATGGACCATAAATGGTCCATTTGGCACAGAACATGTTAATTTCCTGAATCTGTTGCTACTGAGAAAATCGACAGATGTTGTAGAAAATAGTTATTTTCCCTTTGGTTTATTTTCTTTCGTTGGAATTCCAGTTCTAAAAATAATATATGTTATATGCCTATAAGGGCATGATTTCTGATGTCATTCTCCAAAGGTCAGTTTCCTCTTGTCCTGAGCTCTCCTAGAGGTCCTGGCATGGCGGATGGGTTAAAACTATCTCAAATTGCAATGCAGCATGACGTCAGCTGCGCTATCTATTTTTGGCGCGAACTAAAAATAGCGCTAACTGGTGTGCGAAACAGAGTTAGGAAATCCCTTGCAAAACAACTTTTCTGATATTTTTTTTTTACACTTTTCAGTGAGCTTATTCATTCCCTTTTTATAAGTGCTTTCCAACAACTCGGATAAAAATCATCAAAAATTATGATGCATTCCAAAGTACAGGAACCTACCTTTAAATCGAGGCCCCGTCTCCGTATGACCAAATGGTTGGCGAGCCGTTAAACTCGAGTTAAGTAATATGCAAAAATATTGGTGTCATCGGCTCTTAATAGGCTTGTTTAAACGAACACAAAACCATGCATTAACAGGGCTTTCACGTGCAGTAATGACTCGGTTTGCGACAGGATTGCATTTGCAGTTATCCATAAAAGACTTACGACAGAATTACACAAATTCGGATATTGTAAAAATGGAAGTGCAGTCGACATCGAATGAAAACTTTGATGAACATGACTTTGACTTGTAAACTGCTGCTTAAAGTTGGACAAAATTCACGATAATTGACCATGGCCTGAAACGAGAATTTTATAGACATGCATAATGCGTGTAGGAATCAGCAAGGTAATGGTGATGAGGCCGAAAAATAGTGCCAAAAAAATTCGTTATTTTGTAGGATTGAAGTGGGATTTATGCAATAGCGACCAAACATTTTTCCAGCGTATTTACTTTTGCTAGGTCCATCGGGAGATGTTGAATACCTCGGCATTTGGCCTCGGTTTTCAACATCTCCCTCGGGATCTTGCTAACGTTAATGCATGAAAAAAGAAACATGTTTGATCCCTTTTACAGAATGAGCTCCAGATAATAAACGGTAACAGGGATAGTTCTGTGCTGATTTTTGTTCTTATTATTAAATGAATGTTGTTACCCCATATTAGAATCGTCTTGACAAGACAGTTTAAATGAGGGGTCACAACACATTTTTTTGCCGAGAAATAAGAAAAATTGTCCTTAAATTATCACTGTTACCCAATTTTCGACAATCAAAAATACGACCTCTGCCAGCCCGATTATCTATGGGATGGGAGAAGGCGCCTCGAAACCTTCGGTATTGGAGCATCCTACGGGCATTGGCATATGGTAGGGCAACAGCCTGCTATGCTTTCAGCAGGTGCGACATGAAGGTTAAGATTTCTTTTCTTTCTTTTTTTTTTTTTTTTTTTTTGTCCCCTGCCTTTTCGAAGAAAAGCGGAGGAACATAGTTTTCGGCTTTCCGTCCTCCCGTCTTTCCGTCCTTCCGTCCCCCTAAAGTAGTAGGTACCTTGTGTGCGCCACTCCTCCTACAGTTTTATGCCGATTCTTTCGAAACTTTACAGCTGTTTTTGTCATGGTCTGAAGATATGCACGTGGTTTGGATATAATCCTGAGATAATTTTTGTCACTTTTTCCACTAGTTGAACTTAGTCATTTTAGGCGTTTTTACTATCAAAATGGGTACCTTGTGTGCGCAACTCCTCCAACAGTTTTTTATGCCGATGCCTCTGAAACTTCACAGGTGTTTTGTTCATGGTCTGAAGATATGCATGTGGTTTCAATATAACCCTCACATTATTTTTTGTCGCTTTTTCCACAAGTTGAACTTAGTCATTTTTAGGCGTTTTTACGATCATAGTGACTAGATAGTGGGTACCTTGTGTGCGCAACTCCTCCTACAGTTTTATGCCGATTCCTTTGAAACTTCATGGGTATTTTGGTCATGGTCTGAAAATATGCATGTGGTTTGGATATAATCCTCACATTATTTTTATTACTTTTTTCGCAAATTGAACTTAGCCATTTTTCATACATTTTTACTATCAAAGTGAATAGATAGTGGGTACCTTGTGTGTGCAACTCCTCCTACAGTTTTATCCAAAGTGGGAGGGCGTTAATTCCTAAATTCTGCAAGCTTAACAGTTTTGTTATACACTCTGCAAATTCTTTTTAATTCTGAAGGGCGTTAACTCCTTAATTCTGCAAGCTTACCGGTTTTTATGCACTCTGTAAATTCTTTTTAATTCTGCCCTCTTACATGTACATATATTGTTCCAATACAAGCCGTATTGCCGCACTAACTACATGCGTACGTTGGCGATTATAATGAGGGGAGGGTGGGAGAGGGAGGGAGTGAGGGGGGCAAGATATATGTTATTGGAGAATTAAGCAAAGTCGCAAAATTACCATCAAATCCAGTCTTTAATGAAACTCTGACACATACTTATCAGGGTCTCCAATGCTTGCATGTGTTATTCCAGATAAATACATGTACGTAAACAGAGTTATAATAGTATAATTTTTGACATGAAAATTCTATGTTATAAAATTCGGTTATTGAAAAAATATCCAGAGTTTCAGTTACATAAAGCCAATGCAAGGTTTGAGATAAAACAATGCATTCAGGTGTTGCATGAATTCATACGTATGAAGTATTTCTTTTTATAATCAATGTGGTGTCCGGACCGTATTATGCCTAAATATTGAGAAACAGAGAGGCGTTCGATGAAACAGTGTAGACCTAGATCAGACTGCTCTCTAGGAGCAGTCTGATCAGGGTCTGCAATGTTTGTCATTCCATCAAATATTTTAATTCAGTCCTATAGGCTATAATAAAATCATTTTTGTTTTCTAATTATAGAACAATTTGTAATCATGTCCCAATATTAATGGCCTTTGAGGTAACTTGCGGACTGCTAATTAAAAGCAGTTATGTTTTCAAAGAGCATAAAAACAATCAAGATAAGATAAGATAAGATAAGAAATTTTATTTTGAGACGGCATCACATCAGGCAACAAGAAACATAAGCCCTAAAGGGCTTTTGACCGTCTATAACATAGTTAATCACAGTAGTTATTTAAATTCAAAGATAGTAGGGCTGTAAAACATATATACACACTGAAACAGTAAAATTAGCAGATTAATACAGCACAATACTACATAGCAGATTATCATAAATATAAATCTTAAAAATCAACTTATAATCTGAGTTCATAAAGGATTCTGTAATCTTTAGTATTTGGCTAAAATGCTTAAAACATAGGTCTAATACAGGAAAATTGGAAATTAAACAAAATCGAATTTTAGCCGGACGGTAACATCCAACTTGAAAGACGGAAAATGAAGTTGAAAGAATTATGCAGTGACTGGTGTTCCAAAATGTTTCACAGAATTGTAAGTAGATCTAGAATACATATTTACTCGTTAGCTATTCTGAACCAGCTCATACAATAGGCCGGCTCCGTCGTCCAATCGTCATCCATCCTTCATAGGCGTCGTTGTCCGTCTGTCAACATTTACATATGAGCCGCGACACGAGAAAACCAAGAATGTGGCTGTGCGCCCAACGCAGATTCAGATCAGCCTGGGCATCCGCCCAGTCTGACCAGAGTCTTCGCTGCCCGCATGAAGGTAGCTTAGACCCTTAGCTACCCTTTAAGCGCTTAGGAAAGACTCTGCGCAGACCAGGCGGATGCCGAGGCTGATCTGAGTCGGCACTGGGCGCACAACCACTTTGTTGGTTTTCTCGTGTCGCGGCTCAATGACTCCTCCTCTGAAGCCGCAGAGTCGATTGAAACCAAGTTTCATTTGGAACCTCCAGAGATTGGGATAAATTGTTCAAACACTCCTCGACATATAACCGATATGGCCGCCTACATATACTGTTGAATTTACGGTAGAATAACTGGAAGCCAGCTGCCAGTCCTTTCCCCGTTATTTTTACGGGCGTTTGCCTGTATTAAAGACATTATTGGAAATCACAAAATGGAAGTTTTATGTTAACTGACCGCACTCGAAAATTACTTTGTATTGTTGAAGGGCTATCTAACCAAAGCGACACCTACTCTATTGTGTCCCACTCTGCTTGAAGATTCCTGCATTTTTTACGGGCGCCCGTAAAAATAACGGTAAAAGGACTGGCAGCTGGTTGCCAGTTATTTTACCATAAAATCTAGGGAGGGGGGGGGGGGGTTACAGTGTACATGGTAAATTGCATGTTTTAAAATCTTTACCAGAACTAAAAGAAACGTTCTAGTTCATAGTATACTGTACCACCGACGTCACAGGAGCGGCAGTAGTGTAGTGGATAACACGCTGGAGTACCAATCCAGGGATCGCAAGATCGAACCTCCGCTTCTCCGGTCTTTCGGATGAGACTTTAAATCGAGGTCCCGTCTCCGTATGACCAAGTTGTTGGCGGTACGTTAAACTCGAGTTAAAGCCCCAGTCACACACTCACATTACGGATAGGGCGGATAGTTGCGGATAAAATCCTCAGTTTATCCGCAGAATTTGTGGGCGTGGTCTAATTTTATTTAATGAATTTACGGATATAGTTACCAATAGATCCGTATGGATACGAATTTGTACGAACTACTAACCTCACGTTACCTTTTGTAACCTTTAGATGCGGATAAATACCTTCAGATGCGGACTGTTGCGCATGCCTAGCGGATAGAAGAATAGAAAAGATGCGACGTCCACATCTGTGTCTGCTCCAGTCACACACACACATACGGATTGTGCGGATACTACGTATGGCCCGTCCGTATCTATCCGTTTCATCCGTAATGGATCCGCATCAGATCCGCAAAGTCCGTAACTGTCCGTATCATATCTGCAGAGTCCGCAGGATCCGCGTCGAAATTTTGAAAAGTTTCAAAATTCGGGCGCGGATGAGTAAACCGTAATGGTGCGTTACTAAACGCATATATCCGCATCTATCTCCGTGACGCATACGTATCTGTTCCGTATCTTATCCGTTATTGAACCTATCATTCCGCAGTCCCATTCCAAGTTGAGGACCGATACGGTTTATAAGCGGATCGTTACCTGTAGTTACGGAAGTTACGGGTCTCATTCGGCGTACTGTAACGGACTGTTTGGTTTAAACATATTTTATTCAATTTTTTCAATTCATATATACATTGTAACAATATAAATAATAGGATTGGAACGAAAGCACAAGTACTTATAAAGTTCCTCTCCTTAACTATATCTAACATGCAAATATAATGGCGATAGCTTGACAAAATAAGTTAAACAAAATTTACATTATGTAATATCGTTTACAAAAACCAGTGATTAATATTGAAACCAAGTGATAGGAAAAAGTGTCCGGACAAGAAGGAAAAAAAAGAAGACAGTGTAGAAAAGGAGCATAAAAAAAGAAAAGATACAACTTTACAAACTATGCAACCGAGGATGAGAGAGGAGGCGCAGAATCGCAGAGACAGTCGCATCAAGCACTCTGACTACCATTACTTACATAAGTACCAGCCGCTTGCCATAAGCTAAGAAAATATGCTATCAGAAGCGTTTTGAATCCAAAATAAATTTATGGACCTTTTCAAATATAACTGTATAACTGTATTTGTTTCAAAAGAAAAAGAACCGTTTCCATATAAAAGAAGGGACAGCGAGGGAACCTGATACTGAGACACTGTATTTATGAGTTCGGTTCGTTGGACTTGGTAGTTTCTACAGTGAAAAAAGTAATGTTGGGCATTTTCCACACTACCACACTGACTTAAAGGGGAATCAGAAATGTTCCTTATGAAAAGATCTAAGTTTAGCGAACTGCAATTGGTTCTTAACCTAGTGTGTAATATTTGGGCTTTCCTATTACCGATGTAGAAATATTTCGGAATATGCGATTTGTCTTTGTTGAGAAAGCATTTAAAGGTATTTACTGAATCAGATTGATGCGCCTCTTCATGTACGTTATTCCAGGCTCTGACAGTTGACGGTAGGAAAGAGTTATAGTAAAGAGTTGTCCTTGCATCTCTTGTTTGAAGATCATTACAATTTCTAAGATTATAGCGTGAAATATTACTGACAGACTGAGGTACCAAGGAAGATAGATATAAAGGAGCTAGATTATGTGTCATTTTGTAAAACAAGGTAACTTAATGATTTAATCGTCTCTTTTCAAGCGAGTCCCACCCTATTTCTTTACACAGAGCACTGATGGAAACAAGTCTAGTGGCTCCTGTAGCTATTCTAGCCGCTTCATTCTGAATTTTGTCAAGTTCTTGCCTCTCATATTGCGAACAATTATCCCAAATGATATCCCCATATTCGATTAAAGGTCTAATAAATGCTGTGTGAATAATTTCTAGAGATTTCCTATCTAATTTGTATCTTAATTTTCTCATGATATTAACTCTAGCCCATGCTTTTGCTGTAATATAATTTATATGTTGGTGCCAAGTACAGTCGTTTGAAAAGTAGAGACCAAGATGTTTATGAGACTCAACTTCAGATATCTGCTGGTTTTGCATAAAGACAGGTGGATGAAAAGGTCTATTAAGTTTACGAGAGAAAAGTAAAGATTCGGTTTTGGAAGGGTTAAGAGTAACAAGCCATGTTGAAGCCCATTTTGAGATTTTACCCAGATCTGTGTTAATACAACCGGCTGCTGTGATAGGATCATCTACAATGATAAAGAGACTAGTATCATGAGCAAATAACCGAATATTTGAGCCAATATCATTTACAATATCATTGATATACAAAAGAAACAGAAGAGGGCCTAGGATTGATCCCTGGGGAACTCCAGCACGAATATAGGTCCAGTCAGAAACAGCGCCAGGGAGGACAACTCGTTGTTTTCGGTCAGAGAGATAGTCTGCGAACCAAGTGTGGACGTTTCCTGTGACACCAGCTGCTTGAAGCTTAGAAAGGAGACCAGCGTGCCATACACGATCGAATGCTGTGCTGATGTCGCAGAAAACAGCCCGTACTTCTTTGCCTGAGTCTAATGCTTGACAAAAGGTATTGTAAAGAAATGTCAACTGGTTGACGGTTGAGTCTCCAGGAAGAAAGCCGGATTGTAGAGAAGAAAGTAAATTGTTGTCACGTAGGTGATTTGAGCCCGTCCAGATAGAAATCGACCTTATGACATAAAAAATCGATTTTTAGGTTTTCTGTTATCTGAATACGCATGCCATTATAGAACAAAAAGGTAAAAACCGTTTGAAGTTATCTAGATTATTAAGGATATTACGGCAATTTTAAACACACTGGTATCTAATGAGAATTGTCACAATTAATAACGTTACGTGACGTCACGTCACGTAAAACTGTTATGGATAACGCCATTATCAATGTTTTCACTTGAAATGCATATGATTTTTATAAACGTTAACACAGCGAACGCATGCAATTGCTCTGTTACTGCGGGTATGGATACGTTTCGCTGAGGTGCAAAGAGGGTTGGAGGGACGTCGGTACAAGAATTGAAATACACACAAACGCATGTAATCAGTATGAGAAGCTTTTCCCGTAAAAGAAAATTCGTCAGTTAAATTGCGCTTTCGTCATCCGAGCTACCGTTGCAATCACTAACATTTGATGGAAGAGAATCTGGTCGCCTCAAATACTGATCAAAATATTCATTAGCTTTGGCTTCCAAAAAAGCCGTTACCCATTTTGGTAAACCAGTTCATGGTTCTGAAGAATGGAAAAAAGATAGAAAGAACGTGTCCAAAGGCATAAGATACGGGTGACCCCGCCTAAATTTTCAAAAGACCTTGAGCCTAATAATATGGAGGATACTTTGGTGCCACCCTGGCACATGTCTCTTGGGATAGATGGAAAAGGTGGGAAGGCTTTGATCCAGGTAAGTGTCATACCAAGTATGAACCCCGTACCTCTAACGGTAATCAAGAAATATTCCCGAAGGGCAGCTTTACAAGAAATAAACTTAATATTCGGACTGACCGACTAAGTATGGCCATTCGCACGCACTGACAATCCTACGGTGCAACTATGGCTTCAAGGGCATAAAGCAAAACAAGTAAATAAATGAATAAAAATACCTAATATCTTTTGACGTTTTGAAATACTTCAATTGTTTCTAAAGAGGAGTAAGCAATTAACTTTGTCATTTTCTTTTCAACAAAGCAAAAAAAAAATGTTTCTGTGCAAGAGTCCTTCAGCAGCATTTTACTTTTAAGACGATATACCTCATATTTGAAGAGCTACGTCGTCCGAGAAAGTAAAAAAGAAAGTCACAAAAGTTGTTTCCCTTCGTAAAAAATGGCGGGAAAACACAAATGTGTACCAAACACCTTAAATGAGCTCGTCACAAGAGATATAGCTTCTGCTTTGGAGTTCATTATATACCAGGCCGAAAGGCCGGTATTTCATATGCGACTAGTGGGCTCCAAGACACTGGTGCAAAGGCTGATTATAGTCCTAGTGCTGTCTACGTGTTTAAAAACAGCCATTTTCTCAGAAACGAATAATGAAATTTTTATCAGAGTAAATGACCTTTATATTTCTACCTTGTACATAACAAATTGCAAATTTTGCAGGTAAATATAAAAGATTCTTTTGAAAAATGCACCAATTTTGGTCAGTTTTTGCCCATTTCTACATGGGGGCAAATGTATTTAAGTAAGAGTCCCAGGATTCGAGGTTATAAAACTTGAGAATAATCTCAAACTCAAAATAAAACACACTGATTGGCTTCTTCCGAGCACATGCTCGGAAACAGCCAATCAGTGTGTTTATTTTGAGTTTGAGAATGTACTCAAGTTTTTATAACCTCGGGGCCAGAATTCTTATTGTTTTGCTCTCGGCACATGGCTATTTCAACGGTATAAAAATCTCAAAGAGTTATACAGTTGATTGCATGCATGTTCTGTAAAGTGTAACTGTACAAATGTTTTTAGCAGTTTATATTTTCCACACTGCAATGGACAGGATTAAAGAACCTGTATACAGTTAAGCCGCGTTCACACGACCAAAGTTTCTTTGTCACAGAAACCTTTAAACAAGAAAGTTTACCAAACATTTTGCGTTCACACGGAGAAAATTATTTCTTCAAGAAAAATGTGGCATAGAAAGTTTGTCGAATAAACTTTGGCAAGGAAATATTTGCAGCTGTATTCACACGATCAAACATTATTTGTCAAAGTTACCTAGACAAATAAACTTCGCCCGTGTGAACAACCAACTATACCACATTTTCTTGGTTAAACAGACTTTGTTCAAAATCAAACCGATTCGATTATGAGTAAAGTTTTCTGTGTTCATCTCCATAGCTCGTTCTTTGTTACATATTCACACAGACAAATTTTGTTCGTCATATAAAGTTCACCATATAAGTTTGGCAATGAAAATGTGGCATATTTTTTATTCACACGAGCAGATTTTTTCCATGTCAAATCTACTTTGTCACAGAAACTTTTCACGTATGAACGAAGCTTTATCAAAGAAGTGAGCGGGGCTTGTGCACATTTCTTCAAATATTAACAGTCCATGGCATTTTTTCTGTAGCATTAATCAATAGAAAAAAGCACGATTGAGAAAAGATAAAGTTCTGAAAGTCTGAATCTAATTATGTATAAACAATAAAATAATGAAAAAATATTAAATGAGAAAACCAGTTTTATGGCCAGCAAATGGACTGTACTACTGCGTGATGTTGTTGTTTCAAGTCTCCAACAGTTATCGTCTGTTCTGTTCTGTTTCTATTCTCATAACAACGTTCCCCAAGTGGCTCAGCGGTACGTAACCATAGCTGCACAACGTGGCGCCGACTGACCGTTTTCGTCTGTTCTGTTCGGTTCTCTTTCAATTCTCCTAACGACATCCGTCTTGTAACGGAGTCTTGATTACAATTTTTCATACTAAACAGACGTTTAAATTTACATATTTTGCCCTTTGCCGTCGTCATTCATATTTTCTTACTCTACATGTAAAAATACAATATTTGAGCGTTAAAACAGTTCGACTTTTTATAATAGATCTAATTTATAATCAATTGCATGCATGTTTGCATATTGGTTTTTATTATTATAAACCAAGTTGATGGTATAACAAGGGAGGGTACTGATAGTACTAGAGTTAGCTGTATTCATTGTTCTGCCCCTTCCTCCCCTCCCGCTTTTCCACATCCACACACATGCCAACTTTTAAACAAATCTGATTTCCTGCCCATTTAGGCGCCTCTTTAGAAAGGGAAGTGACCTGTATTTCTGTGTATGTAACAAAACTAAGGTAGGTAGATCGACTTTGAGTTAGTAGGTAGACTTTGAGTTACCAAACTGCTGAAACCAAACAAATCACAATCAAACACCATTTTTTTTTATATAATTTTTAAATTATGTTACAAAATTTAATCCGCGGTTACTTTTTCTGGCTCAAAGTTAATGAACTAGAATCGAAGCCAGTCTGAATTAAAGCTGTTTCATGACACATCTGCGCAAAATTAACACCCAATTAGTTCTTGAATAAAGTATTTTATAGCTTATTAAATTCGATTATAAACGCAAACTGCATTTATGGTGATGGATAATGCTTCAAAGGATCATATTTCTGGACTCCTGGCAACAAATATGCGGCTACAGTGGTTTCCCACAATAAAACATTCAAGTTAAAGTTCAGTCACATGCCGTATGAAACAGCGGGAAAAATCGTCTGACGTAACGTCGAACTTTGACGTCATTTATCTCAGTTTCACGTCGCATGTCATAAGGTCGATTTCTATCTGGACGGGCTTAATGTTTAAATTCAAGCCTTTCTAGAACTTTATCTTCTGAGTTAAGCAATGAAATGGGTCGATTGGCTTCTTTATATGCAGAGGGAACAGTACCAACGTATAGTGACTGGCTGAAAAGAGAACAATAAGGTATTGAAACTTCTTTATATAATTCACGAAGAACACGATTACTCAGGCCATCAGGACCAGAAGCTTTGGAAATAGGAAGAGTTTTAAGAACTGATTCAACTTCTAATGGGGACAATATAATGTTGTTTAATGGTGTATTGACGGTAGCTGCAGGTAGCTGCAGGTAAGTCAGGACTGTTTTCTACAGTAACGTTTCAATATAAAAAGGTTGCGTTCCAATACTGACAGATACCTTCAGGATGGTTTGGAGAGGAGGCTATGCGGCAAGTTAATGAAGAGATAATGACGGAGTCGCGTCATTTAAAGTTTCATACAACCGAATTTAACAACGCGTTAATTAATGGCGAATTAATGACGGTTTAATTTGTCATTTAAGTTTGATACAACCGGGTCCAGATGTTCGGCTACTTATATTTTGCATTTACATATTTTCTTTTCTTTAAATTTCACATCACTTATCTGAACAACATCCGATCCATGACCCAGCTAAATATTGTGCCTGTTTTTGTACTGAAATACATAACATTTCATGTTTTCGGCCATAAGCGCAAAACTAAACAAGGCGCCCATTCTAATTTTAAAAACTAACACAACTTACCCAGACAGGTGCCCATAATTCTTTCACGGATCATTTTCTTTAAAACAAATTCTACTTCAGATCAGCCAAAAACATGTAGTGACGTCATCTATTATTGTGACGCACACGATATTATTCAAGGGAAGCAACTCATTTTATCTACTTTTTTCTATATGCGCAAATGTGACCATTTGCCCCAGGTGACCACTTACCCCAAGTTCCCCTATAATCTTGTCATACTGAGCGTCATTAATCATTAAGGTGGAATAGGACAAAACTCAAACTTTCAGTTTTTGTGTTAAAAGAACAACGATCAGGAAGCTCAGCACTTTCTAAATTACAAGATGACTTTCTTTTAAGTGTGAAACATATAGTTCTTTTTCTATGACGTCATAAAAATGTGAGGGATTGGCGTGTTTTTACGCAAAATAAATAGTGCTCGGTTAATCATGATTTTCGCATTTGTTTTGCTGTCCGTAACGATATTGCAATAAATTTCATACCAAAGTGGGAACTGTCAAGAGGCCTTTAAAGATATGTTATTACTTCTTCCAGTTATTTCCACATTTTGTGTTGATTTAGGCAAATATGACCTTTCATTAGCTATCGAATATTGCTTAATTCTACATAAACGCTTAAATAGAGAAAAAAACGTCTCCGAAAAATATATCTAAAATTTTGATATGTTTTGATGAAATATGTTGACATGCAATTTTTTAAATAATTTTAAGTTTTCACCGTGCAAATTTTTCACAAAGTATATTTGTTTAATTATACCCCTTTTCCGATGATCTCGTATCTGTTAGCGTCAAAGGGAGATTATTCCTAAGAATATTTTCCAGTTAACGTTCTGTTTCTAGTGAAACATTTATGATCTCTTCTAGAGAATATAACTGCACGAAAAACGAGAAAACTGAACTAATATATTATTCCGTCTTCCAGGGAGGAAGATTTCAATGCAACAGGGGTTCATTTTTGCCATGATATTTATTTTGCGTAACATGACGTCCCGCCAATTGAACTCTTACGAACCGCGTATTTCGCGACGTCAATTACTTCCGAAAACAGCAAAATCGGGAAAATTACCCCCTGACCTGTTTGAACCCTTCTGTCTAGAAAACGGAATGAGATATTTCTTCGATTTTTTCGTTTTTCTTTTTCATAGGTTTTCTAGAATAACTCGACATTGCTTTATCGGAATTAAAAGATATGTCGGAAACCGCTCTTAGCGCCCAATTTAATTTGACGTTAAAAATATCGACGTTGTTTGTACAGGGGATATGGTTTAAAAATCTACGTTGAGAAATATTTACACGGTAAAATTTTAATTTTCTTTCATTAATATTCCAACTTAACATTTCATTGAATTATATCAAAATTTGAGATATATTTTTCGGAGACGTTTTTTCTCTATTTCAATTTTCGTGTAAAAAAGGCGAAATTTCTACAGCTTATGAAAATTCATGTTTGCGTCAATTTACTCGTAATGCGTAGAGATTGCGCAGAAAGTATAGCACAACTTTATGGGACTCTTGATGGCACTTGATTTGGTATAAAATTTATTTAAATACCTCAACGGACTGCAGAGCAATGTCGATGAATGCGGATATCTGGGAGCTATAAATTTTGCGTAAAAAACGTCAAACCATCACATTATCACGACGTCATTGAAACAGGAATTATTTATTTCACGTTCAAAAGAAAGTCATTTAGTGAGTCACAAATAATTGAAGTTTTTGATGATATATTGTTTGACTAGAAAACTGAAAATTTTGGTTTTGTCCTATTCCACCTTAACGTTATTTCATCGTTTAGATTATTAGAAGAAAAAATGCGGCTTTGTAGTTTCTTTTCTTTTTCCTTTTTTAAACTAGTTACGGTCCATTTGATATTCGTTATATATTCGCTATGCCTATGCATATACGAACTTTTTATATATTTAGTTTTTATTAAAACATGAAAAGTGTTTTCATCTTGTTGCCTTTGAAATAAATCCCCTTTATATAAAATTTAGTCCAAGAAATTTAGATGTTCATATGTCTTTCAAGGGGAAAGCGAAATCATAAAAAAAGAATTACTGCGAAAAGTATTGTAATGAAAGAAAACAGAAATATGCTGGTGACAATTTAACAACACGCAAATATAAACCCTTTAACACAGGGTATAAACCAGTCCGCCAATTTTCGCTTCCTGTAGAGACTGTCCATCAGATTTGGCTTCCGCCGAGACTGTCCGCGATCTCTTGCTTCCTGCAGGGACTACCGTCCTCTAAAAATGGCTTCCTGCCCAGACTGTCCGCGTGAATCTGCTTCCTGTCGAGAGCCTTGGCAGGAAGCAGCATTACGCGGACAGTCTCTGCAGGGCGCCATTTATCATGTACAGAAGTCTCAGTCTCGGTGGAAGCTAAATCTGATGGACAGTCTCTGCAGGAAGCGAAAAGTGGCGGACTGGTTTATACCCTATGTTTAAGTGCCAGAAACTTAGCACTGATGCACCTGATGATAATTTGAGGTGATATTTTGTAACGTAAGATTAAAAGAATCTATGATGAGGTTGAGGCCGAGACAAGGAAATCTCGGGCAAGCCTCGCCTAATAAGGTTGAGGCCGAGACAAGGAAATCTCGGGCAAGCCTCGCCTAAGACTAAATAATCTGAAAACGAGCCTGATATTTTCTTACCTCGGCCTCAACCCCATCATTGATTATTTTTTTCACCCATAATATTTTATAAAACAGAATATTCTTTGAATTCTGAACTTCTTGTTGAGGCCATTCCTATAAACTTGAAACTTGTCTGACATGTTTGTTGGTTTCACCGTGTGCATGCATTTTTCATGAGACAGCTAATCAGAAATCTACAGTGACACTTCCTGTACATAACTGGCTGTCAATTTAATTTTCTGCATGCAATTTACATAACAGGTAGCAAATTGATTTGCTGAATTTAAGTGCGTAACTAATTGGGCTTTACTCTATAGCAATGACTGGCATTTTTGATAGCTTTCTGAGCCTAGGCTGAGATAGCAGGCCGAGATAGAAAAATCTCAGAAAGCTCTAGAAAGGGATTAATAGAATCTTTGATGGGGTTGAGGCCGAGACAAGGGAATCTCAGGCTAGTTTTCAATTTATACCTAAATCATAATCTGGAAACGAGCCTGAGATTTCCTTGTCAAAGCCTCAACACCATCATTGATTAACAAGAACAACTATAACATGAGGTTACAATGGGCGGCATATTTATAGACAGTATATCGAACTACAATCGGTAATAGCTGCCTCCCCCCCAAGTCGTGCCTATTTAAATAAAGTAGGGGGGAGGATGGGACTAGTAAAATTAGCCGAAATTGCATTTGGGATCAGTTGGAGCCAGACAAGAACGAAAGCTGGTAGTGAGCCCCTAAGTAAAAACATCAAATAGGATGAGAGAAGCACAGGTGAAGAAAAGCACTTGAGCTAAGAAGACTAGCAACTGGGAAGCTGTCTAGGAAGATGGAAAGATGGTGTGTCTTATCGGGTTGGTATGCAGTTCGGGAGCTACAGCAGAGTACAAGCAAATTGCCTGGTCAAAGAAAACGACAGTGGATCTTTCAAGCCGATTTAAGCTTCACAGATTCCGGAGTGTCCAGTTCCCATAGAGAAGCTTTAAGCGATGCTAGAAAGGAACTTTGGTGGTGTCGAGGCTCGCCCGCCTGCTAGGACATAGCAAGGAGGAAGAACTGTGTAGCAAGAATCGACCACTCAAGTTCGATTTGTCAGTGTGATTTCAAGAGGTGCTTTGTTGGTCACAGCTTTGCGAGCGGATGTGTTCAGCTTTGGGCCCGAAGTTGTTCGGCATCAGCGCTGGAGTGTGATCCATGATAGCGGGAGGTGTGAGATGGCAGTGTTACCACTGAGACATATCACGGGCAGAGAGACGATGTTGACAGGTTGCAATGGGCTGTAGAATGGGTTGGCGTAAGCCCATCTGAGAGGGTGCATGACCAAGATGATATTGCATGGCAGGTATAGGGGTGGAATATACCCTATGGGCTATTAGCAAGGATGCTAATAGATAGGCTGACGCGTACTCAACCAGGGAGCGACGTTGGAGGGTGTGCAACACTCAGAATGGCACTGGGGAAGATGAACGTCAGGGAAACGTGAGTGTTTCACGAATGTGTGATTCGGGGAGTCATGACAAATACCAAGCACCAAAAATATTGATGTAGGAGAGTGTGATTGGCACACTCAGAACGGCACTGGAATGGTGAATGTCCAAGATAGTTTGCATGGCAGGAATAGGGGTGGAATATATCCTATGGGCTATTAGCAAGGTTGCTAATAGATAGGCTGACGCGTACCCAACCAGGGAGCGACGTTTGAGGGTGTAAAATACTCAGAATGGCACTGGTGAAGATGAACGTCAGGGAAACGTGAGTGTTTCACGAATGGGTGATTCGGGGAGTCGTTGCAAATATCATGGAGCACCAAGGAAAGTGATGTAGGAGATTGCAAATGTCACAGACGTCATTAACTGAATTAGATAAGGTGCAGCAGCATAGCCAATGAGACAATGATAGCAGCAGCATAACTAGGAATAATGCTTGCAGGTTGCAGGGAAGATAGCTTAAAAGGTTTCAACAAGGAATGTACTGTATGGTCAAAAGTTAACATAGGCTCCATAGATGTTCGATAAAACGCCAATTTGTGGTTATCTGCCAGTTGTCACCAGCAATTAAGGTCCATTCTTCACAAGTAGCGGCTATCAAGGGACCTTGAGGTACTACATGATGCAAGCAGCAAGGCTGCTAGATGTTGCAGAGAGTAAGACAGGTTGGTGCTAGGCGCCACTGTCTCGCTTCATACTATTATGAAGTATGCATGATACCAAGACGACGTACTCAGCCAGCTTCAATGATTCCCCCACAGGATCAACGCCTTTGAAATAAAGTAGGGGGGAGTGTGGTGAAAGTGGGTTTCACCACTGTTTGGTACGAAGTAATCCGGTGTGAATGTTGCCCTTGAAATGGAAAGGGCAGCCCCGGTCAGTTGACCAATCACAGACAAGGGTCGTCCAATCAGATTGCTTGGTAGGAGCGACCTGGCGTTGCAACATGTGCTGAGAGAGTCGAGCTTGGAGCGTGAAGCTGGGATGATGTATGAAAGATCCTAGGTGGGTTCTGCCAGATGCAAGGCGTCTGGCAGGTCCTGAGAGCAGCTTCCACAGTCACAGACACAGATTGAGGGTAAGTGCGCCCCATTTGTTTACCACACTATTTATAGTTTGACATGTGTTAATTTCACCTTGTGCATTCATTTTTCATGACTGGCAGCTAATCAGAAATCTACAGTGACACTTCCTGTACATCACTGGGTGTCAATTTCATATTCTGCATGCATTTTACATGACTGGTAGCAACTTGATTTGTTGAATTAAAATTTGTAATTAATTGGGCTGTACTATATAGCAATGATTGGCATTTTGAGACAGCTTTCTGAGCCTAGGCTGAGATAGCAGGCCGAGATAGAAACATCTCGGACACCTCTAGAAAAGGATATCCTTGTCCAATGGGTTAGAAATTCTTGTCCAATGGGTGAGAATAAAATATATGGTTTGACATCTCTTTTGAATCGCCTCGCGGATGCCATAAGATTTATTAAAGGTAAGCTTGATATTATCTTGTTTTTTTTTTTTTGTGTGTGTGTGTTTTGTTTTTGTTTTTTTTTCACCGAATACTCTATTTGAACTGGAACCCTGATTATGGCCTCTTTCTATTGGGCTCTAAGCCCCACCAGTTGTCCAGAGAGAGCCCCACCAGCTAGTTGTGGTCTAGATCCGTGCCTTTGTGATACATGTACGTGAACTGCTAGAAAAAGGGCCGCTTCAGCAGTCAGTCAAAATGTAGAGTGCAAGTGGTGTTTTGTTCAAAACAATAGTGCTGATGGATGTGAAAGAACAATTTGTAGCTCCACAAAAATCTCCCGTGTCCTAAGATTAATGGCAATGGTCCATCGTCCGTCATCCACCTGTCCATCGTAAACAGTTTCAAACAGTATCTCCCATGAACACTTTTCTTTCCAGATTTTATATGGTTAACTCTCGATATCTCGAAGTTGAACTTCAGCACAAACTACTGATATCTCAAAGTAAATTTTCTGGTACCAGAAAATTTACTTTAAGATATCAGTGGTTTGAGGTAACAGGAGTTGAAATGTAAATAAAAATAGGAAATATATTCTTTCATATCAGAAGACACATTGAGATATCAGTGTTCGGGATATCGGGCGTTGACTGTATTTTGCATCTATAGATTAGGGGAACATTAGGTACTGTTGTTATCCCAATTTCTCCAGTAAGCTGAATGCTATGGCAATTTAAAATGCCATTGACTTTCGATGAAAAACATGATTGTCTCTTACTAATTTACCATTACCACTTTAATAAGGTTTTTTTCTCAGTTTTGTTTTAGGTAGTCCTCTATCAGACATTTTGTTTTTGTGCCAACAGCTGAATTAATATAGTCGCCGAAGTAAGCCAAATGCTGAAAATACAAACAGTCAAAAAACAACTATTACATAGCCATAAGGCTGGATATATTGAAACCTTGCAGAAATTAGCCGTGACATGAGAAAACCAACAAAGTGGTTATTTGCCCAGCGCAGACTGAGATCAGCCCGGGCATCTGCCAAGTCTGATCAGAGTCTTCGCTGTGCGCTTAAAGGGTAGCTCAGTGTCTAAGCTATCTTCATGCGGATAACGAAGGCTCTGGGCAGATTGACCTGAGTCTTTGCTGGGCGCATATACCACATTGTTGATTTTATCGTGTCGATGCTTAAATGTCCCTTGCATAAGCTTCTGCAAATCACTGTTTTTTGTGCCAGTTCGAATGGTATATACTTAAATGTATCACTGACTTTAAGTGGGGGAAATTCCTACTTGCAAAACCTTCCGTACTGTTATGAGCCGCGACACAAAACTAACAAAGTAGCGTGTGCGCCAAGCGAAGACTCAGATCCACCGAGTCTGATCAGTCTTCGGCTTGCGCTTTAAGGATATCTAAGGCTCTAAGCCACCTTCATGCTCTTGTCTGATTGGGCGGATGCCCAGGTTGGTCTGAGTCTTTGCGTGGCGCACATGCCACTTTGTTGGATTTGTCGTGTCGCGGCTCAGTTTAGTAAATTCACTGACCTGATATTGACTATCAGTGGGAAAATTAAAAGTTGGCTCTAACTGCTCCAGCTTTCCAGATATAATGCCAAATCTTTTACAGAAAGTTCCTTATGTTGTCCGGTTTTACATATACTGCTTAACTGGCGAGGTTGCCATACCAACCGAAATGCTGAGAATGACCAAATTTTAGTAAACTTGAGCCGCGACACGAGAAAACCAACAAAGTGGTTGTGCGCCAAGCGCAGACTCAGATCAGCCTGGGCATCCACACAGTTCGACCAGACTCTTTGCTAAGCGCTTAAAGACTAGCTAAGTGCCTGAGCTACGTCCATGCGGACACCGAAGACTCTGATCAGACTGGGCGGATGCCCAGGCTGATCTGAGTCTGCGCTGGGCGCACAACCACATTGTTGGATTTGTCGTGTTGCGGCTCATTTAATAATCTCCTCAATTGCCTTAAGAATGGGAAAGCTGAAAACGTTGTAGAAATGTTTTAGCTCCCCTGAGCCGAAGGGGAACTGATTGGATAGGCAGACTCCGTCGTCCGTCTGTCATCTGTAAACATTTTCAAAGAATTTCTCTCCGAAGCTACTGAGTATACTATAACCAACTACCACATCTTTGTCAGTGTGTCAAGTACATGTATGGTCATGTAATTCTCTCCAATACCATAGACACATGCTCCGAACAAGCATATTATAGCAAATAAAGTGGAAAGGCGTTTACTCCTTAATTCTGCAAGCTTAACGGTTTTTATGCACTCTGTAAATTCTTTTTAATTCTGCCCTCTTACATATATTGTTCCAATACAAGCCGTATTGCCGCACTAACTACATGCGTACGTTGGCGATTATAATGAGGGGAGGGTGGGAGCGGGAGGGAGTGAGGGGGGGGGCAAGATATATGTTATTAGAGAATTAAGCAAAATCGCAAAAAATTACCATCAAACTCAGTCTTTAATGAAACTCTGACACATACTTATCAGCGTCTCCAATGCTTGCATGTATTATTCAAGATAAATACATGTACGTAAACAGAGTTATAATAGAATAATTTTTGACATGAAAATTCTATGTTATAAAATTCGGTTATTGAAAAAATATCCAGAGTTTCAGTTACATAAAGGCAATGCAAGGTTTGAGATAAAACAATGCATTCAGGGCCCAGGTTCACAATCATTCTTTAAACTTAAGGACGACCTTAAAGTTAAGGTCTACAATTTCATATGTAAATAAAAGCTTACAAAAACTTAATGTATTTGAAATTTCCTTCGTATTACCGTTTTATGGCAATTCTCAGTAGAATCACGCAAAAACTGAGATTTACAATATGATTCAAATATGGATTTTCTAAGAGCGAAAATTCCCACCTTAACTTTAAGGTGGACCTTAACTTTAAGAATGGTTGTGAACCTAGGCCCAGGTGTTGCATGAATTCATACATATGAGGTATTTCTTGTCCGGACCGTATTATGCCTAAATATTGAGAAACAGAGAGGCGTTCGATGAAACAGTGTAGACATAGATCAGACTGCTCTCTAGGAGCAGTCTGATCAGGGTCTGCAATGTTTGTCATTCCATCAAATATTTTAATTCACTGTCCTATAGGCTATAATAAAATCACTTTTTGTTTTCTAATTATAGAACGATTTGTAATCATGTCCCAATATTAATGGCCTTTGAGGTAATTTGCGGACCGCTAATTAAAAGCAGGTATGTTTTCAAAGAGCATAAAACAAACAACTTTCTGTTGTGCAACTGAGCAAGAGCTGTTCTTATATTATTTAGCATATTACATTCCTCTTTTGTCTCTGATAGCAGTGCTAACAGCCGAGTTAATCACTCACAGTGCTACCATGCCTGTAGCACACACACACGGCCCACCGTATGCTCTGGGCACACTGTTCCTCGAGATACGGGGGTGGTTCGTGGAGAAGCTTAAAGTGACACTCCGGTTCCAGTTCCCTGACGGGTCAGTATGTGATGGCCTGCGGGTTCGCTCCCTTGGTCCACTTGTGTGTGTGACAGATATGACCTTTGGTTTTGTCTTTCCTCTTCGAGCACTCTTCGGTGATAAAAATCTTCCCTTTTATAGAGCTTTCAGTGTTAACCTGTGCAATATTTCATACTTTTCCGTGCCAAAGTCTTGTTCGTACCTGAATGGACCCCATTGGAAATAAGCCATTTAGGCTTTATGGGCTATCCATGGGTATTAAGATCGAATCTTTCGAATCAGTGAAAATGGGTGTGGGTGTTAGTTTTTTACTTCTAGCAGCCTAGCTCATTCCAAAACTCCTTTAGTTCTAGTCAAATTCACTGTGATAATTTTATTTTTCTTAAATTAAATTCATATAGATATATACATAAAATATCATTTATTAATAAGTGTGCTCTTAAATACCTCACTTGTTGATTAGTTTTTAAATTTTAATTTCAAAAATCGCTTTTAGATAGTATATGTTACTTTGTTAAATGATCTTAATTCCTGAATAAATCTTAATCTTAATCTTAATCTTAAACTTATAATCTGAGTACATAAAGGGTTCGGTAATCTTTAGTATTTGGCTAAAATGCTTAAAACATAGGCCTAATACGGGCAAATTGGAAATTTTTAGCCGGACGGTAACATCCAACTTGAAAGACGGAAAATGAAGTTGAAAGAAATATGCAGTGACTGGTGTTCCAAAATATTACACAGTGCGTATGTAAGTAGAATACATACTTTTTCATCTGAACCATAGGCACCAAGGGAGCTCATGAAACAAGCAGGCTCCGTTGTCCATGGTCATCCGTCCATCGTGGCGTCTTTGTCTGTATGTCAATATTGTTACGGAACTGGGCTGCTGCTGCTTCATTTCATGGTTAGATCGGTGCCGAATTATTGGTTATGATCGATCTATGTAAACACGAATTCGTGTGCCAACTTTGACCGGAAAATTAGCTCACTAAAACTGATAACTAAGCGTACTCCTGGTATGATGATGAAGTATTACCTTTATGTTTTACCATTATGTGCTTTTTGTATGTTGGTATGCATTTTTATCGCTGTATTTTGGGTTTAAATCAGCCATTTAACGGGATTTCAGTTCTCTGCACCAACGCTTTGTCTTCGGAACCTCTCGGTACTTTCCGGGTGTTGGCGGCAGGACTATCCGAATCGACCGAAACTGCACCAACGTTACGGAAATGTACGAGGCGCACCAACACCACTCGTGAGGTCAACTGATGACGTTACAGGGTATCACGTGCCCTGGGCCTATATAAGTGACGTCGCAGTGGGTGTCGGCCATTAGTTTGTACCTCGGTCAACTGATCCACATCAACTCTCTTGCTTGCTTAAGAAATATTAGAAATAACACCAATCACTATAGCTACTGTGCACCAACTGTACACCAACAGATCACCATGCCTGCTAGGAGAAATTTATATGGACCTTTAGAGGTCTGTCTCTCATAATCATTTATTTTAATATTTCTCTAGCGTTGGTTCTTGTTGACGTGTTTACTTTTTCTGTTGGTTTTGGTTGGCACATGATTCTACTTTAAATAAGTCTTAAGACTTCTAGACTTTGTATTTAGAACTAAAGCAACTTTGATAATTATCTTAGGGACCACTGCCACCACACCTTAGGTTTGGTGCACTCAGACACACACACACCAACGAATGGTGCACTTGCTGTTGGTGCATGCACCCATGATTTGTACAACTTGTTGAAGTTACTTATACCTATGGCTGATGCTATACTCTAGGAGCCAAAATCGCCTATCTTGCCAAAATAAGGGTCGGAGGTGGCACCCTCTGCTATACTTAGTTTGAATGTATTTTTGAATAGTCTGAACCTTCAGAAACTAGGTTTGATTGTTCTGCTCGTCAAATTTTATTGTCAAAATAGTCAAAATAAGCGATGGGTGTGACTACCTATAGTGAAGCAAATATGATTCCATAAGAGTCCTAGAAAAGACAGATAGTAGTCAATCGGGTGTAATATTTGTTTTTGTATATTAAAATGATTGTTTTGACCTGTAGTGATCAGATTCAGCGTTTGCCACCTTTACAAAACTTGCATAACTCTGTAATGGGCAGTTATTTACGTTACCCTATTAAATTTTAATTATATAAAATAAGAATCGATGAGAAATATGCCGTAATGATTTAACTGTATCAAATCTCAATATTTTCTTTAAGAATAGTTAATATGCTATAAATTAAGCTGCACAGAAAACAGTTAAGAACATCGGGGCTGTTATTTTCGTTATAACAGTTCATGTACCCCTTTAAAACTTAAAACGCAATTGTTTGATAAAACATAGCTAATAAGTTATTGTAAACAGAAAAGTTGACCTGTTTCCTTCAGATCATACTAAACATGATGCAACACAATAGTTGAAATAAGTTTTAAACATACAATACATTTCTTTAGCAAAGTAACGTACTTAACAGATTAACATGTTTGCATAAAAAGACTGTCATTCCTCCAGGAATACATTCATTTAGAACTTTGCCTGTTAAACAAATTAACAAAGTTAAGCTAAATATATTCATTATTTATCAAAAAAAATAATTCTGCATAGTTTAGTCGCCTACTCAGACAGCAAACAATGTTGTTTACTTGACAAGAAAAATTTAAATTGTCCCAAAAATTAAAGAAAGCGCTCGTGAATTAATCTGCACATGGAAAAGTACTAAAGAAAGCGCTCGTGAATTAATCTGCACATGGAAAAGTACTAAATTTATTTATATTCATTAATATCTTAATTATTTTTAAGAATCACACAATACAAACTAAGTTTTGATAGATTACAGTTTTGTACTTAGAAAGGTAACGTTTGTAACTTTTATTTAAAAATATTCCTTGAGATTAGATGTTGCAAATGCAAAATACGCCAAGACCATATTAGGTTGAGTTATTTTTTACGTGAATGTGAAATCGTTTAAACCTACCGTATGTAATTAATCAGCGATATTTCCAAGGCGGTTTATTCATTGTGGTGTATTTATGTTAAAGTTTGTGCTGTCCACTGTTCTGTTGTTTTCAAAACATTGGTTTATTTCGTCTGTAATTTGCCATTATCCTGTTGAAAATAGGCGTTGTGTGTGCCTTGTTATGTTGGTAAAAGGTCATCTGCATGGAATGGACTGCATGTTTAATTTACTACTTGCTAGTATTATTTGAGTACTTGTCTTTTTAGGTTATGTTATTTCTTCTAGTTTGGTATCATTGGAGGGTTGTGGCACCCATTGAATCCATTCCTGATCGCTGCCAGTTGACACTACTTTATCTGTTTTGAGCTATTCTTTTAAAACCAATATTAAAACCATGGTTAAAAATATTTTGGGCGTTTAGCATAAATTTAAACCAAAGTAACGTATATAACACGCTAACAAGTGTTATTTTTACTCCGCTGCTAGTGTAAAGTGCCATATGGCTACGGCAAAATGCTTCCCTGTACTTCATTTATTGAAAAATATGTGTTTCTTTGGTATTATTTGGTCTCATTTGGAGTCAATTGAAAAAAAAATCAGCCGAAGCTGGTGCTAGGGGGCATTGAAAGTGTTATAATATTTTATTCCCAGACACCGAAGTTGATGTCTTTGTTTTCTGTGATGTGTATTTTACTACAAGAGAATCTTCAATCACAATATAGTTAAGCTCCTATCATTTCAAGAATTTTAGGTGAATGGATACAATCTTACGTGAAATAACTGCGAAGTTTACCTTTCCTTCCCTCCTTAATGGGAGTAAACTCTTAAAAGAAAGAATTTGCCTTTGTAGGAGAAAAGTGTTTCTGTTAAAAGTAAATCTTTAAAGGTTAAACCAGCCACAGAAGAAAATAAGAGGTCGAGAATCTTGTTTCCGTTCTAGCAAATTGCAGTAAAACATTGAGGTTTGTCCATTAACATTAATACAGTATTATTTCCATAACATGTTTGAAGATCATCTGGAAGTAAGAACATATCAGATTACTGGCAAGTGCAGACGATACTCTCTAGGCACGACTGATATGATTATGACATTATCAAAATGATATTAATCAATCGAATCAATGATAATTCACTTACTTTATCTCATTTGTTTGATAGTAAAAAAAGGTAACGCATACAACATTTAAATGTAAACAAGTTGTGAGATTAAATATTGTGGTTTGTAATGATACCGTTAAATAACGTTTGAAATTCAATAAGATGAAGCATTGACGGTTCCTCAGATCTCCGAACGAACTCTTTTATTGTTAAGAAGTAGGCTTATTTAAGGCCATCTAGCAATATGGTCACCTGAATAGCTGCCCATTTTGCTTTCTGTTTTGTTTTGTAATATAAGATAGGTAAACATATATGTTCTGGCTGTTTTCAGTTGGGGTTGCTTAATGACAACCTGTTTGGGAAAGAACTGTTAATTCAGTTTACCGTGCATGTCTTTCGTGAACTTTTGTCAATTTGTGTGTGTGCTTCTTTCCCGTTTGGTTCAAGGGCGGGATGTGGGATCTGACTGTATTTACTTTTCATATTAATGCTCGTGTTACCATGTGCAGAAAATAACCGTTTGCAAGCAAAACACCTTAAATAGGCATTATACCGATGCAAATTAGGCACTATATAGAAAGTTTATGTGTATTTATGCTACTATTACACATGTTACCATCATTGTTGTACAGTCATTTGCCTATAACCCATGATTAGGGTATATCTGTGCAATAAAATTTTATTCCTTATTATTATTCCTTATTCGTTTTGTTTGTAACAATGGCAATTGAAGCAATGAAATGGGTAAATCAAATTTTTAAATCTCTTCAGAGATTTATGGTTATACTGCTGTTATGTTAACATTCGGAAGCCCAATGTTTTGCTTTCAACATTTGAGGATTACTTTAGGACGGGTTTCTTTCTTCTGAAGGCTACTCAAGCATAAATATCAACACTTGTTAACAGTAAAAGGGTAATCTGATTACTCTTTTATTGTTTAATGTTGTATACGTTACCTTTTTTTGACTTCCTAACTAGGAGTTTAAGGAAGTGATTTTTTCATTGATTTGATTTAAAAGTCATGTTGATAATGAACTGAAGATAATGCCAATATGTCATAACAATATTACCCATGGCTGGAAATGTCATCTGCACTTTCAAGAACAAAATCAATGAAACCAAATCTGCTTTCTTTTCTCGCAGGTAGTTTTTGCTTTTAGATTATCTTCAAGCTTGCCATTGAAACAATACTGTGTAAATGTAAATGGCCACACCTCTATCTTTTATTGCCATTTGTTTGATGGATGACAACGTTTGTGACATCCTGTTTGCTTCCCTAGATATGAAACCCTTCCAAAAATGGTCAACTCGTAATCCCCCTCTCCACCTCCCCGCATTAAGAAAGGAGGCTAAAAAAATAGCAGAGTTATATTGCACCACAATATATCAGTTCTCTTTTAGCTCTGTAGGAATGATAAAAGCTTAACTAAATTCCAAAGAAAAGTTCTCTTGAAGCAAGATACGCATCAGAGAAAACACTACATTAATCTCGGTTTTAACTGAGTGTGTATTCAGTAATGTAATGTTACTACACTGCCAATGCCTCCAAGCAATAGCTTGAGCTAAAGTCTGTTTTAAAACTGATTCAGAATGAGCCCAAATGATCATAAACATGATCTTCCATATGATGAAGTAAGAGAGAGCTATTCACTCTAGCCACGCTTGTGGCAGTAAAGTAAAAAACTCTTACCTTCTAACTTGTTATATACGTTACTTTGGTGAAAAAGCATGTGATAAGGCAATAAATATGTGATTTATTATAAAGTTTTTTATGGGAAAAGGTCAAAACAGATCAAATAGTGTAAAAGGCAACATTTAGGAATTGATTCTCTGTGCAACAACCAACCCACGACATCAAACTGGAAATAGTACCATAAAGGTAAAGTACTAAGACGAGTAGTAAGACGATACTATGGGGAAGTAAAATAGACTTGCAGCCCGAAGTCTGTTTTGATTTGTTATAACTGAATACCTGCAGACCACAGTTAAGTATTATAAGGGCAAAGAGTAGGCATGTGACCTAAAATGGTGTTTGTTTACATGTTTTATTATTTATTTGGACATTTTTTGCATGGGTAGCATGAATCACTCTTTATATACACAATACCATGCCAATCATATTTGAGTGCGGAACATATTTTGTTTGTGTTTTTGGACATTTAAATCTGCCTAACCACTATGCTATTTAAAAGACACGATTATTGAGGGTTATCTCATTAGCCTACCTGTTTCTCAAGTGGGTGGGGTAAATTCATATAGAAAAATGCTCAAAAAAGAAAGCAGAAAATCGTTTGACGCATTATGGCTCTAATAAGTAACACCTGTATTGAAACGATATCCCTAGAGTGGAAAAAGAATGACATTGCTTCAAAACATGACTTCCACTGAAGTGTAACATACCTTAATGGTGTTGTTTTCTGCCGTAGGGTACCAAGAAACACATGTGAAAAAAAGTATCATGACAATAAAATTTTAAGAGCAGAACAATCAAACCTCCTTTCTGAAGGTTATGGCTAGAAGAAAACGTAGTCAAACCAAGGATAGCAGAGGGTGCCACCTCTTTCAATTTTTAGCTGACTTGGCTCCTAGAGTATATCCACTTATGGTGCATAACTTAAACATACCGTTGGTGAATGCATTCATGATTGATGCCACTTGTTGGTGGTGCTTACATCCTAATTTGTTGCAATACTTTGATGGTGCATACGTTTACCTATGTTAAGTGCTTACACCCATGATTGGTGCATTCACCCATGATTGGTGCTCTCACCTATGATTGGTGCATTCACCCATGATTGGTGCACTCACCCATGATTGGTACACCCTCCTATGATTGGTGCACCCTCACTGTATTATAGGCAAAGTTAGGAATTATATAGGAAATTATAGGATACTTAATTTGAACAAGACACTACTTGTAAGGCCAAATATTCTATCTTGTTAATAGTTGGAATGTATACGTTTGATTCTAAACTACTTAGCATTGGATACTAACCAGCACATTTCTATCTATAATACTATATTTGTATGTCTATAATACATCTAAGATGTACTGTTACATGTTTAAGAAAGAGTTCTTTTAATAGACGAGTTAAAACTAGCCTATGTCTTGCCTTTCTATTCGCTTCCACTAACTAAGCTACCAGTCCAGGTGAACCCTCGCAATTATGCAGCACCCTAGTTATTCTTGATTGTTTGAAGCTACCTCGGCGCTGGGGTTCCGCTGCAATATTTACATACAAGGTATCCTCTAAAGCCGCTAGACCGATTGAAACCAAATTTCATATGGAGTCTCCAAGGATTGGGATAAGTTTGTTCAAACACTCCTCTACATATAACCGATATGGCCGCCTACATGGTAAAATGCATATTTTAAAATCTTTACTAGAACTAAAAGAAACGTTCTAGTTCAAAGTATACTGTACCACCGATGTCACAGGAGCGGCAGTAGTGTAGTGGATAACAGGCTGGAGTACCAATCCAGGGATCGCAAGATCGAACCTCCGCTTCTCCGGTCTTTCGGATGAGACTTATATCGAGGTCACGTCTCCGTATGCCCTAATTGTTGGCGGGACGTCGAACTCGAGTTCAATAATAAGCATAAATATTGGTGTCACACGCTCTTAATAGGCTTGTTTAAACGAACACAAGACCATGTATTAACAATTAACAGGGCTTTTCACGTTCTGTAATGACTCGGTTTGCGACAAGATTGCATTAGCAGTTATCCATAAAAGACTTACGACAGAATTACACAAATTCGGATATTGTAAAAATGGAAGTGCAGTCGACATCGAATGAAAACTTTGATGAACATGATTTTGACTTGTAAACTGCTGCTTAAAGTTGGACAAAATTCACGATAGTTGACCATGGCCTGAAACGAGAATTTTATAGACATGCATAGTGCGTGTAGGAATCAGCAAGGTAATGGTGATGAGGCCGAAAAATAGTGCCAAATTTTTTTGTTATTTTGTAGCATTGAAGTGGGATTTATGCAATAGCGATCTAACATTTTTTCCAGCGCATTTACTTTTGCAAGGTCAATCGAAGATGTTGAATACCTCGGCATTTGGCCTCGGTTTTCAACATCTCCCTCGGGACCTTGCTAACGTTAATACATGAAATAAAAAACATGTTTGATCCCTTTTACAGAATGAGCTCCAGATAAGAAACGGTAACAGGGACAGCTCTGTGCTGATCAGAGCTCTAGGTGAGAGGGAGTATTTGATGATAATTAGGGAGAAATTTTCGTTAATTCTGCATAAAACATATGTTGTGACCCCTCATCTGAGCCGTCTTGTCGAGACGGTTCAGATGAGGGGTCACAATATATGGTTTTATGCAGAAATAAGAAAAATTATCTTTAATTATCATCAAATACTCCTTCTTATCTAGAGCTCAGGCTGATTTTTGTTCTTATTTCTAAATGAATGTTGTTACCCCATATTAGAATCGTCTTGACAAGACAGTTTAAATAAGGGGTCACAACACATTTTTTTTGCCGAGAAATAAGAAAAATTGTCCTTAAATTATCACTGTTACCCATTCTCGACCACTGGACAATCAAAAATACGATCTCTGCCAGCCCGATTATCTATGGGATGGGAGAAGGCGCCTCGAAACCTTCGGTATTGCAGCACCCTACGGGTATTGGCCTATATGGTAGGGCAACAGCCTGCTACGCTTTCAGCAGGTGCGAAATGAAGGTTAAGATTTCTTTTCTCTCTTTTTTTTGTCCCCCGCATTTTCGAGGAAAACCGGAGGGACATAGTTTTCGGCTTTCCGTCCTTACGTCTTTCCGTCCTTCCGTCTTTCCGCCCCCCCCCCCCCCCCCCCTAAAGTAGTAGATACCTTGTGTGCGCAACTTCTCCTACAGTTTTATGCCGATTCTTTCGAAACTTTACAGCTGTTTTTGTCATGGTCTGAAAATATGCACGTGGTTTGGATATAATCCTGAGATTATTTTTTGTCACTTTTTCCACAAGTTGAACTTAGTCATTTTTAGGCGTTTTTACTATCAAAGTGGGTACCTTGTGTGCGCAACTTCGCCAACAGTTTTATGCCGATGCCTTTGAAACTTCACAGGTGTTTTGGTCATGGTCTGAAAATATGCATGTTGTTTCGATATAATCCTCACATTATCTTTTGTTGCTTTTTCCACATGTTGAACTTAGTCATTTTTAGGCGTTTTTACTATCAAAGCGGGTACCTTGTGTGCGCAACTCTGCCAACAGTTTTATGCGGATGCCTTTGAAACTTCACAGGTGTTTTGGTCATGGTCTGAAAATATGCATGTTGTTTCGATATAATCCTCACATTATTTTTTGTTGCTTTTTCCACAAGTTGAACTTAGTCATTTTTATGCGTTTTTACTATGATAGTGACTAGATAGTGGGTACCTTGTGTGCGCAACTCCTCCTACAGTTTTATGCCGATTCCTTTGACACTTCACAGGTATTTTGGGCATGGTCTGAAAATATGCATGTGGTTTGGATATAATCCTCACATTCATTTTTATTACTTTTTTCGCAAATTGAACTTAGCCATTTTTCATACATTTTTACTATCAAAGTGAATAGATAGTGGGTACCTTGTGTGCGCAACTCCTCCTACAGTTTTATGTCGATTCTTTCGAAACTTTATAGATGTCTTTGTCATGGTCTGAAGATATGAATGTGGTTGGATATAATCCTGAGATTATTTTTGTCACTATTTCCACGAGTTGAACTTAGTCATTTTTTTAGGTGTTTTTACTTTCAAAGTGACTGGATAGTGGGTACCTTGTGTGCGCAATTCCTCCAACAGTTTTATGCCGATGCCTTTGAAACTTCACAGGTGTTTTGGTCATGGTCTGAAAATATGCATGTGGTTTTGATATAATGCTCACATTATTTTTTGTCAATTTTTCCACAAGTTGGACTTAGTCATTTTTAGGCGTTTTTACTATGATAGTGACTAGATAGTGGGTACCTTGTGAGCGCAACTCCTCCTACAGTTTTATGCTGATTCCTTTGAAACTTCACAGGTATTTTGGTCATGGTCTGAAAATATGCATGTGGTTTGGATTTAATCTTCACAAAATTTTTTATCATTTTTTTTGCAAATCGAACTTAGCCATTTTTCATACATTTTTACTATCAAAGTGAATAGATAGTGGGTACCTTGTGTGTGCAACTCCTCCTACAGTTTTATGCCCATTCCTTTGAAACCTCACAGATGTTTTGATCATGGTCTGAAGATATGCATGTGGTTTGGATATAATCCTCACATTATTTTTTATTACTTTTTTCGCAAATTGAACTTAGCCATTTTTCATATATTTTAACTATCAAAGTGAATAGATAGTGGGTACCTTGTGTGTGCAACTCCTCCAACAGTTTCATACCGATTCCTTTGAAACTTCACAGTTGTTTTGAACATGGTCTGAAAATATGCATGTGGTTTGAATATAATCCTCACATTATTTTTTTATTACTTTTTTCACATTTTTAACTTAGCCGCTTTTCCAGCTCAAACACTAAGTGTATGTACAGTGGAGACCTAGTTTCCAAGGCGGGGGACATAAATTCGTCGAATTTGCTTGTTGTCCCCCGCCTTTTCGAAGAAAAGCGGAGGGACATAGTTTTCGGCATTCCGTCCTTCCGTCCGTCCATCCGTCCTTCCGTCCGTCCTTCCGTCCTTCCGTCTCCCTAAAGTAGTAGGTATCTTGTGTGCGCAACTCCTCCTACAGTTTTATGCCGATTCTTTCGAAACTTTATAGATGTCTTTGTCATGGTCTGAAGATATGCATGTGGTTGGATATAATCCTGAGATTATTTTTGTCACTATTTCCACGAGTTGAACTTAGTCATTTTTAGGTGTTTTTACTTTCAAAGTGACTGGATAGAGGGTACCTTGTGTGCGCAACTCCTCCAACAGTTTTATGCCGATGCCTTTGAAACTTCACAGGTGTTTTGGTCATGGTCTGAAAATATGCATGTGGTTTGGATATAATCCTCACATTATTTTTTGTCACTTTTCCACAAGTTGGACTTAGTCATTTTTAGGCGTTTTTACTATGATAGTGACTAGACAGTGGGTACCTTGTGTGCGAAACTCCTCCTACAGTTTTATGCTGATTCCTTTAAAACTTCACAAGTATTTTGGTCATGGTCTGAAAATATGCATGTGGTTTGGATTTAATCTTCACATTATTTTTATTACTTATTTTGCAAATCGAACTTAGCCATTTTTCATACATTTTTACTATCAAAGTGAATAGATAGTGGGTACCTTGTGTGTGCAAATCCTCCTACAGTTTTATGCCCATTCCTTTGAAACTTCACAGATGTTTTGATCATGGTCTGAAAATATGCATGTGATTTGGATATAATCCTCACATTATTTTTTTATTACTTTTTTCACATTTTTAACTTAGCTGCTTTTCCAGCTCAAACACTAAGTGTATATACAGTGGAGACCTAGTTTCCAAGGCGGGGGACATAAATTCGTTGAATTTGCTTGTTTATTATTATTTTTGCCCTCGTCTAGCCTTTGGCCTCTTTCTCTGGGAGATGGTTCGATGATGACTGAAGTGCTTAAGTCTGAAAAGCTTTAAACAGCCCCGGATCCAGAGGTGGGCTTTGGGATTCAGCTCCGCCATCTGGGCCTCTGTGTTACGGATGATATGTAGGACTTCAGATAAAAAGGGGTACCTGATTACCAGATTACAGTTTGAGATGATTTATCTATGTTGTTGCATTAAAATTTACGTTGTCAAATCTCATAAGGGTTAGAACACATACTGACATTCTTAAAAATTCTCATCACAATGATTATGACACATATTTTCAAGTCCATCCCCTCTTTCCCCGTCCCATCCCCCAACCTAGCACACACATACTTCTCGGAACCTCCCAGACCCACCAGTTATCTGGACCCCTATCAGTACGTGATGGTCTGTATCCGGGTCTGGTAAACCCAAAACAACTGACCGACCAACCGATTATCTATCTGGCATGAATGTTATTTACGCCGGTCAGCCCGGCGTCATCACAACGTTGTTTAGACGTCGCATGTATGATAGGTTGAATGAAGAAAAACGAGAAGATTGTTTTGCGATATCCGGGGTCGTATTCATAAAACAACTTAAGTCGTTGCTAAATTTCTATAAAGGAGATTTCCTACAACAATGAAATTTGCTCTGGAGGAACAGTCTTTGTAAGACTGTTCCTCCAGAGCAAATTTCATAGTTGTAGGGAATCTCCTTCAAAGTAACTTAGCCTTAGCAACAGCATAGCAACCACTTAAGTCGTTTTATGAATACGGCCCCCGATCATTTCATGCATACCTTTGTAAAGGTGAGCTTTGTTCTACGCGAGTGAGCATAAAATCATTACCGCAATAAACCTTTGTAGAAAATATACGCGTCGAAAGTAAAGCCAGAAATAAGCTCCGCCCCGTCAAGTAAAGGAAATCGAGAAATATAAGTTTTGCTGTTCATTAACAGTACTTAGAATTACAATGCAATTCATAAACTCGAAGCCAGTTTGTCACTGCACAGCTGGTTCGGAGTGACGAAACAATTTCCAATCATACATAAGGAGGGCAAATCACAAACTTGCTATATGTCTCGCTTGTTCGCACATTGTCAGAAAAAACACAGCTAAAACAATAAACGAAATGTTTACGCCGCCGACGGCGACGATGACGACGTCGCCGACAAAGTAACATATATTCATGTACCTAGTTACTACCAGTAACAGGCGAGACAAGAACTGTTAATACTTAAAATGTTATTCGATAAATATATATTGATAAATCTGAACAGCTCTGAAATGCATCATTCATCATTCATTATGATGCATGTTTCTCAGTTTCTAACACCCCCATTCCACTGGATGACGCTTTGACTGCGCTCTTGGCGATCATCGCGCTTCTCCAAAATTTTCGAAATCGCCGCAGAAGCGTAGGCATTTGCCAAAACTTGGAACTGGTGCGCTTCCAGTACGCTGCCAGTACGCTTCTAATACTATCTCGCCACGCTAGTCACAATGCTGCCGCGATTTAGCTGCGCTTCAGACACGCTTAACGGACTTCGAGGGCGCTTCTAATAGGCTGCCACTACGGCAAAGAATTTTAAGCTACGCTTGATCTACGCTTTTTACGATGCATTTGCGATCGTGCTACGACATAAGTGACGGAGCTGCGCTCATGCTGCGCTTGTGTTGCGCTTTGCAACCGCTTCTATGTAAATCGGCGGAGAATTGGGTTCAGCAGAAGTTAGCCACCAGCATTCAAGCAATATTGATAATATAACAATTCCAGTGGCTATGGCCCAGCTGGCAATCATGAACTAGTGACTTCGAACAACTCGTCTTGTTCTTCTTGCTGTTCCGGCTCAACTGGGGACTCTGTTCGACGTTCTGAAGTGCGCCTATCTGGCTCAGTTTAGAGAGCAAGAGCCTGCCCCCCCCCCCTCCCTGTCAAAAGCTGAAGGCGAAATCCACACCCAGGCCTGGTCAGGAGACTATTTTCACGCAGCCTGTACCGCAGGAAAGGGTTTTCCAACTCCTGCTCCGGGCAGCCTGCATCTTGAATGAAACGTGAGAATCGAGTTATATAACGTCGTGGACACGGTGCGTTTTCATACCCAGATCGCCATAAGAGCAGAGAAACGCAGATAAAGCACTAAGAGTGCAGCGGAAGCGTCGTGGGTTCGCTATTCATAAATAATAGAGTCGCAGCGGAAGCGGCAAGAGCGCAACGGGAGCGCAAAGTGCGTAGCAGAAGCGTAGCTGGGTCGCAGACGAATCTCATGGCGCTGTCGGTACGATCCTTCTGCGCTGGTGCTGCGTAGCTCCCGCTGCTGCTGCGTTCATGAATTTCGAGATACGCTCTTACTACGCTTTCGTTGCGCTTTGAGTCCACGGCGCTTTCCGCTACGTAAATTTTGAGCAGAGTCAAAACAAGCGCCGTGACTTGGCGATCATGCCGCTTCTGATACGCTTTCACTGCGACTTAGAAGCTTCTCCTGCGCTGCTGTCGCTTCTGCTACGATTCATGGCACTTTGTCCAAAATTTTGGAGCGCAGTGGAAGCGCCGTCCAGTGGAATGGGGGTATAATACCGCAGTGGAAGCGCCGACCAGTGGAATGGCGGTATAATACCCCCATTCCACTGGACGGCGCTTCCACTGCGCTCCGAAAGTTTGGACAAAGCGCCATGAATCCTAGCAGAAGCGGCAGCAGCGCAGGAGAAGCTTCTAGAGGTCGCAGTAAAAGCCTGGGCATCCACACAGTTCGACCAGACTCTTTGCTAAGCGCTTAAAGACTAGCTAAGTGCCTAAGCTACGTCCATGCGGACAGCGAAAACTCTGATCAGACTGGGCGGATGCCCAGGCTGATCTGAGTCTGCGCTGGGCGCACAACCACATTGTTGGATTTGTCGTGATGCGGCTCATTTAATAATCTCCTCAGTTGCCTCAAGAATGGGAAAGCTGAAAACGTAGTAGAAATGTTTTAGCTCACCTGAGCCGAAGAACTGATAGGATAGGCAGGCTCCGTCGTCCGTCTGGCATCTGTAAACATTTCCAAAGGTTCTCTCTCAAGCTGCTGAATAGACTGTAACCAACTACCACATATGTGTCAGTGTGTCAAGTACATGTATGGTCATGTAATTCTCTCCAGTACCATAGACATATACTCTGAACAAGCATATTATAGCAAATAAAGTGGAAGGGCGTTAATTCCTAAATTCTGCAAGCTTAACAGTTTTTTTATGCACTCTGCAAATTCGTTTTAACTCTGCCTCTGATATATATTGTGCCAAAACAAGGCCGTATTGCAGCATAAACTACCTGTACGTTGGCGATTATCATGAGGGGAGGGTGTGAGGGGGAGAGAGTGAGGGGGGCAAGAGATATGTTATTGGAGAATTAAGAAAAATCGCAAAATTACCATTAAATCCAGTCTTTAATGAAATTCTGATACATGCTAATCAGGGTCTCTACTGCTTGCACGTGGTATTCCAGATAAATACATGTACGTAAACAGAGTTACAATAGAATAATTTTTGACATGAAAATTCTATGGTATAAGTTTCGGTTATTGAAAAATTCCCAGCGCTTCAGTTACATAAAGGCAATGCAAGGTTTGAGGTACATGTAATATAATGCACTCATATGTCGCAAGAATTCATACATATGAAAAATATCTCTTTTTTCAATCAATGCCGTGTCCTGACCGTATTGTCCATAAATATTGAGAGACACAGAGGCGCCCGGGCAAACAGTGCAGACCTAGATCAGACTGCTCTCTAGGAGCAGTCTGATCAGGGTCTGCAATGTTTGCCATTCCATCAAATATTTTAATTCACTGTGTCCAATAGGCTATAATAAAATCATTTTTTGTTTTCTTATTACTGAACAATTTGTAATCATGTCCCAATATTAATGGCATTTGAGGTAATTTGCGGACCGCTTATTAAGAGCAGTTATGTTTTCAAAGAGCATAAAACAAACAACTTATAATCTGAGTTCGTAAAGGGTTCGGTAATCTTTAGTATTTGGCTAAAATGCTTAAGACATAGTTTTATACAGGCAAATTGGAAATTAAACAAAATCAAATTTTAGCCGGACGATAACAACCAACTTGAAAGACGGAAAATGGAGTTGAAAGAAATATGCAGTGACTGGTGTTCCAAAATATTACACAGTGCGTATGTAAGTAGAATAGATCTACATACTTTTTCATCTGAACCATAGGCACCAGGGGAGCTCATGACACAAGCAGGCTCCGTTGTCCATGGTCATCCGTCCATCGTGGCGTCTTTGTCTGTATGTCAATATTGTTACGGAACTGGGCTGCTGCTGCTTCATTTCATGGTTAGATCGGTGCCGAATTATTGGTTATGATCGATCTATGTAAACACGAATTCGTGTGCCAACTTTGACTGGAAAATTAGCTCACTAAAACTGATAACTAAGCGTAATCCTGGCACGATGATGAAGTATTACCTTTATATTTTACCATTATGTGCTTTTTGTATGTTGGTATGCATTTTTATCGCTGTATTTTGGGTTTAAATCAGCCAATTAACGGGATTTCAGTTCTCTGCACCAACGCTTTGTCTTCGGAACCTCTCGGTACTTTCCGGGTGTTGGCGGCAGGACTATCCGAATCGACCGAAACTGCACCAACGTTACGGAAATGTACGAGGCGCACCAACACCGCTCGTGAGGTCAACTGATGACGTTACAGGGTATCACGTGCCCTGGGCCTATATAAGTTACGTCGCAGTGGGTAATGGACGGACGCTCGGCGCCCCGTTACTGCGGCTATGGATTCGTTCCGCTGAGGTGCGGGGGTAGCGTCGATATGAGAATTGAAATATGATGATGATGTGTCGGCCATTAGTTTGTACTTCGGTCAACTGATCCACATCAACTCTCTTGCTTGCTTAAGAAATATTAGAAATAACACCAATCACTATAGCTACTGTGCACCAACTGTACACCAACAGATCACCATGCCTGCTAGGAGAAATTTATATGGACCTTTAGAGGTCTGTCTCTCATATTCATTTATTTTAATATTTCTCTAGCGTTGGTGCTTGTTGGCGTGTTTACTTTTTCTGTTGGTTTTGGTTGGCACATGATTCTACTTTAAATAAGTCTTAAGACTTCTAGACTTTGTATTTAGAACTAAAGCAACTTTGATAATTATCTTAGGGACCACTGCCACCACACCTTAGGTTTGGTGCACTCAGACACACACACACACACACACCAACGAATGGTGCACTTGCTGTTGGTGCATGCACCCATGATTTGTACAACTTGTTGAAGTTACTTATACCTATGGCTGATGCTATCCACTTATGGTGCATAACTTAAACATACCGTTGGTGCATGCATTCATGATTGGTGCCACTTGTTGGTGGTGCTTACATCCTAATTTGTTGCAATACTTTGATGGTGCATACGTTTACCTGTGTTAAGTGCTTACACCCATGATTGGTGCATTCACCCATGATTGGTGCTCTCACCCATGATTGGTGCATTCACCCATGATTGGTGCACTCACCCATGATTGGTACACCCTCCTATGATTGGTGCACCCTCACTGTATTATAGGCAAAGTTAGGAATTATATAGGAAATTATAGGATACTTAATTTGAACAAGACACTACTTGTAAGGCCAAATATTCTATCTTGTTAATAGTTGGAATGTATACGTTTGATTCTAAACTACTTAGCATTGGATACTAACCAGCACATTTCTATCTATATTGTATGTCTATAATACATCTAAGATGTACTGTTACATGTTTAAGAAAGAGTTCTTTTAATAGACGAGTTAAAACTAGCCTATGTCTTGCCTTTCTATTCGCTTCCACTAACTAAGCTACCAGTCCAGGTGAACCCTCGCAATTATGCAGCACCCTAGTTATTCTTGATTGTTTGAAGCTACCTCGGCGCTGGGGTTCCGCTGCAATATTTACATACAAGGTATCCTCTAAAGCCGCTAGACCGATTGAAACCAAATTTCATATGGAGTCTCCAAGGATTGGGATAAGTTTGTTCAAACACTCCTCTACACATAACCGATATGGCCGCCTACATGGTAAAATGCATGCTTTAAAATCTTTACTAGAACTAAAAGAAACGTTCTAGTTCAAAGTATACTGTACCACCGATGTCACAGGAGCGGCAGTAGTGTAGTGGATAACACGCTGGAGTACCAATCCAGGGATCGCAAGATCGAACCTCCGCTTCTCCCGCCTTTCGGATGAGACTTTAAATCGAGGTCCCGTCTCCGTATGCCAAAATTGTTGGCGGGACGTCGAACTCGAGTTCAATAATAAACATAAATATTGGTGTCACACGCTCTTAATAGGCTTGTTTAAACGAACACAAGACCATGTATTAACAATTAACAGGGCTTTTCACGTTCTGTATTGACTCGGTTTGCGACAAGATTGCATTAGCAGTTATCCATAAAAGACTTACCACAGGATTACACAAATTCGGATATTGTAAAAATGGAAGTGCAGTCGACATCGAATGAAAACTTTGATGAACATGATTTTGACTTGTAAACTGCTGCTTAAAGTTGGACAAAATTCACGATAGTTGACCATGGCCTGAAACGAGAATTTCATAGACATGCATAGTGCGTGTAGGAATCAGCAAGGTAATGGTGATGAGGCCGAAAAATAGTGCCAAAAAATTTTGTTATTTTGTAGCATTGAAGTGGGGTTTATGCAATAGCGATCTAACATTTTTTCCAGCGCATTTACTTTTGCAAGGTCCATCGAAGATGTTGAATACCTCGGCATTTGGCCTCAGTTTTCAACATCTCCCTCGGGACCTTGCTAACGTTAATACATGAAAAAAAAACATGTTTGATCCCTTCTACAGAATGAGCTCCAGATAAGAAACGGTAACAGGGACAGCTCTGTGCTGATCAGAGCTCTAGGTGAGAGGGAGTATTTGATGATAATTAGGGAGAAATTTTCGTTAATTCTGCATAAAACCATATGTTGTGACCCCTCATCTGAACCGTCTTGTCGAGACGGTTCAGATGAGGGGTCACAATATATGGTTTTATGCAGAAATAAGAAAAATTATCTTTAATTATCATCAAATACTCCTTCTTATCTAGAGCTCTGGCTGATTTTTGTTCTTATTTCTAAATGAATGTTGTTACCCCATATTAGAATCGTCTTGACAAGACAGTTTAAATAAGGGGTCACAACACATTTTTTTTGCCGAGAAATAAGAAAAATTGTCCTTAAATTATCACTGTTACCCATTCTCGACCACTGGACAATCAAAAATACGATCTCTGCCAGCCCGATTATCTATGGGATGGGAGAAGGCGCCTCGAAACCTTCGGTATTGCAGCACCCTACGGGTATTGGCCTATGGTAGGGCAACAGGCTGCTATGCTTTCAGCAGGTGCGAAATGAAGGTTAAGATTTCTTTTCTTTCTTTTTTTTTGTCCCCTGCCTTTCGAAGAAAAGCGGAGGAACATAGTTTTCGGCTTTCCGTCCTTCCGTCTTTCCGTCCTTCCGTCCCCCTAAAGTAGTAGGTACCTTGTGTGCGCCACTCCTCCTACAGTTTTATGCCGATTCTTTCGAAACTTTACAGCTGTTTTTGTCATGGTCTGAAGATATGCACGTGGTTTGGATATAATCCTGAGATAATTTTTGTCACTTTTTCACTAGTTGAACTTAGTCATTTTAGGCGTTTTTACTATCAAAATGGGTACCTTGTGTGCGCAACTCCTCCAACAGTTTTTATGCCGATGCCTTTGAAACTTCACAGGTGTTTTGTTCATGGTCTGAAGATATGCATGTGGTTTCAATAGAATCCTCACATTATTTTTTGTCGCTTTTACACAAGTTGAACTTAGTCATTTTTTAGGCGTTTTTACGATCATAGTGACTAGATAGTGGGTACCTTGTGTGCGCAACTCCTCCTACAGTTTTATGCCGATTCCTTGGAAACTTCATGGGTATTTTGGTCATGGTCTGAAAATATGCATGTGGTTTGGATATAATCCTCACATTATTTTTTATTACTTTTTTCGCAAATTGAACTTAGCCATTTTTCATACATTTTTACTATCAAAGTGAATAGATAGTGGGTACCTTGTGTGTGCAACTTATGCCGATTCCTTTTAAACTTCACAGTTCTTTTGATCACGGTCTGAAGATATGCATGTGGTTTGGATATAATCCTCACATTATTTTTTATTACTCTTTTCACATTTTTAACTTAGCCGCTTTTCCAGCTCAAACACTAAGTGTATGTACAGTGGAGACCTAGTTTCCAAGGCGGGGGACATAAATTCGTCGAATTTGCTTGTTTATTATTATTTTTGCCCTTGTATAACCTTTGGCTTCTTTCTCTGGTAGATGGTTCGATGATGACTTAAATGCTTATGGCTGAAAAGCTGTAAACAGCCCCGGATCCAGAGGTGGGCTTTGGGATTCAGCTCCGCCATCTGGGCCTCTGTGTTACGGATGATATGTAGGACTCCAGATAATAAGGGGTACCTGATTACAGTTTGAGATGATTTATTTATGTTGTTGCACTAAAATTTACGTTGTGAAATCTCATTAGGGTTACAACATATATTTAAAGGCAAAACTGACATTCTTAAAAATTCTCATCACATTGATCCCTAATTATGACACATATTTTCAAGCCCATCCCCTCTTTCCCCGTCCCATCCCCCCAACCCAACACACACATACTTCTCGCAACCTCCCAGACCCACCAGTTATCTGGGGCCCTATCAGTACGTGATGGTCTGTATCCGGGCCTGGTAAACCCAAAACAACTGTCCGACCAACCGATTATCTATCTGGCATGAATGTTATGGGCATCAGCCCGGCGTCATCACAACGTTGTTTAGACATTGTACACAGTATCCGAACGCACTGTACCATCTCTTCCGGTTTACATAGTGTCGAATTGAGAGTACAAAATTCGCTTATAACCAGTAGTCGGAAATCATTGTGTTTTGAGATTTTAACCGGAATCTGCTGCGTCATTTATAGATATTCAGCTTCGAAAATGTAAAGAGGTTAGTTTAATATAATTTGCTCTTCGGTCGTTTACTTTATTGCCCTGTACAATGTCGTGTATGGGTGGATAGTAAATGGCACAGTATTCAAATCGCCCTTGGCATGATTCTAAAACCATTCAGGCTGAGCCTTTTCTTACATGTTTAATAAAAATCTTTAAAATAAACGGAAGGCGTTATCAATCTACAGTTGGTTTGTTTTGATAGCAGGCTGATAGCTAGGTTTTGCACGACACAAACTCGTGTTAAATTAGCTGTTCGGAATAAAATTTCTGTGACGGCCATGAGGTTTTCATTGTACAGGGTGCAGTCTGTGTCCAAATTTTTTTGTCAAAACACACAGGTGAGACAGGTAAGACTATTTTAACAAGGTTGAACAATTTCATCTACACACCACTGATCATGTCAGAAATGTATTATTTATATTGCAGGTGTTAACATGGGTATGCTTGCCTACCCTATATTTAATAAATGCGTCCAGTGTACATTTACTTTGTACATGGTTGAACATTTGAGAAAAAGCTACCGTTTTCATCTGGTCTACATTACAATTTGAGAAAGAGTTGCCATACCAACCGAAATGCTGACAATGACCAAATTTTAGTAAACTTGAGCCGCGACACGAGAAAACCAACAAAGTGGTTGTGCGCCAAGCGCAGACTCAGATCAGCCTGGGCATCCACACAGTTCGACCAGACTCTTTGCTAAGCGCTTAAAGACTAGCTAAGTGCCTGAGCTACGTCCATGCGGACAGCGAAAACTCTGATCACACTGGGCGGATGCCCAGGCTGATCTGCGTCTGCGCTGGGCGCACAACCACATAGATGGATTTGTCGTGTTGAGGCTCATTTAATAATCACCTCAGTTGCCTTAAGAATGGGGAAGCTGAAAACGTTGTAGAAATATTTTAGCTCACCTGAGCCGAAGAACTGATAGGATAGGCAGGCTCCGTCGTCCGTCTGTCATCTGTAAACATTTTCAAAGAACTTCTCTCAGAAGCTGATGAGTAGACTGTAACCAAGTACCGCATCTTTGTCAGTGTGTCAAGTACATGTATGGTCATATAATTCTCTCCAATACCATAGACACATGCTCTGAACAAGCATATTATAGCAAATAAAGTGGAAGGGCGTTCACTCGTTAATTCTGCAGGCTTAACGTTTTTTATGCACTCTGCAAATTCTTTTTAATTCTGCCCTCTTACATATATTGTTCCAATACAAGGCCGTATTGCCGCATAAACTACATGTACGTTGGCGATTATCATGAGGGGACGGTGTGAGGGGGAGAGAGTGTGGGGCCTAGATATATGTTATTGGAGAATTAAGCAAAATCGCAAATTACCATCAAATCCAGTCTTTGATCAAACTCCGATGCATGCTAATCAGGGTCTCCACTGCTTGCACGTGGTATTCCAGATAAATACATGTACGTAAACAGAGTTACAATAGAATAAATTTTGACATGAAAATTCTATGGTATTAGTTTCGGTTATTGAAAAATTCCCAGAGTTTCAGTTACATAAAGCCAATGCAAGGTTTGAGGTACATGTAATATAATGCACTCATATGTCGCATGAATTCATACATATGAAGTATCTCTTTTTTCAATCAATGCCGTGTCCTGACCGTATTGTCCATAAATATTAAGAGACACAGAGGCGCCCGGGCGAACAGTGTAGCCCTAGACTAGACTGCTCTCTAGGAGCAGTCTGATCAGGGTCTGCAATGTTTGCCATTCCATCAAATATGTTAATTCACTGTCCTATAGGCTATAATAAAATCATTTTTGTTTTCTAATTATAGAACAATTTGTAAGTATGTCCCAATATTAATGGCATTTGAGGTAATTTGCGGACCGCTAATTAAAAGCAGTTATGTTTTCAAAGAACATAAACAATAAAGGATTCGGTAATCTTTAGTATTTGGCTAAAATGCTTAAAACATCTAATACAGCCAAATTGGAAATTAAACAAAATCGAATTTTAGCTGGACAGTAACAACCAACTTGAAAGACGGAAAATGGAGTTGAAAGAAATATGCAGTGACTGGTGTTCCAAACTATTACACAGTACGTATGTAAGTAGAATACATACTTTTTAGCTAATCTGAACCATAGGCTCCAGAGAAGCTCATACAACAAGCAGGCTCCGTTGGCCATGGTCATCCGTCCATCGTCGGCGTCTTTGTCCGTCTTTCAATATTTACAAGTTATCCTCTAAAGCCGCTAGACCGATTGAAACCAAATTTATTATGGAGCCTCCAGAGATTAGGAAAAGTTTGTTCAAACACTCCTCGACTTATAACCGATATGGCCGCCTACATGGTAAAATGCATGTTTTAAAATCTTTACCAGAACTAAAAGAAACGTTCTAGTTCAAAGTATACTGTACCACCGATGTCACAGGAGCGGCAGTAGTGTAGTGGATAACACGCTGGAGTACCAATCCAGGGATCGCAAGATCGAACCTCCGCTTCTCCGGTCTTTCGGATGAGACTTTAAATCGAGGTCCCGTCTCCGTATGACCAAATTGTTGGCGGTACGTTAAACTAGAGTTAAAGCACCAGTCACACACTCACATTACGGATAGGGCGGATAGTTGCGGATAAAATCCTCAGTTTATCCGCTGAATTTGTGGGCGTGGTCTAATTTTATTTAATGAATTTACGGATATAGTTACCAATAGATCCGTATGGATACGAATTTGTACGAACTAGTAACCTTCCGTTACCTTTTGTAACCTTTAGATGCGGATAAATACCTTCAGATGCGGACTGTTGCGCATGCCTAGCGGATAGAAGAATAGAAAAGATTAACTGCGACGTCCACATCTGTGTCTGCTCCTTGTAAGCTCCAGTCACACACACACATACGGATTGTGCGGATACTACGTATGGCCCGTCCGTATCTATCCGTTTTATCCGTAATTGATCCGCATCAGATCCGCAAAGTCCGTAACTGTCCGTATCATATCTGCAGAGTCCGCAGGATCCGCGTCGAAATTTTGAAAAGTTTCAAAATTCGGGCGCGGATGAGTAAACCGTAATGGTGCGTTACTAAACGCATATATCCGCATCTATCTCCGTGACGCATACGTATCTGTTCCGTATCTTATCCGTTATTGAACCTATCATTCCGCAGTCCCACTCCAAGTTGAGGACCGATACGGTTTATAAGCGGATCGTTACCTTTAGTTACGGAAGTTACGGGTCTCATTCGGCGTACTGTAACGGACTGTTTGGTTTAAACATATTTTATTCAATTTTTTTCAATTCATATATATATTGTAACAATATGAATAATAGGATTGGAACGAAAGCACACGTACTTATAAAGTTCCTCTCCTTAACTATATCCAACATGCAAATATCATGGCGATAGCTTGACAAAATAAGTTAAACAAAATTTACATTTAAATATATATGTAATATCGTTTACAAAAACCAGTGATTAATATTGAAACCAAATGATAGGGAAAAGTGTCCGGACAAGAAGGAAAAAAAGAAGACAGTGTAGAAAAGGAGCATAAAAAAGAAAAGATACAACTTTACAAACTATGCAACCGAGGATGAGAGAGGGGGCACAGAATCGCAGAGACAGTCGCATCAAGCACTCTGACTACCATTACTTACATAAGTACCAGCCGCTTGCCATAAGCTAAGAAAATATGCTATCAGAAGCGTTTTGAATCCAAAATAAATTTATGGACCTTTTCAAATATAACTGTATTTGTTTCAAAAGAAAAAGAATCGTTTCCATATAAAGGAAGGGACAGCGAGGGAATCTGATACTGAGACACTGTATTTATGAGTTCGGTTCGTTGGACTTGGTAGTTTCTACAGTGAAAAAAGTAATGTTGGACATTTTCCACACTACCACACTGACTTAAAGGGGAATCGGAAATGTTCCTTATGAAAAGATCTAAGTTTAGCGAACTGCAATTGGTTCTTAACCTAGTGTGTAATATTTGGGCTTTCCTATTACCTATGTAGAAATATTTCGGAATATGCGATTTGTCTTTGTTGAGAAAGCATTTAAAGGTATTTACTGAATCAGATTGCTGCGCCTCTTCATGTACGTTATTCTAGGCTCTGACAGTTGACGGTAGGAAAGAGTTATAGTAAAGAGTTGTCCTTGCATCTATTGTTTGAAGGTCATTAGAATTTCTAAGATTATAGCGTGAAATATTACTGACAGACTGAGGTACCAAGGAAGATAGATATAAAGGAGCTAGATTATGTGTCATTTTGTAAAACAAGGTAAGTTTATGATTTAATCGTCTCTTTTCAAGCGAGTCCCACCCTTTTTCCTTACACAGAGCACTGATGGAAACAAGTCTAGTGGCTCCTGTAGCTATTCTAGCCGCTTCATTCTGAATTTTGTCAAGTTCTTGCCTCTCATATTGCGAACAATTATCCCAAATGATATCCCCATATTCGATTAAAGGTCTAATAAATGCTGTGTGAATAATTTCTAGAGATTTCCTATCTAATTTGTATCTTAATTTTCTCATGATATTAACTCTAGCCCATGCTTTTGCTGTAATATAATTTATATGTTGGTGCCAAGTACAGTCGTTTGAAAAGTAGAGACCAAGATGTTTATGAGACTCAACTTCAGATATCTGCTGGTTTTGCATAAAGACAGGTGGATGAAAAGGTCTATTAAGTTTACGAGAGAAAAGTAAAGATTCGGTTTTGGAAGGGTTAAGAGTAACAAGCCATGTTGAAGCCCATTTTGAGATTTTACCCAGATCTGTGTTAATACAACCGGCTGCTGTGATAGGATCATCTACAATGATAAAGAGACTAGTATCATGAGCAAATAACCGAATATTTGAGCCAATATCATTTACAATATCATTGATATACAAAAGAAACAGAAGAGGGCCTAAGATTGATCCCTGGGGAACTCCAGCACGAATATAGGTCCAGTCAGAAACAGCGCCAGGGAGGACAACTCGTTGTTTTCGGTCAGAGAGATAGTCTGCGAACCAAGTGTGGACGTTTCCTGTGACACCAGCTGCTTGAAGCTTAGAAAGGAGACCAGCGTGCCATACACGATCGAATGCTGTGCTGATGTCGCAGAAAACAGCCCGTACTTCTTTGCCTGAGTCTAATGCTTGACAAAAGGTATTGTAAAGAAATGTCAACTGGTTGACGGTTGAGTCTCCAGGAAGAAAGCCGGATTGTAGAGAAGAAAGTAAATTGTTGTCACGTAGGTGATTAAATAAATGAGCCCGTCCAGATAGAAATCGACCTTATGACATGCGACGTGAAACTGAGATAAATGACGTCAAAGTTCGACGTTACGTCAGACGATTTTTCCCGCTGTTTCATACGGCATGTGACTGAACTTTAACTTGAATGTTTTATTGTGGGAAACCACTGTAGCCGCATATTTGTTGCCAGGAGTCCAGAAATATGATCCTTTGAAGCATTATGCATCACCATAAATGCAGTTTGCGTTTATAATCGAATTTAATAAGCTATAAAATACTTTATTCAAGAACTAATTGGGTGTTAATTTTTCGCAGATGTGTCGTGAAACAGCTTTAATTCAGACTGGCTTCGATTCTAGTTCATTAAGTTTGAGCCAGAAAAAGTAACCGCGGATTAAATTTTGTAACATAATTTAAAAATTATATAAAAAAAATGGTGTTTGATTGTGATTTGTTTGGTTTCAGCAGTTTGGTAACTCAAAGTCTACCTACTAACTCAAAGTCGATCTACCTACCTTAGTTTTGTTACATACACAGAAATACAGGTCACTTCCCTTTCTAAAGAGGCGCCTAAATGGGCAGGAAATCAGATTTGTTTAAAAGTTGGCATGTGTGTAGATGTGGAAAAGCGGGAGGGGAGGAAGGGGCAAAACAATGAATACAGCTAACTCTAGTACTATCAGTACCCTCCCTTGTTATACCATCAACTTGGTTTATAATAATAAAAACCAATATGCAAACATGCATGCAATTGATTATAAATTAGATCTATTATAAAAAGTCGAACTGTTTTAACGCTCAAATATTGTATTTTTACATGTAGAGTAAGAAAATATGAATGACGACGGCAAAGGGCAAAATATGTAAATTTAAACGTCTATTTAGTATGAAAAATTGTAATCAAGACTCCGTTACAAGACGGATGTCGTTAGGAGAATTGAAAGAGAACCGAACAGAACAGACGAAAACGGTCAGTCGGCGCCACGTTGTGCAGCTATGGTTACGTACCGCTGAGCCACTTGGGGAACGTTGTTATGAGAATAGAAACAGAACAGAACAGACGATAACTGTTGGAGACTTGAAACAACAACATCACGCAGTAGTACAGTCCATTTGCTGGCCATAAAACTGGTTTTCTCATTTAATATTTTTTCATTATTTTATTGTTTATACATAATTAGATTCAGACTTTCAGAACTTTATCTTTTCTCAATCGTGCTTTTTTCTATTGATTAATGCTACAGAAAAAATGCCATGGACTGTTAATATTTGAAGAAATGTGCACAAGCCCCGCTCACTTCTTTGATAAAGCTTCGTTCATACGTGAAAAGTTTCTGTGACAAAATAGATTTGACATGGAAAAAATCTGCTCGTGTGAATAAAAAATATGCCACATTTTCATTGCCAAACTTATATGGTGAACTTTATATGACGAACAAAATTTGTCTGTGTGAATATGTAACAAAGAACGAGCTATGGAGATGAACACAGAAAACTTTACTCATAATCGAATCGGTTTGATTTTGAACAAAGTCTGTTTAACCAAGAAAATGTGGTATAGTTGGTTGTTCACACGGGCGAAGTTTATTTGTCCAGGTAACTTTGACAAATGATGTTTGATCGTGTGAATACAGCTGCAAATATTTCCTTGCCAAAGTTTATTCGACAAAGTTTCTATGCCACATTTTTCTTGAAGAAATAATTTTCTCCGTGTGAACGCAAAATGTTTGGTAAACTTTCTTGTTTAAAGGTTTCTGTGACAAAGAAACTTTGGTCGTGTGAACGCGGCTTAACTGTATACAGGTTCTTTAATCCTGTCCATTGCAGTGTGGAAAATATAAACTGCTAAAAACATTTGTACAGTTACACTTTACAGAACATGCATGCAATCAACTGTATAACTCTTTGAGATTTTTATACCGTTGAAATAGCCATGTGCCGAGAGCAAAACAATAAGAATTCTGGCCCCGAGGTTATAGAAACTTGAGTACATTCTCAAACTCAAAATAAACACACTGATTGGCTGTTTCCGAGCATGTGCTCGGAAGAAGCCAATCAGTGTGTTTTATTTTGAGTTTGAGATTATTCTCAAGTTTTATAACCTCGAATCCTGGGACTCTTACTTAAATACATTTGCCCCCATGTAGAAATGGGCAAAAACTGACCAAAATTGGTGCATTTTTCAAAAGAATCTTTTATATTTACCTGCAAAATTTGCAATTTGTTATGTACAAGGTAGAAATATAAAGGTCATTTACTCTGATAAAAATTTCATTATTCGTTTCTGAGAAAATGGCTGTTTTAAAACACGTAGACAGCACTAGGACTATAATCAGCCTTTGCACCAGTGTCTTGGAGCCCACTAGTCGCATATGAAATACCGGCCTTTCGGCCTGGTATATAATGAACTCCAAAGCAGATGCTATATCTCTTGTGACGAGCTCATTTAAGGTGTATGGTACACATTTGTGTTTTCCCGCCATTTTTTACGAAGGGAAACAACTTTTGTGACTTTCTTTTTTACTTTCTCGGACGACGTAGCTCTTCAAATATGAGGTATATCGTCTTAAAAGTAAAATGCTGCTGAAGGACTCTTGCACAGAAACATTTGTTTTTTTGCTTTGTTGAAAAGAAAATGACAAAGTTAATTGCTTACTCCTCTTTAGAAACAATTGAAGTATTTCAAAACGTCAAAAGATATTAGGTATTTTTATTCATTTATTTACTTGTTTTGCTTTATGCCCTTGAAGCCATAGTTGCACCGTAGGATTGTCAGTGCGTGCGAATGGCCATACTTAGTCGGTCAGTCCGAATATTAAGTTTATTTCTTGTAAAGCTGCCCTTCGGGAATATTTCTTGATTACCGTTAGCGGTACGGGGTTCATACTTGGTATGACACTTACCTGGATCAAAGCCTTCCCACCTTTTCCATCTATCCCAAGAGACATGTGCCAGGGTGGCACCAAAGTATCCTCCATATTATTAGGCTCAAGGTCTTTTGAAAATTTAGGCGGGGTCACCCGTATCTTATGCCTTTGGACACGTTCTTTCTATCTTTTTTCCATTCTTCAGAACCATGAACTGGTTTATCAAAATGGGTAACGGCTTTTTTGGAAGCCAAAGCTAATGAATATTTTGATCAGTATTTGAGGCGACCAGATTCTCTTCCATCAAATGTTAGTGATTGCAACGGTAGCTCGGATGACGAAAGCGCAATTTAACTGACGAATTTTCTTTTACGGGAAAAGCTTCTCATACTGATTACATGCGTTTGTGTGTATTTCAATTCTTGTACCGACGTCCCTCCAACCCTCTTTGCACCTCAGCGAAACGTATCCATACCCGCAGTAACAGAGCAATTGCATGCGTTCGCTGTGTTAACGTTTATAAAAATCATATGCATTTCAAGTGAAAACATTGATAATGGCGATATCCATAACAGTTTTACGTGACGTGACGTTATTAATTGTGACAATTCTCATTAGATACCAGTGTGTTTAAAATTGCCGTAATATCCTTAATAATCTAGATAACTTCAAACGGTTTTTACCTTTTTGTTCTATAATGGCATGCGTATTCAGATAACAGAAAACCTAAAAATCGATTTTTTTATGTCATAAGGTCGATTTCTATCTGGACGGGCTCAAATGTTTAAATTCAAGCCTTAATTTCTAGAACTTTATCTTCTGAGTTAAGCAATGAAATGGGTCGATTGGCTTCTTTATATGCAGAGGGAACAGTACCAACGTATAGTGACTGGCTGAAAAGAGAACAATAAGGTATTGAAACTTCTTTATATAATTCACGAAGAACACGATTACTCAGGCCATCAGGACCAGAAGCTTTGGAAATAGGAAGAGTTTTAAGAACTGATTCAACTTCTAATGGGGACAATATAATGTTGTTTAATGGTGTATTGACGGTAGCTGCAGGTAAGTCAGGACTGTTTTCTACAGTAACGTTTCAATATAAAAAGGTTGCGTTCCAATACTGACAGATACCTTCAGGATGGTTTGGAGGGGAGGCTGTGCGGCAAGTTAATGAAGAGATAATGACGGAGTCGCGTCATTAAAAGTTTCATACAACCGAATTTAACAACGCGTTAATTAATGGCGAATTAATGACGGTTTAATTTGTCATTAAAGTTTGATACAACCGGGTCCAGATGTTCGGCTACTTATATTTTGCATTTACATATTTTCTTTTCTTTAAATTTCACATCACTTATCTGAACAACATCCGATCCATGACCCAGCTAAATATTGTGCCTGTTTTTGTACTGAAATACATAACATTTCATGTTTTCGGCCATAAGCGCAAAACTAAACAAGGCGCCCATTCTAATTTTAAAAACTAACACAACTTACCCAGACAGGTGCCCATAATTCTTTCACGGATCATTTTCTTTAAAACAAATTCTACTTCAGATCAGCCAAAAACATGTAGTGACGTCATCTATTATTGTGACGCACACGATATTATTCAAGGGAAGCAACTCATTTTATCTACTTTTTTCTATATGCGCAAATGTGACCATTTGCCCCAGGTGACCACTTACCCCAAGTCCCCCTATAATCTTGTCATACTGAGCGTCATTAATCATTAAGGTGGAATAGGACAAAACTCAAACTTTCAGTTTTTGTGTTAAAAGAACAACGATCAGGAAGCTCAGCACTTTCTAAATTACAAGATGACTTTCTTTTAAGTGTGAAACATATAGTTCTTTTTCTATGACGTCATAAAAATGTGAGGGATTGGCGTGTTTTTACGCAAAATAAATAGTGCTCGGTTAATCATGATTTTCGCATTTGTTTTGCTGTCCGTAACGATATTGCAATAAATTTCATACCAAAGTGGGAACTGTCAAGAGGCCTTTAAAGATATGTTATTACTTCTTCCAGTTACTTCCACATTTTGTGTTGATTTAGGCAAATATGACCTTTCATTAGCTATCGAATATTGCTTAATTCTACATAAACGCTTAAATAGAGAAAAAAAACGTCTCCGAAAAATATATCTAAAATTTTGATATGTTTTGATGAAATATGTTGACATGCAATTTTTTAAATAATTTTAAGTTTTCACCGTGCAAATTTTTCACAAAGTATATTTGTTTAATTATACCCCTTTTCCGATGATCTCGTATCTGTTAGCGTCAAAGGGAGATTATTCCTAAGAATATTTTCCAGTTAACGTTCTGTTTCTAGTGAAACATTTATGATCTCTTCTAGAGAATATAACTGCACGAAAAACGAGAAAACTTAACTAATATCTTATTCCGTCTTCCAGGGAGGAAGATTTCAATGCAACAGGGGTTCATTTTTGCCATGATATTTATTTTGCGTAACATGACGTCCCGCCAATTGAACTCTTACGAACCGCGTATTTCGCGACGTCAATTACTTCCGAAAACAGCAAAATCGGGAAAATTAACCCCTGACCTGTTTGAACCCTTCTGTCTAGAAAACGGAATGAGATATTTCTTCGATTTTTTCGTTTTTCTTTTTCATAGGTTTTCTAGAATAACTCGACATTGCTTTATCGGAATTAAAAGATATGTCGGAAACCGCTCTTAGCGCCCAATTTAATTTGACGTTAAAAATATCGACGTTGTTTGTACAGGGGATATGGTTTAAAAATCTACGTTGAGAAATATTTACACGGTAAAATTTTAATTTTCTTTCATTAATATTCCAACTTAACATTTCATTGAATTATATCAAAATTTGAGATATATTTTTCGGAGACGTTTTTTCTCTATTTCAATTTTCGTGTAAAAAAGGCGAAATTTCTACAGCTTATGAAAATTCATGTTTGCGTCAATTTACTCGTAATGCGTAGAGATTGCGCAGAAAGTATAGCACAACTTTATGGGACTCTTGATGGCACTTGATTTGGTATAAAATTTATTTAAATACCTCAACGGACTGCAGAGCAATGTCGATAAATGCGGATATCTGGGAGCTATAAATTTTGCGTAAAAAACGTCAAACCATCACATTATCACGACGTCATTGAAACAGGAATTATTTATTTCACGTTCAAAAGAAAGTCATTTAGTGAGTCACAAATAATTGAAGTTTTTGATGATATATTGTTTGACTAGAAAACTGAAAATTTTGGTTTTGTCCTATTCCACCTTAACGTTATTTCATCGTTTAGATTATTAGAAGAAAAAAATGCGGCTTTGTAGTTTCTTTTCTTTTTCCTTTTTTAAACTAGTTACGGTCCATTTGTTATTCGTTATATATTCGCTATGCCTATGCATATACGAACTTTTTATACATTTAGTTTTTATTAAAACATGAAAAGTGTTTTCATCTTGTTGCCTTTGAAATAAATCCCCTTTATATAAAATTTAGTCCAAGAAATTTAGATGTTCATATGTCTTTCAAGGGGAAAGCGAAATCATAAAAAAAGAATTACTGCGAAAAGTATTGTAATGAAAGAAAACAGAAATATGCTGGTGACAATTTAACAACACGCAAATATAAACCCTTTAACACAGAGTATCAACCAGTCCGCCAATTTTCGCTTCCTGTAGAGACTGTCCATCAGATTTGGCTTCCGCCGAGACTGTCCGCGATCTCTTGCTTCCTGCAGGGACTACCGTCCTCTAAAAATGGCTTCCTGCCCAGACTGTCCGCGTGAATCTGCTTCCTGTCGAGAGCCTTGGCAGGAAGCAGCATTACGCGGACAGTCTCTGCAGGACGCCATTTATCATGTACAGACGTCTCAGTCTCGGTGGAAGCTAAATCTGATGGACAGTCTCTGCAGGAAGCGAAAAGTGGCGGACTGGTTTATACCCTATGTTTAAGTGCCAGAAACTTAGCACTTGATGCACCTGATGATAATTTGAGGTGATATTTTGTAACGTAAGATTAAAAGAATCTATGATGAGGTTGAGGCCGAGACAAGGAAATCTCGGGCAAGCCTCGCCTAATGAGGTTGAGGCCGAGACAAGGAAATCTCGGGCAAGCCTCGCCTAAGACTAAATAATCTGAAAACGAGCCTGATATTTTCTTACCTCGGCCTCAACCCCATCATTGATTATTTTTTTCACCCATAATATTTTATAAAACAGAATATTCTTTGAATTCTGAACTTCTTGTTGAGGCCATTCCTATAAACTTGAAACTAGTCTGAAATGTTTGTTGGTTTCACCGTGTGCATGCATTTTTCATGAGACAGCTAATCAGAAATCTACAGTGACACTTCCTGTACATAACTGGCTGTCAATTTAATTTTCTGCATGCAATTTACATAACAGGTAGCAAATTGATTTGCTGAATTTAAGTGCGTAACTAATTGGGCTTTACTCTATAGCAATGACTGGCATTTTTGATAGCTTTCTGAGTCTAGGCTGAGATAGCAGGCCGAGATAGAAAAATCTCAGAAAGCTCTAGAAAGGGATTAATAGAATCTTTGATGGGGTTGAGGCCGAGACAAGGAAATCTCAGGCTAGTTTTCAATTTATACCTAAATAATCTGGAAACGAGCCTGAGATTTCCTTGTCAAAGCCTCAACACCATCATTGATTATTTTTCTCACCCAAAATTTTATAAATCAGAATAGTCATAGAATTCTTAACTTCTTGTTGAGTCCATTCCTATACACTTGAAGCTAATTTTCTATTGTGGTGAAAGTGGGTTTCACCACTGTTTGGTACGAAGTAATCCGGTGTGAATGTTGCCCTTGAAATGGAAAGGGCAGCCCCGGTCAGTTGACCAATCACAGACAAGGGTCATCCAATCAGATTGCTTGGTAGGAGCGACCTGGCGTTGCAACATGTGCTGAGAGAATCGTGCTTGGAGCGTGAAGCTGGGAAGATGGATGCAAAATCCTAGGTGGGTTCTGCAAGGCGTCCTGCAGGTCCTGAGAGCAGCTTCCACAGTCACAGACACAGACTGAGGGTAAGTGCGCCCCATTTGTTTACCACAATGGTGTCAGAAGTGCTCGGTAAACGGCCCGCGCATGTAAATTGTGAAATTTGTAATTAATTTTCGCGACCCTGTCCATTGCCCTGACGAACATCACAGAGGTGATCAGCAAGACGTATTTCGGCGAAAATTGGTGACCAATGATCTGTGACAGCTCCAGAAGAATGTCGGCTCCGAGGGGTCGTCACTGAAAGGCGGTGGACCCCTCCGAGGGCATCGAGACCAGGGGTCGTCACTGTAAGGCGGTGGACCCATCCGAGGGCATCAAGACCAAGGGTCGTCACTGCAAGGCGGTGGACCCCACCGACTTTCAGCCTGCAGGAGAAATGTGACAACATGGCAGATAAGATGGTAGGACCCAAAGGACGAAAAGAGGTATGCTTTTAGAAATTCAGATTGGTTGTTTAAATTGAAAAAAATTTGATCAAGTTCGTCGGCTTGCTAACAAGAACAACTATAACATGAGGTTACAATGGGCGGCATATTTATAGACAGTATATCGAACTACAATCGGTAATAGCTGCCTCCCCCCAAGTCGTGCCTATTTAAATAAAGTAGGGGGGAGGATGGGACTAGTAAAATTAGCCGAAATTGCATTTGGGATCAGTTGGAGCCAGACAAGAACGAAAGCTGGTAGTGAGCCCCTAAGTAAAAACATCAAATAGGATGAGAGAAGCACTGCCGACAGAGAGCACTGTGCTGGTAAATAATTTTGGATACTATTAGTCAAGTTGACGATACAGTACAGCTACCGAGACGAGGGGAAGGTTTCCGTACAGGTGAAGAAAAGCACTTGAGCTAAGAAGACTAGCAACTGGGAAGCTGTCTAGGAAGATGGAAAGATGGTGTGTCTTATCGGGTTGGTATGCAGTTCGGGAGCTACAGCAGAGTACAAGCAAATTGCCTGGTCAAAGAAAACGACAGTGGATCTTTCAAGCCGATTTAAGCTTCACAGATTCCGGAGTGTCCAGTTCCCATAGAGAAGCTTTAAGCGATGCTAGAAAGGAACTTTGGTGGTGTCGAGGCTCGCCCGCCTGCTAGGACATAGCAAGGAGGAAGAACTGTGTAGCAAGAATCGACCACTCAAGTTCGATTTGTCAGTGTGATTTCAAGAGGTGCTTTGTTGGTCACAGCTTTGCGAGCGGATGTGTTCAGCTTTGGGCCCGAAGTTGTTCGGCATCAGCGCTGGAGTGTGATCCATGATAGCGGGAGGTGTGAGATGGCAGTGTTACCACTGAGACATATCACGGGCAGAGAGACGATGTTGACAGGTTGCAATGGGCTGTAGAATGGGTTGGCGTAAGCCCATCTGAGCGGGTGCATGACCAAGATGATATTGCATGGCAGGTATAGGGGTGGAATATACCCTATGGGCTATTAGCAAGGATGCTAATAGATAGGCTGACGCGTACTCAACCAGGGAGCGACGTTGGAGGGTGTGCAACACTCAGAATGGCACTGGGGAAGATGAACGTCAGGGAAACGTGAGTGTTTCACGAATGTGTGATTCGGGGAGTCATGACAAATACCAAGCACCAAAAATATTGATGTAGGAGAGTGTGATTGGCACACTCAGAACGGCACTGGAATGGTGAATGTCCAAGATAGTTTGCATGGCAGGAATAGGGGTGGAATATATCCTATGGGCTATTAGCAAGGTTGCTAATAGATAGGCTGACGCGTACCCAACCAGGGAGCGACGTTTGAGGGTGTAAAATACTCAGAATGGCACTGGTGAAGATGAACGTCAGGGAAACGTGAGTGTTTCACGAATGGGTGATTCGGGGAGTCGTTGCAAATATCATGGAGCACCAAGGAAAGTGATGTAGGAGATTGCAAATGTCACAGACGTCATTAACTGAATTAGATAAGGTGCAGCAGCATAGCCAATGAGACAATGATAGCAGCAGCATAACTAGGAATAATGCTTGCAGGTTGCAGGGAAGATAGCTTAAAAGGTTTCAACAAGGAATGTACTGTATGGTCAAAAGTTAACATAGGCTCCATAGATGTTCGATAAAACGCCAATTTGTGGTTATCTGCCAGTTGTCACCAGCAATTAAGGTCCATTCTTCACAAGTAGCGGCTATCAAGGGACCTTGAGGTACTACATGATGCAAGCAGCAAGGCTGCTAGATGTTGCAGAGAGTAAGACAGGTTGGTGCTAGGCGCCACTGTCTCGCTTCATACTATTATGAAGTATGCTTGATACCAAGACGACGTACTCAGCCAGCTTCAATGATTCCCCCACAGGATCAACGCCTTTGAAATAAAGTAGGGGGGAGTGTGGTGAAAGTGGGTTTCACCACTGTTTGGTACGAAGTAATCCGGTGTGAATGTTGCCCTTGAAATGGAAAGGGCAGCCCCGGTCAGTTGACCAATCACAGACAAGGGTCGTCCAATCAGATTGCTTGGTAGGAGCGACCTGGCGTTGCAACATGTGCTGAGAGAGTCGAGCTTGGAGCGTGAAGCTGGGATGATGTATGAAAGATCCTAGGTGGGTTCTGCCAGATGCAAGGCGTCTGGCAGGTCCTGAGAGCAGCTTCCACAGTCACAGACACAGATTGAGGGTAAGTGCGCCCCATTTATTTACCACACTATTTATAGTTTGACATGTGTTAATTTCACCTTGTGCATTCATTTTTCATGACTGGCAGCTAATCAGAAATCTACAGTGACACTTCCTGTACATCACTGGGTGTCAATTTCATATTCTGCATGCATTTTACATGACTGGTAGCAACTTGATTTGTTGAATTAAAATTTGTAATTAATTGGGCTGTACTATATAGCAATGATTGGCATTTTGAGACAGCTTTCTGAGCCTAGGCTGAGATAGCAGGCCGAGATAGAAACATCTCGGACACCTCTAGAAAAGGATATCCTTGTCCAATGGGTGAGAAATTCTTGTCCAATGGGTGAGAATAAAATATATGGTTTGACATCTCTTTCGAATCGCCTCGCGGATGCCATAAGATTTATTAAAGGTAAGCTTGATATTATCTTGTTTGTTTTTTTTGTGTGTGTGTGTTTTGTTTTTGTTTTTTTTTTCACCGAATACTCTATTTGAACTGGAACCCTGATTATGGCCTCTTTCTATTGGGCTCTAAGCCCCACCAGTTGTCCAGAGAGAGCCCCACCAGCTAGTTGTGGTCTAGATCCGTGCCTTTGTGATACATGTACGTGAACTGCTAGAAAAAGGGCCGCTTCAGCAGTCAGTCAAAATGTAGAGTGCCAGTGGTGTTTTGTTCAAAACAATAGTGCTGATGGATGTGAAAGAACAATTTTTAGGTCCGCAAAAATCTCCTGTGTCCTAAGATTAATGGCAATGGTCCGTCGTCCGTCATCCACCTGTCCATCGTAAACAGTTTCAAACAGTATCTCCCATGAACACTTTTCGATCCAGATTTTATATGGTTAACTCTCGATATCTCGAAGTTGAACTTCAGCACAAACTACTGATATCTCAAAGTAAATTTTCTGGTACCAGAAAATTTACTTTAAGATATCAGTGGTTTGAGGTAACAGGAGTTGAAATGTAAATAAAAATAGGAAATATATTCTTTCATATCAGAAGACACATTGAGATATCAGTATTCGGGATATCGGGCGTTGACTGTATTTTGCATCTATAGATTAGGGGAACATTAGGTACTGTTGTTATCCCATTTTCTCTAGTAAGCTGAATGCTATGGCAATTTAAAATGCCATTGACTTTCGATGAAAAACATGATTGTCTCTTACTAATTTACCATTACCACTTTAATAAGGTTTTTTTCTCAGTTTTGTTTTAGGTAGTCCTCTATCAGACATTTTGTTTTTGTGCCAACAGCTGAATTAATATAGTCGCCGAAGTAAACCAAATGCTGAAAATACAAACAGTCAAAAAACAACTATTACATAGCCTTAAGGCTGGATATATTGAAACCTTGCAGAAATTAGCCGTGACATGAGAAAACCAACAAAGTGGTTATTTGCCCAGCGCAGACTGAGATCAGCCCGGGCATCTGCCAAGTCTGATCAGAGTCTTCGCTGTGCGCTTAAAGGGTAGCTCAGTGTCTAAGCTATCTTCATGCGGATAACGAAGGCTCTGGGCAGATTGACCTGAGTCTTTGCTGGGCGCATATACCACATTGTTGATTTTGTCGTGTCGATGCTTAAATGTCCCTTGCATAAGCTTCTGCAAATCACTGTTTTTTGTGCCAGTTCGAATGGTTTTTACTTAAATGTATCACTGACTTTAAGTGGGGGAAATTCCTACTTGCAAAACCTTCCGTACTGTTATGAGCCGCGACACAAAACTAACAAAGTAGCGTGTGCGCCAAGCGAAGACTCAGATCCACCGAGTCTGATCAGTCTTCGGCTTGCGCTTTAAGGATATCTAAGGCTCTAAGCCACCTTCATGCTCTTGTCTGATTGGGCGGATGCCCAGGTTGGTCTGAGTTTTTGCGTGGCGCACATGCCACTTTGTTGGATTTGTCGTGTCGCGGCTCAGTTTAGTAAATTCACTGACCTGATATTGACTATCAGTGGGAAAATTAAAAGTTGGCTCTAACTGCTCCAGCTTTCCAGATATAATGCCAAATCTTTTACAGAAAGTTCCTTATGTTGTCCGGTTTTACATAAACTGCTTAACTGGCGAGGTTGCCATACCAACCGAAATGCTGAGAATGACCAAATTTTAGTAAACTTGAGCCGCGACACGAGAAAACCAACAAAGTGGTTGTGCGCCAAGCGCAGACTCAGATCAGCCTGGGCATCCACACAGTTCGACCAGACTCTTTGCTAAGCGCTTAAAGACTAGCTAAGTGCCTGAGCTACGTCCATGCGGACACCGAAGACTCTGATCAGACTGGGCGGATGCACAGGCTGATCTGAGTCTGCGCTGGGCGCACAACCACATTGTTGGATTTGTCGTGTTGCGGCTCATTTAATAATCTCCTCAGTTGCCTTAAGAATGGGAAAGCTGAAAACGTTGTAGAAATGTTTTAGCTCACCTGAGCCGAAGGGGAACTGATAGGATAGGCAGACTCCGTCGTCCGTCTGTCATCTGTAAACATTTTCAAAGAATTTCTCTCCGAAGCTACTGAGTATACTATAACCAACTACCACATCTTTGTCAGTGTGTCAAGTACATGTATGGTCATGTAATTCTCTCCAATACCATAGACACATGCTCTGAACAAGCATATTATAGCAAATTAAGTGGAAAGGCGTTTACTCCTTAATTCTGCAAGCTTAACGGTTTTTATGCACTCTGTAAATTCTTTTTAATTCTGCCCTCTTACATATATTGTTCCAATACAAGCCGTATTGCCGCACTAACTACATGCGTACGTTGGCGATTATAATGAGGGGAGGGTGGGAGCGGGAGGGAGTGAGGGGGGGCAAGATATATGTTATTAGAGAATTAAGCAAAATCGCAAAAAATTACCATCAAACTCAGTCTTTAATGAAACTCTGACACATACTTATCAGCGTCTCCAATGCTTGCATGTATTATTCCAGATAAATACATGTACGTAAACAGAGTTATAATAGAATAATTTTTGACATGAAAATTCTATGTTATAAAATTCGGTTATTGAAAAAATATCCAGAGTTTCAGTTACATAAAGCCAATGCAAGGTTTGAGATAAAACAATGCATTCAGGGCCCAGGTTCACAATCATTCTTTAAACTTAAGGACGACCTTAAAGTTAAGGTCTACAATTTCATATGTAAATAAAAGCTTACAAAAACTTAATGTATTTGAAATTTCCTTCGTATTACCGTTTTATGGCAATTCTCAGTAGAATCACGCAAAAACTGAGATTTACAATATGATTCAAATATGGATTTTCTAAGAGCGAAAATTCCCACCTTAACTTTAAGGTGGACCTTAACTTTATGAATGGTTGTGAACCTGGGCCCAGGTTTGCATGAATTCATACATATGAGGTATTTCTTGTCCGGACCGTATTATGCCTAAATATTGAGAAACAGAGAGGCGTTCGATGAAACAGTGTAGACCTAGATCAGACTGCTCTCTAGGAGCAGTCTGATCAGGGTCTGCAATGTTTGTCATTCCATCAAATATTTTAATTCACAGTCTCCTATAGGCTATAATAAAATCATTTTTGTTTTCTAATTATAGAACAATTTGTAATCATGTCCCAATATTAATGGCATTTGAGGTAATTTGCGGACCGCTAATTAAAAGCAGTTATGTTTTCAAAGAGCATAAAACAAACAACTTTCTGTTGTGCAACTGAGCAAGAGCTGTTCTTATATTATTGAGCATATTGCATTCCTCTTTTGTCTGTGATAGCAGTGCTAACAGCCGAGTTAATCACTCACAGTGCTATCATGCTCTGGGCACACTGTTCCTCGAGATACGGGGGTGGTTCGTGGAGAAGCTTAAAGTGTCACATCGGTTCCAGTTCCCTGACAGGTCAGTATGTGATGGCCTGCGGGTTCGCTCCCTTGGTCCACTTGTGTGTGTGACAGATATGACCTTTGGTTTTGTCTTTCCTCTTTGAGCACTCTTCGGTGATAAATATCTTCCCGTTTATAGAGCTTTCAGTGTTAACCTGTGCAATATTTCATACTTTTCCGTGCCAAAGTCTTGTTCGTACCTGAATGGACCCCATTGGAAATAAGCCATTTAGGCTTTATGGGCTATCCATGGGTATTAAGATCGAATCTTTCGAATCAGTGAAAATGGGTGTGGGTGTTAGTTTTTTTACTTCTAGCAGCCTAGCTCATTCCAAAACTCTTTAAGTTCTAGTCAAATTCACTGTGATAATTTTATTTTTCTTCAATTAAATTCATATAGATATATACATAAATATCATTTAAGTGTGCTCTTAAATACCTCACTTGTTGATTAATTTTTAAATTTTAATTTCAAAAATCGCTTTTATATAGTATATGTTACTTTGTTAAATGATCTTAATTCCTGAATAAATCTTAATCTTAATCTTAATCTTAAACTTATAATCTGAGTTCATAAAGGGTTCGGTAATCTTTAGTATTTGGCTAAAATGCTTAAAACATAGGTCTAATACGGGCAAATTGGAAATTTTTAGCCGGACGGTAACATCCAACTTGAAAGACGGAAAATGAAGTTGAAAGAAATATGCAGTGACTGGTGTTCCAAAATATTACACAGTGCGTATGTAAATAGAATACATACTTTTCATCTGAACCATAGGCACCAGGGGAGCTCATGAAACAAGCAGGCTCCGTTGTCCATGGTCATCCGTCCATCGTGGCGTCTTTGTCTGTATGTCAATATTGTTACGGAACTGGGCTGTTGCTGCTTCATTTCATGGTTAGATCGGTGCCGAATTATTGGTTATGATCGATCTATGTAAACACGAATTCGTGTGTCAACTTTGACCGGAAAATTAGCTCACTAAAACTGATAACTAAGCGTAATCCTGGCACGATGATGAAGTATTACCTTAATATTTTACCATTATGTGCTTTTTGTATGTTGGTATGCATTTTTATCTCTGTATTCTGGGTTTAAAGCAGCCAATTAACGGGATTTCAGTTCTCTGCACCAACGCTTTGTTTTCGGAACCTCTCGGTACTTTCCGGGTGTTGGCGGCAGGACTATCCGAATCGACCGAAACTGCACCAACGTTACGGAAATGTACGAGGCGCACCAACACCGCTCGTGAGGTCAACTGATGACGTTACAGGGTATCACGTGCCCTGGCCCTATATAAGTGACGTCGCAGTGGGTGTCGGCCATTAGTTTGTACTTCGGTCAACTGATCCACATCAACTCTCTTGCTTGCTTAAGAAATATTAGAAATAACACCAATCACTATAGGTACTGTGCACCAACTGTACACCAACAGATCACCATGCCTGCTAGGAGAAATTTATATGGACCTTTAGAGGTCTCTCTCTCATAATCATTTATTTTAATATTTCTCTAGCGTTGGTGCTTGTTGACTTGTTTACTTTTTCTGTTGGTTTTGGTTGGCACATGATTCTACTTTAAATAAGTCTTAAGACTTCTAGACTTTGTATTTAGAACTAAAGCAACTTTGATAATTATCTTAGGGATCACTGCCACCACACCTTAGGTTTGGTGCACTCAGACACACACACACACACACCAACGAATGGTGCACTTGCTGTTGGTGCATGCACCCATTACATGATTTGTACAACTTGTTGAAGTTACTTATACCTATGGCTGATGCTATCCATTTATGGTGCATAACTTAAACATACCGTTGGTGCATGCATTCATGATTGGTGCCACTGGTTGGTGAAGCTTACATCCTACTTTGTTGCAATACTTTGATGGTGCATACGTTTACCTCTGTTAAGTGCTTACACCCATGATTGGTGCATTCACCCATGATTGGTGCTCTCACCCATGATTGGTGCATTCACCCATGATTGGTGCACTCACCCATGATTGGTACACCCTCCTATGATTGGTGCACCCTCACTGTATTATAGGCAAAGTTAGGAATTATATAGGTAATTATAGGATACTTAATTTGAACAAGACACTACTTGTAAGGCCAAATATCCTATCTTGTTAATAGTTGGAATGTATACGTTTGATTCTAAACTACTTAGCATTGGATACTAACCAGCACATTTTTATCTATTATACAATATTTGTATGTCTATAATACATCTAAGATGTACTGTTACATGTTTAAGAAAGAGTTCTTTTAATAGACGAGTTAAAACTAGCCTATGTCTTGCCTTTCTATTCGCTTCCACTAACTAAGCTACCAATCCAGGTGAACCCTCGCAATTATGCAGCACCCAAGTTATTCTTGATTGTTTGAAGCTACCTCGGCGCTGGGGTTCCGCTGCAATATTTACATACAAGGTATCCTCTAAAGCCGCTAGACCGATTGAAACCAAATTTCATATGGAGTCTCCAAGGATTGGGATAAGTTTGTTCAAACACTCCTCTACACATTACCGATATGGCCGCCTACATGGTAAAATGCATGTTTTAAAATCTTTACTAGAACTAAAAGAAACGTTCTAGTTCAAAGTATACTGTACCACCGATGTCACAGGAGCGGCAGTAGTGTAGTTGATAACACGCTGGAGTACCAATCCAGGGATCGCAAGATCGAACCTCCGCTTCTCCGGTCTTTCGGATGAGACTTTAAATCGAGGTCCCGTCTTCGTATGCCCTAATTGTTGGCGGGACGTCGAACTCGAGTTCAATAACAAGCATAAATATTGGTGTCACACGCTCTTAATAGGCTTGTTTAAACGAACACAAGACCATGTATTAACAATTAACAGGGCTTTTAACGTTCTGTAATGACTCGGTTTGCGACAAGATTGCATTAGCAGTTATCCATAAAAAACTTACGACAGAATTACACAAATTCGGATATTGTAAAAATGGAAGTGCAGTCGACATCGAATGAAAACTTTGATGAACATGATTTTGACTTGTAAACTGCTGCTTAAAGTTGGACAAAATTCACGATAGTTGACCATGGCCTGAAACGAGAATTTTATAGACATGCATAGTGCGTGTAGGAATCAGCAAGGTTATGGTGATGAGGCCGAAAAATAGTGCCAAAAAATTTCGTTATTTTGTAGCATTGAAGTGGGATTTATGCAATAGCGCTCTAACATTTTTCCCAGTGCATTTACTTTTGCAAGGTCCATCGAAGATGTTGAATACCTCGGCATTTGGCCTCGGTTTTCAACATCTCCCTCGGGACCTTGCTAACGTTAATACAAGAAAAAAACATGTTTGATCCCTTTTACAGAATGAGCTCCAGATAAGAAACGGTAACAGGGACAGCTCTGTGCTGATCAGAGCTCTAGATGAGAGGGAGTATTTGATGATAATTAGGGAGAAATTTTCGTTAATTCTGCATAAAACCATATGTTGTGACCCCTCATCTGAACCGTCTTGTCGAGACGGTTCAGATGAGGGGTCACAATATATGGTTTTATGCAGTAATAAGAAAAATTATCTTTAATTATCATCAAATACTCCTTCTTATCTAGAGCTCTGGCTGATTTTTGTTCTTATTTCTAAATGAATGTTGTTACCCCATATTAGAATCGTCTTGACAAGACAGTTTAAAGAAGGGGTCACAACACATTTTTTGCCGAGAAATAAGAAAAATTGTCCTTAAATTATCACTGTTACCCATTCTCGACCACTGGACAATCAAAAATACGATCTCTGCCAGCCCGATTATCTATGGGATGGGAGAAGGCGCCTCGAAACCTTCGGTATTGCAGCACCCTACGGGTATTGGCCTATGGTAGGGAAACAGCTTGCTACGCAACAGCCTGCTACGCTTTCAGCAGGTGCGAAATGAAGGTTAAGATTTCTTTTCTTTCTTTCCCCCCCCCCCTCCCGCCTTTTCGAAGAAAAGCGGAGGGACATAGTTTTCGGCTTTCCGTCCTTCCGCCCTTCCGTCTTTCCGCTCCCCCCCCCCCCCCACTAAAGTAGTAGATACCTTGTGTGCGCAACTTCTCCTACAGTTTTACGCCGATTCTTTCGAAACTTTACAGCTGTTTTTGTCATGGTCTGAAGATATGCACGTGGTTTGGATATAATCCTGAGATTATTTTTTGTCACTTTTTCCACAAGTTAAACTTAGTCATTTTTAGGCGTTTTTACTATCAAAGTGGGTACCTTGTGTGCGCAACTCCGCCAACAGTTTTATGCCGACGCCTCTGAAACTTCACAGGTGTTTTGGTCATGGTCTGAAAATATGCATGTTGTTTCGATATAATCCTCACATTATTTTTTGTTGCTTTTTCCACAAGTTAAACTTAGTCATTTTTAGGCGTTTTTACTATCAAAGTGGGTACCTTGTGTGCGCAACTCCGCCAACAGTTTTATGCCGATGCCTTTGAAACTTCATAGGTGTTTTGGTTATGGTCTGAAAAGATGCATGTGGTTTGGATATAATCCTCACATTCATTTTTTGTCACTTTTTCTACAAGTTGGACTTAGTCATTTTTTATGCGTTTTTACTATTATAGTGACTAGATAGTGGGTACCTTGTGTGCGCAACTCCTCCTACAGTTTTATGCTGATTCCTTTGAAACTTCACAGGTATTTTGGTCATGGTCTGAAAATATGCATGTGGTTTGGATTTAATCTTCACATTATTTCTATCACTTTTTTTGCAAATCGAACTTAGCCATTTTTCATACATTTTTACTATCAAAGTGAATAGATAGTGGGTACCTTGTGTGTGCAACTCCTCCTACAGTTTTAAGCCCATTCCTTTGAAACTTCACAGATGTTTTGATCATGGTCTGAAGATATGCATGTGGTTTGGATATAATCCTCACATTATTTTTTTTATTACTTTTTATGGCAAATTGAACTTAGCCATTTTTCATACATTTTAACTATCAAAGTGAATAGATAGTAGGTACTTTGTGTGTGCAACTCCTCCTACAGTTTTATACCGATTCCTTTGAAACTTCACAGTTGTTTTGATCATGGTCTGAAAATATGCATGTGGTTTGAATATAATCCTCACATTATTTTTTTATTACTTTTTCACATTTTTAACTTAGCCGCTTTTCCAGCTCAAACACTAAGTGTATGTACAGTGGAGACCTAGTTTCCAAGGCGGGGGACATAAATTCGTCGAATTTGCTTGTTGTCCCCCGCCTTTTCGAAGAAAAGCGGAGGGACATAGTTTTCGGCATTCCGTCCTTCCGCCCTTCCGTCCGTCCATCCGTCCTTCCGTCCGTCCTTCCGTCTTTTCGTCCCCCTAAAGTAGTAGGTATCTTGTGTGCGCAACTCCTACAGTTTTATGCCGATTCTTTCGAAACTTTATAGATGTCTTTGTCATGGTCTGAAAATATGCATGTAATTTGGATATAATCCTGAGAGTATTTTTGTCACTATTTCCACGAGTTGAACTTAGTCATTTTTAGGTGTTTTTACTTTCAAAGTGACTGTATAGTGGGTACCTTGTGTGCGCAACTCCTCCAACAGTTTTATGCCGATGCCTCTGAAACTTCACAGGTGTTTTGGTCATGGTCTGAAAATATGCATGTGGTTTGGATATAATCCTCACATTATTTTTTGTTACTTTTTCCACAAGTTGAACTTAGTCATTTTTAGGCGTTTTTACTATGATAGCGACTAGATAGTAGGTACCTTGTGTGCGCAACTCCTCCTACAGTTTTATGCTGATTCCTTTGAAGCTTCACAGGTATTTTGGTCATGGTCTGAAGATATGCATGTGGTTTGGATATAATCCTCACATTATTTTTTATCACTTTTTTTGCAAATTGAACTTAGCCATTTTTCATACATTTTAACTATCAAAGTGAATAGATAGTGGGTACATTGTGTGTGCAACTCCTCCTACAGTTTTATACCGATTCCTTTGAAACTTCACAGTTGTTTTGATCATGGTCTGAAAATATGCATGTGGTTTGAATATAATCCTCACATTTTCTTTTTATTACTTTCTTCACATTTTAACTTAGCCGCTTTTCCAGCTCAAACACTAAGTGTATGTACAGTGGAGACCTAGTTTCCAAAGCGGGGTACATAAATTCGTCGAATTTGCTTGTTGTCCCCCCGCCTTTTCGAAGAAAAGCGGAGGGACATAGTTTTCGGCATTCCGTCCTTCCGTCCGTCCGTCCGTCCTTCCGTCCGTCCTGCCGTCCTTCCGTCTTTCCGTCCCCCTAAAGTAGTAGGTATCTTGTGTGCGCAACTCCTACAGTTTTATGCCGATTCTTTCGAAACTTTATAGATGTCTTTGTCATGGTCTGAAGATATGCATGTAATTTGGATATAATCCTGAGAGTATTTTTGTCAATATTTCCACGAGTTGAACTTAGTCATTTTTAGGTGTTTTTACTTTCAAAGTGACTGGATAGTGGGTACCTTGTGTGCGCAACTCCTCCAACAGTTTTATGCCGATGCCTCTGAAACTTCACAGGTGTTTTGGTCATGGTCTGAAAATATGCATGTGGTTTGGATATAATCCTCACATTATTTTTTTGTCACTTTTTCCACAAGTTGGACTTAGTCATTTTTTAGGCGTTTTTACTATGATAGTGACTAGATAGTGGGTACCTTGTGTGCGCAACTCCTCCTACGGTTTTATGCTGATTCCTTTGAAACTTCACAGGTATTTTGGTCATGGTCTGAAAATATGCATGTGGTTTGGATTTAATCTTCACATTATTTTTATCACTTTTTTGCAAATCGTACTTAGCCATATTTGATACATTTTTACTATCAAAGTGAATAGATAGTGGGTACATTGTGTGTGCAACTCCTCCTACAGTTTTATGTCCATTCCTTTGAAACTTCACAGATGTTTTGATCATTGTCTGAAGATATGCATGTGGTTTGAATATAATCCTCACATTATTTTTTATTACTTTTTTTACATTTTTAACTTAGCTGCTTTTCCAGCTCAAACACTAAGTGTATATACAGTGGAGACCTAGTTTCCAAGGCGGGGGACATAAATTCGTTGAATTTGCTTGTTTATTATTATCTTTGCCCTCGTCTAGCCTTTGGCCTCTTTCTCTGGGAGATGGTTCGATGATGACTGAAGTGCTTAAGTCTGAAATGCTTTAAACAGCCCCGGATCCAGAAGTGGGCTTTGGGATTCAGCTCCGCCATCTGGGCCTCTGTGTTACGGATGATATGTAGGACTCCAGGTAAAAAGGGGTACCTGATTACCAGATTACAGTTTGAGATGATTTATCTATGTTGTTGCATTAAAATTTACGTTGTGAAATCTCATAAGGGTTACAACATAAACTGACATTCTTAAAAATTCTCATCACAATGATTATGACACATATTTTCAAGTCCATCCCCTCTTTCCCCGTCCCATCCCCCAACCTAACACACACATACTTCTCGGAACCTCCCAGACCCACCAGTTATCTGTAGCCCTATCAGTACGTGGTGGTCTGTATCCGGGTCTGGTAAACCCAAAACAACTGAACGACCAACCGATTATCTATCTGGCATGAATGTTATTTACGCCGGTCAGCCCGGCGTCATCACAACGTTGTTTAGACGTCGCATGTATGATAGGTTGAAAGAAGAAAAACGAAAAGATTGTTGTGCGATATCCGGGGTCGTATTCATAAAACAACTTAAGTCGTTGCGACGCTGTTGCTAAGGCTAAATTTCTATAAAGGAGATTTCCTACAACAATGAAATTTGCTCTGGAGGAACAGTCTTTGTAAGACTGTTCCTCCAGAGCAAATTTCATAGTTGTAGGGAATCTCCTTCAAAGCAACAGCATAGCAACCACTTAAGTCGTTTTATGAATACGGCCCCCGATCATTTCATGCATACCTTTGTAAAGGTGAGCTTTGTTCTACGCGAGTGAGCATAAAATCATTACCGCAATAAACCTTTGTAGAAAATATACTCGTCGAAAGTAAAGCCAGAAATGAGCTCCGCCCCGTCAAGTAAAGGAAATCGAGGAATATAAGTTTTGCTGTTCATTAACAGTACTTAGAATTACAATGCAATTCACAAACTCGAAGCCAGTTTGTCACTGCACAGCTGGTTCGGAGTGACGAAACAATTTCCAATCATACATAAGGAGGGCAAATCACAAACTTGCTATATGTCTCGCTTGTTCGCACATTGTCAAAAAAACACAGCTAAAACAGTAAACGAAATGTTTACGCCGCCGACGGCGACGATGACGACGTCGCCGACAAAGTAACATATATTCATGTACCTAGTTACTACCAGTAACAGGCGAGACAAGAACTGTTAATACTTAAAATGTTATTCGAAAAATATATATTGATAAATCTGAACAGCTCTGAAATGCATCATTCATCATTCATTATGATGCATGTTTCTCAGTTTCTAACACCACCATTCCACTGGACGACGCTTTGACTGCGCTCTTGGCGATCATCGCGCTTCTCAAAAATTTTCGAAATCGCCGCAGAAGCGTAGGCATTTGCCAAAACTTGGAACTTGTGCGCTTCCAGTACGCTGCCAGTACGCTTCTAATACTATCTCGCCACGCTAGTCACAATGCTGCCGCGATTTAGCTACGCTTCAGACACGCTTAACGGACTTCGAGGGCGCTTCTAATACGCTGCCACTACGGCAAAAGATTTTAAGCTACGCTTGATCTACGCTTATTACGATGCATTTGCGATCGTGCTACGACATAAGTGGCGGAGCTGCGCTCATGCTGCGCTTGTGTTGCGCTTTGCAACCGCTTCTATTTAAATCGGCGGAGAATAGGGTTCAGCAGAAGTTAGCCACCAGCCTTCAAGCAATATTGATAATATAACAATTCCAGTGGCTATGGCCCAGCTGGCAATCATGAACTAGTGACTTCGAACAACTCGTCTTGTTCTTCTTGCTGTTCAGGCTCAACTGGGGACTCTGTTCGGCGTTCTGAAGTGCGCCTATCTGGCTCAGTTTAGAGAGCAAGAGCCTGCCCCCTATCAAAAGCAGAAGGCGAAATCCACACCCAGGCCTGGTCAGGAAACTATTTTCACGCAGCCTGTACCGCAGGAAAGGGGTGTCCAACTCCTGCTCCGGGCAGCCTGCATCTTGAATGAAACGTGAGAATCGAGTTATATAACGTCGTGGACACGGGGCGTTTTCATGCCCAGATCGCCATAAGAGCAGAGAAACGCAGATAAAGCACTAAGAGCGCAGCGGAAGCGTCGTGGGTGCGCTATTCATAAATAATAGAGTCGCAGTGGAAGCAGCAAGAGCGCAACGGGAGCGCAAAGAGCGTAGCAGAAGCGTAGCTGGGTCGCAGACGAATCTCACGGCGCTGTCGGTACGATCCCGCTGCGCTGGTGCTGCGTAGCTCCCGCTGCTGCTGCGTTCATGAATTTCGAGCTACGCTCTTACTACGCTTTCGTTGCGCTTGAGTCCACGGCGCTTTCCGCTACGTGAATTTTGAGCAGAGTCAAAACAAGCGCCGTGACGGCGATCATGCCGCTTCTGATACGCTTTTACTGCGACTTAGAAGCTTCTCCTGCGCTGCTGTCGCTTCTGCTACGATTCATGGCACTTTGTCCAAAATTTTGGAGCGCAGTGGAAGCGCCGTCCAGTGGAATGGGGGTATAATACCGCTGTGGAAGCGCCGTCCAGTGGAATGGCGGTATAATACCCCCATTCCACTGGACGGCGCTTCCACTGCGCTCCGAAAGTTTGGACAAAGCGCCATGAATCGTAGCAGAAGTGGCAGCAGCGCAGGAGAAGCTTCTAGAGGTCGCAGTAAAAGCCTGGGCATCCACCCAGTTCGACCAGACTCTTTGCTAAGCGCTTAAAGACTAGCTAAGTGCCTGAGCTACGTCCATGCGGACAGCGAAAACTCTCGTGGATCAGGCTGACCTGAGTCTGCGCTGGGCGCACAACCACATAGATGGATTTGTCGTGTTGAGGCTCATTTAATAATCTCCTCAGTTGCCTTAAGAATGGGAAAGCTGAAAACGTTGTAGAAATGTTTTAGCTCACCTGAGCCGAAGACTGACTGATAAGATAGGCAGGCTCCGTCGTCCGTCTGTCATCTGTAAACATTTTCAAAGGACTTCTCTCAGAAGCTGATGAGTATACTGTAACCAACTATCACGTCTTTGTCAGTGTGTCAAGTACATGTATGGTCATGTGATTCTCTCCAGTTCTATAGACATATGCTCTGAACAAGCATATTATAGCAATTAAAGTGGAAGGGCGTTAATTCCTAAATTCTGCAAGCTTAACAGTTTTTTTATGCGCTCTGCAAATTCTTTTTAACTCTGCCCTCTGATATATATTGTGCCAATACAAGGCCGTATTGCCGCACTAAATACGTACGTACGTTGGCGATTATAACATGTATAATGAGGGGAGGGTGGGAAGGGGGGGAGTGAAAGGGCAAGATATATGTTATTGGAGAATTAAGCAAAATTGCAAAATTTCCACCAAATCCAGTCTTTAATGAAACTCTGACACATGCTTATCAGGGTCTCCAATGCTTGCATGTGGTATTCCAGATAAATACATGTACGTAAACAGAGTTACAACAGAATAATTTTTTACATGAAAATTCTATGGTATAAGTTTCGGTTATTGAAAAAATCCCAGAGTTTCAGTTACATAAAGGCAATGCAAGGTTTGAGGTACAAGTAATTTAATGCACTCATATGTCGCATGAATTCACACATATGAAGTATCTCTTTTTTCAATCAATGCCGTGTCTTGACCGTATTGTCCATATATATTGAGAGACACAGAGGCGCCCGGGCAAACAGTGTAGACCTAGATCAGACTGCTCTCTAGGAGCAGTCTGATCAGGTTCTGCAATGTTTGCCATTCCATCAAATATTTTAATTCACTGTCCTATAGGCTATAATAAAATCATTTTTGTTTTCTAATTATAGAACAATTTGTAAGCATGTCCCAATATTAATGGCATTTGAGGTAATTTGCGGACCGCTAATTAAAAGCAGTTATGTTTTCATAGAGCATAAAACAAACAATAAAGGGTTCGGTAATCTTTAGTATTTGGCTAAAATGCTTAAAATATAGGTCTAATATAGCCAAATTGGAAATTAAACAAAATCGAATTTTAGCCGGACAGTAACAACCAACTTGAAAGACGGAAAATGGAGTTGAAAGAAATATGCAGTGACTGGTGTTCCAAACTATTACACAGTACGTATGTAAGTAGAATACATACTTTTTTAGCTAATCTGAACCATAGGCTCCAGAGAAGCTCATACAACAAGCAGGCTCCGTTGGCCATGGTCATCCGTCCATCGTGGCGTCTCTGTCTGTCAATATTTACATACCAGGTATCTTCTTAAGCCGCTAGACCGATTGAAACCAAATTTCATATGGAGCCTCCAGCGATTGGGATAACTTTGTTCAAACACTCCTCGACACATAACCGATATGGCCGCCTACATGGTAAAATGCATGTTTTAAAATCTTTACCAGAACTAAAAGAAACGTTCTAGTTCAAAGTATAATGTACCACCGATGTCACAGGAGCGGCTGTAGTGTAGTGGATAACACGCTGGAGTACCAATCCAGGGATCGCAAGATCGTATCACCGCTTCTCCGGCCTTTTGGATGAGACTTTAAATCGAGGTCCCGTCTCCGTATGACCGAGTTGTTGGCGGGACGTTAAACTCGAGTTCAGTAATATGCATAAATATTGGTGTCACACGCTCTTAATAGGCATGTTTAAACGAACACAAAACCATGTAATAACAATTAACAGCCTGGGGTTTTTCACGTACTGTAATGACTCGGTTTGCGACAAGATTGCATTTATCTATAAAAGACCAACGAAAGAATTACACAAATTCGGATATTGTAAAACTGGAAGTGCATACGACATCGAATGCAAACTTTGATGAACATGACTTTGACTTGTAAACTGCTGCTTAAATTTGGACAAAATTCACGATAGTTGACCATGGCCTGAAACGAGAATTTTATAGACCATGCATAGTGCGTGTAGGAATCAGCAAGGTAATGGTGATGAGGCCGAAAAATAGTGCCAAAAATTTCGTTATTTTGTAGCATTGAAGTGGGATTTATGCAATAGCGATCAAACATTTTTTCCAGCGCATCTACTTTTGCAAGGTCCATCGGGAGATGTTGAATACCTCGGCACATGGCCTCGGTTTTCAACATCTCCCTCGGGACCTTGCTAACGTTAATGCATGAAAAAAAACCCTGTTTGATCCCTTTTACAGAATGAGCTCCAGATAAGAAACGATAACAGGGATATTTCTGTGCTGATCAGAGCTCTAGATAAGAGGGAGTATTTGATGATAATTAGGGATAATTTTCGTTAATTCTGCATACAACCATATGTTGTGACCCCTCATCTGAACCATCTCGTTGAGACGGTTCAGATGAGGGGTCACAATATATGGTTTTATGCAGAAATAAGAAAAATTTTCTTTAATTATCATCAAATACTCCTTCTTAGCTAGAGCTCTGGCTGATTTTTGTTCTTATTTCTAAATGAATGTTGTTACCCTATATTAGAACCGTCTTGACAAGACAATTTAAATGAGGGATCACAACACATTTTTTTTTTGCTGAGAAATAAGAAAAAATGTCCTTAAATTATCCCTGTTAACCATTCTGGACCACTGGACAATGAAAATTACGATCTCTGCCAGTCCGATTATCTATGGGGTGGGAGAAGACGCCTCGAAACCTTCGGTATTGGAGCATCCTACGGGCATTGGCATATGGTAGGGCAACAGCCTGCTTTGTTTTCAGCAGGTGCGAAATGAAGGTTAAGTTTTCTTTTCTTTTTTTTTCTTTTTTTTTTTTTCTTTTTTTTTTTTTTTCATTATTATTATTTTTGCCCTCGAATAACCTTTGGCCTCTTTCTCTGGGAGATGGTTCGATGATGACTGAAATGCTTAAGTCTGAAAAGATGTAAACAGCCCCGGATCCAGAGGCGGGCTTTGGGATTCAGCTCTGCCATCTGGGCCTCTGTGTTACGGATGATATGTAGGACTCCAGATAATAAGGGGTACCTGATTACAGTTTGAAATGATTTATCTATGTTGTTACATTAAAATTTACGTTGTGAAATCTCATTAGGGTTTCGATATATATTTAAAGGCAAATCTGACATTCTTAAAAATTCTCATCACATTGATCCCTAATTATGAAACATTTTTTCAAGCCCATCCCCTCTTTCCCCGTCCCATCCCCCAACCCAACACACACATCCTTCTCGGAACCTCCCAGACACACCAGTTATCTGGAGCCCTATCAGTACGTGGTGGTCTGTATCCGGGCCTGGTAAACCCAACTGTCCGACCAACCCATTATCTATCTGGCATGAATGTTATGGGCATCAGCCCGGCGTCATCACAACGTTGTTTAGACATTGTACACAGTATCCGAACGCACTGTACCATCTCTTCCGGTTTACATAGTGTTGAATCGAGAGTACAAAATTCGCTTATAACCAGTAGTCGGAAATCATTATGTTTTGAGATTTTAACTGGAATCTGCTGTGTCATTTATAGTTATTCAGCTTCGAAAATGTAAAGAGGTAAGTTTAATATAATTTGCTCTTCGGCTTTTTACTTTATTGCCCTGTACAATGTCGTGTATGGGTGGATAGTAAATGGTACAGTATTCAAATCGCCCTTGGCATGATTCTAAAACCATTCTGAGCCTTTTCTTGCACGTTTAATAAAAATCTTTAAAATAAACGGAAGGCGTTATCAATCTACAGTTGGTTTGTTTTGATAGCAGGCTGATAGCTAGGTTTTGCACGACACAAACTCGTGTTAGATTAGCTGTTCGGAATAAAATTTCTGTGACGGCCATGAGGTTTTCATTGTACAGGGCAATATAGTAAAAGGCCAAAGAGCAAATTATAATTATTAAACTTACCTCCTTACATTTTCGAAGCTGAATAACTATAAATGACGCAGCAGATTCCGGTTAAAATCTCAAAACATAATGATTTCCGACTACTGGTTATAAGCGAGCGAATTTTGTACTCTCGATTCAACGCTGTGAAAACCGGAAGAGATGGTACAGTGCGTTCGGATACTGTGTTGTATGTATGGTCAGTTGAAAGAAGAAATACGAGAAGATTGTTGTGCGATATCCGATATGCATACCTTTTGTAAAGGTGAGCTTTGTTCTACGCGAGTGAGCATAAAATCATTACCGCAATAAACCTTTTTAGAAAATATACTCGTCGAAAGTAAAGCCAGAAATGAGCTCCGCCCCGTCAAGTAAAGGAAATCGAGGAATATAAGTTTTGCTGTTCATTAACAGTACTTAGATTTACAATGCAATTCACAAACTCGAAGCAAGTTTGTCACTGCACAGCTGGTTCGGAGTGACGAAACCATTTCCAATCATACATAAGGGGGGCAAATCACAAACTTGCTATATGTCATGCTTGTTTGCACATTGTCAGAAAAAAAACAGCTAATACAGTAAACGCAATGTTTACGCCGCCGACGGCGACGATGACGACGTCGCCGACAAAGTAACATATATTCATGTACCTAGTTACTACCAGTAACAGGCAAGACAAGAACTGTTAATACTTAAAATGTTATTCGAAAAATATATATTGATAAATCTGAACAGCTCTGAAATGCATCATTCATCATTCATTATGATGCATGTTTCTCACCATTTCCAATCATACATAAGGAGGGCAAATCACAAACTTGCTATATGTCATGCTTGTTTGCACATTGTCAGAAAAAAACAGCTAACACAGTAAACGCAATGTTTACGCCGCCGACGGCGACGATGACGACGTCGCCGCCAAAGTAACATATATTCATGTACCTAGTTCCTACCAATAACATGCGAGACAAGAACTTTTAATACTTAAAATGTTATTCGAAAAATATTTATTGATTATCCGTCCAGCTCTGAAATGCATCATTATGATGCATGTTTCTCAGTTTCTAATACCCCCATTCCACTGGACAGCGCTTCCACTGCGCTCCGAAATTTTGGACAAAGCGCCATGAATCGTAGCAGAAGCGGCAGCAGCGCAGGAGAAGCTTCTAGGTCGCAGTGAAAGCGTATCAGAAGCGGCATGATCGCCAAGTCACGGCGCTTGTTTTGACTTTGCTCAAAATTTACGTAGCGGAAAGCGCCGTGTACTCAAAGCGCAACGAAAGCGTAATAAGAACGGAGCTCGAAATTCATGAACGCAGCGGTAGCGGGAGCAACGCAGCACCAGCGCAGCGGGATCGTGCCGACAGCGCCGTGAGATTCGTCTGTGACCCAGCTACGCTTCTGCTACGCTCTTTGCGCTCCCGTTGCGCTCTTCTCGCTTCCGCTGCGACTCTATTATTTATGAATAGCGCACCCACGACGCTTCCGCTGCGCTCTTGGCGCTTTATCTGCGTTTCCTCTGCTGTTATGGCGATCTGGGCATGAAAACGCCGCGTGTCCACGACGTTTCATAACTCGATTCTCACGTTTCATTCAAGATGCAGGCTGCCCGGAGTAGGAGTTGGAATACCCTCTCCTGCGGTACAGGCAGCGGGAAAAAAATAGTTTCCTGACCAGCCTTGGTGTGGATTTCGCCTTCTGCTTTTGACAGGGGAGCAGGCTCTTGCTCTCTAAACTGTGTTAGATAGGCGCCCTTCAGAACGCCGAGCAAAGGCCCCAGTTGAGCTTGAATAGCAAGAAGAACAAGACGAGTTGTTCAAAGCCACTAGTTCATGATTGCCAGCTGGGCCATAGACACTGGAAATGTTATATTATCAATATTGTTTGAAGGATGATGGCTAACTTCTGCTGAACCCGATTCTCCGCCGATTTACATAGAAGCGGTTACAAAGCGCAACACAAGCGCAGCATGAGCGCAGCTCCGGCACTTAGGTCGTAGCACGATCGCACATGCATCGTAATAAGCGTAGATCAAGCGTAGCTTGAAATCCTTTGCCGTAGTGGCAGCGTATTAGAAGCGCCTTCGAAGTCCGTTAAGCGTGGCAAAAGCGCAGCTAAATCGCGGTAGCATTGTGACTAGTGTGGCGAGATCGTATTAGAAGCGTACTGGCATCGTACTGGAAGCGCACAAGTTCCAAGTTTTGGCAAATGCCTACCCTTCTGGCGGCGATTTCGAAAATTTATGAGAAGCGCCATGATCGCCAAGAGCGCAGACAATTTTTTTTTTTTTTGAAAGCGTCATCCAGTGGAATGGGGGTATCAAGAACATGCCTGGATTTAAGGCATGTATACAAAGCCAGGAAACTCCAATCAGGTGGAGAGCACCACATAACTGTATTTGACCTTTGCTAGTGTCAAAATTCCTTAATATGTCCCCAGTCTCTGGTCGAAGAGGATAAAGTTTCCCGGCGTATTGATGCCTTGCACAATTGCACAAGTGTTTTCTTGTTAATGATTCATATGAAAACATATCGGTGTAATCGAGATGGCACGGACATTTTGTATTGTTATCATTCAAACAGACTTCCATGAATCTTGTCACATCTGGTTTTTCGAATGTATGAGATGCAGTAGACCAAAGCATTTTTAAAGATTATTTATCCAAATCTTATATTACATAATTGTCCCATACAAAAAGATATTCAATCTTTATTTGTACCGTGAAAATTCAAAGTATTGGGACAAAAAGGTCTTGGTAAACAGTGCAGAACCAGATCAGAGCCTACACTGTTTGCCATTCTATATGCATCTTGTAAACGTGTTGATGCATTACAAAACCAAACTGTTCCATTTTTCTAGGAAATTACGGAGGTAATCTAGATTTTTTGCGGTATATGCTCTTTATTTATAGGTCGCCAAACATTTGTCATAAACAAAATTCCTTTGAAGTTTTGCAGTCTGACAGAGAATACGTATTGTCACCCATTCTTTTTGCTGTTTTAGTGCAGTTATGTCAGGGTGGATGATCACGTGCTTTCTTGTGTCATTTTCCTGCGTCCCACTGAACAAGGAAACCCCGGGAATTCTTCACATTTTAGTTAATAATTTCATTGTTTCTGTATGGATTCTTTCAAAATGTTGCGCAGTAAATGAGCCGCGACACGACAAAACCAACAATGTGGTTGTGCGCCCAGCGCAGACTCAGATCAGCCTGGGCATCCGCCCAGTCTGATCAGAGTCTTCGCTGTCCGCATGGAGGTAGCTTAGACCCTCAGCTACCCTTTGAGCACATAACAAAGAGTCTGATCAAACTGGGTGAATGCCCAGGCTGTTCTGAGTCTTCGCTGGGCGCACAACCACTTTGTCGGTTTTCTGGCGTCGCGGCTCAAAAGTGTATTTATGAGTACTTTCAGACAATATTCGCGATTTTAACGTGTCTGTTTTTTTTTTATTTAATCGTCCCCCAACAGCCAAAACCGAAAGTAGCTGTGGCACATAAATGATGTTGCCCCAAATTGGGGAGGTTTAATTGTGAAAACAAGTAAACTCTAAAGAAAAGACAAGAACACCAGATAAAAGTACTTACAAGCGCGCATTCATTGCGCTTTATTCTATTACACTGCATTTGGCAACAAAGAAATTATCTTGAAGAAAAACACGAACCACGAAGCAATCGTTGCATTGGAATTTCCAGTATTTCCTGTGACGTAAAAACCACGCGATCATCCACTCTGTATGTTGTAGTTCGAACAGAGGTCCCCTTGCCGTCCACCTGGTCCCATCCTGATAGCATATCATTTAAAGCACCAAAAATTTGTAAATAGCGAATTTGCTAAAGCTCTTTATGAGCCGTCTCGTTTGGATTTACGCTGTTTGCTCTCTAATCTTAGAACTTTAAATATGATATAGCTTGTATGAAGCATTTTTGAAAGTTTGAAGGATTAAATTTTGTCAACTGCAACGATTGACTCGGGTCCCTGCGGTACCATATTACCTAAACCAATATTTCCGATGCGACAGTGACGAAGGCTGAGAGCCAGGGGCCGTATTTTTAAAACGACTTAAGTGGTTGCTATGCTGTTGCTAAGGCTGAAATTCTATGAAGGAGATTCCCTACAACTATGAAATTTGCTTTGGAGGAACAGTCTGAAAAAGACTGTTCCTCCAGAGCAAATTTCATAGTTGTAGGGAATCTCTTTCATTGAAATTTAGCCTTAGCAACAGCATAGCAACCACATAAGTCATTTTGTAAACATGGCCCCAGAACACTTTTTATCCACAAGAGAGGTGTTCAATAAAATAATTATTACCGAATAGCCAAGCCATATACCTACATATCGATAGGATAGCGGCAAGTCTAGTAGCTTCCGGGTGGCCCTAAAGGGCATCCTCAGCCACCTATAACGGGCGTTGCTTAAAACTTGACTTTTAAACATGGCAATATTTATGTCAGCAAACGTAAACAAATAAATAACCCAGCAATAAATGGTAACCTTTTTCGAATCAAGGAAGGATAAGGCAGTGAAAGCAGAGAAATGTGCTCTGTCTTTCACTTGCTGTGCCCAAGATATGGTTGGCTTCTAACTCACACTGCTCATAAGGCCACAAGGCTACGGAACACCTTTCGCTTATTTTTTTAAGTGTACATGTAAGCCGCGTGCGTTCGGCTAATTCTCAAATTAGCCAGCGCATTTGTGCATCGTTTACTGATACTGATTAAAGAGTATCTATGCGAACAGGGACAATTCTGGTCAGACTGCGCGGACGCGCAGGCTGATCTGAATCTTCTCTGTTCTCAAATGCCGCAAAGGTCCCCTTTTTTCGCATCTGAAGCCGCTCCATTATATATATATTTTTTTACATTGACAATTATGCCCGCACCTGATATCTTGTGTGGTTTAGCTTGAATAAGTTTCTTTTGACCTGATCCATTAACAAAGCATACAGTAATCAATACAAGCAATTTAGAGACACTGTATTTTAGCTTTTCAATTTTTCAACAACATTAAACGTATTAATAATAAAAAGAGATACTTTTGTCCTCAAAAAGAGGTTAGCCTTAAGTGGGAAATCAGGTAAAATATTTCTTTTTAATTTTAACAACAAAAGAAGGAGGCTTTGATTCTTTAAAACTTTGAAATTTGTCTTTCTTTCGGTTGAAACATATTAACATAGATCCGTTTTATTTCAAACTTGTCATTACATTTAAACATCGATGAAATATGTTTCTTGTTAATATGACGTTAACGTTCTCTCCATTAAACGTATAGGAAGCGGCGGGCGTGTAAATTGACCTGGTATGACAAGGGCCGTTGTTGGCTTCCATTCAAATTGTCTTAAACTTGCATGGTTTCTGTTATTTATCATATGTGCATACATGTATGGGCACAAACATAAATAAAGTGTTATGGCTTTGTGAATTGCAATAAACAGAGGAGCTTACATCCGTGGTCATTTCATATGTAATTTATGAAACGAGCATTCGACCTTTAAAACATGACTTTAACGCCTTCAAACTGAACATTATTTCGAAAACGTATTGTTGAAATGGACGCTGTCAATGACGTTATGTGTACGCGCCAAAGTGTTATTACACGTGTGGTCATACGATTTTATGACACGTTATCCACTGAATAAAAGTGACATCATATGATAAGCTGATTTCTGACACGTCTGGTTTGTTTCAATAATATCAAGGAAAATTGCCAAAAAAATGAGTTTCACAGATTTTTCTATAAAGAAATATGACATTTACAATAGCTTTTGAAAGCTCTTGATACTAGCCTGTTGGGGAAATGCCAATACATCGGGTAGCATTGCTACACACCTGTACACTGTACAAGGCCTTTCCAGGTACCCCACCCACTCAAGCTTGAAAGTCAAGAGACGCTAACGAAAAAATCCAACAGATCAAAATGAAATGCGTACAACATTATCCTTTTATCCAAACTAAGAAAATGAATAATTCCAGCCTCCAGTACATTTTATATCTTGTATCCAGACAAAGTTTTGAAATGTTAACCACAGGGTATAATCGATTCCGCCAATTTTCGCTTCCTGCACAGACTGTCCGTCATATTTGGCTTCCGCCGAGACTGTCCGCGAACTCTTGCTTCCTGCAGGAACTACTGTCCTCGAAAATTGGCTTCCTGTCGAGACTGTCCGCGTGACTCTGCTTGATGCCGCGTGACTCTGCTTCATTCCGAGAGCCTCGGAAGGAAGCAGAATCACGCGGACAGTCTCTGCAGGAAGCCATTTATCATGTACAGAAGTCTCGGCAGGAAGCAAGACTTCGCGGACAGTCTCGGCGGAAGCCAAATATGATGTACAGTCTCTGCATGAAGCGAAAATTGGCGGAATCGATTTTACCCTGTGTTAACATGCCATGAAAATATAAAATGTGCTGGAGACCAAGCTCTCTGTTTATTTTTAGCTTTTTGAAACTGGCAGCGTTTGAAACATTTTCCCGTCATTGACAGCGAACATTTTCCCGGTTTTCTCACCATTAAAACGTCCATATCTCCACCCATTGACAAAATAAACATATGTTGTGGGCATACATTTTTAAAGCCGCAAAGGCTACCGAATTCGTCATTCTCATAAAAAAAAAACACCGCTGGGGTATGGGTAAGTTCAAGATTAGAAAATATATATATATTTTTTACAAAAACTGGTTAATTTTGTGTTTGTGGTTAGAGTCTAGTTTGGAATTTTCCAGCTAATACGTTTTTATTATCAAAATCGAAGTTTTGAAAATTCTAGCCAATGTATAATCCCCCCCCCCCCACCCCCGCCCCCAAGCCTATCATCATGAATTTTCTTGGGGTCAGATATGGTACTGTCATACCAGGTCCTTTGTGACACATGTAAAATTACGTTGTTAACATCACAGTGTGCAATTTTCGCTCATGGCGGACGTTGGATGTAAACATTGACTTCTTTCGGCGTCTGCCTTAAAATAGTCCTTCGGAAAACGTCGCAATGGCCTCGCATTTTCGTTTTATCTAACGTTAGAATCGAAATAATTTTGGCTTAGCGGTAAATCATCGCTGACTATGGAAATATTAATTTACGACGGCAAAGCTGTCCGATAAATGGACAATACGTGTTAAAAAGCGATTATTTGCCGGTTAGGCAAAAAAACTCGATTCTAATATTATATAAAACGAAAATGCAAGGCTATTGCAACGTTTACTGAAGGACTATTTTAATGCGAACGTATTCAATATAACACGACTTGAAAGAAAACACAATAACTTATAATGTTCCTTTCTCTCACTACAATTAAGCCAGAACTGGTAAAGGAACAAATTCCATTCTCGCCTGAGACAAACAATAACACTGTAATTCAATTTGTATGTTTGAAAAGCATAATATGCACAATACAAAATGTAGTTACTTTAAAGTCAACACAATTTATAGTGTCGGTATCACATAACTCTTGAAAGTGGCCAAAAAATCCAATTGATACCACTACTGCAACAATTCCAACCTCTTGACTTTTGTGAAAGTAGTATAAGAGTATATGCAGTGAAAGAAGTAGTGTTGGTCTTTCTCCGCGCTGCCACACTGGCAAAATTGGAAACAGGAACCCGTAAATGTTTAGTCTGTTGGCTCCTGAACTACCATTGATCCATAACCTATAGTATGTAGTAGCTGAGCTAGCAAGAGGACAATGTCCTGTTATCACCATTAAGCCCCCACTCCCCTACCCCACTCCCCTCCCCCGTTCGGTGTGCGCGTGGTTTCAAGTCTAGTTACATGTACTATCGGAGAAGTTTATTACACATACCTTTGCTTGCTACCCTATATCGGTGGGAAATAACAGGAGTTGAGTCAACTGACAATGACGATGCTGATACCGTTAGCTCTGCTTCTGGATCGTACTGTAACAATCGCAACAGTTGTAAATCACACCGGGTAGGCGGCAATCGAAAACGCTCGTGCTATTGACGAACGCGGATCAAAGACAGTTAGAAACAGCGTTTTCGATTGCAAATTGGCGACAATTTGCAATCGAAAACGATGTTTTGCAATCGAAAACGCTGTTTTTGATCCGCGTTAATCGATTGTTTAGAGCTTTTTCGACTGCCGCCTACCCGGCGTGTAAATGAATAGATAATGAAGACGGAAAGATCCGTCTCTTTCGGTGACAGGCCGTTCAACCCTTATTTCAAAATTCGGTCAAATATTTAAAGTGCACAGACACGATAACAAACAAAATCTGATCTGTACCATGTGACTTAAAATGCATTCACTGACAGGCGAAAGTATTCAAATGAAAATATTTTCCGAAAAATGAGACTGTTGATAGTTCTAAAATATGCAGTTTGCACCGTGTTAACTTAGGTAGGTAAACGGTGCGACTTCTATTACCCTGTGTTTACATTTTCGGTGCAAAGCTCTCTGTAAACCCATTTTAGTGATGCGGTAGTCAATATATGGATTAAACATGGTTTTTCATGCATTAACGTTTGCTAGGTCCCGATGGAGATGTTGAAAATAGATTCTACATCTCCCTCGGGACCTTCGGCCTCGGTTTTCTACATCTCCCTCGGGACCTTCGGCCTCGGTTTTCTACATCTCCCTGGGGACCTTTGGTCTCGGTTTTCTACATCTCCCTCGGGACATTCGGTCTCGGTTTTCTACATCTTTCTCTGGACTTTGCAAACGTTAATGCATTGGAAAAAATGTTGGGTCGCTCTTATTGCATAAATTTAACTAGACAATACTACAAAAATAACGAAAATATTGGCGCACTATTTTCGGCCTCATCGCCATTACCTTGCTGATTCCTACACGCACTATGCATGCCTATAAAATATCCTCGTTTCAGGCCATGGTCAGCTACCGCGAATTTTTGTGCAAAGTTTTCGCTCGATGTCGTCTGCACTTCACTTTTTACGATATCCGAATTTATATAACTCTTCTGTTGAAGTCTTTTATCGATATCTTCAACTGCAGATTTGCCACTTGTTTCTGTACTGACGGAGTGTTGCCCTGCAACTTGCCTGCGAAAAGTCCCCAAGCGAGTCCATAACAAAAAAAGAAAGCTTTGTTGTAACAATACATATTTCATGGTTGGTCATGTGACCTGGACCGTTTGAGCAAACTTTTGTTCCCTCAGACCCTGGAGGTTGTATATGCAATTTTGTTACAATCGGTCTGGTTGTTTCAGAGGAGACGTCGTTTGTAATTGTGGACGAACGAATGACGGACAACAATGCCTGTCTATTCTACAAGCTCCCCGGAGCGTTTTGCTCAGGTGAGCTTAAACCCTGTCATTGGCTGTGATCTAGCCATTCTGACGCCGGTTTGACTTTGCTACTTCGGAATAAAGAAATGCTACGTAAACTAGTAGCGTTAAAATTAGTATCAGTACAGTACAAGTAAGTGAGCAAAATGAGCCGCGACACGAGAAAACAAACAATGTGGTTGTGCGCCCAGCGCAGACTCAGATCAGCCTGGGCATCCGCCCAGTCTGATCAGACTCTTCGCTAAGCGCTTAAAGGGACGCTAAGGGACAAAGCTATCTTCATGCGGACAGCGAAGAGTCTGGTCAGACTGGGCGGATGCCCAGGCTGATCTGAGTCTGCGCTGGGCGCACAACCACATTGTTGGTTTTCTCGTGTCGCGGCTCATATTATTTTTTTTTCAAGATGATATCATTGAAAATTGGCCGGGAAGAGACAAGAATGGATATCAAACGCTGCATGTCATTTACGGAACAAAGGTGACAGCTGCAGTGCATTTATTAGCCAGTGCATATTTGCATTTTTTCATGATTTCACAGTAATTAACGAGCCTATTGTGGCCACGTCCTACCAAAGCCCACTGGGCACAGCCGTTGATTCAGCGTAGATTCAACATCATTACGTTAAAGTCAACGCTGATTCAATATTGATTCACTCTGCGTGCTTGCTGGATGCAGGGTCATTCCTGCTGAAGTAACCTTGTTCTAAAAAGTCGTGGGGTGAGGCAAGGGGTGGGGCGAGAGAGAGAACAACTCTTACAACGTTCAAGCTTTCTGCCAAATGTTAGCAATCTACTTTAAACGCCATTTATCATAACAACAGCTATGTCTGAGACTGATAACAAATCTAGATTAAAACATGATTTAATGTAACAGCTTTAGAAGACACTCATTCGCAAAGTATTTTATTGCCACAGTCGATACAACAGTTATGTGAAAACACATTTGAGCCACGACGTGACAAAACCAACAATGTGGTTGTGCGCCCAGTGCAGACTCAGATCAGCCTGGGCATCCGCCCAGTCTGATCAGAGTCTTAGCTGTCCGCATGAAGGTAGCTTAGACGCTTAGCTACCCTTTCAGCGCTTAGCGAAGAGTCTGGTCAGACTGGGCGGATGCCCAGGCTGATCTGAGTCTGCGCTGGGCGCACAACCACATTGTTGGTTTTCTCGTGTCGCGGCTCATTTACTTTTAGCTTCTGTGATTGCCTTTTCCAAGTATATGCGCTACATTGGACATCATAATACACAGTTCCGAGCCACACCAATAATGACACTCAAAGTCACCTGATGGTGTATATCTGACCAATGCAACGACCACTTAGCACGTGACATAGCCTCACAAACAAAATCGCATGTGTTCAATGTCTTACACTGTAAAAATCGCGCTTAGCTATAAAACACACAAGTGGTTACATGTTTAGGTGTAAACGTGTTTAGGAATATGTCATATAGCTAAACATATACGCCTTTTCTATTATTTTCCCAGACAAAGTCTGCAAAACACGTTTTATTCTGTTACGCGTTTCGGATGAATCCATTCTCTCTTTTCCGCGTTGAAAAACGAAAAAAAAAAAAGAGACAAAAATGTTGACAGAGGAAATTTTCAAAATAAAAGGTAGATATAACCAGTTTTATACATGTTTAATTTCTAAACATAAACCTAAACATGTTGCAAATTGAACATGTTACGATTTAAACACATAAAAATCGGACTGCATTTATTGTTATGATCTAAACACATTTTTACAGTGTACATAAGTCCTTGATTTTACCTTATAGTTAATTTAGAGATGTATACCTGTTTGCAGTACGCGGGGGTTTTGGAACTATGAATCCGAGCCTTCTTTGGCCTTTCACTTTTTTTCACGTTGTCTGCTAAAGCTGCCAGTCAAAAACCAGAAGGCTTTTGTTAGTCAGAGAATGCTCGGATTACATAGGACGTTGTGAAATACCAAGTTGTCACCGAAAAAGAGTACGCTTTAAAGCTGTTTTCTGGCATTTTGAAAGCGTGACAACTTTTGTGAGTTCTTGTTTGTTTTTTCTGAGTGACAAATCACTTCCTAATATCGGTCCTGTCTTAAAGGAAATATTTGCTCCTATAGGAGCTAATTCGATCCCTTACGTGTTGCTCCGCGCTGAAAGTGGGGCAATCATGAAAATGACGGAGTTCGAGGTTATAAAACTTGAGAATAATCTCTAACTCAAAATAAAGCAAACTGATTGGCTGTTTCCGAGCACATGCTCGGAAGCAGCCAATCAGTGTGCTTTATTTTGAGTTTGAGAATGTACTCAAGTTTTATAACCGCGGGACCAGCTCTGCTTCCCCTGAGGGTATACCCTAACCCATTTAATGTCTAGCGTCCCATAAACGGGACATAGGCAAACAGTGGAGACCCAGCATGACATCATCACATTATCATCAATGCACTACTCAACTCAAGGCACTGATGATACTCAACACTTGAGCTTACAAAAGTACCTACCATAATAGCGTACAGACAAATAGAAGTTCGACGGTCACAGCATCTATAATACTAAATAAACGAAGTAACGCATAAACTGCAAAATTAGTGGCATTTTCAAGCGTAATTTCTATACTGGTTCTTTCGCATATTGCTACATGTATCATTGATAATTTCGGTTAGCGTGTGTTTTAGTTTCACGTAGATTTAAAGAATTTGGGAATTAAATTCGTCTTTCATTTTAAATTCTCCCAAGTATTTTTCTAGAAAGTTCGACTATTGGTTTTTTTGTCAACAATGGGTGCGTTCGAGTGAAATTATCGTGTACTCCAATACCGGTCCTACTAAAGACAGAAAAGGACTTACTCCACCGAAAAGGACCGAAAAGAACTTTCGGGTGCCGAAAAGGACTTTTATTTGCCGGTAAATGGCATAGAAAACTTATGTTTTAGAAATTTTAATATTATCATGATATTAATTAGCGCTTGAATAATAATTTTGTGAATTGTAGTATCTCTTCATTCTAAAATTTCACAAGAATATTACAGCACCGAAAGGACTCCACTTCTGGTCAGTGAAGAGATGTCATGTACCGAAAAGGACATCGAAAATGCCGATTTACGGGCACCGAAAAGGGCATTTTTCACTGAATGTTGTAGAAAATTATGTTTAGAAATTAAACATTTTACACTTTATATTTTTTCATAGCATAAAACGGAATTTTAAAAGTCCTTTTCGGTGCTCGAAAGTTCTTTTCGGTCCTTTTCGGTGGCTAAAGTCCTTTTCTGTCTTTAGTAGGACCCCTCGAATACACGTTTTAAATTAATCCGGTCGTTTCGGTTCTGCGTCGTTATATCGGCGCGCTGCTTAGCAAGTCCAACTTTAGCAGGTTCTAATGCAAAAATCCGACCCATGAACGTACGTCATTCTCCATAAATAACGATTTATTTTTGTATTTTTGCTCATATGTCTAAACGGATGAAGAACTAAATGGTCATAGTCCCGACGGCCCTGGCTCGAAACGACCCATTTTCTTCCAGAACGATAGTCAATACGAGTAGCCGATCGAACTCGCCCATTGAAGAATAACGCTCAACGCACGTGCCACATGGTCTTTCGAAAAGTTGGACGGACACAAGGCGCCAAGTGTGTGCGGCTATGGTTACGTACCGCTGAGCCACTTTGGGAACGTCGTTAGGAGAATTCAAACTGAACTGAACTTTCGAAAAGACAAAAATTAAAAATGTCTAAGGTTATAGCTCTTATACAAATTTTAAGAACAGGTCTGATGCGGAACCGCCAAGTCCACTTTTTGCTAAGGTTGACTGCCCATTTTAGCACAATTTAAACCTATTCTGCTACAGCTGACTGCTTATGCCTGATATAATACCTTATCATAGCAGCTTTAATATTGACAGAAGCCATCTCTGCAGCAGATGCCATTGTAAACCTTAATTAAGTTGTTTTTACCAGAAGCTTCACTGATTTGACTATCATCAATTTGGCACAAAGGTGCTGGCAGAATGGGAAATACTATTGCTGTCCCTGAACAGTCTGGTCTTGGTCTACAGTGTTTGCCCAGACATTCCTGTCCCAATATTTAGTGAGGTGGTGCCAGTTTTACAGATCATTTTGGAACTTTATTTGCTTGTAAGACCACATTCACACCTGCATTTTTATATCACATCGAGTAAAAATCCAAGTATATGCATGTACATGGTAAACAGTAAAATGAATAAGATGAAGGGGATAAGATATCAGAATCCAATGATGTCTATGCATATTGATAAGCATCAGTTCTGCAAAGCATATACTGCCATGGCGAAAGCCAGTCAACAAGTTCTTAACTGTTTCTCGAGACCTTCAGTATTGCAAATGTCCTTTATTTAAGGTATTCTGAATAGCTGTCTTTAGGTCCAGTTTCCACAAATATCTAGTTTTAGTTAAGAAACTAGTTCAAATATTTCAACAGTAGAGTATTAGCATTGGAATCATGAAGTTCAGAATTTGGCCTTTTTAAGGAGTCACAGGATGCATGGCTTCTAAGCATGTATTTACGCACAATTAGCCAGGTAAGAGATTTTGAACAGTGCATTGAGTATGCTAAATCAGACTGGTGTGACATCCCTTATTCAGTGAATAAACCTTACCACCACTGAACTAGAAAGTGTAAACAGTTTTTAAAATTCGTAGAAGACCTATAACACACATGCGCCAGGTAAGAAAGGGCATTTTTTCCAGCGAAGCAGACAAATCAATTTCAATGATTCAACGAAGCTAAATAAGCCTTTAGTCTTCAGAGGGCTTGGATATTTTCCCCCAAAACGTTCCAGGACCCATTTTTTCCAGAAAAAAACACCCAGGACAGGTCACATAACCAAGATGGCAAACATTTTATATGGTAAAAAATTTAAAAAATCTTCTCCCCAAGAACCACGCCGGGCCGCGTAGCGCAATTGGTAGGGCACCTGGCTCATAAGTCAGAGGTCCTGGGTTCGAAACCCGGTCTGGCCACATACTTTAGTTTCTCCTTCCGCTGATTCAAGAAGGGCAGTTGTCAGTTACTGTGTAACAGAAATATGCACTTAGTACTGGTTAACCGCTTAGGAGGTCTAAGCCTGCCCAGGAATAGTGTGGTTAGGTTAACTGACCGTCCCGACATGACCTTAGCTGTTTACCGTGGACGTTAAGCATCAAATCAACCAATTCTCCCCCAGAAACACAAATCCTATGATCTTGAAACTTAGCATGTCGCATCAAGGACTCAAAAGCTCAACAAAATTTATATAAATGATGACCCTGGGATGACCTTGATCTATTTTACGGCAAGGTCAACTTTTGAGTAACTTAGGTTTTTCTATAGGAAAAAGTGAAAAAAGTTGATTTTTTTTAGAAACATGCAGTCTGCTACCTGAAAATTTGTAGATGCAGACAACTAATTAGGTAAATGAAGCTTCAGTGAGTATTCATGGTAAAGGTCATATCTTCACCTGGGCCTAAGGCCATTTACATTGAAAAATTAAATCACTCAAACAGCTGATTTTCTCGAATCACTATATATAAGCAAATGATTTTCCCAAGTTCGGAATAAAATAATCACGTATATTGCTGATTTTTTGCCCTGTACCCTCGAATGGTTAGGGGGTGCGCGTCAGGTTTTAGCGCCCGCGCGTACATGGTTTTCTTTGTTCAGTTGTAAAGATATTGACTTAAGTGTCAATGAAAATTACCGCCAACTCCCGGAAAATCCCTCAAACACTTAAAAGATATGTCCGAAGATGACCAAATGTTTAAAAGAAAAGTGCACTTTTTGCCTCTTTTTCTCCAATTATTTTAAAAACTATGTATGTAGCGGATCGCGCTTGGCACTAGTGCGTTCGTAGTTATTATTGGCACCTTTTGTGATGTATAATTCGGAGGCAAATTCAAATTAAACAACTATATTGATACAAAAACACTGACAGTCTTTATTTTCATGCGAATGCAATTTATCACGCCAACAAGCGGTTTTATTGATCACTTGCTCAAGTAACCAACCTAACTGATAAAGGTGAATTGATATGCTTTCACCGAAAGTAATTCTACTACTTTCCTTCCTTCTCAATACTGATCAACTCTTAAAGGGAAATTAGAGGAGCAAATTCTTTCTATAAAGAGTAGACCCGGTTTGGAGTACGGCCTCCTGAGAAGCAAACAGGAATTAATGAAAGTTGATCCCAATTATTTACAGCTGATGAAAACTTGTAAGTACACCATACATCCTACATGTAGGTGATTTTAAATATCTTGGAAAAGAATGTGGGGGGGGGGCGTATTTGAGCAGGGCGTTTATTAGGATTAGTACGATATATAAAACTTTTAGGAGCAGAAGTCAGTAAAGGTAAATTAATTTCTAACTTCTATTACACAAAAGTGCACAACCACGAAAGACAATATACTTCATTTTTTCGTCTTCTTCTTTTTCAGAACTGATGATTTTAGCAGAATGTCCCTTTGCAATTTTTTTTTATATTTTCATAAAAAAAGGTTTGAAAAAGTGTCTGTCACGTGCAGCATGGATGTTACATGACTAGCACGGGACTCTTAACCATCAGATCACCGCCATACACTGTAAAAATGTGTTTAGAATCTTAACACAAATGCACTCCGATTTTTATGTGTTTAAATCGTAAATTGTTCAATTTGTAACATGTTTAGGTTTATGTTTAGAAATTAAACATATACAAAACTGGTTATATTTACCTTTTATTTTGAAAATTTCCTCTGTCAACATTTTCATCTGGTTTTCTCGTTCTCTTTAACGGGGAAAAGAGAGAATGGATTCATCCTAAACGCGTAACAGAATAAAACGTGTTTAGCAGACTTTGTCTGGGCAAATAATAGAAAAGGCGTACATGTTTAGCTGTATGACATATTCCTAAACATGTTTACATCTAAACATGTAATCACTTGTGTTTTATAGCTAAGGGCGATTTTTACAGTAACCATGACTGGTGCAATGGAAAAGACAAATGTAATCCGAGACCGTTTCCAGATGCATACAGTATGTTTCAGGCTGAACCTGGGGCAGTTTTCATAAAACGACTTAAGTGGTTGCTATGCTGTTGCTAAGGCTAAATTTCTTTAAAGGAGATTCCCTACAACTATGAAACTCGGTCTGGAGGAACAGTCTGTAAGTCTGTAAGACTGTTCCTCCAGACCAAATTTCATAGTTGTAGGGAATCTCTTTATACAGACTGTTCCTCCAGACCAAGTTTCATAGTTGTAGGGAATCTCCTTTATAGCTATTTAGCCTTAGCAACCGCATAGCAACAACTTAAGTGGCTTTATGAATACGGCCCCAGAGATGAGTTGCATAAGGCGAGCGTTACATAGCGCTTTGTAGCTAATGGTTATGCAACGGTATGTTACAAAAAAGCGCTTCGTAGCGCTACGTGGCCTTTCTGGAGCTGCCTTTCAAAAAGCGCCTTTTCTTGCGCAGCGTTGCATGGACAAAGCGCTCTGTAGCGCTTTTTGTTTACATTTGTTGTAAGCGAGGCAAATATCACTATGCAACGCAGAGCTACAGAAAAGCGTTTTTGAAAGCACATTCATTGCGTATCGTTAGCAAGGATGTTACAGAGTGCCACGCTATAGCGCTTGCCGTATGCAAGCCTGCCTCTCAGGACGCTTTTTGTTGCGCAACGTTGCACAGACAAAGCGCTCTGTACATAGTGCTTTTTGTTTACATGTGTTGTAAGCGAGGCAAATTTCACTGTGTACGGCAGAGCTACCGAACAACCGTTTTAAAAGCACATTCGTCGTCGCGTATCGTTAACAAAGCGTTACAGAGTGCCATACTATAGCGCTCGCCATATTGAGTTCTCGCTATACTAGACGTTGTTAGGCCGCCATTACATGTACCCATAAGCCCACGGTTACGGGCATGGCAGAGGTCAGCGGTGCTCGGACATTTCGGCCACAGACATTTTGGCATTGGACGTTTCGGCCTAGGACAGTTCGGCCACAGACATTTCGGCCACAGAAATTGTCAAGGGCGGACATTTCGGCCTTTATCCAAAAAATACTTTTTATGATTAAATTAAGTACTCATTTGAGTAACTTAAAGCTAGTCTTAATGAAGTCCAATGATTTGTTGTTGTTCTCTTGATCTTTTATGGAACTTCAACATCTTTAAGGTCATTTTGAGCATTTCAAGGCAAAAACACTATGAACAACTATTTCAGCTACTTGAACTAGGGCCTTATATGATATTTGGTTAAGTGTTTTGTTAGGTTTATAGCCCTGAAACACTTTTAAAGTCATTTTGAGCATAATCTGGCACATATGCCATCCCAACTCATGGGCCAATGTGGCCTTTATCATTCATGTGATGCCTATAATAACTTTATATGCAAACATATGGCTGATGAATCTGTGGTGCACCCATTTTTGACTTTAAGAGCTATGATTGGAGTTGTTATGAGCCCTATCACTCATTTTTGTGCCATGTGTGCAGAAAACCACCTATGTAACTTTAAATGGTTTACAGTAGCATATTTTCATTTCCCCATTTTTTTAGATTGGCCGAAACGTCCATGGCCGAGATGTCCGTGGCCGAAATGTCCATGGTCGACCTGTTCTAGGCTAAAACGTCCGTGGCCGAAATGTCCTTCGTTCAGGTCAGCAAAGGAGTCATACATTAAAGTAAAACGTGGAAAGAAAACATGGAAATTGATTTCCTGATTTCCTAACCAAGTATGGCATAATGGGACAAGGTTGAAGCAGGCTCAATCAAACCTTGTGCCTGAGAAATCTGTTGGGCTTAGTGCCCCAGTGGGATACCCGAATGTAGGACATTTCGGCCACGGACGTTTCGGCCTAGGACATTTCGGCCTAGGACAGTTCGGCCATGGACATTTCATCCACGGACATTTCGGCCATGGACGTTTCGGCCAAATCTGAAAAAAATGGGGACATGAAAATATGCTACTATAAACCATTTAAAATGCCATATATGTTTTTTCTGCACACATGACACCAAAATATGTGACTGGGCTCGAAAAAACTCCAACCATATCTCTTTAAGCCCAAAAATGGGTGCACCAGATTCATCAGCCATATGACTGTATATAAAGATATTATAGGCATCACATGAATGATAAAGGCCACACTGGCCCATTGGTGGGGATGGCAAATGTGCCAGATTATGCTCAAAATGACTTTGAAAGAGTTTAATGGCTATAAACCTATCAAAACTCTTAAGCAAATATAATATAAGGCCCTAGTTCAAGTAGTTGAAATAGTTGTTCACCGCGTTTTTCACCTTGAGATGCTCACAATAACCTTAAAGATGTTGAAGGTCCACAAAACATTCAGACAACAACCACAAATAATTGGCATTCATTAAGACTTAGCTTTAAGTTACTCATATGGCTCCTTAATTTAATTATAAAAAGTAATTTTTGAATAAAGGCCGAAATGTCCACCCTTGACAATTTCTGTGGCCGAAATGTCCTAGGCCGAACTGTCCTAGGCCGAAACGTCCTAGGCCGAAATGTCCGTGGCCGAAATGTCGGAGCACCGGGATACCCGACCAAGCATAAGTTAAATTCTCACGCCATAGTACACTTTCCCGGTTTAATGACCCTTAATATATTACGTCACTGTTTCAATCTTCAACGCTAGGATTTCGCTCATTATTTTGACATCAAACTGTGAAAATATGTATATTTATATTTAACAATTTAATTATGTATGGAATGAAAAGCTGGACAGTTGTAGCAGATTACACACAATAGGACAACTGGACAATAGGTTCGTAACGCGGGAAGAGGTACCTGATTGTGAATGTCAACAACAAACACTTGGTTTAAACTTTATTTCATTTGTATAAGAATACATACAAAAATACAAACATCAAAGTCATAAATATCATACAACCTTATACAAAAGGGATTCAGAAAAAAGTCATAATACTTATATGAATCTGTATCCCGAATTGCAACATCTAAAAATAAACCAATAAATAAGTGATTTCATGAACAGAAAAATGTTTTTCGATATACTAATCATTGATAGATGATATAAAGTAGGGAACTTGTAAAGCATCATGTGAAATGAAAATTTTCCGTTACACTTTGAATATACATAAATATGTATTCATATAGTTTCTCTACATAAACATCAAATGTCTAAGAGCTTTAACAACTAGTATACTAAAACACTTATAATCAGCTTGCGCATGTGCATACTCAGACCAGAATTTCTTATATTTGCTTCAATAATTTTAAGATCCTGAAGAATATGTGTACAGTGAACAGGGAAGGCTATGATTATGCTGCGCGAATGCGCACATGATCTGAGCCTTCCCTGTTCGGACTTGCAATAAACCCCTTTTTCTCTTGCTCAGCTCAACAAACTTTCCAATATACCAATAGGTAACGGCTGGACAAAGAAGAAGAATAGTTGATCGTGTGCTTGAAAAATAAACCTCGTGACATTCGCAGCCAGGGCAGACTTTGAACAGTCTAGGCAACCGCCGCGCGCAGGGAAAGAAACCGGTCTGACGATAACTCATTGCTAGAAAGCCTGCATCCACTGTGTCTGAATAAATACTGGCATTTGTGTGCAGACTGAACTAGTACTTCACTGGGTGGCTTGGTCTTGGAATACTTTTCGCCTTGATACTATATTGAGCGTTGTATTACTTACATTTCAAATCATTATTGTGGATGTCTGTATGTAGTAACTGGACTTGAAAAGAAGCAAACTTACTGGAGTTTAAATATTTAATGAGGTTTGCATTGTAAATTTGTTTAGGTATTCCATTTTTTAGAGATTTTACGGTTTTTGTGAGATCCGCCTGTGCACATGCGCAGTCTGATCAGAGCAGATGAAATTCGGGTTCAGTCGCCATGTTTAGTTCACCTGCATGAATGTACAGGAAGAGCTTTTGTACTACCTCCGGCGGCGGCGTTGGCGTTAGCAAATACGTTAAAAGTTGTTTATGTGAAGGGCAAGGCGTTGTTAGGCGAGCTATCCGGTACACTGACAGTTATTCCCTGCTACAGTTATTTCCCGATATGTGGACCGCTTTCATATGTGCCTATATTTAAAGGCAAGAGTTTGCTGTCGAAATCGGTATATTTACACCGTGGTTTGCTCGCTTATTGTCGCAGACGGTGTAGTTATAACATGGTTTGTCCGCTTGTACGAGACGATAATCCACGAGCTAAAAAGCTCGTGGAGTATCCCCCGTTCTGGCGGACGAACCATGGTATAACTATTTTATACTGAATAAACGCCGAAGTCAATGGATGTACGGTAAAATGTAAGGAAAATGTAGGCATTTACAACGTGTATACTTTCTTTTTGCCTCCGAGTATACATTAAGCGACATGAACTTGAACCCTCACAAACTGTGTAAATTTGTTTTGGACAGAAGCTTTTGTATAATATTTTAAAAGCAATTATACTATTCCCTTTCTGTCCCTGGACCAAATTGACATAAATTATTAATACTACCGTAATAACTCAAATATTGCATCAGTTTAACCAGATAACGTAATTTTCTAAATGTTTAAACAAATTTGGTTTACTATCTGGCAATATTTTAAAAAATTTGACGCAGCTGCAAAGAACAAACAATCTGATAAAACTACGCCTTTCAATCTGAGTCTGCTGTGTTTGCTAAGGGGTTTATTTTCCAACATTTTGGTTTAAAGAATATTTTATTTAAATTCTACTGTATATACATTACAACCAAGCAAACATGTAGATCATTAATAGAGGACCTAAACGGAAGCATGGTGCTCATAGAGTTGCTTTCTAATATAGTAATGCCATTATACCTTACATATACACATCAATGATGCTATGCAATGTTTTTCCACCATTTTTAAACAAGGGAACAACTTTTGCGACTTCCTGTTTGCTTTCCAAGGCGATGAAACCCTTTGTAAAGGGGGTACACTCTTAAAAGAAAGAATTTGCTCCTACAAGGAGCAAATTCTTTTATTTAAGAAATGACCCCTTTGAGAAGGGATACAAAAATGAAAATAGAATAGTTGCTTCCCCTCCCCTGAAAGTGTACCATTCACCTTAAAGCTACTGTGGGAGTAAAAAAGGGATAAAAATGTAAAACTGTATTAATCTTTGTATAGTTAGCCGAGGGGCATGTGGATATTTTTGGAGCTATATAGTGCATTTTATAAGACTATTGTAAATCGGCCGTACAATTTGATTTTCTTTTCTCTCTCTCTCTCTCTCTCTCTCTCTCTCTCTCTCTCTCTCTCTCTATTTTTTCTTTTGCACCAAAAATAAATGTTTAAATGGTGTTGGTTAATTTCATCTTGTTTTATAGACAATTCACACTGAGTATCTTTTTAACTTGTAAGCTGTTTATTTTTAGATTTTTTTTATTATATACCTGTGACAGGCCCTGACATTTTGAGCCTTATGGAGCTGAAAATAAGAAAGTTTGTTTTCAACATTTTCGTTTTTATGAGTGCTTCCAGCCTGGCTTTCGAGAAGCACAAAGAAATGGCACTAAGGTTTACTGCAAAAGCAAACACATTTCACACCAACCCGACTTTTGTTTTCATTTCACTGATTGGATACAATTTACATACTATATAACAGGTACGTGGCATCGCTTTTCAAAGATCTAAAATACAAACATTCTTTAAAAGAGTGCAGATGAAGAAAAATAAAGGCGCCTTTGGAAATGTTGTGTCACTCTTTTCAGGTGACGCTTTGAAATTTATTATTCAAAGCGCGGAAGTCCAATTATCTTTACGTGAAAATTTTATGACGTCACTTTCATTTCATGTATCGTGGCGCCAACGTCACACCTCCGCAAGGCTCAAAATGTCAGATACTGTCACACATTAGCTTTCTCTAAATAGATAAAAAGATAACGAGAACGGACAGAAGGATGCACGGACAGATGGATGGGTGGATCGATGGGTGGATGATTAAAACTTTCTCTTATATTATGTTTCAGGAAACTGTATCGATGAAGCCACTGTTAGCATGCCTTTCAGCGTGCCTTATGTTAGAAATAATAATTATCGGTATGTATTTTAGCAGTGCTCCGGATAAAAAAGGGTAACAGGGATAATGTAGGGACAGTTTTCCTTATTTTTATCTTAAAACATATGTTATGACCTCTCATTAGAACCGTCTCGCCGAGACGGTTCTATTGAAGGGCCACAACATGTTTTCGCTGAGAAATAAGGAAAAACATCTCTTAATGAGCACTGTTACCCCTTTTTATCTGGATTCCCGTCCTTTTTAACCGTTCATTTTTTTAAGCTTTCCGGATAGCTTATTTTGAAAATACATGGTCGGCAATAAACATTTAAACGTTATTCTTATTTTGTGAGTTTTTATTAAAACATGATGTTGGAGGGCACATTGCGAAATATAAAGGAACCATCTGACACTTAAGTCTTCAAGGCACGCTAAGTAGTGTAATCGGTTACCTGTTACCTGGAGCGAGTTTAAGTGTGAATGCAGTTATTTCCCTTAGACCCGCGAAGCGATAGGTATTAATCGATATTAGGAATGTCATATCGATGTCCATATATCCCCGAACGGCGGTAATATGGTCATGGGAACGGCGGTAATATGGTCACGTGACATGGTGGTAGCCACAGGTTTGATCGAAGAGACGAAAAAATCGAATTTAGTGCGTAATACTCGGTTACATTTCAAAAACGTGGATGGACAAAATGCTTGACAATCTTATTAATATTCGATGTGCGTGATTTTGGAAATATTTTGGAAATATTATGCCGGATAGTCGGAGAAAGAACAAGAATAAAAACAAAGGTATGAGTTCTAACGATACCCCGCCTGCACCTCCTAACAATGGGCCTTTATTACCGAATGCGCTGGCTACATGTACCTCAGAAGTTTTAGGACAATCTAGAGACATATTATATGGGCAAGACACTGTCCAGCCTAACTCTCCAAGCTTTGTTTGCCATGAAAATATGAACTATATGCAAAATGGCGTTATGCAAAACAGTGCCTATGCAGGGCCCCTACATAGTCAACCATGTATGAATACTAGTGGAACACAACAGATTACAGGTCAACCAGGCGTACACATGAATACGACTACGAATAACGGTTCAAGTAACGGTATGCCCTCCTGGGCAGCGAGTATGTGCCGTCAGTTACAAACAATTCAAAATCAGCTTGAAACACAAAATCAGAGGTGGCAAACTGTTGAAAACCAACTCCATGGCCAAAATTTAAGGATGACAAACATTGAATCCCAAATAAATGATCTTAGTAGCTTAAATCGAAAAGTGGCTGAAACGACAAGAAATGTTGAAAATATCAATAAAGAAGTTAGTTCTATCAAGTCGAAAATTAATGACTATGAGCAGAGTGTTCAATTTTACAATAACATATGTGATTCTATACTCAACACAAATACTGACCTCAAAGACAGATTGAGGTCTGTAGAACAAGCCCAGGCTACTAACGATGAGAAAATGGTTGATTTACAATGGAGGAACATGAGGGAGAATTTAATATTTTCTGGAATTCCTGAATCACAGTTAAATAAAGGTGAATATGAGGACTGCGAAAGCCTGATAAAATGTTTTATCAGGGATCAGATGAATGTCACCAAAGAAGTAGAGTTTGACAGGGTTCATAGGATAGGCAGATTTCGACAAGATCAAAGATACCCACGGCCGATTGTGGCCAAGTTTACTTATCAGTGGGAACGCGTATCCATGGCGGAGTGATTTTTTATACAGATAGCAACGAAAAAACGTTCGAAATTCCTCGGATTCAGATTCAATCGACGAACGGGTCGCAATTTCAGTGCTGCTTTGTCGGCGAATCAAACTACACACAGCCGAAAATAATACACGGTTTTATTCCTTACATCTTAGTTTAATTTCCTAGTTCTCTGAGATCCGAACTGAACACCGAGATACTCGGCATTCGAGCAGTTGACACGATCGTCGAAAGACGACTTTTTAAGTCAACTTCAAAAGCAATTTTCAAAACAATTCGACTTTCTCCCGCCGGCGGACATATGCCATGAAAAACCATGGTATTCGCCCTTTCCCTGTGACAAAAATCAAGTAATTCGGTGTTTGGGACAATTTTCTTTGCAAAATAATCTTCGGGTACTCTACGCAATTTGTTGTTGTTGTTTTCAACAAAATGGCGGACAACAGTGTTTACATCACTGGCCGGCTATGCATTTCAACGTTTGCGACAAAATCGAGAGAATCATTATTCCATGTATTGCTAGAATACCAAGCGCGATTAAATTAAATATGTTTATTAAAAATACAATGCATGACAGAAGTCTGTCTTTATATTTTATTCACAAATAACCACAATTCCATACCCACCCGCAGAGTTTGTAAACAAGGAAGCTAGCTCAGTAGTGCTGGTTACGTCATGAAATTGTGACGTAAACAGTAAATTGATTGTATTACTGATATTAACTTGTGAGTCGGCTGACAGCCAGTGTGCCAATATTTCAAATGCTATATCGCGCGACCCTGTTTGAAAAATAAAAGCAAGACAAATGTCGCTACACCACTAAACAACTATTCAATTAAGACAGCACGTGAAATTTCACTTTGGGAGAGAAAACTTAATGGGTCCTACATCTGAAGGATCAAATGGAATGGTTGTGCAGGCCCGTACACATACTTTTGCCAAGGGATTAGGGGCGGAGGGTAAGAAGGTGTGGCTGGAACGAATTTCAGTGTGAGTGGGGAGGTGGCGCGAGGGGAGGGGTGCCCTAGGGTGGTGGGGGTTGGGGTGGGTTAAAGGGGGTAAGAAAGTTAAGAAAATCCAGATTTTAAGGACACTTTTAGAGCTTTAGTTTAGGGGTGTAAACTCCCTTTCTGGCAAAAACTGCATGTTTTTTATGTAATTTGCTCGGTTATGGGAGGTGCACCCTCCGCTCTCCGTCGTACAGGCCCGGTGTGCTGGTTGTTGAGAGGAACGGGGAGGCGGAGTGGGTGGGGGGGTAGGGGGAATCGACTCTGTCGCCTGGCAGCTTTGACAAGTCTGCACCTTTTCTCAGGTCAAATATAAAACAAATATCGAAAAGTATGTGTATGTGTGTTTTTGGTGTGATGTCAGCAGCGACAACACGCGGAACAGACACGATTACAAAGATCTATAAATTTGTAATTTCCTTATTCTAGAAATCGTATGAAAACTCAACCCATTCTAGAGTCTGAATCTACAAACCAAACATTGTTTGCAACTCTTGTTCGGCTCATACCGACTCCCACAGTCCAAAGAGTCTCGGTAGCGCAGCTGCCAAGTGGAGTCTCGCCGGTAAAATTTACTTGATCAGTCGACTTTCTCTTTAATACATGTAAATGTCGACTCAAAATAGGTTAGGCCCTATGGCATTCATGGGGTGATAGCCAATGGACTGACATGGAATACAGAAGTATTAAAGGCCCAGCAGACATTCAATGCTGAATCAATGTTGGCAGTCAGTGTTGAATCAATGTTGAATTATTCATTGAATAGAACTGAAGCCTCAATACTCCATTAACAAATTCGCAAAAGTTTTAGCCTATTTCTAGCGTTTTCGTGAGTGCATTTGCACTTTCGATACAAAGTAATATAATATAGAGACAAACATTTCAGATCTTGGTCGGACTGATCCCGAAGCAGGATCTACGCTGTTTGTCATTCCATCTGCATCTTTAGACGCATTACTGCAGTGAAAAACCAAACATCAGTTTTAAGACAGTTATGCTTAATTCCAATCTTTAGACTTCGGACTACCCATCCAGGGGTCGCAAGATCGATCATCCGCTTCTCCGGTCTTTCGTATACTTTAAACCGAGGTCCCGTCTCCATATGACCTCGTTGTTGGTGGGACGTTCAACCCGAGTTCACTCACTCCAATCTTTAGAGACTTTATGGTACGTCAGCCAGTTCAATATAAGGGAAGTTACTTCTCAAATCACTATTATAATTCTTTCTGCACGAGTTTTTTCCCATGTGTTGCCAAACACGGTCTCCTTTTTTTTCCCTTACTGAAGAGATTGAAAGTGGGGGCTGAAGAGATATACAGCATACCGTATAAGTGAAATTTTCACATATGTAGACTAAATCGTCCGAAGACCTTGAAAATAAGGTCAACGTGATCAAAATCTATTATGCTCTTATGTTTGTCCTAATGATAAAACCATGCAAGTTTGGTGAAATTGGTTCAAGAAATATTGTGGGTACAAGAAATTGTCATGCTGACGCAGACCACAGAAGGTCAAGTCTAAGGCCTCTTGTGACCTTGAAAATGGGGTCAAAGTCACCAAAACCTAATCAACTTTTTAGATATCTTTACAAACCAAGGGTACTAAGACCACTATGCAATCCAAGGGTACTAAGACCACTTTGTTCCTTACATACATAAGAAACAAAGTGGCCTTAGTACCCTTGACTTGCAAAGATGTTATTTGGCTTGTCCAAACGATATATCCATGGAAGTTTCAAGTTTGGTAAAATTTGACCCACTTATTCAAAAATATGGCAGATACTTACTGCCTTGTGCACAGAAACTGACTTCCCTTGGGTAAACCTGTTATAGCAAAATGTTGAGAGTCAGTGTTGAATCAATGTTAAATTATACATTGAATTGAAATGAATTGAATTGAAGCCTCCACTTTCAGAAGACAACTCGCCCCATATTCTCAGACACTCACCTTACTAGAATATCTACGTTCTTGTCCCCGATGCAGAACACTACTCGCCCCCTCCCCCCACCCCTGTGCCCCTCCCCCCCCCCCCCAAAAAAAAAGGAAGAGCTTCGCCGTGACCCTGGTTGTGAATGGGTGGACCTTGGTAAATACATTAAATACCCAAAGCACTTCAACGATAACCTGGTACACCCAGGGGCTGAGCAGCGAGGTTTTGAGGGTTCTGCAGCTGCAGAGTAATTATCAAACTGTGGCTGGGAGGCATGCTAAAATCATGCATTACTGCTTATTAGTATTTGTTGTCCCCTTTAGGGACCGATCATAAGAATAAGGGCATGGGTTAGCTTGCATTTGCAAACCAGTGCCTGGAGCATGTTACCCTGTTCATCTATGGTACAGATGCAAACATCCCTGTATGCTTTTATTCGCACTTTTGAAAGTTGATAAATACCAAGAGCCTATCACACAAGTGTGATGTGCTACTTGTAAATACTTATTGATAGAGTCACATTATAAATGAATGCAAGTTAATAAATGGCTAAAAGTTCTTTGCTAAGAAGTTAACAAAGGAGGTCTAGGGGGCAACGTCCCCCAGAAGCCAAAGCAATTTCCCAACTTTAATGGCAATTTTAAGATTGGAAAAAATAGAGCAAAACTAGGAATGATGATAAAAGAAATAAAGGGTTGTTTTTTTAGGAATTTTGCCTCCTTTTAGAGTGTTTATTTTGCCATAATGGCTTTGTGTCCCACATGCTAGTGACTCTTTTGCAATTCAGTTTTATTTAGTAGAAACATTTACTTTTTTTTTGTAAAATGTATGAACATATGATATGTGTATGGGGATGGGGGGGGTGCTGCTGGTGTAAAAAATAAATTGTAGATATTAAAACATTACTATAAATATGGGGAGTCTGCGCCCCCAGAAGCCAGAGACATTTTAAAAGCTCAAATCAAATGGAATTATCTGCAGACTTTTCTTAAGAAATTTTGGGTGGAGCCAGGTTTTTTTTTTTTTCATTGTTTTTCGATGTCTGATTTTTTTTAAATCCCCTCATGAGCTAATTTATTTTTTTCTTGCATATCCAAAGCCCCCCCACCCCCCACCCCCCACCCCCCCCAGAATATCAAATGGTCGGTCCCTTAGCGCCTAACGGGACAGGGTTTTGACAGATTTATGAGTAAGAGAAAGGTGTCTCTTGTATTTTTATGGGATGCCTTCTGAAAGGGTACGTGTGTGTTGGGGGAGGGGCGGGGGCGTCGTCCGGGACAGAATTCTTTAGAAGGGCGAGTGGTCTCAGAATGTGGGGCGCGTTGTCTTGGGGGAAGTTGTCTGGGGGAGTTGTCTCAGAATGTGGGGCGAGTTGTCACCTGAAGGAGGGGCGACTTGTCTTGGGGCGAGATTTTTGTGGGGCGAGTTGTCTTGGGGCGAGTTGTCCGTTTAATTCGACTAAAGCATGTAGGTTTCACTTGAAATATTTATTATCATTCCGCTTGCTCTTTCTTGTTCCACTATTTAAAAAACAGCCGGTCAATCACTCAATGTTTTTCGTTTGTCAAACTTTGTGGTTTACTCGAGTACCAGAGTGTTTGTTTTGCTTTCTCTCGTTCGTTCTCGGCGTGTAGCCTAAATTCAGAAGCCCAAAAAATCACAGGCAGGCAGACTTACGCAAAATCTTAATAAATGCACAGTATGCTAAATGATTACAAACTTTACTGTACCATAAATGAAGAAACAGTTGGTCTCCTCAACTGGCTCAAGTCGATCCAGCAGAAAAATGTCCGTGTGTTGACAAACGCACGTGCTGTAAAAATGACCAACTTCATTATCGATTTTCAACGTAAATAGACTTTCTCCCGTAGATATACCTCGCTGAAAGACGGTCGAATGTATGAACTACGGTTCAGTTATAATGGCATCTAATTTGGTTTTTGGGACAATTTTCTTTGCAAAATAACTTTGGGGTACTGTCTTAGGGTTTTAATTTTCTGAAAAACGGTTGTCAAATTGTGATCGTTGTTTTGGGTGTGCAAACTGCATTGAGGTACCGATATGCATCTGATTTCAATAATAAAACATAAAATTTCATTGTGATCTGGTCCGTCAGAAAACCACGACTGCATATCTTTTCCAATGAGCATTATTTTGGGGCTGTTTCTGACAAAAATTTCCCGCCATTTTTCTCCGGCGAAAAAAGGGGTTACTTTTTTGTGCGTAGACGACCATTCAGAAAATGAATTACTCAAATGTGATGAGTCTGCGTTCCCACTGTATTATAAAGATAAAGAGGCTGTGCGCCAGGCTGCGCCAAGAACTTAACTTGGAACAAATTACAGTGTAAACGAGCAGTTTCCGGCAGAAATAGAAGACCGCCGAAAAAGGTTATACTCGGTTGCCAAAATGCGAGGCGTGATCAGAATAATAGAGTAAGACTTGTTCGTGAAGCTGAAGTGAATTATTATTTGCATCTGCGTGTTCTTATCACCTGTAACTTCTTTCCGGCAAGGAAACGTATCTCGCTTCTAACATTACAATACAGATTATTGCGACGCTTTTTATTTTAAAGCGGAAGATCATCGCTGCATCAGGCCCCAGCGCGAAATAGCTCACGTTGGCTACATTTATCACCAATTACTTATTTCCACAAGACGCCGTTTCTTACGCTCAGTGGGTAAACGGTTACTGGATGAAAGATTGTCATATCAGAGTTGATGTTGAAATGAGCCGCGACACGAGAAAACCAACAATGTGGTTATGCGTCCAGCGCAGACTCGGACCAGCCTGTGCATCCGCCCATTTTGATCAGACTCTTTGTTAAGAGCTCAAAAGATAGCTTAGGGTCTACGCAACCTTCATGCGGACAATGAAGACTCTGATCGGACTGGGCGGATGCCCAGGCTGATCTGAGTCTGCGCTGGGCGCACAACCACATTGTTGGTTTTGTCGTGTCGCGGCTCAAATGATTTCTGCAACGTTTATATGCTTCATAAGTTCATATTTTTACTGCATCTGCCATTCTGGCTTCTTTTGTTTACACTTAACTGGGTTATTACATGTAATAGGAAAGCGGAAAATAAAAAAAAGTATTGCTTCTAAATTTACTTTGTGGTGGTGGTGGTGGAGAGTGGGGGGGGGGGGGGGGGTAAGTTTTTGGGCTTTAATATATTGACTTGCTTGCGTTCACTTTAAGCGGATATAACAAAGTGCTTCCTGTTCAGAAATGGTATTTTTTTACATTTGCCAAAACAGGTTCTCACACAGTTGCATTTTTTGGTACCGAGAGGAGCCCCGGTAGCTCAGTAGGTTTAGTGCTGGCCTGCTGATCTAGCGGTAGCGGGTTCTACATTGTGTAGCCTTGATTTGGGGGATTCTTTTCCAAATTAAAAGGGATCCATTGCACTCAGCCTTTCATGATCACCCACCCATCATCCTGATATTACTGAAATACTGTTAAAAGGACGTAAATTCGCATGTCATCCATCCATCCATCCACCCATCTATCTGGTACCGACATTTCAGTAAGTGCTGCAGGACTCGAATGGGAAGGATTGTACCTCTAACCTCTACATATAATTCTCGAGACCAATATATTGGAAGACTCTATTCACAGGCTGAGCGAGACCTTTTCTATTTGAATAGCATGCTGATAAGATGCATTTTCTTCACGATGCGGTCCTTTTTTGTGTAAGCCGTCGCTATTGGGACGACTAAAAAGACTACTGTAATTGTCCTAAAATGGAACAGTTTGATATCGAAATGCTATTATAAGGCATTCGAACGATGATGGAATGGCTAACACCGAACGCCCTGACCAAACTGCTCACAGGAGCAGCCTGATCTGGGTCTGCACTGTTTGCTCAAAGCTATTTGTCGCAACACTTAGGTTTTCTGGTATATTATAGCAAGGCCAAAAAGTGGTTTGCAGATACCGTGTCAATATTTTTATAACAAATTAAGTTACATTTGAGCCTCGACATGACAAAACAAACAAAGTGGCATGTGCGTCACACGAAGACTCAGATCAGCCTGGCATGCATTCGTAGAGTCTGATCGGACTCTTTGCTGTTGGCATGGAGCTAGCTTCGACCCTTAGCTACCCTTTAAACGCACAGCGAATACGCTGATCAATCTAGGCGAACGCCCAGGCTAATCTGAGTCTTCGCTTGGTGCACATGCCACTTTGATGGTTTTGTCATGTCGCGGCCCAGTCATGTATTCGCTTGATACTTAGCGCGGCAATGTGCAAAGGGGAACCGGACAAGCAGTAAGTATAGGTTTACAAAATTGGTGAAGATTTAAACCTATGAACCTTTACTTGGCTCAACGCTGGCCTTGACGGACAAGGAAATTCAATATTTGTGCATTACTCTTTATAGACTCTTGTCCATTATATACTTTAGATCAATGAAACTACAAATCTTTATAGCTTCAAGATACTGCACAACTTAATGAATAGTCGTCCAACAACGATTCACTTAAGGTATCATGACACCTATCAACTTCACAACATCAACCTCCAGTTTATCTACATTGTGATAAAACCTATATTATAAGCTAAAGACAGACGGTCGAACGCCAAACGTCGCGATATTGAATTGCGCTTTGATGCCTTTTTTATTTGATGAAACTGTATTCATGCCATTTAGCCCATTATCAAAGATCCATTCATGAGCCATGAGTTTCTTCGCCTGTTTGTGTCTTCGGTTGGTTAATTCTTTCTCTCTCTCTCTCTCTCTCTCTCTCTCTCACACACACACACACACACACACACACACACACACACACACTAAAACTGCGACTGTAATATTTTTCTTGATGTTTTCTCGGCGCAGCCGGGTATAATTTCACTTTTGTGCTACATTTCACAAGATTTCATTGGTAAAATAACGCGAATGTCAAAATTTAGCCAATAGTATCAAAGGTCATTGAATATTTAATCTTCGTTTTTTCCTGTTGTACTGCACTGCGTGAAAACCAGCACTCTGTCAGATGTTAATTTAAAATGCTTCTCTTGTTTGTAAATTTACAAAGGAAATTTTATCGAAACAGACGCAGATTTTCAAAACTTTTTTTTTTCAGTGTAGATCTACTTTCGATTCTACTTTCGGTTTAATACACACAAAACAAACATTGCATCATGCTGGTAACGGTTTTAGGACCGGGTCAATCTCAAGATTGACCGCGGTCCATTTTGGAATTCCAAATTGGACAGCTCATTGAGATAGGTCATTGTCGCTACCAAATGTCAAAATTACGGTGCCTACCGACATAGCTCACTTGAGTCATATTCATGAAAGTTATTGTCAACTCTTCACCTAGAGACATATTACAAAACACACTTCTATTTAATCTGCGCCGATTATCTTTTTTTTTAAGATTTTTCTTGTTTAGTTTTTTTGTTTTTTTTTTTTAACTGGAGTTTTCATTACACAATATTTATACCGAAATGAATGAGAATTTATTATGTATATCTTGCAGACAATTATCATGTATACGTTCCAGTTTAAAGAAATAATGATAATAATCCAAATTCATATCTTTTTCCAATCTCTATCATTTTAATGGTTCTGTTTTACAGCTAACTATACAGTCGAGTGGAAGACAAGCATAACAATTACAGCTGACGTCATTGAAACTTTCACGTGGAACGAAACAGGTACATGTACATATGAGCCCCGACACGAGAAACCAACAAAGTTGCTGTGCACCCAGCGCAGACTCAGATCAGCCTTGGCATCCACCAAGTGTGATTAGATTCTTCGCTAAGCGCTTAAAGGGTAGCTAAGGGTCAAAGCTGTGTCCATGCGGACAGCGAAAGCTCTGATTAGACTGGGCGGATGCCAAGGCTTGTCTGTGTCTGCGCTGGGCGCACAACCACTTTGATTTCTCGTGTCGAGGCTCATATATGCGTAACACAATCCCTACGATACTGAAATGATCTTCTTTTTGAAAATGGGCACAGGGGAAACAACTCTGTCAATTTTGATTTTTAACCTTCCTTCTCTATAGGGGTCAACTCTTAAAGAAAAGAATTTGCTCCGCGTGAAGCAAATTCTCTCCTTAAGATTCCATGTTCGGAGGGTTTTGTCGTCCAAGGAATCAAATAGAAATTCATAGAAATGTCCGTGATTTTGTTTTTATGAAAATGACGAAATATCATATAAAGGAGTAACCATATGCCTTACTGACCAAAATAGATAATTTAGCTTCGTTCACACGGGCAAAGTTCATTTGCCCAGGTAACTTTGACGAAAAATCTTTGTTCGTGTGAACACTGCAGCAAGCATTTCTTTTCCAAAGTTTATCTGACAAAGATTCTCTGTTACACGTTTTTCTGTGACAAATTATTTGCTCCGTGTGAACGCAAAATGTTTGGCAAACTTTCTTTGCTAAAGTTTCTATGACAAAGAAACTTTGCTCGTGTGAACGAAGCTTTAATTTATATCAAAATTACTTATGAATACGCAGTAATTTAATACCTAACTATCTACTGAAACAAGAATCGTTGAGAACGAAAATGGTGTATGAAATTTTAGGTCATTTGGTGATACATGTATAATAATGTTTTTTTCATGGTTCATTCAGATATAGGAAACTATTCTGTCAACTTGCGGCAGGTCCATGAAGAGGAGCTAAATACCCCGTCCACCTCCAGTTCAACTGTCGGTAAGCAGATTGTTGGAATACTTCTCCACAGTAAAACGCCAATTACTCCATTAACATCTAATTCCTCTGACGGCAAACGGGTGATCGAAAAACAACTCCCCAAAGAGAAGCTGAATACCCCACCAACCTCTAATTCTGCTGATGGTCAACGTGTCACTGGAATACTAACAGACGGTAAATATTTTTTGTATCACAGTGTGTTAATACAATTTTGAAAAGTAATACAGGCTTGTCATATTATTATTTTTTATAAAAAAAGGGGGAAAAAGCCTTCAGGATTTTTTACCGGCAAATGTCATTGACCCATTATCTGTGTGATCAGAGCTTACAATTTCTGCAACTTGACATTAGGTGCCATTACTGTCTTGAAATGCGGATGATTTAAGTTTTACTTCAAGGGTAGGCGAGTCCTATGAGGAAAATCGTGAGGTTTAGGATTAGTGGATCAGATGAAGTTAAGTTCTATGGGTACACTTCCACAATTTTGTGTCATTTTTTACAAAGGGAAACAACTTTTGTATCTTCCTCCAGAGGACGGTATGCTTCCAAACTGAGGTCTACTTTTAAAGAAAGAATTTGGTCCTAGAGGAGTACATTTTTTCTTTAAGATTTGATCCCAATAGAGAAGGGATTAAAAAAAAAAAGAACAATCACAGAGTTGCTTCCTCTGAAAGTGTACCCATTTACCTGAATATACAGTAGTCCTGCATGGAAATTTATGGAAACATACAAGCAGACAAATATCTATATAGTTTACTTCATTATCATAGTTATCTTCCATGATCTTCAGCTTCATGAAATCAGTCAAACATTTCCATGGCAACCATAATGTGATGTTAGTCATTGGTCTTCAATGGCAATGCAGAATAGTTAAGAAATGAATTTCATTTTTCTGAGGTTTATCGAAGTGTAAACTATACTGAAAGGATTTAAAAACTTCCACTTTTTATTGCTGGCTGCTGATTCTTTCACTTGTGAAATTGTTAAATATTTTATGACAAAATGCTTGGAACTTCGCAAATTTAAAGATTACGCAGTTTATTAATATCATCTACTTAAATGACGTCAGTAAAAGAGCGTTACGTCTCTGAAACGCATAAGGCAATACTCTTTTAGATGAATTATACTGTGTTAATATTGCCACGTCATTCACGTTAACTTGTAATCATCATTACAGTTGATGCTGTCACGCAAAACCAACTACGGGGACGGCGTCGACGTAAGTTAACGTCATGACCTTTGGTTGTTAATTTCGGGTAGCTGCTTTTCTGACGGCCTTTTGAGCTTCCTGTAAATACTGCACGTCGTCTGAGATTGCAAATTGCCATAATTAACGAATAAAATTAACGCGCGACGTCAGGTTTTGAAATTTCAGCATTTTACTGATCCAAACCTCTGCACCTGTTAGCAATATTTTGGCGCTGTAGGCCAAATAAAGCTACAGACCGAGTTCAAACTTTTAAAATACAATTTGATATTGTGAGAGCAATATGTCATCAGAAAACTGTATACATGAAGTTGTCCATCTGTATGTAAACTGCACTAAGAACACGAGGGGCTCGTGCTTATTTCTGACCGATTCGGTCGAACGATTTCAAGTTCGGGATATGGACATAATCAGATATAAGAAAATATATGTGTTGTAAAATTTCGGTGTACGTAGCTGCATTTGTTTTTGAGATATTCAAAATTAATGGGTGGAAGTTTTTAAATCCTTTCAGTATACATTGGGTCACGTGCAAAGTGAATGACACCCGAAGGGGTTCATGTTAACTTTGCTAGTGACCCGATGTAGTTTACACTTCGATAAACATCAGAAAAATTAAATTCATTGCTTATATTTACATTCTTTTCAATCCAAACCTTGATGATAAATCTTATATAAGCGATAAAATTGAAGCAGTAAAAACATGTACACGCAGTTTTTCTGCTAACAGTGGAACAGCGTGATTGACGTCATGGCGTCGCCGACGTCCAATCAGATTGTAGATGACATTGTTTATTTTGACGTCATTGGCTTCGCGTGGCTCAGTGTAATTATTGGAATGTAAACTACATTAGATTTCAATGGTTTAGTATAGGGCGTTTTAGTAAATACACCAGCTGTAAATATTTAGTTGTAGTTTACACCCCGTTCCCCGTGGAGCTTTGAGGGACTAGTAATAAGACCTGGATCTGTTGCTGAGTATATTCTTAAATGTGTAATGAGTCTTCTGTTCGAAAATAACGAAAATAATGGGTACTCTTTCTGGGAAAAGCAACTGTATCATTTTTTTTGCCTCCTTCTCCGTGGAGGTCAACTTTTAAAGGAAAGAATTGGCTCAGGGGAGCAAATTCTTCACTTGACGAGTAGACCTCTTTTGGGAAGGGCTTCCTTTGTCTAGGGAAGCAAACAGGGAGTCATGGCATTTATTTTCCTTTGTAAAAAGGGCGTAAAAATGATAACACCCTCATACACCCTAATTCATTGTGTTACAGGTGATCAAAATCACATGGATGTGTTACAACAAGGAACTAAATGACTTGGAAATATATAGTTATTTGTTGGAGAACAGATCTACGGCGTCATTGGTATCGGAGGATGTCAAACAGTGACCGTCATTTTTTCAATGACAATTACAAACTGAAATTCTTTCAACACAAACTTCAGATTTTCTCTAACAAATAAATATTGTCAAGTCATTTAATTGAAAGTTTTTACCTGTATCGTAATGCAAATTTTATCTCTGTTTACAGAAACAGAACCAAAGAAACCTCGTAACGTTATAATCAACTCGTACATGCGCAGTGGGTCGAGCTTCTTCGGAGAATTACTCGGGTATCGACCAGATACATTTTACTGGTTTGAACTATTTTGGAAGTTTACGAGATGGGAATTTATGAGAGGAAGCTCAGACATGTGTGACTCTAGAACCTGTAGTGGTTGCACGTAAGCGTATTTACTTTCCCATATGTAACATGATTAAGACTGGCTTCCATTTTGCCTTTCGACAAATATTTGCCAGGAACCCACCTAAAATCTGGGTAACTATGTTTTCAAGGATGTTACGAAACGAAAAAGAGCTGTTACGAAACCAAAAAGTGTCAAAGTTTCCAAACGACCTGGTCATCAGGTCCTTTGGTAACTATGACTCTTTTTTGTTTAGTAACAGCTGTTTCATGTTTCGTAACAGCCCTTTTATATACATAGTTAACCAGGGGTGCACATGCCAAGCTGTTTTACAATGTTACCCGCATGCATGACTCTATTCTGATATATGATCCGCGACACAAGAAAACCAACAATGTGGTTGTGCGCCCAGCGCAGACTCAGGTCAGCCTGGGCATCCACCCAGTCTGATCAGAGTCTTCGCTGTCCGCATGGAGGTAGCTTAGACCCTTAGCTACCTTTTGAGCACTTAACGAAGAGTCTGATCAAACTGGGCGGATGCCCAGGCTGATCTGACTCTGCGCTTGGCGCACAACCACATTGTTGGTTTTCTCGTGTCGCCGCTCATATACTGTCATGCCCATTTCAGTGCAACGGGGCGTATGGGTAATGGCGGCCTAGGAAGGTCTTGCGTAGGCAGCTAAATCGTCTTACCTGGCTCCAGTTCACCTGTCAATTAATTCAGGCATTAGCCGCACCGGTTTCTCAGGGTCATCGCCATTACTATCAGCGATGCAACGGAAAAGACAAAAAGAAGCCGTATAATGGTCTGCCTGACCCGGATATATGCATCCCTGGTCAAGTTGAACCAGACCATATATTACAAAAGCCCGGCCTACCCCGTTAAGGACTGTATTTTCTCACCCACTGGACAAGGATATCCCTTTCTAGAGGTGTCTGAGATTTTTCTATCTCGGCCTGCTATCTCGGCCTAGGCTCTGAAAGCTGTCTCAAAATGCCAATCATTGTTATATAGTACAGCCCAAGTAATAATACACTTTAATTCAACAAATCAACCTACTACCTATCATAAAAAATGCATGCGGAATATGTAATTGACACCCAGTGATGTACACGAAGTGTCACTGTAGACTTTTGCTTACCTGCCAATCATTAAAAATGCATGCACAAGGTGAAATTTACACACATGTCAAACTATTAATAGAAAATTAGCTTCAAGTTTATAGGAATGGCTTTCAGAAGAAGTTTAGGTATTCAATGAATATTCTGTTCTATAAAAAATAATGGGTGAGAAAAATAATCAATGATGGGGTTGAGGCCTCGACAAGGAAATATCAGGCTCATTTTCAGAGTATTTAGTCTTATGCGAGGCTTCATTAAAAATGCATGCACAAGGTAAAATTAACACACATGTCAAACTATTAATAGAAAATTAGCTTCAAGTTTTTAGGAATGGCTTTCAGAAGAAGTTTAGGTATTCAATGAATATTCTGTTCTATGAAAAATAATGGGTGAGAAAAATAATCAATGATGGGGTTGAGGCCTCGACAAGGAAATCTCAGGCTCGTTTTCAGATTATTTAAGTCTTATGCTCGGCAAGCCTCGCATAAGACTAAATACTCTGAAAACTAGCCTGAGATTTCCTTGTCTCGGCCTCAACCGCATCATAGATTCTATTGTTCTAACCTGGAAGGATGAGGTAGATATTGACCATGCTCTATACGTACTGCATCATACACATAGCTTGTTATAGTGGTGCACATCCTACAAGAACATATATAAAATTGCTATATCTTGAGAAGAATAAACACCAGGCAAATGTTAACTTTGGAGACGAGAAAAAAATATTTGAAAAGAAGTACCATTTGATAAATACTATCAGAATTAAGTTCTTCTTCTGGATGGATAGATAACGGCGGTTTCACACCCTTTTCAACAGTATTCATCAGGCGCATAAAGTCACCCCTGCACATATACAAACAATGTATAGTCAGAAAATCGAACTCAGTCAAAATCATATTCAGCAACAAAATGTACGTAAGAGACTTAGTCATGTTGATATGAATTTAGAAGTACGAAATTTCAGCACTCTGTTTAAAGTACAGCTCTGTTCAAGGAAAATTATCCTCGCGCAATTTGCAAAAAACGCTGTACTCTTGAAAAGCAACTTGAAGAGTTAGAATATGATAACATGTATTTATAGAGAGCACTCGCTTGCGCCTGCAATTCAAAGCTTACGGAGCTTTAAAAAAGCGGGAGCTCTATGGTAGAGGATTGGTAAGGCATATTATCAATACGTTTAAAATGAATAGGGAATCGGTTCAAAGCTAAGCTAAGGCAAAGAAATATCTGGAATACCTACGGATCACTTTCTGTCTGAATACCGGTGGAAACAAACAAAACGTGCCACAAGCATTTCATATGAACTCCCTTTGCATTTGCAAAGCTTTTAATATAGTTTTTCTAATCACTTCCAGTTATTGATATCACCCAGATGATTTTTTTTTTTTTTTTTTCAAGATACTTCATAACAATGCCTTCGACTTTTTACTGTTTGCTTAATATATTTGTTACTTTTTAAACGGGGCGGAAACATATTTTTTTTTCTTCTTCTAGGAAATCCACACGAGCGTCAACTATTACATCAGTATTGACAGCCTTCTTCAGCTGCGAGTTTTCCAGATTAACAGATGTCTTAGAAAGAGACTCTATCAGACATTCAGGTGAGCCTAGTTAAAGGTCAAATGGGAAGAATTGTAAATTTATGGATTGTTGCTATGTAGCGATAGAGGACACACAGGAACTTATAATGCTGAAAACCGCCATTCAAAAGCTATGCCTATTTATTTTACAAAAGAGCCCGTCCATGGGAAGAAACTGTACGTTATCATTTTTAGCGCGACTTGCGAAGCAACGATGGGCTTATGCAATACCCTGGGTGTGTATGCGCGTGCAAGCGCTAGTGCTAGTGTGCGCGCGCGTGCGTGCGCCTTTGTGAAAAATTCAGCTGTTGCGTTCAACACGGTATCTAAGTAACTGCAAGGGCTAGTGACTTCAAACTTGTTCCATAGATACATCGAAAATATAGTAAAATCTACTGAAAGGAGAGGTGCATATCGGGCAATGTTTACCTGTTGCGTTTAGCTCAGTTTATTAAGTAACCGCAAGGGCTAGAGCCTCCAAAGATGCAAAGATACGTCTGGGAAGGATCTGCTGAAAGCAGCTAGGCTGATCGGGCCATGACCTATATTTTATGGTGGATTGAACACAGAAAAATGTTCATCTGTTGCGTTTAGCTCAGTTTCTAATTATCCGCAAGGGCTAGAGTCTTCATACTTGTTTGAAGACTATTTGATGCATGAACATGATTGCTCGGGATTGTGACCCAGTAGGCCCAATGTTTAACCTCAAACTAACAGCAGGTCACAGTGACCTATATGTCATGGTCCAGTGATTTTGCCTCATATCTTGAAGACTATTAGATGTACGAACATGATTCTTCTGATAATGACTCTGTATGAAAGGATGTTTGACCGTAAACTAATAGTAGGTGCCAGTGGTTTATTTTTCATGGTCTAGTGATTTTGCCGTACAACTTGAAAACTATTTGATGCACGATCATGATTGCTTAGGATAATGACTTCGCATTACCCAAAAGTCTGACCCCAAACTAACAGTAGGTCAGCGTGACCCCTATTTCCTGGTCCAGTAATTCAACCTTATATCTTTAAGAATATTTTGCGTTTGTACATGATAGCTTGGGATAGTGACCCAGTATGACCCAAAGTTTGACCTCAAACTAACTGTAGGACACATTGACCAGTATATCATGGTCCTGTGAGTTTGCCTTATATCTTGAAGACAATTTGATGTACGAACAAGATTACTCAGTATGATTCAACGTTTGACCTCAAAGAAACAGTTGGTCTTTCATGGTCTAGTTGTTTTGCCTTATTTCTTGAAGACTATCACAGTGCTCCAGATAAGAAGGGGTAACAGAGATAATTTAGGGATAATTATCCATATTTCTCCATAAAAACATATTTTGTGACCCATCATTAGAACCGTCTCATCGAGACGGTTCTAATGAGGGGTCACAATATATGTTTTTGAAGAGAAATAAGAAAAATTATCTTTGAATTATCCTCAATACCCCTTCTTATCTGGAGCTCTGTATCAAATGTGCGAACATGATTGCTTGCGATAATGACTCATGGTCCAGTTGTTTTGCCGTATTTCATAAAGACTTATAGATGTGCGAACATGATTCTTGCGATAATGACTCAGTATTACCGGATGTTTGACCTCAAACTAACATTGGGTCACAGTGCCTATATTTCATGGTCCAGTGATTTTGCTTCATATTTCTCACACTATTCCATGGATCAATCTTATACTTCGGTTAATGGTTTTGGCTAACACTGTGAGTGGCCTCTTACTGATTGTAGGTTAGCGTGACTCCTATTTCACTGTGCATTGATATTGTGATATCTCTGACGATATTTTACAGGTTTGAATTATTCTCAAGAATTGAATTATTCATTCAGACACTGCAGCTGATCTCACTTGACTTGGCCGGTATTGTCCATATTAAACTTGCGCCTGTTAAAGTTAAGCTCCCGCAAAGTCGCGCTTTATTGTCTTCTGACAGTTCCTGTTTTCTCAGTATGGGTCAACTCTTTAAAGAAAGATTTGATCCCGTAGTAGAAATTTTGTTCCTTTAAGGCTTTACTTACTTTTGGAGGGGCTATGTCCACCGGAGAAGAAAACAGGATTTCATGAAAGTTGTTCCCCTATGTAAAAATGGCGATAAACCATGGAAGTGTATCCATATACCTTTAAGTATTGTTTCTGCACAGAACAACCCCATTTCATTTAAGAAATAGATCAGCTCTAGCAGTGAATTGCTGAGCATTAATTCACTGTTTGGATTTCAGTTGTAAAGTAGATCATATCACGAGCGCGGATGCATTGCCATATAAAAGAAGAGACAGCGTGGGAGTCTGATACTGTGACACTGTATTTAAGAGTTCAATTCGTTGGACCTGATAGCGCCTGCACTGAAAGAAGTAATGTTGGGCATTTTCAACTCTGCCGCACTGGCATAAAGGGGAATCGGAAATATTTTTCACGAAAAGATCTAGGTTAAGCGAGCTGCAATTGGTCTTTAATCTGGGCCCAGGTTCACAATCACACCTTAAGAGATAAGGAATACCTTAAAGTAAGGTTTTACCTTAAAATGGTTAAAAATGAGTCTTGACAGCACCTTAGCGCTAAGGTGTTCCTTAACTTAAGGAAAAATCTTAAAATTTTTAAGGTTGGTACGTATCAACTTTAACTTTTTAAGGAACTCCTTAACTCTTTAGATATGTGTAAACAATGGCGAACGACTCTTTTAAATGTTAAAATAAATGAATGACGAATTCATTAAAACCCTTTATATTCTAGAAAATATTAAAAATCTACCATTGCATTTATTTTAATTATTCAGCGTAAACCTATATTTCATTTTGAACTAAAACAAGTGAGCAGGGGTTTACGTAACCCCCCGGCCATGGCCATCGCCTAATGACACCAAACTTGAAAAACACAAGTTTAACACATATATGATACAAATTTTTAAGCATGTGCTACAGTATCCATAGGATTTCAACTTATCTTCTGCTACATACCAATAAACCTAATAGTTAACATATCAATTGTGGGATATTGTAAATAAACACTTATAGCAGAACTTTGATGCAAATGTTTCAGTATGTAACCTTGCCATAATGTCAGCAGCATCCAGATGATGACACCTGTTACAACCCAGAAATAAACCAAGACACATATCATAAGGTATCTTAAAACATGGAAAAACTGAAGTCTATGGTGAAGGCACGTGCGAAGATACTACAGAATAAATTTTCAGACCAACATCTTCTATCACGCCAAATATAACCAAGCTCAACTAATGGTTTCGATGATATGGGATCTCAGAAAAAGTCAAAGCCCGTGACCTTGACATCTAGGTCACAGGCATGGGTCGAGGTGGAACAGAATAAAACTTTTGACAAATATAAACCCAAATATAAACCCAACCCAACAAAGAGTTTGAATTAATATCAAGATCTTAAAAAACTTTACCATAAAACTTTAACATGAAAAAGTCAAAAGTCCGTGACCTTGATCGCTAGGTCACAGACATGTATGGGGTGGTATAGAATTTGGAGCTACATCTATCATTATGCCAGAATTAATGGATATCCAAAAATACAGCAAATTATTGCATATTCAAAATTCGATTTATGGATATCCAAAACTTCGAATTTATGGATATCCATAATTCGTTCTCAGAATTTCCAAAAATCTGCTTTATTTCTGGATATCCATAAAATGAATTATGGATATCAATAATTTGATTCATTGATATCCATTATTCGATTTTTAAATATTAAAAAAAAAATCTGCTAATTTGTTTGGATATCAAAAAAATCGAATTGTAGATATCCATAAATCAGACCATCGATATCCATAAATGGAATTATGGATATCCAATATTATGCTGTTTTTTTTGTTTTGTTTCTTTTGTTGTTTTTTTTTGTTATTTTTTTAATATCTACATTTCGAATTATGGAGTCCGGTAGCTCAGTATGTTAAGTGCTGGCCTGCTGGTCTAGCGGTCCCGCGTTCGAGCCTGGCTGGAGGTGGGAATCTTTTCAATCGTAAACGGGGCTCCACTGCACACAGCCTTTCATTATGATTCACCCATCGTCCTGATATGATTGAAATACTATTAAAAAGGACTTAAAATCGCAAGTCATCCATCCATCTATCATTATAGTCCAGGCAAACTGGCGATTTTTTTCCCTAAACCCAAAACAAATTGCAACAAAAGCTTTTTTTGCATTTTTGTTGAGGACTAACATTCACATATGACATATCAAAAGTAGGATAAAATCGGATAATGCAAAACATATTTTTTTTCTGCAGTTTTACATGCGCCTATTTGCGTCTTAAATATACCAATTATTTGTAATGTTTTATATGACATAACATTATTGCTGTGAGTTTTATTTCTAAAAACCTATTCTGCCTCTACCAGAATTGAATCTAGAAACTTAAAATTGAATTTGACACATTTTGTTGTTGAATGTAAAGCCATCTAGGTCTTAAAATGGTATAAATTACCCCACCCATTTATTCTGCCTTAAAACCTGAAGTGAATTTTTGAAGGTCAATAATTGAACTGCAGCAAGAAATATGTCATACTGATGACTAAGCTTAGCATAAACATGCTTCAATTTAGAATACTGATCTCTGAAGGCATGAGAAGCCCAAAACAAAGGCACAAAGAGCAGAATACTACATGCACAATAACACATACAGTGCAACATACTTATGAATAGTCTTTGTAAATCTCCTCGGCAGGATTTATGAAGGGGACCACTAAACATTGCTACGTACTAAACATGTAAGGTCTGGGCCTCATGGGTTCTGGGAAGATGATTTTTGAAGATTTTTTCCCTATTACAAGTCTACGGGAGCTAATGACCCCTGGGGCGTGGCCAATTTGGACCCAAGGCATGGGTGGCAGGATTATGTGCGTGACAACTAAACATTGCTATATACTAAATATGTAAGCGCTGGGCCTCATGGTATCAGAGAAGAAGATTTTTGAAGGTTCTTTAGCGATAAAGCTCTATATAAACAAATGACTTCCTGGGGTGGGGCCAGTTTGGACCCCAGGGGCTTGGATGGCAGGAGTTATGGGACACTAAACATTGCTACACACTAAATAAATATATAAGCTCTGGGCCTCATGGTTTCAGAGGAGAAGATTTTTAAATACGTTTTTCCCATTATAAGTCTAGGGGAGCCAATGATTGATCCGGGGGGGGGGGCAGTTTGGATCCCAGGGGGCATGGTTGGCAGGATTTATGTACGTGCTCACTAACCACTGCTAAATACTAAATGATATGTAAGCTCTGGGCCTCATGGTTTCAGAGAAAAGATTTTTGAAGGTTCTGAGCTATATAGCCCTATATTAACAAATGTCCCCTGGGGTGGGGCCAGTTTGGACCACATGGGCATGGTTGACAGGATTTATGCAGGGGACCACTAAACATTGCTACATACTAAATGTTAAAGCTCTGGGCCGCATGGTTTCAGAGAAGATTTTTTGGGACTATGGGAGCTGATGCCCCTGGGGCATGGCCAATTTGGACCCTAGGGGCATGGTTGACAGGATTTATGTAGGTGACCCCTAACCATTGCTACATACTAAATATGTAAGCTCTGGGCCTCATGGTTTCAGTGTGGGAAATTAGCTATATAGCCCTATATAAACAAATAATCCCCCGGGGATCGGGCCAGTTTGGACCCCAGGGGCATGGTTGGCAGGATTTATGTAGGGGACCACTAAACATTGCTGCATGCTAAATGCATCAGCTCTGGGCCTCATGGTTTCAAAAAAGAAGATTTTTTAAGTTTTTCTCGTCATAACTCTGTGGGAGCTAATGACCCCTTGTGTGGCAAATTTGTATCCTAGAGGCATGGTTGGCAGGATTTATGTACGTGACCACTAACCATTGCTAAATACTAAATATGTAAGCTCTGGACCTCATGGTTTTGTAGTGAAAATTGTTTGAAGGTTCTTCAGCTATATATCCCTATATAAAGCAGTGGGCCCCTAGGGTGGGACCAGTTTGGACCCCAGGGGATGGATTGGCTGGAGTGATGTAGGGGACTGGATTGGCTGGAGTGATGTAGGGGACCACAAAACATTGCTAAATACTAAATCTATAACCTCTGGGCGTCATGGTTTCAGAGAAAAATACTTTTTTTAGTTTTTCCCATTATAAGTCTATGGGAGCTTTATGTTGCCATGGCATCCAGAGATCCAATCTGATCTGCCCTTTAACCTAATGCAGTCAACCCCCATCCCAACAATGCTACACATAAAATTTGATCAAGATTGGGCAGATGGTTTAGGAGGTATGTTTTAAAGTGTGGAAGACGACAACGGACTACGGACCAAGGCTATTAGATATACTATAAGCTCACTTGACAGATGAGATAAAACCTTAAAGAACATCCCATATTTTAACATGAAATTTCCAGTTCCATGACCTTGACCTCAAGGTCACTGAGGGGGCAATGGTGTAAAACGTAGGACCATTATCTAGCATAAGTGAAAGTATCCACTTAAGCTATCAGTGGGTTAAAGAGATATGGGTGTTTTAATATAACCTATAACACCCAAAAGGTGGACATGGACGCGGGTGCAAACGCGGAGGTCGACACCGGGGTGACAACAATGGCTCTTCCTGATGGTCGCTCAGGCGAGCTAAAACAATGACTTCTTTCCAGAGGAGTGGGCGGGGGTGGGGAGGTGGCTGTTAGGCGGGAAGGAGATATAATTTGTAAATTTTGAACCAGAAAAGTAAACATTTTACCATATGTGAATGCAAAAATGTCATGGTCATCACCTAATATCCCAAAGCATGTCCAAGTTATCTGCATATTTAACCCTCTAGTGGATTATCCTTTCAACACATGAAGTACTTAGCCGGTCCACATAGTACAGTCGGTAGCGCGTCTGACTCAAGAACCAGAGATCCTGTGTTCGATTCCCGGTCCGGCTACTTACTTCCGTTTCTCCTTCCGCTGATTCAAGAAGGACAGTTGACATTACTGGCGAAAGTATGTGCACTTAGTACTGCTTAACCGCAAAGGAGGTCGAAGCCGGCCTAAAAATAGTGTCGTAAGGTTAACTGACCGTCGCGACATGACCATGGCCGTTACCGTGGACATGAAGCAACAAAACAACACTCTCAGATGTCCCATCATTTGATAAATGGGAGTTACATCAAGCTGTTTTCTTCTATTGTTCTGTCACAGTATTCATTTGAAAACATTGATTCTGTTTACTGTCTTCATTACCACTCATATTGTCCATCTGAATAGAGGTTATGGTAAAAGCAAAATTTGCACTGGTGGGTGGGGTAAACCTATAGTAATATACTATATGATCGACCGGTTATGCATAATCAGCAAATTTAATGGTAGACAAAACCTAAAGAACAGTATATAACTGCTTTATCAATGACTTCTATGGATTTAACTTGTCTAGAAATGATGTTTAGAAGTGGCTTTCCGACAAAAAGTAGCTGTGCAGTGGTTTAAATCCTTCGAAAACAAGACATATGAAAAAAACAAGTTTCGCATTCTCCGATTTTGTCCTACTTTTAGTATGTTAAAAATGTAGGTCTTAGGAGCTTATTACTGCAAAGAAACCTTTTGTTGCAATTTGTTTTAGGTTCTCCCACAATTTGACTGGACTATTATGCCAAATACAAACCAAATCCAAGAAACGATGTGCACCTCAAAAACTCTAACGCAAATGCTAACTTACGGATTGATAGACGGACGAACGGACAAGGGGCAAAACCTATATGCCCCTTGTCATACTTCGTATGCCTGGGGTATAAACATATTGCTACTTAAAATATGTAAACTTTGGCATATTATGGTAATAATAGTAACGGTATTGCCAAAAAAGAAAAATCACCTATAACATGCGCCAGGGTAGTTCGAGCTCTATAAGGATTATGGATAGTTTGTCAACTTAGACAAAGTGAATCTCTCTGTGTGTGTGTGTGTGTGTGTGTGTGTGTGTGTGTGTGTGTGTCTTTCTCATGAATGCACACGAAAAGATGTTTGTGTTCAAAGATAGATCCTATTTAATAGAAAAGCATTCAATTATGAAACCACTGTCCCAGTGTACGAAACCAGCAGGTATATCACGTCCGTATATGCATCGTGTGTGCATGCAGCGTTCTCTTTGCGATTCCCACGCTCACACTTACAAATGCCGCCTAGGCATCTTCATACTCAGATTGCGTTAGCTGAGCTGGATCGGATATACAATTGGTCAGACGTATGTTTTCGCGATCGAATTCAGATCAAGATTATCTAACCAACAGGTGGCTCGTCCTTTTGAATCTAGTAAAACTATGGCTTGAAATATAAAATATAAGGAACAATCCGCAGCCAGTTCTAAAATACGCCACAGAGGTTAAACTGCAAATACATACATTCGCCCATGTATAATGCAGTCGTCGTGGCTTTTCCCATGGCATTCGTCCACCTTCATATTGCATGCATCACGAAACTCCCCCCCCCCCCCCTCGCCCCTCGACACCCTGCCGCACACACACAAAAAAAAAATATTGCTCCAGCTACAGCTCCACAGTACAAACTGCATCAATATGTTTTGTTTTTGTTTTCTGCAATTTTATTGTTTAGTTCCTCTGTCTAGCGAGAATACTACGTTGAAAGTTTTCAGCAACGTCTCCACAATGTAAGAGAGAGAGAGAGAGTGAAGAGTGAGTAACGTTCAAGCCTTGCTCGCTATTAATCATTGATCTGTTGATCTTAACTTGCCATCATGCCAGTTTTCAAGACAAAACATTATTTTTCAGCGTTTTAATACCGAATATTCAAAGAACGGACTGAAAACGTTAGTTTTGACAGTCCGCGGGAACATAAATTTGCGCTTACATCAAACACAAAATACGTGATCTCTCGCTTATTTCCGTCAGAGTTTCCGTATGACTCCGTATACTTTTCCGAAGACGCCACCTTAGTTAAGGTGATGTTTAAGGTGTTGTACAGACGCACTTTTATAGACGCTCCTTAGTAAAGGTATGACTTGGACCTTAAATAGTTAAGTTTTACCTCAAATTAAGGAATGATTGTGAACCTGGGCCCTGGTGTGTAATACCTTAGCACTCCTGTTGCCCACATAGATTTCCTATTCAGCACCCTTGACCATTATACAAATGGCACCCATTTCTAATTTCACACATTACTATTTCAGGACAAGTGTGGAAGAGTCGGGAATGCCCCGACATCGGATTAAACCCAGCAAGATGCCTAAGTTATCTGGAGAAATTCTGCAGCAGTAGAAAGCATGCTGTCACAAAAATATTAAGAACAACTCTTGATAACTATAGTACATTTCTGCAACAGAGCCGAGATGTTGTTTTAATACAATTATTTCGCGATCCCCGCGCTGTGATAAATTCTAGGTCTTTAACAGGCTGGTATAAATTTAAAAGTGAGCAAAGCATGTTTGAGGATGCTAAATGTTTGTGTTCAAGAATGTATATGGATTATAAATTCGGCTTGGAATTTCAAAACAAATACCCAGGAAAGTTTATGTTTGTTATATATGAAGATCTTCTAAGTGATCTACATGATAAATTAAATATGCTTTATGAAAAACTTGGAATGGATTCGCTTGAAGATCTAAAAGAAATAAGTGGCGAGTTTAAAGATGTTTTGTCAATATACGATGTTAGTAAAACTAAAACAGCCAGCACAAGAAAAGATTATGAATTTTGGTGGCGATCAAAATTGTCATGGCAACAAGTACACACTATAGATTCATATTGTGGTGATATATATAAAGCTATAGGTTATAAAAGTTTCAAAGATCACATACAATATAGTGATTCAAATAGCCCTAGTGTTGAAGTTTTAGATAGTTTAAAAATCTTATGATTGATTATAGAAATTTCGTCTAGTTTGCTTACAGAGGGTTCCAAGGCACGTCATTTCGCGGATCTGGGGATCATTAATGAGCCACGACACGAAACAACCAACAATGTGGTCGTGCGCCCAGCGCGGACTCAGATCAGCCTGGGCATCTGCTCAGATGATCAGAGTCTTTGCTGTCCGCGTGGAGGTAACTTGGACCCTTATCTACCCTTTAAGTGCCTAGCGGAGAGTCTGATCAGACTGGCAGATACCCAGGCTGATATGAGTCTGCGCTGGGCGCACACCCACATTGTTGATTTCATGTCGCGGCTCATTTATTCGGTCGCTGGTTGGAAAAAAGCCATCTATAGAAGTGACCCAACAGAGCTCTAGATAAGAGGGGTATTTGATGATAGTTGAGGGATAATTTTCTTTATTTCTCAGTGAAACCATATGTTGTGACCCCTCATCTGAGACGGTTCAGCTGAGGGGTCACAACATATGTTTTTATCCAGAATTAACAAAAATTATCCATAATTATCACCAAATACTCCCTCTTATCTGAGGCTCTGGACCCAAGCCTTAATGCCAACAGTGAGGTGTCTGATAGTCTTGTATAAACAAGGAGGATGATCATAATAACACATGACAAAATTGCAACACAGTTGGAAGTCACAAGATATGGCTCAGATCTTTCAGTAAAAGTGAGGTATAAGCAAATACCTCAGGCACTACAAAATCTTATGTGTCCGTCTATGCTTAATAATTGAGCCACATCGTGTGACTTCCAACACTATGGCAATTTTGACATATGATATTCAGATCATCCGTCTCTTTTATACAGGGTAATCAGAGACCTCACTGTTGGCTCTATGGCTTGTGTCACTTACTTAGATTGCTGATGTGACAAGCGAAGGCTCTGATCAGACTGCACTTATGTCGATGTCATGAACTGTTTGCAGATTTAGCACGTTTTCAGTGTGGTTCATTGTGGCAGTATACCCTCTACCGGTACCACATCTACTAATTTTGCATTTGTCTCTGTATTTGCAATACTTTAAGAATGGAATATTTGTAACTTATTTATGTCAAGATGGTCGATGAAATAATGGTTTCAATATCACTGCTGTGACACGGGTTGTCACCTTTGAAAATTTCCAATTTAACACGTAGGTCTGTGTTGAAATTCTGTCCATTTGATGATATTTCGATACGCATATGCGTATTTGTGTTTTGGCAGCTATAACGTGCAACTTTGGATTGTGTATCTATGATAAATATGTAATTCCTATTTAACCATAACCTAGCTTGTGGATCTTTATTAGTCTGTTCGCACCAGTCTTGGCGATGTTTGCTCAGACAACCTGTCCGAGGAATAATAGGTCAGCATGGTGGGCAATATTTTGTTTCATAGGGTTTGAGGTGAAGCGACACTCCTGTGTGTTCATCCGCCATTTAAAAAAAAGTGGAGACAGCTTTCATCACTCGCTGTGTGCTTACCTTCTCCAAAACCGAGTGTACTCTTCTTGAAATGATTTTCTTCCAGAGGATGAAAATACTTTTCCTAAAAGAGCTGACTCCCGTAGAGCAAAATAGGCAAAAGTAAAAGGGCAGAGTTGCTTCCTCTGAAAGTGTATCCATTCGCCCTAAAGAAAAGCTAAAATGAGCCGCGACACGAGAAAACCAACAATGTGGTCGTCCGCCCAGCGCAGACTAGGATCAGCCTGGGCATCCATCCAGTCTGATCAGACTCTTTGCTAAGCGCTTAAAGGGTAGCTGAGGGACTAAACTACCATCATGCGGAAAGCGAAGACTCTGATCAGACTGGGCGGATGCCCAGGCTGATCTGAGTCTGCGCTGGACGCACGACCACATTGTTGGTTTTGTCACGTCGCGGCTCAAATATTTCTTAAAGCTCCGTTCACACGAGCAAAGTTTCTTTAGACAAAGCGAGTTTGTTAAAGAAAAAAATGCTCCTATGAATGAAAATGTATACCTCATTTTCCAATGCCAAATTAATATGATAAAGTTTATTTTGACAAACAAAATATGTCAGTTTGAACAGAACGTTTGCCATATAATATGTAACAAAGAAACTAGTTATGGAGATGAACATAGAAAACTTCTCATAATCAAAATCAGTTTGATTTTGAACCATGTATAATTAAAAAAGAAAATGTGGCAAGGTTGGCCGTTCACACGGGTAACGTTTACTTGTCCAGGTAACTTTGACGAGAAATCTTTGTTCGTGTGAACACTGCTGCAACTATTTCATTGACAAAGATTCTTTATTATATTTTTCTGTGACAATTTGTTCCGTGTGAACGCAAAATATCTGGCAAATTTTCTTTGCTATAATTTCTGTGACAAAGAAATTTTGCTCGTGTGAACAAAGCTGAAAGCTTTAGAATTAGAAATTTGAGCGGAAACACGACGTAACCAGCAAAGACTCAGATCAGTCTGGACATTCGCCCAGACTAATAAGCGTCTTCGCCGTCCGCATAATGCTAGCATACATGAAAGCGCACAGCGAAGACTCTGATCAAACTTGGCGGCTGCCCAGGCTGATCTAAGTTTCCGCGTGGCGCACATGCCACTTTGTTGGGTGTGTCGCGGCTCATTTTATAATGGCAAATACTGGAAAATCGATTAATCCCGTCAAACATCGTCAAACAGCGTAGTATACCGTAGCCAACTTCGTTTAGCACCGGCGATCAAGTTGTACAACTTAGGGTAGAGTCGGGTAATTTCGGACATGAGGATAAATTCGGACATACTATGGCAAACAGTGAAAATCCAGATGAGACGGCTCATCATGAGCAATGTGGCTGTCCGAATTTACCCGCTGTCCGAAGTTACCCCACTCTCCCCTACTTGGAGACAGGAAAAAGACGTTTGGTGTGGAACGAAGTTGAAAATGACAGAATATAATGTTGGTCGGTGTTTTATGGTGTTAATTGCCAATATTTGCCATGATGCTACCGTCTAAGCTGCGGAAGAGGCTCCAGGAGTAAGTTTAAACTATACTTAATTAATACTGGCACACTGTAAAAAAATCCGTAGATTTTACGGTAGAATAACTGGAACTCAGCTGCAAGTCCATTTCCCGTTTACTTTTACGGGCGCCTGTAAAATTGCAGGAACCATCATGCACAGTTGGATAGATTATAGCAGGTGTTGTTTTAGTCATATAGCCTTCAACATTGTAAAGTTATTTTCCAGTGCAACAATTTAACAATACACTACCATTTCGTGATTTCCGAAAATGTCTTACAGGCAAATACCTGTAAAAATAACGGGAAACGGACTGGCAGCTGGTTGCCAGTTATTGTACCGTAAAATCTACGGATCTTTTTTACAGTGAGTGTTAATGTACAAGGAACAACCAAAATTATCAACGGATAAATAGTCTGTAAAAGTGCAATTTTCTGACGTCATTTTTCTATCATTTTTGTTTAACATTCATTTTTCAAATATGCATTTTTATTCATTTTGGAGGAAACAACTGTTTCAGCAAATTTGATCAAATTCTGTATTTTCGTATGCAATGTCTGTATGGCTTTACGTTGAAGAATTTAAATGTCTTGGAAGTGTTTTACACCCTGTATTACGGTTGTGTTCAGATAATATATTTTACACTACTACTAAACAATGAAGGCGATGTGCAAGATGAATATCATTTCATTTTTATCTGTCTCGTTTCCTGTGGAATTCTTTATTTTCAAGAGCCTTCAATTTTTGGTATACATTTATACAGTACAAATACGATTTCTTCTTCCACGGTGGTTCAGAGTACATTAGACAGATATCTGTGAGACAGATATGGAAAATCCGTCTAGGATTGGGGTCAACACTTTAAGAAAAGAATGTACTCTTAAGACATCTAGGAGTAAGTTATTTCCTTTAAAAGTAAACTCCACTTTGTAATAACTATATTGTCCAGATAAGCAAACAGGAAGTCACAAAAGCCGCTCCCCTATTTTAAAAAAATGGTGGAAAGACAAAATGGCCACCTTACAAAAGAGTCTGCCATTAAGGAATAGAATTTGGTCCTCCAGGAGCAAATTCTCCCCTTTGAGTGAAGACTTCCAATGAGGAGGTAGACAACAGTGAAAATTACAGAGTTTCGTCCCCTGAAAGTGTACCTATTCACCTTAAGTTTTGTAACATGAGCCGTGACACGAGAAAACCAACAAAGTGGTATGTGTGCCCAGCGAAGACACAGATCTGCCTAGGCAACCGCCCAGTCCGATCACAGTTTTTGCCTTGTGCTTTTAAAAAGGGTAGCTAAGGGTCTAAGGTAGGACCATGTGGACAGCGAAGACTCTGATCAGACTGGGCGGATGCCCAGGCTGATCTGAGTCTTCGCTGACCGCACATGCCCTTTTGTTGGTTTTCTCATGTCGCGGCTCATATATCGTTTACATTATAAATACACTAATACTTTTGAATGCATTAAAAAATCGTAAAGTGCAATAAATATATTTTTGTCAGTCAATGTTTCTTTTTTTTTCTTTTTTTGCCCCTTTTCACAAATTTGAAAATTTTTAAAGACAATGCATTAATGGACAATATAGGAGGACACCGTGACCTTCTTTCAAACAAATGACAAAAAAGATATATTGTTATACTACGTGCGAAGAAGAAAGAATTATCATAAAAATTTAAGTACACGAATTGGGACAGGTCTGAGCAAAAAGTGCAGAAACAGAGCAGAGGAGCCATCTGATCAGGACCTGCGCTGTTTGCCATTCCAGCCGCGTCTTTTGAACACTTACTGCACTGTAAAAGCAAACAGTTCCATTTATGGACAATAAATGTAGTTATTGTAGGAATCCCAATTGTAGAAATTTTGCCGTTGCCGTAGCTTAATCAGAGGCATGTGCTTTTAAGTCTGAGTCTTAACTTAGCTTAAAAGAAAGTAAGAAAATATTTAAGCCGCGACAAAAAAACAACAACACAGTGGCATGTGCATCCAGCAAAGACTCAGATCAGCCTGGGAATCTGCCTAGTCTAATCAGAGTCTTCGTTGTTCGCATGGAGGTGGCTTAGACCCTTTGCCCAGGCTGATGGGAGTCTACGAAGGATGCACAATCATATGTTTGTTTTCTTGTGTCGCGGCTCATTTCAATATCAGTCGATGGTGAACGGACCGGGTATGGTTAATAGGTTCACTTTCATATAGGATAAAAAAAAATAAGCTTTGTGACTTCCTGTATGCTTCCTTTGATAACACAGCCCATGCAAAATAGGTTCTGCTTTGAGAAGAAAGATATATCTTCAAGTGGAGAAAATTATTTGAGCCGCGACACTAGAAAACCAACAATGTGGTTGTGCGCCCAGCGCAGACTCAGATCAGCCTGGGCATCCGCCCAGTCTGATCAGAGTCTTCGCTGTCCGCATGGAGATAGTTTAGTCCCTTAGGTACAATTTGAGTACTTAATGATGAGTCTGGTCAAACTGAGCGGATGATTAGGCTGATCTGAGTCTGCACTGGGCGCACAACCACACTGTTATTTTTGTCGTGTCGCGGCTCATTTGCTTTCAGAGATGACCTCATGGAGATAGAAATGGCTTTCCCAGAAAGTATGACATTTCACTTTATCATATGACGTCGCATCTGAGAGTGTAATAAAGCCATGCATTAAAAACGATAATCCACTAGTGGATTAAATATGCAAATTACGTCGTAATGTTATTCGTTGACGTCCATAAAAAGTCGCGTTTTCTAATGGCGAAATCGTAACGTTTTAGTGCAAAATTTGCTCATAAAATGCAATTTTAGTGTCATATGATAAACAGAATCTTGCATTCGTGCTCATGTATTACTGAATTTATTAAACTCGTTGGGGAAAACGACAAGATGCTCGGCATAGCCTCGCATCTTATCGTTTTCCCCAGCTCCCCAGCTCGTTTAATAAATTCAATAATACATGGGCACTCATGTAAGATCCTCTATGTGGTTGAGGTAGCATGCAATCGTAACCAATCAGGTGGTATGGGGCGGATCTTATTGAATTTGCTAAACCAGATAATACTTAAAGCGTTTTTATTAACACAACAGGGCTCAGTTTTTCAAAACTAACGACGTCGTTAGTTAACGAGACGATGAAATTTCGAGCATATATTATACACCAAAACGCTACCATTTTTGCCTAAACAAATTGAGGAGCTTTTTTTTAAGCAAAAAACATGAGCCCTCTTGATGTTATGTGTACTGGAATACTAAATGATTCACTGACTTAACGACTTCTTAGAGCTAGTTTAAGCTTTCAAGTGTCCCATTCACCATTGGATGGTATCGGGCGGTTTGCCTTATATAACAGCTTACAATTACCCAGTTATGCCCAGTGGAATGTTCTATCTTTATCAAATGGATGCGTCGATTTGACAATATAGTGGTGTACGATTAAGTTTATTTTTATCATTTTTATTCCATTTTAAGGCGAAAAATACCTATTTGGTGTATACAAAAATGGAAGCACCTGACCAGACACCGCGTTTGCGGCTTCTGATTAGAATCTGCACTGTTTGCTTATTTCCTATTTGAGCCGTGACACGACAAAACCAACACTGTGGTTGTACGCCTAGTCAGGACTCAGCTCAACCTGGGCATCCGCCCAGTCTGATCAGAGCCTTCGCTGTCCGCAGGGAGGTAGCTTAGTCCCTTAACTACCCTTTGAGAACTTAACGAAGAGTCTGATCAAACTTGGCGGATGGCCAGGCTGATCTGAGTCTGCACCGGGCGCACAACCACATTGTTGGTTTTCTCGTGTCGCGGCTCATTTATGGGACTCGTGGCATTGATGGGTTCAACGAAATCCGGTAACACTTTGCTGCGCAAACAATAACCCACTCTGATTATCTTTTACAAAACTACTGTCGCAGAAAATGGACTTATGCCAGGATTTCTAAGTAGGCAGACTGTCTCGGCTTTCCTGAATTTACCGTTACAACTGAGCCGCGACACGAGAAAACCAACAATGTGGCTGTGCGCCCAGCGCAGACTCAGATCAGACTGGGCATCCGCCCAGTCTGACGAGAGCCTTCGCTGTCCGCATGGAGATAGCTTAGTCCCTTAGCTACCCTTTGAGAACTCAACGAAGAGTCTGATCATACTTGGCGGATGCCCAGGCTGATCCGAGTCTGCACCGGGCGCACAACAACATTGTTGGTTTTCTCGTGTCGCGGCTCATTTATGGGACCCATGGCATTGATGGGTTCAACGAAAACCGGTAACACATTGCTGCACAAACAATAAACCACTCTGATTATCTTTTACAAAACTACTGTCGCAAAAAATAGAATGTTTCCATGATTTCTATGTAGGCAGACTGTCTCAGCTGTCCTGAACTTACCGTTACATCTGAGCCGCGACACGAGAAAACCAACAATGTGGTTGTGCGCCTGGCGCAGACTCAGATCAGCCTTGGCATCCGTCCAGTCTGATCAGAGTCTTCGCTGTCCACATGTCAATAGCTTAGACCCTTAGCTACCCTTTGAGCACTTCACGAAGAGTCTGGTCAAATTGGGCGGGTGCCAAGGCTGATATGAGTCTGCGCTGGGCGCACAACCACATTGTTGGTTTTCTCGTGTCGCGGCTCAACTATCTAAAAATTGAGACACCTAAATTAATTGCCGCAATTTTTCATAAAATGTTACAGTTTGATTTTGCAAAGCAGTAATGCGTGCAACAGATGCGAATGGAGCAAAAGCTGCATATCGGGTTCCTTTCAGGGTTCATACAGACTAGACCAAACAAACTACTCTAACATTTCCCTGACGCCAATCCAAATTTCCCTGACATAACCATACCCATCAGAGAAACATGTTTTTACTTAAAAAAAATATAGAAATAGATGTCTGGAAAAGCCACAATCACAGATTACAGCCTACCTGAACCAATGGCAGCAGTAAGGATGAAGAAAAGAAAAGATCTCAAACAGCACAGCAACCAGCTCCCTCTTCCCCGCAAGAGGTGGTCACAGTGCAACCGGCAGAGAAAAGCAAATTAAAGAAATAATTTGATGTTGGCCTCCAAACCTCTCCTACAGCCAATCCAAACCACCCATATTGCAATCAGTATATAGTGGAAAGCAGAGCAATTTTTTAGCGCTGGATATAGAATATCTCACTGCAAAAGCTGCAACAGACTGGCGAAGTTTCTTATAACATTCTACTCTAATCCTGTATACATCTAATGTGTAGAATATAACTTCCAAAGTTTTGAAATATATTGATTACTGAACACTGCTCTGCTATACAGGGTGCTTATTTCCAGAATTCTGGCTAATTTCTCTTGAAAAGCAATAAATGTACAAAATGGAATTTGAGAAAATGAAATAGAATTATGTGTTAGTTCTTACAGTCCATTGTTACACTTTCAGACTTACTGGAAATTGTATGTATACATGTACATACACAACATTAAATGTGGACAAAACAACGACAATGATTAGAGGCATTCAGTATGACAGTTTTCTTAACCTAGTCCAGGGGCCGTATTCATAAAACGACTTAAGTCGTTGCTATGTTGTTGCTAAGGCTGAATTTCTATAAAGGAGATTCCCTACAACTATGAAATTTGCTCTGGAGGAACAGTCTTTGTAAGACTGTTCCTCCAGACTAAATTTCATAGCTGTAGGGAATCTCCAACATAGAAATTTACCCTTAGCAACAGCATAGCAACGACTTAAGTTGCTTTATGAATACGGCCCCAGGTGCAGCAAACAAGCTATGTAAACCCAGTTAGTAAATCCACAAGCTGTAATATTCATAAAGTATTTTGAAGAAGTTATGATTAGCAGTCCACTAACGCCTTTTGGATCACTTCAAAAGTCATCCAGGTACCTGAACTAAAAGGCAGCTGAGGCGACAAGGGGCACCAAACCCTTCAGTTTTCTTAGGCCAGAAGCAATTTAGAGGCTATCAGAATAGTTCAGGGTTTTTTTTTTTCTCCAAAAAGTTAAGAAAACTGCCCTTGTCATTTTCAGTTATTCTTCATCCATCATGACTGGAATTGTGAAATTCCCTGACATTTCCCTGACAGTTTAGCAAAAAAACATTTTTCCCTGACACAACATAAAATTCCCTGACAATTCCCTAACCTTGAAAAAAAAAATGAATTTCCCTGACATTATCCTGACGCGTATGAACCCTGCTATTATAATCTATTACTTCTTGTAGTCTTGAATTTCCATCTATTTATTCTAATTCGCTTCGTCATTAAAGCAAGGTTCATTCGTCTTAATCCACTGAAACACGTCATCATAGACAGACCTATAGTTATCGATATTGTGCAACCGTTTGCATATTTCACACATACATTGTTGGAATAATTCTGAGTACCCAACTGGCTGGTATTCGTCCTTTGTTTCTAACATTTTAGCATATTTTGAACTATCTCTGCTGAGCATTTTCAGGTAATTTCCAAGCTCATGTGCACTGTTGAAATCACTGGCACTAATATAAGCATCATGGCTGATGTTTATTGGCCTCGTTTTGGGATCCCCACTGTTACAAAGCAGGGCTTTGAATGATTTTATAATGATTGATTTAATGAGTTCATAATTTAAATTTGTTGAATTATGCTTCTTTATTTAAAATCATTAGGATTTAAGATTTTGTAGAAAACTGTTAAAATGTACTATTAAAATGTACTGTTAAATATACTAAATAATAACGCAATAATGAAGGGTCACTGCACTGGTCAGGTGATTGGTAAATTTAGTATTTCCAATGACATATGCATAAATAAGCCTTTCATTGTTGACTTATTATAGACAGTTTTAGGAAATATTTATAGAGATAACATATTTTCAACTGATTTTATATACTATCTGTCAATTTTTGATGATTGTACTTAAATATATTGTAGGGGTGACACTGCACCTGGTGGGTCACATGACTAAAAGTACAGCTTTTGCGATGGAATTGAGATATATTGGTTGTTCAGGTGATTAACCAATATAATTTCATCCAATGGCTGTAGGGTTCAGGATTGAAGTCGTTTTTGGTGACCTGGTTGGGATGATGACTAAGGGTTTATTACGTTGTTCATGCCATTGCATCATTCCAACTAGGTATAAAATAATAGAAATTCAGAAGGACTGGTAATATGCGTTTTGCTTGCTATCGCGCGGATATACTGTCCGTTAGAAACGACATATTCAACCTTTGGACTCTCATCTTTAACTTTTAGGAAACATTTCGGAAACAAAAAGCCAAATTCAGAAAGTAAAATTTTAAAGACAAAAAGTTCTAAATTAACTTTAATAAATTCTATACGATCACTATTAAAAGACTTTATTGTTTCTTTTAATTACTTCGGTATCACTGTACTTGTTTGGTGCCGTTCGACGGATTATCAAACGAAAAAGAACCTTGGGACAATCAAAGGATCAAGACTGACAATCTCCAAGTAGACGACTGAGCCTAAACTGAGTAAGTGAATTATTTTGTTTGTTCACTGTATTGAGTTCTGCTTGTGCCTATTGCTGACCAACAGAAGCAAATTAAGATGGGTTTATACGCTAAGGCCTCTTGTTTTGGGTTGTGTCGTTATTTTAATTTGGCTTGGCTAGTAATGATATCAGAGCTGAAACTTTAGGGATAAGATCTCTAAATTTGGTTTAAGGTACCTTTTGGAAAGACTCGCAACAGTGATTTGGTTTGTGTACTAAAATTCAGGTTGCTGAGTCTGAACTAATACGGAACGATTGATCGACTTTGCATTGGCAAACCTTTTAAAGTTTAAGTGTTGTTGAAATATGTGTTTACATTATTGTTAGAATAATATAGTAGTTTCATGACCGAGTTATAGAGCAACAATATTGGCTAAATTGGCACCTTCTTTGAAGGGTATAAATTTATTGTTGAATTTTGTTTGATATATGAAGAGCTTTGATCTTAGGCATTTTTGTTGTTTTCAAAATGTCAGTGTATAAGGTCACAAAGTGTTGGTAGATAATGTACTGGTTACACATATTTCAAGCTTAAATTAAAATTTGGTGAGCCTATTTCAGGTGAAAGTGTTTTATATGTATTTGCATAATTGTTGGTGTTATATCGAAGTTTCTTGTTTTAGAAATGACTGAAAAAATAATCATGATATTTTATTGGTCATTTGACTGTTTTTTTGAAGAGCCGTGTTTATATTGTAGGCATTTTTTGAGGTAAATGTCATTTTTATAAATCACAAAATTTATGAATAGGTTATAATTATGCAAATCATATCTTATGCTTAACGGCTTGGTTTTGTGTGTTTATCAAAAAGAGGAAAATGCCGTTGGTTCGGTTAATATCTATCATGTTTGTTAATAACATGAAGACCGTGGATTCGGTCGTGAATTTTATGTTTGTTGTGTCGTGGATTTTATATCCATTGTGTTGTCGAAATTGGTGTCTGTTTTAACTATCTTCTGGTTGCAGTCTTATTCCCAAAGAAGCTTAAGCATTGATTTTGTTAAGCAAGTTGTGATTTGCGAAAAAAAAAAAAAAAGTACTTTCTGGTATTTTTATTAAATAAATTGTGGTGTATGACTGTATTATTTATAGGTCATAAGTGCACGAATTACAGAAATAAAGCAACAGTAATAAACTATTTTAATTGGGCGTTTTGAAGATTATAGTTTATTTAGGCATGTGCGTTTGTTATAATTTTACGGTATTAAGATTTGTTGATTATTACAGAGAAAGATAAGTAATTAAATAATATAATTTGGTCTTCAAAAATAAAGTAGGCTGTGTTGGTTTAACTGATTCTTTTCGTTTTGTTGGTTGCTGTGTTTATTTTGATATTGTATATTACAGTAGCAGCTTAAGAAGTTCAAAAATAAATTGTTAGGTTTAAATATTGACGTTAGGTTCATTTTCAATGTGTGGTAAACTCTATATTAACATGACACAAAAATGCAATGGCTGCATGTTCTGAGTAACATTTGACGAAAACAAGGTTAAGTTTACTTAAGAATAAAGGATAGTGGAGTGTGGGTTAATGAAATGTAATTGATACAGGGGCTGGTCTTGCCCGAGTTTACGTGTTGTTCAGGAATATCTGTCCCATTCTGATCAATGTCTACACTGTAATGCTGGTGTCTCAATATATAGTGATATGTGCATAAATCTGCACTGTACCAATATTTAGATTCACTATGGTAATATGTTTGGTCCGTGTCTACACTAACATTTTATGTCCCAATACTTAATGAGTTACGGTAATATAAATAGTTTGGGGCATCTCTGCGCTGTTGGCTTGATATTGTAATCTAATAAAGGTTAGGGTTAATAAACAATGATATGTGTTATAATAACAAATGTAACTACAACAATTTTGTCTGACAGTTAGAAAAATAACCTTGGATGCATGAGAATACATATGTTAACTGACAGATTAAAGAAACCTTCTCGCCTATTTGTTTTTTAAAGTCTGCCAGAGGAGAATAGTCGGTTGAGTGACTTACCTTGGAGACTTAAGTCTGAAGATTTTCTTACAGTCCTTGATCATGAAAATAATCCACATACCGTCCCCTTTTCACAAGCATACAATGCTATACCTGTCTTATCAGCAATATGGGCTGGCCTCGTATGAAGCTCCACATAGCATTCTTTTCTTTTCACAAGCATACAATGCTGTTCTTTTCTTGTTAGCACTCTCTCCTTCTTCGTCCCTGAGCATCATTAGTGTCTTATTTGTCTCTGAGCATAAGGTTTGAGAAAACAGTCTGATCTCATCCACACTTTAAGATCAGCATGTCTGTCTCAATACTAAGGAACACTGAGGTAGTATTTATTATTCCCTTTTTTCGAAGAGAAATTGTAAGCAATTTAATCCTATCTGAATAGTAACAATAATTATTATCAAATTTGAAAGCGTGTGTAATAATAGCTAAATGCAACCGTAGGTAGATTGTTAGTCTGATTATTTGATGACCTTTTAAAAAGTACTGTACAAACCATGTGACATTTAAAAAAAATAAACATTTCTTAATTCAGGAAGAAGAAATGAATAACAATAATGTTATGTTTTAACATGTATGCTATAATAGTGAATTTTATGTAGATATGTCAGAGGCGTTAAAAGCAAACATTGGGACACTTTTAAGGGAATTTCAGGAAACTTGATGTTGATACAAAATGTATCTGTATAGTTTAAGTCTGAATAAAACTTCTGTTCTGTTCTGTATCTTGACCTGTTAGGTAATAAAATTATATTCAATGAATAAACGGTTTGATTAAAGTATCAGTTTAATAGTACCGTAAAGACTGTAAGTAATATATCAATGTTCTGGTCTTAAAGTTATTGTGAGGGTCGTTAAACAAATAAAAGTTATGGAATAATGACTCAACCATGAATATGTATTTGTTGTCTTGAAAGTAAATGTTGAAAAATTTAGCATTGTTAATGCTATGCTTTGTGGTTTTCGAATAGAAAATGCATAAAGAGAGTTTCTATCTGTCTCTGCTTAGAGCTATTTCCTTTATTAGATAATAATGACCAGTTAAAGATTGAAAAGACATTTAACCCCAGCATTTTCTAATGAATGAAATAAAACCAAAATTAATTGCCCAATATAAAACTGAGAAAAGCATTACCGATTTTAATGTACAAAACAAATAATAATTTGCACGCAATTACATTAGGTTTTTCCAATTGTATGTCAAAAAAAAAAAGAAAAAAAAAGAAACTTACGTTTGAAATTATGATTAAAATGGTATTTGAGTTGAGTCTGATTTTTAGTTGATTATGTCATCTTGTGTTTGGCCTTTGTTGAGTTACTTATGGAAAACAATATCTTGGTGGGTTTATTGTATAGACAATCTGGTTATAGTTTATTTTCCTGAATATTGAAACTTAGGAAGTTTTGGTTAGCTAAGCAAGGCAGACTGAATACTGTGGATGAATGTTTGATTTCACTTGTAAGGGGCAGGTGTCAGTTTGAAACTGAAAAGCGATGGTACGCCGAAAGGAAGATGTTACTTCCAAACCTGCTGTGAAAACAAAAAGGAAAAGTGCTGCGCAGCGTAGAAAAGTAAACTGTTGTCAGGATCATGGTGTCCTGTATTGGACTCAAACCATTTAAGGAAGATAGTGATATATCTAGAGTCCGTGTGTTGTTATCGAGTTATTACAGCGAAAAGTCTAACGTCATCATTATTATACAAGTGTGTCACTTGTAGGAGAATACACTACTGTGTAGTGTATGAACACTGTATGTAATACAGAGAGTGTTTGAAGAATACGTGTCAACATGAAACTTTTATGATGTTTGAGTGAACATTAACATTTTATCAGTTTATTATTTTAGTGACATTGTCCTTGTCAGCTGATGGCATAGTTATATGTCATCTGGTACAACAGATGGGTGACATGACTGCTTTCATGTTCACCTGGTACAAACAATAGTCAACATGGTTCTATTGGTACAACAGACGGATGATAATCATATCATCTGGTACAACAGATGGGTGACATAATTGCTTACATTGTTCACCTGGTACAACAATAGTCAGCATGATTCTGTTGGTACAACGACATTCGAAACATCATGAATAACAATTAACTTTACATTATATATAAACATTATATAAACTCATTGTGTGTGTTTATCATTTTAATTAGTTCGTGAAAGAAATAGTGAAGAGTTTTAAATTAATAATTATATTTATATGTCGGATAAAATCATTCTTAGTAGCGTTCATTCTTTTTGAAAACTTCATTTGAAGATGAATTTTTCAACTGGCAATGGGCGTGTGTTACAAAGCAGGGCTTTGAATGATTTTATAATGATTGATTTAATGAGTTCATAATTTAAATTTGTTGAATTATGCTTCTTTATTTAAAATCATTAGGATTTAAGATTTTGTAGAAAACTGTTAAAATGTACTATTAAAATGTACTGTTAAATATACTAAATAATAACGCAATAATGAAGGGTCACTGCACTGGTCAGGTGATTGGTAAATTTAGTATTTCCAATGACATATGCATAAATAAGCCTTTCATTGTTGACTTATTATAGACAGTTTTAGGAAATATTTATAGAGATAACATATTTTCAACTGATTTTATATACTATCTGTCAATTTTTGATGATTGTACTTAAATATATTGTAGGGGTGACACTGCACCTGGTGGGTCACATGACTAAAAGTACAGCTTTTGCGATGGAATTGAGATATATTGGTTGTTCAGGTGATTAACCAATATAATTTCATCCAATGGCTGTAGGGTTCAGGATTGAAGTCGTTTTTGGTGACCTGGTTGGGATGATGACTAAGGGTTTATTACGTTGTTCATGCCATTGCATCATTCCAACTAGGTATAAAATAATAGAAATTCAGAAGGACTGGTAATATGCGTTTTGCTTGCTATCGCGCGGATATACTGTCCGTTAGAAACGACATATTCGACCTTTGGACTCTCATCTTTAACTTTTAGGAAACATTTCGGAAACAAAAAAGCCAAATTCAGAAAGTAAAATTTTAAAGACAAAAAGTTCTAAATTAACTTTAATAAATTCTATACGATCACTATTAAAAGACTTTATTGTTTCTTTTAATTACTTCGGTACACCACCTCGAACAACCTGCAGTATATCATATTTGTAATTTTCAAAGAATTTTTCTGTTATGTATTCTAGACAAAAATTATTCTCGAAGTCTAGATAGTAGCGATATGTGGAGTTTAGTATGTCAAAACAGTTATCATGATGGTATCTTAAGCCACAACTCCATTTGCGGCCACATTTTCCCAGAATATCAAGTGTAATATAGTTTTCAAGAATTCTTGCATATGTCAGCCGCTGTGAACTTGTAGGACAATGACTGGCTATCCAAACGGCATCTTTAGATTTGCTTCTCGCAATTTCTAAATAGTCTCTCTTGGGTCTGGTGGCTGTTGACAGACGTCGTAGCTTGCCATATGGTAGATGTATATCAGAAAGTTCCGAATACGTCATGGTCCAATTAAAGTTGTTTCTATAGAAAGGTGAAGGCCATTTGTACCGTTCTGCCGCCTCGTGCTGTATCAGAATCCACACTTGACCCTGTGGCCTCTGGTCAATCGGATATTGTAGTGCAGTCCACAGATGATGCCATAGGTGAAATATCACTGCGTCACTTTTGTTTAATTCCGCTTGATTGAATGTCATTTCACAGTCGTTTACTTTGCACTTTTGAAAATAAGAAATATTCAAAATGTTTCTATTAATTTGAAACATGGCCGGGTCGTAAAAGAGAATTTGTTTTAATGGTTTATTTGTGTTCGCCGCTTCTTCTGTGCGAGAACTGTTAGCTTGAGCAACAATTTCTTGCCATCTTGGCATAGTTACTTGTGCTGGCTGGTAAAATTTGATTTCATATAGGCCTATGTCTACAACTATCCGGAAAAGTCCACAGAAAACAAGACTCAAAAGTCCTGGAATGAAACCATAACATACTCTTCGCCAAAAGTTCAGCGCAGCTTTATGGTATATGTAACACGGCTGTTAGAAATCATAACAGTTTTAATTCTTACTTTCAATATAAAGATAGAGGCATTCTATCATCAACATCAAAGCAAGGGTTAACCATTGCAGAAACCACCAAAGTACGATTTTGAGTATGCACTGCACAAGGCAAACGCAGAAATTAATGTCCTCGAAATGCACAGGAGAGAAAATTATGATTCATTTTATTGGTTTATACGTACCCGCCAGAAACGTTTTGGATAACAAAACGTTTATACATATATTGGTGTAACAGACAAAACACTCACAGTGCATTACAAATAATCTTTTCTACGATCATTTTCCCCCATCCACTGATTCAAGAAGGGCAGTTGTCAGTTACTGGTGAAAGTATGGACACTTAGTACTGGTTAACCGCTTAAGAGGTCTAAGCCTGCCCAGGAATAGTGTGGTTAGGTTAACTGACCGTCCCGACATGACCATAGCTGTTTACCGTGGACGTAAAGCAACAACACAACAACAACAACAACAAGCATTACAAATACTTTTTTTCCCAAAATATGCATTTTTAACGTTTACGTGTGTATTCTCTTTGTGCAGTTGTTACTCAAACTCAGTTCAGACTAGGAGTTTTTGTAAAGGTGTTGACGATAGAATTCACTTTTACCTCCACAGAAAGTTAGAGTCGGTAATAATCTTGTTAAACTTAGTATAACACTATGCTAAATATTTTGGCGAAGAGTATATATTCCTACTTAAAATATTTTGATACTGAGACAATTTTGTATGAACTATTTTTTTGTAAAGGACTCGATCACCTCCTAATTAGGAAACGTCCAAACGGGCCCATCCTGTCATGACCTGTTCTGCATATCTGTGAAGTATCATGAAAATATTTCAAAGGGTATTCAAGTTACGGAGCGGACACCTAAAACCACCAAGGGGAATAGTAAGAAAGCAAGAGTTGTCATTCTTATTTGCGACACATTGTCATGGCCTGTTTATCATAAAAATATTTCAAAGGGAATTTAAGTTATGGAGCAAACACAAAATCACACCTAAAACCATCAAGTGGAAATAACTCAAAAAACAAGAAAGCAAGAGTTGTCATTCTTGTTTGAGACACATTGTCATGACCTGTTCTACATATCTATGAAGTATCATGAAAATATTTCAAAAGGTAGTCAAGTTATAGAGCAGACACGAAATCACACCTAAAACCATCAAGAGAAAATAACTCTAAAACAAGAAAGCAAAAGTTGTCATTCTTGTTCGCAACACATTGTCATGACCTGTTCTTCATATCTGTGAAATATCATGAAAAGATTTCAAAGGGTATTCAAGATATAGAGCGGACAAGAAAATGTTTACGGAAGGACAGACGGACGGACAGTAACAAGCGTAAGTAGTATTGTGACGTAACGTCAACGTTGTTTCAAACGTCAGTCGGTAACATGTTCAAAATGGCGACACCCTCGACATTGTTTGTGTGAAGCATTGACACTTTTGGAGTTTTTTTCCGACTTTAAGACATGGAAACAGATAGTGATGGACGTATAAAGAATACAATTCTTTGAGGAAACCCATTGCTATGAAAAATAATGCATAAAGTACAGAATCGCCGAGTCAGGCTTATCGCATTTCATTGAGCGAGTAGTAATACACAGAATTCAAGCTCGTGTGAGCTGTCCCAGCCCATGACAGAATTTTCCAGCACCGCTAAAAATAGATCAAACTCTGTCTCGTAGGTAAGAAACAAATTTCTATCCCTAGCAAAAAACACGGATATCCTTATCTGGGATGCAAGTAGCAATTTTATAGACCCACAAAGATGAGAGAGACGTGTCTAGGTGCGCGGAAGCAATGAAATCTGACTTTCCCCTGTTTGCAGATTCAACCAGCAATACAACCTAAATGACACGACAGAGCTCCAAATGAGTCAGGGTTTTGAAACTCATTCTCAAATAATTTTTCTTATTTCTCAACAAAACATATGTTTTGTCTCTCATTAGAACCGTATCCTTAAGAACATATACATTTATGGAGAAATTTGGAAAATTATCCCTAATTTATAAAACTATTCCTATCATATCCTCTTATCTGGGGCCCTGAGGCACAAGAAGGAATTGGTTAAAACGTTATCTGATGCCCTGAGGCACAAGAAGGAATTGGTTAAAACGTTATCTGAGGCCCTGAGGCACAAGAAGGAATTGGTTAAAACGTTATCTGAGGCCCTGAGGCACAAGAAGGAATTGGTTAAAACGTTATCCGAGGCCCTGATGCACAAGTAGGAATTGGTTAAAACGTTATCTGAGGCCCTGAGGCACAAGTAGGAATTGGTTAAAACGTTATCTGAGGCCCTGAGGCACAAGAAGGAATTGGTTAAAACGTTATCTGAGGCCCTGAGGCACAAGAAGGAATTGGTTAAAACGTTATCTGAGGCCCTGAGGCACAAGAAGAAATTGGTTAAAACGTTATCTTAGGCCCTGAGGCACAAGAAGGAATTGGTTAAAACGTTATCTGAGGCCCTGAGGCACAAGAAGGAATTGGTTAAAACGCTATCTGAGGCCCTGAGGCACAAGAAGGAATTGGTTAAAACGTTATCTGAGGCCCTGAGGCACAAGAAGGAATTGGTTAAAACGTTATCTGAGGCCCTGAGGCACAAGAAGGAATTGGTTAAAACGTTATCTGAGGCCCTGAGGCACAAGAAGGAATTGGTTAAAACGTTATCTGAGGCCCTGAGGCACAAGTAGGAATTGGTTAAAACGTTATCTGAGGCCCTGAGGCACAAGAAGGAATTGGTTAAAACGTTATCTGAGGCCCTGAGGCACAAGTAGGAATTGGTTAAAACGTTATCTGAGGCCCTGAGGCACAAGAAGGAATTGGTTAAAACGCTATCTGAGGCCCTGAGGCACAAGAAGGAATTGGTTAAAACGTTATCTGAGGCCCTGAGGCACAAGTAGGAATTGGTTAAAACGTTATCTGAGGCCCTGAGGCACAAGAAGGAATTGGTTAAAACGTTATCTGAGGCCCTGAGGCACAAGAAGGAATTGGTAAAAACGACATTAAAAAAATGTAAACTAGATATCTTATTAACTTTCATTCATTTACTGTAAAACAATGGCATACGTAACAGGACTTGACATTTTTATATTAAATCATTCCCTTACATTTTAGGAATTATATTTTGGAACGGTTTAAGTGATTTATTACAATAATTTCAACTTTTGGGGTATCACTGTAATGGTTTCAGTATGATGCAAAAACTAACGTTTTTGGTCGATATTAATCTCTCCACCATACCATAATTGAGCCGCGACACGAGAAAAACAACAAAGTGGCTGTTCGCCCAGCGAAGACTCAGATAAGTCTAGGCATCCGCCTAGTCTGATCAGAGTCTTCGCTGTCCGCATGAAGGTAGATTAGACCCTTAGCTACCCTGTCAGCGCAAAGCAAAGATTTTGATCAGACTGGGCGGATGCCCAGACTGATCTGATTCTGCGCTGGGCGCAAAACCACATTGTTGGTTTCGTCGTGTCGCGGCTCATTTATCTTAATTTGCTTGGTTAATTAAAGCACGGTTCATTTGTCTTAATCCACTGAAACACGTCATCATAGACAGACCTATAGTTATCGATATTGTGCAACCGTTTGCATATTTCACACATACATTGTTGGAATAAATCTGAGTACGCAATTGGCTTGTATTCGTCCTTTGTTTCTAACATTTTAGCATATCTTGAAGTATCTCTGCTGAGCATTTTCAGATAATTTCCAAGCTCATCTCCACTGTTAAAATCACTGGCACTAATATAGGCGTCGTGGCTGATGTTTATTGGCCTCGTTTTGGGATCCCCACCTCGAACAACCTGCAGTATATCATATTTGTAATTTTCAAAGAATTTTTCTGTTATGTAATCAAGACAAAAATTATTCTCGAAGGCTAAATAGTAGCGATATGTGGAGTTTAGTATGTCGAAACAGTTATCGAGGGCATGGTCGTGCCTTGAGCCACAAGTCCAATTGCGACCACATCGCCCCAGTATGTCAAGGGTTATATAATGTTCAAGAATTCTTGCATATCTGAGTCTATGTGAATTTGTAAAACAATGACTTACTATCCATAATGCGTCTTTAGATTTACTTTTCGCAATCTGTAAATAGTCTCTCTTGGGTTTATTTGTAGCTGACCGGCGTCTCAGTTTGCCATAGGGTAGAAATATATCAGAACGCTCGGAGTATGTCATGGTCCAGTTAAAGCTATTTTTATAGAAAGGTGAAGGTCGTTTATACCGGATATAACTTTGTGTCGCCTCATGCTGTATCATAATCCACACCTGGTCTTGTGGTCGGTGGAATTTTGGGTATTTCCGAACGAGCCACAAATGAAATATTACTGCATCACTGACGTTTGCTTCTGTTGTATTGAACGTCATTATGCAGTCGTTTACTTCACAGTTTTGAAAGTAAGAAATATTCAGAATGTTCCTAACTGCGTGAAACATGGCCGGATCGTAAAAGAGAATTCGCTTTTGCACAAAATGTATTTTATTTTTTATTGGTACTACGCGTTCCGTCCTTGAACTGTTAGTTTGAACATTTATTTCTCCCCATCTCGGTGGTGCTACACGTACCGCTTCGTAAACTGTGGTATCATATAAGTCTTTAACTGCCAGGAAAATTCCAGAGAAAACGAGACTAAGTCCTGCAATGAGAACGTTGATATTTATTGACAGTCCCTGTTGTGTAAACTCTTTGGGTGAAGGTACTCTGCATATATTAAGAAGTTATTTCCCCTGATAGTTGGTACTGCTGAAGAACCACTGTTCGTAAGTTTTTAAAATTTTATATAGACTTGGGTGACTATAAAAACTGAGCAGACCCGTACTGTCTATTTTTTTCGGTAAAAAATGTACATTTTTGACTTAACTCCCCTTTGTCGACAATAAAATGATTTTTTACGGGCGCGTTTACACGAGCAAAGTTTCTATGTCACAGAAACTTTAACAAAGAAAGTATGACAAACATTTTGCGTTTACATGGAGCAAATTATTTGTTGAAGAAAATGTGCCATAGAATCTTTGTCACATAAACTTTGGCAATGACATATTTGCTGCAGTGTTCACACGACCAAATATTATTCGTCAAAGTTACCTGCAGCGATGAAACAAAATCTTTGTCACGTTTTCCACGCTTGTAGCAATGTTCTTTGTTACATAATCTTTAGCAAAGTTCTCCGTTTACACGGACAAATTTAATTTATCAAAGTAACTTTAACATATTTATTTGTCAAAGAAACATTGTCATATTTTGGCATTTACACGAGCAAATTTTTCTGTGACAAACCTACTTTGTCATAGAAACTTTGGTCGTGTAAACGCGCCCTAACACTATGTCAAATGAAGTATTTCAGCTAGGGAAACAATATTCGTCCAACCGTTTTATGACGACATATTTGAGCAGTGACACGACAAAACAAACAAAGTTGCATGGGTGCCCAGCAAAGACTCTGATCAGCCTGGGCAATCTTGGCTCGAACCCACAGCGGTAAGAGACCTAATATTTAAGGGTCAGCGCTCTTATCTACTAGGCCCGGGAGGCCCGTCTGGCGGAAAATATGGAAGTGCATTCATACATCTTAAAGGTAAGTTCCTGTACTTTGGAATGCATCATAATTTTGATGACCTTTCATCCAAGTTGTTGGAAAGCACTTATAAAAGGGAATGAATAAGTTTCACTGAAAAGTGTAAATCAAAAAAATATTAGAAAAGTTGTTTTGCAAGGGATTTCCTCACTCTGCTTCGCACAGCAGTTAGCGCTAGTTTTAGTTCGCGCCAAAAATAGATAATGCAGCTGATGTCATGTTGCATTGCATTTTGAGATAGTTTTAACACATCCGCCATGCCAGGACCTCTAGGAGAGCTCACGTCAAGGGAAAATTGACCTTTGGAGAATGGCATCAGAAATCGCGCACTTATAGACACAACAAACATAGTTATTTTTAGAACTGAAATTCCAACGAAAGAAAATAAACCAAATGGGAAAACGACTATTTTCTTCAACATCTGACGAGTTTCTCAGTAGCAACAAATTCAGAAGAATAAGAGAATTCAATACTGCTCAGAAAAAGACGAAATTATTTTGTGGACATAATTGACATCGCTAGCCCAGGAACCTACCTTTAAATCAGTTGCAGTGACAGTTGTTAAACTCCCTTGACCAATTTAGATGAGGAGCTGCAACTGGCCCAGAGGTTATAGAACTTGAGTACATTCTCAAACTCAAAATAAAGCAAACTGATTGGCTGCTTCCGAGCATGTGCTCGGAAGCAGCCAATCAGAGTGCTTTATTTTGAGTTTGAGATTATTCTCCAGTTTTATAACCTCGAACCCAGGTTTCCTCCCTATGCACAATGATTTCAGTTAACCTTAAATCGCCAAAAACGAAACAGCTAAATTTGCAGTGAAGATCCAGATGAGGGGCTCATCATGATCCACGTCACCGGATCTACACTTTTTGCCCTTTAGTCTTTGGACTTTTATTATTTATTCCAAGTACAAATGTATACTCCACGCCAAAAGTTTAGCATAATTAATGGTGAACTAAGCAGCAGATATAATTGATACATGTACATAGGAATTCTGATATGTCAGAAAGTTTGTCATCATTGTCTTACTAGAAGATGCTGAGGCACTAGAATTTCGGAACTCAGCAGTTATTTGGATACACAGAACCAAAATATAAGGCCTCTGTTTTTCAATGACAATTTTCGACCCTTTCCAAAATTGTGTCCGAAACATCGCCAAATTTAATTTCATCTTCACCAAACTACCATATAGTCTATAGACAAAATGTTTAATTGTGAAGTGCTATATCAATTGTGGTCATGTCATTTCAGATTCGGACATTAGAAGCAAACTCGTCAAAAATTGTTTCCAAAATGACCGATAGTGCAATTTTCCAATAAATTCTTATCATTCTTGTCTTATGGAAAATTTGTAGTTTTTGATACTGTAGCTTCAAACATTTTATAAAACACATCAGTAACGTGGTCTTGTATCTGACGAAGCACGAATTTTTTAATGCGCGACTTTTTAATATGCGGAAAATAAGAATTTCGAAATAGTGTTTTACTACAAAAATGCATTACAATTTCACACGCCAGCATTCTTGAAAATGATATGTCCGGATCAAAATGTCAACAGGCATATACCTATGCATACTGTATTTCAAATTCAATAAAGTCTATCGTTGTTTATTTATTTTTATTTTTGCAATCATTGTTGAAAAGTTTTCTGCAGGATGTGTAACAGAACCACCGTGAAACTGAAATATGCTAAACTTTTGTCGAGGTGTGTATATGTAAATATGCTTGAACAAAACATATTTGCTTAATTTTGCAGACTTGAATTCGTCGTCTTCTTTTTTGGCGCTTTGGGGTGAAAGGAAGACAGTCCTAAAAAGGGACCGTCACATATTCTGTAACTCACCTAGAAACAAAGTGCATTTCAAAGTTTTCAGAACACTTCTAGCCCCTATGATTCTTGAGGCTGGTGACTGGAAGACTAAGTTCATTATGTTACCTGCAAAGAATAATTTGCGTGTATGGCCTAACAGAGCACAAGTTAATTAAGGTGGAACCATACTTTAACTCGATTTTTGAAATATTCAGTTTTTTATCATGAACAAAGCATTTTATAAATTTTCAAACATATTTGCATGCGAAACTGAAATTAAATTTGGAAATGTTGTAATGCGTAGTCAGGTGTGACGTCTGAAAACGTGACGGTTTAGCAGTTTTACGCCATTTGCAGGGTGCAGAAAACGCAACATTTTTACCGATTATTAAGACATTAATAATTTAGAGAGAAAATCAAATTTTATTGAAATCGTACAAGCAGCATGAGCTCTTCACAGCTGTATGAAAGAAGTCTAACTTTGCTTAAAAAAAAATACTAAAAATCTTGGTTTGACATCGAATTTTGAAAAATCACCTCGTTAAAAATGACAAAATTTTAATATTGTTTCTGTAAATAACCTTTTGTGGAACAATACAACGACAATCAGGGGTTTACCGTTTCGTTTTTATAGAAATTGACCTTAACTTTACCCTACTCCCTATGAAATACAGTAACGCAAGACTGGTAATGGTACGTCTTATTTGACGTCACTGGTGTTCAAAGTTAACGTCTACTGTTCCAAAATTAATTAACAGAAGTTTATAATGCATCAAGTAATGTAGACTTGGATAATTTATAGTTCCTAACTAATTTTTATGCCTGAAATGAAGAATAAGTTATATCTCAAGAGGAAAAAAACTTATTTTGTAGCTGCATTGCAGTTAATTCAATCATATAAAATTTCACAAAAAGTAGCAAAAATTCGATAAAACTTTAGTTTGTTTTTCTACAACTCGAACATTTTTAGGCACTTATCTGTACAGCCTCTTATTCTTAAACAAAATAATGCGACAGCGAGGTAATTCTTATTCAAAAAGTGAGTTTACCATAGAATGCATTAATAACGTCGGGAGCAAAATGAGGCAAAATCGACGTTTTTTAAAGTCACATATTTTGAAAACGACATCGATAAGCCCCCTTTCTATTACATTTCCTGGAAGAGGGACTGAAAATGTACAATGAGGGGAGTATGAATAAAATCTTGTGTTTTGTAAAATACCCCGGTGTTTAAAGTTAGCGACTTCTGTTCCAAAATTATTACAAAGAAGTTTATATTGCACGTAAGAATGGAGAGAGTTCTAAACTAAGGTCACTGCTTGAAATAAACAATACAAATTACATCTCAGCAGAAAAAAAAAATATTTTTTAGCCGTATTTGCAGCTAAGCGGAGGTGACCAGTACGTCAATATCTAAAAACGAAGCGGTAAACCCCTAATTGTCATTGTCTTGTTCCACAAAAGGTTATTTAACTTGTAGTGAACACAATATTAAACCTTTGGCATATTTTAACGAGCCGATTTTTCGAAAGTTGACGTCAAACTAAGATTTTTAGTATTAAAATAAGTGTTTTGCTGTAACGAAATTGTAACACTGAAGCAAAGTTAGACTTCTTTCATACAGCTGCGAAGAACTTAGACTGCTTGTACGTTTTAAATAAAATTTCTCCCTAAAATATTAACGTCTGAATCGGTAAAAATGATGCGTTTTCTGCGTAAAAACTTCAAAACTGTCACGTTATCAGACATCACATCTGACTTCGCATTCCAACATTTCCAAAATTTAGGAACAAAAACTGAATATTTCAAAAATCGAGTTAAAGTATGGATTCACCTTAATAAAGCCCTTTTCACTTCATTTCATTTAAAATACTTGTTATCAACTGAAAAAAAAAAAATTCAGAACGTAAAAGCGTGAGCCAATAAGAAAATCAATATGAGAGCTTGCGATCTGCTGGAGGCGGAAATCTTTTCAATAGTAAACGGGATTGCGTCGCTCAGTCATTCATTCTCCACTTCCCAGCGTCCTTATATGACTGAAATACCGTTGAAAATGATGTACAATCGCAAGTCATCCATTATCAATTCATCATGTCAGGAGTTCCGGTAGCTCAGCGGGTTAAGTGCTGAGCTGCTGACTCAGCGGCCCCGGATTCGATTCCGCTGAAGTCAGAGATCTTTTCAGCCGTAAACATACTTCCATAGCACACTGCCTTTCATTACCACACTCCCATCGTCCTGATATGACTGAAGTACTGTTATCAAGGATGTAAAATCCAAGTCATCCGCTATATATTCATCATCTGTCAGAATCTGGGTAGGTAAGAGGCAGTGGGTTCAGTGCAAGGCTACTTAGCTAGCGGGTTCGATTCTCGCTGGAAAAGAAAGTTTTTTCAACCGTTAACACGCGTTCTTTCATTCTCAACCATCCAGCTTGATATGTCTGAGGAACTGATGAAGAGGACATAAAATGAAAAGTCGCAAGTCACACATCATAATCATTATCAGTCGCAGGCCCGGATCCAGACCACCCCGTACTGGTGGGGGTCTGGATAACTGGTGGGGCTGGGAGGTTCCGAGATGTATGCATGTGGGAGGGGCTTGAAAATATATGACATAATAAGGGCTCAATTGATGAGAATTGTTGATGTCATTTTTTCCTTGAAATATATGTTGTGATATCTTATTAGAATTGCCTCGGCGAGGCGATTCTAATGAGAAGTCACAACATATATTTTAATTTATCCACATGGATAAATTACCTCAAACTGTCATCAGATACTCCTTATTATCTGGATGCATACATATTATACATAACACAGAGGCCCAGATGGCGGGGCTGAAGCCCCAAAGCCCACCCCCTGGATCCGGGGCTGAGTCGTTTGTCTAAACTTTTGCTTAACGTGCAAAAATGAAATTTCGACATACCTTCGAGAATGAACTGCTAAAAGCTCTTCGAAATTTGATGGTCCAGACTTTTCAGCAAGTCGTTATAACACTGATAAGTCTGATTGTGTTGATCTAAATCCAAATAATGTTGCAATTTTATAGCACGAACCTTTAACATAATAAGACGCGACTCGTCAAAAGGTTTCATAGGGCATATGCAAACAGGGAAAATCTGATCAGACTGCACATCGTGCAGTCTGATAAGAGTATTCCCTGTTCGCAAAAACAAGTAATGCGCCCTAAGTAACCTATTTATTGCAAAGACAAAATTTCTGATGCTCAGGCTGATTTTAGTCCCGAATGTTTTCGAGTGTCCTAAGACACACTTCTTGGGCCGTTATTCATACATGTTTGTACGGATGAGTAGTTCCACTGGGGTTGAGTGTTGTACAGTGGAGCAAGATGTCAGATACGAGTGAGTCTGCAAGGTCCTACAGCCTTAAGTATCCGATACATTTTGTATTTTTCTTTCTTTCTAAAAGTGTCAGAAAAGTGAAAGAAATCATCCCAGCAGACACACAGCACAGAATCAACAGTGAATCAAAGTTGATTCAAAGTCCCGTTGAATCAACGCTTATTGTTGATTCAACGATGCGTGCCTGGAGAATTTGTGTGTCCATCTGCACGAAGGGATGGTTTAGCGAAAGAACTATCGGCAAACCATTCATTGTTTAACTTCTTATATTTACATTATCCGTGCATTCATTGAAACACGGTCCTATTGAAAAGTCCTATGGTAAAACATAAGAACGTAATTTAGTTTAGACTTCAATATTTACATTATCCGTGCATTTACTGAAAACCCTTTAGGTAAACCATTAGAACGTGATGTAGATTATGCATCAATAACTACATCGGTTCACGCGATGCTACATGACGTCAAAATAAACCATAGTTTTCCAATCTGATTGGACGTAGGCGACGTTATGACGTCGTTGTTACGTCGTTGACGCTGTTCCGCTTGTAGTAGAAAAACCGTGTGTAAATGTTTTTCTGCTTCAAATGTAGCCCCTAACGCAAATTTGTGGTCAAATAATAGATAGAAAAGAATGTAAATATAAGCAATGAACTTAATTTTTCTGCTGTTTATCGAAGTACAGTGGACTCGACAGTATCGGATCAAGTTCAATAAAACTCCTGTTTTGTTGTATGTGAATGCTAAAAGCATGTATGCTATGACACATTACAAAACATCCCTTCTATCTATCCATGTCAAAATATTTAAGAAATTTATTCCTTTAAGGGCAGATAACCTATCCAGACTTACAGGAGGGTCTTACGATCGTAACGAATCAGGTGCGACAGTATCGGATCATATGATAATATTTTATAGGAGAGTTCCTCCGAGGCAGTCTGCCACCCTTCTTTGCTTCAATAATTTGGCTACATAAACAGTTGGACCTATTAAACTCTCAGAGAAAACTTTTACGGCCTTTCAACGATATTTTCACGTGGTCCTTCACCAGCAACGGTTATTTCTGTTAAATAAAAGTTGAATGTATACAAAAGTACAAGCATGCCAAAAATTCCTAATCAGTAATCCCCTGTGCCCCATAGCACGGAACAACTCAAACAGTAAAGATCATAATCTGCCTTTGCAAAGTGTAGACCCTGATAAGACCGTAGTGTCTGATCAGGATCAACAAATTTACGGTGATTTTCTGCCTTAACATTGATTTTTTCAATGCAATCAGTGTATAAACACTACATGGTCATTCAACGAGTTCTCTGGCATTAATCTGACTCTACACAGTGTACAGATGTCCATCCGATGAACGCCAGTCATTCTTAGGTTCACACACATGCGAGCTGATCTCGAATGTTTCTTCAGAATGTTTAGCAGAAGCTGAGGTGTGCTACGCATAACCTTCATTATCAAACGCTAGCGTGTGGGGCTTGGAATAGGGGATATTTTATAAAAAGGATGCTGTCTTAGTTTTATACTGACCTTCTTTGAAAGAAGACACAGCAGCCACTAAGGTAGTTGATTTATAACTTGTTTTCAGCATCAGACTATAATCCAACATACAGTTTTCCTGCTGAGACCTGTATTTCAGTTCAAATTATATAATGATCCGTTACTGTCGCACAGCGGTGCCCCGCTTTTCAAGTCTTTAGTTCCATCAAATACTGGGATGTCACAAAAATAATGACTGCTTGCAATTTTAGGGATGCCAGGACATATTATAAAGCAAAATTGGTTTCAATCGCTTAATGATAAAATAGTTTAAATAACCGAAATCTATCATGGGGGTAACGAGCAACAGGCAAAATGCAAGCGCCGCTGAAGAGGGGCCAAGCTTTTCAACAACTCTGATTTGTTTCACAGCCGCAGATTTCGATCGAATTTTTCACCCTGCACTTTGCCATTGGTCTAGCTTGATGACTGTAATATAATGGTAAAAAATATTTGCTTCATTTGTGAGAAAAATGGGTGATAACTTACGAGTGATCCGATACTGTCGATGATCCGATACTGTCAAGTCCACTGTATAAACTACATTTGGTCGCTAGCAAAGTTTAGATGAGCCCCTTTGGGTTCACTTACTTTGCACGCAACCCAATTCAGTTTATACTTCGATAAACATCAGAAAAATTAAATTCATTCCTTAAATAACTACATCGGTTCACGCGACGTTACATGACGTTAAGTGACGTCAAAATAAACCATGGCTGTCCAAACTGATTGGACGTAGGCGACCCTATGACGTCGTTGTTACGTTGTTGACGCTATTCCGCTTGTAGTCCAAAAACTGCCTATAAATATTTTTCTGCTTCAATTGTAGCCCCTTACGCGACTTTGTGGTCAAATTATAGATACAAAAGAATGTAAATATAAGCAATGAACTTCATCGAAATATAAACTACATTGGGTCGCTAGCAAAGTTTACATGAACGCCTTCGGGGCTCACTTACTTAGCACGCGACCCAATGTAGTTTATACTTCGCGATAAATATAAACTACATTGGGTCGCTAGCAAAGTTTACACGAACCCCTTCGGGGTTCACTTACTTTGCACGCGACCCAATGTAGTTAATACTTCGATAAACATCAGAAAAATGAAATTCATTCCTTAAATAACTATATCGGTTCACGCGACGTTCAATGGCGTCAAAATAAACCATGGCTCTCCAGTCTAATTGGACGTAGGTGACGTTATGACGTCGTTGTTATGTTGTTGACGCTGTTCCGCTTTTAGTAGAAAAACTGCGTATAAAAGTTTTTCAACTGTAGCCCCTTACGCAAGTTTGTGGCCAAAATATAGAAAAGAATGAAACTATGAGCATGAACTTAATTTTTCTGGTGTTCATCGAAGTATAAGCTACATTGGGTCGCTAGCAAAGTTAACATGAACCCCTTCGGGGTTCACTTACTTTGCACGCGACCCGACGTAGTTTATACTTCGATAAACTTCAGAAAAATGAAATTCATTCCTTAACTATCCACCCTTATCAATGTAGACCTTGCTGTTTTCCAGGTGGTTCATGCAAAATTCGCGGTTTCTGGTAGGTGTAGTATAAAGTATAGCTGAGCAAGTACATGACATCATTTCGACCGCGTGTACTCGCTGAATGCATTTATATTATACTGTCGCATGGTGGCCTTTAATAAGGACTGCATGCCATAAACGATCAAAGGCTTTTCGAACTCTACGGTGAAAGGTCTACTTACACAGGATTCTGAGGTTGAAGATCTATTCTGTGATGCTCCTTCAGGCACATTCTTCCGCGATAACCATCTTTGGCTTACTGTGTATGATCATGACTTCCAGTATGAGTTTGCTCAGTTTACTGAAGGGGCTGGTGCTTAAATTCCCGTTCCACTGGACGGCGCTTCCGCTGCGCTTCTAAATTTTGGATATAACGCCATGAATCGTAGCAGAAGCAGCAGCAGCGCAGCAGAAGCTTCTAGGTCGCAGTAAAAGCGTATCTGAAGCTGCATGATCGCTAAGTCACGGCGCTTGTTTTGACCTTGCTCAAAATTTACGTAGCGGGATCGCCGTGGACACAAAGCGCAGCGAAAGCGTAGTAACAGCGCAGCACGATATTCATGAACGCAGCAGTATCGAGGCAGCAGCGCAAGCAACGCAGCACCAGCGCCTTGGAGATTTGTCCACGACCGGCTACGCTTCTGCTACGCTCTTTGTGCTACCATTGCACTCTATACGCTCTCGTGGCACTCTTCCGATTCCGCTGCGATTCTATAATTTATGTATAGCGCAACAAGACGATTCCGCTGCGCTCTTGAAGCTTTATCTGCGTTTCCTCTGCTCTTATGACGATCTGGGCATGAAAACGCCGCGTTTCCACGGCGATCGTCATTATTTGCTCGCGCTCAAAACGTTTCAGAACTCGATTCTCACATTTCATTCATGATGCCATCCCCGTCAAAAGCAGAAGGCGAAATCCACACCCAGGACTGGTCAGGAGACTATTTTCTCGCAGCCTGTACCGCAGGAGAGGGTATGCCATCGCCTGTTTCCGAGGCTCCTGCTCTCAAAACTGAGCAAGGCGGCCGCGCCCTTCAGAACGCAGAGCAGAGCTTCCAGTTGAGCCTGAGCAGCAAGAAGAACAAGACGAGGTGTATAAAGTCATGCTAGCTGGATCGCAGCCACTGGAATTATTAAATTAACAATCTTGTTTGAAGGCTGGTGGTCAACTGCAGCTGAACCCCGATTCTCCGCCGATTTAGATAAAAGCGGTTATAAAGCGCAACACAAGCGCAGCATGAGCGCAGCTCCGACACTTAGGTCGTCGCACGATCGCAAAGCATCGCAATAAGCGTAGATCAAGCGTAGCTTGAAATTCTTTGCCGTAGTGGTAGCGTATAAGAAGCGCCCTTGAAGTCCGTTAAGCGTGGCAGAAGCCCAGCTAAGTCGCGGCAGCATCGCGACTAACGTAGCGAGATCGTATTAGAAGTGTTCTGGTAGCGTACTGGAAGCGCACAAGTCCCAAGTTTTGGCAAATGCCTACGCTTCTGCGGCGATTTCGAAAATTTTGAAGAAGCGCCATGATCGCCAGGAGCGCAGTCAAAGCATCATCCAGTGGAATATGGGTATTATGGAGTTCTGGCAAAGCTGTAGGTTGCCTAGTTTAGGGAGTTTAATGTTCAGCAGCTGTGTCCAGGGGTCGACTTCGTTGTCATTATGTTAATACATAAATCTTATTATGGTGACACTTATTATTTTCAAGCTGACTGAGATTAGGCTGCTAGAGACTGGTCGACAACACATGACAGTATCATTTTAGCTCTCCTGAGCACGAAGTGCTCAGGGTGAGCTTTTGGGATACCCTGATGTCCGTCGTACGTGCGTCCGTCCGTCCGTCCGGACGCCAGGACGGACGTCCGTCAATTTTTGCTTGTGTACACTCTAGCAGGCACAGTTTTGATCCAATCTTTATGAAACTTGCGCAGAAAGTTAGCTTTTATAAAATCTAGGCCAAGTTTGAAACTGGGTTATGTCGGGTCAAAAACTAGGTCACTAGGTCAAATATTAGAAAAACCTTGTGTACGCTCTAGAGGTCACAGTTTAAATCCAAACTTCATGAAACTTTGTCAGAATGTTTATCTTTACAATATCTAGACCAAATTTGAACTGGGTTATGTTGGGTCAAAAAACAGGTCACTAGGTCAAACCTTATAAAAACCTTGCGTACGCTCTAGAGGATACAGTTTTGATCCAATCTTTTTGAAACTTTGTCAGAATGTTTATCGTCACAATATCTAGGCCAAGTTTGAAAGTTGGTCATGTCGGGTCAAAAACTAGGTCACTAGGTCAAATATAAGAACGACATTGTGTACGCTCTAGAGGGCACAGTTTTGATCCAATCTGCATGATACTTTGTCAGAATGTTTATCCTTACAATATCCAGACCAAGTTTGAAACTGGGTCATGTCCGGTCAAAAACTAGGTATTTAGGTCAAATCTGGAAAAAAACATTGTGTACAGCCTAGAGGACACAGCTTTGATCCTATCTTAATGACACTCTGTCAAAATGTTTATCTCTATAAAATCTAGATAAAATTTGAAACTGGGTCATGTCGGGTCAAAAATAAGGTCACAGGGTCAAATATAAGAACGCTCTTGTGTACGTTCTAAAGGGCACAGTTTTGATCCAATCTTTTTGAAACTTTGACAGAATGTTTATTGTCACAATACCTAGACCAAAATTGAAAGTAGGTCATGGTGGGTCAAAAACTAGGTCACTAGGTCAAATGTTAGATAAACCTTGTGTACACTCTAGAGGTCACAGTTTTGATCCGAACATAATGAAACTTTGTCAGAATGTTTATCCTTACAATATATAGGCTCAGTTTTAAACTGGGTCATATTGGGTTTAAATTCTAGATCACTAGGTCAGATATTAGAAAACCCTTGTGTACGCTCTAGAGGTCACAGTTTTAATCCAGACCGAATGAAACTTTGTCAGAATGTTTATCCTCACAATATCTAGGCCAAGTTTGAAACTGGGTCATGTTGGGTCAAAAACCAGGTTACTAGGTCAAATCTTAGAAAAACCTTGTGTACGCTCTAGGGAGCATAGTTTTGATCCAACTTTTTGAAACTTTGTCAGAATGTTTATCTCCATAAAATCTAGGTCAAGTTTGAAACTGGGTCATGTCGGTCAAACTAGGTCACTAGGTCAAATCTATATAAAGGTATGCTGCAAGAATCAGAACTAACATTGCAATGATGCCAGCCACAAACTCCTTGGAAAACATGAATTTCACCGCAGTGAGATTATAATGCTACCATTCTATCATCTGTGTTCACCTAGTTCAGTCTAGTTTAAATCCATCAAAGGAACTCAACAGGAACGGGTACTTTTCGGGGAAGCGACTCTGCCATTTTAGCTCACCTGAGCCTTACAGTATTGGTGTTAGCTGCCTCTGTCATCCATCCATAAACATTTTCAAACTTCTCTGAAACCACTGGGCAGACTGAACTCAAATTTCATATGGAGCCTGCATGGATCAAAGGATTGAAAGTTCTTCAAATGATCTTGGTCACATGACCAAGGTGGCCGCCATTCCCATATATGGTAAGAACTCTTATGAATCTTCACTAGAGCCAGTTGAACTGATTAATGCACACCATGGCTCTCTTGTTATAATAGCCTACTGAACAGTTAAATACAACAAACTGCGTCGCATACATGTCTGGGGTCTTTGGAATTCATGCTTATTAAGTTATCCTCTTATCGTTTTAGCTACAATTTCAAGTCCGCTCCGTAACTCAAATGCCCTTCGAAACAGTTTCAAGAAAATTTTCGGTTTAACGACACAATTTGCCGCGTAAATGACTCCTCAGCATGCACACAACGTTTGATCAACATTGAATCACGTTTGTTTAGTGTTGATTCAACGTTGTGTGCCCAGTGGGCCATAGCTCTTACTTTAAACTGATACCTGTTGATCATTTCCCTTGACGGTTTTGGTGCAGTTTCTTGTATGCTCTAAGGCTTTATTATTATTCATACTTTCATGATATTTAATTAAAAACAGTGTTTTGCGTACAAGAATGACTGAAATGGTGTTCCTCATCTTTAAGTTGTGTCTCCCTGACGTTACTATTTTCATGTCCGTGCATTAGAGTTTCGTAAGCGCCCCATAACTTGAATACTTTTGGGAAGAAACAGATAAAATCAGTCATTACTCTTTCTAAAAATATGTTCATCGGGATGGATATCTGATCACGGAAAGGGTCTCCATCGTGGTGTTGTTCGAAGCTTCGTCTCTAGGCGTTTAATTATTTTATCCTTGTGCACTTTGGAAATTTAGATGACAAATGGCCCGAAATAACAGGTATACTGTTGCAAGCCCAATCCAACTCATCCGAACACCAAACCCTGCTTGCAATTAGATATTAAATAAATACATAAATAAACAAATAAATAAAGAAAAACATGAATTAATAAATGAATAAATAAAAACGTTGCAAGCGACTGCGCGATAGCAACTGTAAACCGTATCCCCTTTGCGTTTTCTAGGTTCTCCTTCTTTCCAAAAGTGCAGGAGCAGACAACCCCCATGGAGCAACTGTTTTTATCATGTCAGGAAGCGATCATTCTTTTAATCACTTGCTGTATGTTTCATCAACTCTGATCTTATGTACTTTTTTGAGCTTGACACGACAAAACCAACAGAGCGGCATGTGCGCCCATATAAGTCTCAGATCAGCTTGGTCAGGCGCCCAGTCTCATCAGAGTCTTCGATTTGGGCGTACATGCCACTTTGCTGCGGCTCGTTTCATGGTGTTGTACTATGCACATGTATATAGCACCGGGATATATGGATGACGACCGATTTTGATCATGAAAGACAGCCGCTACGACTTTGATAATCTGTTACAAGTCCGATTCAAGTCTGATTGTGTACACATTTTTGTGATTTTATTCAGTCAGTATATTTCATCACTTTTAAAATTCTATTGACTTTCATAAACTTTTAAATGTGCAAGAAAATTAATTGCTCTGCTTCTGTACGTGAAATTTAGAATAAACAAGTAATATCTTTAAAAGAAAGATAATCGGCTTAGATTAAATAGAAGTGTGTAATGAGTTGTAATGATTCAGGTACATGTAAGATATCGAATGTGCTGATCAGATTGTATGGATGCGCATGTTCATATGCATATTTGTTGTTGGTGTTGGGATTTCGATTTCAGAAATACTGTTGAATTTTGATTGGGGCCTGTCTGTGTTGCACATAACAATAAGGATTGCTGACCGCCCAACATATAACCTTAAAAGTGTCGCAGTTCCAACACATCAAGAACAACAAAGCTAGCAACAATTACTTATATTTTTATTAATTTCGTCTTCGATTTCTGTGTCAAGTTATGTTGTTGGTTTTATATTTTACATGAGCTATATAACAGGCGAAATGTGCTTAGGCAAAAAGCGATTTGGACCGAAATATCTAGATTCATCACGACACGGTTTATAGGCCAACAATCAAATGAAACTGAAAGTAGAAAGAGAAAGTGAAAGTAAGCTACTTACATCAAAATCCATTGGCCAGTGAAATACTTAAAATGTAGGCCAATAGTAAGGTTATACAGCTAAAGCCGAAAAATATACTGGTAGAAGTGTGATTACTGGAGCTATTTACACAAATATTTCAGTCTATATTTTTCCTTGGTTGACATCAAAGTTGCAGCTCTGTCACCACGCAAAATGTTATAACAACGCAAAATGTAATAAAGTTATAACATTTTGCGTCGATCAAAATTTTTTCCATAACGCAATTTGTAATAAATTTCTATAAACGATGTTTACCTATCGGCTTGAAGAAGAATGTAAAAATCGAGTGTTGATAAGCATGATAAGCACCTAACAAGTTCCGAAAATTCGATATCAAGTATAACTGTTCGATTTTTATTTTGCTTCCAATCCATCTAAAAAGTTATAACATTTTGCATCGATCAGACTTTTACCCCTAACGCAATTTGTAATAAATTTCTACATTCGAAAATTTACTATCAGTTTAAAAAAATTATATTAAAACCCAGTGTTTATAAGCATGATAAACACCTAAAAATCAGAAAAGTTGATATCAAGTATCACTGTTCGATTTTATTTTGCATATAATAATTCTTAAAAGTTATAACATTTTGCGTCGATCAACATTTCCCCCCTGACGCAATTTGTAATAAATTTCTATATACGATGTTTAACTATCGGTTTGACGAAGTATGTAAAAACCGAGTGTTGATAAGTATGATAAGCACCTAACAAGTCCCGAAAAATCGATATCAAGATAACTGTTCGAGTTTATTTTGCTTCCAATCCATCTAAAAAGTTATAACCTTTTGCGTCGATCAAACTTTTTCCCCTCACGCAATTTGTAATAAATTTCTACATTCGAAGATTTACTATCGGTTTGAAGAAAAATGTTAAATCCCAGTGTTTATAAGCACGATAAGCACCTAACAAGTTCAGAAAGTCGATATCAAGTATCACTGTTCGATTTTATTCTCATATAATACATCTTAAAAGATATAACATTTTGCGTCGATCAAATATTTTCCCCTAACGCAATTTGTAATAAATTTCTATATACGATGTTTACCTATCGGATTGAAGAAGTATGTTAAAACCGAGTGTTGATGAGCATAATAAGCACCTAATAAATTCCGAAATGTCGATATCAAGTATAATTGTTCGATTTTATTTTGCTTATAATACATCTTAAAAGTTATAACATTTTGCGTCGATCAAACTTTTTCCCATGACGCAATTTGCAATAAATTTCTAAATTTCTATATACGATGCTTAACTATCGGTTTGATGAAGAATGTAAAAACCGAGTGTTGATAAGCATGATAAGCACCTTACAAGTTCAAAAAGTCGTTATCAAGTATAGCTGTTCGATTTCTTTTTGTTTCCAATACATTTAAGAAGTTATAACATTTTGCGTCGATCAAATTTTTTTTCAAAACCCTTGATGTTGGGGATAGGGTTTGGGATATGATTCAGTCAGTTCCTGAAGTGTAGTTACTCTTTAAATTTATAAGCATGATAAAACTGAGTGTTGATAAGCATGATAAGCACCTAACAAACTCCGAAAAATCGATATAAAGTATAAATGTTCGATTTATTTTCCTATCCATCTGAATATTTATAACATTTTGCGTCTATCAAAATTTTTCTCCTAACGCAATGTGTAATAAATTTCTATATTCGAAGATTTACTATCGGTTTGAAGAAGTTGTAAACACCCAGTGTTTATAAGCATGCTAAGCACCTAACAAGTTCAGAAACGTCGATATCAAGTATCACTGTTCGGTTTTATATTGCATATACTACATCTTAAAAGTCATAACATTTGCGTCGATCAAAATTTTTCCCCTGACGCAATTTGTAATAAATTTCTACATTCGAAGATTTACTATCGGTTTGAAGAACATGTTAAAACCCAGCGTTAATAAGCATAATAAGCACCTAACAAGTATAGAAAAGTCGATATCAAGTATAACTGTTCGATTTTTTTTGGAATATAAAACATCTTAAAAGTAATAACATTTTGCTTTATAAAAAATTTTCCCCTAACGCAATTTGTAATAAATTTCTATATTCGATGTTTACCTACCGGTTTGAATAAGAATTTAAAAAACGAGTGTTGATAAGCATGATAAGCACCTAACAAGTTCCGAAAAGTTGATATCAAGTTTAACTGTTCGATTTTATTTTGCTTCCAATCCATCTAAAAAGTTATAACATTTTGCGTCGATCAAACTTTTTCCCCTAACGCAATTTGTAATAAATATCTACATTCGAAGATTTTCTACTGGTTGGAAGAAGTTGTTAAAAGCCATTGTTTGTAAGCATGATAAGCACCTAACAAGTTCAGAAAAGTCGATATCAAGTCTCACTGTTCGATTTTATTTTGCATATAATACATCTTAAAAGTTATAACATTTTGCGTCGATCAAACTTTTTCCCCTAACGCAATTTGTAATAAATATCTACATTCGAAGATTTTCTACTGGTTGGAAGAAGTTGTTAAAAGCCAGTGTTTATAAGCATGATAAGCACCTAACAAGTTCAGAAAAGTCGATATCAAGTCTCACTGTTCTATTTTATTTTGCATATAATACATCTTAAAAGTTATAACATTTTGCGTTATCAAAATTTTTCCCCTGATGCAATTTGTAATAAATTTCTACATTCGAAGATTTACTATCGGTTTGAAGAATAGGTTATAGGCCGTTTGCGAAAAAGTGGAGGGCAAAAAATCGATTTAATTTCTTTACTATTGAATGAATTTTCATGAAACTTTGCAGACCTTTATCTATTACCCATACGAACTCATGCAAGGAAACATAGATTTTTTTGATAATTAAATAAAAAATTGTCAAATTAACTAATTGTTAAAATCTGTCCCTAATCTTTGAAGTTTTACGCTTGGTTGGTGCAGTTTTTGGAACAGCCTGTGTTGTACAGACTATATCCCTTATATGGACATTTACTCATATATAGGAGAAACACATAAGAAAATCCTTTTCAAATGATTGGCCCATTATCTTTAAAGCCTCTTGTTTACCCAGTAGTGAGTGAGCACATTTCAGACCACATAGTAATTTGTGAGTGAGTAATAGTATTAGTATAGTAACTATAGAACAACAATGGCTGTTGTACCATTATGGTTACCTCCTGTGTAAGGATGGCATAAAACTGAGAAGAAAAATGGTAATGATTAATAGGGAAACTTTTAATTCAAACGTCAAAAAATTCTACATTTTCTGGCATGAGTTCGTATAGGTAACAGATAATGGTATGCAAAGTTTCATGAAAATCTATTCAATATTAAAGAAATTATATGGATTTTTTGCCCTCCACTTTTTCGCAAACGGCCTATAATAATAAGTGTTTATAAGCATGATAAGCACCTTACAAGTTCAGAAAAGTCGACATCAAGTATAACTGTTCGATTGTATTTTGCATATAAAATATCTTAAAAGTTTTAACATTTTGCGTTGATCAAAATTTTTCCCATGACGCAATTTGTAATAAATTTCTATATACGATGTTTACCTATCGGTTTGAAGAAGAATTTAAAAAGCGATTGTTGATAAGTATGATAAGCACCTAACAAGATCCGAAAAGTCGATATCAAGTGTAACCGTTCGATTTTTAGCTCGCCTGAACGAAAGTTCAGGAAGAGCTATTGTTGTCACCCCGGCGTCAGCGTCCGCGTCCGCGTCGGCGTCGGCGTCCGGATTGGGTGTTTTGGTTAAAGTTTTTTAAAGACCTATATCTCCTTAACCCATGGATGGATTCTTTTGATACATGCACTGTAGGTAGATATTGGTCCAAAGTTTAACAGAGTACCACCCCGACCCCACTCCATGACTTAGATGTCAAGATCATGGACTTAGAAAATTGGGAGTATTTTTGGACTGGATGTTTTGGTTAAAGTTTTATAAAGCCCAATATCTCCTTAACACACGGATGGATTCCTTTGATACTTGCACTGTAGTTAGATATTGGTTCAAAGTTTTCTAAGGTACTACCCTTCCCCCTTCAGTGACCTTAATGTCAAGGTCATGGACTTAGAAATTTGTCTTTTTATTGATTGCATGTTCTGGTTAAAGTCTTTTAAAGACACATATCTCTTGAACCCAGTGATGAATTCTTTTTATATTTGCACTTTAGTTAGATATTAGTCCAAAGTTTTGCCTAGTACTACCCCAACCCCGCTCAGTGACCTTGATGTCAAGGTCAGGGACTTTGGATATTTGTTCTTTATTAAAGTTTTCTAATTGCATACTGATTCATAATGCTTGGCAGAGATTTAGTTTACACTTGAACTGATGTTAGACACTTTTTTGAGTTTTTACGAAACACTATATACTTACCCCACTGGATGACATTGAAGTCAAGGTCACCCCTACCTTTTAGTTCTTTAACCTCAAGCTCATGGACTTTGAAATTTCATGTGGATTTTTTTATTTTAATTTTATTTTAAGACTTATTTCTTAGATAGCTTTTGTTTATAGATGTGTTGTCATTATGGACATGTTTTATGCATAGAAGTCTACACCTCCAAAGCAACTGTGTGATGGGAAAGCACCTATTCAGGCGAGCTATGCTGTCAGGCGACAGCTCTTGTTTTTGCTTCCAATCCATAAAAAAAGTTAAAACATTTTGCGTCGGTCAAACATTTTCCCCAAACGCAATTTGTAATAAATTTGTACATTCGAAGATTTACTACCGGTTTGAAGAAGTTGTTAAAACCTAGTGTTTATAAGCATGATAAGCACCTAGCAAGCAAGTTCAGAAACGTCGATATCAAGTATCACTGTTCGACTTTATTTTACATATACTACATCTTAAAAGGTATAACATTTTGCGTCGATCAAATTTTTTCCCCTGACGCAATTTGTAATAAATTTCTACATTCGACGATTGACTATCAGTTTGAAGAAATTTGTAAAAAACGAGTGTTGATGAGCATGATAAGCACCTATCAAGTCCCGAAAATTCGATATCAAGTATAACTGTTCGGGTTTGTTTTGCGTCCAATCCATCTAAAAGTAATAACATTTTGCGTCTATCGAACGTTTTCCCCTTACGCAATTTGTAATAAATTTCTACATTCAAAGATCAACTATCAGTTTCGAAGAAATATGTTAAATCCCAGTGTTTATAAGCATGATAAGCACCTAACAGGTTCAGAAAAGTTGATATCAAGTATCTCAATTCAATTTTATTGTGCATATAATACATCTTAAAAGTTATAACATTTTGCGTTGATCAAATTTTTCCCATGACGCAGTTTGTCATAAATTTCTTTACACGATGCTTAAGTATGGGTTTGAAGAAGTATGAAAAACCGAGTGTTGATAAGCATGATAAGCACCTTACAAGTTCCGAAAAGTCGATATCAAATATAACTTTCGATTTTAGTTTGCTTCCAATACATTAGAAAAGTTATAACATTTCTCGTCGATCAAAATCCCCCCCCCCCCCCCCCACTAACGCAATATGTAATAAATTTCTACATTCGAAGATTTACTATCGGTTTGGAGAATATGTTAAATCCCAAAGTTTATAAGCATGATAAGCACCTTTCAAGTTCCGAAAAGTCGATATCAAGTATCACTGTTCGATTTTATTATGCTTCCAATTCATCTAAAACGTTATAACATTTTGTCTCGGTCAAACTTATTCCCTTAGCGCAATTTGTAATAAATTTCTACATTCGAAGATGACCTATCGGTTTGAAGAAATATGTTAAAACCCAGTGTTTATAAGCATGATAAGCACCTAACAAGTTCAGAAAAGTCGATATCAAGTACCACTGTTCGATTTTATTTTGCATGTTTCACTGTTCGATTTTTTTGCATATAATACACTTTAAAAGTTATAACATTTTGCGTCGATCAAAAGCTTTCCCCTAACGCAATTTGTAATAAATTTCTATATACGATGTTAACCTATCGGTTTGACGAAGTATGTTAAAACCGAGTGTTGATGAGCATAATAAGCACCTAATAAATTCCGAAATGTCGATATCAAGTATAATTGTTCGATTTTATTTTGCTTATAATACATCTTAAAAGTTATAACATTTTGCGTCGATCAAACTTTTTCCCATGACGCAATTTGTAATAAATTTCTAAATTTCTATATACGATGCTTAACTATCGGTTTGATGAAGAATGTAAAATATAAGCACCTTACAAGTTCAGAAAAGTCGTTATCAAGTATAGCTGTTCGATTTCTTTTTGTTTCCAATACAATTAAGAAGTTATAACTTTTTGCGTCGATCAATTTTTTTTCAAAACCCTTGATGTTGGGGATAGGGTTTGGGATATGATTCAGTCAGTTCCTGAAGTGTAGTTACTCTTTAATTTATAAGCATGATAAGCACCTTTCAAGTTCCGAAAAGTCGATATCAAGTATAACTGTTCGATTTTATTATGCTTCCAATTCATCTAAAACGTTATAACATTTTGTCTCGATCAAACTTATTCCCTTAACGCAATTTGTAATAAGTTTCTACGTTCGAAGATATACTATCGGTTTGAAGAAATATGTTGAAATCCAGTGTTTATAAGCACCTTACAAGTTCAGAAAAGTCGATATCAAGTATCACTGTTCGATTTCATTTTGCATAAAATACATCGTAAAAGTTATAACATACTGGGTCGATCAAAATTGTTCCCCTAAAGCAATTTGTAATAAATTTCTATATACGATGTTTAACTATCCGTTAAAACCCATGTTATGATCTGTTTATTATACAGATTCTAGTTGAAAGAAATATGTACCGAATTAGTCGCTGGAAATCAACATTTATGAAGTGGAGGTAACTTGTACATCTGCTGAAGGGCAAAGCCTACTTCTAGCAAACACAACAGCAGGACACCTGAGTGAGATAGTAATATTTTATTGTCTAATGAAACGAGGTTGGCATCTGAAGCGGACACGAGAGATCTTACTCTAAATGTTAGTAAAACACACAGTATTCCTAATATCTCTACGACAGCTGAAATGCTTCCTGCCCATCTAGCCTCATAGCGCTTGCCGTTTTGTAACGGATAGAGATTATTACGGTTTTTTTTTTGTTTTTTTTTTGTTAGCACCCGATTTATCACATAGATACAGAATTTCGGACTGCCTAAGAGGCAATCTGCATGTTTGATAAAGCTTGGCCTTCAGCGTTCATCTTTCCCATCGCTCCGATAAAGGTTTTCCCGGTCCGATACGTTATCGGTCCCGTTGTTAAAGTCAACGACGTCGCGTGAGATACTTCGACGTCAAAATGACGAGAGCGAGTTTGCATAACAGAAAATTTCCCATCCTTTCAGAGCTTCTATCTCTCTTATTATCCGTCGTAGACATAAAGTGTGACCACTCATTTTCTTAGTTATGTCTACAATTGATAATAAGAGAGATAGAAACTCTGAAAGGATGGGAAATTTTCTGTTCTGCAACATCGCTCTCGCCATTTTAACGTCGAAGTATCTCACGCGACGTCGTTGACGTTAACGACGGGCCGATAAACGTATCGGACCGGGAAAACCTTTATCGGACCGATGGGCAAGATAAAAGCTCTGAAAGCCAAGCTTTATCAAATATGCAGATTGCTTCTGACGCAGTTCAAAATGCTGTATCTATGGGATAAAACAAAATATTCAGCCATTTCATATTTATGTTGACACCAACGGGTTCCTTTCGATCTAATTCAGAAAATGAGTGGTGACACTTTTTGTCATTGATAGATAATAAGAGACATAGAAGCTCTGAAAGGATGGGAAATTTTCTGTTTTGCCACATCGCACTCGCCATTTTAACGTCGAAGTATCTCACGTGACGTCGTTGACTTTAACAACGGGGCTGATAAACGTTATCAGACCGGGAAACTTTTATCGGACCGGGGAGCAAGATAAAGACTCTGAAAGCTCAGCTTTATCAAACATCCAGATTGCTTCTTAGGCAGTCCAAAATTCTGTATCTATGTGATAAACTGATCATAACATAAGTTTTTCGTTATAACCCGATTTATCAGCCTTCGACTAATATCGAACCTCGGGCAAACCCTCGGTCCGATATTGGAGTCTCGGGCTGATAAATCGAATGATAACGAAAGACCTATGTAATAATCTCTATTTACCGCCCGAAGGCGCTCCTTTCGTTGCGGTTCCATTTGTTTTATTTTCGGTGCTGTTTTAACTTTTAAATGTGTTTATTTTAGCATTTCTGTAAACCCAAATTATCTGGTTCAGTAAAGGTAACTGAGTTGCGACCTGTTTGTGAAAGAGCAGCTAACTCGGCTTATCATCTGTGATTTCATTGTTTGTTCAGTTTTCCCTTTGATGTTTGGGATAAGGTTTGAGTTCTTCTTCGGTCAACTCCCGAAGTATCATTACTCATTTAATTTTTATGGGTTGTGTTTTTTTTTTATTGTGGTATTTGTAATTGTCTTATATCTTCTTTTCTGAAAGGCTTTATTGTCACTCACAAGAAAGAGAGGAAGGTCCCGTTTGGGCTGTGTGAAAGTCTAAAATAAAAATAATTGCGGTGTATAAGAGAATATTTGAATTACATTTGCTGAGCTTTTGAACTTCCTGGGTAATTCTCATTCAAAGATGTAAAAATTCGTCTTTTTGGCTTATAAAGGTTTCAATGGCCTTCTTGCGCATAGTATATAGCAAGAAAGAATTGCGTGAAAATAATCAAAGCAAGAAAGGGTTAGAAAGGCAATGCATCAGTTCAGTTCCATGTCAGTATCAAAGTACTTAACATAGATAACCAAATACACGTATTACTTACAATGCCTTATAACAGTCACGTTGTACGTGGCTGGTTGTGTGTGAGGTGGTGTTGCTCCTAAATATGGTGTCTGGTTTGTGCCGTTTCGTCTTTTCGCGGCAAAAAGACGCTAGGCGAAAAGACGTAAAGACGAAAAGACTCCATGCGAAAAGAAACCATGCGAAAAGACGAAATAATGCCATGCAAAAGACGAAAAAACAAAACGTGTCACGCAAAAAGACGAAAAAACGCCACACAAAAAGACAAAGAGACGAAAAGATTTAAAGACTCCATGCGAAAAGACACCTTGCGAAAAGACGAAAAGACGAAATAACGCCATGCGAAAAGACAAAAAAATAAAACGTTCCACGTTAAAAGACAAAACAAAAACGCCACGTAAAGACAAAGATACCCCATGTATGGCAAGCCAAGTGCACAATGAGTCTACAAACATAGGTTTGAAAATTACAAACACGGGTTTTTACTCAAACCTATGTTTGAAAATCACTATCATAGGTTTATGGTTTTCTACCATGGGTTTTACAATCTGCATCATAGGTTTCAAATCCTGACATTATAAAACTCGTGATTTAACCTTAAAACATAAGTTTGGACAAAATTATGGTAGCCAAGTGCATAATAAGTCTCCAAACACAAGTTTATAAAATTCAGTCATGGGTTTCGAGTTCAAACATAGGTTTTAAATAATTATTTACAATCATAGTTTTTTTGAAACCTATGATAGAGATTCAAAACCCATGATAGAGAGGCATAAACCTATGATTTTCAAACATTGGTTTGAGTAAAAACCTGTGTTTGTAATTTAAAAACCTATATTTGTAGACTTATTGTGCAATTAGCAAGCATAAATTGTTGCAAACACAGGTTAGAAGGTTATGTCACTGGTTTTAGAATGTCTTATTTAAAACCTATGATAGAACTATAAAAACCTATGTTAGAGAATCTCAAACTTGGGTTAGAAGTTCAAACATAGGTTTGTAATTTTCAAACCTATATTTGTAGACTTACTGTGCACTAGGGTTGCCATATCCATGCGAAAAGACACCATGCGAAAAGACAAAATAACATCAAGCGAAAAGACGAAAAACAAACCCGCCACGTAAAAAAGACGAAAATGCATCTGGCAGAATATTCGTACTTCGTCATCTAGGTTATTGAGTTTTATCTTGGACAGGTAGATCTCCAGAGATCTTTCGGTTGATCTCCGAATTTTAACGACAGTATGCGATAATCGCAGGTGTCAAGGTATTTCCTCAGGCTAATATTCTTATCTCGATCATGATAAAATATCGATCTTTATGACTTTAATTGAATATTGAATACATTTCACTTAGAATAGTCAGACTCATGCATAAAATAATCACGGTAATGTAATTAAACCTTTTGGATTTCCTGTGCATTATGCTGTCAGAACACATGATAATGATATCTTATAATAATAATAATAATAATAATAATAATAATTATTATTATTATTATTATTATTATTATTATTTTTCAAAGATGTTTGGTTCTTAAAAGGATGGTGTCATTCTCCAGAAATCCAAAATGATTTTGGCAGCCAATAAGGGGGAAAAAAGAGGTGCTATATTGGTTATATTTACTAACAGTTCATGTCATTTAGTCTCATAATGCAATGATAATCAAAATTTTACGTGACTAAATTCTCTCTCTTTCTCTTAAACATTATATAATACACAATGTATGTTTGATTCAAACATAGAATTTAAGTTCAACATTATCAAGAACAATAAATAAATATATAAATGAATTGTATGTCACACAATTGTATAACTGAGGGTTTTGTTAGAACAATCAATCAAAAATATGATTGATTGCACAAAATTTTGATTCAAAAGTAATAATAAAAAAAAAAGTCTTGTGAAAATAAGTTTAGTTAAAATTTCATGATGATAAAAACCTAGAATTTAATGAGTGAGTAAACATTATGCATTTATTTTATTTTATTTTATTAATGTACGCCCAGTAAAGACTCAGATCAGCCTCGGCATCCACCCAGTCTAACCAGTCTTCGCTGTCCGCAAAGGGATAGTTAAGACCTATGCTATATTGTAAGCGCATGTCCAGGGCGGATGTCCAGGCTGATCTTAGTCTTCGCTGTCAGCATGGAGAGGACTTAGACTCTCAGCTCCCTTTACGCGAAAAGGGAAGATTCTGCTCGGACTGTTGAATCTACGCGAAGTGCACATGCCACCTTGTTAGTTTTGGCGAGTCGCGGCATATTACGTTTGGTTAATCCAGTCGAACCGCGATACGACAAAACCAATAAAGTGTCATATGTACTACGTGAAGACTCAGATCAGCCTGGGCATATGGCAAGTCTGATCAGAGTCTTCGCTGTGTACTTTAATGGTAGCTAAGCTATCTCCATGCCACCAGCAAAGACTTTGATCAGACTTGGTGAACGCCTAGGCTGATCTTAGTCATTGCTAGGCGCACATGCCACTTTCTTGACTTTTTTCGTGTCGCGACTCAATTAAATATTGTCACACAGTTATACGCGTGCCGTGTCAGTAATAGTGTATATTCACACACTGAGTAATATTTGAATTGAATTAAAATGAAATTGATGAAAGTAAAAAGTATGCAAAGACCAGGAACTGAAACAATCAAAATCCAAATCCAGCCCTCAAACCATAGTTGGAAACAACTAAGATTACAAATAATCAAGATACAGAGAACATATGGCCAACCGAGTGAGCAGCTTGTTCCCAAAAGGTGGCCACTCAGCAACCCAAACCGAATCAAAAATAATAAGAACATACATAAGGCAAAACATCACTGAAACTCTGACACCAAAAACAGGCAACAGAGAACCAGATGAAACTGGATCAAAATAAGATTATAAATTTTAAAATAATAATAAACATGAGAGATCAAACTTGATACAATAAGAATTACGGATTTGTATAATGCATTTTATAGAAGAATGACACAAATGAATAAAAAAAAAAACATGCATATAGACCGACTTTGTAAATTAAGTAATTTACTTTCTTTAAGATATAAAAAATCAACAAATAAACATAACTTAATTGCTGTAGAAAAATAAAGTGTTCTGTTTCCTACTAACAAAATTATATTAAATCGCTAGAGACCGCCAAAGTTTTATCTACGAGGTGACCCTGTAGCTCAGTAGGCTAAACGCTGACCCGCTGATCTAGCGGTCCCAAGTTCGATTTCCGAAGGCGGAAACCTTCTCAGACGTAAACGGTTTCCATTACACAACCTGTCATTATCGTCCTTCCATCCTTGGCAGATAGAATTTTCTTCTTTAGTGTCCGGAATTCACCCTCATTTAGTAATTTGTAATCTATTATTTGTTTGGGTCTCAGAGTCAACTGCATAACGATTATGCAGATAGTGTGGCTTTTTGCCTCACATTAATAATTACATAAATGAGCAACAATTGAGCTAACGCTTAATTTCTAAACATACCGACTTTACAAATTGGCATTATACAATCATAAGATAATTCATATCGTGTCTTTCGATTCGGCACCAGTGATACCAATTATTTCGCCAATTAAAGAAGTTAGCCGACCTATGCTCTTCATACGATTGCTAATAAGACCAAAGAATATCGGCATCAATTATAATAGTATTTCACTAGCACGGTTTCGTTTCTATTCTAACACCAGAAACCAAAAACGTTCTCTAGTGCAGCTCTGGACCAGAAAAGTAAAATAAAAACTAAATAAATTTACTTTTATCTTTCAGTTCAAGGAAAATTTAGACACAGTACTGGATAAATCTACATTTTGAATAATTCATTCACTTTAACAACTTTCTATCATATCTTATCGTGGTAATCTCCGCCTGGAGCTATTACCTGAAAGCCGAAGTCGTGTCCTAGCGTCGCATTTTACGGAAACGCACGGAAACAACCGGCAAAAAAATAATCAACTAAAATTTTAACAAATATTGAAAAAAGACCATTTTATCATACAGCTAGACAAATAAAATTTATACCAGATGAAAATATACTCTTTCTTCTAATCTGATCTATTTGTGATGCATAACATTTTGTATTAATTTGATTCGAAATTAGTCGTTAAATTCATGTGCCCTACTGGTTTTACGGAGATTTTGTTATTTGTTTTAATTAATTATGTACCTCTAGAAAATCACCCCAAAAAAGACCATTTTGTACTTGTGCTAGAATCAAAATTAAAACACAATATTTAAGATGAAGAATTTAACTTTCTGATACCGTTTGTGATGTAAAAATATATTAAGAAAAAAAGAATTTATTAAGTGATAATGAAACTTTCCCTTATTACTCGTATATGTCAAATTGGCTCACACCTGTAGAAGTGCTAGTACGCAGTTTCTTCACTATGGAAAACGGCACGCAAAAGACGTAGAGACGAAATAACGCCACGCAAAAAAGAAGAAAAGACGAATAACGCCATGCAAAAAGATGAAAGGACGAAAAATGACATGCGAAAAGACTAAAAAACGCCATGCAAAAAGACGACGAGACGAAATAACGCCACGGGAAAAGACGAAAAGACGAAATAACGCCATGTGAAAAGACGAAATAGCCCCACGCGAAAAGAAAAAAAAAGAAATAACGACATGTGAAAAGAAGAAAAGACGAAATAACGCCAGGTAAAAACACGAAATAACGTCAGGCTAAAAAAAAAAGACGAAATAACGCCACGCGAAAATAGACGGCATGCAAAATTATGAAAAGACGCCACGCGAAAAGACGACAAAATTAAACTTTAAAATGCCGTCTTTTCGAGCGTTTTTTCGCCTTTTTGCTCCGAAATTTCGCCTTTTCGCGTAGCTGGTTTCGTCTTCCACATGGCGTTATTTCGTCTTTTCGTGTGTTTTTTTCGCATGGTGTTTTTCCTCGTCTTTTCGCATGGCATCTTTTCGTCTTTTTGTCTTTTCGCGTTTTTCGCGTAAGCAAAATAAAATCCAACACTATTACTTGATATTGACTTTTCGAAACTTGCTAGGTGTTTTTCATGCTTATCAACAAACGGTTTTTACTTACTTATCCAAACCGATAGTTAAACACCGTATGTAGAAATTAACTACGAATTGCGTTTGGACACAAATCTTGATCGACACAAACTGTTAAAACTTTTCAGATAGATTGTAAGCAAAATAATATCATTAATTATACGTGATATCGACTTTTCGGATTTTGAGTAAAAGTTTGTTCGACGCAAAATGTTATAAGCATTGTTTGCAAAATAAAATCAAATGGTAATACTTGATATTGACTTTCCGGAACTTGTTAGGTGCGTTTCATGGTTATCAACACTCGGTTTTTACATACTTCTTCACACCCATAGTTAAACTTGCGTAAGGGGAAACAGTTTGATTGACGCCAAATATTATAACTTTTAAGACAGAATAAGTAAAATGTAATGGAACAGTTATACTTGATATCAACTGTTCTGAACTTGTTAGGTCAGTGCAAAACATGCTTATAAAAACTGGGTTTTAACATATATCTTCAAAGCGATAGTGAATCTTCGAACGTAGAAATTTATTACAAATTGCGTTCGGAGAAAAATTTTAATCGACGCAAAATGTTATAACTTTTTAGATGGATAGGAAGCAAAATAAAATCGAACAATGATACTTGATATCGAATTTTGGGAACTTGAAAGCTGCTTATCATGCTTATAAACACTGAGTTTAACATATTCTTCAAACCGAGAGTAAATCTTAGAATGAAGAAATTTATTACAAATTGCGTTAGGGGAAAAGGTTTGATCGACGCAAAATGTTATAACTTTTTACATAGATTAGAAGCAAAATAAAATCGAACAATTATACCTGCTATCGACTTAATGGATTTTGTTAGGTGCTTATCATGCTTATCAACATTCGGTTCTAACATATTTCTTCAAACCGATAGTAAATCTTCGAATGTAGAAATTTATTACAAATTGCGTTAGAGGAAAAAGTTTGATCGACGCAAAATGTAATAACTTTTTAGATGGATAATATGCAAAATAAAATCGAACAGTTATACTTGATATCGAATTTTTTGGACTTGTTAGATGCTTATCATGCTTATCAACACTCAGTCTTTACATACAACTTCAAACCGATAATTAAACATCGTATATAGAAAATAATTACAAATTGCGTCACGGGAAAAATTTTGATCGACGCAAAATGTTATCACTTTTAAGATGTATTATATGCAAAATGAAATCGAACAGTTATACTTGATATCGACTTTTCTGAACTTGTTAGGTGCTTATCATGCTTATAAACACTAAGATTTAACATATTTCTTCAAACTGATAGTAAGTCTTCGAATGTAGAAATTTATTACAAATTGCGTTAGGGGAAAAAGTTTGATCGACGCAAAAGGTTATAACTTTTTAGATGTATTTGAAAAGCAAAATAAAATCGAACAATTATACCTGATATCGAATTTTCGGAACTTGTTAGTTTCTTATCATGCTTATAAACACTCGTTTTTTACATACTTTTTCGAACCGATAATTAAACATCGTATATAGAAATTTATTATAAATTGCGCTCGGGGGAAACTTTTGGTCGACGCAAAATGTTATATCTTTTAAGATGTATTATATGCAAAATAAAACCGAACAATGATACTTGATATCGAATTTTCTGAACTTGTAGGTGCTTATCATGCTTATAAACACTGGGTTTTAACATATTCTTCAAACCGAAAGTAAATCTTCAAATGTAGAAATTTATTACAAATTGCGTTAGGGGAAAATGTTTTTATCGACGCAAAATGTTATAGCTTTTTAGATGGATTTGAAAAGCAAAATAAAATCGATCAATTATACTTGATATCAACTGTTCTGAACTTGTTAGTTTCCTATCATCCTTATCAGCACTCGTTTTTTACATACGTTTTCGAACAGATAATTAAACATCGTATATAGAAAATTATTACAAATTGCGTCACGTAAAAAATTTTGATCGACGCAAAATGTTATAACTTTTAAGATGTATTATATGCAAAATAAAATCGAACAGTGATACTTGATATCGACTTTTCTGAACTTGTTAGGTGCTTATCATGCTTATAAACACTGAGATTTAACATATTTCTTCAAACTGATAGTAAGTCTTCGAATGTAGAAATTTATTACAAATTGCGTTAGGGGAAAAAGTTTGATCGACGCAAAAGGTTATAACTTTTTAGATGTATTTGAAAAGCAAAATAAAATCGAACAATTATACCTGATATCGAATTATCGGAACTTGTTAGTTTCTTATCATCCTTATCAGCACTTGTTTTTTACATACTTTTTCGAACCGATAATTAAACATCGTATATAGAAATTTATTATAAATTGCGCTCGGGGGAAACTTTTGATCGACGCAAAATGTTATATCTTTTAAGATGTATTATATGCAAAATAAAACCGAACAATGATACTTGATATCGACTTTTCTGAACTTGTTAGGTGCTTATCATGCTTATAAACACTGGGTTTTAACATATTCTTCAAACCGAAAGTAAATCTTCGAATGTAGAAATTTATTACAAATTGCGTTAGGGGAAAAATGCTGATCGACGCAAAATGTTGGAGCTTTTTAGATGGATTGGTCGCAAAATAAAAACGAACAGATATACTTGATATCGACTTTTCGGAACTTGAAAGGTGCTTATCATGCTTATCAGCACTCGGTTTTTAGACGTTTTTCAAACCGATAGGTAAACATCGTATATAGAAATTTATTACAAATTGCGTTAGGGGAAAACTTTTCATCGACGCAAAATGTTATAACTTTTAAGATGTATTATATGCAAAATAAAATCGAACAGTTATACTTGATATCGACTTTTCTGAATTTGTTAGGTGCTTATCATGCTTATAAACACTGGGATTTAACATATTTCTTCAAACTGATAGTAAATCTTCGAATGTAGAAATTTATTACAAATTGCGTGAGGGGAAAAAGTTTAATCGACGCAAAAGGTTATAACTTTTTAGATGTATTTGAAAAGCAAAATAAAATCGAACAATTATACCTGATATCGAATTTTCGGAACTTGTTAGGTGCTTATCATGCTTATAAACACTGGAATTTAACATATTTCTTCAAACTGATAGTAAATCTTCGAATGTAGAAATTTATTACAAATTGCGTTAGGGGAAAACGTTCGATCGACGCAAAATGTTTTACCTTTTAGATGGATTGGAAAAGCAAAATAAAAACAAACAGATATACTTGATATTGAATTTTCTGGACTTGTTAGGTGCTTATCATGCTTACCAACACTCGGTTTTTACATACTTTTTTCAAACCGATAATTAAACATCGTATATAGAAATTTATTACAAATTGCGCTCGGGGGAAACTTTTGATCGACGCAAAATGTTATAACTTTTAAGATGTATTATATGCAAAATAAAATCGAACAATGATACTTGATATCGACTTTTCTGAACTTGTTATGTGCTTATCATGCTTATAAACCCTGGGTTTTAACATATTCTTCAAACCGAAAGTAAATCTTCGAATGTAGAAATTTATTACAAATTGCGTTAGGGGAAAATGTTTTTATCGACGCAAAATGTGATAGCTTTTTAGATGGATTGGAAGCAAAATAAAAACAAACAGATATACTTGATATCGAATTTTCGGAACTTGAAAGGTGCTTAAGTGCTTATCAGCACTCGGTTTTTCGACGTTTTTCAAACCGATAGGTAAATACCGTATATGGAAATTTATTACAAATTGCGTTAGGGGAAAACTTTTGATCGACGCAAAATGTTATGACTTTTAAGATGTATTATATGCAAAATAAAATCTAACAGTGATACTGTATATCGAATTTTCTGAACTTGTTAGGTGCTTATCATGCTTATAAACACTGGGACTTAACATATTCTTCAAACCGAAAGTAAATCTTCGAATGTAGAAATTAATTACAAATTGCGTTAGGGGAAAAAGTTTGATCGACGCAAAAATGTTTTAGCTTTTTAGATGGATTGGACGCAAAATAAAAACGAACAGATATCCTTGATATCGACTTTTCGGAACTTGAAAGGTGCTTATCATGCTTATCAGCACTCCGTTTTTACACTTTTTTCAAACCGATAGGTAAACATCGTATATAGAAATTTATTACAAATTGCGTTAGGGGAAAACTTTTGATCGACGCAAAATGTTATAACTTTTAAGATGTATTAAATGCAAAATAAAATCTAACAGTGATACTTGATATCGACCTTTCTGAACTTGATAGGTGCTTATCATGCTTATAAACACTGGGATTTAACATATTTCTTCAAACTGATAGTAAATGTTCGAATGTAGAAATTTATTACAAATTGCGTGAGGGGAAAAAGTTTGATCGACGCAAAAGGTTATAACTTTTTAGATGTATTTGAAAAGCAAAATAAAATCGAACAATTATACCTGATATCGAATTTTCGGAACTTGTTAGGTGCTTATCATGCTTATAAACACTGGGATTTAACATATTTCTTCAAACTGATAGTAAATCTTCGAATGTAGAAAATTTATTACAAATTCCGTTAGGTGAAAAAGTTTGATCGACGCAAAATGTTATAACCTTTTAGATGGATTTGAAAAGCAAAATAAAATCGAACAGTTATACTTGATATCGAATTTTCTGGACTTGTTAGGGGCTTAACATGCTTACCAACACTCGGTTTTTACATACTTTTTTCAAACCGATAATTAAACATCGTATATAGAAAATTTATTACAAATTGCGCTGGGGGGAAACTTTTGATCGACGCAAAATGTTATAACTTTTAAGATGTATTATATGCAAAATAAAATCGAACAATGATACTTGATATCGACTTTTCTGAACTTATTAGGTGCTTATCATGCTTATAAACCCTGGGTTTTAACATATTCTTCAAACCGAAAGTAAATCTTCGAATGTAGAAATTTATTACAAAAATTGCGTTAGGGGAAAATGTTTTTATCGACGCAAAATGTTATAGCTTTTTAGATGGATTGGAAGCAAAATAAAAACAAACAGATATACTTGATATCGAATTTTCGGAAGTTGAAAGGTGCTTATCATGCTTATCAGCACTCGGTTTTTAGACGTTTTTCAAACCGATAGGTAAACATCGTATATAGAAATTTATTATAAATTGCGCTCGGGGGAAACTTTTGATCGACGCAAAATGTTATGACTTTTAAGATGTATTATATGCAAAATAAAATCTAACAGTGATACTTGATATCGAATTTTCTGAACTTGTTAGGTGCTTATCATGCTTATAAACACTGGGATTTAACATATTTCTTCAAGCTGATAGTAAATCTTCAAATGTAGAAATTTATTACAAATTGCGTGAGGGGAAAACGTTTGATCGACGCAAAATGTTAAAACTTTTTAGATGTATTTAAAAAGCAAAATAAAATCGAACAATTATACTTGATATCGAATTTTCGGAACTTGTTAGGTGCTTATCATGCTTATAAACACTGGAATTAACATATTTCTTCAAACTGATAGTAAATCTTCGAATGTAGAAATTTATTACAAATTGCGTTGGAGGAAAAAGTTTGATCGACGCAAAATGTTATAACTTTTTAGATGGATAATATGCAAAATAAAATCGAACAGTTACACTTGATATCGAATTTTTTGGACTTGTTAGGTGCTTATCATGCTTATCAACACTCGGTCTTTACATACAACTTCAAACCGATAATTAAACATCGTATATAGAAAAGTATTACAAATTGCGTCACGGGAAAAATTTTGATCGACGCAAATGTTATTACTTTTAAGATGTATTTTATGCAAAATAAAATCGAACAGTGATACTTATTACAAATTGCTTGAGGGGAAAACGTTTGATCGACGCAAAATGTTAAAACTTTTTAGATGTATTTGAAAAGCAAAATAAAATCGAACAATTATACTTGATATCGAATTTTCGGAACTTGTTAGGTGCTTATCATGCTTATAAACACTGGGATTTAACATATTTCTTCAAACTGATAGTAAATCTTCGAATGTAGAAATTTATTACAAATTGCATAAGGGGAAAAAGTTTGATCGACGCAAAATGTTATAACTTTTTAGATGGATTGGAAGCAAAATAAAATCGAACAGCTATACTTGGTATCGACTTTTCGGAACTTGTTAGGTGCTTATCATGCTTACGAGGGGCATTTCAGAAATAATCTAAATTATCTTGGTGTAGCCTTTTGGCTGATATTAAGCAGTAGTGTTATATATCACTGGAAAGGTAAATTCAAGTGCTTCAGAATGTTATGCATTAAAAGAATTTCTAAGTCACCCATGCGTGACAGCACGCGCTTATACGTCATAAGGGTGTGGACACTGGAAACTGTACTTTTTCACTGAAAGTCTCTTGTGTTCTATTGTTGTTTGCTCAATGAGAAAATGATATATTCTAATGAAGAAACACGTTATATTGTCCTTTAAATGTAAAATAAGAAATCTAGACAGAAACTGTTTCCAGATTCTGCACAAGTAACATAATAAACGAGATTTTTTCTCTGCTATGTGGTTATAAATGCAAATTTATTATAAATGCATTATAACAATAAACTGTGATTTTTTACTTATTCACATCCAATTTCAACGAATGACAGACATTTTATTTCTGAAATGATAAGGTCACTATATTTTGTTACGACTGTCATCAAATCACTGATTAAACTGGATGATACGTGTGCAAAATCCGGAAGTTGCAAGGTCGCAAAAATTCATATAAAATACAAAACAATAAAATGAAATTATTTTCTAAGAAAAAGAGACAGGCTCAATATATATGACTTTGTTTAATTTAAAAAATTAGAGTGACATATTGAAAGCAACATTCATACATAAAGACTTGAAATACTTGTTATTTTATATGACATACTGACATTGAAATATGTGGGTGGGTGGGGAAAGTTATTGTAAAAAATCAGGTAGGCCACTGACAAAAGAGCATTAGGTGCCGTAAATGATAACAGAAACCAAGCATGACGAATTAAAGTTTATTTATTTTTTGTTTCATATCTGTCATCAAACATCCACTTTCACTTAAAACGACCTCAAAACCGAAGTTTAAACAGCTAACTATACATTTTAGTTTAGCACAGGAAGTGACGTCATGAGAAATGCGCATTGCTCCATGATTAGCCTATCTTGCAAAATAAATCTTATGTTTTAGCAAAGCTGATACAATACTTTTCATACTGGAATATTTTCAACATAACAGATAATTATAGGTATCAATCCAGAGCTGCTTGTATCCAGAGCCAAGAAAATGTGAATTTGTCTTCACATAAATATTTCGTCCGTTTCTACCCAGTGTTCTTACCCTAACAGCAATCGTCAAGGCATATTTTGAAGAAAATACAAGTGACCCAAATTATTTTAGTGAAGACCATTGGGTGATAGGTTAACCTAAATTTTGAGACATAAACTTTAAAAATCGTTCAACATTCCTAGGAATAGCAGACTCATTTACACTATTTCTGAAATGCCCCTCGTATCAGCACTCGGTTTTTACATTTTTCTTCAAACCGATAGGTAAACATCGTACATGTATATAGAAATTTATTACAAATTGCGTTAAGGGAAAAATTTTGATCGCCGCAAAATGTTATAACTTTATTACATTTTGCGTTGTTGTAACATTTTGCGTGGTGACATGTCAGCTCTCCAAAACCTAACGGTATTATTTTTCGGTTTTCTTTTACGACGTCGCCTCTGACGTACGTTAATTCAAAAGAAGTTGAAAATTTTGATCACTTTTAAGCAAGTACAATTTTATTATATTTAATTGTTCGAGTTTGAACAATGACATGTCGAAATTATTTTGCTTTGTTTTCATATTAGTTTCATGATACAAGAAAAAAAAAAGTAACACATTACTCGACCGGAAACTATTCAAGCTACATGAAATAAGATGACAAAACTAATGTGGACTCCCAAATACATTTGTATAAAAAGCTAGGCGATGAAACATTAATGAGCCGCGACACGACAAAACCAACAATGTGGTTGTGCGCCCAGCGCAGACTCAGATCAGTCTTCACTGTCCGCATGGAGGTAGCTTTGACCCTTAGCTTCTTTTTAAGCACTTAAGGAAGACTCTGATCAAACTGGGCGGATTTCCAGGCTGATCTGAGTCTGCGCTGGGCGCACAACCACATTGTTAGTTTTCTCGCGTCGCAGCTCAATTTTCTTACGAGGAGTGGTTGGGAGAAGGACAGGTAATTTGTCGTTACCATAAAAACTGTGATTATTAGGACATTTAGCAGTGTTTGGCTATCAAGGTGGTAAATTTGTGGCGAGTTGACAAACAAAGGCATAGCTGAAGTACAAATAGTGAGGAACCAAATCAGAGTTTCCTGCTGGAAGGAGCCCTCACTGTTGCTGATATGAACTCAGAGAATTTAGTCTCGAAAAGGATAGTTACAGTGATCAGTGATACAGATGTATTGTTTGTAGCTGTGTATTTTGGTTTAAATAATATTTTATTCGTCAGATACAGAAAAAAAATTGGACCAGGATTTGATCGAAAGCCTAAGGCTCATGAGGACCATCTAGCTGTATGTTTTGATGAGAATCCTGCCCATGTAAGTTTTTGACATTTTAGTTCTGCTATTTTCTTACTCTCTTTATTTTCGTTAATGTATAAAGTATTCGATATTCTTAAATTATACCAGCCTTACCAGAAAACGCCAACTTTACTTTTGGCACGAAAGTATTTCGCAACTAGAAAGGTCTACACTGATAAGGTTGGCATATACCTGGCAAAAAGTATGCAGAACGTGTTTCTGAAAGACGACAAATGATTCTACAAAGTACAGGTTGCCTTTTCTTCTTCCCTGTTGAGCGAAGCAACATAAACGAAAGCGGTTTTACCATGAGCATGAGATTTCAGATGTTTCACTGTGCTTTTTTGAGAGCGTGATGCCCCTGTTTCGACTTCAGCCAACCGATGGAAGACATGTGGCCTCTGTCCTTTTATTGAAGTTTATGATATCGAAAGAAGGCCAGTTTAGTTGCCAACTAAAATGATCCAAATCATTTTCAAACCATCTTTAAGTGAAACTCAATTATGTTTTATAAGTGTATAGCTGGCTAATCAAGATCATTTGCAATGTCCGAAACCGTGGTGAGAAGCTTGCAGCGGTACCTCACGCATGCTGATAGAGCAATAGGGACTTCAAACAAATAAAACCTCCTGGAATATTTGGGTCATTTTAGTTGGCAACGAAAGTGATCTATTTCGATATCATACAGTTGACTAAAATGGTAAAAATACAATGTATGAGCGTGGTGCCTAAATCAGCTTCGCGCTTGTGTCTATTTTGCATCGCTCGATGGGAAACCAGAAAAGAAAATCGTAATTGCCATTTTTTCAAAAACATTTTCCCCCCTCCCCTAATTTTTTACAGTTACATAAATATATGTATATAAATATATGCGCATCAGCCCATATTTTACCACCAAACATGATAGTTGGAGCGCTTTTCGTAGGTGACTTGTGTTTAAACATTTCAATCACTGATAGGACTATGGAGACTTTTAAGACAAAAGTCATGGAAAACAAAGGGAAGTCTACTATTTCTAGGTTGAATTATTTCACTTACACACCTGTATGGCCACAGTAATGTAGTTTTTTTCTGTATGTGTAATACAGATATATACTGCCTACCCTATATTTCCTATATAAATGCATCCACTATACATGCTTACAGTTTAGAAGAAGCTACTTCTTGCACATGTTCTAAGCGATATTTTGTGAAAGAGTTGAAAAATAAAATGATAGGATATGTATTCTAAATGTCAATGCAATGAAATACCTTCATGTCTAAATTCAATTTCAATAATGATGTGTTTTTTGTTGTTGTTTTGTTTTGTTTTTTGTTGTTTTGTTTTTTTAGATTTTTGCAATGAAAATTGCCCTTTGATAATTTCTTGTATAAACCCAATTTAACATCGACAAGCCATGCATGTTTGAGTTTAAAATTGTAAGAAAACAACATAAAGAGGCATCTGTTAAATTTGGGGAAGACCTATTTTCAGCACTTTATGCAGATTTTGGAATTCACTACAAATCAGTGATTAGTACCACTTTAACATTTATGGAACTGAACGGGAGGTTGTTTATCAGAAATTATTCATGAATGGATCAGGCATAGTGTAAGTTTATGAACGGCGCGCAAGAATTAACGGTAACCATTCTCGCGCGCAAGAATTAACGGTAATCATTCTCGCGTGATAGCCGTGTTACGTAAGACCGGTGGTGACTTCAAACTTCATAATAATTTACACTTCACAGTTCAAAAAGTAATATCACATAATTTATAATTATAAACATTGAACTACTACATGTAGCCCTGAAGAAAACGCTATGAACCGTGAAGTCGGAAGTATAAATTGTGAAGAATGCCGCATGAAGGATGCACTATGAAGCATGAACTGTGAAGCATGAAATCTGAAGTTTCAACTGTGATGTATTAGATAATCTTGGACTTAGCAACATTTGGATACACCAAACTGATATTAATATTCCTTTTAATTTTTTAATTTTATAAAACAACGTATAATTGACACATACAAGCAATCCTGGTATTCTTCAATAAATAATTCGAAAAGATTGGAATTGTACGCGCGATATAAACATGATTTGGAATTAGAAAATTATCTTGATTTTATCACGGAAAAGAAATATAAAATTGCTCTGACACAATTTAGATTATCGTCACATGATTTAGCGATTGAACGCGGAAGATACGAAAACTTAAATAGAAGTGAAAGAATTTGTAAATTATGTAATAGTAACTTTATGGAAAATGAATATCATTTTTATTAGTATGCCCCTTCTACCGAGAGTTAAGACAAAAATATTTAAAAGCTTATTACTGTCGTTGGCCAACACTTAATAAATTTGATGATGTGATGTCAACAACTAATAAAAAGACTATCTTAAATGTTGCTAAATTCATCTATCATGCATCGAATATAAGAAAAATAAGTATTATGTAACTTGTATTACACAGTAATTTATCTGTTGCGCTCCTCGTAAATGCGCATGCATGTCCTGACTTCTGTATATATGATTCGTATGCTATAAGCATTGTCTTTGTGCTTTATGCTGAATAAAATTATGTTATGTTATGTTATGTTATGTTATGTATGAAGTGTGAAGTATGAACTACGAACAGTAAAGTATGACCTGTGAACTGTGAAGTATGAACTGTGAAGTGTAAACTATGAGCTGTGAAGGATGAAGTGTGACGTATGATATATGAAGCTTATAATTCACACTTCATAATTCATACTATACAATTCATAGTTCACACTTCGCACTGCATACTTCATAGTTCATACTCTACCGTTCATATTTCATACTTTACACTTCCTATTTCACATTTCATAAATCATACTTCACACTTCATAGTTCAAACTATACACTACCTCACTCTTCATAGTCTATATTTCACACCTCAATTCATACTTCACACTCAATAGTAATGGACTATAAAGTCTGAACTGTGAAGTGTGATTTGCTTACTATGAAGCATGAACTATTAAGTGTTACATCCCGTCCTCTTATGGCTAAGGAAACTATGAAGTAGGAACTATGAAGTGTGAAGTCCCCACCAATCTTTCGCAGGAACGCACCGCGTCGTTTTTTTTTCTTCTGAAAGGTTAATGTCTTGGGCAAAGTGAACAAGAGTGAGACACTTTTAGCCTTTGGATTATTTCACCACTGGCCTGCTGAAGGGTCGTAAAATCGGTAGCGGCTAGGAACGTCGGCCAGACACTAAAACGAAATAAAATGCATGTATCTCTCTGAACCATACGAACCATGATATTTGAAAAATGTTTGACACTTGCTCGTTCGTGCCATATAACATGAGATGACATCAGTATATGGACTCCCAAAATATTAGTGACGATAAGTGGTTTAAAAGAATAAAGGTAATTCTTTTGTACTGTCAATATAATTGCACAAAATATTGGTACACCTTGATATAAGCTTAATTATTCTCAAATTTTACAAGTTGATTTTGTTAAACTGGCGAATTATCAAGACCATTGGCTAATCAGCAAATGTAGACCCTTAAAATGCCCCATTTAGAAAAAAAATCCACTAAAGATTAATTACCGTGATACAGATTCATTGCGTCACGCTTCTGATATGTAACGCTCTGATATCATTTTCCAGACATTAGTTGTATCTATTTAAGGCAGAATATGAAACAAACGTATTCAAATTGAGAACACTGTCCATGTAAGTTTCTAAGATTTATTGCTCCTTTTTTTAAGTATATTTTTTTCCTAATTTTGGTAGTATTGCTTTGAGTATTTCTTGTATTTACTGAGTGTTTAATATACAGGGGGAAAAGAAGCTAATTTCTTTTATTTTAAACAATATTGTTGATGAATAGAATTATGTCGGTGCAATTGTCTTTTGATTAAAATACTTGAGCCGCGACGCGAGAAAACCAGCAAAGAAGTTGTGCGCTCAGCGCAGACTCAGATCAGCTTGGGCATCCGCCAAGTCTGAGCAGAGTCTTCGCTGTCCGCATCACTGGTTGGGAGCGTACAGTACATGTGACCAGGTTGTCGGATTTGTATAGTGGACAAATCTTTGTCCGTTTTGTGATCTTCAGGACGTGTCTGCGTGAACTTTACTCTCATTTATTGATTTTTTACTTTTTGGATTTAAACAACTTGGTAAGCGTGTTTCATTTATATATGTTATCCATAATGGACGTCTTTGAAGCTGGTTAGATTTTGCTTTCTTTGCTCTAAATCTATTTTTTCATCTGCAAATCACTGGTGTTTGTAATAAGATCAGTTCACCTGTAACCAGAAAATCGACCGATTTAGCGTTTAAATTCGAAAAACTTGTCAATAAATCTCTTTTTAAGAGAGATTAATAATCTATAATAAAGAGATTTACTCATGATAAATATCCTTAAAGTACGGGACGAAACCACACGACAAGCAAGACTGAGCGTCCCCATTTTTTTCTGACTGTATGGGATGTCTCATATTTGCTGTATGGTTTGTCAAATGATACACGGGTTTTTAACTGTATGGGATGTCCTATTTAGGTGTGATACTTATTCAAAGGTTTATTGCATTTTTGTTTTATTCAATTAAATATAAATGTTTAAACGTCTAGCGAAGCTTTGTTACAATAGACATTACTTATTAATTCACTCAATCTTGGAGAAAAAGGCTGAAGTACTAGTCTATTGAAATAACCACAAGCAGGAAGTTGATCTATTCTATACAATATCTTGGTTCCAAAGGTGTCAGAAATGGCATTTTTCACAGTCTGTCACTCAAAACGGGGTATGATTTTTACCCTACCTTGGCCTTTATGCTCATTTGTGAGCTTATAGTATAGCCATGCTAAGGGAAGATTTACTACTATCAGGTTGGGGTGGGGGTGGTGAGGAGGGGTGGCGGGTGCATTCAGGTGTGTGTGTGTTGGGGGGGGGGGGGGGTAGGGGGGAGGAATCGGAATATTTTTGGTGATCTACAATCAGCATAGGAAGTGACCCTGACCTGATGATGACCTTACGAGTTCGTCTGAAGAAGGCTAGAAAGCCAACCCAGCCAAGACTGAAGTTTGATCTTGAGAAATTAAGGAACCCAGATGTGGCATGCACTTTTCAAGCAATAATAGGTGGGAAATTTGCACTACTCATTGGTCTGAGGGATGATGACATGGACATAGATACCATGATTAACGCCTACTATACAGTAGTGACTGATGCAGCCACTGAGATACTTGGGAAGGAACGTCGCAAGAAAAAGCCCTGGGTCACCAGAGATGTTCTCTACCTCTGTGATGAGAGAAGAAATTTGAAGAAGAAGCGGTATGAAGCAGGAGGAGCAAAAATATTCAGGGAAGCAAACAAGACGATTCAGAAGGCAGTGAAGAAAGTGAAGGAGGACTGGATAGCTAGTCAGTGCGAGGAGATCGAAACTTGCCTGAACAAAAAAACAGCAAGAAAGCATACCAGCTGGTGAAGGATCTAACTTCAGAGAAGCAGGGTAGATCCAAAACTATCCAGGACAGGTCTGGGAAATGCCTTACAGAGGAACAAGAGATTCTCAGCAGATGGACAGAATATTGCTCAGAACTATACAACCATGAGACTTACGGTGACATTGCGGTCCTGGACTGCAATCAGCCCCCAGAAGAAGATCAACAACCGATCCTTCGTGAGGAAGTTGAGGTTGTAGTAGCAGCACTAAAGAAGGGGAAGTCTGTCGGAGTCGATAATATACCAGCAGAACTTGTTCAAGCTGGCGGGGATACCATGATTGATGTTTTAACAGATATCTGTAACAGGATCTGGAGAACGGGAGAATGGCCTACCCCATGGACTCAGTGGCTGATTATTACACTCCCTAAAAAGGGCAACCTACAGCTCTGCCAGAACTACAGAACCATCAGCCTCATCAGTCATTCAAGCAAAGTCATCAGGGGATTTTCTATGTGTTCATAGGGACCAAAAACATGCCCCATTCCCAAACAGAAATTCTGTAAAATCATGCTGAATTCCCAAATCTTGCTACTTATACTTGGAATTTTCATTCTCAAATGGCCAAATTTTTCCACAATTTTAGGGAAAAGGCCCCATTCCCGAAATACCTGGATAAAGCCCTGGTCATGCTGAAAGTCATCTTGAAAAGGCTTAAACCACAAGCCGAAGAGATAATCGCTGAGGAACAGGCTGGGTTCCGAGCAGGTAGGGGCACCACAGAACTGATCTTCAACCTTAGAATCCTGTGTGAAAAGTGTGTCAAACATCAGCAGAATCTGTACCATGTCTTCATTAATTTCAAAAAAGCCTTTGACAGGGTATGGCATGCAGCCTTATGGGCCACCATGCGTAAGTACAATATCAGTGCAAATCTAGTTCGCACCATCGATCAGCTATACGACAAGCAGGAGAATGGTTCAGAACAACATTTGGAAGAAGACAAGGATGTCTTTTGTTATCCACCCTCTTCAATATTTTTCTCGATAATGTCTGATGCTCTGGAAGAACATGACGGAAAGGTTAGCATAGGCGGCAGAAACATTACCAATCTGCGGTTTGCCGATGGCAAAGACGCTCTAGCTGAGGAAGAGCAGGAACTAGAAGCCCTAGTTAAAAGTCTCGACCAAACCTGCACAAGGTATAAGATGGAGATCAGTTGTGAGAAGACCAAACTGATGATAAACAGCGCAGTTGGCATCTAGACGGAGATCAAGGTAAAAGGGCAGAAGCTGGGTACAGTAACAAGCTTCAAATACCTTGAACAGTTGTCTCAGATGATGGCTCAAAACAGGAGGTTCTCTCAAGGATTGCACAAGCCATTTCAGCTCTTACCAAGCTGAAATCAATTTGGAGATATAAAAACATATCTCTTGAATCAAAGGTGAAACTTATGCGCTCCCTTGTCATTTCCATATTTCTGTATGCCTGTGAATCGTGAACCTCGACAGCAGAGTTAGAGAAACGAACGCAGGCCTTTGAGATGAGATGCTACCGAACGTTACTTTATATTTCGTACAAGGACCATATAACCAATGAGGAGGTTCGCCGAAAGATCCAAGCAGCCATTGGAGAATATGATGAACTCCCAACGCTGGTCAAGAAACGGAAACTGAGGTGGTTTGGCCACGTCTCAAGGTCTTCTGATTTAGCAAAGACGATTCTACAGGACACAGTGAAAGGAAAAGAAGAAGAGATAGACAGAAGAACAGGTGGGAAGACAATATTAAAGAGTGGACAGGGATGGATTTTGCTAGCACAACTAGGGCAGCTGAAAACAGGACAAGGTGGAAAGGGATTTTTTCGAAGCCATCTGTGGTGCCCCAATGACCTAGTAAGGTTATGTGATAGAATAGAATAGAATAGAATAGACAATACGCCGTTCTCGGAGAGGGGGGGGGAGGTGCAGGGGCGAACAGGGCGTGAGGTCATATGTTTTGTTTGACATATGGTGATGGGGGTTCAGAATTCTTCCACCAGTCTTCAATTTCACTCCACAGACCCCCTCACCCCTCCATTACTCCTACTTTTTTCAGATTCTGTTATTTCAACTTTTATTTGCCAGTAGGACAGTATACAATGGTCTATAAAATCATGTCTAGAAGACGATTTAGTCCTCGAGTAAAATTTAATTCCTGCGTTTATGGAATCAGATCTCCTGGGGTGCCTTGCCATAAGCAAAAACTGCTGCGGCTTCTGGCGACTGCGCCCAAGACCCCACTTAATATTATTAGCAGCTTCCTAGGGTTTTGATTGATTGATTGATCTGTTGCTTTACGTCCACGGTAAACAGCTATGTTCATGTCGGGACGGTCAGTTAGCCTAACAGCACTATTCCTGGGCAGGCTTAGACCTCCTAAGAGGTTAACCAGTACATACTTCCGCCAGTAACTGACAACTACGCTTCTTGAATCAGCGGGAGGAAAAACAAAAGTATGTGGCCAGACCGGGTATCGAACCTAGGACCTCTGACTTATAAGTCAGGTGCCCTACCGACTGCGCTACGCGGCCCGGCCAGCTTTATAGGGCATTCATCTTCAGATTTCTGTTAATTTATTTTTCCTGCATCTTTTGCTGCTTATGCTCATCCAGAAATCAAATTACCCTGTATATTTAAGAAAATGTTCTTTGTGTTTCACACAGGTTTGATTAAGGCCAGTCTGACACAAAATAGGTAATATGCTGTTTGTGTGAATGGTCGCTGTGGGGAGTAGGGGTTGTCGTGTTTGTGTGTGTGGGGGGGGGGGGGGGTAAAACAAACGAGAAAAATAATGGCCGTATCACAGTACTGAGTCTATGTTTAAAGAGTGTGTAAATACACCCAGATTGTTTTGTGTAAGCAGCGAAATTGACAGTTTATATTCCTTCTTCGCTTTATAAGCTGTTATTAGGCCAAGTTTCTACATGCCCAAAACATTAGTTGTAATATATTTGTAGCCTATCCTACGAAAATATTGAAAAGAGTTCTGTGCTATGTAATCACACACTATACAGTATAACTGAGACAAAGCATACAGTACTGAGAATGGGTTTTGCGACACACGATACAGAACAGATTTTGACCCCTCTATCATTTTCTTTGAAAATAATTGCCCTTACATAGCATGATATCTAACAGGATCAATGAATCCTGGACCGACATACACCATAAAATAATTGTAATGAAGATACGGTCGTTTCATGTAGAATTGATGGAAAGATTTGAAGAAAGTGTACGGATGCACCTTTTGAAATCGAAAGTAGAGTAGTGATTTTCTCAAATGAAATGTGAAAATAAAGTACATCATAACAATCTACAGAAAATCAAGGTAGCATGTCGAAAAGATCTGTAGTTAGGCTTGTCGAACTATCGGTACTTAGTTGAAACTCCCTTACTTTATATTTTTACAACACAAAAATAAACAGTTCTGAAACTTACCCGCCATATTTGAACAAAGATGCGTCCACTATACACATCGGTACAACGGGTCACACGTACTGTACGCTCCCAACCAGTGGCATGGAGATAGCTTAGATCCTTAGCCGTATCCTTTAAGCGCTTAGCGCAAAGTTTGATCGAACTTGTCGGATGCCCAGGCTGATCTGAATCTGCGCTGGGCGCACGACCACTTTGTTGGTTATCTCGTGTCGCGGCTCAATTTTGATTGGGTAACAGATAGTGATGAAAGAGTTCCGACGACAAAGAGCGTAGAAATTCAATTTTGTTTTCTGTAATTGTTTTGTTGCATTGGCCAGTCAAAGTTATTTATCGGTACTTTCCAATATTATATTTAGCCAAAGAAATTTATTATGGAAGCATCCTAGTGACAGGTAAAAAGTTTATTTATCTCATACGTAGGAGATAGAAACTCCTACATAGGAGATAATAAGTCCTACGTAGGTCTAACTAACACTCGTAGGAGGAAGTGAGTCCTACATAGGACTTACTAACACCTACGTAGGATATAATAAGTTCTATGTAGGACTTACTAACTCCTACGGACTTACTAAGTCCTACGTAAGACTAACTAATACCTACGTAGGAGACAATAAGTCCAATGTAGGACTTACCCCTACGTAGGACTTACGAACTCCTATGTAGGACTTAGTAAGTCCTACATAGGACTTAGTAAGTCCTACATAGGAGTTACTATCTCCTACGTAGGATTTAGGTATTTCATACGTAAGAGATATTTACCACATGTATTTTATGTGTATCTGTACACAAGTTACTGCCTGCTTACAGTTAAAATTAACATTAGATTACCTGGTAGGAGCCGCCTCTAATTCATAGAAGCTGGCATTCCGGTATCTTAGAGCTTGTAGGCGGAGCATAGGTTTTTCTATATTTCACATGTGCATGCTTGATATAGAGATGCGCTTTGGTAGTTAATAAATGTGTTTAATAATATTTGGTGACGAGAAAATAAAAAGTGGTGGAAAAACAATGTAAATTTTAAAAACAAGGGATAAACTGAAAAACAAACCAAATCAAAACAATTGGAAACAAGCTGGATTAAAAATTTTAGTTTAATTTCGAATTTCAAAAAACAAAACTCTGATTGATGGCATTTTCATATTCATAAGCATAGAAAATGTCATACTCAGCTTAACTGAGCAAGAAAACAACTATACTTATCAGTAATTTGATATTTATTAGCAGATAAAATTTCATGCTCAGCTGAGGTGAGCATAAAAAAGTTTTATTAACTCAGGGGCTGGGTAATTTCAGAGCTCTAGATAAGAGGGAGTATTTGATGATAATTAAGGATAATTTTTCTTATTTCTCATCGAAACCATATGTTGTTACCACTCATCTGAACCGTCTCGTCGAGACGGCTCAGATGAGGGGTCACAACGTATGTTTTTATGCAAAACTAACAAAAATTATCCCAATTATCACCAAATACTCCCTCTTATCTAGAGCTCTGTAATTTGCTTTGGACGTTTGAAAGCTCGAAGAAAGAAAGAGGAGCTTGAAGAACTATGTTGAAGAACTGCGTGTATCATTGCAATTCTAACTGTGTTTTTGTAACATTGTTTTGACCCTGCCAAGTGCCAAGCAGATTTTGATATTTGGACTGATTATGCTGGCATTTTCAAATTTTGAGCTGAATGGTCTGGAATAGCGATCTTTGGTTTAAAGTGTCAATCAGTCTGTTGACAATTAGATTATTGGTATCACTGACTAAATTATTGAATATATTATTCTATGAGTTTTAAGTTTGTTTATGGAACAATCGATAAATTATATAAATGCAGAGTCAAAAGTATTTACGAATCAATATCATGATCACAGGGACTCGGGTCATACGGTTTGTCTCTTTGAGCCACTGAAATACGTATCAGGATGTACCGGGTGGTTATATAGAGCAAAGGGAGAAAAGTCGCTTCGACACCGGTTGCTACCCCACGCCGGTTTGTCTGCGCATTTCAGATGATTTACAAACACTTCCTACGAAACACATACCTCGATCGATCCGACATACATTTATCTTTTTGCAGCTGTTATTCTGCGATGCAAATATTGCGTCAGATCGGTTATTTTCCGATCCATTTCGTCCACAAAACCATTGAAGTCCGCAGTTCCAAAATGCCCGCACTCAAGCTCCGCCTCCAAGCTCATTTACATTCCGGAAGCGATTCCGATTGGATAACGCCGTAATTGTACTTTTGTCCTCTTGTTTCTCTAAGTGTGAAAGGGTGTGGTGCACTAATTATTTGTGTAACTGCGCCGCATCACGACAAAACCAAGTGGCATGTGCGCCCAGCAAAGACTCAGATCAGCCTGGGCATCCGCCCATTCTGATCAGAGTTGTCGCTGTCCGCATGGAACATTCTTGCTTCTATTCTACTTTCTACTCTTTCATTGCTTACACCGTCAGTTTCACTTGTTGAATCATTATTATTATTGTTGTTATTATTATTATTATTATTACTTTAAATAGCCCAATCATCTTTTATAGGGTTTTGTTTGGTTGTACGAGGGTCATCCAATAAGTATTGCAAACGCCGTCATTACTGCTTTATTAATTGAGGTAGGGTTATCAAATAACACCATTAACAGCTTACGTATGTAGTACACATATGTACTAAAAATCATACATGTGCTATTCCTTTCTCAGATACGGGAGGGTTTTGAACGCAAAGGTGTAAGCGATACCGGCGGTGAAATTGCACAAACATGACGTTTTTTACAAATGGTTAGGGGAAGTAAACTCCTGCATACATGTTTATTGTTCTTTCAAATTACAAGAATTCATGTTCTAAAGTAATCGCCTTATATTTAAGAATTCAAATAAGAGACAATTGTCACTTCACATTACCATACAAATGTAGTTGCTAGGCAACAAGAGAATATTACAAAATTTTAGCAAAATTTTAGTTTTTGACGTATACCTCTGGTTTCTTAAGACTGCAAACGATATTAAACAAGGCTCGAAGCTTATATTTTCTCTTTTATCTACATTTCAGCATCTCGGGACTATTCTTTGATAACAAATTAATGGCAGTTTAGGAAACACTTCATCTGCTGTGAAAGCCTCTTCTTCATATACTCATTTTATATGATATTTTAGCTGCCCGAAAAGATGGTGTTCTTCCTTTGAACAATAATTATATCTTGACTGATGGCAATATCTTAACCTTGGTACCGTGTACAGACTTCAGTATTATTTTCCGTATCTCCCAGCAATTTTCAGATATTTACAAGGATTCTGAATTAAGCTAGGGGATCTTAAACAGACAACTAGAAGCAACCGCCGCACACATAATGGTAGTATTCTTCAGTTGCCTAGCAACGCCATTTGCAAGATCATGGCGTTTCTGGAAATTGTTGACTGGAAAAAAGGAAATATGCAATGTAGGAATGTGGATTGCTTGATTCGTTTTTAATTATCGTTTGCCTGAAACTCGGCCGTTTGCTGGAGTTATTGGATGACCCTCGTATGTATCCCGAAAGGGTCCTTAATTGGAGAATTAAACATAATATTCTTTTCTATTCAGTTCCACCATCCCCTCCGCTGTTCTGTTCTAGTCTACTCTAGTTTTGCTTACATACTGTGTAATAGAAACGCTATGATACGATAACATATCAATTTATCTGTCAAACTATCTTTTACACACACACTAATTTATATATCGGCACACACGCCCTAATTTCCATGTAGCAGATTTCAATCAGTTTCTGAAACAAAATTCAAACAGAAAGGACAACGGTGACATCAATATTATCCAATCGGAATCACTTCCGGAATGTAAATGAGCTTGGAGGCGGAGCTTGAGTGCGGGCATTTTGGAACTGCAGATTTCGATGGTTTGGTGGACGGAAAATAAACGATTTGACGCAATATTTGCATCGGAGAATAACAGCTGCAAAAAGATAAATGTATGTAGGATCGATCGAGGTATGTGTTTTGTAGGAAGTGTTTGTAAATCATCTGAAATGCGCAGACAAACCGGCGTGGGGTAGCAACCGGTGTCGAAGCGACTTTCCTCCCTTTGCTCTATATAACCACCCGGTACGTCCTGATACGTATTTTCAGTGGTTCAAAGAGACAAACCGTATGACCCGAGTCCCTGTGATCATGATGCTCAGACGGTATATATGTTACTATCAAAGTTATTAACCTGTTATCCAATAAATACATGTACTCTGAACAGTCACTCTCTGTTAACGAGGTTTCGGCATAATGCAGTCATCAACATTATGATTTTTTAAGAGACTACACATTTATTTGAATGTTCACACTCAAATAAAAATTCATAATTTTGATAAAGGCACTATGCTCAAACGTCATAAATAAGGAGTGACTGTTCAGAGTCATGATTAAATGTTACTTTTTATACCGCGCCACACTTTAGTGGCGGGGTATTATGTTTTCACGGCCGTTCGTGTGTCCGTCCGTCCGTCCGTAGTACATCCGTCTGTCCGCACTTCGTTTCCGTTCGATTTATCAACGGATTTCCTTCAAATTTTGCGTATGCATTTGTACTAAGAATGTCTCGCTTTGAATTGTTAATGGGCGAATTTCGATAATTTCTGACAGAGTTATGGCACTTGTCAATGTACAAAAAATGGTGTCTGGCCTCTAGTTCATTTACTACTTGGAGTATCATGATGAAATTTGACAAACATGATCGAAGTAACAAAAGCTTTGTATAAGCACAGAAATTTTACCATCGGGGGTTATCTGCCCCTGCCCTGAGGCTACATGTATATACATGTATAAAATCATGAAAAATTCTATGTAAAATCAGAGTTTGAAGCAATTTTTCTGAAACTTACAGCAAAATTATCAGAGTGATGAAAGCCTCCAGTGATGCTCAAATTTACCCCATGGGAGTTATCTCCCCCTGCCACCGATCTATATACATGCATTAAATGACGATAAAATCTATATAAATTCACGTGAAACAGATTTTAAGAAATTTACATCTGATGTTAGAAGTAATAAAAGCTTCTTGTCATGATCAAAATTTGAACATTAGGGGTTATCTGCCCCTGCCCCGTGGCCACATGTTTAAAATCGCTAAAATTGTATTTGACTAGAGTGCTTATAGTGCTTTATCGGGAGCTTATTGTAAGTGATCAGAGTAATGCAGTGTCCTGTCATGACAAAGATTTTTATTCGTGTTCAATGGGGTTAGGCTGCTATACAGAGAAATAGTAAATCTGGAAAAATTGGTGTGTGAAAAAGGTTTGCAGTGGCGGGGTATCACGCAGTTGTTTGCGATGCTTTTATTTTCCTTCATGGAAATATTGCCTTTTTAGCTCACCTGAGCCGAATGCTCAAAGGTGAGCTTACAGTATAGGCAGGCCCCCGTCGTCGTCGTCGTCCACACCCTTTAAACATCTTCTTCTCAGAAACCACTGGGCCAATTGAAATCAAAATTCATATGGAGCCTTTACAGGATGGGGGAACAGAAGTTTATATATTTGGTTTAGGTCACATGACAGATGGCCGCCATGCCCATATATAGTAAAAACCTTAAAAAATCTTCTCCAGAACCACGGAGCCGATTGCCTTGAAACTTAGTATGTAGCATTGGGGACTCTAGTACTACAAATGTTATATAAATGATGACCCTGGGTTGACCTTGACCTATTTTATGACAAGGTTAAAATTGGTCCCTTAGGCTTTTGAATGGGAAAAGCTGAAAAAGTGCATTTTTCTGCTGCCATTGTACTCTAAGATAAGAAAATGCAGCAAAATTCAACTCCTCTGAATTTAAAAGGTCAAAGACATTTAGTGACCTCGGCCAAAGGTCAGTTGTCCATCCTTTGTCAACATTTTCAAAGGACTTCTCCTCTGATACTACTGGGCCAATTTTATCTAAATTTCATAGACAGCCTTCAGATAAAGGGGGAAAGAAAGTTTATATACTTGGTCAAGGTCACATGACCAAGATGGCTGCCATGCCCATATATGGTAAAAACCGTAAAAAAATCTCCTTCTCCAGAACCCCTGGGCCGATTGCGTTGAGACTAGGTATGTAGCATCTGTGGCTCTAGTACTACACAATTTTTATAAATAATGACCCTGGGTTGACCTTGACTTATTTTATGACAAGGTCAAAATTGGTCCCTTATGCTTTTGAATGAGAAAAGCTGAAAAAGTGCATTTTTCTGTTGCTGTTGTGCTCTGTCACATGGAGATGCAGCAAAATTCAACCCCTCTGAAATTTAAAGGTCATGGTCATTTAGTGACCTTGGCAAAAGGTCACCTGAGGGTCCTCTGTCAACATTTTTAAACGACTCTTCCTCTTAAACTACTGGGCCAATTTCATTTAAATTTCATAAACAGCCTTCAGGCAAAGGGGAAAAGAAAGTTTATAAACTTGGTCCAGGTTACATGACCAAGATGAAAAAATCCTTTTCTCCAGAACCACTGGGCCAATTGCCTTGAAACTAGACATGTAGCATCTGGAACTCTAGTACTACAAAGTTCACATAAATGATGACCCTTGAATGACCTTGACCTATTTTGTGACAATATCAAATTTGGTCCCATAGGCTTTTGAATGGGAATAGCTAAAAATGGTGCATTTTTCTGTTACTATTATGCTTTGTGATATAGAAATGCAGTCGACTTCAACCCCTATGAATTCAAGAGGTCAAGACCTTGTTCTTCATCATCAAGCATTAAATCTTAGATGCATTCGAAATTCAAACATATAGTAAAATTTGCCTTAGACTTATGTGCTGAGGATGAATGGACTCAGGTGAGCTACTGGACCTATGGTCCTCTGGTTTCTCTGCTGACCATATGCCATTCCATTATCGCTGATAGGTAGCATTAAAATATCAGCCTACCGCATATGGCACTGCTGGTTAAGCCGATAATACACTGTTTACCATTACGTCACCAGGCCATTTGTTTTGCTAGATTGGTCCACTCAAAGTTGTATTGGATCTACGCCATGACGCGTCATTGCTACTCTTCAGTGACTGACAGCGTGGTTATGTTTCATAAAATGTTTTTGTTATTGAAAACATTAAAATATAACAGTGAAAATTTTTATTAGACCCAAATAAAATTATAGCTACAAAAAGTAAATATCAGGTGGTTTGTTTTGCTTTCATTTATATACTTTTTTTTCGCTTGTTATTTTCATGGAGGAATATAGATGAATAAACATATAGGCGTACTAATTTTTATCCTCTGGAGGATAGTTATGAGTATAAGGCAGTCAGTCTCCGAAGAATATGACGTGCGCAAGGCAATGCATGCAATTCCTTCAGTGATTTGTCCTTTCGTGAAAGACATTTTGATTTTATTTTCCGTTGATTACTTGTAAGCCTTTTTTTCTTATTATAAATTTTCAAATCTTCATTTTTTTTATTGCAGACATTGACATTCCAAGACAACACGTGATAGATGAAGACAGCAATAGCTAAGTGCCATGTATGCGAAAAACAAGGACACTGTTAAACTTTGGCTTCTTCGCAATGGATTAGGAGAATATGCATCTTCTTTTGATGAAGATGGCTGGGATGATATGATAATTTTGACTGAAATTGAAGATGACCAACTTAAAAGCATAATAAAAAAGGGTGGGCATCGAGCAAAATTTAAAAAGGCGTTGGAAATATTCAAGTCAAAAAATGTAAGTACGGGCAAAGAATCTTGCAAACAACTTAAGCAAAAGGCATGTTCTGTAAAGTCCAAAGGAGATGTACAAAATCTATTTACGGGAACGCTGGAAAGAAAACCAGTTGAAAACGGAATTTCATACAAAAACGCCACTCTTAATATCAAGACATCAGGTACTGATAATCAGCAATGCTTGATTAGTCCCTTAAGCGATTCAGAAGAAAGCGACTTGGAACGAAGAAAAATGTTTGAAAATGAAGAAGATGGAGCGATAACGACAATGACAGATCGTGACAGAGCTTTAACTCGGTAAGTTTTGTTTACGCTCACTAAAACGAAGTCTCGGTATGATTAATATGATCATCCTTCGCCAGTCAGTCCTAATTATTCCTTCAATTGTTCGAACGAAAACACTTATTCAAACGACGTCTTTTCCAAACTAATGACCGTATGCTCAGGTCTTAACCTCCTTGTAGATCATGGTCTCGGTGTAGCTTATGTAATCACTCTTTGCCCGTCTTTCGATGGAAAACTTCTCACACTCATTGCCGCCATAAATGTCAGATTCCAAATTCAAAACTCTCCAGACATGCCAAAATGTTTTTAATTGGAAAACTTGCACGGCCTATAATCAAACCTAAAGTCAAGGGGCGAAGACAATGGAAGCAGTAAACCAACAATGCGTGGACATTAAAAGTAAAAAGTATGCAAAGACCAGGAACTGAAACAATCAAAATCCAAATCCAGCCCTCAAACCATAGTTGGAAACAACTAAGATTACAAATAATCAAGATACAGAGAACATATGGCCAACCGAGTGAGCAGCTTGTTCCCAAAAGGTGGCCACTCAGCAACCCAAACCGAACCAAAAATAATAAGAACATACATAAGGTAAAACATCACAGAAACTCTGACACCAAAAACAGGCAACAGAGAACCACAACAGAACTACCGCCTTGGAACGGTCAGTAATGAATTACTGGGGGGCTTAAATCGATTTTACAGGCCCAACCTCATCCTCAGTATCTGAAGTGGTACAAAACATGTAGTTGGTTAAACTTTTGCACGATTTCTCTGAAACAGTTGAAGTGATTTGATAAAACATACAAGATATAACTACGCGCATCTGTCATGTATCATATTATATCCGCAGGGTTTTCCTTGGACTATTTCACTATTTCTGCTAGAGTGAAAGATCTTGTCGTGAATAAATATACTAAAACAAAAATAAAAACTGTAAGTTTTTGCATATGTAGATCTAACTATGAAATATAGAGCAAGCGAGGTTTCTTTCTCTTACTACGAGGATGAAACTCTGTTTGCTCTTCCGCAGTGTTTAGATTGGTTAAGACTCTTATTCTCGATCATCGTCTTTTATATTATTTGGATATTTTTGGTACTAGTCGGTCTTTGAACCGACTGTCCAATTACAATTAAGAAATTTCAGTATCTTTTCTCTGGTTTCGTCACCTGTTATTGTCAGGGTCACTGATGAGCCTTTATTAGCCGAAACTACGTAGTCTGGCCTTTGTTCCTTCTTCTGCATGTATTCTCTGCTCTTGAGGGAACTCTTTAGATTTTAATTTTACTTAACTGTAATATGTATACTAATTATATGAGTAATGTAGATTTCCTGAAACGTAACAAGTGCTGTTTTTTGTTTTTCCATCCAGCCTCCAAGATAGTTCTAATATGCCATCAGACTGTCGAGATGAAACACAGACATTGCTTCCATGCGATGATGGACGAAATAAACAGGGTAAGATTGCTGCGAAAGATGTGCTTGGTTTATCAACTAGATGTTTAATAATGATGGTTATTCGCCATTAAACCCGAAAGACTGTACATATGTGTGCCACTACATATGGTGATTAGATATACCATCATGATAAAATTACAGTTATAGGACACAATCCTAGCAATGCCCAAATATTCCTCGATCTACTGGAAGATATGTATGTGTATAAAATTTTGTGTAGTCCGAGGAGTACCTGGATATTGCTCGGGCTTAGGCAAGTGAATATGTTGTAAAATGACTGTTCATGCAGCTTTACAGCAGATTTATTGCACAATACAGAAGGTTTTAGCTCATCGATTCATTTCGGTGTAGCTTATCATCACATTTTGTCTGTCGTTCATGGTCTAGACGTGGGCCGACATCCGGTGTATTCATCTGACCACCCAAGATAGCATGCGATAAAAGGAGCTCACAATGAGCAGACTCCAAACGGGAGCTAAAATCATCAAAGAGAAATAACTTGAACAGCATATGGAAATTCATGTTACAGAGCAGACTCGAATTTACAGTTTAAACATTGTATGGATGGGCATTGACTAAAAAAAACTATAAAAGTAAAATTGACATTCTTTTATTTCAGGAGAAAATGAACTTTGCATGCTGTGGCCTCAAAAGCAAGTGAATTTTCACCGACCAGAGAAAGTAGTAGTTTCCATGCAACATAATGTGATAAATGAGTCAGCATTCCAGGCAGAGACAAACCAACATCACCAGTATTTTAAAGGTAATTGAGCTGCGTTCAGAGGATATCTTAAGAGAAATAGATACACTTTCAATGAAAGCAAATCTGCCGTTTTTATTCTTATTTTTTTTTGTCTATTTTGGGTACTTTTCTCTTTTATGAATATGTGTTTATTTGCATTCCTACTCTACGAGGGGCAACTGATAAAGAAAAGATTTTAATCGTCAATGAGCAAATTGTTTCCTTTCAGGATAGACCCGAATTTGGAAGCGATCCGACATCCAGGGAAGCAAACAGAAAGTCGTAACCTGTTTTTTTTATATAAAAAAACAAATGATTTCCCTTTGTATAGATGGCGTAAAAACCTGGTGATGTAGCCTTTTACCTTAAATCATAGTGCCAAATTAGCTTGGCGATGTGAAACCTGGTAAGTCCATCCGTTGTTTGATTTTTATAATCTAGATAGTTACAGTTACATGCCTGTTTAGATAGCACTCGTTTACTTGCTCAGTCAACATATCCTTTAAAAACAGGGTTTCTTCCAACGAAACTCCTAAAGCTCGTTCCCCAGAGCCGTTAAGGGAGCATCGTTATGAAAATTGGAAAGCCAAGACAAGAAGAAGCAGATTTGAATGTTCCGAGATGTCCGGCCAGAAACTCATGTATAAACCACAAAGATAACGTAACGTAAGACCCTAATCATTACACCCATCTGAACCTTGTCGGTTTTATATTTTTTCCAGAGCAAATAGACACTTGTATAGATGCACTCAGAAAGAAGGACAATGATTTTGTCGAAACAGCAGCGTATGATGATCTTAGAGACATAATCGAGGATTGTTACTGGGGTGTATTAATTGGAAAGGCAGGGGACGGTACATCATCTATGGGAGCACATCTCATGTTCGAATACCAGCAAAAGGGATATGAATCTGTGTATGTAAAATCACCTTCGGACTGGAAGCAACTTGTTAATGGGAATCGTGGAAAAAATAAGACGATAAAGCAATTTGTTCTTATAGATGACATGTTCGGACACAACAGTGTGAATGAGCGAATAGTAGGGGAATGGTTGACAATGTTAGATATGATGGCGCTGCTTGTGGAAGAAAGAGAAGGCAAGTTAGTTGTTGTCTGTACTAACCGTCGGTATGTGTATTATGACATTGTTTCAAAATTGGCAAGTCATAAAATGTTCAGAAAATCGTCAGTTGTTGACCTCACGGAGAAAGCTTATCGCTATAACCCACCGGAGAAGAAACAAATTTTTGAAACTATGAAAACAAGATATGGAAACAATGAGCTGTATGACACAAGTGTATTAGAAAACTTAGAAACACCTTATGGGTTTCCCGGATGCGTGGAAGCATTTTTTACACACTGGTTCTTGCGAAAAGATGGCATGTTGTTTTTTCACATGCCTATGAAATGTATAGTAAGTGAAATAAACAATTTAAAGGAAAATGATCGGGTGAAGTACTGTTTGCTCCTTTTTGTATTGTTTAAAAATAACAGATTAGAAAAAAGCTATCTTACAAACGCATTAAGACATTTTACTGACGAAGATAAGGTCTTATTTCATAACGCCGGTATATCTACTAAGCTCGCTTACACAGATATTCAAAGAAATATCAAGGGCCTCGTAAATATTTTCATAGAAGAGAGTCCAAAAGGTGTTTACTGCTTCTCTCATCAAACAATAATGGATAGCGTCGCGTTTGTTTACATGAACGACCACTTAGCACATGCTATTGAAGAATTTGATTTTGAATATCTGATAACGTTTATTCGCTATTCTGGTGTTGGAGCTGGGCTAACGAAACAAGACACCATAACACTCCCTGAGGACTTAACTGATGCATTTATTAAAAGAATCACAACAGAAATTGAGCATGGGAATATATTTGCTGCGTGTCGGCATCAGGCTTGGTGTGACAGGAAGTTTGTAAGTAAATGGATAAACCATGTTTACTATAATTCCTGTTCAGCTGACGTTGCTGATGATCAAAGTAAAGCAAACACCATGGCATTTCACAGTGCAGTAATAACAAGAATATCAAATAGCATGTTGGAACCTCTAATTATAATGAAAAGAAAACTTGCAGTACTGTCACTTTTGGAGAACAGGCACGTGCGTAAAAGTATGAAAAGTACTTCTAGTCTAGAAGACGTTTTGTCATTTGCGTTGCAAATAGCGTGTAGCTCTCCAGGCAATGAAGATATTGTAAAGACTCTGTTATCAGAAGGAGCTGATGCAACAAGCTTAGATGATCATGGAAGAATTCTGCTTATGTTAGCTTTAGAGGATGTGCCTGACTCTGCTAAAATATTGTTAGATGAACAAAAGCTTATTCCTAACCACAAAGACAAAGACGGAAGAGGCTACTTTCACTATTTAGTAAACTCCAAAGCATCAGAAGACCTGTTCCGTCAATTTTGTGGACTTCTCATCGACGTTGGTGAAGATATAAACTTGGAAGACAAGTTTGTCAGATCTCCCTTGTTCGAATGCATCGAAGCGAACGAAATGGGCAAAGACAGGTCTCCAGGGTCGATCCTTGAGCGATTCAAGATACTAATAGAAAACGGAGCTGATCCGAATGTGAAAGACCACCAAGGAAGAAACATTGTACTACACGTACTCAGACATACAGCTAGAAATGATATTTGCTTACAATTCCTGCAACATTTACATAAAGCTGGGGTTGATTTTCTTGCTACCGACAACGCGGGTAAAAACGCTATGCACTATATGGTTCTGAGAACGGCGCATGCCGGCAACCGTTATCGGAATGACAATAATCTTAACCGGCTTTACTCATTTTTAAGAGACACAGCTACAGTGGATATCTCCGGAACCAGTCACAAAAACATTGATTCTTTGATGTTAGCATTAGAATACTGTACCGAATATGAATTCGTGCATGATCTTGTCGGACACGTGGTTAATGGTCGTAAAGATGCGGATGGAAGAGGCTATTTCCATTATCTTGTAAAATCAAAAGCAGTGGAGAAAACATTCCGACTTTATTGTGAGAGTCTTATCAGCAGTGGAGAGAACGTCAACCATCAAGATAACGATGGCATTTCACCTTTATTCCTGTCCAATGAATTGCTAGATACTTCGCTTGCCATTGAACGCTTGAAAATTTTAGTCGAATATGGGGCAGATTTTCAGGCAAGAGATAAATTTGGAAAAACTCTTCTTTTGATCACGGTTGAGAGAAAAGCCGGCACTTACTCATGTATAAGATTTCTTGAGTGCATGAAAAGTCATGGTGTCGATTTTAATGCAACTGACTATAACGGGAAAAACGTTTTACACTATTTTGTTTTTCGGACTGGACTACTGGGTCGGTTCCTCGACAAAACATGTTGTAATGAAACGTTCGATTTTTTGGTAAAGCAGGCAGGAGTAAAAGTCACCTGTCAAGACAATGAGGGACGAAATCCATTAATGATGGCATTAAGAGATTGCCTAGACTTTAGCTTTATCAACGATTTGTTAAGAAATACAGATCCAAGACAGCTGGATAAAGATGGAAAGGGCTACTTTCATTACCTTGCGAAATCACATGTCTCAGAACACACGTTCCAGATGTTCTGTGAGATTCTGGTTCGAAATGGTGAACTAGTAAATCTAAAAGATAAGTTTGGACGTACACCGGTATTTGAATGCGTAGCTGATCGTATACAAATCCACAGTTGTCTGAGTTACTTGCACGTTTTGTCTTATTGTAACGCCGACTTAAATGTTAAAGACAAATATGGAGAAAACCTTTTAATGGTGGTCCTAAAAAGTATGTTAGGATTGAATAATCTGGAGTACGTTCTTGAAGTCTTGGAATTTTTGTCGTCAAATGGTGTTGGGTTTGAACATAAGGACAAGAATGGTAGAAATGTTCTGTATTACTTAATGCTGGCAGAATTACGTTTTAAGGCCGTCTTTAACATTAATATAATGCAAACTGAGTTCATTGACGCCTGTGACTTCGTCATGAAGAAAATGTCCGAAAGTCAGAGAAAAAGGAAAAAACTGGAAAAAGCTACTCTTCGCAGCTCTTAGTACAATCAGCTCAAGTTATAAAACTCTAAATTTGAGCCGCCTTTTGGAGACGTTAACACCCGTAGTTTCATCTAAATAATACACATCTCCTCAAGATTGACTAAAGAGTGCTGTAATATGGTTATATATCGTTAAAGAGTGTCTCTGTTATACGGACATTGCGATTAACTATGGTCTGCTTGGGGTTAAGCCGATAAATGGTGTGTTCGCAGAGGAAGCTAAAAACACTCGATTCAAGTGATAGCATCTGGTTTAGATTGTACGAATATGTTACAAAATATCCTGGTCTAGATGCCAGCCCGTATAACCATATTCAGTATTCAGGCATGATCGATAATTTTCCAACAAATTGAATAATGAAGTTTATTTTCTACATTGTTTTTATTAGTTTTAATCACTGGCTACAACTGGTAACTTTAGAGAAGTAGCTAGTTTGGAGTTAGAAAAAGAGATTTGCTATATAAGAAAAGCGAAAATTGAGCTCAGAAAAGCGATAATTAAGTATCATACTGTATGAAAAGAGAGTATCGAGTTAAAACATGTGAGTTTCGATTATAGAAAAGAGAGTATCAAGTTGAGAAAAAAGAGTATTAAGTTATGAAAACCAAGTACTGATTTAACAAAAGTGAATATGCTAGCGTCAAGTTAAGAAAAGCAAGTATCGGTCATATTAAGCAGGTACAGAGTTAACAAAATTGAGTCTCGAGTTGACAAAAGCGAGTATTGAGTTAACAAAAGCGGGTATCGAGTTAAGAAACAAGAGTATCGCGTCATATTTGTGTGTAATTGCCCCGTACTAAAAGCAAATGTAACCATTTTATGAAATAGAGCCATTTATTAGGATGCTTAAAAAGCGAGAGGCAGTATTAGAAACTGTATGACTTATTTTATGTATATATATGACTTAAACGTGGAAGCTGATGAGCATAATACTTAAGGCTTGTTTATGTGTTTGTATGTGTATTAATTACATAATGCAAGAACTGTAAATGTGTGGGTCTTGGTAGTGCAGTGGTAGGCAGCTCAAAAACAATAGCGCAGTCCTTTCTCTTCTATCAGCCATGTAGTAACAGGGCTCTAACCCTTTTCGCTTGAAAATAAAATCGAATTTGTTAAAAAAAAGTTTAATAAAGGCCCCAATGCTCTATCAGCATGAAATAGTTTATCATGAGGTATCGCTGCAAGTTTCTCACCACATTTCAGCGCCACATGAACGATACACTCAGAGACTTTTGTATGCCAAATGTCAATTTTTACATTTGATTGTGTTTTCCGTTATGATACCGTTAAAAGAAACTATGTCAGACTGTCAGGGTCGAAGCTGTATTTTGAGTTTGATGTGATGGTTGTTTTGTTCTTGTTTTTTATTGTTTTTTCTTGTTTGTTTGTTGTTGTTGTTGTTGTTTTTTTTTGCGGGGGCGGTGATTGGGGTTAACGGCTCTTTGAGACAGTATTTCAGTCTATATGGAGCCGTCTAAAAGAGAGAGTGAGAAGGAAACGAGATATGATAGAGGAGAGATAAGTATCCAATCACCCCCCACCCGCACCTGCAAGCACACCAGGCCCTTGTCCAACTATTATCCAACTTAGAAGGACTCCCCGGCACTGAAAGTTATCCTGCACCATTTGGTTTGAACTGTGCTCTAATAGATAAGGATTATAAATGGAAATGAATATATAATTAATATGGCATACTTATTTAATATTATCAGAAACTAAAAGTACACATGTAGTTCCATTTCTGGTCTAGAGGTTAATATATAACTTGAATACATTCTCCAACTCAAAATAAAGCAAACTGATTGGCTACTTCCGAGCACATGCTTGGTAGCATCCAATCAGTGGCTTTATTTTGAGTTTGAGATTATTCTCAAGTTTTGTAACCTCGAACTCTGGCCTTATTAGAATTGCTTGATGAAGAGATACTGACGATATGCCACTACACATGCTGTTGTATAATATATTCTCTAAATCATTGTGACTCGCTCAGTCTGAAAAAAGTGAGTTCAAATTAAAATCCCTGAGTCAACTGACGGCAGCGGGGAACTATATCTCCGAAGGAAAACAAGAAGTAATTTGTGTCATGAAGCCTGGCATATGGAAGTAGTTCCATAAAGAAAGCTGTGAGTCTCAAATGATCCAGATAATGGTATGCACTTATTCTGATAGTGTAAAAACTGCAGAGCAGCTGCTCTCAGTCCTTGGACTCGTACGACGAGACCCTCTGTCATTAGCATAGAGCCTCCTATATACGTTGGATCATTACTGGAAACTGGGCTTGATTTATCTTTGTTTATAATGAAACCTAACCAGAAGAGGAGACTGAAGACAATAACCCTATCTGCCCATAACATTCTCCTGGTCTAATTTAGAACTAGCCAGTCGTCTTGGTATGTTAAGAGAGGCTTTGTTTTTTTATATGACTGCAACTACACAAGTTACTGTTGTGAAAGTTCTGGGAACTACCGTTGGACCAAAATTGAGGCCTCGAAATTGGGAAGCGTTTTGCCCATAAAAAAAAATAATAATGATTCTGATATAGACTGAAAATGCTTAGATGAACGTTTGCCCGGATAGATCGAGAGTTATTGACCAAACTTTTTTTTTTACTAAGTGTAACACTTTTTCATTGTGTCGAATTTGAAACGTTTTTGACTAGATATCTGTTGAGAGGTGGCAGATGTATCACAAGTCCCACTTCCCCATTTTTGTTGAGATCAGAAAAAGTGTACTGTAAAAATCTTTCATCGCATCCCTTTTCTATGCTCTATTGCATTTTTGTTTAAAAAACTCAGTTTCTTTTGCTAGACTGGAACGACTGTTTTTCAGATACATCGAAAATGTAGTTTTTGAATTGATTCCGATTTGTAACCTTCTTATATGATTTCCAGAACCCACTTGTCTGAAGTTATAGTTTCTCATTCTTTCAAAACAATGTGATAACAGACCTCACACAGGTATCTCAGGACACCTAGCCCCAAGGTTATAAAACGTTTTTCATGCTCAACTCAGCTGAGCATGAAATTTTACCTGCTAATACATAGCAAATTACTGATAAGTACAGTTGTTTGCTTGCTCAGTTTAGCTGAGTATGAAATTTTCTCTGCTTATGAATATGAAAATGCCAAGATTAGTGTTCATATTTATCAGCAGAGAAAATTTCATGCTCAGCTGAGTTGAGCACGAAAAAGATATTATAACCTCGGGGCCAGGTCACTGTACTTACGTTATCATTTAGCAGTTAGCTTACCATGTCCACATATCCAGTTTGAAGAGGAGCAGGACCTATAACCTATCTGTTAGTCTGTCTACGGCTTGATAAATATGAGACCAGTTTTGGAATGTAAAAAATATCGCAGTCCTTTAGTTTTGCATTGTTAGCGTATGAATACCTCTGCACAGTCGCCTTGATACATTTTGGCCATTAAGTTCAACTACTGATCTATGAGTTTTCCTTTTGAATGGTCGGAACGATACTTACAATCTGTTTTTTCTTCCCTAGCCTTTTCTAAATTTTCCAGTCCACTCACTAGACAAAGAGAAACTGGAAATTCTGAGGCATCATCAAGTTCATTCAAGGCAGTGTCAGTCAGAACTGCAGTTCTGTGACTGAGACGATGTTTTTTTTTCCAATCTGATCCAACATATTCATGAAGTCGGCATAAACAAAGATAAATCAACAACTTTTTGAATGATATTTTCTACTTTATTAAACACAGTACTCTGTTCAATTATGTAGATGATAATACTATAAATATCTTTCTACAGTAACAGTATTGAGAATACTTAGCAAGTTTTCGTTGATGAAAGTATTGTACTTGGTTTAATTTTAATAATATGCAAGCCAATCCGAATAAATTCTAAAGTATTATACTTGGCTAAAAGGGTTTCAATCAGTGTAAAAATTTGGAAATAAATGGGATTGAAATCAAATTTGAAGAGCATGTTAAACTGTTAGGAGTAGAAATTGATTATCTCATAAATTGATTATCTCATGAACTTTGAGGTTCATATTGCTAACCTGCACAAAAAAGCAGCAAAGCAGATAATTATTTTATTAAGACTTAAACAATATCTGACTAAAGAGGTCAAAATACTTATTCTCAAATCATTTATTTGGTCAAATTTCAATTATTGCCTACTGCTGTGGCATTTTTGTTCCAAAAGTAGCACTAATAAACTGGAAAAATTGCAAATTAGAGCTCTGAAAACAGTTTATAATAATTTTGAGAGCACATATGAATATCTATTGCAAAAAGAAAATTAACCTACTCTTCATATAAGTAGAATAAGGAGCATAGCTCTGGCAATATCTCACCTGCGTAGATACAGGATCTTGTTAGTTTAATTTGAGAATTCTAGATACTCCAGGACCTTTAGATATCAGAATTTGGTGCCTGTTCCAAGAGTAAACAGTAGTACATTTGGAAAGGCTTCATTCAGGTATGGGGCGGCCCTGGTGTGGAACAATCTACCAAACGAACTGTGAGTAGCCTTAAACCTAAGCGATTTTAATAGACTGATTCACACCTGGGTGGGGCCTCAAGCAGATGTAGCCTGTTCTAGAGCAACATGTAATTTTCTTCTTTACTGTCTTGGTGGTAGTTTATGTGACAGAAAAATCATGTTTAACAACTATTTAGCACTGGGGAGTATGGCCTTATTTGCTCATGGAGTCGCGACCATGGCCACTTTCGCTTTTTGGTCACGAGCGTATCTCTGTGGCAAATATGGTGGTCTCCTGCATTTAATTTAATATTGGTTTCTTGTCACTGTGTTCAACTGTTCATGCTAATTTAGATCTGATAAAAGCCATGTAGCAGGTACTGAGGCGCACGGTCCTGTGTTGCTCGCGGAGTAGCGGCCCTTGACTACTTTCGCTTTTGGGTCAAGGGCATACTCCCGCAGTGAACAGGGTTGTGCTCCTGTATTTTTTGTGAATTCCTTGCGTTATCTGGATTTCCTGCCTTTTCTTGTGCTATGTATGTTGCTCAACTTTATTTTCAACACTTTGTAGGATGAATTACTAATCATTTTAATCATGTTTTTCTTGTTGAAATACTTAGTACCCATTCAGATGGGAGGGCTATAGTAGGCAGGGACACACCTAATCACTTTAGCCTCACTCCCATATGGATGATTATATAATGAGAGATTCACACTTAAATGTTTGTGCATTTTTCTTTTACTTTTGATTTCTGTATAATATAAGTCAACCTTGATTCGTGATACAAATAGGTCTCCACCCAGGTGGAATGTGCTTCTTGTAGGTAGGGACAGACCCAATCACTTAAGCCTCTCCTTCCTGGATCGTTATATGAGTGTATTGTTGCACTAAATGAGACATTTTAAGATGTGTCTTATATAACATTTTGCTTTGCATTAACTTGTACAGACTGTGATATACTTTTTTACTGTGATACTGATAGCTATTTAACCCTTAATGCGCCAAAAAGCAGACGACAAAATTTACGTCTGCAGAATTTCAAAAAATGCCTCGCCCAAGCATTATCATATTGAGAATTCGAACACTAGAAGGCAAACGGTGTAGATTCAGATGAGGTGGTTCATTATGAGCCACCTCGTCTGGATCTACACTGTTTGCAATTTCAACAATTTTAATTTTTTGGCGCTTTAAGGCTACACCTGTTTTTTATACTTGTGCAGTCTTAGCATATGTTTGTCGGTAAAATAACCTAATAGTGCTAGCGTTTAATTAAGGAATGATTTTCATTTTTCTGAGGTTTATCGAAGTGTAAACTACATTGGGTCACTAGCAAAGTTTACATGAACCCCGAAGTGAAAACTACATTGGGTCACGTGCAAAGTGAATGAACCCCGAATGTAAACTTTGCTAGTGACCCAATGTAGTTTACACTTCGATAAACATCAGAAAAATGAAGTTCATTGCTTATATTTCCATTCGTTTCAATCACATCTTTCATTAAAAATCTTATATCAGCCCTAAAATGATTATTGAAGCAGTAAATCATGTACATGCAGGTTTTTCTGCTAACAGCAGAACTGCATGTATGACGTCATGACGTTGCTGACGTCCAATCAGCTGGTAGAATGCTATTGTTTATTTTTACGTCATTAACGCCGCGTGTCTCAATTTTATTATTGGAATGTAAACTACATTACGTTCCAATGGTTTACCATAGGTCTTTTCAGTAAATACACCAAGAATGTATGTAGAAAGCCGACATTAAATAAAGTTTCTTGCATCTTGTATCATCCGCAATCTTTGTTATTCGTGGAGGTGACTTCCTCGATCTTTATCGTTTTGGATTAACCATTTTTGGGGATGAAAATCTAAAAAAATCATCACTGAAATTAAAAGGAAAATACGTTCTGTTCAAGTAAGTAATACATACTTCAAATAATCATCAGAATTTTCCACAATCAGATTTATTTAGCGAGATATTCACACTGAAAGTTGGTAATATTTCAACGAAAAAGTCTGAAGTTTTTATATTTCCACCCATTGAGTGTTGGTGTCGCTTTTGATAGCCAAAATGATTTTTTTTTTCTTTGACCGAAGAGTTCCTTTGTCGACTTTATGTCATTGTTAACACATTTTTAGCCTGTTTAGCCATTCTGCTTTGTTAAAAAATATCTTACTGAAGATATACAGCAGGGTTGTCCAAGGATTGTGACTGTGTAATTGCGTGACACCATACCTAAGTATGTCCACTGTAACCCTCCCTTTCAGTCATTTTACTTGGTTGAGATAAAAATTTCTTGCACACCGGATAAGGATATCCGCGTGCTTCACCTGTACCTACAAATTATCTCACCCATGTTATCTCACCCAGGACCGGATAAAAATCACGAGCATTCAATGCATTGGTTGTAATGGAGGACACGTATCTGCGTCGTCAAGTGACTTTGGCTTTTTAGATGATTACGTCATGAAGACGGCAAAATGACGTCAGTTTATGCATGCCAGATGTTGACGTAAAAAAACGAATGGCGATCGTTGAAAGCGGAGCCTTCTTTTAAAATCATATAGCAACCTCTGAGGCACTAAAATTACGCATTTAAACAAGTTCCAAAGATAATACAAAACGTGGTGTGCAAGGAAAAGTATCTATCATGGGTGTGAGGTGCGGCTAGAAAAATCCGTCACGAGGGATCACTGTTCGGCATCACTCGGCAAGCCTTGTGATGCCGAACAGTGACCCTCCTGACGGATTTTTCTATCCACACCTCATACCCATGAAAGATACTTATAATCTCACCCATGTTATCTCACCCAGGACCGGATAAAAATCACGAGCATTCAATGCATTGGTTGTAATGGAGGACATGTATCTGCGTCGTCAAGTGACGTTGGCTTTTTAGATGATTACGTCACGAAGACGGCAAAATGACGTCAGTTTATGCATGCCAGACGTTGACGTAAAAAACCGAATGGTGGTCGTTGAAAGCGGCGCCTTCTTTTAAAATCAAATAGCAACCTCTGAGGCACTAAAATTACGCATTTTAACAAGTTCTAAAGATAATACAAAATGTGGAGTGCAAGGAAAAGTATCTATCATGGGTGTGAGGTGCGGCTAGAAAAATCTGTCACTCGGGATCACTGTTCGGCATCACTCGGCAAGCCTCGTGATGCCGAACAGTGACCCTCGTGACGGATTTTTCTATCCACACCTCATACCCATGAAAGACACTTATAGTCTTATGTATTACCTTTGTAAATGACGCTTTCTCGCCATAACATTAGACAAGACAATTGAAAACTAATGCATCCAAAGGTGAGGCTTCTATCTTTTCTTTTTCTTTTTTTCAGTCTCTTCCCTGACCAGAGGAAGATCAAAAATGTCTTTTTGAAAAACTGTCAGAAAATTTGCTCTTAATTGATCAATAGAAAGTCCTGACAATCAAACATTTAAGGAAAGAATGTTATTTTTTTTTAAACATTTACTGAAGTATAAACTACATCGGGTCACGAGCAAAGTAAGTGAACCCCCGAAGGGGTTTACGTAAACTTTGCTCTTGACCCGATGTAATTTATATCAGGGTAAAAACAAGAATACCATTTTAAAGTACTTACGAGCATGTGTTCAATGTGCTGTATTCTGTAATACTGCATGTGGCATCAAAGAAGTAATCTTGAAAAGAACTAACCATGAAGCAATTGCTGTGCTAGAATTTCCAGTATTTCCTGTAAAGTGAAAACCACCTGATCATCTACCATGATAATGATACTTTCAAAATAGATTTCTCAGCCACAAGTCAAGACAGAAACTTTTTCATGGTATTCATGGTGACACACAATATATTTTATTTTCTTCATATATGAAGCCGGCAGCTCTAGGTTTATAATTCCATGTTGGACAAAATTATGGGTCGGACACAAAACAACTTTTCACTATAGCCTATGCACAGACATAACATGCTTAGTGTGACCTTTACCTTTGAAATAGCAATATGGTTCTGGAACATAATATAATGTCTTGTCAGGATCATTTATACTGAATATTTTGCCATTCCATATGCATCATTTACACATTACTGCACTGGAAAAAAATCAAACTGTTCAATTTTAGGACAGTTACAGTAATTAATTTGTGTACTAATTTTTGTAATAATTTTTACAGTACTTTTGTCTTGTTTGTAGCTTACCTGGGCCATAGGCTCAGAGTGAGCTATTGTGATCACCCAGTGTCTGCCATGTGTCGTCTGTCATCCGTCGACAACAATTTGCTTTAAATGACATCTTCTCTGAAACTGCTAGGCCTAGGGCTTTGATATTTGGTATGAAGCATTGTCTAGTGGACCTCTACAAGTTTGTTCAAATAGTGGCCCTAGGGTCCAAAATGGTCCTGGGGCAGGGGGTCTTGGGTTCGAAACTAAAATATACTTAAAAATCTTCTTCTCTGTAACGCTTGGCTCAGATGCTGGAAATTTGGTATGTAGCATTGCCTAGTGGTCCTCTACCAAGTTTGTTCAAGTGGTGGCCCCAGGTCCCGAAATGCCCCCCCCCCCCAGGGGGTCCGGGGTTTGAACCATAGAAATACATAGAAAATATTCAAAAATCTTCTTCTTCAGTACCACAAGGCTTCATGCTTGAATTTTGGTATGTAGCATTGCCTAGTAGTCTTTTACCAAGTTTGTTCAAATGGTGGCCCCAGGGTCCAAAGTGGCCCCTTGGCAGGGAGTCAAAGATTTGTACCATAGAAATGCAAACAAAAATATTAAAAAATCTTCTGCAGAACTGCAAGGCTTAGATGCTTGAAATTTGGTATGATGCATTGCCTTGTAGTCCTTTAACAAGTTTGGTCAAATGGTGGCCCCAGGGTCCAAAATGGCCCCACGGCAGGGAGTCCTAGGTTTGAACCATAGAAATACATAGAAAAATATTCAAAAATCTTCTTCTTCATAACCACTTGGCTCAGATGCTTGAAATTTGGAATGTATCATTGCATAGCAGCCTTTTACCAAGTATGTTCAAATGATGACCCCAGAGTCTAAACTGGCCCCACCCCAGGGGGTCCTGGGTTTGAACCATAGAAATACATAGAAAAATATTCAAAAATCTTCTTCTTGAGAACCGCCTGGCTCAGATGCTTGAAATTTGGTATGTAGCATTGCCTTGTAGTCCTTTATCAAGTTTGTTCAAATGGTGGCCCCAGGGTTTGAAATTGCCCCGCCACAGGGGTCCTGGATTTGAACCATAGAAATACATAAATATTGGAAACTCTTCCTTTTCAGAACAACTTCGCTCAGATGCTTGAAATTTGGTAAGATGCATTGCCTGGTGGCAAGATTATTCAAATGATAGCCTCAGGGTCAAAAATGGCCCGCCCCAGAGGCTCTTGGGTTTGAACAACAGCAATACATGGAAAAATATTAAAAAATCTTCTTTAGAACCATTTGGAAATGGTTGCAAACTGACAAGTTTGTTCAAATGATGACCCTAGTTTGACCTTTAACCTTTTTATCTCGAGTGAGCAATTCAGGGCCTCTAGGCCCTCTTGTTTTTTTTTCATTTTGAAACAGCCTCTAAAGGCAGATGAAAAATTTGTTCCAAATCCCAGTTACACCAGTAATTTGGCAAATGCTACCTGATCAGATTGTCAATATTAGCCACCTCATCTAGATCTACACTGTTTGAAAATATATTCAATGTATTAATTCCTCTCTGCTTAAAGTACACTTCATTCGCTGGAACAGGCTTGGGACTATGAAAATTAGTGCCAGGCAAAGGTAGTTCAAGTTAGTTTCTATATAAACTGACCTTTAGGGACTCTGGAACAAGTTCTAGTCAGGCAGGGTTAACGAGCCATCAAGGCTGGTTCAAGCCTCTTTAAGTTCTACTGTATGTTGTTAATCAATCTTTGTTTGGAAACTGTGCTGAGAACAGGATGTTGGAATAGCTCAAATAATTATGATGGTCACACACTCCTCAGGAATATGGTAATAAATCACAACAAATCATTTTTCTTCTTTTTTATGTTGTTTTTCCAAATCTATCAATAAATTACAAAACTTTAATGGACGGAATGTCATGCAGTCATCAAAAAATAGGACTTTTCTCTATTTTTCTTTTTTTTTCTCCCACATTACTCACTAGGGTGAATGGGTACACCTTCAGCGGAAGCATCTCTGCCATTTTCATCTTTGCCTCCCTTCTAAATGGGGGTCAACACTTAAAGGAAAGAATATGCTCCTCTAGGAGCAAATTCTTTACTTTAAGAGTAGACCCCAATTTGCAAGGGCTTCATTGTCCAGAGAAGCAAATAGGAAGTCACTAAGATTGTTCCCCTTGGTAAAAATGGTGGAAAAAACATGGCTGTGTACCCATACACCTTACAACAACGTTGGGCTTCTTGTTAGACCCACTGAGGCAGTCCAAAGCAGTCCAAATGAGGGGCTCAGAACTCCAGATAAGAAGGGGTAACAGGAACAGTTTAGATATAATGTTCAGTGTATTTCTCCATAAAACCTATGTTGTGACCTCTCATTAGAACCGTCTTGAAAAGACGGTTCTAATGAGGGTCACATCATAAGTTTTTTGTTGGGAAATAAGAAAATATCTCCAAATCAACCTTAAAACAACTATATCTGGACCTCTAGAGGCCACAACAAGAATTTTATTCACAGATACCAAACAGAAAGTACCTCTGAATTATTATCGTAAGATACAGTCAAACCTGTCTTAAGCAAGCAGTGCCAAGCACCCTAAGAAAGGGCCAAACCTGCTTGCTTATGGCAGGTGCTTGCTTAATACAGGCCAATGGACACTGAAAATGCTACTTGCGGATATGAGAGTTTGGCCTTTTAAGACAGGTATTTGCTTAATAGAGGTGGTCTTTAAAACAGGTTTGAATGTATAGAAGCTCTGGTCTGAAGAGAAATGGATACACCTCCATGTTTTTCCACCTGCCTTTCGACAGAAGACAGTTTTTTAGGTTTTAGTATTTGGTATTGGCTTTCTGTAGGAAGAGCGAAGAACAATAACTGTCTACTCTAAAAGGTCAGAATTTGCTTCTATGGAGGCAAACTCCTCCTTTAAGAGTAAAACTCCATTTTGGAAAGGTCTCATGGTCCAGGGAAGCAAACAGGAAGTCACAAATATTGTAAAGTGGGGAAAATAAAACAGGGAGGCATATCCACTCAACTCAAAATACCAGTCTATCAAATTTTGGCATTTCTAATATAATGTCCTATGAACTTTTGCATTTCAACTCTTTTTATCTCAAACTAATGTTTCTGCAAGGCACAAAATTTAGATCCCTTTGACTTCTATGTAACAAGAGTGAAGAGTATCATAGTTAATATGCAGTCCATTGTAACTACATGTACTACATCAACCCTTAAAAGTGCCAAAAAAAGCTGATGACAAAATTTATGTCTATAAAATTAAAAAAAAAGTTTCATCCTTTTTTCCAAGCTGAATCATATATAGAATTCAATGACTAATGGGCAAACTGTGTAGATCCAGATCTAGAAATATACTGTTTACAAATTCACTTTTTCCATATTTGGATATTTAAGTGTTAAAGAACCACTCTAACATAGATACAACAACAGAGGACCAGCCTATTTTGAATATCACATTAAAGAACCAGTCTATCATCTTCTAACACTGCAGGTGGTTGTTCTCCATACCCATACCCCACCATATTCTGTCCTCCCCTACCCCCACCCTGCCGCTCCAGACACTGCCGCTTACACTCCAATAAGCGCTCAACATCTTTCCACATCTTCATCTGCTGCATGGACGGGGCATGATTCTCACGGACAGATTTCTGTTGCTCACGAAGTCCCTTGGCGAGATTTTCTTGTTCCTGAATTTTCTTTACAAACATCTCCCTGAAACATATAAATTATAACTGAAGGTGTCTGGGTAAAACATAATTTTTTCTGCCATTTTTACAAAGGGAAACAACTTTCACAGCTTCCAGTTTATTTCTGTACATAACATATCTTTAGCAAAATGGGTCTACTCTTAAAGGAAAGAACCTGCTGGGGGAGCCAATATTCTCCTTTAAGAGTTGACCCCATTCAGAAAGAAGGAGGCAAAACTGAAAATGAGTTGCTTCCCCTGAAAGTGTACCCATTCTCCTTAATAATGCAGTGGCTGAATGCTGTGTCTAGCCTTTCTGCTCACTGTCAAAGAAATAGAGGATCTTACATGAGTGCTCATGTATTATTGAATTTATTAAACGAGTTGGGGGAAAAGATAAGATGCGAGGCTGTGCCGAGCATCTTATCGTTTTCCCCAACGAGTTTAATAAATTTAATAATACAGGAGCAAGAATGCAAGATTCTATTTGTCATATGACACTAAAAACACATTCTAATAGCAAATTTTGCACTAAAACATCATGATTTCCCCCATTAGAAAACGCGAAGTTTTTATGGATGTCAACGCAAAAACGTTACAACGTAATTTGCATATCCACTAGTGGATTATCGTTTTTAATGCATGGCTTTATTACACTCTCAGATGCGACGTCATATGATAAACAGACCTAAAGCATCACAACAGTTTACACTGCCAATGCTGGAAAAGGAAGACCTATATGTCCTATATTCAGTATATCACATTTGAAAAACACCTTAATACAGCGAAATGCGAATAGATGGATGTTAGAAACGTAATAAAGCATTCCTAAACATATTCAAATGCCCTTGATAAAGTATATTCAGTTTGGTTTGCATCTATTTGAGCTTTCAAGATTTATACACCCTCAAGCTCAAATTGATAAAATCCAAAGTAAACCATACATGAGCCGCGACAGGACGAAACCAACAATGTGGTTGTGCGCCCTGCGCAGACTCAGATCAGCCTGAGCATCCACCTAGTTTGACCAGACTCCTCATTAAGTGCTCAAAGGGTAGCTGCGGGTCTAAGCTGAGTCCATGCAGACAGTGAAGACTCTGATCAGACTGGGTGGATGCCCGGCTGATTTGAGTCTGCCCTGGGCGCATAACCACTTTTTCGGTTTTCTCGCGTCGCGGCTCATTTTATCTTCGGCTTTTGATTACATTTAGGAAAACTCTATTTCTTAAATAACAAACACAATTCTACAGGGCACAGTGAAAGAATAAAGAAGCAGGTGTAGACAGAAAAAGAGGAGGAAAAGCAATGTTAAAGAGTGGACAGGGATGGACCCTGCCAGCACAACTTGGACAGCTAAAAACTAGACAAGGTGGAAGGAACTGATGCGAATTCATCTGTGATGTATCAAAAACCTTGGAAGATTATGAGATAGAATCGAATTTTTTGAATAAGGTGTGTGACTATCTAGGGTTAACAAGGTAAAATACCTGAAATTTTTCTTCCTGGCAGTCATATCCGATGATGTATAAGATTTCATCTCTTCGTTCACCCTCTGAGACTGGACATTGTTCATATTGATCATACAATGTAGGTAGTGGTAACGAGACTCCTCTTGAGTACACTCCTCATGGTAACCTCTCACCTCCTGAGAACAAGAAATATAACATCTATTAGTGGCTACTGAGACTGGACATTGTTCATATTGATCATACAATGCAAGTAGTGGTAACAGGATTCCTCCTGAGTACACTCCTCATGGTAACCTCTGACCTCCTGAGAACAAGAAATGTAACATCTGTTAGCGGCTACCAAGAGGATGATGTGCCAATTTCATCATTCAAGCTTCATTGACTAGCAATGTCCTTTAGTTTTGAGCAACCATATGCCCTAGTACCATTCAGAATATGAAACACAGAGCTCTAGATAAAAAGGGGTATTTATTGATAATTGAGACATAATTTTTTCATTACTCATTGAAACCATATGTTGTGACCCCTCATCTGAACCGTCTCATCGAGACGGTTCAGATGAGGGTCACGACATGTTTTATGCAGAATTAACAAAAATTATCCATAATTATCACCAAATACTCCCTCTTATCTAGAGCTCTGAAACATCCTTTATAAATTGTATGATCTTGATTCTCTGAATATGTGGGAACATATGAGGTTAAATGTTGTACAGTGCTTACATGTGACCTCTATGAAAGAACAACCTGTTTTAGCAGCCACAATGTCTACATCTCTTCAACAAAAGTACAGAATCGAATGAAATAAACCTGAACTAAGTGGTCAGCTGCCTTCTAAGCATCCCTTAGGTGACCCCCTAATACAGATTCGACTGTACTTACTGAACAGAACATACTAAAACAGAGCTCTAGATAAGAGGGAGTATTATGAAGATAATTAAGGATAATTTTTCTTATTTCTCCTTGAAACCATATGTTGTGACCCCTGATCTGAACCGTCTCGTCAAGACGGTTCAGATGAGGGGTCATAGCATACGTTTTCATCCAGAATCAACAAAAATTATCATCAAATACTCCCTCTTATCTAGAGCTCTGTAAAATGAAGCACGTTTGGCTGCCTCATGCCAATTTATCTCTGGCAGCTAACTTCTTAAAAATTTTGGGGAATGGCTATACTATGCACTGTATTTTTACTATTACCAAGACAGGAGATTACTAACAGTCTCATGCTAGTTTTATCATGTATGTGTTTGGCTAGTAATACATTGTCGTGTCACTGAAGGAGCCACCACAGCGACTGTAACAGAAAAACATGAAATAGTTGTATACAGTACCTGTTCTAACTTTGCCATGTTACTTTCCAACCCTGCTGCTGCAGTATCATATGCCTGTTTCCTGTCATTGTACTCCTCTGTCAGTTCCTAAAATATATATACAATAATAACTGTGAATATTGCAAAAGAAGTGCCTTAAGGTCCACCAAACTTGTTTATACAACACACAGTGACAGGTGTATATGTTATCTACCTAGTCATAAACTTGCCTGTAAAACTATCCCTCACATATATACTTGCTGATGAGTGTTGGGTGCTACATGTATCAAATGAGCAGAAATAGTGAGCTACAATTGTAAAATAAATTTTGGTAATTTTACATTCTGACTGTGCTGGATCACGAATTTCACTATATGTTGGTGCAAAAAATCTATACTTCTGATGAAGGAAACCGGAGTTCTGAATTTCCCAAATTTGGCCAAGTTCTAGGTAATATTTGACATTTATTTTTCATTCAACAACAAAAATATGTTCTATAATATGCATATTTTATTATTTTTCTGTAATTCAGAACAAAAAAGGATACTGTTCTTGATACACCTCAAAATTCATAGCACCAATATATTTTAGCTGTCAAGTCATTTTTACATTTAGAAAAACCTTAAGCTGAATAGGGGAAGCAACTCTGTGATATACATTTTTGTCTCCCTTCTTAAGGCGGTCAACCCTTAAAGGAAAGAAGAGTAGACACCATTTTGGAATGGTACCTGTATCCAGGAAAGCAAACAGGAAGTAACAAAAGTTGTTCCCCTTTGTAAAACGGTGGGAAAACCCTAATAAATAGTATGGACCCAAATCAGACTGGTCTGGCTCTGCAGTGACAACCATTTCATCATTAAATATTTTAATAAATCCATAGATAGTGATATAGGGTAGTTGAATGATAATTGAAAAAACAAATTAAAGGGATTTTAACATTTAAGGTTCAATGTAACACAAGTGCAGACCTTATTAACCAAAACTTCCTAAAAATATCTCCACAGAGATAAGTAATGATAAAAATTACTATCGTTTGGGGAATCAATGCACCTTACTGAGGCTCAAAGCTTATCTTTTATATGTCAGAAAAATGGTTGATATGGTAGACTGCACCTACTGCTACAAAACTACTAATGGCTACTATTGGAAGATTTTCTTATCTATCTTTTTTTTTCAGTTTTCCTTAACATTTTAAGTTTCTAACCATTATTATAAAGTAGTATTACAGCCATCAGTCCTACTACAAAAAGCTTGTTATAAATTATGAAAACTAAATAACGTTAAAATTACCTGGGATCTTTGCCTCAAGGGGCGCAACTCTTTGATAATAGGAGCTAGAGCACCCTTCTTCTCTGCTATACTCTGTGTGAGAACACGGACCATGTCAGATATCTCCTCCAAAGTTTGACCTTTCTGATGGTCAAGGTTACTCTTCAAGGCTGACACCTTCTCAAGGTCATCCTGAGTCTGTCGGTACCCAGCAACTCCTTTCTTGCTTTCAACAGCAGACTGAAATTTGCAAGAGTTCAAGAATAAATTGTTGAAAAATGAGCAACTCTTTTCTTCTTTCCTTTATACATGTACTTCTTTCTACTATAAACTGAAATTCACAGAAGTTTGAGGAAACTATGGGCAACTACATTCTTGCTTCTACTGCAGACAGAAATTCACAATAGTTTGAGAGAACTGTGGACATCCTTCTGCAGATTGTAAATCACAAGAGTTCGAGAATATGGTGAACAAACATGTCTTGCTTTCTACAGCAGACTGAAATTCACAAGAGTTTAAGAATAAATGTCTTTCCTTTCTACTTCTTTCTACTATAAACTGAAGTTCACAGGAGTTTAAGGAAACTATGGGAAATTGCTTTCTTGGTTCTACTGCAGACAGAAATTCACAACAGTTTGAGTAAACTGTAGACTTTCTTCTGCAGACTGAAATTCACAAGAGTTTGAGGAAATTGTGAACAAACATATCTTGCTTTCTACTGCAGACTGAAATTCAAATGAGTCTAAGTCAAGTAGCAGGCGTAAGGCAGTGTCTTGCTTGCCAGCCAATTGTCACAATACAGAGCTAAACCAGAAACCTCAACAAAAGTTTACATCACTGAAGCCTACATGTATGCTGCTGATGCTGCAGGAAAAGTAACATGAACTGCGACACGACAAAGCCAACAAAGTGGTTATGTGTGCCGAGCGAAGACTCAGATCAGCCTGTACATCCACCAAGTCTGATCAGAGTCTTCGCAATCTGCATGTAGGTAGCTTATACAGCAAAGACTTGGAACAGACTGGGCAGATGCCCAGGCTGATCTGAGTCTTCGATGGGCGCACATGCCACTTTATTGGTTTTTGTCATTTAGCAGCTCATTCCTATGTGTTGCCTGCAATTAGCAGGAAGGGAGACATAGGTATTACTGCTCCTGCATCAGACTAATTTCACATGAGCCTGATAATGAATTATCAAAATATGAGCAAGGTAAAAACATCTTACATACACAACAACAGGCAGTTTCTCTCAGTTCTTCATTGTAATGTTTTTAAATGAGCAACATAGCATGTGCAAAAAGTTATCTTATGGTACATCATGAAACTTTTAATGCATCTGCTCTTAGCTGTTTCTGCAAGCTTCCTTACACTACACACCTTAGAGAGGCACTGTGGTCAAATGGTAAATAGTAATTGGGTACCATTTTCGAATCAGGGGAGGATGAGGCAGCGAAAGGACAGGAACCTGCTCCCCGCTATCATATGCTGTGCTCAGAATATAGTGGCAGACATGCTAAGTCTCTCTAATCTTTAGTGAGACTCCCTAATTTTGGGCTCCCAAAACCCTGTTTTACCCGCTGTCTCACTGATTTTTTTTCCTGAAATTTCACTATATATTTAATGTAAAAATTAAGGTATTACCAATTTTTTTCCAGAATCTAACTAAATTTTATTTTCAGAACTTAACATGTCTGCAGTGGGCCTCTAATCCCAAATGCCCCATGGCAAACCTTTACCCCTACTATTGCTGTTTCTGCAAGCTTCCATACAATCAAGAAGCTAATGAACTTACGAGTTGTTGGTTGATGTTCTCATCTCTCTGCCGTAGTATTTCTTCTGTTCTTGTCAACACACCCAGCTCAGCACGCAGCTCAGCAATCTCTTGTCTCTTCTTCTTGTAGATAGTGCTCTTACTACGAAGTTTGTTTACGTAACGCTTGAACTGTTATAAATAAAATAAATACCCCTAAAAATTCTGCAGAGTCAGACAGGTCTGAGCAAACAGCCTAAACCCTGACAAGACTGCTCCTGAAAGAGCAGTCTGTGCAGGATCTACACTATTTGCTATTCTTTCTGCATCTTTTGATTGCCTTACTGCATTGTAAAACCAAGTTGCTCCTGGTTTTAGACAATTCTGGTAATTATTTTGAGTGTCCAAATTTTCAAAATTTTGAAGACACAGCTGACCCTTGTCTGGGAAAAAAAAATATTTATTCTTTACATTTCAGCTTGTTACCTTGCAATACAGTATAATACCCCCAAAACAGACAATGAATAAAGCATTATTCTTTCAAAAGACTGGTCAGATATGAAGACCTCGATTAAACCACTCCATAATCAAACTGATCCTATTTTAAGGAGAGCTTGGACCAAGGTGATTAAAGAAAAGTCTTATCGGGGTTTGCACTATGGTCCACTCAACCAGTAGCTTTAAGGTAAATGGGGATGCCTCCATTTTTTCCAGCTGTTTTTGTAAGGGGGAACAACTTTTGTGATTTCTTGGTTGCTGCCCTGGGGCCGTATTTATAAACAACTTAAGTGGTTGCTATGCGGTTGCTAAGGCTGGTTTTCTATGAAGGAGATTCCCTACAACTATGAAATTTGCTCTGGAGGAACAGTCTAATAAGACTGTTCCTCCAGAGCAAATTTCATAGTTGTAGGAAATCTCCTTCATGGCAACATAGCATAGCAACGACTTAAGTCGTTTTATAAATACGGCCCCTGGATAACAAAGTCATTCCAAAATAGGATCTACTCTTACAGGAAACAATTCCTAGAGATGATAACTCTTTCATTTAAGAGACGACCTGTACTGGGAAGGGAGACATAAATATGACTGAGTTACTTCCCTTGAAAATGTATCCACTCATCTTAATACACTCCTAAAGACTACAATCAACCTGTTCATATTTAGGGGATAGCTGTATTTAAAATTGTCATTTGGGGAGCAAATTGTCAGTTTTCTGGTCGGAAATTTTGTTTTATGGCGACAAATGAACAGAGTCATAAAACGCAATTTGCGACCACCAAACCAACGATTTACCCCCCAAACAATAATTTCCAATACAGTTATCCCCATTCTAAAGCACTTTTCCTAATTTTCACCTTTAAAAGTTTACTACTTTGCATCCGTCCACACTTTCAATAACATAAAACCAGATGTCAGCCACATTATCCAAACAGACGTTGTGTTGTATTCCACAGTATGTAGGATAACTGGTAATTATTCTTAGGGTGTCGCACTACTTTAGTTATGACTGTATCTGGAACCTTCTCCATAAATCTAAACACATAATAAAATCTAAGCAATCATATAAAACAATCATAAGTATATTCCTCAGAATCCATAAACTATAAAGACAGCAGCAAAGACTCAGGTTTTGAACGCTTTATCTCAGTTTCAACTCATATCATTACATATCAACGCATATCATTACAGGCAACAATAAAATACCTCATCTCCTTTGAGCACCTCCCCGCCTCCCGAAGCCTGCTTCGCCAACTCTCTCTTCTCTTCAACTTCATGCATCAACCTTGAGTACTCGTCCCTGGCCTCTCTGAGAGCCTCTGCTGCATTTTCCTTTTTGTGAGCTATGATAGCAGCCTGTAAAGATGGACAAAATAAATAACTGAATAATTATGCCTCCATGCTTTTCCACTTTTTTTAGGATGAGAAACAACTTTTGAGTCTTCCTGTTTAATTCTGTGGACAAAAAAGTCTGTCCAGAATTGGGGCTTTTCTTAAAGGCAAGAATTTGCTCCTCCAAGAAGCAAATTTTTGCCTGTCAGAGAAGTTCCCCTTCCACTTCAAAAATGGGATTCAAAGTCTTCTTGGACACAGGGTATAATCGATTCCGCTAATTTTCGCTTCCTGCAGAGACTGTATATCATATTTGGCTTCTGCCGAGACTGTCCGCGATCTTTTGCTTCCTGCCGAGACTTCTGTACATGATAAATGGCTTCCTGCAGAGACTGTCCGCGTGATTCTGCTTCCTGCCGAGGCTCTCGGCAGGAAGCAGAGTCACGCGGACAGTCTCGGCAGGAAGCCATTTTACGAGGACAGTCGTCTCTGCAGGAAGCAAGAGTTTGCGGACAGTCTCGGCGGAAGCCAAATATGACGGACAGTCTCTGCAGGAAGCGAAAATTGGCGGAATCGATTATACCCTGTGTTGGTAAAAATTACCTCCCATGGACCAATTTTCATTCAATTTCATAATATTAGATGTAAAGCTCAGGTAAGTAGAATATTTGAGCAGTGACATAACATAACCAACAAACCTGCATGTGTGCCCAGGGAAGACTCAGTTCAGCCTGGACAGCCTTCCAATCTGATCAGAGTCTTTGCTGTGCAATTACAGGGTAGCTTAACGTCTAAGCTAGGTTTTTGCAGATAGTGAGGATTCTGAGCAGACTTGGCAGATGCATAGGCTGATCTGAGCCTTCACTGGGGGCACATCATCTTTGTTGGTTTTGTCCTGTCAGGGCTCATTTTCTATTTCCTTCAAACGTATCTCACACGATAGTCTTTCATTGTTCCCCAAAATAATTTTGGCATACACTGACATGTGTTCCCATTAGCGCTGAATCAATGTTGGTTCAACATAGTGAGCCCACTGGGATTGTTTTGCCTCTCTTTGCATTCTCACCAGAGCTAAACCAGAAATCTCAATGAAAGTTTATGCTGCCACCCAAAAAAGACCCTAAATAGTGCATTCTTTTGGTCCCCAGCAAGACAACAAGACAAACATCACACGATCATTTCTCTTCCACTTAATGCATTAGCCTCAGGTACTCTTCACTGCCCTCTCAGTGACTCAGCAGAATTCTCTGTAGCTGTTTTAAGTCATTTAGTCATAATTAGAACATGTCAGTGGCGCCTTATAAGAAATCCCCAAATGAATCAATCTATATCTAGGCCCAATTTCACGTCGGCGAATCATTTCTTGGTAATTTAAACTGCGGTGGCGACTTCGCTAAACTGCCTATAAAACCACGGTTTAAATCGATTTCACGTGTGCAAAATTTACCTGATTCAGTAAAACCATGGTTTTACCAAGTTGATTATTCTTTTATGTAAGAAATCATGTAAAATTGACTCGCAAAGGATCTAGTATGCACAAAGGAATTATAGAAACTTCAGAAGACACGCCTTTTTAATGGCGCAGCAAGATATCGCAGCAGAACAAGGGCTGCCTCAGAAAATATTATTTTTTGGTAGCACATGGTAACTAGCACCATTATGAAGGCACCACCCTCACTCATGTCACGCCTTCTTCGGGACGCATTGGTGAAAGAGGCTTAGTGGGGGCCGCCTGCGCTCGCTATTTAATACGTAGGCATCTGTTACTTGATTTTTGCAGCTACTATGTCTCGCGGAAGGTATCAGTTAGAGTTCGGCCGTAGCTTATTGAGACGTTCCCACTTCATTTCTCTATCAAAAGCTCTAGATTCAGCGACACAGTAGAAGTCAAATACAGAAACACGTGCTTGTTGCCCCATATATGGTAAAAGTACGTTTATATTAGTAGAGCAGCGGAAAAAGGGCCACCCCAGATAATCTCAGCATTTTGAAGCACAGCTGAACTAGGGCTAGTTTAGAACACTTCACTCTGGTAGCACATCTGAACCAGCGCTGATTCAGAAGACATTACCCTTCAGCAGGGCAGCGAAATTAGTGCTACTTGTTCTTTAGAAGTAATCAATCTTATGCATCCTTATACAAACATCTAAAGTAGCACCTTTTCCGCTGCACTACTGAAGGACGGTGTCTTCTGAAGTAGCGCTACATGTAACTGCTACTGCTAAATTGGATGCCATCTGATATACTAAAGATCTAGCTCCGTTGCGCGACTAAAAGGGGATTTAATCTGAAGGAGGGCTAGTTCCGCTGCTCTACAAAAGAGTGATGTTTCCAGAAGTAGCACTACTCCCGCTACCCTGGTGAGGGGTAGTGTCTTCTGAACTAGCGCTTGTTCCTCCCCGCCACTGAAGGGTGGTTTGATTTTGTTTCGTTTTTTTTTTCTTTTCTTTTTTCTTTGAAGAAGCGCTACTTCTGCTGCGCTTCTAAAAGGAGACAGACTTACTTCTGCTGTAATGCAAGATTAACCTGAATCAGCACTTATTATGCTGCTGTTCTGAAGTGTGTCTTATAATTGTATGTACACTTTGCCTAATGCCATCCCCATCCTTGAAAAACGAAACCCCTAGCTAGCCAGTAATTTACATGCAAAATACATAGCATCACTTATTCGAATGAGCAGTCTACTCTGTTCAACATACTTCCGCAGACCGAGGATGGCCAAACATGTTATTTTTATCGGCAAGCTAAGTAAGGACAAGCTGACAAGGATAAAAACGGACACCGAAAGTGAGAAAAAAAACGGGATAACATTGGAGGCATTAATGAAACAATTTAATGCGAAGCCGATTTAATCATGCGCAGTAGAAGAAAAAAAACTGGAAAGTTAAATTGTAGGAACTAGAAAATTGTCTCTGTAAGATACGAACGATGCCCCGGTACAGCGCCAGTCACAGGGCCGTGTACATCCCTAAATCACCTTTTAAACACAAACACTATTTACAAGGAATCCATTGGAAACAGGAACAGTTGTTTATATAAACCCCATAATCCTATAATGCGAAAAACTAACAAAAATGACTAAGTTCGAAAGGCCGTAATTCTGTCAAAATTGAATTTATTTATATAAAAAGCCACATGCACATTTTCATTATGCCCTAATATGTGGGTTTTTTTTCAAAAATAATTCATTGAAAACAGTAAGAGAACTTGATTACAACTTCATATCCTATAGTGCAAAACAGCTGCCCAAAATGAATAAGTTAAAGATTTACTCCCTTTATAATAATAACAAAACTGATTTGATGAAATATTTCATGCAATACCTCCGACATGGTCTAACTATACATTTGAATTAGAGTTCAGATAATAATATTTGATAAAAGTGACTTTAAACAAAAAATAAGATAATTTTTGTATACAATCGCGGACCGCGGTTGAAATCGCATTATTGGACAAAAATAATTTATTCATACGTCACAATCACGTGCACGAATAAGAAAAATACCTCTACATGATCACATGTCACACGTGGTCAAAATCGATATTCTTACAGGCCGTGAGGAAATAGGTAACTTGCATTTTAATTTGAAGATTATTTTTCATTCCACATTTATCGAATAAATATGCATTTTCACAAAACTTTTACGGTTAATTATGAGACTACTACATTTTGTCTAACGAAATTTTGTTAAGATATTTGTTTCTGAAAACATGAAATAAATGAGGGAGACAATCTTTAATCAGGCCGTAATTCTGTCAAAACAAATTTTTACTCTAACAAAAATCTGCATGCACATTTTTATTATGTCCATTGCAAGTATGCCAGGTTTGAAAAAGGTGCATTTAAAACTGTGGGAGGAGTTGATTACACAAACTCAATAACCTATAATATGAAAAAAAAACTTGTTGAAAAGCCGTTCCTGGGCCTGTTACAGGGCTGGATCAAGGAATTTTGGTAGGGTGTTCAAATTAGCTGAGGGTGGTTTGAATAATGCAATTTGACCAATTTTCCCTGAAATTCCCCATGAAAATTGAATAATTTAGGCTGAGGAGGGCGTTCATGTGAACCCCGAACCCCCTCTGGATCCGCCACTTTGTTGAGTTGTAGGTCCTCCACCCGGTGCTTGTGAGCCAATCCAGCCTTCGCAGTTCTGTTCTTTGTGAAACAAACATATTTTACAAATTATGCACCATCGTAATATTCAAAAGGGTCAAGTCTTTGAAAATGATTTCTTGGGCTCTTTGAAACATTAATGAGCCATGACATGACAAAACCCACAGGTGTGATCAGAGTCTTGGCTGTGCGCTTAAAGGGTAGCTAAAGATCTTAGCATAACCATGCGGACAGCGAAGACTGATCAGACTTGGCGGATGCCCAGGCTGATCCGAGTCTTTGCTGGGTGCACATACCTTCGTTTTGTCATGTCGCGGCTCATTGTGCATCACGAATATCATTTATGTCGAGAAAATCATCTTAGTCATCCTTTTTTCTCACAGAATCAAAGTTTGTCAGTCCTTAATCTTTCATTTTTCGACGCTCAAAATGATCCGTAGTTTTATTCACAATTAAAAATAATCCTTGAACGTGAAATTCATTCCGAAGATTATCTGTGTAAATAAGCAACCAATAGCTTTAATTCTCGGTTTATGGGCGACGTGAAATTGGGCCCTAGAGTCCCATAAAAATGTCCATAGGAGATGTGGATGAATAAAGGCCTTGCCTACACCCAATCCTTTGCTTATACATGTATATGTGGCCAAAGAAACTTCTAATAAATAAAGAAATAAGAAATAACAAGAGGGCCATGAGGCCCTGAATCGCTCACCTGAACAACTGGCAAAGTGGCTTTTTCTTATGTCTGAAATTGCCAAAATATGAGTCTTGGGTCAAAAGTCAAAGATTGACCATAACTTCTTGTACTCATAAATCTTCATGTACTCATTAAGTCAATCATATACATGTATACCATTTTTAGGCCAAAATCTTCAAAACTTTCCATGAAATCTTATGTTCTAGCATTTTCCCATATTTGACCATGCCTCAAAAAAAGTCAAGGTAAACCCAAGGTGATCATTTGAACAGTCTTGGTAGTACTCTAGTACACCATGCTACTTACCAAGTTTCAAGGCCATTGGTATATTGGTTCTTGAAAAGAAAAAGCATTAAAGGTTTATACCATAAATGGGTATGATGGCCATGCTGGTCATGTGAGCTGGACCGTTTGAACAAATTTTTCCTCAATCAACCCCTGGAGGCTCCTTTACAGTTGGCCCTTTGGCTTTTGAGGAAATGTGTCAAAATGTCAAAACATGAGACCTGGGTCAAAGGTCAAAGAATGACCTTGACCTCTAGTACTCATAATTCTTCTTGACCTCATTTAGACGACTGTAATTTTTAGGCCAAAATCTTCAAACCCTTCCCATGAAATCTTATGTTCTAGCCTTTTCCCAGATTTGACCTCGCCATAAAAAAAGTCAAGGTCAACCCAAGGTCTTAATTTGAATAATCTTGATAGTACTGGAGTACCCAATGCTACATACCAAGTTTCAAGGCCATTGGTCAATTAGTTCTGGAGAAGAAGACTTTTAAACGTTTTTACAATATATGGTCATGGTTGATCATGTGACCCAGACCATTTGAAGAAATTTTCATTCCCTCAACCCCTGAAAGCTGTATATGAAGTTTGATTACAATTTGCTCAGTGGCTTCTAAGAAGAAGTTTGAAATTGTCAAACTATAAGAATTCAGGGTCAAAGGTCAAAGAACGACCTTGACCTCTTGCACTCATGCATCTTCATGTACTCATTCAGATGACTTTATTTACCAAGTTTTAGGTCTAAATCTCAAAACTTTCCATGAAATCTAATGTTCTAGCATTTTCCCATATTTGACCTTGCCGTAAAATGGTCAAGGTCAACCCAATGTCAACATTTTGAACAATCTTGATAGTACTGGAGTACCCAATGCTACATACAAAGTTTCAGGGCCATCGGTCAATTGGTACTGGAGAAGAAGATTTTCAAAGGTTTTTGCCATAAATGGGCATGGCAGCCATGTTGGTCATGTGACCTGGACCATAGGAATAAATTTTTGTTCCCTCAACCCCTGTAGGCTCTAGATGAAATTTGGTTTCAATTGGCCCAGTAGTTTTTGAGGAGATTGTTTGAAATTGTCAAAATATGAGAGTTCTGGGTCAAAGATCAAATAATGACCTTGACCTCTTGTACTCAAAAATCTTCATGTACTTATTAAGATGACTGCATATATCGATTTTTAGGTCTTAAACTTCAAAACTTTCCAAGAAATCTTAAGTTCTAGTATTTTCCCACACTTGACCTTGCCGTAAAAAAGGTCAAGGTCAACCCAAGGTCATAGTTTGAACAATCTTGATAGTACTCGAGTACCCAATGCTACATTCCAAGTTTGAAGGCCATCAGTCTATTGGTTCTGGAGAAGAAGATTTTTAACGGTTTTTGCCATATTATATGAACATGGCGGCCATGTTGGTCATGTACGAATAAATTTTTGTTCCCTCAACCCCTGTAGGCTCTATATGAAATTTGATTTCAATTTGCCCAGTAGTTTTTGAGGAGATTGTTTGAAATTGTCAAAATATGAGAGTTCTGGGTCAAATTTCAAATAATGACCTTGACCTCTTGTACTCAAAAATCTTCATGTACTTACTCAGATGACTGCATTTATCAATTTTTAGGCCTTAACCTTCAAAACTTTCCAAGAAATCTTAAATTCTTGCATTTCCCCACATTTGACCTTGTCGTAAAAAACCCAAGGTCATAATTTGAATACTCTTGATAGTACTTGAGTACCCAATACTACATACCAAGTTTCAAGGTCATCGGTCAATTGGTTCTGGAGAAGAAGATTTTTAAAGGTTTTTGCCATATATGGGCGGGCGGCCATGTTGGTCATGTGACCTGGACCGTACAATTAAATTTTGGTTCCCTCAACCCCTGTAGGCTCTGTATGAAATTTGATTTCAATTGGCACAGTGGCTTTTGAGGAGATTGTCTGAAATTGTCAAAATATGAGAGTTCTGGGTCAAAGGTCAAGGAATGACCTTGACCTCTTGTACTCATAAATCTTCATGACCTCATTTAGATGACTGTACATACCAATTTTTAGATCAAAATCTTCAACAGTTTCCAAGATATCTTGTGTTCTAGCATTTTGCCATATAAAAGCACATGGGACCAAATTTCACCTTACCGTAAAATATGTCAAGGTCAACCCAAGGTCATAATTTTAACAATCTTGGTAGTACTTGCGTACCTGATGCTACATACCAAGTTTCAAGGCCATCGGCCTATTGGTTCTGGAGAAGAAGATTTTTTAAGGTTTTGACCATATATGGGCGTGGCGGCCATGTTGGTCATGTGACCCAGACCATTTGAACAACTTTTCGTTCCCCCAGTCCCTGGAGGCTACATATGAAATTTGGTTACAATTGGCCCAGTGTTTTCAGAGGAGAAGTTGTTTGAAAGTGTGGACGGACGACGACGGACAACGGAGCCTGTCCATACTAAAAAGCTCCCGTGGAGCCTTCGGCTCAGAAGAGCTAAAAACTTCACAACAACAGTTTCAACAAAATAGAACTTTGCAAATATTTTCTAATCTTTGGTATTTATATGACCCCACCTGTTGTCTGAAGAGGGACAGCTTATCATCCATTGGCTCACCACTTCTCATTCTTTTCTCGACTAGTTGGTTGATCTCAGTGTTCAAGTCTTGAATCTGGGGATAAACAAATCAACATTATATCTATTTACCAGCAGTTAATAGGAGAATCACAAACCAGCATTTTATCTGTTTAGGTTATAAAACAACAACCTTTTTTTTTTCAAAAATGATATTATGCAGTCTGACTGATCAAAGAGCTCCTCCTAAAGATATATGCCAGCATTGTTTCCACAAGAATTAGTAAAATGTCCTGCGGACCAATCTTAAGCTGTATTTGTACATGTCCATATTTTTTCAAACATTTCTTCTACATGTATTTGAAATAGTTTTGTGCTTTCTATTGGTTGCCTTTGTTAACCAACCCCATTCCAAAAAATGTCAACTGTTAAGGGAAAGAATTTTGCTCCTAAAGGAGCAAAATCTTTCCTTTAACAGTTGACCCCAATGAGAAGGGAGGAAACAAGACCTGTCACATGGCCAGGATAGCTCGCCTCACAGCGCCTTGCCCATCACATAAAAAACTTTAACGTAAAACTTAAACATTTTGCTAACGTCGCCGCAGCCGACAACGCTAACATCGATGCCGGGGGTAGTACAACAGCTCTTCCTGAACTTCTTTCAGGCGAGCTAAAAATGAAAATGATAGAGCTGCTGCCCCTGAACAGCTGTCCATTCCTGTTAATAAAGAAACTTTCTCACATTAGGAAGAGCAGGCTTTTTCACCTGGTATTCTCTTAGCTAAAAACAGAGAAAAGTTTGTCCATCTACGGAAACTGTTTCTCACAAATCTCTCCCTCAGTTGGGCTATGACAATGGACCTGCTCAATACTGAAACTGGATGCCTCTTTTACAGAAATACTTGGTGTGTTTGTATATTTCCTGTAACCATGGCAACAGAGTTTTAACTTTTTTTGAAGTTCAACCATATCTGACTGACTTATGGAAAGCTCAGTCACCACTCTCTGAAGATAGTGTACAGTCTTTTTTCTAGCTTCCATATCCTTCAGTAATCATTCTTTAACAATTGTGTATATTACATATTCCTGTAAACCATGAAAAAAAGTTTTTACCTTGTTTTGAAGTTCATCCAAATCCGACTGACCCATAGCAGGCTCAGCCACCACTCTCTGCAGATCTTGAACAGTCTTTTTTCTAGCTTCTATATCCTTCGGCAATCTTTCTTTAACAATGTAGCTGTTAGCTCTTGTCTCCTCTTCTAGCCTCTGCAGGAGTCCTACAGAATAACAGACAGTTTTACATGGTGTCAGAAGACCAGATAAGGCAGAATTTTAAGACAAGTAGCCCAAAGGGCAACAATTGCTCACCTGAGAGACATTGTAAACCTATAGGGATATTTAAGATGCTCAAGGGCAGATAACTCCACAGTCAGTGGTCCAATCAGGCTGAAAATTAAACTCATCCAAAATATTATGTATGCCCTCATTTAATATATGCAAGTTTAACTAGAAATATTTTTCAGAGAAAAACTGATGTCCCCCCACCAGCCCATTTCCCATCCCCTATAATGAATAAAAAGCCTGTACAAATAAAATATTTATGCAAGATTGGAGAAAATCCTACATGGAAAACTATGTCCTTGACAAATGGGTGAATGTCACCAACTATTAAACATGTTCTAAACCTGTCACAATGATATATTCATGCAAGTCTGATGAATATCCATCTGCTGGTTTAAGATATAACTCATTTTTAAGAGAAAAAAAAAAGATTTGTAGTTAGCTTTCGACCTTGAAAAAAGGGGTCAAAGTCATCAAAACAAAGTAAACTCTTGCGATTGTCCCAAAGGTATATCTATAAAAGCAAAGTGGACACCAAGCCAAAGGCTAGTGAGATATTATCAAGTTTAGTGAAAATTTCACTTATCTAAGTCCTTTTGTAACCTTGAAAATGAGGTCAAGGTCACCAAACTCTGACCAGCTCTTAAGCTAGTTCAAGCGATGTATCCATGCAAGTTTGATGAAATTCCATCCGCTGGTTCAGGAGATATTGTAGGAACAAGAAATTGTAATCTAAGTCCTCCAGTGACCTTGTAAATGAGGTCAAGGTCACCAAACACTGATCAGCTCTTAAGCTTGTCCCAATGATGTATCCATGCAAGTTTAGTGAAATTCCATCCACTGGTTCAGGAGATATCGTGCATACAAGAAATTGTAATCTAAGTCCTCCAGTGACCTTGAAAATAAGGTCAAGGTCACCAAAATCAAATCAGCTCTTAAATTTGTCCCAATGATGTATCCATGCAAGTTTGGTGAAATTCCATCCACTGGTTCAGGAGATATTGTGCATACAAAAAAATGTCATCTAAGTCCTCCAGTGACCTTGAAAATAAGGTCAAGGTCACCAAACTCTAATCAGCTCTTAAACTTGTCCCAATGATATACCCGTGCAAGTTTGGTGAAATTCCATCCATTGAATCAGGAGATATCATGCATACAAGAAATTGTCATCTAAGTCTTCCAGTGACCTTGAAAATGAGGTCAAGGTCACCAAAATCGTATCAGCTCTTAAACTTGTCCCAATAATGTATCCATGCAAGTTTGATGACATTCCATCCATTGGTTCAGGAGATATTGTGCATACAAGAAATTGTCATCTAAGTCCTCCAGTGACCTTGAAAATAAGGTCAAGGTCACCAAAATCTAATCAGCCCTTAAGCTTGTCCAAATGATATATCCATGCAAGTTTGGTGAAATTCCATCTATTGGTTCAAGAGATACTGTGCATACAAGAATCTGTCACGCCGACGCCGACGCCGACGCACCGGGATCCGCACTGAAAACAATATGTCCCCCCTCACCTTTGGTGGGGGGACATAATAAAAAGTATCCAATCAAGAGCACAATAGACAGAGCTGTCAAGGGCAGCTAACTTCGTAGCAGTTGGCCTGATCTGGCCAAAATTTGAACTTGTTTAAGATATTATGCATTTCCTCATTACCTGCAAGTTTGAAAAGGATTGGATCAGTAGAAACCAAGAAAAAGTGGCGACATTGATTTTTTGGATGCTCAGGGCAGGTACTCCATTGTCAGTGGTGGGATCTAGCCGAAATGCTAACTAATCCAAGCTTTTATGCATATCCTCATTACCTGCAAGTATGCAGAGGATCCGATGAAAAATGAAAATGTGATGACGTTGTTTTCTCCATTATAAGACTATGGGATTTTTTTCAAACGCTCAAGGGCAGCTAACTCCGTAGTCTGTGCTCAAATCCGGCCAAATTTCGAACTCATCCAAGCTCTTATGTATGTCATCATTACCTGCAAGTATCATAAGGATCTAATCAAAAACCTTGATTGCAGCACCCTGAAAGTCAAACTTGCTCGAGATATTGTCATGCCCTACATTTGTGTGAATTTATTTTAAAATCCGTTGAGAAATGTAGGTGCTAGAGCGATGACAAAGTTTTTATAAAATTAGCAAAAGTGACCTTGACCTTAAGCACAGCATCCTGAAAGTCGAACTTGCTTGAGATATTGTCATACCCTACATTTGTGTCAAGTTATTTCAAAATCCATGAGCAAATGAAGGTGCTAGGGCGATGACAAAGTTTTTCTAAAAATAGCCACAGTGACCTTGACCTTGGGCACAGCACCCTTCAAGCAAACTTGCTCGAGATATTGTCATGCCCTACATTCGTGTGAATTTATTTCAAAATCCATTGAGAAATGTAGGTGCTAGAGCGCTGACAAAGTTTTTCTAAAAATAGCCACAGTGACCTTGACCTTGAGCACAGCATCCTGAAAGTCGAACTTGCTCGAGATATTATCATGCCCTACATTTGTGTGAAGTTATTTTTAAAACCGTTGATAAATGTAGGCAATAGAGCGATGACAAAGTTTTTCTAACAAGAATTCCGCGGAATGCATCAACATTGATAACAGCTTTCAGCTGTACTCTTCCAGATGTATGCATGACCCAAGTTTCACGGCTCTAGCCCTTATAGTTTCTGAGAAAATGACCTAAATGCAAAAACTCGACAAAAAATTGCGAAGTCAGTCAACCGTAAAATCTAGGTCAAGACTCAACATTGATGACGGCTTTCAGCTGTACTCTTCCAGATGTATGCATGACTCAAGTTTCATGGCTCTAGCCTTTGTAGTTTCTGAGAAAATGACCTAAACGCAAAAACTCGACAAAACATTGCGAAGTCAGTCAACCGTAAAATCTAGGTCAAGACTCAACATTGATGATGGCTTTCAGATGTACTCTTCCAGATGTATTCATGACCCAAGTTGCATGGCTCTAGCCCTTATAGTTTCTGAGAAAATGACCTAAACGCAAAAACTCAACAAAAGTTTACGCCGACGACGCCGCCGACGACACCGGAAAAGCAATACATATGTCTCGCCTCTGCTTCGCAGGCGAGACAAAAATATGTGATGAAGTTGTTTTCTCCATTATAACACTATGGGATTTTTTTCAAACGCTCAAGGGCAGCTAACTCCGTAGTCTGTGCTCGAATCTGGCCAAATTTCGAACTCATCCAAGCTCCAAAACCTAAAGCAGCCTTTCCCCCACCCAAATAATGCTTCAGATCAAATTTGATTGCAATCAGCCCACTGGTCTCTGAGATATTTATGTTTGAAAGTGTTGACGCACGCACCCATGCACCCACGCACGGAAGGACGACGGCTCGACTCCCATCCTATAAGCTCACCTCTGAGCCTTCGGCTCAGGTGAGCTAACAATTCAGAGATAATTTTTCTTATTTCACCTTAAAAAATTTTGTTGTGGCCCCTCATCTGAGCTGTCTTGTGATCCCTTGTCAAGGAAGCTTAGATGAGTGACTCAATTTTTAACACAAATTAAACAGAAGTTGTACCTAAATATGTCCAAATACCCCCTTTTTATTTAGATTTCTTGGTGTATTTATTTAAAATTAATCATGGTGTATTTTTAATGGTATCTCTGGTCTTTATGCAGTGGCAAGTCTTTAATAATGTTCATTCTACATAGCAGCTGGGACTGGCAGAGGACTAGTGATTTACACACTACACTACACTACACATCCAGGGATCCCAGGTTTGGTCCCCCTCTCCTACAGTCTTTTGGATAAGACCCCATCTTTGTTTAACTTAGGTGGTGGTGGGATGTTAACTCAAGGTCACTCACTCCATTATAGCTGTTTTTTTATCACTGTATCAACGGGAGAAGAATATACGCTTCTGGGATCTCGGGGATAAGCTTTCTTATTTGTCCATGACAACAATAGCGTGCCCTCTCATGAAAGCTCCACTTAGGAAAGAGGGTGGGTGGATGGGTGGATGGGGGTCCCTACTCTGGAACTTCCTAATACACATGTACATGTATGCTTCTGTGAGAAGCTATCCAAGAATCATCATTCAAGAGAGAAACTGATAATCTTAGGGAACAATTTCTATGGAGCATCAGCAGAATTAATCTCAGGCTATCATGAAATTGATTACTTCACTTTTATTAAGGTGAATGTGTATACTTTTAGGAGAAGCAACTTCACCTTTTTTGCCTCCCTTCTCAATGGAAGTCAACACTTGAAGAAAAGAATTGCTCCTAGGGGAACCCTATATGAGCTATGTAAGCAAATTCTTTCCTTTAAGAGTAGACTCTATTTTGGACTGGATCTGTTGTCCCGAGAAGCAAACTGGAATTCACAAAGTGTTTCTCTTTGTAAAAGGAGTGGAAAAACAACATGTCAGAGCACCCATTCATCTTAAAGAGATCAGATAAGTAGGCTGCACGAGAGAGTGGCTATTATTTAAAGGTAATTCTATCATCTGGAGGGTCCATTATACTGACCTTCAGGAGTGGCCCCTACCCCAGCCTGTCTTGTATCATGAAGCTGCTGCTGAAGACGCTTTATTCTCTGCTCGGAATGCTGGACCTGCAGTATATATGAGAGAAATTGTTAGTAGATAGCATAGCTCAACTTATCGGATGACTACCGCTCCATAACATATATGAGTGGTAGTAATCTGGTGTCCCAATGTGAAAAATAGCTTGGACTAATCAGTTTTGGACTTTTAGAGACATAAATGTTTTGTCAGCATTTTTGGCACTTTAAGGGTTAAAAATCCCTAACTTTTTTCTTCCCCTTCTTCTTCTTCTTTGGAACTTAAAGGGTTAAACATTCTTTACTTTATTTTTATATATTCTCCCCTTATGAGGAACTACATGTACTAGGTTCCGACTTACCAAGGTCATTTGCTCCTGCCTCTGCTCCGCTAATTTCTTTTCTTTATCTCTCTCAAGACGCAAGTTCTTTGCTACATTCATCATAGTAGTTGCATTGGGATGCTGCTCAACCTGAAAATGAAATATTCATTAACCCTATTGCGCTCAGAAAGGCCAAAACTCCATAGAGTTTTGGCCTTTCTGAGTGCAATAGGATTAAGGTGTACTGACACACTTCAATGTTTTTCTGCAACTTTTACATAGAGAAACAATTCCTGTGACTTTCCTTTTTTATTTCTCTGGACACAGTAGCCCTTCCAAACTAGGTTCTACTCTTAAAAGAAATTCTTTTCTTCAGAGCTGACCCAATTTCTAATGGTGGCAATAGTAGAAGAATTGCTTCCCCTGAAAACGTATCCATATTGTTTAAGGGGCATTTGTAGATTATGATCTTTGCTGTGGAAGGCATAATAATTCCATGCAAGATGATAACTATATGCAGTTACCAATATCTGAGAGAAACATTTCTAACTTTGAATTTTGTGAATGTGCATATAACCCATATAGCTAGTGTATATACTGGTTTAAAACTGTAGACAGAACTTTCCATTTAAAAAGATGAGCTGTCAGTTCTTATTACTGACCCTCTGTCTCTCCTTCGCCCCCCCCCTCCCCCCCCCCCCCCCCCCTCTCTCTCTCTATGTCCATGTTCCTCTCTCTTTCCGATATCAGATATACTTTATCGAGGATGCTTTAAATACAAGAAAGAATGCATAAGTAAATGTTAGTTTACATGTATATTGTATTTTACTGAAAACGAGAGTGTAAGCTTGTTACAAAGAAATAATGTACTGGTTATAAAATCAGATATATCCTGCTCTATTAACCTTATTGTCAAATGGAATATTCCATAGTTATTAATTTGACGAGCCCATTTTAATTTAATGGGTATCAGGTGAAATAGTTCAGTTATTCTTTTTCGACAGTGTGGACACTGATCAGATGATGCATGCAATCAGCAACATCTGATCTGGGTCTTCACTGTTTGCATACTTCCAAATATGGGAAGCTAGGCACTAAATGGTTAAACACATTATATATAATTATACGCCATAAATTTTGGAAGGACTATAAATAAGAACTTATAGCTCAACCAGTAGGTCATATTTGTTTATTCTTATAATTCTTTGTGGTAATAAATCTAGGGACCTCCTGGTCATGTCCCCTGGGAACCTGGTCTGGCGTGGTTCGGACTGAGCGTTGTTCGAGGGGGGGGGGAGGGGGGCGGCAGTGTCTGGAGCAGAGCTGCTGATATTGGATGCACAGCTCTAGACACTGCCCTGACTTCCTTTCTTTCTCATCTATCCTGACCGACCAGGGTATATGGCCAGAACATCCCAGCCCTTAAATCCAGCGGGAACAGGGCATCTCGGTGGCCTCGCACTGGAGACAGTGGGAGGTCACTGCGACGCCATGTGCCTGCTGGGAAGGTAAATGTGATTAGATCATTGTCTTGTTTCTATGATATGTTGTAGATGCGCTAAAATGTATTTGGCAATCTGAATAAAGAATTGAATTGAATTGAATTGATATAAAAATTTCACAGCTACACTTTTAGATGAATGACTCTTCTTTATCCTTACCCTTCTCATGCCATTCAATCTTCTCCCTCCTCCCTCCTTATTTTTTTTTTTCATTTAATCAACTGCTTCAATAAATTGTTCTGTCTTATCTGCATTTCTGCATTGTTAGAATTCTCTCTCTCTCTCTTCTGTTTTTTTCTCTCTCTCTCTCTCTCTCTCTCTCTCTCTCTCTCTCTCTCTCTCTCTCTCTCTCTCTATCTCTCTCTGTGCCCTTACTCTCTGATAACCTCTCTTTCCTAGCTTACCTTTCTTTTCAGTCTTTCAATTCTTTTAATGAGTTGTTCTTTCTCATCCTCCATGTTAGAAATGTCTTTCCGTATCTCTGTTGCATTGAAACCAGAGTTCTTCAGGGTCTCGGCCTGCTTATGAAGCTCCTTGAAAGTCTCCATTAACTCCTCATACTGAAAGAAAATAAGCAGGCCCAAATCAGCATGTAATTACTTGAGTTTGATAATGAAATCCTAAAAGATTGTAGATTTGACACTGACTTGGTACTGATTCAACTTTTTTATCTGCGACTAAACCTTTGGCATATTATCCCCTTGATCAGGTTTTTTTCCTCTTTCCGCTTGTCATTTCCTTCTTGCTATCAGTATGCTTATGTTGAAATTTTTCTTTTGGGGAAAAACATATTTGTAAATGAGTAATTTTGGTAAATTTGGCCAAGTTTAGGATTTGAGTTTTGTATAAAGACTCTTTCAGTTGTACTCATATAGGCAACAAGCATTTTAGAGTTATTTCCATGAAACTTTGCACATGCAGAATTTTGTGAAAATACAACAGCCTAATGTGCTGAAGTATTGGGACACCTAAAATAATAAATTTTCCATTTGTCCTAAATGGAAAATTCATTATTTTTAGGTTTCCCAATATATACGCACATTACGGTATTTCCAAAACTAAAGCAGTGGCTGTCTCGTTACCTGAGCATAAAGATCTGGAATCTGGTCTTCCGCCATTATTTCTGCTGGTACCTCCACCTTCACGAGATATTTAGCAAGGTATGCCCTCTTCTTGAGGTCAGGTATGCGATGAAGCAGCCATTCCATGATAGGGTAGATCACAGGCTTATCTCCCTGGACGAGACCCGAGCGGAATGTACTCCTGCGGAACAAAGAATATCAGAGCATTATCAAGATGAGTATAATTATATACATGACATCAGGATGAAAAGTATTATCAACAGGTTAGTATCTTATATGTGCTGTCAAATCAGCCAATGATCTTGTGTTTTGCATCCCTGTCATATAATAAATCTACTTATCTTACCGGACATGCAAAATGCGCAAGCAAAAACCAGCCTACATGCGCAATATCTGCTTCTTAACACTATGGCCAGTTAACTACATGAACAAAATGTGCCCTAATTAGATTGTTCTAAGCATGAGAGGCTTGTCTTAAAACAGTACTTATTCTAATATGGTTCATTTTGAACAAAGTGGCTCATTTTTATATAAGTATGAATCACAGCTATGATCACATAAAAAATTTGTTTTATTAACTATTAAATAATTCTAGAATTCTATTTCGAACAGTTGATTTGTTTATGACTGGCATAAAAGTATACGAGTCAAGTTATACGCAATGATATGCATACCCATCGCATGTACCAAATTTCGTGTCTTTAATATTTTGAAGTGTTATTATTATATGTTTAAATATACCAATAAAAATAAATGTAAATTAAATCACAAATTAAGAGGTTACATAAACAAATACAAAGTAGGCAGCAATAAAGATGTGAGAACAGTGTTTATTTCAGGAATATGCACAGGCCAGCAGGCACACAAGAACAGTCTAGTCATGATGTGTTCAGTTCACTTTTTAACCCTGAAGATACCGAAAAAGTAGCAAAATGCCATAGTATGTGTCTGCAAGATTTCAAAAAAATGTTTTGTGCATGCTGCATCATATTGTGAATTCAAAGAATACAGTGGGCAAAGAAAGTAGATCCAAAGGTTAAACTCTACATGGCCAAATTACTACTGTATAGTGAACTGCCCAGGTACTCTTCCGACTTCACATGTCCAAACTGGACTGGGTAGTCAAACTAATGTAAACATACAGCAAAAGCTAGATAAAAGTGACAGTACACATATTAGTTCCCAAAGAATTTGGCAGTAAACTGAATTAAATTCTGCAGTATGAACGAATGTATCAAATTCCAAAAGGAAATTAAGAGGCTTAAATTCCAAAAGGAAAGAGGCCCTCAAATGAGAGAATCTAAATGAACTTATGTGCCAGTCAGATCGATGTTACCTATTAAGAAGTATTACTCTTGTTATATTTTAGGACATTATAAAGAGCACTTATACTGCCAAAGGCAGGATTTCTCAGGAGACTGCCCATATGAGCCATGACACGCTAAAACCAACAAAGTGGCATGTGCACCTAACAAAGACACCCAGTCTGACCAGAGTCTTCCCTTTCTGTTTAAATGGTAGCTAAACTAAGCTAACTCCATGCAGACAGCAAAGACTCTGATCAGACTGGGCAGATGCCCAGGCTGATCTTAGTTTTTGCTGGGTGCACATGCCACTTTGTTGGTTTTCTTGGGCCATGGCTTATATACAGAAAGTTAATGAAATTGGTTAATAACTGAAAATTCAACTGATGTGAAACTGACACCTATTTTCAAACAGAAAACAGATAAGTGACATCACAGATAAAATCTTGCTAAATTAAGTACCTGTGAAATTGACAACTACTAGTTGAACACCTGATGAAATGCCTTTATTCCATCGTTTTCAGTATATACTGGATTTATTCTGCTATACACGGTGGTGGGGGTGGGGAGAGGCTAGCCATATCAAATATAGTACATTTTGATTGGTACTGCGTGAAAAGGTGGCATGTACAACAGGGATGGATTAATGATTTGCAATTATATGTCCTTTTCCACAGTATTTCAGTCATATCAGGAAGATGAGAAGCTGATAATGAAAGGCTGTGTGCAATGGAACCTGTTTTTGGGTTGAGTAGATTTCCGCCTTTAAACGAAACTGACAAAAGAAAAAGATACCCTATCAAAATCCAGTAATGGCATATACATGAATTCTAAGCAACTATGAAACTTCAACAATAAGGGTAATATTTTAGAGAAGCACACAATATCTAAGCTTATAGAAGTCCACGCTCTAAGACAAAATAAACTTACAACTTCATATATGTGCATTGTAAATCCAGATATGCCATGTGTTTTGGGGGTTTTTTTTCTATGACAAAGTTTGGTACATCTGAAGATCTGTCTGCATTCATCAGCTTTTGCACTCTCCTTTAATACAGTGAACCCAGCCCCGGATCCAGGGGGTGGGCTTTGGGGCTTCAGCCCCACCACCTAGGCCTGGTTAGATTAAAATATATGCTGTGACATATCATTAGAATCGCCTCGCCGAGGCGATTCTAATGAGACGTCACAACATATATTTCAAGGCAAAAAAAGATATATCATGAAGAGAATCCGTGTAGGGATAAGAAACATTATATACTCTGAACAGTCACTCTTTATTTATGACGTTTCGGCATACTGCCTTTATCAAAATTATGAAATTTGTACAAGACTACATTTTGAGCTTTTACAATTCTCTCAGCATTCAAAAAATCAAATTTCATAATTTTGATAAAGGCAGTATGCCGAAACGTCATAAATAAAGAGTGACTGTTCAGAGTATAAAAAAAGATATTATCGAAAATTCTCATTAAACTGATCCCTAGTTCTGTCATATTTTTTCAAGCCCCACTCCCCCACCCCCACCCCCTTCCCAAATACATCTTGGTGCCTCCCAGCCCCACCAGTTATCCAGTGCCCCACCAGTATGTGGTGGCCTCCCATCCCTTTCCCAAATACATCTCGGTACCTCCCAGCCCCACGGTGGCCCCACTCCCCGTCCTCCTCCCACCCCCTTCCCAAATACATCTCGGTACCTCCAGCCCCACCAGTTATCCAGAGCCCCACCAGAATTTTGTTGTTGTAAAGAGTGTCATTGTAAAGAGGGTTGACTGTACATGTGTAACTGAATCTGAACTGTTACATCCTTAAATCTGGACACTTCCATAATTTAGGAAAAGGAGATTCCAGGGTTTATGTTACGGTCCAAAACCCAACTGGTCCACAGGACCAGCATGGACGTGATTTAACTGGTCCTCTCGGTGTTTCTGCTGGTCTTCATTATAACCTTTATGCAATAAACATAAAAATCAGTTGATCTGGAGGACCAGCTGATACAGAAACCAGCTGGTCCTGCCCAAAAATCACTGGTCCCGGACCATCGGACTAATGGTTAATAAAACCCCTGACATTCCGCAAAAGACGTTTCGCCTGTCTGTGCATTTTCACACAACAAAGCCGAACCAGAAAACTCTACACATAGTCTATATCACCGCCCGTAACACCACCCATGTCTTGTTTCTGCTAGTTGGAGGTGCGACAAAAACTAAATGGGAAATGGCAAACAGTGTAAAATGGCCCAATAAAGCTGAACAGATACACTTCTAGGGAAAATAACTCTGCCTTGTTTGGTTTTGTCTCCCTTCTCAATGGGAGCTAAATCTTTACAAAAAGAATTTTCTCCTGTAGGTGGAGCTAATTCTTTCTTTTACAGAGCCCTAGATAAGAGGGAGTATTTGATGATAATTAGGGATAATTTTTCTTATTTCTCATCAAAACCATATGTTGTGACCACTCATCTGAGCTGTCTCGATGAGACGGTTCAGATGAGGGTCACAACATATGATTTTATGCAGAATTAACAAAAATTATTCCTAATTATCACCAGATACCTCCTCTTATCTAGAGCTCTGTTTTATGCATATACTCCTTTTTGGAAGGGTTTTAGCAACCAAGAAAGCAAACAGGAAGCACAAAAGTTTTCTTCCTGCTAAAAAAATTGCCAACAACATGGTGGTGAGCCTGAACCCATACACATTCCAAGGGTGAAACAAATACAACATTTAAACATTACACACTGAATTAGCATTTTTTAAAAACAAACACATAGCTCTATTTAGACTGAGTATTTGATGATAATTAGTCAGGCTGGGATGGGTAGAGATTTTATTCCCGGGTACCCGAGTCCCTATTACCCGCGAATATCCGGGTACGCGTTACCATAACACTTTTAGCATATTCACAGTAGAAAGTATATGTTTAGAGGGAATGAGAAGAGAATGAAAATATAGAAATGTCTCTAATTTAATACACCAAAAACGGGTTGGCATAATATAATTGCAGTTTATACAGGGCTGTCACACTAAACCTTGCTCTAATTTGCTTTTATTGAATGGAATTTTTATAAACTACATAATAATAAACCCGGGTACTCGTCCCAGTCCTAAAAATTAGAGATAAATTTTGATAACTCCACAGAAAAACATACGTTATGACCCCTCAACTGAACCGTCAGCCCATGAGATGGTTCAGATGAGGGGTCACAACCTATGGTTTCGATTAGAAACAAGGAAAATTATCTCCGATTATCATCAGATACTCCTCTTATCTAGAGCACTGCAAGTTCAGGGAAACAGCAAATAACTGGCAATAAAACAAGTAGTTAAGCTGAGAACCCACAGAAACACCACAAACAAGTGAACAGACAATTCTAAGGATGTTTGAAATACTTACACATCACTGAAAGCAGGTAAATCAACCAAAACAATTATTAGCTGGATGTATTCATGTATTTATCAGTGCTCCAGATAAGAAGGAGTAACAGAGATAATTCAGGGATAATTATCCAAATTTCTCCATAAAAACATATTTTGTGACCCATCATTAGAACCGTCTCATCGAGACGGTTCTAATGAGGGGTCGCAACATATGTTTTCATTAAGAAATAAGAAAAATTATCTTTGAATTATCCTCAATACCCACTCTTATCTGGAGCTCTGTTAAACTGCAACTAAATGGGCTTTAAACTATCCCAAAGCAAATGTAATGAGAAAGTACAATATATTTTAGGCCCTATATTTTAACACTATCTAAACTGATGCATACAGCACTAGAACTATTCATATTTTGCTAAAGCTGTATTTTGATATTGTTAGTCTAAGGTGTTTTGAGGTAGACATTGTTAAATCATCACACTGATCATGCTGATAAGGCAATTTCTTCAGCCTTATTTTGGAGGTTAGTAGGTCAGAAAAGCTTTGTTGTATGTGTTTGTGTGTGTGTGTTTTTTTTATTGATATTTCTTTTTTTTTTTGTTGGTTCTTGAGAGTTTATTAGAGTAAAGAGTAGTATTATCATATGCCTCCTGTTATTAGTTAGAACACAACATCATATTTGGTAGTCAGAAAACGTTCTATGTCTTCATTATTTTGTTGTTGTTTTTTATTTTTATTTTTTCCTCCTTAACAAAAATCTTTCGTTTTTTTTTTTTATAGCTTTCTGCATATGATCATAACAAGCAAATTCGACGAATTTATGTCCCCCGCCTTGGAAACTAGGTCTCCACTGTATAACACAAAGTGTTTGAGCTGGAAAAGCGGCTAAGTTAAAAATGTGAAAAAAGTCATAAAAAAAATAATGTGAGGATTATATACAAACCACAGGCATATCTTCAGACCATGATCAAAACACCTGTGAAGTTTCAAAGGAATGGGCCTAAAACTGTAGAAAAAGTTGAACACACAAGGTACCCACTATCTATTCACTTTGACAGTAAAAATGTATAACAAATGGCTAAGTTCAATTGGCGAAAAAAGTAATAAAAAATAATGTGAGGATTATATCCAAACCACATGCATATCTTGAGACCATGAACAAAATACCTGTGAAGTTTCAAAGGAATCGGCATAAACCTGTAGGAGGAATTGCGCACACAAGGTACCCACTATCTAGTCACTATGATAGTAAAAACACCTAAAAAATAACTAAGTTCAACTTGTGGAAAAAGTGACAAAAAATAATGTGAGGATTATATCCAAACCACATGCGTATCTTCAGACCATGACCAAAACACCTGTGAAGTTTCAAAGGCATCGGCATAAAACTGTAAGAGGAGTTGCGCACACAAGGTACCCACTATCTAGTCACTTTGATAGTAAAAACGCCAAAAAAATGACTAAGTTCAACTTGTGGAAAAAGTGACAAAAAATAATCTCAGGATTACATCCAAACCACATGCGTATCTTCAGACCATGACAAAAACATCTGTAAAGTTTCGAAAGAATCGGCATAATACTGTAGGAGGAGTTGCGCACACAAGGTACCTACTACTTTAGGGGGACGGAAAGACGGAAGGACGGACGGACGGACGGAAGGTCGGACGGAAGGACGGAAAGCCGAAAACTATGTCCCTCTGCTTTTCTTCGAAAAGGCGGGGGACAAAAAATCCTTTCAGTCCAGATTTCATAGGGACAGTCATAAAATCGGACTCAAGACGTTTCTTTTTAGATCTAATACTTACTCGGTAGGTGGTTTATATTTCAGGACTCTAAGAACTCCAAAGATTCTAATGGCAGTCATGTCTGGTGTTTCTTCACGGATGTCAATGGCTTGCTGAAAAACATTTTCGTGAGAAGTATATGAGCTGCGACGCGACAAAACCAACAATGTGGTTGTGCACCCAGCGCAGATTCAGATCAGCCTGGGCATCTGACAAGTCTGATCAGAATCTTTGCTAAGCGCTTAAAGGGTAGCTGAGGGTCTAAGCTACCTCAATGCGGACAGCAAAGGCTCTGATCAGACTGGGCGGATGCCCAGGCTGATCTGAGTCTGCGCTGGGCGCACAACCACATTGTTGGTTTTGTCGTGTCGCGGCTCATATAAGCTAAACATGGATTATTACTTTATCAAAATGACCTCAATCGAATAAATTGTCTTTACAAACTGATTGCAAAAAATAGTCTAGAAACAGATGTTTGCATCAGATGTCAATGCTATTGAGTTTTCTAGTTCATTGTCAGCCAGTAATTTCCAACAAAACAATAATAGATCTTTCCAAGTCAAACCCAGAATGTCACTCAAAAGACCTCTGATTGTTTATAACTGACCAATGCAGCACAAACTTAGCATGTCCCACAAACAACATCCCACATGTTTAATCTCCAACAATAAGTCCATGGTTTACCTTGCAGTTAATCACAGGGTATAATCGATTCCGCCAATTTTCGCTTCCTGCAGAGACTGAACATCATATTTGGCTTCCGCCAAGACTGTCCGCAAACTCTTGCTTCCTGCCGAGACTTCTGTACATGATAAATGGCTTCCTGCCGCAGTGTTCCCACTCAAATTTTAAACTGGGGGTTTTTATACCCCCTATCTATAAAATTTGCGGGTATGAAGTAAAATTTACGGGTATGACTTTTTATCTCGAAAAAGTTATGGGCCGAAATGGACATGGGCCGAAATGACCCGGAACCCCTGGTCCGCTTCTTTTACAAACACTAAAGTGCCGATGTGTTTCCAATTGAAGCCTGAAAAAACGAAGAAAACGGCTGTCATGCCTTTTTCCGGTCCTCGTTTTATCCAATATAAATCATTTGATGGATTCCTTTCCAAATGAAAAATAGAAAGTGCCGTTTCCAAACAGAAACAGCGAAAATAAACGCAAAAATACGGACAAATTCTGTCGGCCATTATGACAGTTCTAGTGCGCAACATTACCGCGCATGTCATTAATATTCATGCAGCCGATTAGTGTTAGTGTTTTCCAATAATGAATTTGATTGGCCGTAGAACGGATGTGACAGACGTGAATGAAAGCATGGTATCTTACTACGGCCCGCATTTCAGATCAAAACAGCGACTTCTGACTCTCTTCTCGGCTACAAAAATCATCTGACTCGCAATAGAATGAAGAAAAATGATGATTTTTAAAATTTTTGAGAGAAACATATGCGCGTGAATGCACGTTCTTGCCCCAAAATTTATGCGTGATTAGAACGATTTCCGCGTGATTCACGCACAATTCTACGTGAATGGGAACACTGCTGCCGAGACTGTCCGTGTGATTCTGCTTCCTGCTGAGGCTCTCGGCAGGAAGCAGAATCACGCAGACAGTCTCAGCAGGAAGCCATTTTTCGAGGACAGTAGTCTCTGCAGGAAGCAAGAGTTCGTGGACAGTCTTGGCAAAAGCCAAATATGATGGACAGTCTCTGCAGGAAGCGAAAATTGGCGGAATCGATTATACCCTGTGTTAATGAAGAGATACATACCTGTTTAAAGTAGGTGTGCTTTCGGAAAAGGTTTATATTCCAACAACACAAAGCTGCCCAAGGGAAGAGGATTCTAAATAATTGATTGATTGATTTGATGCTTAACGTCCATGGTAAACAGCTATGGTCATGTCGGGACGGTCAGTTAACCTAACCACACTATTCCTGGGCAGGCTTAGACCTCCTAAGCGGTTAACCAGTACTAAGTGCACATACTTTTACCAGTAACTGACAACTGCCCTTCTTGAATCAGTGGAAGGAGAAACGAAAGTATGTGGCCAGACCGGGTTTCGAACCCAGGACCTCTGACATATGAGTCAGGTGCCCTACCGATTGCGCTACGCGGCCCGGCCGGATTCTAAATAAAAGAATTTGCTCCTCTCTAGGGGGGTCAACTCGTAACAAAAAGAATTTGGTCCTCTTGAAGGTGTACTCATGCATCTAAAAGCAAGTCTGACGTGGCAAAGACCCTAGCCTAGCTGTTTGCATACAATATTTGGACTGGCTTGAATTGATGTGTTGATTAAGTCGATCTCCTAGCCAGATTTTGAGGATGAGTATGATGATCTGGGTATCCCCTGGTGCATGGATGATCATAATTTCACTTCTGTCAATGGGTACTGTATTTACTCAGGTATAAGACAGGTTTCTTCCTCTCAAAATGAGCCACGACACGAGAAAACCAACAATGTGGTTGTGCGCCCAGCGCCAACTCAGATCAGCCTGGGCATCCGCCCAATCTGATCAGAGTCTTCGTTTACCGCTTAGAGGGTAGCTAAGGGTCTTAGCTACATCCATGCGGACAGCGAAGACTCTGATCAAACTGGGCGGATGCCCAGGCTGATCTGAGTCTGCGCTGGGCGCACAACCACATTGTTGGTTTTCTCGTGTCGCGGCTCAAATAACCCCAAGATCCATCTTATAAGATGGATTCAGATTTTTTTAGTTCTTTTTGGTAGGGGGGAAATCCATCATACAGCAGAATTATAGTACAACTGATCATCGTCTTTTATATTATTTGGATCCTTTTTGATACTAGTCAGTCTTTGAATCGACTGCCAAATTGAAATCAAGAAATTTCAGTATGCTTTTTGCTTCTGGTTTCGTCACCAAATATTGTCAGGGTCACTGATGAGGCACTATTAGCCGAAACCACGTAGTCTGACTCGCGTTTCTTCTTCTGAATGTATTCTATGCTCTTGACGGAACTCTTTAAGGTTTTGATTTTACACATTTCGTGTCATTCTTATAGGGGAAAAATACTGTCTTATAGCCAAATAAATAAGGTATATTTACTCACCTTAGGGTCTATGACTCCCAGTATATCAGTAAGGACCTGCAGCAACTGTAGGGGCTCCAGAGAGTCAAACGATATAAGGTTATAGTTCTTGTTGAAGGGCTCTTTATTCAGCTCCTGAATGATATACTTCAGTTGCTCACTCATCTTGCTTGTCTAATCTGTATCTGACAACCTGAAAAAGATATTATAGTTCCTTTATTATGCCTGGCATCAAACCCCGGATGTCTGGCTCTAGAGTCAGATGCACTATCTACAGAAATTCTACTATGGACAGAAAAGAACTTACACCACCGAAAAGGACCAAAAAGAGCTTTTTTGGCACTGAAAAGGACTTTTATTTACCATTTTATGCCAGGGCTGTGGAAATACCAAAATTTTGTTGCCAGACAAGTAAATAGACAAAATGAACTTGTCTATACAAAAATTACTTGCCCACGAAAAATAAGGAAAGAACAATAAATAATGAAACAGAGGAAAGGTTGAACTTGATTTTGATGACAGTTTTTGGCTAACTGACACAAAGTTTCAAATTAAAACGTATGTTGTGGCAACTGTTAGAACTGCCTCAGTGAGGCAATTCTAACTGGAACCCACAACATATGTTTTAAAGAGAAAATCGGAAAAATATCTCAGAATTATCCTTATATACCGTACTTTCACTGATGACATTTTGAATACTTGTCCCAGGGCAAGTAAACTGAAATTTCTCACTTGTCTAGAGTGAAATGGGACAAGCAGGACAAGTCGGGCATAGTAATTTCACAGCCCTGCTTTATGCTATAGAAACGTATGTTAAGTACTTTTCATATCATAATGATATAAATCAGTGCTTGAATAAGTGCATTTGCATTTCATTTCACAAAAATATAGTAATGTAAATTACTTGTGAATATCAGATAAATAGGTGAGACAAAAAGGGTAGAATATTTTCACATATTTAACCCAGTCAACTTAAGCAAGACGAAGAGAGGTACTTACTTATTTGGCGATACAAATTTACTAAAATCTGTAAAAGATGTGTTTAATTATCAATAAAATAAGAAGTGCAGCATCGAATAAGACACAACCCCTGGTAACTGAAAAGAGATTTCAGGTACTGAAAAGGACATTGTGATCGCCGAATTTCGGACACCAAAAAGGGTAATTTTCACTAATGCATGGAAATTATTTTTATATAGAGGATCTTACATGAGTGCTCCTGTATTATTGAATTTATTAAACGAGTTGGGGAAAAAGATAAGATGCGAGGCTTTGCCAAGCATCTTATCGGTTTTCCCCAACGAGTTTAATAAATTCAATAATGCAGGAGCACGAATGCAAGATTCTATTTATCATATGACACTAAAATCGCATTTTGTTAGCAAAATTTGCACTAAAACGTCACGCTATCGCCATTAGAAAACGCGATGTTTTAATGGACCTCAACGTATAACATTACGATTTAATCTGCATATTAAATCCACTAGTGGATTATCGTTTTTAATTCATGGCTTTATTACACTCTCAGATGCGACGTCATCTGATAAAAATATATATTCCATTCTGAAACATTATTTAACATTAATGTATTTGTAGATGGCAAAAAAAGTCCTTTTTGGTTCCTAGAAAGTTCTTTTTGGTCCTTTTCCATCTTTAGTAGGACCCACCTACAGCTACGCAGCCCACCATTGAACCCATTGGGACAGGTTAGGGAGAAGCTCAAATGGAGCTATATAGCCCGATCGAGCTATATAGCCCGATCGAGGTATAAAATGAATGGAAATTAAAGCATTATTGCTTCTGCATTTGCACTGAAGCTGAACTGCAAAATTTGATATGAACAACAGCATAAAGTACGACAAACCTTTTATGATTTTGTAAAAAAATTGAACTTCCACCGTTGCGTTTTATGCAAATTGAGAAAAATTTAAATACAAGAATATCTTTGAGATGCCCCCCTCAAACTGGACAGATATATCCACTTCTGTGTCATGGTTTACATACCTGCTACGCTGGGATCATCTCAGAAGTATAATTGGACTGCAATTATAGAAATGTCAGGGGAATGGGAAGAAACATGTTTACATATACATGTGGTTCTTTCACAAAAACGCAACGGCAGAAAAATCAAATTGCTTTGCATTCCAACATGATTTTCATCAATATTGAAAGTGCAGTACTCAAAACTTTGCAATTATATTCAAAATGGATTCAGGTGAAGAATCTTCCAATTATAATGCAATTTCTATACCTCGATCGGGCTATATAGCTCGATCGGGCTATATAGCTCCATTTGAGCTTCTCCCTAACCTGTGGGAATTCTCTTATAAGAGAATTTGCACCTCTATTTCCCATGGAAATGCGATGAGAGAAAACAAGATTACTGACCGACAGATGAGGGACCTGAGGCATACAAAGAAAGAAAGAAAGGCTCAAAATTGATACATTCGTTGTAATCGTTGTAATCGTAGCCCTATAATGGCTGCAGTATCTCGCGGGTAAAACATATCTTCTATAGTATAAAACTCGGTACTTTCTCGCCGGTACTGTTTTGGTGGGGGTCCGTGGAAACACCCCAAACCACCCCAAAACACCCCAAACCACCCCAAACCTCTACCAAACCACCCTAAACCAGCCTCCCCGGATTAACATCAGCTCCCTGTCCCCTCCACACACACACACCAACACTGCTCCCACCCATCCCAAACAGTATCTATATAGTTTCAAAATAAAAAGAACACTTCAATAAGTGGTTGCCCATGTACGTATGTACCTCTAATAACTTTTGGTTTAAATATTAACGAAAAATTTATAATCTCAGTATAATAAAGTATATTATTTTGTATGTTTATGTATGTCACGCAGGGTGGGGGTAGGGGATGAGGGGGACGACCATTTATACCATCCAAAACCAGCCACCCTGGATACAAACTAGAACCCCATCCCCCGCGCAGTGACAAGTTTATTTAAAGAAAGAAGGGTGTGGATGGAAGGAAAAAAACTAATACTCGCCAACTGACCTGAAATGTTGGTGTCTTGGTGGGGGAGGGGGTGGGGTTCTAGTCTGTATCCAGGGAGGCTGGTTTTGGGTGGTATGAAAGTGGTTTGGGGTGGTTTGGGATGTTTTGGGGTGGTTTGGGGTGTTTCCACGGACCGGTTTTGGTGGTGCGCGCATGAGACAAACTAAATATTTGAGAAGCGTTTTGATTTCTCCACAAACTCATCGAAGATTTCTGTTAATTGCACTCTGAATTCTTCATGAATGTCTTTCACTTTCATATCCAAGAATAAATCTGAGGTCCACTCACAGATTCCGGTCAACTGATGGAGTTTTACTGACAAACTATCTCTGATATCTTCATATTTTTGACACTCCTGAATATAATGTTCAACTGATTCTATTTCCCCACAACCACACAATGGTGTGTCTGATAGACCTACTTTATTTAAATATTCTGATAAACAATATCCGGTTCTTAGTTTTGATATGATACGTGGGAATACAAAATCCAACCCCACCCACATTGTTTCACATTGTTGGTAAGGACGCCTTACATAAAAATAGCTATTTTTATCCGATCAGAGCATTTACACCTCGAGAAATTTATACTACACCATCCAGATTAAATCATTGTAACTGTTCTGCACAAAACTGTTGCTTTTCTTCACTTACAAATGTGTTTGACAACGATATTTTGATATGCTTTTTCTTCCACAGACTTCTACAAAGTATGCGGTGCCCCGGATAATAATCGGTTGGTTTCCAGTTTTCAAGGTATTTCAGTGTGCATTACGAACTACAACTAAGAACCAGAAAGGCTGTGCAAGAAGGGCGACAACTCGTGAAGGCATGTTGAGCAGTTTTCACCTGTCAAAAGGTGTGTATTGGACTCTTCCAGGTATGAATGAACGCAGAGAGATGTGTATTGGCCAATCACATTGTACCAGTATTTATAGTTGTGTCAACCACTCGCGTGTCACCATGCTGTAGTGTTATAATGTGTTACGAAAATGGAAGTTAGGGGAAGTTTTTGGTTAATAATTGTTGTTGTTTTAAGTTTTGGTGCCACAGTTGTGTGCGGACAAAATGGTTTACTAAGTGCCCGATGTGCTGCCAGATGTCTCAAGGAACACAGGGACAGTTTAAGAGGGGTAGGTTGTAAAGTTGTAACAACTGTTTTGCTCAGTCATGAATTGCAGCCAAAAGTACTGTAGTCATCCAAAGTATTGGGACAAAAAAGAAACTGACAGACAGTGCTGGCACAAACTGCTAATTGCAAACTGTAGACTCACATTAAACTGCCGCATATCAATAAAGCGGTCTGATTAATTGTTCCAATATTTTGGGTAAATTTATTTTGACACTGCTGTCAGTAATAGGTCTGCTCAGCTCAGGGCAGTTACATCGTCAAATCACCTTTGATTCAGCATTGATTCAACAATTCAACATTCAATGATGCACCAGTGTTAGTGATATCCATTAATAATCTAGATTAATTATTGGATATCCATAATTCAAATTTGTAAAATCCATAATCTGAATTATGGATATCAATAAGTTGGCATTTTTATGAATATCACGCATAAGAATTATCAATATCAGTGTTATATGGATATCCAGCATTTGTCTGTGCAGTTTTTTTTTTTTTTGATATCCAGCATTTGAATTACGGATATCAATAATAATTCAGCCCAGTTTACTGATATCACTAATTCAAATGGATATCAGTAATTTGAGTTCTGGATATCCACAGTTCAGCCCATTTATAGATATCTGTAATTAGAATTATGGATATCCATAATTCATATTAGCAATATCCATATTAAATTAGACAGAGTTATTGATATCCATTATTTGAAATAATGATACCACTTAGTCAAATTATGATACCCATAAATAGTATTGCTGATATCAATAAAGGGCTTAATTGTGATATCACTAATTTGAATTATGAATAATCTGTAAATCAAATTATGGATATCAATAAATAGGGACTCAATTGTAACTCAACACACCATAACCTGGAGTGTCAAACTTTAGCCAATAGTAGACTTGAACCTACCAACATACTCGAAAAATGCAAAACAGGATTTTTGAAAGGTGCAGCAAACATTAGGTTTTTAAAGGCTTGTATTATGATACTAATTAATGACCTCTAAAACAAGCAGGTACTATGTAGGTGCAAGATGCTCTCTCCATCATGGTCACTTTAGAATGCAAAATGTTGGGTGCTGGTGCTGAGCATAACCATCCAGTTCAGGGGTGTACGTCCTACTAATTTGGTTAATAGTAAGGCGAGGGCCTTCTGTGCTTGCAGTAGGTGCGGGTGAGAGTCACAGGGTATAATTGATTCCGCTAATTTTCGCTTCCTGCAGAGACTGTACATCATATTTGGCTTCCGCCGAGACTGTCCGCGAACTCTTGCTTCCTGCCGAGACTTCTGTACATGATAAATGGCTTCCTGCAGAGACTGTCCGCGTGATTCTGCTTCCTGCCAAGGTTCTCGGCAGGAAGCAGAGTCACACGGACAGTCTCGGCAGGAAGCCATTATTCGAGGACAGTAGTCTCTGCAGGAAGCAAGAGTTCGCGGACAGTCTCGGCGGAAGCCAAATATGACGGACAGTCTCTGCAGGAAGCGAAAATTGGCGGAATCGATTATACCCTGTGAGAGTTGTTTGGATAGTTTTTCAGCTCTTTTCTTCCCCCCTGTCAGGGAGACGGCTTAATATAGACTGAAATACTGTCTAAAAGAGCTATTACTGACCAAAAAAACAACAAACAGGAATTAGTTTCTTTGATTTCCGTTTGCATCATATTTGTTTTCATGATCATGTTGAATTTCTCACTTTTCATAATACAGAGGTTTAAGTGGCATGCAATGTTGCAGTGGTTTTGATCAAAATTTTGCAATACAGTAGAACTTCAATGGCTCGAACAGGCTTAATTGGGACCACGAAAATTAGTTCTAGCCAAAGGTAGTTCCAGACATCCAGGGTAGGTTTCTATATAAACTGAACTCTAGGGACCCAAGAATGAGTTCTAGCCAGGCATGGTAAATGAGCCATCAGGGTTCGAGCCATTGAAGTTTTACTGTAATTTGTCATACCGTATTAATTGTTCTAATAAACAAAAGTATGTGCACTTAGTACTGGTTGACCACGTAGGAGGTCTAAGCCTGCCGAGGAATAGTGTGGTTAGGTTAACTGACCGTCCCGACATGACCATAGTTGTTTACCGCGGCCGTAAAACAAATCAATCAATCAATATTCTTTTAAACACCCTGTCAGGGGTGTTGCAACAAAGAGACAAAGTTTGAGTGATAGATAACAAATTTCAATGGTCTGAATCAAACCTCAGTGAAATTTGGCTATTGTCTTTCAGAAAAAGTTGGTGGCAGGAGGGTGGGGTCATTAGAGATGGGGTAAGAGCTTAATATGAGAAAAAATGGATCTGTAACGTAGTTACAATGACGGATCATAACTTACGTTTATAGAGACTTATTAAAGATGGATAAATTTACCTCATCTTTATTAAACTGCTCCTTACATTATATCTGGAGCCTTAAAGTTTTGGGATAAAAAGAGGGGCTACAACATAAATAGTTGTACAAATTGCCATCCCTGAATTCACATCAAACCGCAGTTTTATCTGAGGCTCAATGTTAACTAGTAAAGACTACATACTTAGTATGATAATGTTGCTCGGTAGGGGAACCCTTGCCGAGCAAGAAAGCTTTACTTGTTGGCAAATTTAATGCTATGTCATCAGGGTTTTAAATCATAGCTTTAAGGTTAACGCAAGGAAAATACCTTAATTATGGCATATGGGAACGCCAACCGTTTAGATCAGTCTGCATACCTTATCATTCTGGGCACATATTTCCGTTTTTCTGAGGAGTCAGTGATACTTGAGGGCAATGGAAAGCTCTAATCAGCCTGCACATGTGTGCTGCGCCTTATTAGAGTTTTAGTTTTAAGGTATCTATCTGGAGATCGCGCTCAAATTTGTAGGTATAGGACATTATGAAGGTGGTAATTACAGGGGTAATTACCCATATATTGAAGAGAAGATCCTGAGCAAGCAGTGTAGACACTGATCAGACTGCTCCTGAGGAGCAGTCTGATCAGGGTCTACAATGTTTGCCAATTTGACATATTCAAATTTTAGGAGGAATATGGTAATTTATTCAGGTGACCCAGTATTAAGGATAATTATGGTAATAAGTGGCTATAGGACTGACAAGCTTGACCTAGTATGAGACAGGGATTGACACCAGATTTCAATTGATACTTTTTGGAGATCCGATCAGAGAGGACTGAGCTTGATTGTACCTCCTGCGTGCAATGACATGGGTTACGTTTGGGGAAAACTTGTCTTAAGCATGCATACTTGGACCTGATCATTGTGATGACTAATCAATGGGGGTGGTTAAGTCAGGCGATGGTGCTGGGTAACTTTCAGTGCCAGGGCGTCCTACTAATTTAGATAATAGTAGGGCTAGGGCCTACTATATGCTTGCAGTTGGTGCGGATGATCCTCTATCATTTCTGTTTTCTTTCTCCCTCTCTCTCTAGGGGACAGATCAATATACACATGTAGACTGAAATACTGTCTCAAAGAGCCGTAATAACCCCAAAACAACAAACCAACCAACTAATCAGTGCTGCATAAGAAAGAGTAGGAATAATTTTCCATATTTTTGCATAAAAAGTACATTGTGACCCCTCATTAGAGACAGGTCTGATGATGGGTCACGTTAACATATGTGTAATGATGGGTCACAATATTATGTTTGTTTTTGATGGGAAATAAGAAAAAAATGTCTCAGAATAACTTTATGTGAAGGTCTGATTTATATTATGTTCTTTGACTGTCAGTCTCAACTGGGTCATGTTAGCCAATGGGTTAATCACAGGGTATAATCGATTCCGCCAATTTTCGCTTCCTGCAGAGACTGTACATCATATTTGGCTTCCGCCGAGACTGTTCGCGAACTCATGCTTCCTGCCGAGACTTCTGTACATGATAAATGGCTTCCCTGCAAAGACTGTCTGCATGATTCTGCTTCCTGCCGAGGCTCTCGGCAGGAAGCAGAGTCACGCGGACAGTCTCGGCAGAAAGCCATTTTACGAGGACAGTAGTCTCTGCAGGAAGCAAGAGTTCGCGGACAGTCTCAGCGGAAGCCAAATATGACGGACCATGTCTGCAGGAAGCGAAAATTGGCGGAATCGATTATACTCCGTGTTAATGTAATCCAGAGTTGCTGGTTTGATTCCTGCCAATAGCCTCTGAATAATTTCATCTTCCTTCATTAGAGTCTCAGCCATTTGCCCACTGCCCTGAAATGACTAAAACACTGTTGATAAGACAGTAAAACTTCAAATCAATACCTAAATATTGTCAAAACTTGTGACCCTTATTCACAGGGTATAATCGATTCGCTAATTTTCGCTTCCTGCAGAGACTGTACATCATATTTGGCTTCTGCAAAGACTGTCCGCGATCTTTTGCCTCCTGCCAAGACTTCTGTACATGATAAATGGCTTCCTGCCGAGACTGTCCGCGTGATTCTGCCTCCTGCCGAGGCTCTCGGCAGGAAGCAGATTCACGCGGACAGTCTCGGCAGGAAGCCATTTTACGAGGGCAGTAGTCTCTGCAGGAAGCAAGAGTTCACGGACAGTCTCGGCGGAAGCCAATATGACGGACAGTCTCTGCAGGAAGCCAAAATTGGTGGAATCAGAGCCAGTGTGTTATTAGAGCCAATCTGACTAAGATCTGTATATGAGAGGCATACTGTAATGTACCTAAATATTGGGATGCCTAAAAAGATTAAATTTTCCTTTTGGGACAAATGGAAAATGAATTATTTTTAGCTCGCCTGTACGGAAGTACGGACAGCTATTGTTGTCACTTGATGGTGGGCATGGGCATGGGCGTCACTCTTTAAAGTTTTTTGTTAAAGTTTTTTTATGTGATGGGCAAGGCACTGCAGGCGAGCTATCCTGTACGGGGACAGGTCTTGTTAGGTGTCCCAGTACAGTAGTTACAAGTTGCCTCCACATTTCTTATTGTTTGTATTCAAATTCTAAAAACGTAAATTTTAAATTTAATAGCTGACCAATTTGCATTATTGCATAAATTAGAAGTTTTGTATTACTTGTTTTGCATAAATTATAGAATGTCAGTGTGTCCTTATCAACCCAGTTTCAAATTTCGAATACCATAGTCGTCCTAATAAATTCACCAGGTATGAAAAAGGGGCATTATTTTGTGCCTTAAAACAGTAAATGAGACACGAAACGAAGAAATCAGCACAGTGCCATGTGCACCCAGCAAAGACTCAGATGAGCCTGAGCAGCCATCCATTTTGATCAGTGATCTGAGTCTTCGCTTTGCATTTTAAGAGTAGTTAAGGGTCTTAGCTAGCTTCATACAGACAGGGAAGACTCATTTTAGACATCCGGCCAGTCTGATCTGAGTCTTTGCTGGGCGCACAATTGTCACTTTGTTGGGTTTGTCATGTTGTTACTTAAATCAGCCACTTGACAAAATGCTTCCAATAAATACTGTAATGTGCCTAAATTTTGGGACACCTGAAAATAATTAATTTTCCATTTGGGAAATGGAAAATTAATTATTTTCAGGTGTCCCAATACTTTAGCACATTACAGTAATACTGTAAAAGTTCTATGTAGTGGTACAGATAAGGCTGAGAAAATAGAGCAGAACCAGGTAATACTGTGCCTAACCTGAACCCACATTGGTGAGAGACCTTAAATTATATTTAACCCTTAGACTGCTGAAAAAATAATTCACCTGGCCCTAAAATGGGGGTAGGGGTATCTCAGAGGCCATAACTTGCACACACTCTGGTCGATTTGCTTGAAATTTTCACTCAATATGGCCGATGTGTGAGCTGCCATTTTCCGGAAGTTACCAAAGTCACGTGACCTGCCATATTTGGGTGTCACATGATAACACCGGGACCCGACGTAGACACTTAAAAAAAACAAAAAATAGTACAAGATATTAGCGCCAGTGATATGCTTTGTATGACAAAAGTAATTGCTTGTCTGAGGGCCGGTGTTATTGCTGAATATTTATCAAGAGAGAAAGTTTGGAAGGATGAAGTCTAGTTGTCAGAAAATCGGGATCAAGTAAGTAGGGGTAGCCACCTGAAAAGCTGATGTTGAAAATATCATAAATTTTTGATGTTTTCTCCGTGTTTAAAAGGTCAACAAATCAATAAGGTGGGTAAAACCTTGCTCTAGTAGAAAGCAGATTCCCTCCTGCATAGGACAACCGCAAATGATGGGGAGTACTTGATGTCTAGTGTGCCTGACGTGCTCTCAAAGTGACCTACCCCTCGAGCACGACTATAGTCGTGCTTAGCAGTCTAAGGGTTAAGTGTTGTACTACCACTAAGCAATGGAGGCCACTCAATACACATTGTAGTATTTTGGGACCAATTCTTATGCAGAATACATAATGAACAGCAATACAAAACCAGCAAAGTGGCATGTGCTCCCAGCGAAGGCAGCCTTGGCATCCGCTGAGTCTGTTAGAGTCTTTGCCGTCAGCATGGAGGTAGCTTAGACCCTTAGCCACCCTTTAAGCCAACAGTGAAGACTCTTATGAGTCTGAATGGATGCCCAGGCTGTACAGGACACTTTGTTGTTTTTGTTGTGTCTCGGCTCATATTAATATAATTGTGGAACTGGAAAATTGCTTGGACCGGTGACTGTCCTAATATTTAGAATTTTAATGGTTATGGTAATAAACTTGTTCAAATTTAAACTTCTGATGGGATGACAGTTTTCGCTGTTTGGACTGAATTAACTGCTGTGTTTTATCTTTGAGCTTCCTCTGTTAATGTTTGTAACTGTTGACTTTGGTCAGCGTACTGATAATCCTATTTATACGGTAATGTCACCAGGGAAATGGTCCGGGCATGTGGGAGCGTGATTATGCATCCTGGGCTTTTTGGACAGAATCATACATAAGACCCTAAAATATTTTGCAAAACTTAAACTGATCATGCTCTCTAACTTTGACCTCAGATTCAAAATTTGAGAAAAAAAAAGAAAAAAAAAACATGCCCTTTTTCTAGAGGCTTAAAATGTGGAAACCCCACCATAATTTTCAAAGGGAGACAACCTTTGAAACTTCATATTTGCTTCCAAGAATTACAAAACCCATCCAAAAAAGGGGTTTACTCTTAAAGGATAGCAAATTGTTACTGTAATGTATGTGTTTCATGACCCCCACTGAAAAAAAACACAGAGTTGCTTTCCTTGAAAATATATTTTCATAAAATGAGCCGCGACACGAGAAAACCAACAATGTGGTTGTGCGCCCAGCGCAGACTCAGATCAGCCTGAACATCTACTCAGTTTGATTTGACTCTTCGTTAAATGCTCAAATGGTAGCTAAGGGTCTAAGCTACCTCCGTGCGGACAGTGAAGGCTGTGATCAGACTGGGCGGATGCCCAGGCTGATATGAGTCTGAGCTGGGCGCACAACCACATTGTTGGTTTTGTCGTGTCGCGGCTCAAATTTACCTTAAGTTGCGTCCACCCATTTGAAAAATTAAATTAAAGGTTTTATTTGCAAAGCTTGCATTTATGTAAAACTTCATAATTCATATGTCTTGCAAATTGTAAGAGAGAATAAACATGTCAGGGAGACGACACATTTTCTCGTTGATAGACTTGTGTATTATTATTAGATCCTGTGTTTGCAATGTCTTATCGTTGTTTGTCCCGGCCAGGTGTTGAGATATCGTAAGGTCAAACCAATTTCTCAATGAAGGTTTGCTTTGTATATATGTTACATACTCAGCGTCAGTGAAAACACACTACTCATAATGTTAGTTATTTTTGGGACCAAATTGTCTCACTTTTTTTGTAAATTTACATCATTTTCAACAGTATTACAGTCATCAGGCCAATTTGGCAGGTTGATACTATGAAAGGTTGTATGCAATGGAACCCTGTATTTCCATCTCTAGCGGGAATCAAACCTGGGACTGCTAGATCAGTAGGACAGGGCTTAAACTCAGCTACTAGGGCTGTGGAGCGCTTTGAAGTGGGGTCTAGAATTTCCTCCTCTAATAAAAGGCAAGGGGAATTTATTAGAGCAGGGGTTTTTATTAGGATTAATCCGGTATGTTGTGACCCCTCATTAGATCTGTCTCACCAAGACAGTTCTAATGAGAGATCACAACATATGTTTTTATGGGAAAATCAGGAATATTATCTCTGAATTAACCCTGTTACCCTTTTACATGTATAACAGTATGATGAAATGATACCAAACTCTCTGCTATACAGGGGGTGGCTCATACCTTAAACCTTTTCTTTTTCATACTAAACAGAGCCTGTGGGTGCTAGTTGGCTTAATCATAGATTTTAAATTGAATGAAATGATCAGGATTTACTTTTACCCTTCCGTGACACATGAAGAAATTAACATTTCAAATAAAGTGTGATCTTATGCTTATCAAAATTCCATGCATTAAAGATGTTAGTGTATAAAACAGCATGACGGTTAAAAGTTGTACTGAACAGTACCATACTCAGCCCTACATCCCTTGTGGTGGCCTACTGGAAGTTTAACTGGAGCTCGAGGAAAGCTGAAATTTTGGGACCAGAATTTGAGAAATTTTTCTAGCGTATTTATCCAGCTATAAAACAGGGGCATTTGACACCAAGCATGTAAGTTCAGTCATATTCATTGTGGTTTAAGATTGTTTTTTCCATTCCAAAACAGTCCCAAAAATCTAGATCCATCTTGTAAGATGGATCTAGATTTTCAGGATCGTTTTGAAAAGGCCCCGTCTTTAAACCAAATGAAATGCACTAACTTTAAAATAAAAATTCTGTTGCTCTGTAAAGAGAAAAATTGTGATTTTTAATGAAGTTAAACAAAAGTGTATGTTTCAGAAGTGTTAATTAAAATAGTACTAAAATGGGAATATAAAGTACTGCATGCCAATATTTTGGTTTACATGCGCAGCCCAGTGTTAACTAGAACAAGAAGTAGGTTTGTAACTTTCACATTTTGACATTTTGATGGATTAAATTTTTTTAATGTCAACTCATATACAAGTGCCAGGCACACTCTGTTTACCTAAACTGTAAATGCGCATTTTTATTAATTCCAGGATTTCTTTTATGCCCCTGAAGAAACACTGTCGGTCTGTCCGTTACAAATCGTGTCTCAGCAATAACTTAAACTTTGATGAACTTTCACAGAAAAATAAAACATAATGAGAAAGTGTGTCTCGCACAAGACTTAGGTCCATGATGCCCAAGGTCAAGTTCAAAGTTGGGTCAGAGGTCAAACTGTGACTCAGAATTGTGTCTCAGCGATAACTTATAAACTAATGAAACAAATTCAATGAAACTTCACAGATAGATAAAGCATAATGAGAAGATGTGTTATGCGCACAAATTAGGTTCCCTGATCCAAGGTCAAGGCCACAGTCAGTGGTCAGAGGTCATTAATCTGTCTTTGCGATTTCTTAAAACCTATATACATAAGGGAATTTCATCAAAATTCTAAGAAAGGTAAACTGTAATGAGACGGTATGTCACACACAATCTTAAAGTTCCAAAGTTCAAGGTCAAGGTCAAAATCTGGGGTCAGAGGTCAAAATACATCTTGGCAATTACTCAAGAAAGTACCAAAGCAAATTTTATTCAACTTAGCAGACAGATAAAAGGTAATGAGAAGGTATGCCAGGGACAAGACATAGGTTCTCACACCCAAGGTCAAGGTTACAGTCAAAGGTAGAAGGTCAAGTCGCTTCTCCTGAAACTCTAAGAACAACCACGGGAAATTGGATTAAACCAGGAAATTGAGATGGTATGTCACAATCAAAATAAAGGTTCTCTTGCCCACGGTCAGGGTCACAGTTAGGGCTCACTGAGGTCAAATCATGAGTCTGAATTGAAACAGCTGAAGTGAATGTCATCAAATTTCAAAGAAGAAGAACGCATGATAAAATGATACATTTTTTTTTTTAAATTAAGGATCCCATACCCAAGGTCAAGGTCACAATCAGGGGTCAGACATCAGATTTTTAGTATACTACCTCAAAAACAGCTAAAGCAAGTTTGATCAAATTTCAAAGGTCAGCTTCTGTCAAGAACAACAGCACAGATTGAGTAGGGTTGAATTAAGTCCGCATACTCTTAAACTTCTTAATTGCATTTGAATGTCACAGAAAAGTAAAGCAAATTGAGAACCTTGGTCAAGGTACCCCGGGTCAAAGGATAGTTCAAGGGGCCTTCGGGGCATTTGTTACAATTACAGGTACTATAACATTTAGGGGATAATTGTACTCAAAATTGTCATTTTGGGAGGTAAATCGTCGGTTTTGTGGTCAGAAATTTCGTTTTAATCCCCCCAGCCAATTTTCAATACAGTTATCCCCATTCTAATGCACTTTTCTACATTTTCACCTTTTACAATGTACAGTGTACTATTTTGCACCCATTTCAAGCACTGTCAGCAACGTAAAACCAAACGTCAGCCAATGAGAAGCGACGTTACTTAATGACGTTGGGTTTGCGACAGTATATCGCAAATTTTTGACGTTATCCATTCAGACATAGCGTTATATACGTAAGTGCATTAGAATTCTTGTTTTCTTATTTTTCTGCAAAATCGTATGTATCCTCGTTGGAACGTCATAGCAATTTAAAAAGGCATTATGAGAAGTTCATGCACACATCATCATAATAGATGAATGGATGACTTGAGATTTTACTTCCTTTTCAACTGTTTTTCAATCATATCAGGATGATGGAAGAATGATACTGAAATGCTGTGTGCAAGGGAACCCAGTTTGTGGTAGGAAGGATTCTCGCATCAAGCAGGGCTCGAACTCGGGTCCGCTAGATCAGTAGGCCAGCGCTTAACCCACTGAGCTACCAGGGCTCCTCACTTACTATAGCTTTTTGCACTTACTATTATAGCAAAAATAATCAAGCTCTATGATCAGGTTATATCTGGTTGAAGAAATGAATGAAATTATATATATGTCACTTCGCACGAGCCCGATACTTGCCATATATTAAGGTCTACATAAGCCATGGGAAAACTATATGAGACATAACACGAGAAAACCAACAAAGTGGTTTTGCTCAAAGCGTAGACTCAGATCAGCCTGGGCATCCGCCCAGTCTGATAAGAGTCTTCCCTTAGCACTAGTAAAGGGTACTTGAGGGTCTAAGGAAGCTACCTTCATGGGGAGAGCAAAGACTGATGAGACTAGGCAGATGCCCAGGCTGATCTGAGTCTGTGCTGGGTGCACAAACTTTTATTGGTTTTCTCGTGTTGCGGCTTAATTATACAGGAGCTGAAAGCAGCTGTACATGAATATTTTTGTCAAATTACTACCTTTTTTATTTAGGTAAATTAGTATGTGGCGAATGAGAAAAACTTGATTCGTCATTGAGAAGAATTACTGTCATTGACGGTTTGCCGCTTGACCTGGTTAGCAGAATACATAATATATATTGATACAAATGATGCGAAAGATAAAAGTCAAGCCCTCAGTTATTCAGAATTTTGAGACTTTGGGGCCGAAATTATTTGTATATTTAAGGAGAATGGGTTATTTTTGAGGGGAATATTTACCCCGCCATTTTTGCAGAGGATCAGAATGATGTTTTCCTTATAAAATAGACCCCTGTTTAGCTGGGGCTCCTACAGGAAAGCGTTTGTTAAACCCTGAAAAGTTGTCTTTCTTTGTAAACAAAATTATGGCAGAAAAATGTGGAGATGTATCCAGACACCTTAATTAATGTAAATAAACAGTTGCAGAATTTAGAATGATCTTCTTAGTGCTACTAGGCCCAAGTGCCAGAGAGCTAAATTTATAAACCCATTCCATTCGGGATACCCCTTTAGGGGTATCTGGGCAAACAGTTTAGAGTGAGTGAGTGAACTCGGGTTTAACGTCCCACCAACAAAGAGGTCATATGGAGACGGGACCTTTGTTTAAAGTCTTGTCCGAAAGACCGGAGAAGCGGGGGATCGATCTTGCGACCCCTGGATTGGTAGTCCGGAGTGTTATCCACTAGGCTACAGCTGCTCCAAACAGTTTGGATACAGATCAGGCCCCACAAACGTGGAGCCTGAACTGAGATCCAAACTGTTTGCTGCCTAGACCACAGAGTATAATCGATTCCGCCAATTTTCGCTTCCTGCAGAGACTGTCCGTCATATTTGGCTTCCACCGAGACTGTCCGCAAACTCTTGCTTCCTGTGGGGACTACTGTCCTCAAGAAATGGCTTCCTGCTGAGACTGTCCGCGTGACTCTGCTTCCTGTCGAGAGCCTTGGCAGGAAGCAGAATCATGCGGACAGTCTCTGCAGGAAGCCATTCATCATGTACAGAAGTCTCGGCAGGAAGCAAGAGATCATGGACAGTCTCGGCAGAAGCCAAATATCCAAATATGATGTACAGTCTCTGCAGGAAGCGAAAATTAGCGGAATCGATTATACCCTGTGTAGATATCATTTCTAGACCAATATTGTCAAAATATTCTTGATATTGCAGACGACAAAATATGACAAAAATTACCCAGAATGCAATAGGTTAATTCCAGCATGCTGCTCTGTCAGTGTCTGTCAACTGACCAGTCTCTTCAAAAACTCAGGGGTCACTAAACCTGCCTTATCCTTGGGTTTATCAGCAAAATTAACACAGCATTCACCAAAATGGAGTAACTGAGTGAGTGAACTCGGGTTTAACGTCTCACCAACAACGAGGTCATATGGAGATGGGACCTCGGTTTAATTTCACATCCGCAAGACTGGAGAAGCGGGGGATCGATCTTGCGACCCTTGGATTGGTAGTAGTACGGAGTGTTATCCACTACACTACAGCCACTCGACCTCGCCAAATTGAAGAAGTCAGTGATTGGGGTGGAAGAGCTCCAAGCTGAGTTCAGCAGACATGCTCAGCTTGGTAGAGTTATAAAAAATTATAAAATCCATAAAAGGCATTAAACTGTGCCTTTATTATAATTCATAGCTACTAGTTTTGTGAATACAGCCACATATGGTGTAGAAAATGAATGAAACTTTATATTATGTAAATTTACCCACCTGCGCCTGTTAAAACATAATTTTTGCCCTGTCAAATGAGCAACAAGCAAAAAGGATGCTTAACGCTTCAAGCACCTGGAGTGACGAAAATAGCATAATTTGCAAACAGTGTAGATCCTGATGAGGCGGCTCATAATAAGCCTCCTCATCTAGATCTACACTGTTTGCCCTCTGGTCTTTGAATTCTCAATATGAAATATCTTGGACAAGGCTTTTTTTTAATTTTTGCAGACGTAGATTTTGTCATCTGCTTTTTGGTGCTTAAAGAGTTAATGCAAAGGCCAAGAGCAAGCTCTAATCAGATCCTTTGCATTTAAAAACTGCACAGATTTTCAGGCTTATGTTGAGTCTTCACTGTTTACAAATACCATATTGATCCTATTAAATGCCCTGGGGGCATTGCATTTTGCGAAAGGGGGATGTTATGTAGAGTCTAAATCGTAGTAAATCAGCCACTGGCTAAACCACTGTAATAAGCAATGTAAAGGTGATGGGTTTGCTTCAAAGGAAGCAATTCTACGAGTTTCTATCATAATTTTAAGAGTAGACCCCATTTCAAAGCTACCTTATCTAGCAAAACAAACAGGAATTCATGCAGCATAATATAACATTATTTTTGGTAAAGAGGCAGCAGTGGGGGGGGGGGGGGGGGGGGGGGGGGGGAGATCAGGATTAATATGGTATTATTCTACAAATTGGCATTGCCATAACTAGTTGGTTTCCATACCACAGGGTATAAACCAATCCGCTTCCTGAAGAGACTGTCCGTCATATTTGGCTTCCCCCGAGACTGTTCGCGATCTCTTGCTTCCAGCCGAGATTTCTGTACATGATAAATGGCTTCCTGCAGAGACTGTCAGCAAGATTCTGCTTCCTGCTGAGGCTCTTGACAGGAAGCAGAGTCACGCAGACAGTCTCGGCAGGAAGCCATTTTTCGAGGACGGTAGTCCCTGCAGGAAGCAAGAGATCGCAGACAGTCTCTGCAGGAAGCAAAAATTGGCGGACTGGTTTATACCCTGTGATACTGATTTGTCACATATTTCAGAGGGTTAGTGCTGGCCTGCTATTTTACGGGTCAGGTTTGAATCCCTTTCTAGGCGGAAATCTTTTCTACTGTAAACTAGACACCATCGATTGCACACAGCCTTTCATAATCACCTTTCCATCGGCTCAGATTAAATATAATGACTGAAATACTGTTGAAAGAGACATCAAATGTTCATCCACCCCTCTTGTCAAAATATTTTGAGTAGGCCTCAATATAAGGGGATAATCACAAATTGGCAGGGAAGGGCAACAATAACGGTCAAAGAATTGCTTAATTCAGTAACGTATGATGGTGTGTCGGTTGTTGGAGGAATAAAAAAAAAATTCAAGAAATCATCATTCAATTCTTTATATAGCTGGAGAAATATGATTTATATCATGGTAGAAAGCTGTCTCACAAATTTGATGAAAATCTGTAATTGTGACGGCAGTCCGCTTAATATTGGTGTCGTTTTGTATGGTAAGAGTACGCTAGTGAAAGACTTATTATCGCTAAGACTCCCCCGCTGAGAAAACTATAACTATTCATAGCTACCTTAATTGTTGTAAAAATTTGGACACCTTTACCGATTACAATAATTATCATGTTACTGGCTTTTGAGTTTTCTGAAAATTGTCATCAGAATTGATCACAGTGTAGACTCTGATCATACGTCTTCCTGAGCAATCTGATCAAAGTCTACCATGTTTGATTCGGGCAATTTTGTCCCATATATAACTTTCTTTGTAAAATGAGGCTTATCATCGGAAAGAGTACAATTTTCCAATTCCGAAAATTGAATGTCTCATGCACATTCTGACCATGACATTTTCTGGCCACTGTTTGCATTGTAGATAGGTTTTAGATTTTCTGTTGTCAAACAGCGAAGATCCATACCACAGTTCTCATAAGTGCAGTCTGATTTGGATCTTTGAAACATTGAGTACATTTTCCCCTTGAGGAGCCCCAAATTTATTTGATGGGCTGTGTCAACATTTCAATTTATTTGCACCAGAGGTGCCAAAATAACCCAAATCATAATTAGTTTTGAGGGCTGTATTTCGTAAGTTGTGAATGAAATTTAAAGACGTTGCTGGTTAAACGATCAATTTGAAGGTTTAGATAGGAATACTTTCGTCTCCTCCCCTGTCAAGTAATTATGTTTAATTTTGATAACCCTGTCTTACTCCAATTTCAGTTGACAGTATGTCTGTTGGGTTAACACTGATGTCTCAAAGACGGTCAACATGATTCCATTTAGGAGAATGCCATCACTTAAGTAGAGGTTTTATGAATTTATAACTTGTGAAACAGTATTTCGAACCATTCATGATAGATGTATACAGTAGAACTTCATTGGCTCGAACTGGCTTGGGACCATGAAAATTAGTTCCAGCCAAGGTTAGTTCTAGCCATCCAGGGTTAGTTTCTATATAAAGTGACCTCTAGGGACCCAGAAAAGAGTTCTAGACTGAGGCAGGGTTAATGAGCCAGCAGGATTCAAGCCATTGAAGTTCTACTATAAATTCCTAAATATTTACTTTTCTGATACATTGCCTACTTAACATTCTTGTGAACAAGTTTTACAGTTCATACTTGTATGAGCAGAACCATTCATGAATATCAAATGCATGGCCACTTGAACCATTTCTGAATATAAAGTGCATGGCCACTTCAACCATTAATGACTGTTAAATGCATGATCGTTTGAACCATTCATAAATATTAAATGCATCGCCACTCGAACCATTCATGTACATTAAATGCATGCACACTTGAATCATTTAAGAACATTAGATGCATGGCCACTTGAACCATTCATGAACATTAAATGCATGCCCACTTGACCCATTATGAACATTAAATGCATGGCCCTTTGAACCATTCATGACTATTAAATGCATGGCCACTTGAACCATTCATTAATTTTGAATGCATGGCCTCTTGAACTATTCATGAACATTAAATGCATGGCCACTTGAAGCATTCATGAATACTAACTGCATGGCCACTTGAGGCATTCATGAATATTAAATGCATGGCCATTTGAACCATTAATGGCTGTTAAATGCTTGGTCTTTTGAACCATTCATAAATATTAAAAGCATAGCCACTCAAACCTCTTATGAATATTAAATACATGCCCACTTGAACCATTTATGAATATTTATTACATGGCTATTTGAACCATTCATGACTATTAAACGCATGGCCACTTGAACCATAAATAAATGTTAAATGCATAGCAACTTGAACCATTCAGGAATATTAACTGCATTTCCATGCACTAACGATTCATGAATATTAAATGCATGGTCACTTGAAATGTTTGTGAATTAGCATGCTTGGCCATTTGCTGAAACGTCCCTTGATTATTAAGTTCACTTGGCCACTTGAACTTTTTGTGAATAATAAATTCATGGTCACTCGAACTGTTTGTGAATTTTATATGCATGGCCATGCACTTTAACCATTCATGAATATTAAATGCATTCATGGCCACTTGAACCATTCATGAATATTGAATGCATAACCACTTAACCCATTTGTTAATATTAGATACATGACCACATGACCATATTGAATGCTTGGTCATTTGAACTATTCAGGAATATGAAATGAGCCATGCTTGAACCACTCATGAATATCAAATGCATTCCACTAAGTGACACATTCATGAATGTTAAATGCATGGTCTCTTGAACAATTCTCAGATTTGAAAGGACTAAAGCCATGCACTTGAACGATTCATTATTATTAAATGCATGGCCACTTAACCCATTTGTTAATATTAAATACATGACCACTTGAGTCATACATAAAATGTGAATGTTACATACAGTAGCCACTACTGAGCCTTTCATGGATATTAAAGCATGGCCACTTGACCCATTTGTGACTATTAAATAAATGGCCACTTGAATCATTCATGAAATTTAAATTCATAGCTACTTGAATCATTCATGGATATTCTTCATCCATTTGTGACTGTTAGGATGCATGGCCACTTGAACTGACATTCATGAATGAATATTCAGTGCCATTCATGAATTTTAAATGCAGGTGGCTTCTAAATTTATTATAAAAAAAATCATAAGTGTCTCATAAAACCAGGTTCATTAAGAGCTCATAAAAAAGATTGAACTTTGATGCATGAGATTGTTCATGAACTGTCAAAGATGTCAAATGTTCCTAAGATTATCATGAAATCCTAAAGTACTGAATTTTGCCAAAAGTACAAGAATACATTCTAGAACATTTCTCTCTACTGAAGTCTTGAATTAAATGGTTTTAGCTAGTGTGGATATTTAAGAACTTTCTGTAAACAGATTTCAGTAAAAGGTTATGTTCATGAACAATTCATGAAATATCCATGAATAATGGCAGGTTGATATACGGTATTCTTGCAAGAGCTTAAAAATATTCAGCATACCATATATTTTTTAGTTAAATAAAACAATGTGAAAAAGATAGAAAAAGCAAAAACGCTGATAAATGTCTGATCAAAATCAGATTACTTTTCATGATATGAAAATCTACAATTTCATTCATAGTTTGGTTAAGACTTTTACATAAAACAGGGTAATTGGGTGTGAAACGTCTTTTGTATGGTAGGCCATTTGAAGATTGTCATTAGTTGCGTTATTGATCAAGAAACATCAGACAAAGGGAATATAGTGATAGAGCAAAAATATGTTTAAAATTTTAATTCTTTTAACCCATTCCATTCAGAATACCCCTTTAGGGGTACCTGTGCAAACAGTTTGGATCGCAGATCAGGCCCCACAGATGTGGGGCCTGATCTGAGGTCCAAACTGTTTGCTGCTTAGACATCATTTCTACAAGAGTTTATAGTTAGACCAATATTGTCAAAATATTCTTGAATTTTGATGCAGACGACAATTTCAGCAGACGACAAAAAACACCCAGAATGCAATGGGTTAACACTTAAAGAGCCGAAAATGAAAACATGTGAATATGTAAACTGTCTTGATCCAGATGAGGTGGCAAATACTGAGCGGCCTTATCTGGATTCATACAGTGTCATTGTTGTTCTAGCCTTTTAATTCTCAATATGATATAGCTTGCAGTTGGTCGAAACATTTTCAGTGTGCCTTTGCAAAGCAAGGAGTGCTTATGCTTTACCCACGGCATTAATATTATAGTCCTTGTATGTGTTAGGGTCCTTGTTGGTGGTGTCTCTGATCAAATTACTACATTAATTGTGTTTAACTGGATGTTTAATTCTGTATCTCACAAACTTATTGCACCTACAATCATCATACCTGATTATGACTGCAGCAGCTGCATCACACAATTGTGTGCATGTCCTTGACCAATATGAGTTGACTACTTGGTGTGTGGCACTTTTTTAAGGACAAATTTTGCAAAAACTGTGTACCGCAGTCACACTACCCATGCTCACCCGAGGCTGTGGGCCGTGGTTACAAATGACTGGTGCAGAGCCATTTCGTCATCCCGACAGACAGAGGCTATGATAGACTGGTCATAAAACTGCAAAACCAAAGCCCTTTAACTCTTTAAGCCCCAGTGACGCAATTAGCAAAATTTGCAAACAGCATAGATCCTGATGAGGCGGCTCATAATGAGCCGCCTCATCTAGATCTACACTGCTTGCCCTCTAGTCTTTGAATTCTCAATATAAAAAGTCTTGGACAAGGCATTTTTTAAATTTTTGCAGACGTAAATTTTGTCGTCTGCTTTTTGGTAATGAAAGAGTTAAGCCAACAATGAGCATAGAGACATAATAAATTATTTTACACATCATAAACTCTTCATATATCATTATTTCTGACAATACGTAAACTTCTTGAAATATGTTTTTGCCGCTGCACCTTACCTACAAGGTAATCACGTTCCATTTTGAGAGTTGACAATGGCATTTCATGGTTTAAAAACAATACTTGCAGATAAGATTTCAGCCGAAATTGCCTGTCATAAATTTTTGAATTGCTGACACCTCATATGAACCCAAACCCATTGATAACTATGACATGATACTGGATACTCCAAATCAAGTCATTTTATTCGATATTTTACTATATTTGGACACTTCCTACATTCAGAGCGCCAGGTAAAGTCACGGGGAGTTTTCTGGATAATCCTTTGATAATTTTTCTTATTTCTCAATGAAAACATACATTGTGACCCCTCATTAGAACCGTCTCGGTGAGACGGTTCAAATGAGGGGTCACAACATATGTCTCACCTGTGACCCCTCATTTGAACCGTCTCGGTGAGACATATGTTGTGACCCCTCATTTGAACCGTCTCGGTGAGACGGTTCTAATGAGGGGCCACAACATATGTTTCTATGGAGAAATACGGCAAGTCCTAAATTATAAGTGTCACCCTACTTACTTGGAGCACTGATCAATTACAGTACTACTAATTGTATCAGCTTTGAATTTGTTTGTATCTAATTTGTTCTTCAGTCATTGCTGTTGTGAAACTGTGCAGACCCAGATCAAGCTCATCGCTGCTTGCTATAGAATTTCTGTCTAAACATTTGGCGTAAATATGGTAGCTATAAAACTATAAAAGAAATCTCAAGAGCCTTTTGACACACTTTTATTAGAGCATATTATCATATGTCTGGTTGCTATTGCCTAGCGGGGAGGGGTCTAACAGTATCTCATACAATTTTTCTTTGCCCCTATCTAAATTTAGATTTTGCATTTTCTGCACCATCAGCGTACAGCCTCCGCACCACCATATGGGGACTGTACAGTGCCACCTACTTCATGTCTATGGGCTAAAGGCTTACAATTTATTTAAAATTTGAATAAATTCTTTCTAAGCAAAATCATAGAGGCCAGCACCCATATGAATCTATATGAAAAGATCCAGATGAGGTGGCTGGTCATGAGCCGTCTCGATCAACACCCTCTGAATTTGAATTCTCAGTATGTTATAACTTGGACTGAACATCATTTTAAATCTTGCAGATGTAGATTTTGAGGTCTGCTTTTTGGCTTTTCAAGATTTAAGTTATGGCCATCGATCACTAGCCCTGTGTTACTGCCCGGGTTTTTATCCCCCGACCGAAAGGTTAGGGGGATATAGCGATGAGCCTGCCGTCCGTCCGTCCGTCCGTCTGTCCGTCCGTCCGTCCGTCTGTCCGTCCGTAAACATTTTCTTGTCTGCTCCATATCTTGAATACCGTTTGGAATAATTTCATGATACTTCACAGTTATGTAGAACAGGTCATGGCGATGTGTCGCGTGCAAGAATGGTAACTCTTGCTTTTGTAATTTATAAGTTATCTCCCCTTTGGTGAATTTTTGGCAGATTCGTGTCCGCTCTGTAACTTGAATACCCTTCAGAATATTTTCATGATACTTCACAGATATGTAGAACAGGTCATGACGATGTGTCGCGAACAAGAATGACAACTCTTGCTTTCTTACTTTTTGAGTTATTTCCTCTTGATGGTTTTAGGTGTGATTTCGTGTCCGCTCTGTAACTTGAATACCCTTCAGAATATTTTCATGATACTTCACAGATATGTAGAACAGGTCATGACGATGTGTCGCGAACAAGAATGACAACTCTTGCTTTCTTACTTTTTGAGTTATTTCCCCTTGATGGTTTTAGGTGTGATTTCGTGTCCGCTCCATAACTTGAATACCCTTTGAAATATTTTCATGAAACTTCACAGATATGTAGAACAGGTCATGGCAATGTGTCGCGAACAAGAATGACAACTCTTGCTTTCTTACTTTTTGAGTTATTTCCCCTTGATGGTTTTAGGTGTGAATTCGTGTCCGCTCCATAACTTGAAAATCTTTTGAAATATTTTCATGATACTTCACAGATATGTAGAACAGGTCATGACGATGTGTCACGAATAAGAGTGACAACTCTTGCTTTCTTACTTTTTGAGTTATTTCCCCTTGATGGTTCTATGTTTGATTTTGTGTCCGCTCCATAACTTGAATACCCTTTGGAATATTTTCATGATACTTCATAGTTATGTAGAACAGGTCATGCTGATGTGTCGCGAACAAGAATGACAACTCTTGCTTTCTAACTTTTTGAGTTATTTCCCCTTGATGGTTTTAGGTGTGATTTAGTGTCTGCTCCATAACTTGAATACCCTTTGAAATATTTTTATGATACTTCACAGATATGGAGATCAGATCATGACAGTTTGTCTCATACAAGAATGACAACTCTTGCTTTCATACTTTTCCGAGCCCCCCCCCCCCCCCCCCCCCCCCCCCCCCCCCCCCCCCCCCCAAAAAAAAATAAAATAAAATGAAAAAAAAAATTTTTTTTTTTTTACAGAATTGGATTCTTTGTCCAAATTCACTTACTAGAGAGCTCAAAATTAGATTTGTAGGGCTTGTACTTTAGAAGTTAGAAGTTATTCAGACATTTAGAAATGTTGAATGTATCATATGCAATACATTGTCTACATGATTTCTATTTGAGATTTTACCTCTTTTTAGCAGTTTGGCATACTGTTTTGGTCTGAGTGTTAGATAATCATGCATCTGTTAAGCAGATAATGTCAATAAGGAGCATAAAAGAATGACAGTATACTACTTATATGCGTTTTGAAGTGCACCCTGTTTACCAAGGCTCAGGGGGCCTTTGGTCGGGGGATTTGCCATCTCCTCTGATGGCTATTTTTTCACCTGCCTCTCTAAATTATGCATGTGCTACCATTGTGGCTTTGATACAAATAGCAAGTCATTATGCATGCATTTATATAGACAACAGCCGGCAGTCAAAGGTAGAGTTCAGAATACACTGCAGGAGCCCCGGTAGCTCAGTAGGTTAAGCGCTGGCCTGCTGATCTAGCGGTCCTGGGTTCGAGCCCCGCTGTAGGAGGGAATCTTTTCACTGTAAACGGAATTCCATTGCACACAGCCCTTCATTGTCACCCATGCATCATTTCGGTATGACTGAAATACTGTTAAAAAGGACGTAAAATTGCAAGTCATCCATCCATACCAATGGCTTTGATACATATATCAATGTCATTATGCATGCAGTTATATAGTCAAAGGTAGAATTCCGAAAACACTGCATGATATTGTCATATCGGCCACTTAGCTCGCCAGACACACCTGGTGTATAATTCATATATATCTTAACAACAGAAAAAAACCTGCCGAAGTTTTATCATGTCATTTATGAATGAGTTATTTTTGGCGGGCTTCCAAACGTGGGGCTCAATTAACCTTCTAGATGTACCAGTTTATTTAACATTTTATTGTCGTTTCATAATTATTCATATATTATGTTTAAACCTGTTTTGTCATGCAATAGCGTGTCGTAATTACCGTAATTACGGGACAGTTGTACCTCATGACAAACAGTGCAGAACCTGATCAGACTGCTCCTTAAAGGAGCAGTCTGATCAGGGTCTGCACTGTTTGTCATTCCCTAAAGATGTTTTTAGTGCTTCTGAAGACTTTCAAATTTTAGGATAATCAGGGTAACAGCAATAAATTATAAGTTTTCGTGAATTTTTTCAGAAATTTCGGTCATAGCGCATAGAAATAATTCATGGCAGTTTTTCTAAATGTCAGAAGTCAAGCTGTCTGCTACGCATTGATCATAAATACCGTAATTTAACATTGTAAAATTTTAAATTTCGTTTCTAAATTTTCGGACAGAGATATACTGCATGCATTAAAATTAATGCCTGGCTCACATTTGCCCCAGGGGCATCTTAGGTGGTACTGGCTAGGGCGTATGTGTGCACATTGTGTACAAGAATCTTAATGCGATTTCTTGTACAGGTACCTTGGGGCAGGCTGGGGCAAAGCCATATGGAGGCTGCATGGAGATTGTATAGAAACCCTGCGGTTGTCATGCAGCCTCCATACAGAAATTGTACGGAGCCAACACAGCTTCTATGCAGAGGCTGCTTGGAGATGATGCGGCAAAAGAGGAGCGGGGATCAAACCTTTGACCCCTGGATTGGTAATTACCATATTTACTTGGATATAAGATGCGGTTTTCTCTCTCTTTAAAAGCCACTCCGCTTGGAAGAAAGGCAAGAATGAAAGTGGCAGAGTTGCTTCCCCTGAAAGTGTACCTTCAACCTTTAAGAAGTTTCAACAAATGATATTGATTCTGATCAGACTGCGCTTGAGGAGCAGTCTGCTCTGAGACTACACTCATTTTACCCAGCCAACTGTCGATTAACTGTTTGGTTTGAAATTTTGTCCAAAACTTTAGAAGTACAGAGAAATGGGTATTTACTTGCTGAATAAACCATAATCCACTTGGAGGTGGCCCTTGAAAAAAGATATTATTATAAGGGGTCAAAAGGGGTCAAGAGGGACCCTGACTGAGCTGAATTAAAAGGCCTAATTGATATACAATACTTTTGATACACAAATTTTAAGAATGTCTCAATTTATTTTAATCCGGTAGGGGGTGAGCAGTTGATACAAAGGTAGCCTCTTTACCTTTGAATTTGATACTCTTGATGAAAAGGACTAGAAAGTTTTTAGGCTTTGAAGGCTTTTCTTGTTACTGTATTTGCTGTATAATGATTACTGTATTTTTTTGGCTGTTAGCATGAGGTTTTCTCTGTCCATAAAAATACCAATTAATACTATACTTGTGGAATTTGGCATCTGCCTAGCCAAGGGTACTAAGTCCACTTTGTTCATGGACTTAGTTTAACATGGTAATTTGGCTAAACGGTGAGTCCCAACAATCTAGATGCATCTTATAAGATGTAAGGATGCATACCGATGTTTTGGATTCTTTTGGAAGCCTAGGGAAAACCTCCATCTTTATAACCGAAGGAATAGTATGGCATTATACACTCCAACTTTTATGGATTTCAGTCCAGTTTGAATTGGATAATAAAGATGCTAGAAAGGGCCCTAGACCCAGGGATGGTAACTCTAACATAGTAAAATATGTTGCAGTTGTGGAGTCTCCCTGCTAGTCACCGTCCTTTGCAAACCTATCCTTTCTACCCAAGGGCCAGAAAAAAAGGGGGAATATGTTAGAGCCCTGGTAGATGCCATGTACTGCAGGCCAATTAAACTTTCTGATCAAATCACTGTTGAAAGCCCCTGTCCCATGGGCCTGTATTATTTCAGTTATATCAGGATTATGGAAGGGTGTTTATGCATAGGTTCTGCGACAATCTCATGTGACTTCCTTTGCCTGAGTGGGACTAGAATGTGCGACCTTGAATCCTAAGTCGGTAGCCAAACAGACGCCTCTACTAGGCTGGATTCATGTTGGGAAATGGGCAGCGCCGCCGCCAGTGTATATATAAATTATGCTTGCATATAATTCTTTATGACCTTAAATGTTAAATTTTGTGTAACAGCTGGTAGAAATGAATGGATAGATATATAGGGCTTATGACAATGGAAGGAAGATCTAAATTTGTTTACAAAGGATGTGCCAGGTCAGAGCCTCAGATTAAAATGAAATATTTGGGTATATGGAGTCAACATCATATGTTTTGTAAAATATTCTCCATAAAATTTGAAATTCTTGTTATAAACCATTCATTTGCAGCCCAGGCTAGTACCTCAGGGCTTGGGAATAGCAGGTACTTCGTACTTTTCTCCCTGCAGAGCCCCAGTGGGTGCCCTGCCCCTGCACTACAGGGACAAACTCTATCAATTTGACAGCCCCCATCCCCAGGGACCATATATACTGTTCACAAAAAGAAGGGGATACTCTGGTTTGAAAAATTGTAGCATCTACAACATATGAAACGCTTAGTACTGATAAGATAAATATCCGTTAGGACACTTTTTATGAAAGTTTGGACGATATCCTGTCACATGATCAGCATACAGTTAGCTTCAGACAGGGGGTCAGGACAAAAATGTGGTAAATTCGAACAAAAATTTATTCAAATTCTTCAACTAAGCTAACCTTTCAATGCATTTTTGAGTTTTGTATATGCTAAAAGATTTTTTTTCTTCTTCAAAATGGTCATTTTAGGAAGAGAACCAGAAAACAAAAATTGTACAGGTGCATCGAGTCACCGAAAAATTTAGAAGTATATGGCTTGCACCCCTTATTTTGATGAAAAAGTGTTTAAAAGCAATTTTCAGTTTGTTAAATGAATTATTGCGAGTGTTTCTGTGTAAATTTTGTAATCTGAAAATGATCTGTTTCCACAGCAGATTCGTGTGAAATCTGGGTGTCCGACCCCTTGTCTAAGACGAATTACAGTGACGGTGACGATCACGTGACAGGATATACCATTAAAGTTGTAATGCAAAATGTCTTATCGAATATTTGTCTGATGGACACTTGCCGTTTCAGATGGATTTGATATTTTTCTTATTTATACAATTTTTAATATCTTAATATCCCTTACTTTTTGTGCACAGTATGTTATGGTTACTATCATAATTGTTTCTGGTATTTTGACAGGAAATTTAAACTCCAGTACATGCACCCCACCGCTATGGTAGTGCTAAGGTTAAAGTATGGAACTTAAGCCCGGCTGCTATCCCCAGCAGTTCATCCCCAGAAGGTAGCCAGGGTTGCAATTTTCTCTTATATTCAGGTTTTTCTGTATAAAGAGTCTGCCTTGAGGCAATTCTGATAAGATTCGAACACATACTTTTTATGTAGATCCTGATGAGGCGGCTCATCATGAGCCGCCTCATCTGCATCTACACTGTTTGCCCTCTAGTCTTTGAATTCTCTATATGAACTGTCTTGGACAAGGCATTTTTTTATTTTTTGCAGACGTAAATTTTGTCGTCTGCTTTTTGGTGCTTAAAGAGTTGAAAGGGACAAAATTATGTCCCAAATTTTGTCTTATCTGGAGCTGTACATGGTTAAGCCCCTAAATCTCGAGCTCAGAAAGTGCCAGGCAACAAGAAAAGGTGATTTGCCATCTTACCAGCAGCAGACATGGAAGACATAGATCAGCCATATAGATGAAACAAGTTGATCACTGTCTTTGTGCTGTTCATTTAATGTGACTACTGATTGCAGAAGTCTGATCAGATACAAATGATTGTGTGCTGTTCAGATATGTTTTAAGATACTTTTTCACATTGGGCCTCAACTAAGCCCCCTGGTGGCCTGTCAAAATCTGAATTATCTTTATCTTGTCATCCTAGCCCATGCCCAAGGTTGAGTTTTGTTGTCTCACCTGAGCATATTCAAATTGACAGAGCACTCAGCACTAGCCCTGTCTGATTATACTGGTTCCAAACTGTACACTAATAATGGCCATTGGTATTTTGCAAAATGGAACAGAGAAATTTTATGGAATAAGCCACATTGTTAATGTATAAGATTGACAAGGGAGGTAATCAATGTGTTTATTCCATAAATAATATGCAAATTTAGCAACCAAATTTATTATAATAATTGATAATTACTAATTTAACAAGCCAGAAAGGTTTTACTGACTTGGACGGACACACGGCGCCAAGTGTGTGCAACTATGGTTACGTACCATTGAGCCACTTGGGTAACCGGGCCGGGTAGCGCAATCAGTAGGGCACCTGACTCGTAAGTCAGAAGTCCTGGGTTCGAATCCCGGTCTGGCTACATACTTTCGTTTCTCCTTCCGCTGTTTCTAGAGAGGCAGTTGTCAGTTACTGGCGAAAGTATGTGCACTTAGTACTGGTTAACCGCTTAGGAGGTCTAACCCTGCCCAGGAATAGTGTGGTTAGGTTAACTGACCGTCCCAACATGACCTTAGTTGTTTACCGTGGACGTTAAGCATCAAATCAACCAACCAAAAAAGCCATTTGGGTAACGTCGATACGAGAATTGAACAGAACGAACGGTTGTACTGATTTGGACGGATACACAGCGCCAAGTGTGTGCAACTATGGTTATGAACCGTTGAGCCACTTGGGTAACGTCGATAAGAGAATTGAACTTAATGAACTGGTTTTACTGAGTTGGACTGACACACAGTGCAAAGTGCGTGCAACTATGGTTACGTACCGCTGAGCCACTTGGGGAATGCTGTTAGGAGAATTGAACTGAACTGATTCTGCTGAGCAACCTGGGGAACATTGTTTTGAGAATTTTTACAGAACAGAACGACTACTCCCTTACCCACCTACCCATTCTGTGATTTGAAACAGAACGGGTAAGTGGGTAAGGTCTGTGTAGCAGTTCCATTTAGTTCTGCAAAATACCAATGGCCCAAATTATGTACTGCTTGATATTAGCACAGGCATTTGATGTTTCTCGGCCATATTTGAGGCTACTGTGTACTTTCCCAGGCACCAGAAGTGTCAAATGCCCGTGCTACATATTAGTTCAAAGAGCGGTTTGGGACGGATGGGACAGACAGGATGGACTTGTGTGGAGCCGGAGTACGACAAAGCAGAGTCAGTTCTCAAAATGAGCTAGTTTAAGCTTCAGCTTTCAGCAAGTTCATTGTGTTCACAGCGCAAAAAGCATTTACCATAATCTATTTATTCAGTTATAAGACGGGATATTCCCTTCCTAAACAACCCCAAAAATCTAGATCTGACTTTCAACACAGATCTAGGTATTCCGGATTGTTTTGCAATCTTGAGAGACCTGGGTTTTCCCTTCCAAAATAATCCCAAAGATCTAGATTTGTCTTTCAAGACAGATCTAGATCTTTGGGATTATTTTGGAAGAGAAAACGCAGTATACACAAGCTTGATTTACATATTTGTGATAATTTTGGGAGGGAATTTTCCCATCTTATACTGTAATTGTACAAATGTTCACGCTGCACTAATATTCATGATTTTCATCAACATAAATGCGCAAACTTTAATACCCGCAAACAGGGTGGTTTAAAAAGGAATAACAGGAAAGCCTGAGGAATTTTCAACTTTTAATACCGGTGCATGTGTCTAAAATTGCGAATCTGTGAACTTTTGTCCCAGCGAACTTAAACAATTATGCACTAGTCATTAGCAACCACGGCCCCCATGGGGCCCGGGATAACGGGGGCATAGCGGGCCTTAAGTAACGTGTTTTTACCTAAGAGGTGTCCCAGCAGTGCCGTGGATACGCCAGACTTTTGATTCTCGCCAAAACAGCGGGAAAAATAAGAAGTGTTTTTAACCAAATTTCGGTGACACATTGTCAAAATATGGATTTTTATATTTATATAATCCCCTGGGGGGCAGAGACCTTTACCAGGGATTTGACATAAAAAATGTCCTCACAGTGCAGGGCATTACACCAGAGCTTTGCAGAGGGAAAAGTCAATATCCCCACAATTCCCAGGCCCCTGAGGGGGGCCGTGGTTGCAAATGAATGGTGCATTACAGTAACTGAATAAATATGGAGGGTAAGCTACGCTTTGTACTGACAACTCTTGTTTTCCATTTCTGTTCATGATTGACTACTATTAGTTTCTGATGATTTTTTTAGTGATATAAATTGTTTAATTCTGAACAAAGTGTCTATTGTTATACTTTTCATGCCATTTTAAAGAACAGAATTTAAAATCCACTAAATTTGCATATCTTAAATGTCAAATTTCAGTTTGAATTATTTCTTATCAGGTGTCAGAAGATATGGAGTTTGAAAAAGTAGTTCCGTAATTATCCTAAAAATTGGGCTCCTTGGTTGGTTGATTGTTTTGGGTCTAACGGCCCTTTGACACAGTTTTTCAGTCTATATCATAGCCATCTCCTACCAGAGGGAGGACAAAGAGGTAGGATAGACAAGAGAAAAAAGTATCCAAATGGCCCTACCAACAGATTCTGCATGTATGTACATGCTCTTATGCGACCTGCATGTGGCCTGAGTTTTATATGCAATAAAGTTCTGTTCTGTTCTGCATTTATTTTGATAGTAATGCCAGGATAACTATGGTAATTGGATAATTATGTGTTCCACAATTAATGTATTTATGGTATTTGAGTAGGTCAGCTAAGTACAGGCAGACCTTTCCAAATGATTGTTACCAGTCCTGTAAAATGCACCCTCATCAGGATGAAGGTCATTATTGGAATAAAGCCGGAGGCTGAGCAAGTATGAGATAGCATATCCTTGGCAGTGTAGCTCACTGTGCAACGCCCTTTCAAAGAGAGTAAATCTGGTAAGACCATGTGACCACACCTATATAAAGCAGGTATTCACCATAACAGGTTTTATTTTAAAGATGTATGTTTTGTTGCATGCAAAAAACTGGGAGGGTTCAATGAAATGTAATTCTATCAAAATGTTATTACGTAATATGTTCTTGATATTTAATAACCATGTTATGGGTGGGTGCATACTTGCTCAGCCTCCGGCTTTATTCCAATAATGACCTTCATCCTGCACTAAAGCTTGGATGAGGGTGCATTATTTTCATAAAGCCTTCAGCTTTCGCAAGTATGAGATAGCATTTTTAACGGCAACAAAACATTAGGTATATAAAACCATGAAGAACGTTTTTATGTGCCAGTAAATGTATTAATCATTATAAACAGATAATGATAGTCTTTCTGGAGAAATTTGTGTTAAAATGGAAATTTATTTGTGATTTTTACTTGTAAACAAAAGGACTCAAATGTGGTGAATCAAATATATGATAATGCGTGTATATCTGTACCTGCATTATACAAAGCAGAACAACTGCTGGCATACACTTTTAAAAATTTTACACCCATAACATATAAATCTCATTAACAAACATACTGAAAGAACTATAAAAATCTCAAAATCGAGATATTGCTAGAAGATAACAATATATCCAGAAACACTTCTGAATTTTTTATTTTTTTTGCTGATTTTTTTTTTTTTTTTTTTTTCTTATGCTGCAAAATACTTACAGCTGCAACTGTCTAAATGTTTTCATTTAAATGAATAATATCGTAATGGAAAATTAAAGACCATAGATCTGTCTTAAGATTAGAAAATTTTTTAACACTATAAACACGTTGTGGAAAACCAGTGTCAGAACTTCCTAACACAGGCTATACTGGTAACTTCCCCATACAAATATGAAATAGGTAATACGTTACGATTGCACTATGCAAAATTTTTTACAAAACTTTAAATTCAGAGATTTCAGTTTTTTTTTTTTTTTTTTTTTTTTTTTTTTTTTTTCTTATGTGTGTGTGTATGTGTGTGAAAATCTAAAGATACAACTGTTACCCCTTTCAGAAATCAACTGAATTTTCAGCAGCATCTAATACACAAAATCATTTTATTTATTTTACAATTCTTAATTTATTCATCATAAATTGTTTGACATAAACTAGATATTATTCATTATAAATTTGAATTCTGTAACTTTTAATAAACTCCCTAAGTAAATTATATATCTAATAAGTACAGCTGATAAATACATGTACATCTGTCTGTGCACCAGTAATGAATAGAAAACACAGATAAGATCTACTTTTCAAACTGAGGACTAAATACATACCCATTCAGATCTCACATTTTAGCCCCCAAAAAGAGGGAATCCTAAATAGGTAAAGCCTGTACAATAGGCATACAGCAATTAATGTCTCCACTGTTGGTACAACAGAATTAACTTTCATTTAGTTTTTTTTTTTTTTTTTTTTTGTTGTTGTTGTTGTTTTTTAATAATAATAATAATAATTAATAACAATGAAAATAATAATTATGAGCAATTTTCATGAACTTTATTTTCAGAGAATAATACACTTGAATGAAAAGGACTGTTTACAAAGGCAACAGCATTTACAGCCTGAAGTGATAAAATAAAAAACCAAGTTCTATACAGGCATAAACTCATATGCAGTTATGCCGACACAACTGATTAGATCTTTATTTATCTATTTACTTATTTGTTTATTTATTTATTTATTTTTATACAACTAAAGCACATGGAGTCTCCTTGAGACAGCAAAGATCTTGTAATGATTTTAATTCACACAGATCTTGCAGATTTAGCCACTAAGATAATAGAAGTAGCTTCTGACAGCTTAAAAGCTGCTTTATTTATTTATTTATTTATTTATTTTTGCTGACTACTTGTAAGTTCCTAAATAACTACTTCAAGTTTAAAATACATTGAACAGTACATTATAAAATAGTTATTACCAATCTTTTAGTTCATATTGTATGGTATATCAAATGCAGTGAAGCATTTGACTACCAAAATTACTCTCAGCATTTGGACAACACATGCAAAAATTCTCTATAAAACCAAACTGTCATGAAACTAAAATTGAAACAATATATTTTTATCCATCACGTTACATGGTTTCTTTAAATACAAAGTCTTCTGTAACAGCAAATATTAATTAAATTTTGCTTATCACTAATATGATACTGCCTGTTTTATAAAAACATAAACAGTAATGTTTGTTACAACCATATTTACCATAAAGAAATGAAAACTCTGAACAAAACCCGTAACAGGAGAAAATAAATCTCTCTGTTTTCTGTAACACTTATTTTTTAAACTGACATCATTTATCATGAATATTTAATCACAATGAACAATAAACCTGCAATATTCAGCCTTGATTATTAATTTGATATAAAGGTAAAGACACAAATTCTTCTGTTTTAATGTTTAATGGACTTGTGGCAGAAATGTGAATGTTGTGTCATTACGCTGACCATGTTCTAGAGAAAAAATATACTGCCGATGTTGTAATGATGAACAGACAAATATGGTATTTTAAATAAAGATTTTTGATCAGTTGTCACCAAACAGTAAAAACAACCATCAGGACTTACTGTCTTGTTTGTGGCAAGAAGGCCAATATTTCTCAAACACAAAAATATACAGAATGGAAATCACATGGAACAATATGAGTTCCATGTGACGGAAATTACCATATTCAATATTCTCCATTTTTTTTTTTTTTATTTATTTATTTTATTTTTTTTTTATTTTGAACACTACACATCAGCTGACTACATAAAGTGTCAGTCTCTGTGTATAATAACAGTTAAGCATTTCTGATTGTTTTGGAACTATTATTCCAAATACTTGGATATTACTATTCTTGTGATCATTATTAACATTGTTATTATTTATTTATTTATTTTTTCATCTTCAATGATGTAACAGTATAAATCAACTGTTAAAATCTCAGTTTCCAGTCCAGACTGAGAAAATGCCTAAAAGATTGAGCTCATTTTCAAATTTAATAAAAACAGAAAGCATCATTACAACTTTCTGATAATATTATTTATTTTTTACTGGTAATATTGTGATCTGTTATACACCAACCATTAACGATTATCTATGAGGAAGAAATCAACATTTGCTGCTGTGTGTACATGTATGTAGACATGTACTATGTAAAACAAATCTCTGGCATAATACTATAGGATTCATGCCTTTTTTTTTTTTTTTTTTTTTTTTTTTTTATGTTATTATTATTATGTGTCTATTTATTTATTATAGATCATATTCATTTTATTTATTTTGTTTGAGCCTGAGAATTTCGCAGTACAAACATTTATCTTCATGAACAAAGTGTCTAAACATTGAAAAGTGATATGATACAGGCTTCTGTGGCCCGGTACAACTCCTACATAAGTTGTACTATAATAATTTTGAAGTGAATACGGCAGTTTTTCTCACCTTCTAACAAGCAGAAATAAGACATAGGAAATAATTCCCCCCTGTCGACATATGATTTTAGTTGAGTTGTTTTGTGTCACTGCACAAACAGTCAAAATGCTGCATTCTGCAGAATTCTTGCCAATTATACAGGTTAACCTGTCAATGTATAACAGGAAACCTAATTATTATAGTAGGAAAACTCATACAAAACTGCTGAACACTATATAAGGTAAAGATTCCCAAGACCTAAAGGCCTTGGGGGCAGTGGGGGTGAAAGGCCCACTGTATCTTTGGCCCAGATTATTAAAGGCGGAATTCATTCCTCTCCTTACATGTCTTGATTTAATGCCATTCTGACACTAAAAATGACTTGTAGTTTACAAGATAGATACAGGTTATAAGGGTAAATATAAAACAGTATCGTGCCTCTGCAAGGTCTAAAACTACCCAGTATAACATATCTGGGTCAATATAACTGTACCCACATGTAACCAGTATGTACTTCTCTACATACCAACAACTGTCTAAGATGAGTTGTTTACTTGTTATGAGCTTACATGCTTTCAGCATGCTCAGGGAATAATTATAAAATAATCTGAACTGACATGCATTGGCATGGCCAGGATATAAATTTTTATTTGTAATATAATCTGAGGTTACAATTGTCAGGGCGCCTAAATATCATTTGTAAAATAATCTCCAGTGAAAAATTCCTTTTTTTTTTTTTTGAGATTATACATCTCAATATGGCTAACCTGATAGTAAACACTGTTATACAGTACAGAGCTAAATATATTGGGAGTCAGACCAAGACCACCCAGACTACAACCTGTCACACTGTACCAGTGTAAGATTGCATGTACAGAAACAAAATATCTGAGACCAAAGAAAAACTTCTTTGGGTCTAAGTAGGAAGACTACGTCTTTCACAATATGGCAGAAAAAATGGCTATTGCTTGTCAACAGGCTAGTCATGGAAAACAATGATTTTTTCAACAGTAAATATTTGGACAGTGTGAGCCAAAATCACACAATAAATGGAAGATGAATTTATTTAAAGTATCCTACTGAAGGACAGCGTCCTTTCAGGAACTTTGTAGTGACAAAGTCTGCACTATGTGCAACAGTCACATCATAAACTGGAGATTAATTTATAACAAAAATTTCACAAATTTCACAAACTTACCACAGTGAGATGTGTAGTAGCTACACGCCAAAGAAAATATGACCTGTTATGGTGAATACCTGCTTTATATAGGTGTGGTCACATGGTCTTACCAGATTTACTCTCTTTGAAAGGGCGTTGCACAGTGAGCTACACTGCCAAGGATATGCTATCTCATACTTGCGAAAGCTGAAGGCTTTATGAAAATAATGGGGGACACCTTAGGCAAGGTGGTTGCAGTTTATTTAAGTTAAGAAACTTAAATAACAAGGCCCAGTTGTGCTAAACAAACAGCGTCGTTTGTAATCTGGAGGATACATTTTTAAAAGTATTGCAAGTTAGCATGCTACCAATTTTTGCCAGAAATATCAGGTCAGCCTCGATCAGCATTTGCAGTGCAAAAGGTCCTCACATTTTTCAGCGAAAGGTATTCTAAGCAATGCTTGATTTGTGTGTATGAAAAACAAAAACAAAACGAAGCATTGACTAACAACTTTGTAAAGTTATATAAGGATCGATACTTTGAACAACTCACACTTCTGAAGGCCCTGTTGACTTGTTTATAAGTACGAGCAGCTGGTTTTCAGAACAAGATCACAGAGACTTTATAGTCCGTTTGCTCCCAAGTGCAAACGGGGTTTTGCTTATTTTCTCGAAAACGATGAAAGTTCCATCAAATGTTCCAATGTCCTAATGATTCCTATAACTATACATAACAGAATACGGAAAGTCCAAATTTTTGGATGCTTTTGTAAAATATTTTCCATTGACCTTAATGCAAAAATTGAGCAGTTTCACTAAAGGGCGTCGTATGCTTGTTAGAACAGCCAAAATATTGTTGATAGGCAATAGCGTAAACTCGTAGTTTACTACAGGTGTGGGCGTATATGAATGAAATAGTAAAATGTATTCACCTGTCCGCACGCGTAACGCATGGTATCACTGGTGAGGTGATACTATGTTGTAAATAAATATTGAACTAATATATTATTTTGCAAGTAAAAATTGTACGTTTTAAAAATTTGATGATACATGGGTGAAACAAAAAGTAGAAAAAATGGATTTAGAATAAAATTTCAATTAATTATGCAAATTTTGTTCTAGGGATAGCATACATTGGTCACATGCTCTAACACGTAGAACTAAACGGGAATTCCAACAGCCAACTTTTACTCCCTTGTAATTAAGAGGTGAAAATGACATATTTTAGGTCCTGTTTTGTATAGAAACTTTTTTATGCAAAACCTCACATTTCTGCAAAATTATGATTTTGTTATGTATAGGATGAAAATTAAGAATGAGCGATTCGAAAATCTTTTACATCTCACCAATTTTGAGAAAAATATTGGGGATGCCGTTTGCGTTTGGGAGCAAACGGACTATACCAGTCCGTAAATTTTCGCTTCAGTGCAGAGACTGTCCATCATATTTGGCTTCTGTCCAGACTGTCCGCAATCTCTTGCTACCTGCAGGGACTACCGTCCTGGAAAAATGGCTTCCTGCCAAGACTGTCCGAGTGACTCTGCTTCCTGCCGAGAGCCTTGGCAGGAAGCAGAATCACGCTGACAGTCTCTGCAGGAAGCAATTTATCATGTACAGAAGTCTCAGCAGGAAGCAAGAGATCCCGGACAGTCTCGGCGGAAGCCACATATGATGGACAGTCACTACAGGAAGCGAAAATTGGTGGACTGGTTTATACCCTGTGAAGATGTCTGCAATTTATTGTTTCCCTGAACATAACATTCACTGTGACAATTATTGCACCAATTATTTGTCAGGAAATGATTGGGACTTTGACTTTTCTCTCTGCTCTCAGCTCCAGAAAATGTCCAGCACAGTGATGATAGCTCTTACCAGGGACATTTGTCACCACAGTGGTGATAGCTCTTACCAGGGACATTTGTCACCACAGTGGTAAGAGCTATCATCACTGGGGTCCAATATGTTCAGTAATATGGGGTTGATATCAGAATGTCCCAGCTATTTTGATAGCCAGCTGAATCAAAAGCCCCACATATGCACAGCACTGCAGAGACAACACTAAGATAAATCCCCAGCTTTTTGTCAAAGCTAATACTTGTGTCTGTATGCGGTTAATTTACAGACTAAAAGTCCAAAGTCATCGTACTATAATATATAATATTCATTGTAAACTGTTACAGCCAGTCAACCATTCAACCAATCAATCTGCATTAATACGTATAATTACATATTCGCGAAAAATGAGAAAATTTAGCATTCGTCTTCATTCATAATAATTATAATTGATAGGTGTCACACAAAAAGAGACCTCAAGGCATTTTGCTACCAGGGAATGCTAAGAATAGCCTGGGCATCTGCCCAGTCTATTCAAAGTCTACCCTGTTTCACATATAACATTAATCAGTACTCTGAAATCTGTAAAGTGAAAATTGAAGATTCAGACCTGTTTATGTTGGTGTGCAGGCTGATATGAGTGATAAGTTGTCAAAAATTGTGTAAGTTTTTTTTTCCCATAACACCAGTCAATTCATAAGCTGGTATACTTTTGTCGCCGCGAATGATTGATCACCCGATAATGATCTGCTGTGAGGAGTTTCACATTTTACGTATAAATTTTCGTAGGTTGATATGACGATAAAAAGTGATGTTTGCATTATCTGTTTAAAATAACTATAAAAGGCAAAATTTCAGGCAAAAATGTTTGAAGGTTGTAACGTAATATGCTGATGCAATATTTTATGCCCCTGTTAAGTTGGAATCAGTATCAGCTAGAAAGAACATACTGTACAAATCCTATTAAATGCCCCCGGAGCATTGAATTGTATGAAAGGGGGCCGTTATTTAAAGTCTAAATTGTAGTAAACCACCTACTGCATAATACCTCTAAAAAACAGTATTAACCCATTGTATTCTGGGTATTTTTGGCCGTCTGCTGAAATTGTCATCTGCAGCAAAAGTGAAGAATATTTGGACAATATTGGTCTAACTAACCCTTGTAGAAATGATGTCTAGGCAGCAAACAGTTTGGATCTCATATCAGACCCCACGTTTGGCCTGATCTGGATCCAAACTGTTTGCCCATCCCGAATGGAATGGGTTAAGGTGAATCAGGAGCAAATTTTTTCCTTTAAGGGTTACTAAGACCCCATGTCAAAGAACTGTTACCTCATCCAGAGAAGCAAAGCAAACAGGAACTCATGCAAGTTAATATTAACTTTATTTTCAGAAAAGAGCAAGGGGGGTGCGTTTATTAGAGCAGGGGTGTTTATTAGGATTAATACTGTAGATTAGCAAACTTCCTTGCTCTATTGGCTTTAGTAGGGTAGTCTCCCTTCATTATCAGCATTTAGAGAGTTGTAAGTGTGTGAAAATGTGTGAAAATAATTCCATGTTTTGTCAGGGTTGGGGTGGGGAGGGCGGGGGGCTATTCACGATGCAATGATACAAAGTAAAATATTGGCTTATTATAAATGATAGCCACAGAGTGCAAATACCTATCAGGCTGCTCTGGATTTGCATAGTTTGAAGCTTAAGGCATTTTATACAACTATTTGGAGTGAATGTGATATTCACAATTTTCTTCTTCTATTTTCAGAGTACAAGTCGCAATAACCACAGAAAAATGCTAGACAGATGTAAACATAATCCATCATGCTTTCAAGTGAGTATAATAATACAGCTAAACAGTTTCTGTGAGTTATCTCCCTTTAACCAGTGTAGGTGATTGCAAAGGGAGACAACACTTGAAGCTGCAGAAATGAAAATGCCCAGTAGTTGAATTCGCAAACAGCTTAGATCCAGATGATGCAGCTCATAATGAGCCACCTCATCTGGATCTACACTGTTTGCCCTCTAGTCTTTGAATTTATCCTCAGTATGGTAGCTTGGACAAAACATTTTTTGAAAAGTTGCGGACTTGAATGGTTTTGCCCTTGAAGAGGGAAATAATCTCCCTTGAAAATTGCAAACTATTGCAGTTTTGGTCAAGGGAGGTAATCAAGATTTATATCTACATATATAACTTTACCTGCACTGTGGAGACTGACAGTGAAACTGACAGAAAATGCTGTTGATTGCAATATGTCACTTTTTACATGCAGATAGGCACGTTTTATTGGTTGCACTTAAATCATCTTAACCCTTAAAGCGCCAAAAAAACAGACAACAAAATGTATATGAGCAAAATTTCAAAAAAGTCTTTCATCTAAGCTGTATCATAATGAGAATTCAATATCTAGAGGGCAAACAGTGTAGATCCAGATGAAGTGGCTCTTCATGAGCCACCTCATCTGGATCTACGCTGCTTGCAAATGCAACTTTTTTAATTTTTTGGCGCTTAAAGTGTAACACTCACTGCCTGCAGCACCATATACGGTGTATCTACGTTGCAACTATTGTTATATGGTTTAAAGCGCATAGATCATTCAGTTAAGATAATATCTGGTAAAGTCGAACAATTTATTGTCACTTATTTATCTGTTCAGTGACAATGTCAAACTATATTATATGAATGACTCAACAGTTTCTTCATTTGCAATATATTTATCAAATTTTTTTAATAAAATGTATGAGCAAATAGTATAGACACTGATCAGACTGTTCATAAAGAGCAGTCTGATCTGGGTCTATCTGGTCTCTACAGGTTTAAATATAAAACCTTGTTATGGGACAATGAATTCTGGGTCAGGTGATTCCACATCTGGTAGGCGGCGATCGAAAATGCTCATGCAGTCAACGAACGCGGATCAAAAAACATTAGAAACAGTGTTTTCGATTGCATATTGTCACCAATTTGGAATTGAAAATGCTGTTTCTAACGTTTTTTTATCCGCATTAATCGATTGTTGAGGGCGTTTTCGATTGCCGCCTACCCAGTGTGGATTCCTTAGGTGTTGCTGCAGTGGTTGTCTGTCATGGCATGTCTGGGTTCATGCAAATGTGCTCTTTTAACCAGGCATGCATTCCAGCCACCATGACTGACTGACAAGAAATCTAACAGACAATTGACGGCTTACAGACCAGCCGAAGCCAGGTAGCACCTAATATGCATGGATTCATTACCCAGAATCTCCCTGGATTCCCTGTTACATAAAACAACACCACCAGCAACAAAGAGTTATGTGCATTTAGTGCAATACGAATGAATGTTTTATTATGTGATAATTCTATGTGTGGCTAAAAATGCACGTTCAGTGGTTATATTTGAAGGTACAGCGTAGCATAATCTTCTAACATTTTGTCATTTACATCAATATTTATGCAACATAATGTCTACAAAATTATACTTAATGATGTCTGACAGGGTAAAAAGTATTATTCACTAATCTGCTAATTAGTATTGCAAAATATTGACCTGCACATGATATAACAGATAACCAATGAAATTTTGTCATGAGCCCTAGCAACCCTAAGCCGGGCCGCGTAGAGCAGTCGGTAGGGCTCCTGACTTATAAGTCAGAGGTCTTGGGTTAGATACCCGGTCTGGCCACATACTTTCATTTCTCCTTCTGCTGATTCAAGAAGGGTATTTATCAGTTACTGGTGAAAGTAAGTGCACTTAGTACTAGTTAACCACCTAGGAGGTCTAAGCCTGCACAGGAATAGTGTGGTTAGGTTAACTGACCGTCCCAACATGACCATAGCTGTTTACCTTGGACGTAAAGCAACAAATCAATCAATCTTAGCAACCCTCTAAGCACACAGTGAGATTTCTGATCACATCGGGCAGATGCCAAGGTGATCTGAGTCTTTACGCGGCACAGGTCATTTTGTTGCTTTTGTCGTTTCACAGCTCATTTTTACTGGCACGGAGAGCAGAACACCTGGTGGACAGCAAGTTTAATACTCACATCAACAAATATATAGAAAACATTACTTTTTACCAGAATTATTAAACTGAAAATTTGAAACACCGTCTCCAATCACAATTATTCTCGTAAAATTTGACCAGATTTGATCAAATTAACTGTACTAATTGTCGATTTTTCAGAAATGCCATGGCAGAATAGCACGCAATTAGTGCAGACCTTGATCAGACTGCTCCTTTGAAGGAGCAGTCTGATCTGAGTCTGCGCTGCTTGCACAGTCACGTATGTCCGAACATTTAATTTTGTGCTGTATATTTTACCGTCCCATTCATCAGTGGCGAACAAGTTTATTAATGTGTTTCGGGATGACTTTATGTTTATTGAAGTATATGTTATTGCGGCAGTTTCTGTGCATTATTGCTTTAAATTGTATGATTGTGAAAATGAAATTTTTCATAACAGACATAAATGACAAAAAGTGGTTTAAATTATTTAAGTTTTTCAGCCATAAAACATTAATGAAGTAATTAAAGAAGTTAGATCATTTTAGGTAACTGTATTGAGTAAAATATATACTGTGTACACTAGCTGCGACAAAAATAGGCACAGAAATAATGAAATTTAGCCTTAACATGAAGGCGTTTGATTACAAAGTTTAATGCCTCCCACAGTTCAAAACAAATTTCACTCTTGCAAACTTGGTCTGAGGTTAAACTGTGCACAGTACCAGGCTGAAGGTTAAACTGTGCACAGTACCAGGCTGAAGGTTAAACTGTGCACAGGACCATGCAGGCTGAAATATTAAAGGTATAGGTTGAACTTAAGGTTGGACCGTGCCAAATGCAGGGTTGGGCTAAAAAAGACTTGAGACACTTTTAGGTTAGACCCTGCACCATTCTCGACTGAACTATGGTTAGACCCAGCGCAGGACTGGGTTAAGCTAAGGTTAGACCTCAGACAATATTTTCTGAATTGTAACAAAGTCAGACCCAGCACAGTGCCGGCTCAAATTAAGATTAGAGCCAGCACAATTCTGGGCTGAAATTAGGACCCTGGTCATACAGTATTTGACATTTGAATAAGATCAGCTAGCAATTAGGGTGTTGGAGTAATTTAGGGTAAATACCCCATAAAAATTCTAAGTATTGGGACACCAAAAATAATTACCATAATTGTCCTAAAATTGGAACAGTTTGGTTTTACAGTGCAGTAATGTGTCCAAAAAATGCAAATGGGGTGGCAAATAGTGTAAACCCTGATCAGTCTGCTCTTTGTGGAGCAGTCTGATCTTGGTTTGCACTATTTGCTCAGACCTAGCTGTCCCAATATTGAGAATTTTTACGGTACTATAAATATAATGAAAACTTACATTTGTTTTGTCATTTCAGTGTATAAAACCATGTGCAATGAGTATGGAAGAAATAGGGGAGGAAAAATGTGCCAATTATTGTAGGGTAAGTTTTTTGACCCCCCTTCCATATTTATCCAAATATTGACACTTATTTGTAAGCAGATGCAACATAGCAGTCCATTTTCCAAACTGTTGGTCCATTTACCGTAATCGACCCTTTTCGCACCCTGCGCTTAACTTTTTTAAAATTGAGGCAAATACATGTAGTAAATTTATTTTCTTATAATCGCACATGTCAACGATTTATTGTATATGGAAGGAAATAAATTTGAAAGTTAAGCATACATGTAGGAGAATAGCTACTTGAATAATGGTCATATATAAAGGGATAGCGAAGTTTTACCAATGAAAAATGATTCTGTAGCATTTTTCAGCTCTTGTAAACTACCAAACAAACTTACAAAGAGATAGAACAGTAAAAATATTTGCACTTATAGTCATTTGCCTCAGAAATTACCATGATGAGGCTTATAGGAGCATATTGTGCGCTAATTAGGTGGAATACGGTAGCCAATATCGACATTTACATCCGTGGTAGAGCTAAAAAGGAGAAACAAGGATAGTTTTGGGATAGTTTTCCATATAAATATCTGCACAAAAACATATCTCATGACCCCTCATTAGAACTGTCTGCCCTGTACTATTGTCAGGCCCCAAGGCTGAGATTGCCAGGTTGTCCGCAGCACTTGAGGGCAATAGTTTTAATGTTTCCTACAAATGCATGAAATAATTGTTTACTATCAAATCCAGAGAATTTTAGTTCAGAACTGTTGAGTATATTCTGTCACACTAAAATGTTAAGGGTTTGCAAAACTTTCTGATATTACATTTAATTAAGCCTTTACCATTGCAGGTGAATGAAACAGTGTGTGTGGAATCTTGCCATTTTCTACTCCAGTCATATGCATTCAAACCAGGTAGCTGCCCGAGGCCAGACACGGCAGTCGGGTTTGAGGCCGTGTGTCTGAAGTCTTGTAGTATTGACGGTGACTGTGGAGATCAGCAGAAATGTTGTCCAAATGAGTGTGGGGTGACTTGTAGACAGCCTGAATTTAGTAGATATTGTAAGTACCATTGTGTAAAGTTTCTGTTGACTAATACCACATTTATTTAGTTATAAGACAAGGTGTCTCCCTCCCACAAAATCAAAAATCTAGATCCCTCTTACAAAACAATCCCAAAAATCTAGATTTATCTTACAAGATGGATCTATACTGAGAGACTTTAGAAACGCACCACTTACTAAAATGGCAATATCTTGTTACAGGCCCAACATTTTCATTATGTGAAAACAGAATTAAAAAGTACTGTCAGTTGGCTTTTATTCAATAAAAAAATAAAAAAGCTGAGACTTATGGTTGCCGAGATATCGTGAGAATTCTGAGACAACCCTAATTTAAAAAATCACAGAGTAACAATACCTTACATTATGAGCGAAAAAAAAGTTTTCAAACCAATATCAGTTTTCAAATGCAGTAGGCATGACAAAATCAAATCATGAAGTTTTAGGCCTCTGGCAACGTTCATTTCGTCTACGTCACGTCCTTACTTTTTAACGTTATTGGCAGTTTATAACCTAAGGAAAATGAATAATCGAAATCTTTTAGTCTCATTAGATAGTCCTGAACGTGTTGCATAGGAAACAAAAGAATCGTGTCATTATCGAACGCCATGAACCTGTAATTACTGTTTGAAAAATTTTGGCTGACGTCAGCAAAGAAACGCTCCGACTGGGAGTGTAAATAAACGGTCATTTCCGAACCTTTTTGTGTTTTCCCATTAGTTAAGACATCTGGCTACCAGCTAAAGTTGTTTGTTTTCAAATTGAATTAAACTCCCATCTGCAAGATGCATGTTGTTGAAAAACACTAACGCCATGGTAACGTCAGAATAAACAGCATGAGCAAAGCCAATTTATGGCAATCAATAGTTCATTGCGTGTGAACATATAATATGATTAAGGTGGACGATCCCGGAAGAACTCTGTTCTTGCTTGTTTAAAAAACAAACAGAGTTATTGTTCATCTTCAAATCGACTAACTGTGGAGTAAATACAGTTATAATATACACTTACAATATCTACCGTAAAGATCCTAAGTTTTCGGGCACATAGGTCTGTACAAACAGTGAAAACTGAGATCAGACTGTTCCTTAGGAACCAGAATGATCAAGATCTTCACAGTTTCCATTCCACCTGCGCATTTTACTCTATGGTAGAACCGAATAACAGGAAAATAAATAGTAGGGCAAGGACCGGCTGTGCTTGCAGCAGGTGCAGAATTTGGGCAGTCTGTTTTGGGGATATTTTGAACTTACACATTGTTTTTCTAGGAAACGAAATGGTGAAATGTTTGTTTTTTTGTTTTATTCTTTAATATACGACGTAAGTTTTACAAAAAATAATATGCATAAGCATGCCCCATCGATTGATAATATTTTTCATGACGTTTTTCATGAAATTCAATTTTCTTGCATTTTTTCAAAGAATGTAAAAATATACTTATTAACAAGAAAACTGCAATTTTTTGTTATCAGTTTGTTTCAAATATCATATATTACAGATTATATGATTTGCTGAAATGAAAGTGCATTCATGTGCTATAGATATGAATTTTAATGGAAAATGTTTAAAAATAATATGTAGAAATACAAAATATTGTTTTTTAGGAAAACAAAACGGTGAAAATTGTTTTTTTCTTACCCAAATGTTTTATAGCTCTTTGGGTTATTTAGATGGTATAATGGTTTGAATGCCCCGCCAATATTTCTATTCAGTATTCGTCTACCTTAAGAAAGAAATCATCAAATCAGCCACTTGGAAGTACCAGAGGATGTAAAATGGTGCGTTTCTAAAGTCCTTCAGTATATATTTTTTTGATTATTGTCCAGCCCGCTTGCGGTCAGCGAGACATAGTCGCCCGTTTGGTGTTGGTGCATCTGTCCGTCTGTTTGTCCATCTGTCTGTCTGTCCGTTTACAGCCATATCTTGAGTTTGATATACCCTAGGACCTTGAAACTTCATCACCATATGCCCCACCACACCAAAATGCTAATTGGCTCCCACAAAACTAGGTCACTATGACCTACTTTCACGAAAAAGTACCACATACTTAGTTTTCGTCTGCAGCCCCATTTCTCCCTTATCATAGGCCCCAGAACATTCAAACTTCATCAGTACATGCACCTTACCACTCCAGGTCACCCCCAACAAAACTAGGTCATTGTGACATACTTTCACGAAAAAGTACCACTTATTTAGTTTTCGTCTGCAGCCATATATCTCCCTTATCATAGACCCCAGAACATTCAATCTTCATCAGTACATGCACCTTACCACTCCATGTCACCTCCCACAAAACTAGGTTGCTGTGACCTACTTTCACGAAAAAGTACCACATATTTAGTTTTCTAGGTCAGCCCCATATCTTTCTTTTCATTGGCCCCAGAATATTGAAACTTCATCAGTGCATGCACCTTACCACTCCAGGTCGCCTACAACAAAACTAGGTTACTGTGACCTACTTTCATGAAAAAGTACCACATCTATAGTTTTCTAGGTCAGCCCTATGTCTTTCTTTTCAATGGCTTTCAATGGCCCCAGAACATTGAAACTTCATCAATGCATGCAACTTACCACTCCAGGTCACCTCCAACAAAACTAGGTCACTGTGACCTACTTTCATGAAAAAGTACCATATATTTAGTTTTTGTTTGCAGCCCCATATCTCCCTTTTCATAGGCCCAGAACTTTGAAACTTCATCATGGATGCACCTTACCACTCCAGGTCACCCCTGCAGAACTAGGTCACTGTGACCTACTTTCAGGAAAAAGCATTTTCACGACTGTCAAAGCGCCAATGGGCTCGACATGCTGGCCGTGGCCATCTAGTTTTAGAAGAGAAAACCCCATCTCACAGCAGACTTAAACCTTAATTGATTTAGATATTTAGATCATTTGGAGGGGAAGAAATCCTTTCATATATATATGCCAAATATGTGTGATATATTGTACAATACATAAAAATCTTACTGTAATGGTACGATCTTATACTTATGTTCCTGGGGACAAAGTTCACAAATGAACAGTTCTGGAGAGGTTCATGAATATAAATGTGTGTGTGTTCAAAGCCTTTAAAATTCATGTCAGTGGAGGGAATTTTTTCAAACTGAGTAAGTGTAAAGTATGAAAATCATCTGAAATATTTATACAATGCCTGTTTGTAGACTACAATGTACTTTTCTATTACTAGTTATTAGTGCTAAGTGTGCTTAAAATTTTGATACCATACTAAACTATTGCTGTAAAAAATTCTTCCAGCAAGAAAGAACAGTTTGACCTGAGTCTGAAGCTGTCAACGCCATTATAAAGTAGCATTATAACAACATTATAAAACACCTGTGATAGGACAGGTGAGCTAATATGTACAGTGTTTGTGTATGTTTAGTACAAGTGAGACATAGAGTTAAAATTGCTTTTCTGGTGGGGGTGGCAGCACCCAGGCTTAAGCTTCTGTCTAGTTAGGTGGTTCAGCTCCGTAAATTTACAGTAATGTAGTACTGTAGGGCTCTTTGTGACAGTGTGTGGCAGTCAAGACTCAGGGTTCCACGGAATTGTACTGCTTTTGGTTAATCTGTGACTTTACACTTTAATTTTTCAGATCGTCTTTTGCCACCGGTTCCTTTTAATCTCACCTTTGAAGAGCGGAGACAGGGAAGATCACTCTATGTACAATGGAACTTGCCAAGAGAACAGAGGGTTCCAAATGGTATAGTTTATGTGCTGGAACACAGAAATACGACCAGTCAGAGACCCTCTTGGAATCATAATACTCCTTGGATTTCTTTACGTTTGGTATGTGCTATATTTCTTGGTTTATAAGACAGAGGTTTCCCTTTGCAAAACAGTTCCAAAAGTCTAGATCCATCTAGATTGTCAGGATTGTTTCGGAAGGGAAATAAAGGATATTATAGCAGAACTTTATTAGACTGATTTAGATATTTGAAGTTGTTCTAGGGAAGGAAGCCCATGTTTTATAGCAAAATAAATGAGCCGGGACACGAGAAAACCAACAATGTGGTTGTGCACCCAGCGCAGACTCAGATGGGCATCCGCCCAGTCTGATCAGAATCTTGGCTGTCCGCATAGTGGTAGCTTAGACCCCTAGCTACCCTTTAAGCTCTTAGCGAAGAGTCTGATTAGACTGGGTGGATCCCCAGGCTGATCTGAGTCTGCGCTGGGCGCACAACCACATTGTTGGTTTTCTCGTGTCGCGGCTCAAATACAGTAGTCAAAGAGTTTCTGATAAGGATGGTTTTAATGGTAATTCTTTGATAATAATATCATTATTTTGGAACACATAGAGGATCTTACATGAGTGCTCATGTATTATTGAATTTATTAAACGAGTTGGGGAAAAAGATAAGATGCGAGGCTTTGCCGAGCATCTTATCGGTTTTCCCCAACTAGTTTAATAATTCAATAATACAGCAGCACGAATGCAAGATTCTATTTATCATATTACACTAAAATCGCATTTTATTAGCAAAATTTGCACTAAAACCTCACCATTTCGCCATTAGAAAACGCGACGTTTTATGGACGTCAAGGTATAACGTTACAACGTAATTTGCATATTTAATCCACTAGTGGATTATCGTTTTTTATGCATGGCTTTATTACACTCTCAGATGCGACGTCATATGATAAAGTTAGGTAGTTTTAAGATGAATAGGTACACTTTCAGGGAGAGCATTTCTATCAGTTTGATTTTTGCCTCCCATTCAAAGAGGGTGTCAACTGATTTTTGCCTCCCATTCAAAGAGGGGGTCAACTGATTTTTGCCTCCCATTCAATGAGGGGGTCAACTGATTTTTGCCTCCCATTCAAATAGGGGGTCAACTGATTTTTGTCTCCCATTCAAGAGGGGGTCAACTGATTTTTGCCTTCCATTGTAATAGGGGTTCAACTGATTTTGCCTCCCATTCAAAGAGGGGGTCAACTGATTTTTGCCTCCCATTCAAAGAGGGGGTCAACTGATTTTTGTCTCCCATTCTAATAGGGGTTCAACTGATTTTTGCATCCCATTCAAAGAGGGGGTCAACTGATTGTTGCCTCCCATTCTAATAGGGGTTCAACTGATTTTTGCCTCCCATTCAAAGAGGGGGTCAACTGATTGTTGCCTCCCATTCTAATAAGGGTTCAACTGATTTTTGCCTCCCATTCAAAGAGGGGGTCAACTGATTTTTGCCTCTCATTCAAAGAGGGGGTCGACTGATTTTTGCCTCCCATTCAAAGAGGGGTTCAACTGATTTTTGCCTCCCATTCAAAGTTGGGGTCACATCTTAAAAGATACAATTTGCTCCTCCAGGAGGAGGAGGAACAGTTATGGTATTACAGTAAAAGATCCTGACAACAGAATGACCCTACCATTATGTTAGCATACTATGTTTAACAGACAGTAATTCTTACAAACACATAATTCTTCCCCTAAATCTTTACATATTTCTTTCCTTATGGATAAGAACTTTACACACTTTATTTTGCAGACCAAATCACACAGAGCATTGATACGTCGGGTCCATGCAGGTCATTGGTACCAGTTTCGTGTTGCTGCTGTGACTGAAGCCGGGTCTCAGGGATATTTCACGTCATCAAAACCATTTAAATCATCTAGAGGTAAATATTGTGTTTTACAGAGCTCCAGATAAGAGGGGGTAATGAGGATAATTTGAAAATAATTTTTCTTATTTCTCCACAAAAACATGTTGTGACCCCTCATTAGAATCGTCTCGGCGAGACCGTTCTAATGATGGGTCACAAAATATTTTTTTATGGAGCAATATAGAAAATTATCCCTAAATCATCCCTGTTACCCCATCTTATCTGGCGCACTGGTTTTAAGATGATGTTATCATCTTTCCATTTACCCCTAAGGTGCCAAAAAGCAGACGACAAAATTACCCAACAGGCACATGACGCTGAAACGGCGTCGCACTGACGTTGACACGATGTAATGATGTTGCATCTACGTCAATGTGACGTCATTCCGACGTCATGTGCCTGCTGGGTATCCAATATATCGTATCAAAAATTCAAAGACTAGAGAGCAAAGAGTGTAGATGCAGATGAGGTGGCTTATTATAAGCCACCTCATCTGGACCTACACTTGTTGCAAATTTAGTAATTTCATTTTTGGCGCTTTTAAACTTTAGAGGTAACTCAAAGGTGCAAATTTCCAGTAACATGGTCATTTTGCCATGTGAATTTAATTGTTCTGTCAGTTAAAACTTATAATAGCTGCTAATGGAATAGATTCAGCTTCCAAATTGTCTATCACCAGCTTTTATTCAGAGATTATCATCTGACGTTAAAACTTAACGTTATATATTGTAAAAATTGACATAAAAAATTCTAGATCTAATGTGTTGAACTTAAGTTGAGTCAGCTATCTCATTCAGACAAAAACAGTTATCTGATAATGCGAATAATGATTTGAAATTCAATTTTACATGACTTTTGTAAGGGGCTGACTAATATTACTTAATTATCTTGTGGTCAGCAAATCCCTGTTTCAGGAGATTTCAAGGTACAGTAATGTTGCACAAAAATTGGAATTCTTTCAAAATTAACATTTGAAAAAATCTCTTCTATTTGTTATTTCTATTTATCATAAAAACAAGATGACAAACATTTCTTCATCTTACCAGTATACAGTGAATTCTGCCAATTACAGCTGTTCAGAAACCATATCCACCTCAGAACTTAACAGAAGGGGTCACAACTCTACGCAAAGGTCAAGTGGACGTCATGTTACACTGGCACCCACCAAAATACTCAGATCTGCCTATATGGAAATACACCGTAAGTAACATTTAAAGAAACAAAACATATTCTGCCACCACTTTGATATTGTCTTTTTGGACGACATACCCTACTGATCCTTATAAGCCCCCCTGCTCTAAATCTAAACACCCCCTGCTTCTTTTACAAAAATAATGTTATATTGACTTGTATGAAATCCTGTTTGCTTATCTGTGTGAGGTAGAGCTTTGAAATGGGGTCTACTGTTAAGGAGCAAATTCTGTCCCTTAATAGTTGACCCCTATTGAAAGGGAGGCAAGAAAGATAATGGCAGAGTTACCTCTCCTGCAAGTATCTGTTTACCTTAATATTTATCTGTTGAACAAAAAGAAAACCTGGTCATTTGAAAATATTCAGTAACATACAGAGCTCTAGATAAGAGGGAGTATTTGGTGATAATTAGGGATAATTTTTGTTAATTCTGCATAAAAACATATGTTGTGACCCCTCATCTGAACCGTCTCTTCAAGACGGTTCAGATGAGGGGTCACAACATATGGTTTGAATGAGAAATAAGAAAAATTATCCTTAATTATCATCAAATACTCCCTCTTATCAAGAGCTCTGACATAATACTCCCAATACTATTAAGTAGGTATGCAAGTTGTTACTGTGACATGCAGTAATGTTCTGAAAATGCTTGCACTTTTATGAAATATCATGCATTCATTAGATAGTTTTAAGTTTTGTTTCATGTCGGTAATGTTAGAAAAAATAATTACCAGATTCAACCATTTTAGCACACTGTGCGCTGAACTTTTAAAAAGGGCAGCAAATCCCAGTAGGCACAATGCTGATTTAACATTTAATAAGCTTTTATTCAGTGTCATGACCTTAACCAACATATACAGTCGAACTTCGATGGCTCGAACTCGCCGGGACCACCAAAAAAGTTCGAGCGATCGGTAGTTCGAGTCATTGAAGACCAACTCACAACGTCCAGTCGTATGTATTATGCTTTTGGTGTCTTCCTGTTTATTGATCCGTCATAATTTAAGCCACTCGGTGCCAGCAAAAATCTCTGATCTGGGTATCTCCCCGTTGCCGGGTCCTTCACCAGATTGCTCGGAAGCTGACGTACTCTCTGACATGACTGCAGGAGTGAATGATGGGCCCTAATTGTGTTACGTAATTAAAGGCAAAGACGTAAATTTTGGCACGTTTTACCAATTTCGCTGTGAAATATTAACTGAAGAAAAATATTTTACCATCTTTAATTTTCATATGCCGCCTCATTAGCCCAGGGTGATAATACACATTTAAATAGATAAGACCAAGCTACACAATCAGCTTAAATTGACAACCACTCAGCATTAATCCATTGACCAGTTGATCAAAGGGCGGTTTTAATTGAGCTCGGGCCGATCAAGTCTACCTGAGGTTTCGGCAAACGCTTTGTCAAGATCAAACGTCTTATGACAATGATCAAACGTCTGAGTGACCGTTATTGAAATGGAAATTATTTACAAGGTAATTAGTGCGAGCCATCGATGGGTTTTTACATAGAAAATGTACCCTAGGGACCGGGTTTGGGGTTCGAGCGTTCGAGCCATCGTAGTTCGAGCCAAAGGTCGCAGGTTAAATTAAAATGAATCGGAGTTTTGCCGGGACTGGGAAGTCAGTTCGACCGAAGCATAGCGTTCGAGCCTTCCGAGTTCGAGCCAGTGAAGTTCGACTGTATATACAATGTTAAAGTGACTAAGTCTGCAATTATGACCATTTTCCAAAAAAAATTATTTTCTTTTTAAATCATTTGTAAAAGTAGAATTAAGTTATGCTTTCACAATAAATCTGTTCACTACAGCTGAAAACTGCATGGAAAAGTGAATAATCTTTATAAAAACAAGTGTTTTCTCTTGTTGGTAATTATTTACATCCCTCCAGAAATTCTAGATGGCAGATTTTTAGCATAAATGCTGTTGTTTTGATAGTGATAATTTGTTAAGGTTTACGAATCTGGTGAAATGTATACCTGCATTTTAGCTATATGACTGTGTTCTTGAAAATTAGAAATATTACTTCTAAAAACAAAAGATCATTAGTTACAGATTTTGCAGCTTTAATTCAACATTGTGTATCTGCTGGGACACTTACAGTAAATAGAGGATCTTACATGAGTGCCAATGTATTACTGAATTAATTAAGCGAGTTGGGGAAAAAGAAAAAAGAAGAGGCTGTGCCGAGCATCTAATCGTTTCTGTCCAACGAGTTTAATAAATTCAGTAATACGGGAGCACAAATGCAAGATTCTATTTATAATATGACATTAAAATTGCAGTTAATTAGCAAATTTTGCACTGAAATGTCATGTTTCCATTAGAAAGCGTGACGCTTTTTGCATGTCAATGTACAACGTTACAACGTAATTTGCATATTTAATCCACTAGTGGATTATCATTTGTATTGCATGGCTTTATTACACTCTCAGATGCGACATCATATGATAAACTTGCTTCCTCCAGAGAGATAATGTATGAAAGACCAGAATTTAATGGTGAAAGCATCATGGGGAAAAGCTGCTCTGAATTTTTATGGTAAAAAGTGTGCATTTGATTAATGGAATTTATGTATTTTCAGGTGATCTGGAGTGAGCGCTTATCACAAATCAGTCCTGTTTTGGTCAGAATAGATGTTCTGGAGAAATCTGTCCCAGGAGTAAGTAGAACAGAATTTTCTCATTAAGGTGTATGCATACACCTCTATGTTTTTTTTCTTCATTTTTACTAAGGGAAGCAACTTTTGTCACTTCCCATTTGCCTCCCTGGAAAATGATACCCTTCCAGAAGGGGTCTACTCTTAAAGCAAAGAATTTGCTCCTAATGGAGCAAATTCTTAGCTTTACGAGTTGACCCCTATTGAGAAAGGAGGCAAAAATGAAAATGGCAGAGTTACTTCCTGTGAAAGTGTATCTATTTGTCTAAATTGTACATTGTCAATCTACATAAAACGGATAAGAAGACAAAAAATTTCATGACGTATGCAGTAACATTGCAATATGATATGCATGTACACAACACCATTGTGATAAAGGGAGAAGTGATATCCCAGCAGGCACATGACGTCGAAATGAAGTCGTAATGACATTGATGCAACGTTATGACGTCACATCAACATCAGTATGACGTCATTTCGACATTATGTGCCTGCTGGGATACTGCTTCCTATAATAAAACATTACCATAATAGTTTGATGTACAAAAATACTAAATAAAAATGTGGGATAAAATTTTCTTGATATATATACACATTTTCATGAAGGAGGCTTACCACTTTTTGACAAAAAAAATGTGCACACTCACAAATTACATTCTTTTGGTATGTTGAAATATAGGATGAAAGCAATCATTTTGAATCCGAGAAATACTGGTGTGGAATGAAAAGTTGTTGGTTAAACATTTAGATTTTTGATTATGAAAAAAACAAATGTTTCATATGTCTTACCTACAATAACTGCTTTTTATACCCCGCCACATGTTAGTGGCGGGGTATTATGTTTTCCCGCTGGCTGTCCGTGTGTCTGCTTTTTATACCCCGCCACATGTTAGTGGCGGGGTATTATGTTTTCCCGCTGGCTGTCCGTGTGTCTGTCCGTCCGTCGTACGTACGTCCGTCCGTCCGGTCGTCCGTCCGTGAGCACTTCGTTTCCGTTCGATAACTTGAGTATTTATTAACGGATTTTATTCATACATGGCATGTGCATTGGTCTTGGGAAGATCTCGGTTGGGATTGTTAATGGGCAAATTTCGATGTCTTCTTATGGAGTTATTGCCCTTTTCATGGTCTTAAAAACAGGTTTTGGTCTGTAGTTCTTTTACACTTTGAAATATCTTGATGAAATTTCACAGAAATGATCGAAGTAACATAAGCTTTCAGTTATAAGCAGAATTTTGTCCACCTGGATTATCTGCCCCTGCCCTAGGGCTATATACATGTATGAAATAATGAAAAAAAATGTATAAAAATTCTGTATAAAATCAAAGATTTACAGGATTTTCCTGAAACTTGCAACACATTATCTAGGTAATATGAGGTTCATGTCATGATAAAAAAAAACTGTATAAAAGATAGAAGACGGGGTATTGGTTTGCAGTGGCGGGGTATTACGCAGTCGTTTACGATGCTTTTATTATCAAAGAAAAAAAATGCAAATTTAGGTTTATTTATTTCAGTTAAAAAAGATACATCCATCCAAAGTATTGAGCTATTGTTTTGCTCTGCCCTATTATCTTTTGTTCTTACTTTGTATACACATATATTTTTGACAGCATCAGACACAGTTTAAATTGAAGAATTTGAAGCCGGGGACCACATATTCTATTCAGGTAAGAATAAAACAGACACATGGTTTTGCTTTTCTAACATTTTAAACATGTATTAATGAAATGATCCTCTCATGCTATTGCATGATTTCAGCATGGGCCACAATCTGAATCTTGACTTTTTGCTCTGTCATTTTTGCCCCCATTCCTCAATCAGTAAATTGTAGCAATTATCTAAGCTCCATATCTAAGCTCCTTATCTGATCCTGCACATTTGCCAGAGGATGCCAATTTCATCAGTAAATCACACAGAAAGTGTGAATTATACTTCTGAAGCAGCAGTCTTGCTTACACAGGCTTTTCATATAGCTAGGGTAAATACAGTACATATAGTTTTCGAAGACTAAATAAAAGGAACATCATAAATATTTTTGTGGTAGCAAAAGAAGCAGTCTGATGAGGGTTTCATTAGATAGAACTACTGTATTTATTTGGTTGCGGATAAGGTTATTTCCCTTCAAAACAACACTAAAAAGCCAAAATCTGTTTACAAGACAGATTTTGATTTTGCATTTGTTTTAGAAGGGATAAAACATCTTTTTGCAGAAGCAGCATGACCGATTTACACATTCGGTGTCATTTTCTTGGAGAAAAAGCATGTCTTATAGCTGAATAAAGTTGGTAGTTCAACTTTAAAGGTAATCACATTAATGATCTTCCAGTATTCACTGCAAAAACATTTATTTTTACTACAGGTTGAAGCTGTTGTGCAATATGGTAACCGTCGTTTCTACAGCAAGCGGGCATCCATGATGATGTTGACTGCGGCTGCCCCACCAAACCCTGAACCTGGTAGGTATCACTTTCTTGATTATAGGTAAAAGCCTGCAGTACACCAGTGTCAGACCTGATTTCACCTTCTGGATCTTTGAACAGAGCTCTAGATAAGAGGGAGTATTTGATGATAATTAAGGATGATTTTTTTTATTTCTCATTTGAAACCACATGTTGTGACCCCTCATCTGAACCGTCTCGTCGAGACGGTTCAGATGAGGGGTCACAACATATGCTTTTATGCAGAATTAACAAAAATTATCACCAAATACTCCCTCTTATCTAGAGCTCTGTTTGAAAGTAAAGTATTTGAAATGATGTGACATGGAAGATCATTCAGAAGGCTCTTCTGAACACCCCTCTTAAAAAACAAAGTATACAACAAGCGTTAGACTGAATTAATGAATTGTAATATAACAAGGTCCATGCAGATGACATTTTAAACACATCAAGAAAATTTGGATATAACATTTTATAGAAATTCTGCTTGTCTTGTCAAAATAACGACATGAGTTACAGTCATAAGTGACTGAAATGTATTTGATGTTTGATATAATATGCAGAAAAAGGTACCCAGTTTTCAGCAGAACGTATTAAAACGTAATGATATTCATCACCTATTACGTTTAATTTTCAAAAATTGCAAAATCTTGATGTCTATCAATATCAAAAAAAAATTCTCTTCTTTAGTTGGTGGTGTGTGATTGTAATGTCGAAATTTACACATAATTATAGTAGATCATCAGCAAGATGTTCTTATAAACAATTTGAACTTGAATTAGCTCTTGTAAACTCACCCTTTCTAGAATGTTGAAGTGTGTAAAAAGATTGTAGTGCAGTCCTCATTTCTGACTAGATCTTGTAACTACTTACTTAGATCAAAGAGCTCTAGATAAGAGGGAGTATTTGATGATAATTAAGGATAATTTTTGTTAATTCTCATCGAAACCATATGTTGTGACCCCTCATCTGAACCGTCTCGATGAGACGGTTCAGATGAGGGGTCACAACATATGTTTTTATGCAAAATTAACAAAAATCATCCCTAAATATCACCAAATACTCCCTCTTATCTAGAGCTCTGGATCATGTACAATCTAACTTTGTAGAGATTATTGACATACCTGGAGACTTCGCTAAACTAGATGCTATAGCAACTGAAGGTATAAACCTTATGGGATGATAATCATATTTTTAACTGGATTTATTTTAACATGCCTTCTAATCTCCTATCATGGGGATAAGATTTCTGCCTTTCTTTTGCTTTGCTGTGAATTAATCATTGATTTTTTGGGGGAAATTTTTGCCATTTTGGGATACCATATTGGCTACTACATTGGCTCTAAGTATTTGGACACCTCCTTATTTTCTGTATTAGGCTATTCCATGTAACTTCAGATTTGGATAGGGCTCAAGATGAAAAGGGGTAACAGAGGAAATTCAGTGATAATTTTCCATATTTCTTCATAAAATCATACGTTGTGATTACCCTGTTTAGACATGTCAGTTTGCCCCAAAAAGAGATGTGAGATATTGATGATGGCAAACAATGCAAACCCTATCATTCAAATAGTTTTTGCATAGGTACGTCTCCATGTTCAGAGCTCTAGATAAGAGGGAGTATTTGGTGATAAGTAGAGATAATTTTTGTAAATTCTGCATAAAAAATATGTTGTGACCCCTCATCTGAACCGTCTCGATGAGACGGTTCTGATGAGGGGTCACAACATATGGTTTCGATGAGAAATGAGAAAAATATTCCTTAATTATCATCAAATACCCCCTCTTAACTAGAGCTCTGCATGTTTTCTACTATTTTCACCAGAGAAACTTCTTCTTAACAGTTTGCTTTCCTGGACAATACCCTTGCATAATGGTATCTACTCTCAAGAGTTGCTTTCCCTGAAAGAGTACCCATTTACTCAAAAGGGGCCATCATACGATTTGGTTCTGCAGTGTTGCTCTGATATTATTGTCCAAATATTTAGGGTCAGTATAGGGCACTTCATTTGAAATGATGTTAGTCAGTTTAATTCTTCCTTTCAACACCTCTCAAAGATGATGTCTTGAATCTCAGGGAGTGGGGAAATTCGTTGTGTGTTTGCTTATTGATCTGTCACTTCAAATCCTTTTTGGGGAAATGGGTTAATAAAAATTCCCAGTTGTATATTACTTTGCCTTTTTCATCACAAAAATATAATGGAATCTCTTTATACTTGCCCATAGAAAGGGCATTATGCATTTTTCTGGTAACAAGAAAAACATAGATTAATGATACGGATCAAATCAGTTAAAATAGGCATGCGTATTAAGATGTTAAACAAGACTGATGTCAACATGTCATCAATACAAGTTTAAGGATCAGAACGAAAGCAATAATACTTATTTAGTTCTTTTCCCAATGACTTAAACAGACAGTATGTTTCTTTGAAAGATATTTGAGAGAGTAAGAAATGGCAAAGGATTTTTTTTTTAGATCGCTTTTATTCTTCAGTGTTAAGTTATATGGCAAAAGGGATTCTTTTGTTTTCACAGTTTTTCTTCAGTTAACCTTTTTTCTGGTGCAGGTCCATCATGTGTCATAACAGTCAACCATTTTCTCATGCAATTTTATTTTGTTCTTGCTTTCAATTTGCAAGTTTCAAATTGAAACTGCCATAATTTTTACAGCTAGGGAATCACCTCCTACCGCTTTGCTAATATTTTACACAATTTCACTATTTGTGGATTTCCAAAAAAATTAGTTGTACCTGAATAGGCTCACGATGGCCACATTTTGATTTGATAGGATATACATTATACTGGCTCACATGGGCACATATAATTGGGTATCATGTGTATCATATGCATTAATGATACGAGTATTAAACTAATGGTCTGGTGTGATTATGAGACTAATGATGTGATCAGTTTAACAAAGTGTTAGTAATGCTTCTTTTATTTCATCTTCTTATAACCCACACAGTTTCTCACCTTGTTGTGAAGATCATATTTATAAATAAGGACTTAATATCAAGCATGAAAATGGTATTTCTTTTCTAACTCTCTCCTTTTGATTGCTCTTTAACTCTTTAAGCCCCAGTGACAAAATTAGCAAAATTTGCAAACAGCGTAGATCCTGATGAGGCGGCTCATAATGAGCTGCCTCATCTAGATCTACACTGTTTGCCCTCTAGTTTTTGAATTCTTAGTATGATCTGACTTGGACAAAACATTTTTTAAATTTTTGCAGACGTAAATTTTGTCCTCTGCTTTTCGGTGCTTAAAGAGTTAATCTGTCTTTCTCTTACATTTATACTCTAATGTGCCTAAATATTGGGACACCTAAAAACTATTAATTTTCCATTTGGGACAAATGGAAAATTAATGGTTTTAGGTGCCCCAATACTTAGGCACATTGGGGTACTTTCTTTGAATCTGAAATTTATTTATTCCTTTTTTTTCACTTTTAAGGGAATGGGTACTCTTTCAGGGGAGGCAACTCTACCATTTTCTTTCTTGCCTCCCTTCCCTATGGAAATCAATTCTTAAAGAAAGAGTTCGCTCCTCTGGGAGCTGGGTTTTTTCCAGTTAGAGCAGAACCTTTTTGAAAGTGTTGTATCACCAAGAAAAGCAAACAGAAACTTACCAAAATTGTCTTCCTTTTAATAAATGGTCAAATAGTGGTTCTGTAGCCATACACCTTACACATTGGTTCATAAACACATGAGAAAGATCTTTTGACCCATATAAGACAACACCAAAAGAGCAGTCTGATCAGACTTTGCACTGTTAACTAATTTTTTCAGGCAAATTCACTGGACTGATAAGTAGGTCACATAGACCTTTAAATATGGTGAAATTAATTGTAGCAATGTGATACTGTACAGATATTTCAAGCTTGATTTAGCACTATCAGATAATCTGTGTCAAAAGGTATGATGCAGACTCATTCAACATGTGGCAAAATCATTGGACCTTGAAATATAGGTCAAAGTTGCCCAAAAGTGCTAAGTTCTCAGTCACCTGGTTATTTTAAATGATAATTGCAAAGTGTGATGCAAAACATTCCATCAAATAGTATCAGAGTTGATGATATGAATCAATATTTTATAAAAAAAAAAAAACATTCTCTCAAACCTGATTCATATCCATTAGATAGTGTCAACAATGTGAAGGTTGGAAAGTAGATCAAAGTGTCCTAGAATGTCCATGAAGAAAAATCACAATTTCGTAATAAACTGTTATCCTTGTTTCCTTGAAAAAATGTCACAGAGATTTGTCAGCCTATGGTACTGTCCAAAATGATGGCACTTGTAGCATACAAAAAAGGCCCCCATCCTTATTAAGAGTGGAGGCTTTTTGTATGCTACAAGTGCATATGAAATTTACGTTTCTAATTTCAGATAACCAGGAGAGTATTATATCCATATATCAAGATGTCATCAAAGTTCAAAGGTTACATTGTAGCGAGCCATATTACCACCAGGGGGTGCTCAAAGCTTTCCTTTCTTGGAGAGTTGGAAAAGGTAATGTTTGCTTGTACTTTCTGCTAATATAGCAGAACTAAATTTTTGGAATTGTTTTTGGAAGGGAAAAAGCATCATGTGTCAAAATTTATATGATTTAATATGACTTATTAACATATTTGTCATCCATTTGTGTGTGTGTGTAAGGGGGGTGGGGGGTGTAAATGAGGTCTTATTTCAGATAACAGATAACAGAAATTTGGAAAGGATTTGAAAAGTCGGGGAGGTCAGGAACTTTGAAAGTAAAAGGCTATGGCAGTGTCTTCTTGTGCGGAAAAGTTATATGTAAAATCTTAAAAAGTTCCTTCAAGAGCAGAGAATACATACAGAAGTAGGAACATGGGCCAGACTACGTAGTTTCGGCTAATAAAGCCTCGTCGGTGACCCTGACAATATCTGGTGACGAAACCAGAAAAAAAGCATACTGTATATTTTTAATTTTAATTGAGCAGTCGGTTCAAGACTGATAAATTTCAAAAGGATCCAAATAATATAAAAGACGATGATCTAGAATAATAGTTTAAATCGATCTCAAATTTTAGATTTCTCAGAATCTATCCTCTGATCTCAAAGGATGTAAACAAAATATAATCTGCACTATGGATGATGTACGGGGAGACTTTTTACGGCCGCCACACGGCACAACACCAGCTGCAGCTGCATATATTCAAGAAAGATAACCCATGTGCAAAAGTAGTTATTTCATTACATTTAAGGATTCTTAAAGAAATGACCCCTGACTGTTGGGGCATGTGAAATAGATGGGCTGCCTGGTGCTTCTGTGGCAAATCTGCTAGGAGCTGTTGCAGAACCTGGGTGTTATTTATATGGGGGTAAAAGTCCTACAAATTTGGAGGCAACATCTTGACATGGCTGAAATAATTTGGAGCAAATTCTTCCCTTTTAAGATAAGAGATGACATTCTTTCCTTTATGCGTTGAGCCTGCTAGGGAAGCAAGACAAAAATGAAAATTCAGAGTTTGCACTCCTGAGACTGTACCCATTCACCTTAATACTTCTGTGTTATTATAAGAATGAATTTTATTTTTGTGGATTTTATCAACGTGTAAACTCCTTTTTGTGGTTTTTATTGACATGTAAATGCCGGCGAATCACCCACAAACTGAATAAAGCCCAAAGGGCTTTATCTTGAGTTTGTAAGTGATTTGCCGGCATTTACATGTCTATAAAATCCACAAAAATAAATTTCATTTCTGATAGTTACAACTCGGTCATCTTTATTCCAAAACTGTCAGCTGTACCGAGTGTATTAAAAACTGACGCAAAGAAAATAGTTCCAAGATTCTGGTTCAGGGGATTTATCGAATTATAAATGCTGTTTTCTGCTAGCTCTCAACCAATTAAATTGCACTAAATCATCATTAGAATGTTGAGTTGGAATTATAAAGTTTTTGAATTACAGTTGTACATGTATCTATTTTTTCAGAATTTATAAACATTGTCAAGAGCTACATGATTTATTGGACACCAATGTCATGTGACCAAGACTACGCAACATTACGTCGGTTATCAGCTACCTCTCAGGTACCTATTAATCTGCAGTTACAGTTATCTCATTATACATGTATATATAAGATACAAATCAACAGCAGCGTGAAGGTATTGGAGATGATTTTTGAGAGCATCTAAAATCCATTAAAAACCAATTCCAATGCAGTTTCAAATATACTCGAAAAAAAAATCTTAAAGCGTCAAACTTTTACCCCGCGATTTCTGGAACATTTCAAACATTGGTAAAATAAATCATTTCCAACTTCCTTTTCATTCATTTTAAAATTTTTTGTACACATGCAGTTTGAAAATATAGCCTGTATCTTGACCAAGTCCAGACTTCAATTCAGACTACCCTCAAAATCAGAGTAGTTTGAAGTCAATAGGGAACAAAATCACCAAAATTTTCGATTTTGCCAATATCAAGTTAAATCATTTTTAAGGTCAGCAAGCTATAAGAAGTTTAAAGCTCATAGCAATTTTAGAAGTTATTCCGGACCAAACTGACACACTATCAATTCTCTATGGGAATTCAAACAACTTTCATTTTAGGGGTAGTTTGACTTAAAGCTTGAGCTTGATCAAGACAAAGGCTATAGGTTCAAGCTTCATGTGTATAAAACTTGTAAAATGAATAAAATGGAAGGTAGAAATGATTTATTTTACCAAATTTATGAAATTATTCCAGAAATCGCAGGGTAAAAGTTTGACCCTTTAATATTTTTTTTTTAGTATATAATGTGCCATCTGATTGGATAACATCAAAAATTTACAACAATATCTCCTGTGATATGCTGATGGAAACTCAAAGCCATTATGAAATGTAGCTTCTTATTGGCTGACATCTGGTTTTATGTTGCTGAAAATGCATGCTTTCATTTCAGAGTAGTTTGTCATTGAAAGATGAGAATGTAACAAAGTGCATTATATGTCTATAGTTGTAATCGGTCACTTGTGCATTAGTATGAGGATAACTGTCATGGCTTTTATGAAATGTATGATCATAAAACTAAGTTTGCCCACAGTACTGGTTGGTGAACAGTTAAATCACTAACTTGTACTCAGTATGTTCATAACGTTAGACATACCACCCTCTAGTTAGAATAATATTGACAAAATCCTGAAAAACCTGATAATTATGATCTTATTATGCTATACTGTAGCAACCTGAATAAATTACAGAAAGCAAAAACATCTAATGCTTAATATTGTATGAAAACTATTGGAGAAAACAATCATATGTATATTACAGCCCCAGATCCAGGGGGTGGGCATTGGGGCTGCAGCCCCGCCATTTGGCCTCTGTGTTATGTATAATATGTAGGCCTCCAGATAATAAGAAGTCCGATATGACAGTTTGAGAAAAATATCCAATGTGGTTAGATCAAAATATTCAAATATATGTTGTGATATCTCATTAGAATCACCTCGGGGAGGCGATTCTAATGAGATATCACAATATATATTTCAGAGAAAAAAATACATAAAAAAATTCTCTTGAAATTGAACCATAATTATGTCATATTTTCAAGCCCCCTCCCCCACACAAATACATTTCGGCACCTCCCAGCCCCACCAGTTATCCAGAGCCCCACCAGCACGTGATGGTCTGGATCCGGGCCTGTATTATGTACAGTGAAGTGTATTCATTCAGTTATGAGACAGGGTTTTGTCCCCTGCAAAACTATCCAAAAATCTTGATCCATTTTACAAGATCTAGACTTTTGGGATCGATTTGTAAGGGGGAAAACTCATACATTAGGTTTAATGGTTTTACATATTTTTGGGGTCAATTTAAAGGGGGAAAATGCCCCATCTTAGAGAAAAATAAATACCGTATTATGGAATCACTGTAACATGCAGATTCGTAACAGTTACGTTACTGCATTTCATTTCTATACCAGGCCACTAGGTTTGAGATGTATGATCTCCAATTTGAGTGCCAGTACGATATAAAAGTTAGCGCAGTCACGAAGAAAGGGGTACAGGGGAAACCAGCATCTACAAAACTACGCACACCAGTTTGTGAGAGAATTCTCGTTAAAGGAGGAAGTCTCCCTCCTGACTGTCCAAAGAGAGGTTTGTATATACTTTGTTTGCTAGATTTTGGACAGAATGTCAGGTTGGATGGTGTAAACATAGATCAAGCTGCTCTGATGGAGCAGTCTCATCTGAATCTACACTGGTTTAGAGCCCTATATAAGAGGGAGTATTTGCTGATAATTAGGGATAATTTTTGTTAATTCTGGATAAAAACATTTGTTGTGACCCCTCATTTGAACCGTCTCGTCGAGACGGTTCAAATGAGGGGTCACAACATATGGTTTCAATGAGAAATAAAGACAATTATCCCTCAATTATCAAATACCCCTCTTATCTAGAGCTCTGTGGATATCAGCAGTGAAATAGGTTTGCTTTCAGAGGAGGCAACTCTTTTGTTTTTTGCCTCCTTCTGAGTGGAAAGCGACTCTTAAAGGACAGATTTACTCCTATAGGAGCAAATTCTTTACTTTAAGATCGGACTGCAGTTTGGATGGCCTTAACCGAGTACATGGAGGCAAACAGGAAAAGGTTTTCTTCCTTACAAAAAATTGGCAACACAAATGAGGAGGTGTCTGCATATACCTTACATTGGACAATGTGCAATACTTCAATAAAATTTGAAGATAGAAAGAATGTTTGGATTCATCATTTGAGCCGCGACACGAGAAAACCAACAAAGTGGTTGTGTGCCCAGGGCAAACTCAGATCAGCCTGGGCTGCCGCCTAGTCTTAGCAGAGTATTCACTAAGTGCTTAAAGGGTAGCTAAGGGTCTAAGCTACCTTCATGCGGACAGCGAAGACTCCGGCTGGGCGCACAACCACTTTGTTTGTTTTCTCGCATCGCGGATGCCCAGGCTGATCTGAGTCTGCGCTGGGCGCACAACCACTTTGTTGGTTTTCTCGTGTTGTGGCTCATCTGACAAGCTTTTATTAATGTTCCATAGAAGAACGTTTTTTGGTTGCAATTTATGCCTGTGTGCCTTTATAGAAATATCAAAAATATTTATCACATAAATCCAAATTAGCTTGAGCTCTGGTTATAGTTGTGATTTGAATTCACATGCAGCTAGATACACTGGAGCGCCGTTATAACGCGGGTGTCGGGAGACATAAAATCGAACCGCGTTATAAGTGATCACGCGTAATAACAATCTTCACAGAAATAGCCCAACCACTAATGAAAAACCCCATGTTTACATGTTCGTAGCGCTTATTTAGCCCAAACGAGGTAGACAGACATGTTTACTGCTTACCTGACACAACGAAAGTCATCGCTGAAGTAGCCTTTCAGTCCCTATGTTCTTACTTATTGTGAAAAATGCGCTGCAAAACAGTTTAGAAAACCATTTACAAAGCGAAAGGACAATCGTAACACATCGGCCAATTCCGTATCCTGAATTAAACCTATATGGACGAGGATGTCCGATTGAGTGAAAGTAGACTTGTTCGAGTTAATTCCCTTGTATATACACTTGCAAAAAGGTACCTTCGGACGAATAAAATATACTTATTTGCGCGAGTACTGACGTCGCCTAAAAAAACTCCAAGCAGCCTACAGATAACCAAATCGGGTCTAAGCTTTGGTTTTTTTTCCTTTTATAAAATTCTTTTTATAATGTTTTCTTTGGAAGTAATCAGTGACTGCTACGCACAGCCTTTTTCCTGAGCGTCGGCTTGTGTATTGTGTATATGAGGTGACCTTCGCTGTTGGCCAAATTGGTGACACGTGATATGCGCTAATTATCGAAGTCTTCTAAAAACAATGACCGGTGTTCACACCTTGGCAAGACAACCGACGCATTGATTGTCTGTGATAACTTTTGACACGCTGTTGATTAAAATTATGTAAACAACCCAATTGACTTTTAATGGTTATTTTCTATTCCAATGTCGTGAACACCGACGGAAACTGCCGAAAAATCCGTGATCTGTAGAAAAATTTTGGGAGCCACAGGACAACCGCGTTATACCGATTTCCGCGATATATCGGTCTGCGGTATAACGGCGCTCCAGTGTAGATGGCTGACTGGCTGACTTGCAATTTTACATCCTTTCAATTTAAGATAGATGGCTGACTTGCAACTTTATGTCCTTTTCAACAGTATGTCAGTCATATCAGGATGATGGGAGGGTGATAATGAAAGGCTGTGTGCAACAGAACCCAGTTTACAGTCGAAAAGATTTCCCCCTCCGGGAATCAAACTCAGGATTGCTAGATCAGCTGGCCAGCACTTAACCCACTGAGCTACCTGGACTGCTGGTTTGTGTTTAGAGCACAATATAGTCAGCCATTTGCATTAGGTCAGCTGTCTAAAGATATCACCTCAGCGAGTAATCTGATTAATCTCTGTTAATCAAGTGTTTTATATAATAAAGTAGGGGGTACAGAGCTTCCACTTTTAGAGAATTCACTGTACAGTAGAACTTCATTGGCTCAAACAGGCCTTGGATCATGAAAATTAGTTTCAGTCAAAGGTTGCTCTAGCCATCCAGGGTTAGTTTCTATATAAATTTAACTTTAGGGACTCCGAAATGAGTTCTAGCCGTGCAGGGTTTACGAGCCATCAGGGTTTGATCCATTGAAGTTCTACTGTATATAGCTTTCATCAGGTGTGTCTGTTTGCTTATCTGGCCATGCCATTTATTCTTAATTTTTAGCTCACCTGAGCCTTTAGGCTCATAGGTGAGCTTATAATATAGCCAGGCATCCGTCGTCCGTCCGTCCGTCGTCAACATTTTCAAACATCTTCTTCTCTGAAACCACTGGGCCGATTGAAGCCATATTTCATATGGAGCCTACCTAGGTCGGGGGAACGAAAGTTTGTTCCGGGTATCTGGGTCACATGACCAAGATGGCCGCCACGTCCATACATGGTAAAAACCCTTCAAAAATCTTCTTCTCCAGAACCAAAAGGCCTATGACCTTGAAACTTGGTATGTAGCATCGGGCATGCGGGCCCATCATAGTTTATACAAATCATGACCTTGCGTTGACCTTGACCTAATTTACGGCATGGTCAACTTTGGTACGTTAGGCTTTTATATGGAAAAACGCTTAAACAGTGGATTTCTCGGAAACTATTTAAGTCTAAGGTTTAATACTTGGTATACATGGTCGACTAAATGACCAGATGAAGATATTATGTCAATCAAGGTCAAGGTCATTCCGTCGGACCATCCGTCTTCAAGATTTTCAAACATCTTCTCCTCTGAAACCACTGGGCCGATTGAAGCCAAATTTCATATAGTGTCTCCATGGGTTGGGGGAACGAAAGTTTGTTCGGGGTATCTGGGTGACATGACCAAGATGGCCGCCACGCCCATATATGGTAAAAACCCTTCAAAAATCTTCTTCTCCAGAACCAAAAGGCCTATGACCTCGAAACTTGGTATGTAGCATCAGGCATGCGGGCCCATTATAGTTTGTACAAATCATGACCTTGCATTGACCTTGACCTAATTTACGACATGGTCAACTTTGGTACGTTAGGCTTTTATATGGAAAAACCCTTAAACAGTGGATTTCTCGGAAACTATTTAAGTCTAAGGTTTAATACTTGGTATACATGGTCGACTAAATGACCAGATGAAGATATTATGTCAATCAAGGTCAAGGTCATTCCGTCGGACCATCCGTCTTCAAGATTGTCAAACATCTTGTTCTGCAAAACCACTGGGCGGATCAAAGCTAAATTTTATATGGAGCCTCCATGGGTTGGGGGAACGAAAGTTTGTTCCGGGTATCTGGGTCACATGACCAAGATGGCTGCCACGCCCATATATGGTAAAAACCATTCAAAAATCTTCTTCTCCAGAACCAAAAGGCCTATGACCTTGAAACTTGGTATGTAGCATCGGGCATGCGGGCCCATCATAGTTTATACAAATCATGACCTTGCGTTGACCTTGACCTAATTTACGGCATGGTCAACTTTGGTATGTTAGGCTTTTATATGGAAAAACGTTTAAACAGTGGATTTCTCAGAAACTATTTAAGTCTAAGGTTGAATACTTGGTATACATGGTCGACTAAATGACCAGATGAAGATATTATGTCAATCAAGGTCAAGGTCATTCCGTCCGACCATCCATCTTCAAGATTTTCAAACATCTCCTCCTCTGAAACCACTGGGCCGAATGAAGCCAAATTTCATATAGAGCCTCCATGGGTTGGGGGAAAGAAAGTTTGTTCGGGGTATCTGGGTCACATGACCAAGATGGCCGCCACACACATACATGGTTAAAAACCCTTCAAAAAATTTCTTCTCCAGAACCAAAAGGCCTATGACCTTTAAACTTGGTATGTAGCATCGGGCATGCGGGCCCATCATAGTTTTGTACAAATCATGACCTTGCGTTGACCTTGACCTAATTTACGGCATGGTCAACTTTGGTATGTTAGGCATTTACATGGGAAAACGCTTAAACAGTGGATTTCTCAGAAACTTTTTAAGTCTAAGGTACAATATGTTGTATACATGGTCGACTAATTACCAGATGAAGATATCATGTTACTAAAGGTCAAGGTTGTTCCGTCGGACCATCCGTCGTCAAGATTTTCAAACATCTTCTCCTCTGAAACCACTGGGGAGATTGAAGCCAAATTTCATATGGAGTCTCAGTGGGATGGGGGGACCAAAGTTTATACCTGGGGTCTGGGTCACATGACCAAGATGGCCGCCATGCCCATATATGGTAAAAAACTATCGAAAATCTTCTTCTCCAGAATCAAAAGGCTAATGACCTTGAAACTTGGTATGTAGCATTGGGCATGCCGGCCCATCATAGTTTGTACAAATGATGACCTTGCATTGACCTTGACCTAATTTACGACATGGTCAACTTTGGTATGATAGGCTTTTATATGGGAAAACACTTATATAGCGGATTTCTCAGAAACTATTTAAGTCTAAGGTTGAATACTTGGTATATATGGTCAACTAAATGACCAGATGAAGATATTATGTCACTGAAGGTCAAGGTCATTTTGCCGATCTGTCCGTCATCAATATTTTCAAACATCTTCTCCTCTGAAACCACAGGGGAGATTGAAACCAAATTTCATATGGTGTCTCAGTGGGATGGGAGAACTAAAGTTAATACCCGGGGTCTGGGTCACATGACCAAGATGGTCGCCATGCCCATATATGGTAAAGACCCTTCGAAAACCTTCTTCTCCAGAACCAAAAGGCCTATGACCTTGAAACTTACTTGGTATGTAGCATTGGGCATGCGGGTCCATCGTAGTTTATACAAATGATGACCTTGCGTTGACCTTGACCTAATTTACGACATGGTCAACTTTGGTACGTAAGGCTTTTATATGGGAAAATGCTTATACAGAGGATTTCTCAGAAACTATTTAAGTCTTAGGTACAATACGTGGTATATATGGTCAACTAAATGACCAGATGAAGATGTTGTGTCACTGAAGGTCAAGGTCATTTTGCCAATCTGTTCGTCATCAAGATTTTCAAAACATCTTCTCCTCTGAAACCACTGGTCTGATTGAATCAAAATTTCATACAGAGTCTAAGTGTGATTGGGGAGTAAAAGTTTGTTCTCGGGGGGGTTGACCAAGATGGCCGCCATGCCCGTATATGGTAAAAACCCTTCAAAGTCTTCTTCTCCAGAACCAAAAGGCGTATGACCTTGAAACTTGGTATGTAGCTTAGGGCACTCAGGCCCATCATAGTTTATACAATGATCGTGCATTGACCTTGACCTAATTTATGACAATGTCAACTTTGGTACGTTATGTAGGCTTTTATATGGGAAAATGCTTAAACAGTGGATTTTTCAGAAACTATTTAAGTCTAAGGTACAATATTTGGTATATATGGTTAACTGAATGACCAGATGAAGATATTTTGTCGTTAAAGGTCAAGGTCATTCTTTGACTTTTGTACAAGGTCATTGAGATTCTGTCACCCGTCAACATTTTCAAACATCTTCTCAGCGACCACTTGGGTCAGTTGAAGCCATATTTCATATGGAGCTTCACCGGCTTAGAGGAACCATAGTTTGTTCAGATGGTCTTGGTCACTTGACCGAGATGGGCACCTTGCCCATATATGGTAAAACATCTTCAAACGTCTTTTTCTCGAGAACCGAAAGGCCTATAACCTTGAAACTTGGTACCAGTATGTAGCATTGGGCACTCAGGCCCATCATAGTTTATACAAATGATTACTGTATTTCATATGGAGCTTTAATACTGGGTCAAAGGAATCAAAGTTTTTTCAGATGGTCATGGTCACATGAACATGGTGGCCACCACACCCATATATGATAAAAACCCTTCGGAAATCTTTGTCCAGAACCAAAGGCCCAGTGACCTTGTGGCTTGGTATATAGAATTGGGACTCAACATTAATCCCCAAGGGAAGGGGGTTATCTGCCCCTGCCCTGGTGCTATATACATGTATAAAAGCATTAAAATATATACCAGGACCAAGTGTCAGGTGAGCTACAGGACCATTGGTCCTCTGGTTTTTTAAAGTTTTGGATTAGGGTAACTGGTCGATGGTATACATATTTCCTGCTCATTTGCTATTGTTTTTCATTTGAACAGAGCCACAAGTACCAAGAAGCCCTGAATCAGTATTACCAAAGACAATTAATAATTGCACCATAGATGTAGATCTATCCTGGGATAGACCCACCTCAGATCTGGCTATAGGTAAATGTTAAAATATTGTAGTTTCCTTAACTCTTTAAGCACCAGTGACGAAATTAGAAGAATTTGCAAACAGTGTAGATCCTGATGAGGCAGCTCATAATGAGCTGCCTCATCTAGATCTTCACTGATTGTCCTTTATGGTCAATGGATTCTTGATATGATATAGCTTGGACAAATAATTTTTTTAAATATTGCAGAGGTAAATTTTGTCGTCTGCTTTTTGGGGCTTACAGGGTTAAATACATGGGCCCGAGGATGCAGTGTAGATCCGAATAAAACTGCTTGCTTGTACTGTTACAAAATAAATCTTGATATTACAATCCTTATGTTTTGTATGTACTTCCACACAAGCACTAAGAATGTGACATTGTGGTCCATGGATCTCTTCCATTTAACTTTGCTGTTTATGCATGCTTTTGGTAAGCAATGCCATGACACACCTGCATTGTGTTTCCACAGTATCTGGGATCAATGGTGAGAAGAATTATATTTTTTTCAAAAAGTGTAAGCAAGGTTTGATGAATTTATGGGGAATTCTTGTTTAAGTATTTGCGTCTGATAATTTCGGACAGTTACCAGATCAAGTATGGTATAGCATAGATGTTTAGTGTCAAATTCCATACTAGCCATGATACCATAGAAATTTGAAATATTGGGACAAATAGGTCAGAGCAGTCAGTGCAGACTCAGATCAGATCAGGCCCTGAGGTTATAAAACATTTTTTGTGCTCAACTCAGCTGAGCATGAAATTTTCTCTGCTGATAAATACGAAAATGCCAACTAATGTTGGCATTTTCATATTCATAAGCAGAGAAACTTTCATACTCATTAAACTGAACAAGAAAACAAGTGTTCTTATTAGTAATTTGCTATTTATTAGCTGGTAAAATTTCATGCTCAGCTGAGTTGAGCATGAAAAAAGTTTTATAACCTCAGGGCCAGGTCTGCACTGCTTGCAATTTCATCTGCATTGTAAAACAAAGCTGTTCCACTTTTAGGACTATTTTGGCTTTACCTGTTATCATTTATAGAATATTTATAATACTTGCACAAATTTCCTTTTTATACCATGCCACACGTATGTGGTGGGGTATCATGTTTTCACATTGGCCATCCGTGTGTCTGTCCATCCGTCCGTAGTACGTATGTCCATCTGTCTGTCCGTCCACACTTCGTTTCCATTCGATAACTTAAGTATTTACTAACAGATTTGATTCAAATTTTTTTAGATGTGTTTGTATCAAGAATGTCTCACTTAGGATTGTTAATGGGCAAATTTCGATAATTTCTGACAGAGTTATGGCACTTGTCAATTTACGAAAAATGGTTTTTGGCTTCTAGTTCCTGTACTGTTTTGAATATTATGGTGAAACTTCACAGAAATGATTGGAGCAACAACAGCTATAAGTTACCATAGAAACTTGGTCCTCAGGGGTTATCTGCACCTGTCCTGGGGCTATGATACAAGTATAAAATTATGAGAAATTTTGATATAAATTCAGAGTTTGAAGCGTTCTTTCCTAAATTTACAGCAAATGATCAGAGTAATAAAAGCCTTCTGTGTTGCAGAAAATTTACCCCTTGTGGATTATCTGCCTCTACCCCTAGACAATATAGATGCATGAAATTATGAAAAAATCTATATAAAATGATGATTTAAATAGATGTTTCTGAAACTTGCAGCTATTGATAGAAGTAATGAAAGCTTCTTGAGATGATCAAAATTTGGCACAAAGGGGGCTGTCTGCCCCTGCCCCATGGCCACATACATGTATAAAATAAATCAGCAAAAAATTGACGAAATTGGTTTGCAGTGGCGTGGTATCATGCAGTCATTTGCGATGCTTTTATTCCTAAGTAGTTGTTTCCAATACTTTCAGACAATTACCAGATCAAGTATGGTATAGCCGAGATGTTTAGTGCCAAAGACAGGGGCTACTCAGAGCCTGCATATAAAGAAGAGCCAGTAGTTATTAGTCTAGATAGTGTAAGTACTTTCAAACATGATTATTATCTCACCTCTGTTGAGGGGTCACCTGGCTGTAGTAACCCCTATATCAAACCACAGGGGATATGAACTTGTGGTGAGATGTTGCATTTCTCTTAGTAGCCAGATTTTGTGGTCTAACTCCCTTAATTATGGTTTACAGATATTTACAAGTTGCAGTTTAAGGATTTTTACGAATTACTTTATGACAAATATCTACAATTATGATTTTACAGATACTTTTTCAGATGTTTTTGATTTACGATTTACGGTAGTTTTGCAGATATTTACAAACTATTGTAGAGGTATTTGCAAATTATATTTTACAGATGTTTACAGATTTAGAACTACATTTATCATATAACTTCACTGTTAATCAGTGGATTATGTCATGTCATATAATCGTATGACCACACATGTAATAACACTTTGGCGCATACACGTAACGTCATTGACAAGGTCCATGTCAGCAGTGCATTTTCTAATTGAAATAATGTTCAGTTTGAAGATGTTAAAATCCCATTTTAAAGAGCAACATGATAAACAGAATCTTGCACCCATGGTCATTTCATATGAAATTTATTAAACCCACCAAAGGCTCATTTCATAAATTTCATATGAAATGAGCACCCGTGTAAGATCCTCTATGTATAATAATTATATTTACAGATATTTACAGCTCATATTTTACAAATATTTACAACTCATGCTGAGTCATATTTAAATTCTACAACTCATATTTTATGGATATTTACAAATCATTTATTTACAGATATTTACAAATTATACCCTAAAGAATTTAGAAGAATTGGAGCATTACATGATCCAGATATTTGCCCACTCTGAAGTTGGCATTGGCCAGCCAGCTTATGTAGAAATATGGACACCAGAGATACTACCATGTGGGTCAGATAAAGATCCAGGTAAGATGTTTTCAGTTGAGTTGATTTTGGGTATCTCAAAGGGGGCAGATGGGTGATTATTTAACTACGTGACTTATTGGCCAAAATTTATCTTTAGAATAAACATATTCCTTTCCAAATTTTTGATGTGAAATATGAAATTTTGACACTAGAAGCATATTATTTTTAAATAAAGACAATTTCTGACAAAAAATGTGGTTTCCATGGCAACCAGAAATGCCTCGTAATGGTAATTTGTCCATACCATTATGGGGTGTTCAATGGCAAAAACGTTGGTTTTCTTCATTCAGCTTGTAATAACACTGAATAAATATACATTCACTTTGTAGCGAATTTCTAATACTTATTGAATATCAAAATAAATATTTCTGACTTAATGTTTTTGTAGACAAAAACCATGAAAGGTATGTAATTTACATATGTAAATTGGTGAAATTTAGACTCAAAAGTTTTCTGTCAATATTGAAAAAAGATATATATAAAGTCGCAGTTGTTGTAGGCAATATGCTGTTATACTTCTGTTAAATCATGAAACAAAACCTATTAGAAAAAGAATTGTACTTGAAATTATTCAGTTTTAGTTCCATTTGTAATGGAATGGACAGTAGTAACTGTACAAGACAGCCATAACAGTAATACTTTCTAATATCTTCAAGATGGCATTTTGGCATGTAAAATGTGTACGCTTCAAACAATTCTAAACTATTTCAAAGGATAGAGATTTTCAAAACATTTTATGCATGCTTATATAGAAAAAATTGAACTAATAACATTAGAGGAACACATGGAGAACTTAGTAGGTCTCACTAAATTGATATTTAATAAGTAAATACTGATAATATACATGTTATAATGTATTCATTTTGGCGTTTTATGTCAAATAAAATCTAAGCGATCAGTTGTAAACGAAAACTGCAACAAAGGGTTACAGGAAAACACAAAATCAGGCAAATAAACTTCAAAATGTCTGCACCGTTACATATTAAAGTAACGGTGTGGACGTGAAAAGTAACGGTAATGACAGTAACGGTATGGACATATTAGTGTTTTTCAAGTGAATTACACACATTTCCCAACAGACATGGTGTTGTCCGTAGTAAACAAACTTGAGTTTATACCATACTACTTCAGGTCATCCAGTTTAAATATGAACATTTTGAAAATTGTCATGAGAACTAAAATGAACGGTACGGACACACAATAGATGTATCAAGCAAAGTATTTCATTCCTGTTACATTTTTCAGGAGATTGTTATATTGTGTGGCTGTATTTCCAACAATAAACTGAATAATGAAGTAATTTAAGTGTAGTGGATGCTCAACCATGTCCAATTCATATGTAGGGGCTTTAAAAATAGGTCCAGATGAGGACGTAACGGTATGGACATAACATCTACGGACAGACATTTGACTTGGATTTTATTAGTGTTCAACATATCAATTGTGCTCAAAAAGAGCCTAAAACAGACAAAAAGATGAAGTATTTCTATTACCTGTTTAAAAGAATCTATTTTGTAGAATGGGTTCATGAAAAAAATTAAATCCAATTTTGAATTTTGAAATTCGGACATTTACCGTTACATTGAGTTGTGTAGGATACACTTTCTAGACACCTAAATTTTTCCAGACTATTACTATCCAGCATAACTGAAAATTGTAGTATAATGAGAGAAATACTATATTTATGAAATAATACTAAAATCAGAACTTTGTTACTGAATATTACTGAAAAAATATTACCGGACACGAAAAGTCCCATAGTTAAATATTCACCCAGATATTTAATTGGGGATTTCAGTAATTTGAAGAAACCAAGGCTTGTTATTAATGTGTAGGAATCGTGACTTAAAACTTGTTTGAAATTTATCTTTTTATATAAGAAGGACTTTAATACATCAGTACTTGAGATAACAAGATTCTGCAGCTTCGTAATTAACCAACAATTTGAACAATTTGCTTTAGTATAGAAAAAGGTGCTGAAATAGTGTAGACCCTGATCAGATTGCTCCTGTAGGTCAGACTATTCTGTTTGCCAAACTTTTGAAAGAGTGAACAATTAAAACACTGGACTTCCAAAATAATTAAATGAAATACCATATACAAGATAATTTTTGCAGTGTTCCATTTTTCGCGGTATTTCGCGGTCACTTAGAAACCGCGAAAATTAAAATCACGAAATAATTTCATGTTTCTTTCAAAGTATCTACTCTAGACACAGTATTCATATATTTCGTTTCTGTTTGCTTCCGTAATTGCTGGTACTTTTCACTTGAGCCAGTTCTTTCATTAACCTGCGGCAGCCCTGCCGAAGGTTAATGAATGAACTGGCTCAAGTGCAAAAGAAGTAGTTTCGCTTTTTGCGCATGTCGCTAACCGCGAAAATTATAAATCACAAAAAAAAAGGTTTATGTTTTTGACCCTTAACCGCGGAAATTTGAACCTGCGAAAATTACTGCTTATATGGTAGGTTTTCAAAGCAGTTTGAAAAGCAAAGGTATTCCATAGCCTTGTAGGAGCAATGGGCTGTTGAATGCCCGGCACCACTGTGTCTTTTGCAAACGATGGGTGCAACGTGTCATGGGTTTTAGTCTGACTCAGCCAACCAGTGAAAACAGCAATCTGCAGGATATGGGCACGTGACATGAATCAGAAACGCTTCAAAAGGGAAATACTAGGAATAGGCTAGCCTTTCATATGCTTGCATGTGTCCACTGCACTTGTCTGAAGCAGTAAATTGAGCAAAATATGAAAATCTTAAACCCAGCACATAACGTCAAAATTATGTCCTACTGACGTCGATGCGATGTGATGACGTCGCATCAACCTCATAGTGACGTCATTATGATGGAATGTGCCTGCAGGGAAGTGACTGTATGATAATGTCGTATATAATAACATATTTACTTCTGTGATTTTCTTTTCCAGTGCCTCCAGATAAAACAAGGCCAGTAACTGGTACAAGTACTACACAAACTATCTCTCTAGATGGCAGCACTGTTACCGAGGGCACGCCCACCACTGTCTCCAAGACAACACATTCTATAAATAGAACAATAGATAATAGGTCTTCTAAAGACACAGCAGCAACAGAAACTAAACCGAATATCTATAAGACAGTATATTATTTATTTTTAATTATACATAAGTTGATATTACAGACATGATATATAGATTTGAGCCAGGACACGACAAAACCAACAAAGTTGCATGGGCACCCAGCGAAGACTCAGATCAGCCTGGGCATCTGTCCAGTCTGATCAGAGACTTCACTGTGTACTTAAAAGGGAGTTAAGTGTCTAAGCTAGCTCCAAGTGGACAGCGAAGACTCTCACCATACTGGGCAGATGCCCAGGCTGAGCTGAGTTTTCACTGGATGCACATGCTGCTTTGTTGGTTTTGTCATGTCACGGCTCAGTTTTGTTACAGTATAACACTGCTTTAAGTACAGTGAGTGCATACACGCACGATAAACACCCAGTTCGAGAACTGCTTCGAAATAAAAACGAGAGCTTCCTCAAATGGCTTACCAAAGTATAACAATGCTATGTGACCCAATTATGTATAAAAAGCATATAAGAAGAAAATTTCTGCTATATAGAAGATGAACTGGTGGAATTATCGCAAAACTCCTGAAAGTGGCCAAACTGAATTTTATCACAAAACTCCTGAAAGTGGCCAAACTGAAAATTATCACAAAACTCCTGAAAGTGGCCAAACTGAAAATTATCACAAAACTCCTGAAAGTGGCCAAACTGAAAATTATCACAAAACTCCTGAAAGTGGCCAAACTGAAAATTATCACTGAAAATTATCACAAAACTCCTGAAAGTGGCCAAACTGAAAATTATCACAAAACTCCTGAAAGTGGCCAAACTGAAAATTATCACAAAACTCCTGAAAGTGGCCAAACTGAAAATTATCACAAAACTCCTGAAAGTGGCCAAACTGAAATTTCAGTTTGGCCACTTTCAGTAGTTTTGTGATAACTCCACTAGTTCATCTTCTATAAAGCAGAAATTTTCTTTATATATCTGGTTGAAATTTCAGTTTGGCCACTTTCAGGAGTTTTGTGATAACCACACTATTTCTTTAACTTCATTGCAGATAAACAGTACAAATAAACTGTTTATACATATGAGTCAAATAGCATTGTTAAATTTTGGGTAACTGTTTGGGGAAGCTCGAGTTTTTAATTTTCAGTTGGAAATGGAATCGCACCTTTGATCAGGGGTGGCTTGATGATATTTCTGGGATAATTTTTCATAGTTCTCGATAGAAATAATTGATGTCTTGTGAAAGTGGTTTTGGAATGTGTGCTTACCATGAATACTAAAAATCAGCATTCATATCTGTGCTTGTCCCCTTGGCACACAATGTTTAATCGACATTAAATCAAGTTTTGTTTGATGTCATAATGTTGTACCAATATTGATTCAATGTTGACACATTGCTATGTGCCTTCTGGGTAAGTGGAGCCTGATCACGAATAGGAGAGATTCTGATCAGGCTGCACAGATGTGCAGGGTGAGCTGACTGGCCTCACTTTGCATGTGCCAGAGAGACATTTACCTGGGATGCCAGCCAGATATATTTTGTGTCCTCTTATAAGCATTATCACCAGTCTGGGAGCTTACATGTTTTACTGTTTTTCATCACGCAAATTTGTGATGGTCAGCCATAACTCTTGCATTTTTCAGTCCAACTCACTAAAATGGCAATTTAACCCACTGGCAGTGTTCAGTATGACTTGTCTACACTTAAAATTGATATTTGGTACAGCCCTTAACTATTCTCAGTATAAACAGTCTGTATTTTGGTTATTTCTGCAGAATTAAGGTCAAAATTAGGCTTATATTGCAGTGCATTTGACTTGTTTTATTTACAAGAAAAATACAAATTTACTTTCTATTTTTTATAAAGTGTTATGATCAAAATTGTCTACAATGCTTGCTTTTTTGTAACGGATGCTAACTGTACGAGTTACTCAAGGTTTTGCACCAGTTACTTGACGGGGTTTTTTGCCTTTGTTATGGTCAGCCATAACACCAGAAGAACCCAACGTTATGGCTTTCCATCACGTTTCATCCTTCAGACATGTAGTGACATCTGATGGTAAAAATTTCAGTAATTATGTTATGGTAAGCCATCATGTCAGTTCATCTAAAGTGCATGGTTAACCATCACAAATATGCGTGATGGAAATCCATAAGTCCCCAGACTGGTCACACTAAGTCCATTATAATGAGTCATCATCAGGACCTCCCAGCTGGGATGGTTCAAATTTAATGAGGGATCCCAGTATATGGTTGTTGATGTATAATTCTTAGAATTAACAAAAATTATCCCAGAATTATCTTTGATTAATCCCTCAACTACAGGTCTACATACATGTACAATATTAAGGTGAATAGGTACACCTTCAGGGGAAGCAACTCTGTCATTTGCATTTTTGCCTCCTATATTGTTTTGGATCAACTCTTAATAGGAAGAATTTGCTCCTGTAGGAGCAAATTCTTCCCTTTAAGAGTAGATCTCTTTCTGGAAGGGTTTGTTGCCCAGGGAAGCAAATAGAAAGTCACAAAAGTTATCCTTCTTTGAAAAATGGATGGGAATAGATGGTGGTGTACTCAAATGTCTAGTCCTTACATGAATGTAGATTGGTGTGAAAGAAGCAATTACATATCTTATATGGTATAAGGCTTGACCAATAAAAAAACATATTAAGGTGAATAAATACACTAATCTGTTTCCACCATTTTAACAAAGGGATGCAACTTCAGTGTCTTCCTGTTCACTACCTTGGAAAATGAAATTATTTCAAAAGGGGCGAACTCTTTACTGAAAGAATTTCCAAGAGGAGCAAATTATTTCTTTTAAAGATATGACCCCCTTTTAGAAGAAAAGCAAAAATGAAACTGTTATAGAGTTGCTTCCCCTGAAAGTGCACCTACTCACCCGAATCTAAATGCAAGTTTCCTGAAAATCTACCATATTTACCCTAAATATACAGACAGATGTTGGAGCAAATGGTGCAGACCCAGATCAGACTGCTCTTGGAGCAGTCTGATCTGGGTTTGCACTGTTCTCTATACAGTCAGCAAGTTTTACTGTTTTTATCAGTCAAAATGAGTAAGACATATGAATACATAGGATAAATATGGTACTAGTTTTCTCAGTATTTATTGAAATACAGTGTCAGAGAAGTCAAAATTTTGGGGATTGAAATTTTTTGTACTTATTTTTTCACAAAAATATATATAAAACAAAAAAAAAAATCATCAGATATGGAATCTTTGTTCAAATTGGTTATGCAAGGCGATTCTATTTTGAAACCAAACAGAATATGTATTTATGAAAAACTAGACAAGAAATCCCATTATAGGCCTCTGATATTTTGATTTGTCTGATACTGTCATAAAACATTAGCTGTAACCTAGCATGCACAGTGTTGAAACAATGTCATATGAGCACTTATGCAATGTTGTATTCCATGCATCCACATTGGTAAAACATAGTGTCAACATTGTGATTTGGACACATAATATAGATACATCTGTATCCACATTATGAATCCAAAGCATTGTCTTGATACATATGAGCCGTGACACGACAAAATCAACAATGTGGTTGTGCGCCCAGTGCAGACTCAGATCAGCCTGGGCATCTGCCCAGTTTGACCAGACTCTTCATTCAGCACTTTAAGGGTAGCTAAGGGTGTAAACTACTTCCATGCGGACAGCAAAGACTCTGATCAGACTGGGCGGATGCCCAGGCTGATCTGAGTCTGCGCTGGGCGCACAACCACGTTGGTTTTGTCGTCTTGCGGCTCAAATGTATTCTAAGTTCCCTAGTTGGGCAGCGGCCATAGGCTAAGAATCTGAGACAGGCACAGCAACCCTGCAGCATGTATAGCCTCCTCTTGGCCTGTCATACTAGAAACAAGGGTTAAGATCATTGATACATTATTGAACCAGAGATGGTAGGGATTGAATCAGCCTTGATAGGCATTATTGTAACCTTGCATGCTAGGTTGAAAAAAACTAACTTCATATTTTCACAAAGATACTGAATATACTCCGTCCATCAAACTGTTATAGGACAAATACTTTTTAAATGTGCCAAATATGTCTTGTTGTTATATATTTTATATATTGCCAGTTATTATAATTTTATATATCATTTATACTTGAATGTGAGTTTGTGTTGATATGTGACCATGTGTCACATTTATATGGCTTTAAGGCAGGGTTTTAGCCCCTCCAAAGTAACACAAAAATCTAGGTCCATCTTACAAGATGGCTTTAGCTTTAAAGGGCTATTTTAGAAGGGAATAAACCCATCTTACAGCAGAATTATTATGACATCACAAAGGGTGCCTGAGGTTCAGATGAGTCTTAGGATCACATCACAAAAGGTGCCTGAGGTTTAGTTCAGTCTTAGGACCACTTCACAAATTTAAAGGTGCCTGAGGTTCAGATGAGTCTTAGAAACACATCACTAAAAGTGCCTGAGGTTTAGATCAGTCTTAGGACCACTTCACAAATTTAAAGCTGCCTGAGGTTCAGGTTAGTCTAAGGACCATGTCACTAAAGGTGCCTGAGGTTTAGATTAGTCTTAGGACCACTTCACAAAAGGTGTCTGTGGTTCAGATGAGTCTTAAGACCACATCAAAAAAGGTGCCTGAGGTTCAGATCAGTCACAGGACCACATCACTAAAGGTGCCAAAAGGTTTAGAGAAGTCCTAGGACCACATCACAAAAGGTGCTTAAAGTTCAAGTCAGTCCTAGGGCAACATCAGAATAGGTGGCTGAGGTTCAAGTCAGTCTTATGGACACATCACAAAAGGTGCCTGATGTTCAAGTCAGTCGTAGAGCCACATCACAAAAGGTGGCTGAGGTTCAGATCAGTCTTAAGGCGAACTCACAAAAGGTGCCTGAGGTTCAAGTCAGTCATAGGGCCACATCACAAAAGGTGCCTGAGGGCAAGTCAGTCTTAGGGCCACATCACAAAAGGTGGCTGATGTTTGAGTCAGTCTTAGGGCCACATCACAAAAGGTGCCTGAGGTTCAAGTCAGTCTTAAGGCCACATCACAATAGGTGGCTTAGGTTCAGATCAGTCTTAAGGAGACATCACAAAAGGTGTCTGAGGTTCAAGTCAGTCTTAGGGCCCCATCACGAAAGGTGGCTGATGTTCGAGTCAGTCTTAGGGCCACATCATAAAAGGTGCCTGATGTTCAGGTCAGTCTTAGGGCCACATAACAAAAGGTGCCTGAGGTTAAGGTCAGTCTTAGGACCACATCACAAAAGATGGCTGAGGTTCAAGTCAGTCTTAGGACCACATCACAAATAATGGCTGAGGTTCAGGTCAGCCTTAAGGCCACATCACAAAAGGTGCCCAAGGTTCAGGTCAGTATCAGGACCACATAAAAAAAGGTGCCTGAGCTTCATGTCATCCTTAAGGCCACATCACAAAAGGTGCCCGAGGTTCAAGTCAGTCTTAGGCCCACATTTATAAAAGGTGCCTGAGGTTCAAGTCAGTTTTAGGGTCACATCACAAAAGGTGTCTGAGGTTCAGTTCAGTCTTTGGGTATAACATTTTATAGTTTTCTGAGGATACCATATTACTTTGTCTACAAGACATTCCCCTTCAAAGATAGCTAGATTTTTGTACCATATTAATCATACTGAATGCTGCTGCCTGCACTCAGTCAGCTTTGAGCTGTGATAAGTGGTATCAAGGTTCGAGGTTATAAAACTTGAGTACATTCTCAAACTCAAAAAAAAAAGCACACCGATTGGCTGCTTCCGAGCATGTGCTCGGAAGCAGCCAATCATTGTGCTTTATTTTGAGTTTGAGATTATACTCAAGTTCTATAACCTCAAACCCAGGTTGGCAGTCAATGCTTACAGTGTCACTGAAAACCATTGATGATGTCTACCTTATCAAACCGGCAAAATTGTACACATGGATGCAACTCTCAAAACACAAAGGTAAAGTTCTGTTAGAGCCCAGGGACTGTAGCCTCATTTAACAAATGAAATCACACAGTAACTTCAAGCCCAAGTTGCTAATGGTAATGTTCTCATCACAATTTCTCCAGTATTTTGTCTTGAATTCTTTGATGTTATTGTCAGCCAAAAGGATTTTAGGTATTTAGATATACATATACCTATCACTAAAAAAAATTACATTCTGAGTGGGTTGGGAAATAGGACATGTACATGTACAACCTGCTTTAACAGTTGAGTCAGGTAAAGGGTTTGAAGTCTACATCCTTTGTCTGTAGATCTATCAGATGAATGTTTTGTGATTTTACATCCTTTCAACAGCATTTCAGTCATATAAGGTCAATTGGAGAGTGATTATGATGGACTGTGTGTAATGAAGTTCCTTTAGCTTGAGACTGAATCTCAGTTCAGCAGGATTTCTGTGATGCACAACTCAGTCATGTTGACCATTCCAGGGTTCGAGGTTATAAAACTTGTACAACTCAGTCATGTTGACCATTCCAGGGTTCGAGGTTATAAAACTTGAGTATAATCTCAAACTCAAAATAAAGCACACTGATTGGCTGCTTCCAAGCATGTCACTCTGAATGATCTGGGTTTGAGGTTATAAAACTTGAGAATAATCTCAAGCTCATAATAAAGCATACTGATTGGCTGCTTCCGAGCACGGTTATAAAACTTGCTCATGCTCAGAGGCAGCCAATCAGTGTGCTTTATTGTGAGTTTGAGATTATTCTCAAGTTTTATAACCGTGCTCGGAAGCAGCCAATTAGTATGCTTTATTTTGAGTTTGAGATTATTCTCAAGTTTTATATGAACTGGGTTTGAGATTATTCTCAAGTTTTATAACCTTGAACCCAGATCATTCAGAGTGTACTGTATTTATTTCAAGCACATATAGAATATCTGAGCAAACAGTGCAGATCTAATTTGGACTGCTCTCACCAGTATCAGCTCTGTTTGCATGCATTAATATGAAACAGACTTTGAAAAAAAGAAGAAATGTTTGAGGCGTCAGAACATATTTTATAGTAACTCTGTCCAGCCAGTACAGTCATGATCAAATGGTTAGATGGATGATCTGATTTTTAGGCCCTTTACCATTATTTCAGCCATACTGAGCGATAGAAGTGTGATAATGAAAAGCTGTGTGTAGTGCAACCCTGTATACAGTTTGAAAGTATTCTGCCTCCTTCTGAATTTGATCCCAGACCGTTAGCTTAGCAGGCTGGCATTTAACCCACATAGCTACCGAGACTCCTGTGATCAGACTGCGGGGCTGTTTAGACTATTCCAAGGCTTCCACATTCATGAATGCTTGTACACTCACAGTAGTTACTTTCTTGGCTCCAACCCAAATAACAGTCAATATGGGGCATTGTATTAAAGATGAGAGTTGTTAAAGATATGTATTTTTGTAACACTATTTTTATTCAAATTAAACTGAGGAAACAGTTTTATAGATGTTTTGTTGTTCATTCCATCCATAGTCAAACTGCCCACAGGCATTCTTAAGTTGTTTCTGTAAAGCTCTTGTTTAGGTAAAGCCACAGGCATATGAATTTTGGACTGTGAAATGCTTCAAAATGTGAAAAATCGGACAGACCAAGTCATTCGTATTATTGTACAGTGTATTGGACACTTTGGATGACAAGGTTTATAAATGTTTCTAAGCTGGAACTTCAAGCTCCTGTGGGTAAAGCTATGTTTGCCTTTTTTTAGTATTTTTACCATTTCTAAAAAGGGAACAACAACGTTGACTTCTTGTTTGCTTTCCAGGATGATGAAACCCTTCCAAAATGGGTCTACTCCCATTGCATTCTGGGTATTTTTTGTCGTCTGCTGAAAATGTCGTCTGCATCAAAATCAAGAATATTTTGACAAGATTGGTCTAACTCTTGTAGAAATGATGTTTAGGCAGCAAACAGTTTGGATTTCAGATCAGGCCCCACATTTGTGGGGCTTGATCTGGATCCAAACTGTTTGCTCAGATAATTCTAAAGGGGTATCCCAAATGGAATGGGTTAAGGGAAGAATTTGCTCTTGAAGGAACAAGTAAGGGTATACTTTTGGGGGAAGCAACTCTACCATTTTCATTTCAGCCGAGGAATAGAGATGACTGCATTAGCAGCTGGATGGGCTACTGGTATTTTACGGAATGAAACGGATCATACCTTTTTTTACAGAATAAAACACAATGTTAATTTATATGGTTGACAAGGGAGGCAACTAAATTTATTATAATCACTAATTACTAATTTAAGAAACCAGGTGGGTGTGTTGGTAAGAGAATTGGATGGACACACGGCGGCAAGTGTGTGCTACTATGGTTATGTACCATTGAGCCATTTGGGGAACGTCGATCGGAGAATCGCACTGAATTGAACTGAACTGTGGGTAAGAGTTCCAATTGGGTCCGCAAAATACCAATAGCTGCAGGATGGGTGGATGACTTTCAGCTCTGTATAGCCCTTTCAACAGTATTTCAAACATCTGAAGCCAATGGTATGGTGATAATGAACTGCTGTGTGCAATGGAATCTTGCTTACAATTAACTCTTTAAGCCCCATTGACGAAATTAGCAAAATTTGCAAACAGCATAGATCCAGACGAGGCTGCTCATTACTGAGCCGCCTCATCTAGATCTACACTGTTTGCCCTCTAGTCTTTGATTTCTCAATATGAAGTGTCTTGGACAAGGCATTTTTAGCTCACCTGAGCACGAAGTGCTCAAGGTGAGGTATTGTGATCGGTCTTTGTCCGTCGTCCGGTCATGCGTCCGGCGTCAACTTTTGCTTTAAACAACTTCTTCTCCAAAACTGCTGGACGGATTTCGAAATAATTTCACAGAAATGTTCCTTGGGGAACTCTATACCAAAATTGCTCAAACGGTTCTGCTCCGCTGAACAATATGGCCGCCAGAGCTAAAAATAGAAAAACCTTTAAACGACTTCTCCTCCAAAACTGCTGGGCAGATTGTGAAATAATTTCATAGAAATGTTCCTTAGGAGGCCCTTTACCAAAATTGCTCAAACGGTTCTGCTCCGCTGAACAATATGGCCGCCAGAGCTAAAAATAGAAAAACCTTTAAACAACTTCTCCTCCAAAACTGCTGAGCAGATTTTGAAATAATATCACAGAAATGTTTCTTAGGAAACCCTCTACCAAAATTGCTAAAACAGTTCCGCTCCGCTTAACAAAATGGCCGCCAGAGCTAAAAATAGAAAAACCTTTAAACGACTTCTCCTCCAAAAGTGAATGCGCAGATTTTGAAATAATTTCACAGAAATGTTCCTTAGGAGGCCCTTAACCAAAATTGCTCAAATGGTTCCGCTCCGCTGAACAAAATGGCCGCCAGAACTAAAAATAGAAAAACCTTTAAACGACTTCTCCTCCAAAACTGCTTGGCAGATTTTGAAATAATTTCACAGAACTGTTCCTTAGGAGGCCCTTAACGAAAATTGCTCAAATGGTTCTGCTCCGCTGAACAATATGGCCGCCAGAGCTAAAAATAGAAAAACCTTGAAACGACTTCACCTCCAAAACTGCTGGGAAGATTTTGAAATAATTTCACAGAAATGTTCCCTAGGAGTCCCGCTACCAAAATTGCTCTACCGGTTCCGCTCTGCCGAACAATATGGCCGCCAGACTTAAAAATAGAAAAACCATTAAACGACTTAGCCTCCAAATCTGCTGGGAAGATTTTGAAATAATTTCACAGAAATGTTCCTTAGGAGACCCTCTACCAAAATTGCTGAAATGGTTCAGCTCTGCTGAACAAAATGGCCACCAGAGCTAAATATAGAAAAACCTTTAAACGACATCTCCTCTAAAGCCAATGGCTTGTTTTCAAAATAATTTCACAGAATTGTTTGACTCATGGTTCTAAACAAAAATTGCTGAAACGGTTCCCTTCGGCTGTACAAAATGGCCGCCAGAGCTAAAAATAGAAATAAATCTTAGAATGACTCAGAGGGCACAGTTACGATCCAATCATCATGAAACTTGGTCAGAATGTTTATCTTAATGAAATCTAGACCATCTTTGATACTGGGTCATGTGGGGTCAAAAACTAGGCCACTAGGTCAAATCTTAGAAAAACGTTGTGTACACTCTTGAACGCACAGTTATGATATAATCTACATGGAACTTTGTCAGAATGTTTATTTTTATGAAATCTAGACCTGATTTGAAACTGGGCCATGTCAGGTCAAAAACTAGGTCACTAGGTCAGTTCTTAGAAAAACCATGTGAACGCTTTAGAGGACAGTTTTGTTCTAATTTTCATGAGACTTTGTCAAAATGTTTATCTCCTACAAATCTGGATCAAGGGTGCAACTTGGTCATGTCGGGTCAAAAACTAGGTCAAACCTTAGAAAAACATTGTTTTCGCTCTAGAGGGCATAGTTTTGATCCGATATTCATGAAACTTCGCAGAATGTATATATCCAAGAAATCTAGACCAGGTTTGAAACTGGGTCATGTGGGGTCAAAAACAAGGTCATTAGGTTAAATCTTATAAAAACCTAAGGTACATAATAAAGGGTTCATTTTCCATTGAATCTTTGTGAAACTCTGTCTGTCGTACGCATTGATGTCTCTGAGGTTAAGTTCACAGGATACTCAGGTGAGCGATCCAGGGCCATCATGGCCCTCTTGTTTTAATTTTTGCAGACGTAAATTTTGGTCTGCTTTTTGGTACTTAAAGAGTTAAAGGATTTCCACCTCAGAATTAAACCCAGGCCACCAGCTCAGAGGCCAGAAGAAACTCAAAAGTTAGATCTCCATGAACAGTCATATTCATGGCAAGTAGTATAACATCAAGAGATGGTTTTTACACACTATGAGGAAGACACTGCAAAATCAAGTTGGCTAGGTGTTTGAAAGAAGAAACCACTAAGAATAATTTAACATTTTATTCAGGTATGAAGACTATTTGTGTTGCTGGGATGTCTTCTATAACTTCATAAGACAACCAGAAAAAAGGTGGGAAGAAATATAAATTACCATATTGTGCTTTAATATTGGGACATCTAAAAGATTGAGCCGGGACATGACAAAACCAACAGTGGCATGGGGTCCAGCGAAGACTCAGATCACCCTGGGCATCTGCCCAGTCTGATCAGAGTTTTTGCTGTAAACTTAAAGGTAGCTAAGTGTCTTAGCTAGATAAACTTAGCTAGATCCATGCGGACAGTGACGACTGGTCAGACTGGCCAGATGCCCAGGCTGATCAGAGTCTTTGCTGGGTGCACATGCCACATTGTTGGTTTTGTCGTGATGCGACTCAAATAAGTTTTCATTGAGACAAGTAGAAAATTAACTATTTCTAGGTATCCCAATACTTAAGCACATTGTGGGAAGATAACGAACATGAAAAATACTGGCCACACCAGGCTAATACAGGTTTTATCTCCTTGAGAAGCAATTTTTAAGAATTTCTACGATATATTTTCTTCATCATCTATGGGAACAGCAAATAACGGCAAAACAGAACTCATGTATGCCCGGTGTGAACCACGTCTTAATTATAAGAAAGTATCATAAACACGTAACACGAAATACAACAAATACAACAAATAATTTAAAATCAAAATAGACAAACTGCATTACTGTATAATTAGTGCACATAGAATACATCAAGAAGATGAGATGTAAATGACAAAAGGTGGTTTATGACACCAGCAAATAGCCAGAACTCAGATCAGTCTGTGCAATTAAACGTCTTCACTGCCTAATTGATAAATATTTGTGATGTTGTGAAAATTTTCCTTCTCAAAGGTTCTTTGCATTGATACTGTATTTATTCAGTAATTATAAGGGGGGACATTTCCTTACTGCAAAATAACCCCAAATATGTATATCAGCTGTTAAAATATGCTATTAGATGTTTTTTCCCTTCAAAAATGAAACCCAACCCCTCCTTATAAATTTAAGATCCATCTTGTAAGAGGGATCTAGATTTTTGAGCTGCTTTGGAGGGGAAGAAACTCTCTTATAGCTGAATAAATATGAGCCGCGACACAAGAAAACCAACAATGTGGTTGTGGGCCCAGCACTGACTCAGATCAGCCTGGTCATCTACCCAGTTTGAGCATACTCTTCGGTAAGTGCCCAAAGGGTAGCTCAGCGTTTAAGCTACCTTCATGCAGACAGCGAAGACTCTGATCAGACTGGGTGGATGCCCAGGCTGATCTGAGTCTGCGCTGGGCGCACAACCACTTTGAGCTTCCCCCCGATCTGATCAGACTTTGCTAAGCGCTTAAAGGATAGCTAAGGGTCTAAGCAACCTCCATGCGGACAGCGAAGACTCTGATCAGACTGGGCAGATGCCCAGACTGATCCGAGTCTGCGCTGGGCGCACAACCACTTTGTTGGTTTTGTCATGTCGCGGCTCATATAATAATAGCCATGACCATTCATCAATGGTTTTACTGTGCCAAAAATTCACAAAATTTTACAAAACTTGCAATTATTTCCAAGTTTATATTTAAGAAATTGTTCAGCTCTAACAGTGATTTGTTGAGCAAAATATCACTATATGAAGAACAGTTGTAAAGTAGATCGTATCACCAGTGCTTAGCACAAGTGACATGTATGCATACAACAGATTTAAGACTGATCTGATTCTCTACTTCTCTACTGTTCAAACATGACATAAACCAAATTCTCTCATGCACAGCTCATGTTGTAAAATTGCACCTGCCCGCATTCTTGGCAAGTAATTTACTTTGGTTTGACCCTAATCAGAGTCTTCTCTGAGGTTTAAGTGGCTTTTCTTTATTTTAATATTTACCATCGGTGGCAAATAGCAAAATAAACAAAAGCTGCTAAATCATCAGAGAAGGCTCAAATTAGTTTGACCCCCACCTTTAGCTTGTGAAGATATTCTATAAATATTCTGTTGATATACATATAAATCAGTACTGAGTCTGAAGCACTTGTGTAAAAGTGTACACTAATTATTACCTAGCTCTTCCTAGTACCTAAATTTTCTGTATAATAACGTATTTTTGGTAGCAGCACTATAAGTTTAAACACTGTTATCCAGGTATGTATCCCAATATCCAAGCCATCATTGGCTAACATACCAGATCCAACTACACAGTCAGCCTACCATGCAATATACTTGTCAATGTTTGATACTGTTAACTCAATTTGTCCTAACGTCTACATTCCCTTACAAGACAAACCACATTTATTTGCTTGGACAATACGGTTTTTTCCTCTATAGAAAGGGCCCCAAATATCAAATTTCTCCATAAATATATAATTCTGATATAATATGGGTATTTTCACAAATCTACAATCTGACTATTGGCATTAAGGCCATTGAAAAAAAGAACACAAAAACAACATTGCACTCTGTAAAGCGTGAATAAGTTAATTGCATCATGAGAAAACATGTCCAAAGGAATATACAAACTGCGCAGGCTAAAACCAGCTACAGAATAATGTTCATCCAGACCAGGCCATGCATAATTCATTTTCTGGACCCAGTTGTACAAACCATCGTAAGCTTTTGTGATCTGAGCCTTTGCTTGTCACCAATGCCACATTGTTGGAATGATGTAGCTCAATTCCGTTTCTGAGCCATCATCCACTTAGGTATGCCCACCCATTTTTAACCCTTTTTTGACCAGTGGACTTGTCCATTCTTATCATTCAGATAATCCCATTTCTAGTTTTAGGGGTTCCTGATGAATATTTTCACTTTTATTGTACTTTGCATAGAAATTCCTGTAAGCAAACAATGTAGACCCTGATCAGACGCCGCTTTTTGCGGCGTCTGAACTGGGTCTGCACTGTTTGCAGAATGTCCCCAAAACGGGTATCTGGTCTAAAAAGGGTTAAAACACAAGTTTCCATGATCAGTCAATATCATAATGAGTAATGGCATATGTGAACAGTGATGTCTATGATCTTACTATACACTCAAGGTGGGCCAGTGATCAATTATAATTAAAAAGTCAGTTTATGCGAAGTCTTGCCAGAAAACATGCTCATCTCAGAGAAATCTATACCTGAGTCTAAATGGTCATGGCAGTCTTAAATTTGAATGTGTCTGCATATCCGTACAGCCTATACTATATCTGCGATTCAGCCAAACCTTGGCAGGAGCTTACATATGGATGGGAATTTATTTCATGATAATTCTAAATTCTCCATAAAAACATAATTGAGCCGCGACATGACAAAACAAACAAAGTGGCATATGTGCCCAGCACAAACTCAGATCAGCCCAGTCTGATCAGACTCTTTGCTAAGCGCTTAAATGGTAGCTAAGAGTCTAAGCTAGATTCAAGCGACAGTGAAGACTCTGATCAGACAGGGCGGATGCCAAGGCTGATCTGTGTCTGTGCTGGGTGCACAACCACTTTGTCGGTTTTGTCATGTCGCGGCTCATATGATGTCAACCCTCAACCTACACTGTCTATTGAATTTAAAGAGTAAACGATAACCCATAAATTACCTCTGGATCTAATATATAAATATATCATAGTTCGAGATCAGTTAAATTTTTGTGTGTTTATTAAATAAGTGTTAAAACATTAATACTGAGTTTTGATAAAAGAATAAAATATTCCTGTCCGAAATAACATTACATAACACAAACACAGAAAGATAACACTTGTACACCTCAAGGAGACAAAATATTTTCCATAAGAGCTGGAACACGAAAAAGCCAACAAAGTGGCATGTGTGCTATATGAAGACACAGATCAGGCTGGGCATCTGCCCAGACTGATCTGTGTCTTTGCTGTGCTCTAGAAGGGAAGCTACTGCTCTAAGCTACCTCCATGTTGACACTGAAGAATCCGATCAGACTAGGTCCATGCCCAGGTTGATCTGAGTCTTTGCTGAATGCACATGCCACTTTGTCAGTTTTCCCATGTCATGGCTCATATATGAGCCGCCACACGACAAAACCAACAATGTGGTTGTGCGCCCACGGCAGACTCAGATCTGCCTGGGCATCCGCCCAGTCTGATCAGAGTCTTAGCTGTCTGCATGGAGGTAGCTTAGACCCGTAGCTACCCTTTGAGAACTTAACAAAGAGTCTTGTCAAACTTAGCGGATGTCCAGGCTGATCTGAGTCTGCGCTGGGCGCACAACCACATTGTTGGTTTTCTCGCATCGCAGCTCATATTTATTCTGCTTTAACATGGTAGTTTCCCATTTCACATATTGCTCCAAATCTGTATTGTGCAATTCTGACTAAAAGATGGATTTTTCACTTCCAAAACAATGCCAAAAATCTAGATCCATCTTGCAAGGTGGATCTAGATTTTTGGGATTGTTTTGGAAGGGAAAGCCTCAGCTTATTAGAGAATGAATACAAGATAGTAACAATTACATTCTCAGCTTTGGGTCAGCCAAAACTGGGATCAACTGTTGGGCTGTGTTTTAGAATCACGGAGTGGCTAAACTCAAAGAATAACTCATCATAGGAAACTAAGTATTTTTCAGCTCTAAGACAGGGGATTTATTTTCTCTCCACTACATATATGTCATCATAGTTATTGTAACAAGCTGTTTATCTTCCTCACAAAACAATCCAAAATCTCTGGATCTGTCTTGCAAGACAGATCTAGATATTTGGGTTTGTTTTGAAGAGGATAAAACTTGTCTTACAAACAAATGAATATGATATATTTGTGACAAAAGCTCTCATTTTTTGTTTGATACATATATAAGCTCTGATTTTGTTAAAAATCTGCACAAATATGCTCGAAGCACTTGTAACTTTTATATTAAATTATGTATTTTTTAATTAAAAGACAAAATATGTCATTCATTATGACTATAAAAAGTGTGTTTTCTATCAGAAAAAAAATCAAAATTAAAAATTTTGATCTTTGTAATTAAAGTTGCATTGTTGTGTGCATATCTTTATTACAGAAAACTAAAAAATAAGGGGGAAAAAAATGTGCAACAAGAGGGCCATGAGGCCCTGAATCGCTCACCTGAACAACTGGCAAGGTGGCTTTTACTTATCATGTCTGAAATTGTCAAAATATGAGTTTTGGGTCAAAAGTCAAAGAATGACCATGACCACTTGTACTCATAAATCTTCATGTACTCATTAAGACAACCATATATACCATTTTTAGGCCAATATCTTCAAAACTTTTCATGAAATCTTACGTTCTAGCATTTTCCCATATTTGACCAAGCCGCAAAAAAGGTCAAGGTAAACCCAAGGTCACCATTTGAACAGTCTTGGTGGTACTCTAGTACTCCATGCTATTTACCAAGTTTCAAGGCCATAGGTGTATTGGTTCTGGAGAACAAAATTATTAAAGGTTTATACCATAAGTGCCATAAGTGGTAATGGCGGCCAAGTTGGTCATGTGACCTGGACCGTTTGAACAAATTTTCATTCAATCAACCCCTGGAGGCTCTATATGAAATGTGTTCACAATTGGCCCTTTAGCTTTTGAGGAAATGGTTGAAAATGTCAAAATATGAGCAATCTGGATCAAAAGTAAAAAAATGACCTTGACCTCTTGTACTCATAATTCTTCATGAACTCATTGAGACAACTGTATATACCAATTTTTTAGGCCAAAATCTTCAAAACTTTCCATGAAATCTTATGTTCTACCATTTTCCCATATTTGACCTTGCTGTAAAAGGTCAAGGTCAACACAAGGTCATAATTTGAACAATCTTGATAGTACTCAAGTGCCCAATGCTACATACAGAGTCTCAAGGCCATCGGTCAATTGGTTCTGGAGAAGAAGATTTTTAAAGGTATTTACCATATATGGGCGTGGCGGCCATGTTGGTCATGTGTCCAGGACCGTTAGAAAATTTTTTCATTCCGTCAACCCCTCGAGGATCTATATGAAATTTGGTTTCAATTGGCCCAGTGGTTTTAGAGCAGATTGTTTGAAATTGTCAAAATATGAGATTTCTAAGTCAAAGGTCAAAGAATGACCTTGACCTCTTGTACTCACAAATCTTCATGTACGCATTAAGAATATTGTATATACCAATTTTTAGGCCAAAATCTTCAAAACTTACCATGAAATCTCATATTCTAGCATTTTCTGATATTTGACCTTGCCGTAAAAAAGGTCAAGGTCAACCCAGGGTCATAATTTGAACAATCTTGATAGTACTTGAGTACCCAATGCTTCATACCGAGTTTCAAAGCCATCGGTCTACTGGTTCTGGAGAAGAAGATTTTTCAAGGTTTTTACCATATATGGGCATGGTGGCCATGTTGGTCATGTGACCTGGACCGTATGAACAAATTTTCATTCCCTCAACCCCTGGAGGATCTATATGAAATTTGGTTACAATTGGCCTAGTCGTTTTTGAGGAGATTGTTTGAAATTGTCAAAATATGAGAGTTCTGGGTCAAAGGTCAAAGAATGACCTTGACCTCTTGTACTCATAAATCTGCATGTAGTCATTAAGATGACTGTATGTACCAATTTTACATGTTGGTCATGTGACCTGGACCGTATGAACAAATTTTCATTCCCTCAACCCCTGGAGGATCTATATGAAATTTGGTTACAATTGGCCTAGTCGTTTTTGAGGAGATTGTTTGAAATTGTCAAAATATGAGAGTTCTGGGTCAAAGGTCAAAGAATGACCTTGACCTCTTGTACTCATAAATCTTCATGTAGTCATTAAGATGACTGTATGTACCAAAATCTTCAACAGTTTCCAAGGTATCTTATGTTGCAGCATTTTGCCATATAAAAGCATAAGGAAGCAAATTTGACCTTACCGTAAAAAAGGTCAAGGTCAACCCAAGGTCATAATTTGAACAATCTTGGTAGTACTCGTGTACCCGATGCTACATACCAAGTTTCAAGGCCATCGACCTATTGGTTCTGGAGAAGAAGATTTTTTCAGGTTTTTACCATATATGGGCATGGCGGCCATGTTGGTCATGTGACCAGGACCGTTTGAACAAATTTTCGTTCCTAAGGTCCCAGGAGGCTCTATATGAAATTTGGTTACAATCGGCCCAGCGGTTTCAGAGGAGAAGTTGTTTGAAAGTGTGGACGGACGACGGACGGACAGACGGACGACGGACAACGGAGCCTTACCATCCTATAAGCTCCCCCGGAGCCGCTGGCTCAGGTGAGCTAAAAATTGATGATATTGCTTGATTTATGCTTAAGCCAAAACTGAAAATCCCTCAAGAATTTCACTATCTACTAACTTTTACCCTGATTACGGTAAAACAATATATTTTTCAAACAGTGTAAACCCCAATCAGACTGCCCCTATAGCAGCAAAAGTCAAACAACAAAATCTATGCCAAAACAAAGTTTTGTCCGAGCTATATCATAATCGAAAATTCAAAGAACAGAGGGCAAACAATGTAGAGCCACATGAGGTGGCTCTTGATGAGCCACCTCAACTGGATCTATGCTGTTTGCATCTTAAATTACATTTTTCATTTCTGGTGCTTAATGGAAGACCTCCATAATGTAATATCAGCATGTTACATAAACCCTTCCAGCCCTTTATAATGAAAATTGTTGAATCTGCAAACAGCATAGATCCAGATCAGGATGATCATAATGAGAAGTCTCATCTGGATCTAAATTGTTTGACCTCTAGTCTTTGAGTTCTCAACAGGATAAAGCTTAAACGAAACTTTTTATTTTTATTTTGCGGACGTTAAGTTTGTCATCTACTTTTTTGTGCTTTGAGGGTTTGGAACTTGTTCTCACCTCCATGAAAATTACTATGTTTATGCAGAGGTAGATTATTTATTCATAATGATGGCTGAAGTATATGACGTGTTGAAGACAATAAAAAATTTTGCTGTTATCTGACTACAATCCATACTGCACCAAACTATAATATACCAACATGTAGTCAGTGCTCCAGATAAGAGGGGTTAACAGGGATGATTTAGGGTTAATTTTCCATATCTCTCAAAAAAAAACCCATAACTTGTGACTCATCATTAGAGCCATCTCATTGAGACTGTTTTAATGAGTGGTCACAACATATGTTTTCATTGAGAAATAAGAAAAATTATCTTTGAATTATCCTCAATACCTCTTATCTGTAGCACTGATGTAGTGTTAAAAACGTAAATAGAAATTAATGTAAAACAATATATATCGTGAACATTAAATACTGAATAACAACACATACTGTGAACACATCAGTTCGCAGCGACTAGTGAACAAACAGGGAACATGACTTTTAACTAGATGGCCGCAGCCAACATGTTGAGCTCTTCTGTGCTTTGCAATACAAGTAGCAGGAAAGGGTAGGTATATCAGTGCTCCAGATAGAACAAGAGCTGTCGCCTGACAGCATAGCTCGCCTGAATAGGTGCTTGCCCATCACACAGTTGCTATGGTGGTGTGGACTGCTATGTATAAAACTTCAGGCAAGCATGTCCATAATGACAACACATTTATAAACAAAAGCTATCTCAGAAATGTCTTAAAATAAAAAAAAAATCCACATGAAATTTCAAAGTCCATGAGCTTGAGGTCAAAGAACTAAGGGGTAGGGGGGAGGAGGGCAGGGCTAGGATGTATCAAAGCCTTTAACCGTTATCTAACATCAGTCCAAGTATAAGTATCAACTGAGTCCATTGTGGCACTGTGAAATTATGTCTTCATTAATATAAAACTAATCAAAATCTTTAAGACAAAACTCAAAGTCCATGACCTTGACATCAAGGTCATCGAGTCGGGTAAGTATATAGTGTTTTGTAAAAACTCAAAAAAGTGTCTAACATCAGTTCAAGTGTAAACTAAATCTCTGCCAAGCATTATGAATCAGTACGCAATTAGAAAACTTTAATAAAGACCAAATTTCCTAAGTCCCTGACCTTGACATCAAGGTCACCGAGCAGGGCTGGGGTAGTACTCTGTAAAACTTTGGACTAATATCTAACTACAGTGCAAATATAAAAAGAATTCATCTATGGGTTCAGGAGATATGTGTCATTAAAAAACTTTAACCAAAACATCCAATTAATAAAAGGACAATTTTCTAAGTCCATGACCTTGACATCAAGGTCACTGAGGGGGTTGGGGTGGTACCTTGGAAAACTTCGGACCAATATCTAACTACAGTGCAAGTATCAAAGGAATCCATCCATGGGTTAAGGAGATACTGGCCTTTAGAAAACTTTAACCAAAACATCCAGTCCCAAAAACTCCCAATTTTCTAAGTCCATGACCTTGACATCAAGGTCAAGGAATGGGGTGGGGGTGGTACCATGTTAAACTTTGGACCAATATCTAACTACAGTGCAAGTATCCGGATTGGATGTTTTGGTTAAAGTTTTTTAAACACCTATATCTCCCTAACCCATGGATGGAAACTTTTGATACTTGGTTCTAATGAGGGGTCACAACATATGTTTTCATTGAGAGATAAGAAAAATTATCTTTGAATTATCCTCAATAACCCCTCTTATCTGGAGCTCTGGTATATGATGGACAAGTATTTTTAGTAGGCATTTCAGTCAAAGGAACTTGCCATTCTTTAGTACTGATTGCTTTGCTTGAATGGTGTCAATGTAAAGTAAATGTACGTCACTGTGACCTAGATTTATGGTAGGTGACCAGGAGCAGTTGTGTGAACACAACAAAGTTTCAAATGTGGGGGCTTTAGGCAGATGAAGTACAGGGCCGAGCTGCTCAAAAACGGGACTTGGTGTCCTTTTTTATTAAAATAGGTTGCTGTGACCTAATTTTGTTGGAGGTGCCCTGGAACGGTTCAGTGCATGCACTGACAGACCTTGAAAAGATGCTGTAAAAGATGTCAAAACTTGAAAAATGCGCAACATCTTTTCAACTGTAAAGTAGTGACTGGTGACTCAGGCCTGGGTCCTCGTCGTGGTGCTTATGTGCACTCATAAGGCTGTGCAATGTTTCTGACTAGTTTCGGTGAACAGAAGAGACTCGGATTAGACTCTGTAATTGACCATTCTTCAATGTTCACACTATGTAGTTCTCAGGATCCATTAGCCAGTCTGATCTGGGTCTTTGCTGACAACATACACCTTTCTTGTCTCTCAGCTAACTTTGGTTTATATTATTTAAAAGTAGAAGTAAGAAATATGAAATATTCAAGAGAACAAAGAGAAAATACGAATAAAACATATATTGAAGCTCCAGATAAATCAGAGCTCTAGATAAGACGGCGTATTTGATGATAATTAAGGATAATTTTTCTTATTTCTCATCGAAACATATGTTGTGACCCCTCATCTGAACTGTCTCATATGTTGTGACCCCTCATCTGAACCGTCTCAATGAGACGGTTCAGATGAGGGGTCACAACATATTTTTTATGCAGAATTAACAAAAATTATCCCTAATTATCACCAAATACGCCCTCTTATCTAGAGCTCTGTAAATACCATCTTTTTTTCCACCCATTTTTCTGATTTCTCCATACAACAAGACACAATGGATAGAAGATCATACATGTATATAGTTTGTCATAAAATAACAAAATATCCCCCCATCCATCCGCCTGAACCCCCAAATGTGTTGCTGACTATAGCTCAATTATAAGGATAATTTTCAGGCAGTTAAAATGAGAAATAATGATGCATGTTTTAATGAAGAACAACCATGTAGCTGCATGGTTAGTGGTCCAGACTTCAGACCAAGGCGTCGTGGGGTTGAATCTCACCTATGGCAAGATTCTGTCCTAACCTAAACGGCACTTGATTGCACAGGGCCCCTCATAATCACCCTCCTTTCTTTCTGATATAACTGAAATACTGTTGAAAAGGACGTAAAATTGCCAGGTCCTTCATCATTCAACATTAGTAGAGATGGAATAGATATTTTCAAAGGATTATTGTCAAAATCCCTGCTCATATCTGTGGCTCTACAGATATAAAAAAAATTTACCCCAATAATTAAAATTTACCTGGAGCTCTGAATATAATGCAATTAAATAATGCAATAATGCAGTAATATAATGCAACATGTCAACTGACTGTAATACAATCAAGAAAAATCTTATAAATTGGTCATTTGTAAGATTTCGTAAAATTCGTTTAAAGATAAAAATCAACAACAATAACAACAACGAAAAACAACAACAACAAATATAAATATTGTCATTACCATAAAAATTGGGACAGACCTGCCGGAGCAAACAGTATAGACCCAGATTAGACTGCTCTTAAGGAGCAGTCTGACCAGGGCCTCGACTGTTTACCACTATTCCTGAACCTGTTTGATAAAATTGCCACTTAAATCAACTTCTTAAAATTTTAGATCAAACTGTCGGTGAGTTTAAAAATCCACTTGACCAAACATTGGGACAGATACAGGAACTGGCTGGACTGTCCCAATATATAGGGTAATTATAAATATAAATCAGAGCTCCAGATAAGAGGGGGTATTGAGGATAATTCGAAGATAATTTTTCTTATTTCTCAACGAAAACATATGTTGTGACCCCTCATTAGAACCGTCTCTATGAGACGGTTCTAATGATGGGTCACAAAATATGTTTTTATGGAGAATTATGGATAATTATCCCTGAATTATCTCTGTTACCCCTTCTTATCTGGAGCACTGTAAATGTATAAACCTACTGGCCTTACACAGAGCAAGTTTGATCACCAACTGTAAATGTGGATTAACTAATCTGACCAAACTGTCTCCGGTTTGATTTCATGTAATCGCACAATTTCGGATTCCTCGGATTGAGTGAGTGAACTCGGGTTTAATGTCTCAACATCAACTAGGTCATACGAAGACAGGACTTTGGTTTGAAGCCTCCTTCGAAAGACCCAAGAAGCGGGAGATCAATCTTACGATCCCTGGACTGGTAGTCCAGCGCATTATCTACTACACTACCGCAGCTGCTGCGATTCCTCTGAACTACCCGACAAAACACTGAGTTAATTTGGTATTGTGACTAGTTTCCCATGTTTGGCAAAACTCCTAAAAATGAAATAACCAGTATTTGTATTGACAGGTTTGAGTGTCTGTTCTTTTACAGGTGATAAAAGGAACAGCGATTAAACAAAGATCAGACAGTATCGTTGGTGATCAAACTGCCTCATAATCTCTTCAAACAAAAATTATTTATGTGTCATTATGCTTGTCATCTAATTCTATTATTCTCTTATTCTCAAATATATCTTATTATTCTCTGTATGTTGCAGACATACACAAAAATGATGATCTGGAGCCCTAGATAAGGGGGAGTATTTGGTGATAATTAAGGATAATTGTTGTTATCTCTACATAAAAACATAAGTTGTGACCCCTCATCTGCACCGTCTCGATGAGACGGTTCAGATGAGTGGTCACAACATATTATGGTTTCAATGAGAAATAAAAAAAATTATCCCTGATTTTCATCAAATACCCCTCTTACTACTGACATACACAAACTTTGCACACCCATTGATCCTTTATCGTAGCCTGTAAGTTTACACATAATAATTATATATTATTATTCAAAAGAGTCCCATATATGGGAAGGTTTCAATGATAATTCTCAGATAATTTCAGTTCATTTTCCATAAACATACTTTATTAATCCTATTAAACTACCTGAGGGCGTTGCATTTTACGAAAGGAGGTATTATTTAGAGCCTAGATTGTAGTAACTCAGCTGCTGCCAAAATACTTCTAATAAACAGTATTAAGGTGAATGGGTATACCTAAGAGGACGTAAATCTATTATTTTTGCCTCCCTTCTCAGCAGGGGTGGGCGTGAACTCTTAAAGGAATGAGTTTGCTCCTCTAGGAACAAATTCTTTCCTTCAAGAGAAGGCCCCATTTCAAAGAGCTACCTCATGCAAAGAAGCAAACAGTTGCTTCCTCTTAAATTATATCCATTTTACTTTAACCCATTGTATTCTGGGTATTTTTTGTCGCCTGCTGAAATTGTCGTCTGCATCAAAAATCAAGAATACTTTGACAATATTGGTCTAACTAACTCTTGTAGAAATGATGTCTAGGCAGCAAACAGTTTGGATCTCAGATCAGGCCCCACATTTGTGGGGCCTGATCTGGATCCAAACTGTTTGCCCAGATACCCCTAAAGGGGTATCCCGAATGGAATGGGTTAATACTACTTATTGAAGTATTTTGACAGTGGTTTACTTCTCTTTAGACTCTAAATAACGCTCCCCTTTTGTAAAATGCAATGCCCCTTGTGCATTTAACATGATTAATATAGTAGATCTCAGTTCCAGTTTTTCTGGTTGTAGGCATGACAACTAACCTAGAACTATTATCGAAACCCAGCATATATGAAGCTCTATATGAACTAAGGATGTTCAGCTGTTCAGTTCATGCCTTCTTTATATGGCCGTTACTGGACGACAACTCTGCTATTCCGTCACCACCCCCATTTGGCAAAAATCCATTTTTCTCTTTCGATAAATCTGTATTTCCCACACGGCTTCCATTTTGTAAGTTTTCTATATGACTGTTACATTTAAAGCTGTCAATTTTGGGTACATGTACCGAACTTGACGAAGCCGGTTGTGAAACAAACACCAATTTTTCCGGAACTTCCGATGGCTGACACAGTTTGAAATAGTTTGCCGTTGCGGCCACAAGTTTTCCAATTGCCGGGATGAGGATTAGTTGATGACACATTCCGCATATTCTGTAGAGACGACCGTAAAATGGATCTGAGACAGCCGGACACAGCATATTGTTGAGGTTAACATGGGATAACTGAAAATAACAAACCTCAATTACTGTAAATCTCAAAATATTTGCTGTACAGAGCCCCAGATAATGTGGGGCTTTCAGGATAATTCTGAGATAATTTTTCTTATTTTCAAAATAAAGCATATGTTGTGACCCTCACTAGAACTGTCTCATCGAGACAATGTATGTTTTGATGCGGAAATATGAAAAATTATCCCTAAATTATCTCCCTAAGTTACCCCTGTGAGCCCAGCAAAGACTCAGCCTGGGCATCCGCCCAGTCTGATTAGAGTCTTTGCTGACAGCATGGAGCTAGCTTAGGCCCTTAGCTACCCTTTAAGAGTAATGCAAAGACTTTGATCAGACTGAGTACATAGCACTTTGTTGGTTCTTGTCGTGTCATAGCTCATTTCATTTATTTCTCTTCTGATCGCATGTTTTTATAAGATCTTAGTAAGACACCCCCACTTGCTCAAATGCTGGTAGACTTGATTATCGTACAAACTCTTTTCTTCAACAGTCCACAAAAGCAGTTTTTCTGTAAATGCCCCTTAAAGTTTTTGTTTTATTCCCAGTTCAATTTCCTTTACTTCAAGGCCCTATTATAAGGGCAAAATTTTAAAGCTATCTTACAACCACAATCAGAGCTCTAGATAAGAGGGAGTATTTGATGATAATTAAGGATAATTTTTCTTATTTCTCATCAGAACCATATGTTGTGACCCCTCATCTGAACCGTCTCATTGAGACGGTTCAGATGAGGGGTCACAACATATGTTTCTATGCAGAATTAACAAAAATTATCCTTAAATACTCCCTCTTATCTAGAGCTCTGACAATAATCTAAAACTGATATGCATATGAGCCGTGACAAAACCAACAAAGTGGCATATAAGCCATGCATTAACTTAGACCCGTCTGGGCATGCACCCAGTCTAGCCAGAGTTTTTGCTGTGCACTTACAGGGTAGCTAAAGGTCTAAGCTACCGCCATGCGGACAGCAAAAATTCTGATCAGACTGGGCAGATGCCCAGGCTGATCTGAATCTTTGCTGGGCGCACATGCCACTTTGTTGATTTTGAAAATTTAAAGAGTAAATACACTTCAGGAACTGACATAATCAAATCCCAAACCCTATCCCCAACATCAAAGGGAAAGATTGAAAAAGACATCCCAACAAACAATAAATTACAAGTGATAAGCCGAGTCAGCAGCTCTTTCCCAAATAGGTGGCAACTCAGCTATCTTTACAGAACTACATAATTTAAACCAACAGAAGGATTAAAATGAAAACACAATAAGTTAAACAGCACCGAATATAAAACAAATGCAACCGCAACGAAAGTACTGCCTTGGGATGGTCAGTAATAACTACTGGGGGGTTTGAAGTGTGATATGAAGAACTCACCACAGCCAGATAGTTCAGGGGTACAAAATGGAAAAAGTAGAGCCACCCAAGAGACAGAAACGCCCAGCTCATGTCCGAGATCTTCTCTGCTGTATACACACCTGAAACAGAAATACAGATAGTGATACTATAAATTGGTAGAAGATAGTCCTGTATTTTTTGGTTATTTTTCTTCCTTTCTTTTTTTTTTTTTGGTTAAGTTAGTAGACAGCGCTCTAGATTAGAAGGGGAAAGAGGGATAATTAATTTTAAGGATATTTTAAATTATTTCTAAGTGAAAACATATGTTGTGACCCCTCAAGCGAGACGGCTCTAATGACTGGTCATAGCGTAAGTTTTCACAATGGAGAAATATGGGAAATTATTCCTTAATTGTCCCTGTTACCCCTGCCTATCTGGAGCACTAGAAGAGGACAGACATATGTTTTCTTTTGTTTTGCTCTTGTTGATTTTTATTTTTTTATTTTTTTTATTTTTTTTAAATTTTTTTTTTGGTTTAAGAAACTTGGTTTTTGCCCACCTTTGCTCAATGATTAGCTGAATATGAGTGAAATGATTGTAAAATGGTCTATTACAGTCAACTCTCTCTACAGCGGCATTCATTACAACAGCAAAATGCTTTGTACATGTAACATCATTTTGATTTGCACAGAAAGGCTTTATTGTTCAAGATAATGTATTCTTTGTAACAGCAAATTCAAATAAACATAAAAAGATTTAGGAACAAACACCATCATTGTAAAGAGCCTAGAGGGTCCACTGTAATTGGCTCAACAGCTTGTTCAGTACTCATTCCGACTTTTGCCAAACTCTCAAATATGCATATAATTATGCACACGCTAAATTAGGCATAACAGAATACACTCAGGCATCTTCATTCTCATAATGAATGGATATTTTGCTAACATGAGTGGTTCAAACTTCAATTTGAGGGAAAAGTTCATAAAAAATTCAAGACATATATTGCATGTCATTACTCTTTGAATACTTATGGTAAATAGGTTATTTCATCTGAATCTGAAACCCGTATTGATTTTAACCAAGTTAAATTCAACTATTAATGAAGTCTAATCGCGAAATCAACAAGCCAAATGTCAATTCCGAGAACACAGGCAAGTAATCTGAGGAAACCCAAACAAGTAATTTAAAGTTTAATTACCGAAATGACACTAAATATTGGGACAGGTAAAGCTGTGCAAACAGTGTAGACCATGATCAGACAGCTCCTGACAGTGTAGACCATGATCAGACTGCTCCTTGTCAGGAGCAGTCTGATCATGGTCTGCACTGTTTGCTATCCTTTTCTAAGCAGTTTGATCAGTGTCTGCACCATTTGCTATTATTTTAAAAAGAAGGCTGAACAGGATCTGCACGATGTATTTTTTCAGGGGCAGTCGGATCAGGGTCTGCACTGTTTAATATTCTTTTAGGAGCAGTCTTATCAGGAACTGCACTGTTGGATATTCTTTCAGAAGCAGTCTTATCAGAGTCTGTGCTGTTTGTTGTTTTTATAGGAGCAGTCTGATCAGGGTCTGCACTGTTTGCTAATTTGACACCAGCCTGATCAAATTTTGATAATGATTGAACACTGAACACTTAGTTGAAATTAAGGTAAATGGGTTTACAGTCAAACATGTCTTAAGGGGTCACCCAAGGAAAGAAAACTAGCTGCTTAAGACAGGTTACCCCTTGATACAGGTTCATTTGCACTGTATTTTGGTTTATGGGACCCAGAAAAGATGGCTGCTTAAGACAGGCGATCCCTTCAACAGGTTTGACTGTACTTTCAGGGGAAGCAACTCTAGATCTTCCCCTTTTAGTTTTGCCGCCCTTCCCAATGAGAGTCAACTCTTAAAGAATATGATTTGCTCCCTAGAAGCAAGACTTAGTAATGCACATGCATGGGAAGGGGGTGGGGGAGAGGGGATGGAAATGGGGAATCTAGTCTTACCTCCAATTCTGAGAAGATAATATGGAATAATCATCATAAGAGTGTGCTGTATGAAGTAGACTTCTGTTTCAAATGGTAACTGAAAGAAAGAACACAAAAATAGTAAAACCTGCTATTAAATATGAGCCGCGACACGAGAAAACCAACAATGTGGTTGTGCGCCCAGCGCAGACTCAGATCAGCCTGGGCATCCGCCCAGTCTGATCAGAGTCTTCGCTGTCCGCATGGAGGTAGCTCAGTCCCTTAGCTACCCTTTAAGCACTTAGCGAAGAGTCTGATCAGACTGGGTGGATGTCCAGGCTGATCTGAGTCTGCGCTGGGCGCACAACCACATTGTTGGTTTTCTCGTGTCGCGGCTCATATGCTGTCAATGGCATAAAAAGACCTGTCACAAGATATCACAGCTTGCCTGGTTCAAGCCGGGTCACGTAGCGCAATTGGTAGGGCACCTGACTCATAAGTCAGAGGTCCTGGGTTCGAAACCCGGACTGGCCACATACTTTCGTTTCTCCTTCTGCTGATTCAAGAAGGGCAGTTGTCAGTTACTGGCAAAAGTATGTGCACTTAGTACTGGTTAACCGCTTAGGAAGTCTAAGCCTGCCCAGGAATAGTGTGGTTAGGTTAACTGACCGTCCCGACATGACCATAGTTGTTTACTGTGGACATTAAGCAATAAATCAATCAATCAATCAATTGCCTGATTCAATATATGAGCCTCGACACGACAAAACTAACAAAGTGACATGTGCGCCCAGCGAAGACTCAGATCAGCCAGGGCATTCGCCCAGTCTGATAAGAGTCTTTGCAGTCTGCATGGAGCTAGCTTAGACTCTTAGCTCCCCCATCAGTGCATTCAGTGAAGACTCTTATCAGACTGGGCAGCTGCCAAGGCTGATCTGAGTCGGCGCTCAGCGCACAATCACTTTGTTGATTTTCTCGTGTCGCGGCTCATATGTGTCTTAAAGCCTGTAGTGCAATATCAAACAGATTTCATGCTTAGACTTTACCCCCGCTTTATCAAAGCTTATGACTGATCCACTGGCCAGATAGGCTTTGACCTATGTACAGTCTACAGTAATAAGCCTAAGGCCAGGCATGGCCATCTTGATAATGAGGGGCAAATCCATATATCTGATCAGGGCCTTTGCTGCTTTTCACTAACACAGATCTCTGTTTCATGTACTAAATTTAGTATGAATGCACAACTGCACAACCTGACTTGCAATTGCAAACACAAACCAATAAAAGATCAGCTAAAGCCATATCGCCAACATCACATACCATATTTCTCCTTATAAATGCCTCATTCTCTACTAAATGCCCCCAATCATTTTTTCCGTAATGATGGATAGATGACTTGTGATTTTATGTCCTTTTTTTAACATTATTTCAGTCCTATCAGGAAGATGGGAGAATGATAGTGAAAGGCTCAGGGTGTGCAAAGAAACTCTGTTTACAAATTGGAAAGATTTCCGCTTCTAGCGGGTCTCAAACCCTGGACCACTAGATCAGCAGCCAGCGCTTAACCTACTGCGCTACCAGGGATAATTTTTTTCTTTGAAAAAAGGAGGCCAATTTTCATCAATGTTAGCTTTAGACCACTACTATTTATTTTACAGAATTTTGTGTTAAGACTTGTGAAAGGCAATGCCTCTGGGGTGTTTATTAGAAAAATATGGTAAATCATAACCCATTCCCTTGGCCACTGGTTTTTCTGAAGCAAGTCCATTGATAACAATATAAGCCTCGGAACATCTTCATTAATTGAAAACCCATTCTCGGCCAGAAAAATCAATGGCCGAATAAAGGAATTTGACAGTTTGCCTGTATTTATTCTCCAGCTGTAGATATTCAGTTATTCTTCGGCATACATCTTACAACTGTTATGATTCCGTATATCCAGACACTTCAAATTGTCTAGAATTCCTTCTGTATTCCACCATCTTTGATTTGAGTATTTTTTCAAATGTCCGCAAAACCACAAACAGTGTAGACCCTGATCAGACTGCTCCTTCAGGAGCAGTCTGATCTGGGTCTACACTGTTTGCCCTGGTATTGCTGCCCTAATATCTCACTCGCCGGGAATCTTACAATATTTTTGCAAGACATATATTCAATATATGGTACTGCATCATGGGAATAGAACCTGTCATGCCAAATAAGCATTATCACAACCAGTCTGCACTTTTAGAATAAAGCTGTCACAGTCTATTTTAGGAATGCTGGGAAATTTTCATTCAGGTTACTCGGCAGCAAACTTTGTCAGCTTTAACCAAAACTGGATAATTACCCATAATTCCATGCACTATGTATGACAGGTCAAAACAAACTTTCATTTGCGGCTGCCAAGAATGGACTAATGAGAAAACAAAATGGCCAAGACTAGTCATACAGTGGACCCTCTTTACAACTTACTACGCCATTTGTTCCCGAACATTTTGACGTTAAACTGAATTTGCAATTATAAAAGCATACATCTTTGGAACAATGAAGCCATTTCGAGCAGATCAAAATGATGTTGTAAAGAATTTTGCTGTTGTAATGAGTGCCCTTATAAAGAAAGTTGACTGTATCAAACAAGAGTTTGAAGTTGTCATAGACTCAGAAAGTAATGCCTCAGAGCAGATTATAGAAATCGTCTTAACAGGGTCTACATTGTTTGCCATTCAACCATGGTTCAGGGTAATATCTCCTATGTTTATCTGCCATTTTCACAAATGGAAGCAATTTTCGTGACATCCTGTTTGCTTCTCCGGACAATAAAGCAGAGCTCTAGATAAGAGGGGTATTTGATGATAATTGAGGGATAATTTTTTTTATTTCTCATTGAAACCATATGTTGCAACCCCTCATCTGAACCGTCTCATCGAGACGGTTCAGATAAGGGGTCACAACAAATGGTTGTATGCAGAATTAAAAAAAATTATCCCTAATTATCACCAAATACTCCCTCTTATCTGAGGCCCCGATAAAGCCCTTTCAAAAAGGGTATACTCCTATGGGAGCAAATTCTATTGGTAAGGGAGACACACGTGAAGATTGTGAAAGTGCACTCATTCACCTTTATATAAAGAGTCTGGAAGTTTGGGTAAGAAATTTCCTTATAAAATTCGTCAAAAAATACAAATAAGGCTCAGCTTCCATTTACCATAACCTTAACCCTACAGCCAAAACTCTATGGAGTGTTGGCTGTTCTCAGTGGAATAGGGTTAAAGCACTAAAAATAAATTGATTAAATTTGCAAAACAGCATAGATCCTGGTGAGGAGCTGCTTCATCAGGATTTATGCTTTCTGACCTCCAGTCTCTCTCAATATGATATAGTTTGAAAAAACACATTTTATTACAATTTTGCAGACGTAAACTGTTACGTCTGCTTCTTCTCGCACATTAAAGGTTAATAACACAGAAGCTAAGTTTCTGTACCCTGGTTCTCTCACCTTTCAATAAAGCACTCAAGTTTTTGAATTCTCAACAGACAAAACATTTTTTTTTTTTTAAATTTTGCGGACGCGAATTTTGACGCCTTCTTTTTCTGCACTTCTGGACCCGGTTGTATCAAACTTTAATGACAAATTAAACCGTCATTAAACGGCCATTAATTAACGCGTTTTTAATTCGGTTGTATGAAACTTTTAATGACGCGACTTCGTCATTATCTCTTCATTAACTTAATGATGGTCTGGGGGTATCTTTAAACCGTCATTAAGCAATTCAAGATGGCCGCCATCGTCCGATTCGACCTCGCTATTTCGGAAAAGCGACCATTTTAAAGACAACATTGGCGATGTAGAATGCGAAGGAGATGTAAATTCGTGAAAAGAAACCAGATAGCCTACCTCGAACTGCAATCATTTCCATGCAGAGCAAGAACCAAAAGCCATTCAAATGTCATACTCAGTACAGCAGTTGTTAGTTATCCAAAGCTTGGTAGATTTTCCTTTAAAAACTTGCATCTTTCCCGTTGGCATCATAAAACTATGTAAGCATCATTGAAGTCCTATTTGTTTTGAAATGTATCGACCAGCTGCTCACGACATGATGACGTCATAAGACAACAGGCAGCGCACAATCAATATCTAAGGACTTTTGATAGAACTTATGACCCGATTTGACTTGATGTAATGATGACCAATTCAGATAAACTATATTGAACTAAACTTTCTTAGGTTGTTGGATTTACGAGAGCCTACACACACACACACACACACACACACCGGGCTATCGACGTTGAATAAACGTTGATTAAATACTGATTCAACGTTGTGTGGCTGCAGGGTAGGCTATGTATGCACGAAGTCCATATTCCATATTCTAGGAGCCTATACATCGGACCTACAACATTGAATCAACGTTGTTTGTCTGCTACGTAGCCATTTGCATGCATGGCATCCTATTTTGGACGCCTAAACGTCGGCGATACAACATTGAATCAACGTTATTGCATAAAAAGCAGTGCCGAGAGGTATTACATGTAACAGCCGTGCATCAACAGGCGAAAAGCCGTGTTTCAACAATGGTTTTCTCGCGCTGTTGAAACACGATGACAGAACTTTCGTTATGCTTGTTCCGGGCCACTAAAATCCGCCATACATTCTTGCCTCTCCCTTTTCGGTTAATTTACAATTATTGGTCGCGTGCTACCTAAGTTTTCTTATGACGTCATCATGCTTTGTACTCTTATTACGTCATAAAGTACCGACATGGATTTCAAAGCCATGTTGTTTTCATTCTTACGATGCCAAATGGAGAGTAAATAAGTGTTAAAGAAAACATGCGTCCTAAGCTTTCAGTAATCAAGAACTGCAGGATGGTATACGAATGGATCAGGCTTGTTCTGCATGGAAATTATTGCTCAAGGTATCTGATTTTTGTTGATTAATTTACCATCTATTTTGCATCAACTACAACGACCATCTTGGATACTTTTCCGAAATGAGGTTGAATAGGATGATGGCAGCCATTTTGAATAGAATGAATGCTCTCGGGCCTGGAAGACGAATATTAGTAAACAGATGCACCAGCGCGTTGGTTGTTAAACGGTGACAAAATAGAGTGCCAAGTTTTTTCTCAAATTTTAACGAATAATTCGTTGAATTATGCAATAACAGCGATCAAACATTTGTTTTCAATGCATTAACATTTGCCAGGTCCCTCGGGAGATGTTGAAAACCTCGGCCTTCGGCCTCGGTTTCCAACATCTCCCTCGGGACCTGGCAAACGTTAATGCATGAAAAACCATGTTTGATCCCTATATTGTATGCCTGCAGAAAATGTACCCTTTGTAAGTTATCCGCATTCTTGGAGTCTACACATTTGAGTACATTGATTCAACGTTATGTGTCTGCAGGGTATGCATCCCTTCATATGCATGACATCCCCATTCTAGGAGCCTACACATCGGGCACACATCGTTGAATAAACGATGTGTGCATACAAAGTATGTTCCCCTTTGTATGCCACAACCCATATGGGAGCCTACACATCGAGCCTAAAACGTTGAGCCTGAGTTGTGAGCCTGCAGGGTACATGTAAGCACCTCTTTGTATGCTTGACATTCCCGTACCTCGATCCTACACATAGGGCACACAACGATGATTCCTGCAGGGTATGTATCTCTTTGTATGCATCGCACTTTCAGTCTGGGAGCCTATACATCGGACACAAAACGTTGTTCATCGTAATGTACCTGCTGAACATGTCTCCTTTGTAAGATGACATTCCAATTCTAGGAGCCCGAACATTGGACACATAATGTTGAATCAATGTAGTGTGCCTACAGTGTACGGACCCCTGTATGCATACGATTCCAATTTTGGGGTGCCTTCTTATCGGGCACCCAACCTTCAATCAACGTCGTGTGCCTGCAGGATATACCCTTTGTCATATGACATTCCCATTCTTTGACCCTACACATCATACACACAACGTTGATTCGACGTTTTGTGCCTGCAGGGTACATGACCCTTTATGTACATGATATCCCCATTCTGTGACCTTTCTCATCGCACACTGAAATACCACTCAACGTTGCGTGCCTACATATGTACAACGTATGTATCTCTTTGTATGTACATCACATCCCCGTTTTGGGAGCTTAGGGCCTACACATCGGGCAGAAAACGTTGAACACGCACCGTATGTGCCCTTTGTCGGATGACAATTTAATTCTCGGACCTAACCATCGGACACACAACGTTGAATCAACGTTGTCCGGCCAGCAGGACATGTGACTATTCATATTCATGAATTCTCATTCTGGAAGCCTACATATCGGGCACAGAAAGTTGATTAAACGGTGTGTGCCTATAGGGGGTGTTCCCCTTTGTATGCCTAAGGGAGCTTACGTCTCGGATACACAACGTTGAACCAGAGTTGTGTTCCTATTTGTAGGCATAATATTTCCATTTTGGGGACCTACACGTCCGTCTTACAACGTTGAATCAACGGTGCGTGCCAGCAATGTATGTACCCCTTTCTATGCATGACATTACCATTCTTGGAGCCTATATATTGGACACACAACGTTCGATCAACACTGAATCAACGTTGATGCAGCGTCATGATTCAACGTTGTTTGCCTGCAGGGTATACACCTTTTTGTGTACTTACCCAAAAATATTTCTGTATACCTTTTCCATTCTATGTTTTCTCTCAACTGCCACATTGACTTTGCAAACATGCCAGTGTTTGAGCTAAAGTTGATCATAGGGTACCGCCAATTTTCGCTTCCTGCAGAGACTGTCCGTCATATTTGGCTTCCGCCGAGACTGTCCGCGAACTCTTGCTTCCTGCAGGGACTACTGACCTCGAAAAATGGCTTCCTGCCGAGACTGTCCGCGTGACTCTGCTTCCTGCCGAGAGCATCGGCAGGAAGCAGAATCACGCGGACAGTCTCTGCAGGAAGCCATTTATCATGTACAGAAGTCTCGGCAGGAAGCAAGAGATCGCGGACACTGTCGGCGGAAGCAAAATATGATGTAAAGTCTCTGCAGGAAGCGAAAATTAGCGGAATCGATTATACCATGTGTTGATGTGTGCGCGCATGCTCTGTGCTAAGAAACTATTTTCAATGGGCAGTAGATATTAAGAAAGACATGTAACAAAGAGTAAACAGTACACAACTCATAATATGCCGTACAAAAAAAAGTACACAACCAGAATTAGTGCATGCTTTATGCACGCGTAAAACTTGTCACGGTAGACAGTGCACAGGAACATGAGAAAGAAGTTGTACATCCTTGCGAAAGATAAAATACTGAAGTTGTTCGGAAAATGAAAATCCTATTGCCATCAAAATGGTATAAACTCATGGAATATTTTACTGTAAGTTATCTCTGAAAGATTTTCACAAGAGTTTCATCCTTTTAAACAGCCGAATTTGCCCTGTTTTAAACCGATAAGATAAGACTCGGTTTCTGTCAAAAAGTGTTGCAAATTTTCTTGGTTGGCAATCAGAAAAGCTAATATAATATCATAAACTTTATTAGGCCCCCGTGACGATAGTCAGGGGCATTATGTTTTGCTCGTTCGGTCCGCCCGACTGTCTTGCCCTCACGCTTAAAATGTTTGTATAATCAACTCCTCCCAGAGTTTTCAAGCAATTCATTTGAAACTTTGAAGACATGTTACAAACATATTGAAAATGAACATGTGGCGTTATTGGGAATAAAAAAAATAATGTTGACAAACTTACGGCGTTTTTGACTTAGACAATTTTGAGGTTAGGCCTAAATATCGGGTAACAACCTTGTGTAATCAACCGCTCCCCCAGTTTTCAGCCAATGAATTTGAAACGATGCAATGATGTTAAAGGCATATTGGGATTAAGATGTGCTGCATGACGAAACAATAATTCTTGACAAATAACGGTCTTGATTTTCGACTTTAGTCTTCAATATAGGGTAGCAAGCTTGTGGTTTCAGCTGGTTTTCAAGCAATCAAGCAATCAATTTGAAACCATGCAAAGATGTCACAAGCATATTGAAGATGTAAAGATGTACATGTGAGTTTTCCAGATTCAAAAAAAAAAAAAAAAAAAAGAAAGAAAGAAAAAAGCCTACTGCATTTTCGGCTGACATTTCAGACATCAGTGGGATGATTTTTTTTTTCAGCAAAACATATGCTGTCCCCTTTTGAGAATCATCTCGCGATCTTGAAGCAACTCACCAGTCGATTCTGACTGGTATTCACAGATCTTATGGGGTAAGAAAACAAAAGAGAGAAAGACATCACGCTCTATCCCATGACGCGCGAGACTGCTATTTGTACCAACCATTTCATGAAGAGACAAGGGGAATAATACATTTGAATACTTCTTCTGATTCAAGAACATATTAGTCGCGACACGGAAAAAATAATAGAGTGGTTGTGCGCCCAGCGAAGACTCAGATCAGCCTGGGTATCCGCCAAGTCTGATCACAGTCTTCGCTGTCCGTGGCTGTGCGCGTCCAGCACATACTCAGTTCAGACTGGGCAGCCCAGTCTGATCGGAGAATTGCTGTCCGTATGGAGGTAGCTTAGACCCTTAGTTACCCTTTAAGCGCTTAGCAAAGACTCTGATCAGTCTTGGTGGAAGCCCAGGCTGATCTGAGTCTGCGCTGGGCGCACAACCATTTTGTTGGTTTTTTCTGCCAACTTTGTTGGTGTCGCGGCTCATATTATTAGTAAAAAATAACAATAGTAAATAAATAATGGTGCACACCAAAGTGTTTGCTATGGCATCGTCTGATTCCCTTGATATTCGTTCTTTCTTCCGAAACAAGTTTCCAAACCAGGGGTCAGGCCTACCCATGAAGAAGACAATGGATTTGTGTACTGATCCCGAGATAATATATTTTGGTAAATTTATTCTGTTGTCGATGTATATATTGCTTTTATTAAGTAAAGCATGCAGGCCAAACCCTAGCCTCCAATTTCAGAGTCCGCATCCGATGATAGCAAAAAAGAAAAAGAAAAGAAAAATTAATCCAAGCCAGGTTTGACGATGAAAAGAATGTAAACGAGTATTTACCATTTACAGTGTGTATTTCTGGTATATTTTGCCCTCTCCATGAAAAAAAAAAAGAATAGAAAAACAAGACCTGTCCGCGGTAGCCTACTGGATAGCTCGCCTGACAGCGCCTTTCCCGTCTAATAAAAAACTTTAACGTAAAACTTTAACATTTTGCTAACATCGACGCCGCCGACGCCGAGGGTACTGCTATAGCTCTTCCTGTACATTCGTACTGGCGAGCTAAAAAAAAGCTTGAAACCGTAAATAAATTACTGGTATGCTGCCGTTTAATTCATATGACGTAAATCTGTTACGTCATAAATAGAACCGAGTGATCAGTAGCAGGGGAGGCAACTTTTATGGCTTCCTTTTTTCCTCGGCTGGCATGACCCTTTTGGAGGGGGCCTTTAGATTAAAGCAGTTTTTTGTTTTTCGCTCTCTCCTTTGGGAGTTGGTCCCGGCCTGGAGTGGCGACAGGCTGATTGGAGATGTTTATGTTTCTTCCCCCGAAGGTGTACCCATTCACCTTAATGTACTATACTTGAAATTTATACTTATTTATTTATTTTAGGGGTGGTCGGGTCAGGCAATAGTGCTGGGTAACTTTCAGTGCCGGGGCATCCTACACATTTGGATAAAAGTAGGCAAGGGCCGACTGTGCTCGCTCGATATAGGGGCAGAAATACGGTCTCAAAGAGCCGTTAAACTTCAAACAACCAACCAACAAACTTATTTAATCAGGCAACTGTTTCTGATTTGATTTGATCGTTTCGAGGAAGGGAGAACGTTGCGATGAAATTGGGAGATAGTTTTCATTTATTTTATTTTCTATTTATTTATTTATTATTCTTTTCTATTTGTTAAACATTTTAACCAATATTAAATGTTGTTAAATCTGCGGTGCCAACAAATGCAGAAAAAGATCACGCACTCAAGAATAACTAGATTATACTGATGGGAAAAGATGTTAATTGCAAAACCAGTGCGCGAAAATCCAATTAAATAGCACGCAGTCTTAATAACGTCACGTTAAATATGTTCCGATGACGTCAGATTTAATGACAAACTCGTCATTAGCGCATCATTAACTTATGACGGTTTAATGAACGTTTGATACAACCCGACTTAATGCCGTAATTAACTAATTTGTCATTAGGACTTTAATGATAGATTAGCGGTTAATTTGGCATTAGTTTAATGATGGTTTGATACAACCGGGTCCTGCACTTTAGCGTTAACAATTAGCTAAATTTTTTTGTAGCTTGGTTCTCTCTTCTTTCAATAATACAGAGACCATCTTATCTGGATCTACACTGTTTGCCCTCTAGTCTTTGCATTCTTAACTCTTTAAGCCCCAGAGACGAATATTGCAAAATTTGCAAACAGTGTAGATCCTAATGAGGCGCCTCATCTAGATCTACACTGTTTGCCCTCTAGTCTTTGAATTCTTAATCTGGAATGTCTTGGACAAGGCATTTTTTTTTATTTCTGCAGACGTAAATTTTGTCATCTGCTTTTTGGTGCTTAAAGAGTTAATGTTACATCTTTGATAATGCTTTTTTTTTAAGTTTCGCAGACATTAATTTTGTTGTCTGCTTTTTCTGCACTTCAGAAGCTAGGTTTTCTGTGGCCTGGCCCCTAGGTTATAAAACTTTTTTCGTGCTCAACTCAGCTGAGCATGAAATTTTCTCTACTGATCAATATGAAAATGCCAACTAATGTTGGCATTTTCATATTCAGAAGCAGAGAAAATTGCATACTCAGCTAACTTGAGCAAGAAAACAACTGTACTTCTAAAATCAGTAATTTGCTATTTATTAGCCGATAAAATTTATTGCTCAGCTGAGTAGAGTATGAAAAAAGTTTTATAACCTCGTGGCCTGGTTCTCTCCCCTTTCAATAATACAGAGACAGACAACATCAATAATTTACATAATGAAATATTTCTCAAAGCAAACAGATGGGAACTTAAATAAATATTTTCCCTGATGGGTTTTCCTTCAGAAATAAAGCGTTGAAATTGACAGATCATAAAAATATTATATGCCCCGTATGCTACTGTAGTTATTGGCTGATATAATATGTAGATATAATAAAGAATTGATTGATTTCGTTCGGTTTGAACCAAAGATACTGCACTTTTATAGATTTTTTACATTTGTGCCATTTGCATACACATACTTAAAGCAACCTATGAATTGCAGGCTTACAAGTGGCTTTTCATGAAAAAGTAGGAAAAAAGTAGGAATCATTTCAAGAAAAAAGTAGGAAAAAAGTAGGAATCTTATGATAAAAAGTAGGAATTATTTATACAGACTTACCAATAAATCTCGTATATATTAACTCACTTTAATGCTGCCTAACAGTTCAGAAAAACTCCAGTCACAAGATATGAGGACTGTTTAACTTCAGGAGGCTCTGAAATCTTACTGTACATGCTGCTGTCAACCTGAATATTTTTTTTATTTATTAATCAAATTGAACATTTAAACAAACCATAAAACATAGTGAAAGAACTGTTCAATGTTGTCCCAGAGAGAGAAAGAGAACCAGGTGGTAAGATGCTTATATGAAAATGTTGCTTTGAACAAGATATAATGGTAGTTTATATGAAATTGGAGGACCTGAGTGTGATCTGTCAGGGAACAGGGATTGAGAGCAGTCAGAAATTCAATTTCAGAGTTGAATGGACAGAGTCCCAATGTCTTTCTCTGGAACATGCATTAGAATGAGTATATGATTAAAAACACCTTATTTTGATTAACAAGGACAACTACTGCAAGATGAATAAATGCTCATTTCCACCTCTAGTCAGAATCCCAAATGCTAGCATTTGCAAGTCTGAATGCCCACCAGAAGTCATTTTTGCTTAAAAAGAATGACTAAAATGATATCATTCATGTGTAAATGGGGGGTCTGGGGGGCACAGCCCCCCAGAAGCCAAAAACAATTTAGAAAATCACATTCTGACAGTGCTCCCCAGCTCCTCAAAATTAAGAGCTTGCTCCATAGCTCCCTGAAAATAATTGCTAGTGCTCCCCAGCTCCCTGAAAATAAATGGCCATTCTCCCCAGCTACCCAAAACCCCTGGGAGGGCCTCATCCTTCATATTAAGCAACATGCATGTTCAAAAGGTTCAACACATTTGCCAGAAAGGCACCATGCAACTTGCATAAGAGGTCAGCAGTAGCATGTTCAAAGACTCTGTAAGAACCTCATCAGTAGTATATGCCATCAGTCCTTATATCATGTAGCATGTTTCATTCTGCAACAGACTAAAATATTTTGAAATATACATTTTTTTATTTTCATTTTCATTCAAAAAGTAGGAATAGTAGGAATATTTTTGAAAAAAGTAGGAAAAAAGTAGGAACAGGGCAAAAAAGTAGGAAAAGGAGGAAAAAGTAGGAAAAAGTAGGACTACTTGTAAGCCTGGAATTGATATAACCAACTGGCCTTAAACATGATTTTGCTCAATACATGGATGGATGGATGACTTGTGATTTTACGTCCTTTTTAACAATATTTCAATCATATCAGGATGATGGATGGATGATATTGAAAGGCTGTGTGCAATGAAACCCGGTTTATGATTGAAAAGATTCCTGCCTTGGGGGATGTTGGGTGTGTGTGTGTGTGGGGGGGGGGGGGGGGGGGGGGGAGGGGGGGGGGGGAAGGGAGGCAGCTTTAAACTCAAGACCACTAAATCAGCAGGCCAGCACTTAATCTACTGAGCTACTGCGTCTCCTTTGCTCAATACAGGTCAATTACTTCAAAGAAATAAAGAAATGACAGTTTGGCCTCTTAAGCCAATTGTGCAGCACCTCCATTAAACTGGAAACCTACTTCAAGACCAGAGTATAGCACTTCTAAGACAGGTTATTTCTCAACACAGGTGGCCTTTAATATGCATTGACCCCATAAACAGGCACCTATTTCTTTTGAGCCAGATTTTTAAAGCTTAAAACATGTGGCAAAATCAACTCAGAATCAGCGCAATGTGCCATAAGTGACTTCATTGATTTGTAATTATCTTTTACCAGCTTGACATTAAACCCTGTGACATTTGCTTTGTGATGCTTAAACTTCAAGAGCAAATTACTGTAGTTACCGAAATTACCGGGACAGAAATCTTTCCACAAACAGTGCAGACCCAGATCAGACTGCTCCTCAGCAGTCTGATCAGGGTCTACACAGTTTGCTAATTATTTTATAAAGCATCCCCAGGTTGGACAAAAATGGACTTGTCCTAGTTCAAAGGTGGAACAGTCTCCAGACATGAGAAATGGACTGAATGTCTGACTATTTTCAGAAAATACCATAGCTTTTATTGCTGCAGAAAATGAGCTCATCCTCACAAGAAGCTAAACCATTATCAGGTTGTATACCATATAAAACCTAGAGCAAGCTGACATAGCGATCAGATTGTCTTTTTTGTATGCAGTACTTTTTCACAGGGTATAATCGATTCCGCCAATTTTCGCTTCCTGCAGAGACTGTACATCATATTTGGCTTCCGCCGAGACTGTCCGCGAACTCTTGCTTCCTGCCGAGACTTCTGTACATGATAAATGGCTTCCTGCAGAGACTGTCCGCGTGATTCTGCTTCCTGCCGAGGCCCTCGGCAGGAAGCAGTCATGCGGACAGTCTCGGCAGGAAGCCATTTCTCGAGGACAGTAGTCTCTGCAGGAAGCAAGAGTTCGTGGACAGTCTCGGCGGAAGCCAAATATGACGAACAGTCTCTGCAGGAAGCGAAAATTGGCGGAATCGATTATACCCTGTGTTATTGGTAGCAACAACAGCTCTTCCTGCACTTTCGTATAAGCCATCTAAAAACGTGTCTGTTACAGGGTTGGAAAACTATCAAATCATTTCCACTGCCATGTGGTAAGATCCTCACCCTAACCTACTGACATGTGCCTTTGCATTATGTAAGCTACAGTATACAAGTTTCTCGGCAGACAGGAACCAGTCAGCAGGGGCTTGTGTATACCCCCAATCAGAAGCACCGCCCAATGACCATGAATCTAAGATGTATGAAACAAGAAGAAAAGTTCCCTCACAGAGTACAATTCAACACAAAACTTTAATGTACATATCTGAGTGTGTAACTATGACAAAACATTTATAGCCCTCAACACAGGGTATAATCGATTCAGCTAATTTTCGCTTCCTGCAGAGACTGTACAGCATATTTGGCTTCCGCCGAGACTGTCCGCGATGTCTTGCTTCCTGCCGAGACTTCTGTACATGATAAATGGCTTCCTGCAGAGACTGTCCGCGTGATTCTGCTTCCTGCCGAGGCTCTCGGCAGGAAGCAGAGTCACGCGGACAGTCTCGGCAGGAAGTCATTTCTCGAGGACAGTAGTCTCTGCAGGAAGCAAGAGTTCGTGGACAGTCTCGGCGGAAGCCAAATATGACGGACAGTCTCTGCAGGAAGCGAAAATTGGCGGAATCGATTATACCCTGTGTTATTGGTAGCAACAACAGCTCTTCCTGCACTTTCATATAAGCCATCTAAAAACGTGTCTGTTACAGGGTTGGAAAACTATCAAATCATTTCCACTGCCATGTGGTAAGATCCTCAACCCAACCTGCTGACATGTGCCTTTGCATTATGTAAGCTATACAAGTTTCTCGGCAGACAGGAACCAGTCAGCAGGGGCTTGTGTATACCCCCAATCAGAAGCACCGCCCAATGACCATGAATCTAAGATGTATGAAACAAGAAGAAAAGTTCCCTCACAGAGTACAATTCAACACAAAACTTTAATGTACATATCTGAGTGTGTAACTATGACAAAACATTTATAGCCCTCAACACAGGGTATATACGATTCAGCTAATTTTCGCTTCCTGCAGAGACTGTACAGCATATTTGGCTTCCACCGAGACTGTCCACGATCTCTTGCTTCCTGCCGAGACTTCTGTACATGATAAATGGATTCCTGCAGAGACTGTCCGCGTGATTCTGCTTCCTGCTGAGGCTCTCGGCAGGAAGCAGAATCACGCGGACAGTCTCGGCAGGAAGCCAATTTTCGAGGACAGTAGTCTCTACAGGAAGCAAGAGTTCGCGGACAGTCTCGGCGGAAGCCAAATATGATGGACAGTCTCTGCAGGAAGCGAAAATTAGCGGAATCGATTATACCCTGTGTTGTTCTGGGCAGCCAGCCAGCATATTTCAGCCCTGCTGTCAGAATAGACACAATCTCCTAACTGATTAATAAAGTGATATTTGATTTGTTATTTGTCATACTAAATGGTATAATGTGGCCTCATCTGAATAATGGTTTTATCAGAATAAATAGTTCCATCAAAATAAATGCCTCAGTGCCTTCATGCATATTCATAAATGTCTTCGATAAGAAAACTGAGAAAACATAAATGTCAAAGTCTTGGCTTCCATATGTGAACATGGCAAATCAGTATATCCCAACATTCTCATATAGATCAGTCAAAAAAAATGACAGATCTTGATTTCTGAAAGATTAGGTTGCAGAATTTTTTTTTTTTTTCATGTCAGATCAAAGTTTTAGAATGAAGGGAGCCAGGATGTATAGGTATTTTATAGCCTAAAATGGCCAAAATGTCAATAGAGGCTTGAAAGGTTCTAATTAGAACCTATCAAGTGTATTTTGACTTTTTGGCCATTTTCGGCTACATAAAATGTTCCGGCTCCCTTCATTTTAGAAGATATACATTGTAAAGTGAGGCACCCCAGTCGAGTAGTTAGAGTGACTCGGTTATGGTGCAGAAAGTTGCCTGAAGGTCATGAGATCGTGCCCGGGTTTTGCCATCGGACGACTAGGAAACTCTCTCTCTGTCAACCCAGCAGTAAATGGGTACCTTTTTTGAATCTGGGAATGATAAGGCAGCGAAAGGAGAGGGATGGGCTCCGCCTTTCATCTACTGTGCCCAAGATACAGTGGGCCTCTAACCCCCACTGCCCCTACGACTATTAGGCTATGGGAAACCTTCACCTTTTACATTCTAAAACCTTTTTGCCTGACAAGACACTGTAGTCAGACGACTGGTATAACCCAGTGCAAGGTACAGAGAGCAGTACAAGCAACTCCAAGAGGAGAAAAATTCTTTCCTTTTTAAGAAAATGAAAATGATATAGTTACTCCCCTTGAATGTGAACCTATTCATCTTGAAATCCTAGAGCTGATATGAGCCGTGACACGAGAAAACCAACAATTTGGTTGTGCGCCAAGCGCAGACTTAGATCAGCTTGGGCATCCATTCAGTTTGATCAGACTCTCCATTAGGTGCTCAAAGGGTGGCTAATAGTCTAAGCTACCTCTATGCGGACAGTGCAGACTCTGATCAGACTGGGCGGATGCCCAGGCTGATCTGAGTCTGCGCTGGGTGCACAACCACATTGTTGGTTTTGTCGTGTCGCGGCTCATATTGTATGCAGTTCTACTGTTTCATAAAAATCATTTTCATCAAGCTTAGCTCCAGATAAGTCAGGCTTTTAAGGATAATTCAGAGATAATTTTTCTTATTTCTCAATGAAAACATATGTTGTGACCCCTCATTAGAACCGTCTCGGTGAGACGGTTCAAATGAAGGGTAACAAAATATGTTTTTATGGAAAAATATGGAAAATTATCGCAAAATTATTCTTGTTACCCCATCTTATCTTGAGCTCTAAACACGGAAGACCTTTTAAATGAGGATGAGGCGATATATAGTCAGGTGAGTGACATAACACCATTGGTACAATGTACTGTATTAAATTTTAAGGATGATGCAGAGCTCTCAGTACTGCAAATGTTACATGACATAGATATCTCTCCATGAAAATATACGAAGTGACCCCCACATTTGAAACATTTTCGCCGACAGTGAAGCAGTTTCAATAAGGAGACACAATGCATGAATTTTATGGACAGTGAAAAGGAATGATGTCATAATGACCTGGATATTACTGTCCTATTACTTAGGGTAGATAAAATGTATATGTACCAGGTTGACCTTTTCGAACCATTTAACAAATGATAATATTACACATGAAATCTGACCCATCTGATAACTAAAGTATCTAGTGTATCAAAAAAAAAAATCCCTAATCAGCAATAGATCAGGGCCCAGATGTTCAAAGGATCGTTAGTCTAACAAGCTTGTTAAGAGGCAGAGCCCTAGATAAGAGGGAGTATTTGGTGATAATTAGGGATAATTTTTGAAAATTCTGGATAAAAACATATGTTGTGACCCCTCATCTGAACCGTCTCGACGAGACGGTTCAGATGAGGGGTCACAACATATGGTTTCAATGAGAAATAAAGAAAATTATCCCTCAATTATCATCAAATACCCCTCTTATCTAGTGCTCTGAAGAGGTCAACTGTTAAGTGTTTTATGACTTTATAACCAAATACACTGATATTTTTTGAAAAAAAATGTGAGAAGCTTTTGCAATGCTGACTAACACTGCCAGGCCTGTGGAAATACCACGCCCGACTTGCCCGACTCGGTACTTGACAGCTCCGGACAAGTACCGTTTTAAGATCAGCTTGCCCTCGGACAAGTGAAATAATCTTAAATGCATCTGGTCAAAATCTACTATAATCAATAAAATGTGTTAAAGATGTGTTAATTCCAAAATTTTTGATGTTTTTCCTTCGCAATTTATCAATTTTTCCTCTCCTAATCAATTAAATTTGACCCGATTATTTTTTTCTACCGAGTTGAAGGTCGGTAAATATTTAAGTAGCTAGCAACAGAATACATGTATATAGCATTCATAAAACAACTCCATATAAAAAACCCACCAAAATCACCGCCTTAGAATGGTCAGTAGCAGCAAGAAATTTTGTAAAATGAGACTAAGATTCATAGAGATGAAGTAAAATGCAGGGCTTCCGTTAACGAGCGTATGGCCGTATATTACGCCCAGGATTTGCTCCCGTACGTCGAGAAATGGGACCTCTGGCGTCTGCCATACGCCCGATAATTGTCACATACGGCCGTTTGATCTTGTCCCGACGAATAAAATATCGCCACTGTCTTTCAAATTCTAGCACGTGTCATAATTAATCGGATTACCGCAGGTGTCAGCCAGACGAAAAGACCGCCTACGGGCCAATTGAGATTGTCCGTATGGAGCACTGAAGCAGATAACACACGTCGGACCGCCTACCTGTCAAAAACGATTATCAAAATAACGCCCACTCGTAGGTTCAACCTCTTACGGCAGTCTGCAAAACAACTAATCAAATCACTGTGACTGAGCGTTTGGATGAAAGGTGTCCATCTATTTTTTACGATCGCGAGAATGTAACTGACCTGTATGTGTAAGGCGTATTCCGACTTCAAAAGTTTGTGAATGTATCCATAATTTTGTCATGATCTATACTGTCGTCAATGGAGTTTTTTATAGTACGAACCTCTTCCGCGAAACGTGTTGATTCAAAGCGTAGATACACTGTTAATATTAATAGTCGCTATTTCCGACGTGTTATGGTCTACCCTCTGGTACTATACATTGTTTTGATTAATGGTACTGAACAAGGTTGGCAAATGACCGGTCAATATGAGTATTGACCAGACCGGTGGTCATTACTGGTTATAACCGGTTATTACTGGTCGATTGGTGGTCGATTGAAATAACCATGGTCAGTTGAAGATATTTAGCATTTGTTATCTCATTTTTACTGGAGTCTATAAACAGAGTTAAAATAGTTTCAATACAAGATAATACAGGCTTAATTGAAAATGTGTTTTATGAGTTGCTGTTGCTCAGAACTGTATTTAAGAGGCTGTTAAACATACAAAATCTGAATGTTAATAGTTTCAGATCTTCAGTCTCAATCAGACTGAATCATTACCATCCAACTTTCAGTTCAGACTATAGACCTCTACCTTATTTTCTGTAACCAGTAATAAAAAATAAATATGAAAGCAAATGCAAGTAATAAAAATAAATAAATTTTAAAAGTAGCTTTTTCATTATAGTCATTAAAAATATTTAGCTCAGTAACTAATTTAACTGAAACAGTTAACTGAATGAAAGTACAAAAAAATGAAACCATTTACTTCAAAGAGATCATCTTGTCCAAATTAGTGATGCTCTACTAGCTAAAATGCAAATTGGTCTGGCTTCTTACATAAGAAGACAAAAGTGTGAAAATTGTAATGAAAACACAAACTGTTAAACAAGGGGTAATTCTAACTTTAACTGCCCCAGAACAAACAAAACTGTCAAAATACTGGGCCGGTGACTGTCTCTCAAACTGAAGAAGGTGTGTCCAGTTTACGAGAATTATCCAATCACTGGGCTTAAAATGCACAGGGTAATTTTGTGACACCTGTGTTTATTTAGATGTGTGAAAGAGAGGCCATTCTGTTATCTGCTGTTATCAGTGAGTTAATAATTAAAGTTAATCAAAGTGTCATAATAGTGTCAAAATGAAGCCCAAAGACCCTATATGGAACTTCTATTCTGCCCTTGATGATGAAAAAAAGACTATTGTTAGGTGCCTGGACTGTAATGCAGAAGTCAGTGCTAAGGTCTTGAGACTGAAATCACACATGATTAGTACCCTTGGCAAGGATGAAACAGTTCATTGTTTTTCTTTTTTCTATATAGAACATATTAAACCTGACTAAATATATCAGTCCATTAAAACACAAAGAACCACTTAAAATTTCCAATCGACCATTCTGACTAGTATTGACCAGTATTGACCAGTATTGACCACTTTGGGGAGTATTGACCAGGGCGGTTATAACCGGTTAAAACCACTGGTTAAAACCAGGGGTGGTTTCGACCGCCCAACCTTGGTACTGAAACGTTCATTTCACTTTCCTAGTTGTATCGTCATATCTTCATGCAAACCAATGCGAAAATAATGCCGTACAGTGTGCACAGAAATAGCGCATTCTGATCAGGGTCTACGCGATTATATATGCGGTAGCACTGATACACAATTACCTGCACGTTTATGGGTCAAGCACGTTTTCTCTTTGATGTAAAGATCAAAGACGCCGCTGCGAGTATATACGCGTGCTGTACCCAGTGTCATGCCGGGAGACAGGTACCTCAGTACACACACCGATAACTAACAATCGTATCAGCCAGCGCAACAAAGCAGTCAGACCGGTCTTTCTTGTTTGCATCTAACATGAATAATAATGAACATCGACCTAGCGACAACCGAGTTCTTTGGTGGAAGCGTGTCATTATACGTTCCGTAAGTCACCGTATTTCCGACGCGGCCCATTCGGCGGCATTATACAATAGCAGACAGTGCAACGGCGAGTCTTCAGTTTTTAGAGTGCTCAGGACACTTGCCTATAGTTCACAAACAGGAATGACTCTGATTAGACTGCGCAAATGCTTAGGCTTCCCTTCGAAGAACAAAAAGTTCACTACAATATGGGAGAGAGAGGGATGTGTTGGGGGGGGGGGGGGGGGGGGGATGGAGGGGGGGGGGGATGGAGGTAAAAATAACCATTCATGTCATTCCTAAAAACTTCGGACTTCCAAAAAATTCTCTCAATACGTCCAAATCTGACACCATGGAAGTCTGGACTTCCAAATTTTGAAAGTTAGTGGAAGCCCTGTACAATGGGATAAACCTGACATCAAGGTAAGAACAAAGTCATTTTTCTTTTGTATGCGCTCAAATAATTTATAAAAAGTCGGACAAGTACCTTTTGGTCAGGACAAGTGAATTTTTTTAGTGTACTTGTCCCTGGACAAGTGGATTTTTTTAATATTTCCACAGCCCTGAACACTGCTGTCTCCACACTTGTATAAGGTTAAAAAGAAACTTACCAATCTTGTGTTAATCACTGGAAAGAGTATTGCAATGGGTGCCCCCGTCAGCATGTGTAGATGCATTCGGAACATCGCCGTCACCATCTTGCTGGGAGGAGCTGCTAACAAGTAAATCTGTTGGACAAAATAAGAAAAAGTACAAAGTTAGTTTACTAAACTCTCACACAGAAAAATTTCAGCAACATAAACTCTAAACAGAATAAAAAAAATTCTGTATTTCTATGAAGATGCCCAATTTTGAGAACCGTCCAATTTTGGGTCATACTATAGCAAACCTAATAGTAACACCCCTCACAATACAGAAAATCTTAAGACTTTTATTGCCACCCAACTTCACATCTCTCTCTCTCTCTCTTGCTTGCTCTCCATCTCTGTTTCTCTCTCATAAGTAGTTTTAACTGCAGATATGATCGAGCAGTACATACATGTAATTAAATTCTAATTCTTCTGTATGCAGAAATCTTTTCAACAGTAAGTGGGGTACCAATGCACACTGACTTTCATTCATTATCACCCTTCAATCGGCACAATATGACTTGAATACTGTTAAAGAGCCAAGAAACTGCAAGTCATCTGTCCACCCCAATATTTATAGCAGCTTCTGGTACAGTCACCCTAGTCTTAAAATCCATCTGTATTACAAAACCAGATTATCACAGGGTATAATCGATTCCACTAATTTTCGCTTCCTACAGAGACTGTACATCATATTTGGCTTCCGCCGAGACTGTCTGCGGACTCTTGCTTCCTGCCCAGACTTCTGTACATGATAAATGGCTTCCTGCCGAGACTGTCCGCGTGATTCTGCTTCCTGCCGAGGCTCTCGGCAGGAAGCAGAATCACGCGGACAGTCTCGGCAGGACGCCATTTCTCAAGGACAGTAGTCTCTGCAGGAAGCGAAAATTGGCGGAATCGATTATACCCTGTGATTATTAGGTCCTGTGAAAGACAAGTGTTACCTCTTTAAGACAAGCACCTGTTTTAAGCAAAACCGTTTTTGGCCTTTGCTTGGCACTATTTCTGTTCTACTTTATGACATTTTCCCCCTCAAAAATGACCCTGTACGAGCTTCATCATGACAAAACCAACAAAGTAGCATGTGCATCCAGCAAAGACTCAGATCAGCCAAGGCATCTGCCCAGTCTGATCAGTCTTTTCTGTTGGCATGGAGGAAGCTACCCTTAAGCGCAATGCCATGGCTCTGATCAGACTGGTCTGATGCCCAGGCTGATCTGAGATTTTGCTAGTGCACTGCCACTCACATGCCACTTTGTTGGTTTTGTCATGCCACGGCTCGCTGTAATGGGTTTCCCTTCAAAATAACCCAAAAAATCTAGATCTGTCTTATAAGACAGATCTAGATTTTTTGGGTTCTTTTGGACAGGAAAGCCCATCTTACAACTGAATAAGTAGTTAACAGAGCTCTAGATAAGAGGGCGTATTGAGGATAATTCAAAGATAATTTTTCTTATTTCTTAACGAAAACATATGTTGTGACCCCTCATTAGAACCGTCTCGATGAGACGGTTCTAATGATGGGTCACAAAATATGTTTTTATGGAGAAATTTGGATAATTATCCCTGAATTATCTCTGTTACTCCTTCTTATCTGGTGTACGGTATTTCATTGTCTTACCTGAATCATACTGGTAATATGACAAGGGTTACATATCCATATAAACTGTCTTGTTGCAAATTTAAATCCCAGCTCAATTCCGAATGTCATGCACATCACTACTAATAATACCCGTTTTCCACACCTGTCAGATCTTTCGATCGGCGGTATTTTTTCCGGCAACTTAACTCTCTTGTATGCGTAGTTAATTGCTAATGCTGAAAATACACACGCTAGTCCACTCTCTAGCACTCTTTGCCAAAAAGGAATGAAATCCACGCAGTCCTGTCCGCCATTTCCGGGCAGGCTATGATCCACGCCCACATACGCCCAGTCAAACATGTTTGTCCATCTGGAATTATCAGCCTCAGGTGATCCTGACATTTTCCCTGATACTGAACCTTCTATCTTGGAAACCAATAAAATGAGAAAAAATTAAAAATCTACCCTGACTAGATCAATACGAGCAATATTGCACTTTAATAACGACTAAATTTCCTCATTCTGTCTACTGAACGTAAATTGATTGCCGCCTTTCTCAATTTCAATCCACGACTAAATTTTTCAATCAGCAATTCCGACTAGCTCAAACCAACTTCTTCACCCTCAATTAAACTTCCTCGAATTGCTCCACTGTGGCATCTAATCAATTTCTAGGCTATATCACGCTGATAAACGTGGAAAGACCCAATCTTGTTTCGACGTTCAATACTCAATCAACTCTTCCTAGTTCATTGTCCCGGCTTCATGTTGATTTTACAGTCTGAAACACAGAAGATAAATATATGAGCAAGGTTACAGGTAAATGGACCATATTGCAGGTGCTAACATGGAAGACTCTGTCAAACTCAGAGCTCCATTTAAAGGGTATATAAGGATATAATGAGCCGTGACAGGAGAAAACCAACAAAGTGGTTGTGCGCCCAGTGCGGACTCAGATAAGCCTAGGCATCCATCCAGCCTGATCAGAGTCTTCGCTGTCCACATGTAGGTAGCTTAGACTCTTAGCTACTCTTTCAGCGCTTAGGGAAGAGTCTGATCAGACTGGGCGGATGCCCAGGCTGATCTGAGTCTGCGCTTTGCGCACAACCACTCTGTTGTTTTTCTCGTGTCGCAGGATAATTCCAAAAGGATAATTCCAAGATAAGTTTTCCTATTTCTCAATGAAAACATTTTTCCTATTTCTCGATGAAAACATTTTTCCTATTTCTCAGTGAAAACATTTTTCCTATTTCTCAATGAAAACATTTTTCCTATTTCTCAATGAAAACATATGTTGTGACCCCTCATTAGAACCGTCTCAGTAAGGCGGTTCTGATGAGGGGTTACAAAATACATGTTTCTGTACCTTGTTATTTAGAAATAAAGACAATTATCCCTTTATTATCCCTGTTACTCTTTCTTATCTGCAGCACTGAAGCTGTGGGAATGAATAGGCTGATTCACTCTTTGGATAGTTAATAGAGGCAATACAAATATTAAAACAGTGCCATATGTAAGTGGACCTAACTCTGTACCAAAATAGCAAGTGCTTCAATAATACAGTTGACCCTCTTTACAACAACGGCATTTGTTCCCCCAAAAAATTGACGTTAAACTGAATTTGTTGTTGTAAAGAATGCATATTCACAACAATTTAGCCATTCTGTGCAAATCAAAATGACGTTACAAACAATTTTTCTGTTGTAATGAGTGCCGTTGTAAAGACGGTTGACTGTACTCTGGTCAGTCTTCACTTTTCACTTTTATGGTGTAGGGTGGGTACAACTCCATGTTTTTCTGCCAATTTTATGCTTTTTGGGAGAATGAAACTCTTCCGAATGAGGGTTTATTCTTAAACACACCGGGTATGCGGCAATCGAAAATGCTCTTAACAATCGATCAACATGGATCAAAAAACGCTAGAAACAGCATTTTTTATTGCAAATTGGCAACAATTTGCAATCCAAAACACTGTTTCTAACAGTTTTTGATCTATGTTCGTCGACTGCATGAGCGTTTTCGATTGCTGCCTACCCGGTGTGTTAAAGGAAAGAAGAACTTCTTTCCTTAAAGAGATAAACCTCACTGAGAAAAGCGGCCAATGGCAAAATGAAACTGGCAGAGTTGCTTCCCCTGAAAGTGCACCCATTCACCAGTATACTCCTCACTCTGTAATTAAGGCTGAACGTGAATTTAAACGTCTCCTTTTTATATTCTAGCATGTAAGTCTTCATTTTTTGGGTACACAGCCAACACTCCACTCCAATAATATGTTTTGGAAACATTGTACTGAAAAATACAATAAAACGCAAATCCCCTGACCAAACTACTGGTCTGGGCTTTACCCACTTGCATATTTTCACTCGAAGAGCTCCATTTCTATATATAGTAGTGCTGTTTTAATGGCAAATTTGCAACAGCAGAAATAAACTTGGCAATCAATACCCATAACCTGATGTCAACAAGTAAAATACCGTAATCGACCTTATTAGCGCCCTGTGCGCTTAACTTTTTCAAAATGGCGACAAATACTTGTAGTAAACTTTCTTTCTTATTAGCGCACATTTTGTTATATATTGAAAGGAACAAATTTAAAGGTAAAGCTTCAGAGAAAAGCTGCTTATAGGGAGCTTTTCTCTGATGCTTAACCTTTAAATTCATAGAGAAGCTTTAGAAATAAAAAATGATATATTCTGTTGCATTTTCAGCTCTTGTAAACAAGCAAACAAAGGAATAAACCAGTAAAAATATGTGCATTTATAGTCCTATGTCTCACAAATTGCCATGGTGTGCGCTTATAGGGGCATGTGCGCTAATTAGGTAGAATACGGTAGGCAGAGCTCCACATAAGAGAACTATGCTATTGTGACATAATTTTTTCTATTTCTACATGACAACCTTCGTTATGGTCCTTCATTAGAACTGGCTCCACAAGTCAGTTCTAATGATGGTCCACAACTCTGTTGCAATTCATTGGTCCTGAAAATGCATTTCTAACACAAAACTAAGCAACAAATAACATATTTTGTTGGTCTCAGAAACCAGTCTTTCAAGATTTTGAGAAAAAGTAAACAGGAACATCTATTAGAAGTAGTGTCAGTTAATCAGAAAAATTTACAGATCACAACCCAAAGGTAGTATTTTTTCTCTCGCTTCGTTATTATCAATATCATCTCAGCCGTACCCACACTGGCCCTGCAAAATGACTGAAATAATGAAATACTGTTGAAAAGGCTGTACACCCCAGCCCCAACCCTACCCCAAAACAACAAAATCATCAATCTACCGCATTTCTTCCAATAAACAGTACACATCCCTTCTCTTAAGAATGCCCTCCCTCAGTTTTTCTGTGAAAAAAGTTGCCGAATTCAGAATAATTTGCTATTAAATAATTTATTTATAACCCAGGTTTTGTCTCACAATGCCATTTATGGGACTCATGAAGTGCAATGCCCCCAAGATGTTTATTAGAAGAAATTCATTATTCATAAGTCTAAAACGTTTTTCTAATCTGCTGCTCCAAGCGAAAGAAAATTTAATTATTCTAATAGCCCTTTCCCTCTTGCATCATCTGTGCCTTACTTCTGAGCTGCCTTATCTTGTCTACCGGCAAATCTGCCTGTAATCTACCGTGGTGACCCAAAATATCGCAACACGCATGCCCGAGCAAACAGTGTAGACCCAGATCAGACTGCTCCTAGAGGAGCAGTCTGATCAGAGTCTGCACTGTTTGCTATTCCATCAGCATTTGTTTTGATACAATCAATATCGTTATGTTTGCTGTATCATTGTCTGATGTTTGTCGTATCTAGTTAAGGTGTCCCAACATTATGAGGTAAATGTGGTAAAATCTGGCATAAAATCATATTGATTTTCAAGAGATGATTAGAAAATGATGAACAAACATGGCTCAAGAAAAGCCAAAACTTGAGGAATAACCAAACGTGTTGTCAGGAGTTTTCACCATGGGCGTCCATAAATGGGTTTTCTTCTACCAGTAACTGTTGTCTCACAACAAATAAATTCCTAGCTGCCACCTAGCTGTTGTTTACAGTATCACAGCCAGGGTAGACCCATAGTTGATTAAACACTGGTTTACTGCACTTAGCAATACAGAGTTCAAATCCTGCTAGGAGCGGCTGTAGTGTAGTGGATACCACTCCAGACTACCAATCCAGGGATCTCAAGATCGATCCCCCGCTTCTCTGGTCTTTCCGACCAAACTTTAAACAGAGGTCCCATCTCCATATGACCTCGTTGTTGGTGGGACGTTACACCCGAGTTCACTCACTCACTCACTCAAATCCTGCTAAGTCATCAGGACCAGGAATTCTTCACATCATAAATGGATTCCACCGCAAAAATTGCAGCCCTCATTCATTATCATCCCACCATCATCTCAACATGCCTGGAATACTGTGTAATGGGATGTATTATAAAACTGCAAACAGGGAACATATGTATGCACAATTGAATTTAACAATTTATAGTATATATGTATTGTTATCAGACAATCTTATTATTGCGTTGTAATAAGGAAGTCCCAGGGGGAAAGTTTCACTAAAATGCAGTAAAACAGAATTGAGGAAAATAACCTTGCCTCAAATATTAAAACAACAGGAAAACTAGACATGTTTTTCAGAGAAAAACTTATGTCCCCCATCAGCCCATTTCCCATCCCCTATGAATATAAAGCATGTACAAGTAAAATATCTAGGCAAGTTTGGAGAAAATCCATCCACTGGTTCTCAAGATATCCTAGATATATGACTATGTCCTTGAAAAATGGGTCAAGGTCACCAAATACTAAACATGTCTTAAACCTGTCACAACAATATATTCATACAAGTCTGATGAATATCTGTCAATTGGATCAAGATAGAACTATTTTTTAAGAGAAAAAATAAACATTGCTATGTTAGCTTTTGACCTTGAAAATGGGGTCACGGTAATCAAAACACAGTAAACTCTTGAGATCTTCCCAAAAGTATATCTATGAAAGTAAAGTGGAAATCAAGCCAAAGGCTAATGAGATCTATCAACTTCAGTGAAATTTTCACATATCTAAGTCCTCCTGTGACCTTGAAAATGAGGTCAAGGTCACCAGAATCTGATCAGCTCTTAAGCTAGTCCCAGTGATGTTTCCATGCAAGTTTGGTGAAATTCCATCTATTGGTCCATGAGATACTATGGGTACGGGAAATTGCCATGTAAGTCCTCCAGTGACCTTCAGAATGAGGTCAAGGTCACCAAAATCTATTTAGCTCTCAAGCTAGTCCCAGTGATGTATCCAAGCAAGTTTGGTGAAATTCCATCTATTGGCTCATGAGATATTGTGGAAATAGGAAATTGTCATCTCAGTCCTCTAGTGACCTTGAAAATGAGGTCAAGGTCACCAAAATCTAATTGGCTCTTAAACTTGTCCCAGTGATGTATCCATGCAAGTTTGATTATTCCATCCATTGGTTCAGGAGATATAGTGGGTACATGAAATTGTCATCGAAGTCCTCCAGTGACCTTGAAAATGAGGTCAAGGTCACCAAAATCTAATCAGCTCTTAAACTTGTCCCAACGATGTATCCATGCAAGTTTGATGAAATTCCATCTACTGGTTCAAGAGATATCGCGCACGCAAAGTGGGTACATGAAATTGTCATCTAAGTGCTCCAGTGACCTTGAAAATGAGGTCAAGGTCACCAAAATCTAATCAGCTCTTAAACTGGTCCCAATGATGTATGCATGCAAGTTTGGTGAAATTCCATCCATTGGTTCAAGAGATATTGCGCATGCAAGAAACTGTCATGCCGACGCCAACGCCCGGGATCTGCACTGAAAACAATATGTCCCCCCCCCCCCCCCCCCCCCGCCCCCATCACCTTTGGTGGGGGGACATAACAAGAGACGTCACCAAACAGCAAAGCTTGCAATACATGTTCAGTGCATATTAATCCTGAGTGACTTTGGGTGCAGTGTTCTCCCCAGACTATTTAGGAATGTCGCTTGCAACATGCCTTTATGTTCAAATTAACTTTGCAACATGCCTTAATTTCCAATGAAAATTTATAAAAATTCTACAATTTTCATTTCTTAGCCAGTAAATGCATCAAGGATCATCAGTGAATTATTTATAATGTAAACTTAGGCTAATTTTGAAAAAGCATTGCTATTTTAAGGATTTTAAAAATTGATCAGCAAGTAAATATCTGTGTGCTTTGTGCTAAAAGCGACAAGCCTTTTAGCATTTCTGGGGAGAATACTGGGGTACATCACTAACAAAGCATCTTTACCTTAGAAAATTTTATGTCACAAGGCTTCACACATATGTAATATGTTAAACTAGAAATTGTATAATAAGAAACATCCAAACAACGTAAACATGCCAACACATTCCACTCCCCATTTATTAGAAAAGTCCTTATAATATTATGACCTTGAAATTGGTTACATAATAAAGGCCACCAACCCTTTCTGCTCTAATTTGGTTTGTTCCAATGATGTATCCATACAGGTTTGGTCAAAATTTCAAGAGATATTACTTTGTTTTTAGGGAAAGTCCTCCTGTGACCTTGAAAAGGGGTTTAGGTCAACCAAGCCTAATCAGCGTTTTGATTTATCCTAAAATGCGTGTAGTTGAAGTAGGGTGAAGAATCGTTTTTGCGAAAATTTATCAGTTTCACAATGCTCCCCTAGGAAAATTCTTTCCTTTAAGAGCAGGCCCCTTTTGGAAAGGTTTTGTTGCTCAGGGAAGAAAACAGGATGCCACAAAAGGTGCCCCCCCTTTGAAACAAGAATTCCGCGGAATGCAGTGTCTCGCCTGTCAGCACTTTGTGAAACTGACCTAAACGCAAAAACCCGATAAAAGTTTACGCAGCTGACGCCGCCACCGCCGATGACACCGGAAAAGCAATACCTATGGCTTGCTTCTGCTTCGCAGGCGAGACAAAAATATAGGAAAAACACTGCAGTGTGTCTATACACATTAAAGCCAATCTACCATTTTCTTCTGTCATTCCTACAAGTAGCCTTGCAAAACTAAATGTACCTAAATAATTTCCTGAAAATCAAACAATACAAGATCTATGTCCCAATCCAGGAAGATTTTCACATCACATCATAAAGTACGTATGATTCAAATTTATGCAATGATTGTTACAGAAAACAAAGAAAATACAAACTTACATATTAGACACTTTTGAAATTCAAAAAAACTTCTCAACTGACAATTAAAACAGAAACTGCTGTATTCAAATTTGTGAATTTATATATAGTCCCATTCAGAGCCTACGTCAGTCAACAAACTCATGACCTCTTCCTAGTATTATTTGCAAATATTATTATGAGTGTTTTAATATTAGCAAACTGATTCAAATCAGGTGATTTTTAAGTCTTTAACTCTTTGAACCCTTAATATTCAGTCACAAATACCAAACAAAATAGTGCAGATCCAGATCGAAGGTTTGCACTGCAACTCACAGGCAGTCAGTCAACAATCAGCTTTACAAAATACTCTGATAGTAACAATGGACCTGTCCACATATTAAGATGGGAGAGTCCAAACAGAAATTAAAACCACTAGGACTGAGGTGTCCAAAATATATTCACACAGTAAAAATTCTCAAAATTAGGACACCAAAATATTTATTGTAACAGTCCATAAAATAGGCGGTAATTTAAATTTTACAACTTAATAATACATGTACACCCAACTGATGCAGATAGGTCAGAGCAAACACTGTAGACCCTGATCAGACTGCTCCTAAGGAGCAGTCTGATCTGGGTCTGCAATGTTTGCTCAGGCCCATCCACTCAGAATTTTTATGGTAACAGGTAACTTAAGCTGTATTTGTCAACAACTTGTTGTTGAAGTACGGTAATCCTTTCATAGACTTAAAACTCAACCTACCATATAGACTTATAACCATACAATTTAACCGTACAATTTAACCATTCAAAAACAAGTGAGGTGATCCTGTTGAGTTCCAACGGCATTGGTCATAACAGAATAACATGGCTGAGACGATTACCATTTCCGGTATGTTTGTCCAAATCTCAAAGACCGGGGAGTATATGGCTGTTTTTCTAGCAGGTAATAATGTTAAATTATTCATAACCATGTTGAGGTAATCAATTATCCCCAAATATTCATAGAAATCTAACTCCTAGACTGGCTATGTGTAAAGTGTATAATGTGGCTTTGTGTAAAGTGTATAATGTATAACAGTTTTGATCACAGCTGCCCAAATCATTTTCACAGTCCTAGTTTGACTGGGATTCATTTAATTTTTCTCCTTCAAAACACTATATTGGTGGGTTTCAAACTTCTCATGTAAAACGTTAAAAAAAAAAAGACAGGAAACAAAATTATTTTCCAGAATTTATCTCCAAGAATTTCAGGTTGTGGGCAAGACTTCCAAGACTATCAGCTTGCCCCCGCAAATTTAACCCATGTTGGGCAAGTGGGCAAGTGCTTATTTTTAACACTAAAAATGTATCCATTCAACGTAAAATACAACCTTTGCAATGTACAGCCTTTTGCATGCATTTACATTACATAGACAGCGAATGACTTTATGCAAAAGCCAGTCTACTCTATTGGCAGACATTTGCTATTTGCTTATTACAAACTGTATTTCACCTTTGCCTGATAGGATGTTTATGGCAAAGTCCATAACTGCTTTTTTTATGAACTTGGTATTTTATCTTTGACAGTCCTAATATGTTTTGTGCCAAAGTCCAAAAATCATGTAGATACAACATTAGTTAATGACTAAAAACTGAGATCAGAGAAATAAATATCAGGAACATCAGTACACATTTTCCAGGAATGTGTGTTTCCCTTGTCAACACATTGTCACAAAACAACTAAGCAAGAAAAATTGATAAAATTTTATGCAGCTGACAATGAAAAAGTATATAAATACCTACATAATATGCTTCTGTTAGTCCCAGCTAGGTGGGACAGCCTAAATGACAAACGTCACAGAGCTCTAGATAAGAAGGGTATTTCATGATAATTGAGGGATAATTTTCTTTATTTCTCATTGAAACCATATGTTGTGACCCCTCATCTGAACCGTCTCGTCGAGACGGTTCAGATGAGGGGTCACAACATATGTTTTTATCCAGAATTAACAAAAATTACCCCTAATTATCACCAAATACTCCCTCTTATCTAGGGCTCTTATGTCAATATAACAATATGAAATGAACTTATATTATCTACTATCATAAAATATCTATGTTTATCTTACTGATGATATCATGACCCAGCTAAATGATGAGTTTAATGGGACCATTAAGGACTCATAATCTACCATATATGCGGACTCTCATATCTTGAACACCGGTATTTCTAAGCATTAAATATATAGTTTGGGCTCATTTCTTTCTATATTCTTTGCATTATAACTCCTGCTATCTCAAACTACTGGTAAATCAAAGTAAATTTTCTGAGACCAGAAAATTTACTATGAGTTATCAGTAGTTTGAAATGAACCTTCACTTTGAGATATCAAAAGTTGACTAATTCACAATTAAAGATTTGGACAGACTGCCTGAGAAAGTAGTGTAGATCCAGTATAGATTCTTCCTTAGAGTCTACCCTGCTTCTGAAGAGCTTTTTGTACATCAACTGATAGGAAAAGAATGAACTTGGTTTAAATTCAAAGACCAGTCAAAGGACTAGGTGTAGGTTAGGCCTATATACATATTTTTGTCCTCTCCTCTATATGAGAGGACAAAAAGTAGGCTGAGCCTACGATAAGTCCAATCCTTTGACTTATATATGAGCCGTGACACAATAAAGTAGCATGTGCTCCCAGCAAAGACTCAGATCAGCTTGGGCATCCGCCCAGTCTGATCAGTCTTCGCTGTTGGCATGGAGGTAGCTTAGACCCTTAGCTATGCTTAAAGTGCACAGCAACCAGTCTAAAGACTCTGATCCGACTTTTCGGATGTCTAGGCAGATCTTGGGCTTTGCTGGGCACATGTGCCACTTTGTTGATTATGTCATGTTGAGGCTCAATTATGAACATGTTGTGAAGGAATTTATAATAGTTTTTAAAACAAAAATATTCTAAGATGGCAAAATCCATGACAAAATTAAGCTGAATTGATACACACTGTAACATTCAGTGGAGAGCAATTCTGCTGCCCTTTCCAATGGCAGTCAAATTTTTAAAGCAAAGAATTTGCACCCTGAATGAGCAAATTTTTTCCTTTCAGAGTCAGTAGATTCCATTTGGAAGGGCTCTGCAGATAGGAAGTCATAAAAGTTGTCTCTCTTGAATCTTGATTACAGGCTGGGATCCAGACCACCACGTACTGGTGGGGCTCTGGATAACTACCTGGTGGGGCTGCGAGGGGGGGGGGGGGGGGGGGGGGGGCTTGAACATATATGACATAATTAAAGATCAGTTTGATGAAATTTTTTGATAATGTCATTTTTGCCTTGAAATATATGTTGTGACATCTCATTAGAATCGCCTCACCGAGGCGATTCTAATTAGATGTCACAACATATATTTTAATCTAACTACACGGATAAATTATCTCAAACTGTATCAGATACTCCTTATTATCTGGATGCCTACATTATATTATACATAACACATAGGCCCAGATGGCGGGGCTGAAGCCCCAAAGCCCACCCCCTGGATCCCGGGCAGTTGATTAAGTCTTTCAGAGATAGGGGCAGGGGGCAGACTTGACTGTGATTGTGTTCAACATAGCATGAAAAGCAAGCCATGCTGTAGTTTCGGAGCCTAGAATCATGAATCTCAAGCTTATCTCAAGCCTATCTGAAGATTCAAATTAAAAAGTGTATGAGAAAGTCTCTGAAAAACAGAGTTAAACACAGTGGATAGATATAAATGTTGCTATTTTCACAGCATGAGCATTCACATAGTGCCGTATGTGTTCCACATAGAGAAACTGTCCTGTATGAATTTTTTTTTTCATGAATATGAGGAAATACGTACAGAAAAATTTGGTGCATACATTACTGCCAATACTTACCAGTATGCGAGCCACATGTGTAACCTGATCTATAGTATGTAGTCTAAATATTGCAGACAAACATATAAATTGAAGGTCCAATTTCATTTCTAAATTTGGAATATGTATTGTCATATTTGTATCTGACAGACAGTGCTGAATGCACTCTGGATGTTGCAAATTTGCACCATGACAGAGCAAAAATGCGAAGTGCAGGTCATTAACCAAGCCCTATGGGCGAGGCAAATAAATCCAGCTGCCCATGACAACTTTTTCTGGGCAAGTAAAATATTCTCTTTCTTGCCCAGAAAAAAATATAAGCTGTACTGGGTCCAAGGGAAAACTGAAATTTTTACCATATTGTAGCAGAAGCTATATACCCAACAAGTTGATCAAATTTTGATTTGTCAGGTCCTGAGTGGCAGGTGCACATGTATGCCGGACAGGACAAAAATATACCAAGCTGCAATTCAATTACCATGATTAATAATCATAGACCCTCTTGACTTGTGCAGAGGATTCAGTTACTAAGTTTATTTTTCTTGAAAGGGCAAGGGACAAGGCTTGCTTTCCTGATCGAAGGTCCTGGTGCATGATTGTCTTTTGGACTTACCACCAGCTGACCGGTAAACGATTATGATTCTGATTGGGTGTAACAGGCCCAGATCCAGACCACCACATACTGGTGGGGCTCTTGTTAAATGTTGAACTGGGAAATGCATGTGTGTGTGTGTCACAGTGTGTGTGTGTGTGTGGGGGGGGGGGGGGGGATGGGGGGGAGGCAGTGGATTTGAAAATATAGGATCAATTTGATTAGACTTTTTGCTAATGACTTTTGTGTTGTGATATCTCATTAGAATTGCCTCACTGAGTAATCGAATATAAGATGTTTCTGTTGACTCAAGAGTAACATGCCATTACACCTATTGGTTTACTCACATTCTCAACATTTAATCAAGCCAGTCAAGCTTTAGTGGATGCATTTGAATCTCCCTTTTTTCAGGTCTGGTTTTATGTAGTTGGGGTCCAGCACTGGAAAGGGTCAGCGTTTGCGTTTGCGCCAAAAAATGCGTCTGGGACGGGATTTAACTAGTGCGGGATGCAAAAATACCGCCTGCGTTCGCCAGTCAAGCTGCTTTTAAGTTCAAAGACGCCGACAAGACATCTTGGTACATGTAGCTCGATATGGTGCTAATTTTATCTATTACTGGAGATGAATAGGTGGAATTATGTAATCTCTATGCACTGCATGCAGGCCACTTCAGACTCTCACTAATAGAGAAATGAATATCAACTTTTCTCGATATTTTTGACGATTTCATGTCCATAATTGAAATAAATATCGTAGAAAGTGCTATACTCCAGTAGATATAATCGAACACGCGGATCTATTTATCGCCATTACACCCGATAATATGTGTATTGACTGTGTAGTGTCGGGAGAAAACACATCGGGATGTTAAAACTTTGTTTTATCTATTTATATATGGTTTATTTCTCCATAAAAGGTTGGTAATGATGAATAAATATTGTAACTGTTGCAATTCGTTTAGATTGCATCTTATATCAATTTTTTTTGCCTTTTATATTTAGGAAAAAAAAACGAAAAATAATGTCCATCGTAATGTTGGTCGGACTTAATCACCAAAATGGACCCAGTCGAATTTTAAAATATTTACATTCATTTCTCACTAATTCATATTTTAAAGTATTCTGTGTGCCCTCTAGTCTCTAGTGCAACATCAATTATAGTCCAGTCTCATGGTACCAAGGGTTCCATGATACCAAGGTAAATTGGATCTGGCTTTGTTATGAAACTTAAACCATCTGCTATGCCTTGATTTTACTATATTGATAAAGTAGGGGGATGCTACTTTGTACTACAAAATAATTTATAAGATAATTAGGATATGTATCTGAATAAATATCAAATAAAGTAAAAAATTGGAGAAACTGATTTCTCAACTTTTCCAGCCACCACCAGTACTATACAATTGTTGATATTTAATGTCAGCAATAATTCTCAATTCAACTTTTGCTATTGAATAATTCAACATACCCTTCCCTTAAAAATGCAAATAGAAATTACAACTTGAATGTATGCTTATTTATTTTTGGAGTGATTTATATATGGGCAGCCAATAAGCCTTAAAACTGAAAATAGCATAAATTTACACAAATTATTTTGATTGGAAATCAGCAAACTGGCTGCAACTGTCCCAACATTCATTTCTCATCCAAATACCTTTAAAGTTACTCTTACAAATAATTTTTGCTTGGTGAAACTACATTATGAGATAACCACACAGTCCAAGTAAATATTATACACCATATGAATAATGGAGGAAATTTTAAATATGCCATTTCCAGATTCCAAATGGTCAAAAACACCTTTATCAAAAGTTTTTTTGAGTTCCAATAAGACTGATAATAACCATTAATATCTTACCTGAAACAGTGTGAAATATCAATATTTTTTATCATGTTAGCTTTACAAATTTGATAGCTTTCTGTTTGCCTTGGTATCATGAAACTGTATTCTGACAGGAAATTAGTTTGCATGACTTTGTTCGAGTCCTGCTTGTAAATAATAACAGGATTTATATGAACATTAAACTTTAATATAACTTAGAACATGGTTTGTTGAAAATACTACTGTGCACCAATTAATGCAGTGTTGCACACAGAATGTGTAGTCTCACTTTAAACAGTAAGTACCTTGGTACCATGGAATTCCTGGCTATACGTATTAGTCAAAATACTCTGTCACAAATTCTTATATAAACATCTAATTACCTTTCTCTCGAGACTTGAAGCGATTGAAGAACACAAAAATTCCTGATTCTTTATTTCATAGGATCATGACCAACATTTCATCCATATTAAAGAAATGTGTAGATCTGCATGTATCAAGTTGTGAAACGGAATCAGGATGTATCTAGTTAAGATGATACATGTAATTCATAAGTAGGAACTGGAATTAATAGATGCGTGCATGTTGAGCAGTGGCGGATCCAGATGGGGGTTCTGGTGGCTAAAACAAACCCCCTCTACAGCCTGAATTATTTCATTTTCATGGGGAATTTCAGCAAAAATTGATCGAAATGCACAAATCAACCCCCCCTCAGCTAATTTGAACCCCCTATCCAAAATTCCTGGATCGGCCCCTGTTGAATCAAAATATCTAAGAAAGCAGCTGGATATAGGAAAAATATGGGTCCATTCCGGTGATTTAGTCCCGATCCTCTGACGTTACGTTGCGCTTCACAAAGCACTAAGAAGCTACAGAGGGCCATGTGTACAGGTCTACCGGTGATTAGGCCCATTCCAGTAAAATTACACATTGCATTGGAAATAACCGGCAGTATCCAGGGTGGCACTCACATCCACTTGTTTCGTAACAAGAAAAAGAGCCCACCTTCTATCTGGGCTTTTTTCTATAATGCAAGTTCCAGCTGAGTGCAGTGACCAGCCTCCCAAAACAAAGCAAATTAGAAATCAATAATCATGTCAATGTTTCCGATGCAAATTCCATAAAAAGTGAGTCCATTAACTTTAAGCCATATTCATGAATGTAAGCACTATATACATGCAAATCAAATGAACATTTTACACCACCTACCTTTTACCGACACACATGATAGTAAATTATTTAATGGGGCCAAACTTTCTGGGTCATTTATTTTTCCTGAGCCCAACAACTCCTTAACAGGAATGCCATGCACTAAAATATAGTGCCAAAGGTTTGTCTGATAAAGTGATGGTATTTTTTCCATGTGATATAGATCACATATTTTTTACCAAGAAAACGATTTTGTCAATGATAAAACATAAGCTGAAGAGAAATGATGAAGAAGTGATATGGAATTCACATTTTAAGAAAACTTGCTATTATATTCCTACGCAATTAAACAGAAACGACCATTAATGATTCGACAATTCAATTAATTTCTCCAACTAGGATGGAGTTTGTAGAGTGGAGCCCGTTGCACCAGATAACAAAACAGGAGTTATAAGAGTCAGCCCAAAAGATTCACAATACAATTTAATGAATAATGAATGGAACTGTCATGAAAGAGAAGATTTGCGTCTGTCTATGGAAGACACTTTACTATTTATTCTGTTAAATAGATGTCTTATATACTATATGATCTTATTTCTTCATTAAGATATCTTATATATTCTATACGATATCTAGTATGAAATATACGATATCTAAGTATATATCTATACGATATATATATAGCATATAAGATATCTTATAGCATATTTAATTCACTATTCACTATTTAAGATATTTTAAATGTTAAGTTAGATATCTTATATAATATATAAGATATCTGATAAAACATATAAGATATCTGTTTAATCCAAGTATATAAGATATCTTATATAACATATAAGATATCTTATGTACTAAATTAGATATTTGGTATGGTAAATAAGATATCTAATACAGTATATTAGATATCTTATATAGTATATATCTTATATTCTTGAACAAATAAGATATCTTCTTTAGGAAATAAGATAGCTTATATTTTATATCTTATATACTATATAAGATATCTCATATAATAAATAAAATATCTTATACTTGAAAACATATTAGATATCTTAATTAGTAAATAAGATATCTTATATACTTTAGAAGAAAAATAAAAACTTCGGTAAATAATGATTGCTCCCTCTCACTCATAAGTAGACTTGCGCATGCATTAGTTCTGCTATAGTTGTCTCTGCATAACCTACATTGTCGTACACGCCGGCGGGTGAGGGGAGGTATTTACCAAACTAGTTCTGCTATTGCTCACAGACTATATTGTTAAATTATGGCAAGAAGGTGTTAAGTCGACGGTTCTCAAAAGAAGTAGCATATTAGATTTATATAAACGCGATCAGTTTCTTACCTGTTCATCTCTGAATACTTTTTCTGGTCTTTCTTTGATTTTCTGAATTAATAAAGCAGGATGGTCATAACGTTTTTTAGTATTTCTCACAGCCTGAAAAAGGGCAGGGTGCTGGCTAGAAAAAAGGACACTTTTAGCGCGTGAAATGCTCCCCAAAGGGCACTTTTCTGAAGCTTTTACTTTCAAAGACAATTTAACTAAGGGTATTAACACTTTCTGACAGGATAAACACCTCCTGTTAGCAGGGTGATACAAGTATTTGCATGATAAAAATGCTGTTTCACACAGACAATTGCACATTGTAAAAATATAACATTAATATGTATGAAATTACCTTCCCCAAATGGAGGGCAGAAGGGTAAGGCAAAAGGCAGAAGGGTAGGACCAAAAGGCAGAAGGATGCAGCACCTTCCAAACCTCTGTAGGGGAATCACTATATTTGTTCACATGACGTTGAACTTCTTTCTCTTGGTAAGTCCATGTTAATTCAAAAAATAAACAAGTGGGCTAGTAATGTATTAGTTGACCCCAAATCTGAGATGAAACATTCAAAATTATGTCGACGCAAGAGGGGAATATACCATCATGACTTAATAAGGTGTTTTGACCAGCATATGAATTCTTTTCATGGCACTGCATATGGGATACGTGGAGCATGGTATATTTATAAATATCCTTAATATCCGTTTTTTTATTAATATTATTTTTACGTTCTTTCTTTCTTTTCACAAAGTACCCAAGGCAGCTTTGACTTGATACAGCTAGTTATGATATAAGTGTGGCATAACTGTGTAGTATATTGCTGCTAAAATTATGCATATCACATGCAAGAAATTTGTTGTAGAGATGTCCGCATGAGCGAAACGACAGTGACTACTGCATATACGCAGTGAAGCAATCTAGCCTCTCATCAACAATAAGCACAAAATATGGCAGCCTTTATAGACAAATGTATCGGCTATAAAAAACAACATTAAATGAAGAAATGCCTTTCTACTCCTCTTGAAAGATACGTTTACTGGCTTTGTTAAAGTCTACATTCTTAAATGTACACGAAGCATGACAGTGAACCTACTTTGGGATTGAGACAAGGTATGGCCATTATGCTAATAGAAGGACACGTGGTTTTTGCTTTTTGGAGGCTTCATTATTTTTAACAGGATATAAAATATCTTATATATACATGTAATATATAAAATGTCTTATATGATAGACTAAAGAAAATATCTTAATACTATATCAGATATCTTATATCCTATACAAGCTAGCCAATATGGTATATAAAATATCTTATTTGGACACAAACATAAGAGATATCTTCTACGCCATATTAGATATCGTATATCGTATATAAGATATCTTATATATTATATAAGATATCTGATATAATATATTAGATATCTGATATATTAAATAAGATATCATATATTCTGATATAGAGGATATCTAATTTAACATATCAGATAACTTATTTTACTTATTAGATATCTTATTTCGTAAATAAGAAATCTTAATTCCTATACTAGATATCTTTGTAATAAATAATATATCTTTATTTGAATGTTTATTAAGATATATATCCTAACAGATATCTTATAGCTCAAAGTAGACATCTTATAAACGATATCAGATATATTATTTATTAATTTAGATATCTTATATGCTATGTATGATATCTTTATTATCACGTATAAATATCTTATAAGTTAAATAAGATATCATATATGTAAAAAAAGATATCTCATTTAATGTAGACATATACTATATTAGATATCTTATATATTATATCAGATATCTTACATATTTTATCAGATACCTATTTAACAGGATAAATAGCAAAATGGTTTGCCATACCTGTCTGTCTTTCCATCCGCCTGTGTATTCGTTCTTCACACTTGAAGGTATAGAGTTTGTGTAATCACTTCCTCCCTCCTCACACAATAAACATTTATCTTCTTCAAATTTTGTAGTGGACATAATGAAAATGTGCAATCGGCTTTTTGATGGAAGTACATGTAAAATAAATTTTGGCAGAATAACCGCCTTTTGAACTTAGTCATTTTTGGCAGCGTATTGACATACAAGGTATTTGGACTTTACCATGATGCACCATATTTTGAGTTGTGATTCGTTTACTACTAGGAGAGGATATCTATAAGTTCTTGAAACTTGATTTCCGATCATAACATTATATGTATGTGTGTATATGATATGTACGAAAATGAAATGAAATACTGTTTAAACCAGTAAAGGATATAGAGTTTGTTTAATCAACTCCTTCTTCAGTTTTCTAACTTTGTGAACATGTTGTGAACATAATGAACATGGGAGCATGGGACTTTTTGATTAGAATTGTTTACTGATGATACTCCCAAAGACAATCATTTGATGAAGACAAAATTGATTTTGACAGAATTACGGCCTGTTGAACTTAGTCGTTTTGGGCAGTATTTTCGGGTACATGAGTACTACCAAGATTGTTCAAATTATGACCTTGGGTTGACCTTGACCTTTTTTACGGCAAGGTCTAATTTGCTTCCTTGTGCTTTTATATGGGAAAATGCTAGAACATAAGATATCTTGAAAACTGTTGAAGATTTTGGGCTAAAGATCGATATCTACAGTCATCTAAATGAGTACATGAAGATTTATGAGTACAAGAGGTCAAGGTCATTCTTTGACCTTTGACCCAGAACTCTCATATTTTGACAATTTCAAACAATCTTCTCAACAGCCACTGGGCCAATTGTAACCAAATTTCATATAGAGCCTCCAGGGGATGAGACAATGAAAATTTGTTCAAACGGTTCAGGTCACATGACCAACATGGCCGCCAATGCCCATATATGGTAAAAACCTTGAAAAATCTTCTTCTCCAGAACCAATTGACCGATGGCCTTGAAACTCGGTATGTAGCATTGGGTACTCAAGTACTATCAAGATTGTTCAAATTATGACCTTGGGTTGACCTTGACCTTTTTACGGCAAGGTCAAATATGGGAAAATGCTAGAACTTAAGATATCAGGGAAAGTTTTGAGGATTAAGGTCTAAAAGTTGGTATATGCAGTCATCTTTAATGAATACAATGAAGATTTGTGAGTACAAGAGGTCAAGGTCATTCTTTGACCTTTGACCCTGAGCTATCATATTTTGACAATTTCAAACTATCTTCTCAAAAACCACTCGGCCTATTGTAACCAAATTTCATATAGAGCCTCCAGGGGATGAGGGAATGAAAATTTGTTCAAACGGTTCAGGTCACATGACCAACATGGCCGCCATGCCCATATATGGTAAAAACCTTGAAAAATCTTCTTCTCCAGAACCAATTTACCGATGGCCTTGAAACTTTGTATGTAGCATTGGGTACTCCAGTACTATCAAGAGTGTTCAAAATAATGACCTTGGGATGACCTTGGCCATGTTACAGCAAGGTTAAATATGGGAAAATGCTAGAACATAAGATTTCATGGAAAGTTTTGAAGATTTAGGCCTAAAAATTGGTAAATACAGTCATCTTAATGTGTACATCAAGATTCATGACTACAAGAGGTCAAGGTCGTTCTTTGACCTTTGACCCTGAATTCTCAGAATAGTTTGACAATTTCAAACTTCTCCTTAAAAGCCAATGCGGCAATTGTAACCAAATATTATATAGAGCCTTCAGGGGTCGAAGAAATGAAAATTTCTTCAAATGGTCTGGGTTACATGACCAACATGACCAACATGACCATATATGGTAAACACCTTTCAAAATCTCTTTTTCTCCAGAACCAATTGATCAGTGGCATTGAAACTTGGTATGTAGCATTGGGTACTCCAGTACTATCAAGATTGTTCAAATTATGACCTTGGTTGACCTTGACCTTTTTTACAGCAAGGTCAAATATGGGAAAATGCTAGAACATAAGATTTCATGGGAAGTTTTTGGCCTAAAAATTGGTATATACAGTCGTCTTAATGAGGTCATGAAGAATTATGAGTACAAGAGGTCAAGGTCATTCTTTGACCTCTGACCCAGATCTCTCATATTTTGACATTTTCAAACATTTTCTCAAAAGGCAAAGGGCCAATTGTAATCACATTTCATATAGAGCCTCCAGGGGTTGATTGAACGAAAATTTGTTCAAACGGTCCAGGTCACATGACCAACATGGCCACCATACTCATTTATGGTATAAACCTTAAATAGTTTTTCTTCTCCAGAACCAATACACCAATGGCCTTGAAACTTGGTAAGTAGCATGGAGTACTAGAGTACTACCAAGACTGTTCAAATGATGACCTCCGTTTTTCCTTAACTTTTTTTTGCGGCATGGTCAAATATGGGAAAATGCTAGAACATAAGATTTCATGGAAAGTTTTGCTTAAAAAATGGTATATATGGTTGCCTTAATGAGTACATGAAGATTTATGAGTACTACCTAGACTGTTCAAATGATGACCTCGGTTTTTCCTTAACTTTTTTTTGCGGCATGGTCAAATATGGGAAAATGCTAGAACATAAGATTTCATGGAAAGTTTTGCTTAAAAAATGGTATATATGGTTGCCTTAATGAGTACATGAAGATTTATGAGTACAATAGGTCATGGTCATTCTTTGACTTTTGACCCAAGACTCATATTTTGACAATTTCAAAACATATGAAAAAGCCACTTTGCCAATTGTTCAGGTGAGCGATTCAGGGCCTCATGGCCCTCTTGTTTGTAATTAAGGGTGTGGAGCTTGTTAATTAAACTCCTTTCACAAATTTCTCTAAAACTTTAGAGTATTTGCCTTAAATTGAAGACAAGGTGCAAAGATGCATGTGGTTTAAACAACATTTGATGATAATAGACAATTTTATCATCTACACAGCCCTGTGACAGGCCGCAGGGGGAATCATTCTTGTCTAACACACACAATTTTCTTCTTCTTGAAGAAGCAGAAAAGAAAAAGATAAGTAGCACCGTATGTATTGACAAACAGTCGATTTACGTGGCCATAAGCCTTGTGAGCATAAAAGTAAAATGCTGAAATGCTATAGATAGCGCAAACATTTTGACCAAATACATCACAACCTTAGACGAAAACGTTTGATTGAAGTGTTTGAAATGTCAACAAAATTTCGATATAGTAAGATTGTCCTTTTCTTAAAGTATCCGTGGTTCTATCAGCGATACAAACGTCTAAATAAAAAGCGACAAAAAAGTCTAATATTGTAGAAAAACAACATTTTACTTGCTTTATTTATTTTTTTTCTTCATATAAGTCGGATATTGTTTTTTTCTTCATGTTGGAGTGCTATATTTCGATTAAGTTGGCGTGTTTATAAAACAATGTAAGAAAAACGATCTCAGATAGGTTGTGGTTTTCATATCCCCTAAAAAATACAAAATGTCATTTCCTTCAAAAAAATGTAATTTTGAAATTTCATTTTTATAACAGATGTTAAAAATACATTATGCCAAAATATGTCACCAATAATTCTAATTTTGAGTCTTTTGGTTCCTTCCCAAGAGGACAGAAAAATTCTAGTACGGATTTAGGTACGGGGTACGGAGGTACGCTTTATGGTTTTCCTACCCGGCCTCTTTTCGGTGCTAAAATGTTCTTTTGGCTCCTTTATGGTGCGAAAGTCCTTTTCTGTCTTTGGTAGGATCGTGTTTGTTTAAACTAATACATGAAGATTAAACTAATACATGACGATAGATAGATAGATAGATAGATAGATAGATAGATAGATAGATAGATAGATAGATAGATAGATAGATTAAAACATGTCTTAGTGGCCACCTCTATTAAGCAAGCAACCTGTATTAAGCAAGCATGTATTCAGTTCCCAAAGCAGGCAAATACATTGAAATAAACCTGTCTTAAGCAAGCACCTGTCTTAAGCAAGCCGACTTTGAATATCCCTTAGGTGCTTTCTTAATACAGGTTGGACTGTAGATAGATAGATAGATAGATAGATAGATAGATAGATAGATAGATAGATAGATAGATAGGGTAAAACATGTCTTAGTGGCCACCTCTATTAAGCAAGCAACCTGTATTAAGCAAGCATGTATTCAGTTCCCAAAACAGGCAAATACATTGAAATGCACCTGTCTTAAGCAAGCAGACTTTGATTATCCCTTAGGTGCTGGTCGTTAGGTGCTTTCTTAATACAGGTTGGATAGATAGATAGATAGATAGATAGATAGATAGATAGATAGATAGATAGATAGATACAGTAAAACATGTCTTAGTGGCCACCTCCATTTAAAAAACAAGCAACCTGTATTAAGCAAGCATGTATTCAGTTCCCAAAACAGGCAAATACATTGAAATGCACCTGTCTTAAGCAAGCAGACTTTGATTACATTTGCAGCTTTAGGGAAGAATTATCATTACCAATATGTAGGCTATGTTTTTGTATCTGTGCTTCCATGAATCTGAATGGTATATAACATGCATATACTTACATGTGCATGTAAACATGCATGTGCTGTCAAACATATATGCAAGCATATTTAGTGTCTACATAGGTACATACGTACAAACGACATACATACATATAACATCATCATATACCATATGAAAATCATTGTTTCTGCATAAAAAGATAATACTTAGTTTTTTATTTTACAATTTTGAAATCATTAAAAGCATAAACAAAACGTTTAGAAGCTATTTTAACCTGAAACAGAATTAAGAAAAGTGGTTTGGGGTGGTTTGGGGGTGTTTTGGGGTGGTTTGGGGTAATTCGATGGACCCGCTGAAAGCACGGGGACTGTGCTAGCAATTGGGATTTTATAGAGACATTTCGGTCCTAATGCTTTAAAGAAATAAAGTACGAAGCTTTTGATTGGTCAAAATCAGTAAATAAAACAACGTGCGAAACACGATTCTGTGCAAGATTTTCGAGCGAGTTTTATGAACATTTAGACTTATTTTTCGGTTGTCATGATGCTGCTTACAAATATTTCAGCCCCTGATGAGGGTATCCATCATAAACAAGATAACACACAGGCGTTTATTGATGGAAAAGAAGTGGGAAATGGCTCTTTGTTCATAACAGAAAGGTGTGATTTTGGTGGGTGGGGTAAAATGAAAAGACAGGCTGCATGCATATTTCATCCATTCTGCTTACTTTTTTATTATAATTCATGCTCACCAGCCATGAAATTTGAATGCCTGCACTATTTGGGTCAGTAATTGGGTTTTTCCAAAGGCAAAGTTTCCAGATACGGTATCGTGATGTCATATGGTCAATCACCCAGTTATCGGTGGTTATCAGTTATCGGTGCAATCAGAAATAATCCGAATTTCTTGAGTTCCCTTTGGTTTTCTTTCACTATAATAGAAATAAACATGAACAAGAAACTCCTGCTCTATTTCAAACTAAAAACTTGTTGAAAGTAAGGTCCGTAATTGTAACTGATGTTTCAGACCAAGAACATAAATATTTACCAATCTAAACAAATCCAAGCATACATAAATTTCATGTACCTACAAACAAACATGGAATTAGCATTGTGATGCTTAAATTCGTCTGCTGCAAAGCTATTTCCCTAAAGTTGAGGTCATGTTACGTCATAATACGGCAATAAACGGTGCTACCATAAAGTTTTAGCATGGATAATTAGTCTGTATTTACTATTGCACTGTTAACTGGTACATCAGTCATGCGGAGTCAGAAGTGCCCCAGGGCATAATGTCTTCTCTGTTTATGTATTAATGGTCATCGGCGGCTATAATTTAGTTGATAAATTTAAAGACAACACCCAACTAATTGCTGTGAAGCTTTAATTTTCATACTTCGTTATCATTCAAAAGTTAGATTGCAAGTGAAGTGTAAGACCACCGATAACTGGTAAATCGTGCATACATTATCGCCATTCATATGTTATCGATACCTTCCTTTAGTTCGCGAGATTTTCATAGATATTACGTCAGTTGGTCACGTTGACCTTTGATCCTGTAGACTGAACCTTTGCCGCCAATTCCAAGGGCGTAGCTACGTATACAGTAGCTGCTTGTACTTAAAAATAGAATGCAAAATTCCCTACAACATATAAATAGAAATGATATCACATGACCATAGAAAGCACATAATTACCACTGAGCACCTCATTGGATCCTTTCAAATGTCCTTTTTGGGTCCTTGGAAACCCTTAGATACAAAAGTAAACACTCCAAAAATTGGCAGAAAACAGGGGGAGTAATATCAGCACAAAACTCACTTTTCTGGTTATATCCTGTTATAAATTCATATTGCTCCCAAACATGGTCTTGAGAAAATCATGCACAGTATGCATAGTAAGGTCATCCACCTGTGAATTTACCTGTCCACTTTGTCCACTTTGAATGACCAAATTCAATGACCCAAAACGTTAGTAATGGTTGTTGTCCTTCTCTTGAGGGAGAAAATTCCAGAAACACACTTATTAACGCGCTAAAAACGGCGAAATTAGAAAAATAGTTTCAACTTTCAAAACATACCTAACATATGAAAGGACATAATCCTATTTCCGGAACGGTTCGGAATCCTGGAACCAGGAAATTAGCATAGTTAAAATCACGAAATTATGTGTCATCGAATGTAGAACTTACCCAACACATAAACAGGCATACACTTACAAGATTTTTAGCGAAAATAATTACCGATCTTCTGATTAACAACCTGTTTTTTACCTACTTTCGGTTTGAAAAAAATCTGCCAAGAAACGACTGGAGTTACCTACCTTGACGGAGCACCCCCTGCGACTATTATTATCGCTATATATGGCAAATACGCAAGTGCGTATTGAAATTTTGTCAAAATTGACAAAATTTCAAAACGCACCTGCATATTTGCATGCTGAAATTTTATAAACTGGAAAAATTTAAGTACCAACTGCCGATATACATGGTTATATGAAATATTTTAGGGGCCTAGCCCCTATATTTACCCTCAAAGAGTATGAAAAATGATTGTGCGTATCATCTTATTGCTCCTAGCTACGCCCATGAATTCAGTGAAAAAAATCAAATAAACATGCTTAGAATCAAAGCAAGATCACTGTACTTACAATACAACATGTGATTTGTTCATTTTTACTTATATCCATATTTCTTGGCCATAAAGTCATTGAAAATTCCACTTTTGAAATTTCTGCAACTATGGACGCTTTCTTGTCTGTTTATTTACTCTATGGGGCTATAAATAGAACAGGCTGCAGCGAGTGACTGTGTTGGATTTCAAAAGTACGGAAGTGCAAATGTACCATAGGTCCTTATCATACAACATAGGGAATTTGATTTGTTTCTTGTTTTTAGCTCACACCTGTTATTGCTGCTGAAAAGCTACTTAGATTTTATTACAATTTAAATTCAATGTATATTCATTGTAGAGTGTTCCAGGTGTGAACTAGATGTACTAGACAGTATGGGGAGTCTATCTGTTAATAAAATACAAACGATTTTCAACACCATGCTCTCAATAAATTTGTAGCAGTATCTATTTAGCAAGTTTTGTAGCATACCTTTTTCATTAATGGGTAATGTGAGCTTACCAAAACAAAGAAGAAAGGAACAGACGATTTTCGTAACGAAAATGAATGATTTTAATACCCCACCACAGATTTTGTTGTTACACTTACACAGCGCGAGTCAATTTAGATATGCAAACGAGTATCGATAGCATATGATGCACTATTTCATTGGTCAATTTCGAAGGTCATGTTTCTGGGTCAAGTAGCAAAACAGTCGGCACGGAAAATGGCGTGTTTTCACCAAGAATAAAGAGGGAAAATGCGAAGATTCACGCATACAAAACAAATATATGTTGATGTTGCTGTGTTGCTTATAGACCGGGATACTTTATTAAGGTATTGATAACACATGAGCCCAGGATACCATATCTCTAGACGGGTCTCCAAGTATGATACCGTACCCGAGGCTCTGAGACTCCAGGTACAGATAGTCCTAAGAGGATTGGCTTCAGCTATGGCAGTAAGTTTTAAGGAATATGTATTAAGTAATTTTACCCATTAATTTGATATATTGTTACTCCAGCTATAAAATTACTCCTCTTAAAAGTTTCATAAAATTGCCATCTTGCTAGGGGAATATGCCAGGGGAAATTATAATGTTAGTTATTTGCGTTATTTTGACTGATGCAATTTGCGAAAAGACACCGCCAAGGTGTCTTATTTGATTGCCCGCTAATTGCTCGCCGACTGACTTCTGAAGAGTGCACACAACTATTATCTCGTTATCCTCATAGGACTGTCTCCAGGTATGGTTCCACACCGGGAGACCCAGAATCTCGTGGTACAGTTCTGTACCTGAAAACCCAGGGTTTAGGGATACGGTATTGTACCTGGAGACACTTGCTTTTCTAAAAGGAAATACATATGAGTGAATAACAGTCACATACAATTACAAGTCGGATGGGGTCAACTTATTTCAGAAATATCAAATAAGGTAACTAAGACAATGGGTTATCTTTGGCGCAATTGAACACTGGCAAGGTTTCATACAAAACATTGGTTCACCCTCAACTGGAGTATGCAGCACATATTTGAAATCCCTATCACAAAACTCAGATTTAGCAGTTGTGCTGTGTGGCGGCCCCAAAAAGTCTCCCCGCACATCCATTTAATGCTCTTATTCTTCCAATCCTCAGGGATTGTTTGCAATCATTTCCCATTATTCACCTTATGTATGTTCTTATTATTTTTGGTTCGGTTTGGGTTGCTGAGTGGCCACCTTTTGGGAACAAGCTGCTCACTCGGTTGGCCATATGTTCTCTGTATCTTGATTATTTGTAATCTTAGTTGTTTCCAACTATGGTTTGAGGGCTGGATTTGGATTTTGATTGTTTCAGTTCCTGGTCTTTGCATACTTTTTACTTTTATTATCAGAGTTCGTGTGGTTGTGCTGTGTGGCGGCCCCAAAAAGTCTCCCCGCACATCCATTTAATGCTCTTATTCTTCCAATCCTCAGGGATTGTTTGCAATCATTTCCCATTATTCACCTTATGTATGTTCTTATTATTTTTGGTTCGGTTTGGGTTGCTGAGTGGCCACCTTTTGGGAACAAGCTGCTCACTCGGTTGGCCATATGTTCTCTGTATCTTGATTATTTGTAATCTTAGTTGTTTCCAATTATGGTTTGAGGGCTGGATTTGGATTTTGATTGTTTCAGTTCCTGGTCTTTGCATACTTTTTACTTTTAGCAGGTTGAGAAGGTGCAGACAACAACTGCCAGGTGGTCCTGCAGGCGATTGGGGAATACAAGTTGTCGGCGATATGCTAGACGAGCTTGAGTGGTCATCCCTGGAGGCCCTCCAGGAGCAGTCCTCAACCTTTTTGTACAAGATTCACTCCAGTATAGTGTCCCTCGAGAATATAAATATCTGACCCCGGCACCAAATTCGAGAAGAACTAGGGCATCCCATGGTTCACAATACACTAGATACCTTGCATGAATAGTGATGCCCTGAAAAATTCATTCTTCTCCAGGACTATTCCTATGCCAGTTTGTTGGTTTTACCTTTACTTATTGAATTACCTTATTTCGCCACATGGTAAGTTCGTCGCATGGTAAGTTTGTTACCTGAAATAGCCAGTGTCATAAGACATGGCATACTGGTCCCTTAATGATAATTATGATCAAATTGATCTTACCAATTAATCACAACTTCAGATTATTTACAATTGTTTTACAATGATCAATATTTGTTTTTCAAAGAATTTGAAGAATTAAATATGGTGTCAGTATAAGCAAAGGAGTGCTGACCAAAATATACCCGTAGCAATATCATGTCAAGAATGCAACTTTACAAACAATTACAATTCAGTTATAGGTTATTCACAGGGTATAATCGATTCCGCCAATTTTCGCTTCCTGCAGAGTCTGTCTGCCATCTTTTGGCTTCCGCCCAGACTGTCCGCGAACTCTTGCATCCTGCAGAGACTACTGTCCTCGGCAGGAAGCAGAGTCACGTGGACAGTCCCGGCAGGAAGCCATTTCACGAGGACAGTAGTCTCTGCAGGAAGCAAGAGTTCGTGGACAGTCTCGGCGGAAGCCAAATAGGATGTACAGTCTCTGCAGGAAACAAAAATTAGCGGAATCGATTATACCCTGTGTTATTGGTATGAGAAGAGCAATAATTGATTACCAGTTTCAGGGTGATTACTGATTAGCCAGCCCTAGAAGTTGGGGGTGGGGATGTTGATCTTGTTTTTCTGCAGGGCCCTTTTCTATCATACAAATTATGTTGGAGCCTCTTACTAGAACTTCCTATTTGAGACTGTTCTAATGAGGGCCACAACATAAGTTTTTGGTCACTTTGGCATTTGTTTACAAACTTACAGAGCTGCTAGTAGGCTTTGGCTAGACTTTGTTATTGTCATTTGTCTCATATTGGCTGAATATGTTCAGAGAAGATCCACCAACTTTGACACTGAACCACAACTCACTTATCACTGACACACCCCCACCCACTTTGTAGTATTTGTTGCTTATCTTTTCAGTGAGGTATCATGGCTTAACACAGCTGGACAAGGCTTTGGTTTACAGTATCCGAACATTAGCTTACATGCTGTTTCTCGAGATACTTCAGCTTTTCCACATGAATGTCTGTATCTAATGGTGGAAGGAAAATTAATAGGTAAGCTCATTTGTGTCCCTCAGTGACAATTAAAAAGAATAGACAGCTATCTTAGGAAGACCATTTCTCTAGGCTGAGCTCTTCATTGTCTCAGATGCTCCTTACCATATTTTTTCTTATAAACACACACTATAAAAAGAAGCTTCCCTCACTTTTTCCTGTGAAAAAGTGGCCAAATTCTACTGAGATAGGCATTAGACCACCATAATCCAGATTTAGGCCCAAGACAGCCGTTAATAGAACTTGTGAAATTCAATGCTGCATGAGGCAAATTTATTGGCTCACCTGAGCTGAAGGCTCAAAGGTGAGCTTTTAGAATGGCAATGCTCCGTAGTCCGTCCGTCCACCATTTTAAAAGGTTTTCTTCTCTGGACAAAGCGGCTGGGCCGATCAAAGCCAAATTTTATATGGAGCCTCCATGGGTTGGGGGAACGAAAGTTTGTTCGGGGTTTCTGGGTCACATGACCAAGATGGCCGCCAAGCCCAAAAATGGTAAAAACCCTTCAAAAATCTTCTTCTCCAGAACCAAAAAGCCTATGACCTTGAAAATTGGTATGTAGCATTGGGCATGCAGGCTCATCATACTGTATACAAATGATGACCTTGCGTTGACCTTGACATAATTTATGACACGGTCAACTTTGGTACGTTAGGCTTTTATATGGGAAAACACTTAAACAGTGGCTTTCTCAGAACCTTTTTAAGTCTAAGGTACAATACTTGGTATACATTGTCAACTAAATGAACAAAATTTAATGAAGATATTATGTCACTAAAGGTCAAGGTCACTCCGTCCGTCCGTCCATCTGTCATCAAGATTTTCAATTGTTTTCTCCTTTGAAACCACTGGGCCGATCGAAGCCAAATTTCATATGGAGCTCAGTGGGATGGGGGAACGTAGTTTGTACCCCGGGTCTTGGTCACATGACCAAGATGGACGCCATGCCCATATATGGTAAAAACCCTTCAAAAATCTTCTTCTCCAGAACCAAAAGGCCTATGACCTTGAAACTCGGTATGTAGCATCGGGCATGTGAGCCCATTATAGTTTGTACAAATGATGACTTTGCGTTGACCTTGATCTAATTTATGACATTGTCAACTTTGGTACATTAGGCTTTTATATGGGAAAATGCTTAAACAGTGGATTTCTCAGAAACTATTTAAGCCTAAGATACAATACTTGGTATACATGGTCAACTAAATGAACTAATGAAGATATTATGTCACTAAAGGTCAAGGTCATTCCGTCCGTCCATCTGTCGTCAAGATTTTCAAATGTCTTCTCCTCTGAAACCAATGGAATGGGGGAATGAAAGTTTGTACCCGGGGTCTGGGTCACACGACCAAGATGGCCGACATGCCCATATATGGTAAAAACCCTTCACAAATCTTCTTCTCCAGAACCAAAAGACCTATGACCTTGAAACTTGGTATGTAGCATCGGGCATTCGAGCTTATCATAGTTTGTACAAATGATGACCTTGCATTGACCTTGATCTAATTTATGACATTGTCAACTTTGGTACATTAGGCTTTATATGGGAAAACACTTAAACAGTGGATTTCTCAGAAACTATTTAAGTCTAAGGTACAATACTTGGTATACATGGTCAACTAAACGAACAAATGAAGATTTTATGTCACTAAAGGTCAAGGTCTTTGCGTCTGTCCATCTTTAGTCAAAATTTTCAAACATCTTCTCCTCTGAAACCACTGGGCTGATTGAAGTCAAATTTCATATGGAGGCTCAGTTGGTAGGGGGAACAAAAGTTTGTTCCCAGGGTCTGGGTCACATGACCAAGATGGCCGCCATGCCCATAAATAGTAAAAACCCTTCAAAAATCTTCTTCTCCAGAACCAAAAGGCCTATGACCTTGAAACTTGGTATGTAGCATAGAGCATGCAGGCCCATCATAGCTTATACAAATGATGACCTTGCAATGACCTTGACCTAATTAATGACATGGGCAACTTTGGTATGTTAGGCTTTATATGGGAAAAAGCTTAAACAGTGGATTTCTCAGAAACTATTTAAGTTTAAGATACAATACTAACTAAATGTCACTTAAGCTCAAGGTCATTCTGTCCATTCATCCGTCGTAAAGATTTTCAAAAATCTTTCCCATCTGAAACCACTGGGCTGAAGCCAAGTTTAATATGGAGTCTTAGTGGGATGGGGGAACGAAAGTTTGTCCCGGGTCTGGGTCACATTACCATAATAGCCACTATGCCCATATATGGTAAAAACCCTTCAAAAATCTTCTTCTTCGGAACCAAAAGACCTATGACATTGAAACTTGGTATGTAGCATTAGGCATTCAGGATCATCATAGTTTACAAAAATGATGACTTTGCGTTGACCTTGACCTAATTTATGACATGGTCAACTTTGGAATGTTAGGCTTTTATATGGGAAAACGCTTAAACAGTGGATTTCTCAGAAACTATTTAAGTCTAAGGTAAAGTACTTGGTATATATGGTCAGCTGAATGAACAGATGAAGATATTATGTCACCAAAGGTCAAGACCATTCTGTCCATCTATCGGTTGTCAAGATTTTCAAACATCTTCTCCTCTGAAACCACTGGGCCGATTGAAGCCAAATTTCCATAGGAGTCTCAGTTAGATGGGGGAACGAAAGTTTGTTCCCGGGGTCTGGGTCTCATGACCAAGATGGCCGCCATGCCCATAAATAGTAAAAACCCTTCAAAAATCTTCTTCTCCAGAACCAAAAGGCCTATGACCTTGAAACTTGGTATGTAGCATAGAGCATGCGGGCCCATCATAGCTTATACAAATGATGACCTTGCAATGACCTTGACCTAATTAATGACATGGGCAACTTTGGTATGTTAGGCTTTATATGGGAAAAAGCTTAAACAGTGGATTTCTCAGAAACTATTTAAGTTTAAGATACAATACTAACTAAATGTCACTTAAGCTCATGGTCATTCTGTCCATTCATCCGTCGTAAAGATTTTCAAAAATCTTTCCCATCTGAAACCACTGGGCTGAAGCCAAGTTTAATATGGAGTCTTAGTGGGATGGGGGAACGAAAGTTTGTCCCGGTAGATAATATTTTGACCCATATAATATTTTGACCCGGGGTCATTATTTTATGACCCGCGGGTCAAAATATTATTATAATATTTTGACCCCCCCTATAATATTTTGACCCGCCCCCATGAAAAAAAATGGAAATAGAGGAAAGTATATGTAACACCTACAGTAACCAAGCAAATATCAAATACAATATTAATTCACTGCTCCTCCTCATTTTGAAAAATCTGTAGGGGGGGGGGGGGGTCAAAATATTATAGCTATAATATTATGACCCGCCCCACTTGAAATTAAAAGTTTGAATGTTTTGATGGTACTATTCATTTGTTGATATCTGTTATGATAAAATTAAAATTCAAACACCATCAGATTTTCTGTTTCATAATTAGAATACTTAAAATACTGACGATGGGCTTGAGTTGGGGGGGGGGGGGGGGGGTCAAAATATTATAGCTATAATATTTTGACCCGCCCCCATGAATTAAATGGAGATTCAGGACAGTATATGTAAGACTACCAAAATCAAGCATGAAATACAATTACAGTTTACAGCTCCTCCTCATTTAAAAAAATCCAGCTCAGCAAAGATGTTTGGTTGGGTGGTTGTGGGGGGTGGGGGGGTCAAAATATTATAGCCATAATAATTTGACCCGCCCCACATGAGAGTTAAATAGGTCTTTTGTCATTGTTTCACTGGTTTGTTTATAACTATTCTGCTGCTTGAATTAAAAATTTAAATATCATCTGATTGTCTTTCCTATAAGTCTAAGTACTTCATAGGCTAAAGATGGATCTCATAGAGGGTGGGTCAAAATATTATAGCTATAATATTTTGACCCGCCCCTCTTGAGAGTTAAATAGGCATTCTACCATACTTCTAATGGTTTCTTTATATCTGTTGTGACAGAATTTAAATAAAAAACACTAGAATGGATAAAATTTGAGATTTCAATACCATCTGATTGCATTTCCTATTGCTATAAGTCCTTCATATAGTAAAATGGCTCTGAGACAGGGTGGGTCGAAATATAATAGCTATAATATTTCGACCCGCCCCTCTTCAGAGTTTCATAGGCCTTCAGCTATAGTTCCACTGGTGTCTTAAGATCAGCTGTGATAACATCTAAATTAAAAACACTATCTGAATGTTAGTCCCAATGTTATAAGACTTCATATGCAAAGGAAGGGTAAGGGGGTGGGGTTGGGGGTCGAAATATTATAGGTATAATATTTTGACCTGCCCCTCATCAGAGTTAAATAGGTCTTTTGTGGTTGTTTCACTGGTTTGTTTATCACTATTATGCTAGAATTAAAGATCAAAATATCATCTGATTGTCTTTCCTATAAGTATAAGTACTTCATAGGCTAATGATGGATCTGAGAGAGGGTGGGTCAAAATATTATAGCTGTAATATTTTGACCCGCCCCTCTTGAGAGTTAAATAGGCCAATTATCATACTTCTTTTGGTTTCTTTAGACCTGTTGTGACAGAATTGAAATTAAAAACACTCTGTGATTGTCTTTTCCAGAGCTATAAGCCTTCAAATGCAAAGGTTGGGTCTAGTAGGGGGCGGGTCAAAATATTATAGCTATATTATATTATTAAGCCTTCAAATGCAAAGGTTAGGTCTACATTCCGCCCCTCACATTTCAACATCATCTGATTGCCTTTCCTATAAGTATAAGCACTTCATAGGCTAAAGATGGATCTGAGAGAGGGTGGGTCAAAATATTATAGCTATAATATTTTGACCCGCCCCTCTTGAGAGTTAAATGGACCTTTTACCATACTTCTTTTGGTTTCTTTATATCTGTTGTGACAAAATCTATATTAAAAACACTATGTGATTGTCATTTCCAGAGGTATAAGCCTTCAAATGCAAAGGTTGGGTCTAGTAGGGGGCGGGTCAAAATATTATAGCTATAATATTTTGACCCCCCCACTCCTTCAGAGTAAAATATGTCTTCTACCATATTGGCATTGGTTTTTTTAGCTCACCTGAGCCGAAGGCTCAGAGGTGAGCTTATAGGATGGGAGTCGAGCCGTCGTCCGTCCGTCCGTGGGTGCGTGGGTGCGTCAACACTTTCAAACATAAATATCTCAGAGACCAGTGGGCCGATCGCAATCAAATTTTATCTGAAGCATCATTTGGGTGGGGGAAAGGCTGCATTAGGTTTTGGTGCCGATCAGCTCAGAACTCTGGTTTCCATGGCAACAGATAGCCCCCATAGGGTTATAATGGGGAAAACGGCGTCATCACGTTTTCTCGACTGTTTTTGATTAGATCCTTATCATACTTGCAGGTAATGATGACATACACAAGAGCTTGGATGAGTTCGAAATTTGGTCGGATTCGAGCACAGACTACGGAGTTAGCTGCCCTTGAGCGTTTGAAAAAAATCCCATAGGGTTATAATGGGGAAAATGGCGTCATCACGTTTTCTCAACTGTTTTTGCTTAGATCCTTATCATACTTGCAGGTAATGATGACATACATAAGAGCTTGGATTTGTTCGAAATTTGGCCGGATTCGAGCACAGACTACGGAGTTAGCTGCCCTTGAGCGTTTGAAAAAAATCCCATAGGGTTATAATGGAGAAAACAAGGTCATCACATATTTTTAGAAAAACTTTGTCATCGCTCTATTGCCTACATTTCTCAACAGATTTTAAAATAACTTCACACAAATGTAGGGCGTGACAATATCTCGAGCAAGTTCGACTTTCAGGATGCTGCGCCCAAGGTCAAGGTCACTGTGGCTAATTTTAGAAAAACTTTGTCAGCGCTTTAGCACCTACATTTCCCAATGGATTTTAAAATAACTTCACACAAATGTAGGGCATGACAATATCTCGAGCAAGTTTGACTTTCAGGGTGCTGTGCCCAAGGTCAAGGTCACTGTGGCTATTTTTAGAAAATCTTTGTCATCGCTCTAGCGCCTACATTTCTGAATGGATTTTAAAATAACTTCACACAAATGTAGGGCATGACAATATCTCGAGCAAGTTTGACTTTCAGGGTGCTGCGCCCAAGGTCAAGGTCACTGTGGCTATTTTTAGAAAAACTTTGTCATCGCTCTAGCGCCTACATTTCTCAACGGATTTTGAAATAACTTCACACAAATGTAGGGCATGTCAATATCTCAAGCAAGTTCGACTTTCAGGGTGCTGTGCCCAAGGTCAAGGTCGCTGTGGCTATTTTTAGAAAAACTTTGTCATCGCCCTAGCACCTTTTTTGAAATAATTTGACACAAATGTAGGGTATGACAATATCTCAAGCAAGTTCGACTTTCAGGATGCTGTGCCCAAGATCAAGGTCACTGTGGCTATTTTTAGAAAAACTTTGTCATCGCTCTAGCACCTACATTTCTCAACGGATTTTAAAATGAATTCACACAAATGTAGGGCATGACAATATCTTGAGCAAGTTTGACTTTCAGGGTGCTGCAATCAAGGTTTTTGATTAGATCCTTATCATACTTGCAGGTAATGATGACATACATAAGAGCTTGGATGAGTTCGAAATTTGGCCAGATTCGAGCACAGACTATGGAGTTAACTGCCCTTGAGCGTTTGAAAAAAATCCCATAGTCTTATAATGGAGAAAACAACGTCATCACATTTTCATTTATCATCGGATCCTCTTCATACTTGCAGGTAATGAGGATATGCATAAAAGCTTGGATTAGTTAGCATTTCGGCTAGATCCCACCACTGACTATGGAGTACCTGCCCTGAGCATCCAAAAAATCAATGTCGCCACTTTTTCTTGGTTTCTACTGATCTGATCCTTTTCAAACTTGCAGGTAATGAGGAAATGCATAATATCTTAAATAAGTTCAAATTTTGGCCAGATCAGGCCAACCACTATGAAGTTAGCTGCCCTTGACAGCTCTGTCTATTGTGCTCTTGATCGGATACTTTTTAAACTTGCATATATTAGATGAGGGCATACATAATGTTTTGGATGAGTTTAATTTTCAGCCTGATTGGACCACTGACTGTGGAGTTAGCTGCCCTTGAGCATCTTAAATATCCCTATAGGTTTACAATGTCTCTCAGGTGAGCAATTGTTGCCCTTTGGGCTACTTGTTTATATCTATTGTGATAGAATTTGAGATTTTTAATACCATCTGATTGTGTTTCCTATTGTTATTAGTACTTCACATAGTAAACACGGCTCTGAGACAGGGCGGGTCAAAATATAATAGCTATAATATTTTGACCCGCCCCTCTTCAGAGTTACATAGGCCTTCAGCTATAGTTCCACTGGTGTCTTAAGATCAGCTGTGATAACATTTAAATCAAAATTACTATCTGATTATTAGTCCCAATAATATAAGACTTCATATGCAATGATGGGTCAGGGGTTTAAAGGGGGGGGGGGTCGAAATATTATAGCTATAATATTTTGACCCGCCCCTCACAAGAGTTTATTAGGTCTTTTGGCATTATTTCACTAGTTTGTTTATCACTGTTCTACTAGAATTAAAAATTTCAGTATCATCTGATTGTCTTTCCTATAAGTATAAGTACTTCATAGGCTAAAGATGGATCTGAGAGAGGCTGGGTCAAAATATTATAGCTATAATATTTTGACCCGCCCCTCTTGAAAGTTAAATAGACCATTTACCATACTTCTATTGGTTTGTTTATATCTGTTGTGACAGAATTGAAATTAAAAACACTATGTGATTGTCATTTCCAGAGCTATAAGCCTTCAAATGCAAAGTATGGGTCTAGGAGGGGGCGGGTCGAAATATTATAGCTATAATATTTTGACCCCTCCCCTCAGAGTAAAATATGTCTTCTACCATATTGGCATTGGTTTGTTTATATCTATTGTGATAGAATTTGAGATTTAGATACCATCTGATTGCATTTCCTTTTGTTATTAGTACTTCACATAGTAAAGATGGCTCTGAGACAGGGCGGGTCAAAATATAATAGCTATAATATTTTGACCCGCCCCTCTTCAGAGTTACATAGGTCATCAGCTATAGTTCCACTGGTGTCTTAAGATCAGCTGTGACAACATTTAAATCAAAAATACTATCTGATTGTTAGTCCCAATAATACAAGACTTCATATGCAGTGATGGGTCAGGGGTTTGAGGGTGGGGGGGTAGAAATATTATAGCTATAATACTTTGATGTGCCCCTCACGGGAGTTTATTAGGTCTTTTGTTGTTATTTCACTAGTTTGTTTATCACTGTTCTACTAGAATTAAAAATTTCAATATCATCTGATTGTCTTTCCTATAAGTGTAAGTACTTCATAGGCTAAAGATGGATCTGAGAGAGGCTGGGTCAAAATATTATAGCTATAATATTTTGACCTGCTCCTCTTGAAAGTTAAATAGACCATTTACCATACTTCTATTGGTTTCTTTATATCTGTTGTGACAGAATCTAAATTAACAACACTATGTGATTGTCATTTCCAGAGCTATAAGCCTTCATATGCAAAGGATGGGACTAGGAGGGGGCGGGTCGAAATATTATAGCTATAATATTTTGACCCCCCCCCCTTCAGAGTAAAATATGTCTTCTACCATATTGGCATTGGTTTGTTTATATCTATTGTGATAGAATTTGAGATTTAGATACCATCTGATTGCATTTCCTATTGTTATTAGTACTTCACATAGTAAAGATGGCTCTGAGACAGGGCGGGTCAAAATATAATAGCTATAATATTTTGACCCGCCCCTCTTCAGAGTTACAGAGGTCATCAGCTATAGTTCCACTGGTGTCTTGAGATCAGCTGTGATAACCTTTAAATCAAAAATACTATCTGATTGTTAGTCCCAATGTTATAAGACTTCATATGCAATGATGGGTCAGGGGTTTGGGGGGAAGGGGGTTGAAATATTATAGCTATAATATTTTGACCCGCCCCTCACAAGAGTTTATTAGGTCTTTTGTCGTCATTTCACTAGTTTGTTTATCACTGTTCTACTAGAATTAAAAATTTCAATATCATCTGATTGTCTTTCCTATAAGTATAAGTACTTCATAGGCTAAAGATGGATCTGAGAGAGGGTGGGTCAAAATATTATAGCTATAATATTTTGACCCGCCCCTCTTGAAAGTTAAATAGACCATTTACCATACTTCTATTGGTTTGTTTATATCTGTCGTGACAGAATCTAAATTAACAACACTATGTGATTGTCATTTTCCAGAGCTATAAGCCTGCATATGCAAAGGATGAGACTAGGAGGGGGTGGGTCGAAATATTATAGCTATAATATTTTGACCCCCCCCCTCCCCCCCCACAGAGTAAAATATGTCTTCTACCATATTGGCATTGGTTTTTTATATCTATTGTGATAGAATTTGAGATTTAGATACCATCTGATTGCATTTCCTATTGTTATTAGTACTTCACATAGTAAAGATGGCTCTGAGACAGGGCGGGTCGAAATATAATAGCTATTTTTTGACCCGCCCCTCTTCAGAGTTACATAGGTCTTCAGCTATAGTTCCACTGGTGTCTTAAGATCAGCTGTGATAACATTAAATCAAAAATACTATCTGATTGTTAGTCCCAATGTTATAAGACTTTGTATGCGAAGGTCGGGTCAGGTGTTGGGGGTCAAAATACTATAGCTATAATATTTTGACCCACCCCTCACGACAGTTGAATAGGTCTTTTGTCCTTGTTTCACTAGTTTGTTTATCACTATTCTACTTGAACTAAAAATTTCAATATCATCTGATTGTCTTTCCTATAAGTATAAGTATTTCATAGGCTAAAGATGGATCTGAGAGTGGGTGGGTCAAAATATTATAGCTATAATATTTTGACCCCCCCCTCCCCCCCACTCATGTCCATTTTTAGCCTATGAAGTACTTAGACTTATAGGAAAGACAATCAGATGATATTTAAATTTTTAATTCAAGCAGAATAGTTATTTACAAACCAGTGAAACAACGACAAAAGACATCTTTAACTCTCATGTGGGGCGGGTCATAATATTATAGCTATAATATTTTGACCCCCCTCCCCCAACCCACCCACCAACCCCACTAACAGATTTTTCAAAATTAGGATGAGCAGCGTATTAATATTGTATTTGATATTTGCTTGGTTCTTGTAGGTCTTGTATAAACTTTCCTTTATATCAATTTTATTTCATGGGCGGGGGTCAAAATATTATTGCTATAGTACCATGAAAACATTAAAACTTTTAATTTCAAGTGGGGTGGGTTATAATATTATAGCTATAATATTTTGACCCCCACCCCCACCCCTCACCCACCTAACAGATTTTTCAAATTGAGGATGAGCAGAGAAATTAATATTGTATTTGATATTTGCTTGGTTCTTGTAGGTCTTGCATAAACTTTCCTTTATTTCCATTTTTTTTTCATGGGGGCAGGTCAAAATATTATAGTTATAATATATTGACCCCCCTCCCCTCCCCCTGCCACTCATGTCCATCTTTAGCCTATGAAGTACTTAGACTTATAGGAAAGACAATCAGATGATATTTAAATTTTTAATTCAAGCAGAATAGTTATTAACAAACCAGTGAAACAACGACAAAAGACCTATTTAACTCTCATGTGGGGCGGGTCAAATTATTATAGCTATAATATTTTGACCCCCCCACCCACCCCTACTCCCAGCCAACCAAACAACTATTAAAATTTTTAATTTTAAATGAGGAGGAGCTGTAAACTGTAATTGTATTTCATGCTTGATTATGGTAGTCTTACGTATACTGTCCTGAATCTCCATTTAATTCATGGGGGCGGGTCAAAATATTATAGCTATAATATTTTGACCCCCCCCACACCCCCACTCACGCCCATCATCAGTATTTTAGTATTCTAATTATGGAACGGAAAATCTGATGGTGTTTGAATTTTAATTTTATCATTACAGATATTAACAAATGAATAGTACCACGAAACCATTAAAACTTTTAATTTCCAGTGGGGCGGGTCATTATATTATAGCTATAATATTTTGACCCCCCCCTACAGATTTTTCAAAATGAGGAGGAGCAGCGAATTAATATTGTATTTGATATTTGCTTGGTTACTGTAGGTGTTACATATACTTTCCTCAATTTTCATTTTTAGCTCACCTGAGCACGAAGTGCTCAAGGTGAGGTATTGTGATCGGTCTTTGTCCGTCGTCCGTCGTCCGTTGTCCGGCGTCAACTTTTGCTTTAAACGACTTCTTCTCCAAAATTGCTGGACGGATTTCGAAATAATTTCACAGAAATGTTCCTTGGGGGACTCTCTACCAAAATTGCTCAAATCTTTCCGCTCCGCTGAACAATATGGCCGCCAGAGCTAAAAATAGAAAAACCTTTAAACGACTTCTCCTCCAAAATTGCTGGGCAGATTTTGAAATAATTTCACAGAAATGTTCCTTAAGAGACCCTCTACCAAAATTGCTCAAACGGTTCCGCTCCGCTGAACAATATGGCCGCCAGAGCTAAAAATAGAAAAACCTTTAAACGACTTCTTCTCCAAAACTGCTGGGCCGATTTTGAAATAATTTCACAGAAATGTTTCTTAGGAGACCCTCTACCAAAATTGCTCAAACGGTTCCGCTCCGCTGAACAATATGGCCGCCAGAGCTAAAAATAGAAAAACCTTTAAACAACTTCTTCTCCAAAACTGCTGGGCCGATTTTAAAATAATTTCACAGGAATGTTCCTTAGGAGACCCTCTACCTAAATTGCTCAAACGGTTTTGCTCCGCTGAACAATATGGCCGCCAGAGCTAAAAATAGAAAAACTTTTAAACGACTTCGACTCCAAAACTGCTGGGCTGATTTTGAAATAATTTCACAGAAATGTTCCTTAGGAGATCCTCTACCAAAATTGCTCAAATGGTTCTGCTCCACTGAACAATATGGCCGCCAGAGCTAAAAATAGAAAAACCTTTAAACGACTTCTCCTACAAAACTGCTGGGCCGATTTTGAAATAATTTCACAGAAATTTTCCTTAGGAGACCCTCTACTAAAATTGCTCAAAAAGTTCCGCTCTGCTGAACAATATGGCCACCAGAGCTAAAAATAGAAAAAAGCTTTAAACATCATCGTCTCTGAAGCCAATGGCTTGATTTCAAAAAAAATTTACAGAAATGTTTGACTCATGGTCCTGAACAAAAATTGCTAAAACGGTTCCACTCCGCTGAACAAAATGGCCGCCAGAGCTAAAAATAGAAATAACTCTTAGAATGACACAGAGGACACAGTTATGATCCAATCATCTTGAAACTTTGTCGGAATGTTTATCTAAATGAAATCTAAACCATCTTTGAAACTGAGTCATGTGGGGTCAAAAACTAGGTCACTGGGTCAAATCTTAGAAAAACCTTGTGCACACTGCAGCAGGCACAGTTATGATCCAATCTTCATGAAACTTTGTCAGAATGTTTATTTATATAAAATCTAGGCCACATTTGAATCTGAGTCTTGTGGGGTCAAAAACTAGGTCAAATCTTAGAAAAACCTTGTGTACACTCTAGAGGGCACAGTTATGATCCAATCTACGTGAAACATTGTCAGAATGTTTATATTCATGAAATCTATACCAGATTTGAAAATGGGCCATGTCAGGTCAAAAACTAGGTCACTAGGTCAGTTCTTAGAAAAACAGTGTGAACGCTTTAGAGGACACAGTTTAGTTCTAATCTTCATGAGACTTTGTCAGAATGTTTGTCTCCAGCAAATCTGGACCAAGGGTGCAACTTGGTCATGTTGGGTCAAAAAGTAGGTCACTAGGTTAAACCTTAGAAAAACATTGTTTACGCTCTAGAGGGCACAGTTTTGATAACTTTGTCAGAATGTTCATATCCAAGACATCTAGACCAGGTTTGAAACTGGGTCTTGTGGAGTCAAAATCTAGGTCATTAGGTTAAATCTTATAAAAACCTTAGGTACACAATAAAGGGTTCATTTTCCATTTAATTTTTGTGGAACTCTGTCTGTCGGTCATATGGATGTCTCTAAGGTTAAGTTCACAGGAAATTCAGGTGAGCGATCCAGGGCCATCGTGGCCCTCTTGTTTTTCATGGAGGCGGGTCAAAATATTATAGGGGGGGTCAAAATATTATAATAATATTTTGACCCGCGGGTCATAATATAATGACCCGCGGGTCACTTTTTAGGCGGGTCAAAATATAATATGACACCGGGTCTGGGTCACATTACCAAAATAGCCACTATGCCCATATATGGTAAAAACCCTTCAAAAATCTTCTTCTCCGGAACCAAAAGACCTATGACATTGAAACTTGGTATGTAGCATTAGGCATTCAGGATCATCATAGTTTACAAAAATGATGACTTTGCGTTGACCTTGACCTAATTTATGACATGGTCAACTTTGGAATGTTAGGCTTTTATATGGGAAAACGCTTAAACAGTGGATTTCTCAGAAACTATTTAAGTCTAAGGTAAAGTACTTGGTATATATGGTCAGCTGAATGAACAGATGAAGATATTATGTCACCAAAGGTCAAGACCATTCTGTCCATCTATCGGTTGTCAAGATTTTCAAACATCTTCTCCTCTGAAACCACTGGGCCGATTGAAGCCAAATTTCCATAGGAGTCTCAGTTGGATGGGGGAACGAAAGTTTGTTCCCGGGGTCTGGGTCTCATGACCAAGATGGCCGCCATGCCCATATATGGTAAAAACTCTTCAAAAATCTTCTTCTCCAGAACCAAAAGGCCTATGACCTTGAAACTTAGTATGTAGCATTGGGCACTCGGGCCCATCATAGTTTATACAAATGATTACTGTGTTTCATATGTAGCTTTAATACTGTGTCAAAGGAATCAAAGTTTGTTCAGATGGTCATCAGGGCTGGAAAATTCCACTCATCTGCTCGCCAAGACGAGTGGCTCTTGCTGGAGGAAGAGTGAAGTTTTTGACTGTTTCTAGAGTAAATTATTGAAAATCACCATATCTTTGGTCATGTAGGACTAGTGGAAATTTTAGAAATTTTCCAGTCCTGGGACTCATGGTCACATGAACAAGGTGGCCGCCACGCCCATATATGATAAAAACCCTTCAGAAATCTTTGTCCAGAACCAAAAGCTCAGTGACCTTGTGGCTTGGTATATAGCATTGGGACTCAACATTAGTCCAGGGGGTGGCAGATCTGCCCCTGCCCTGGGGCTATATACATGTACATGTATAAAAGCATTAAAATATATACCAGGACCAAGTGTCAGGTGAGCTGCAGGACCACTGGTCCTCTGGTTAGATGAAATACAGAGAATATGCGGCTTTTGTTCTGTACATCAAGATTACTTACGGTAATGTGCTTGAATATTGGGACACCTAAAAACCATGAATTTTCCAAAATGGAAAAAAAATTGGAAAATTCATGGTTTTAGGTGTCCCAATACTGTACATACAGTATTGGGACACCTAAATACCATCAATTTTCCATTTGGAACAAATGGAAAATTAATGGTTTTAGGTGTTCCAATAATTGAGCACATTAGATTTCGTTCCCAATTTTTAAACACATTAGGGTATGTTGTTGTACATTTTTTTCAGAGGAAGAAAAAGGTGAGGACGACGATGATGAAGATGATAATTACGATACTCCGACAACAGAAGTGAGATTTGTTCCGGGAGATAAGGGGTCATGTAAGTAGCCAATTGGAACACCGCTCGGCCAATTTCGTGAATCAACTTTGGCTGTATGACGGGGACTACTTAAATCACATGACTGTTGTGAGGAACAGTGACATAAACAAAGACAACCGGGACTGTCCCACCGAATAAATAATGAAAAGAGGAACAAATGCATTTCTGTCTCGGCATCAGCAATTGTCTATTTTGTTTTGCCAACAGCTCAAAGCAAGAAATGTATGTCCCTGCAATAGCTGAAAAGGTCGCAGGCCAGGAATTAATTATCATTCGTAGACATAGATAGCTTCGTCTTTGGCGTATACTTGTTCTGTCGAAGAAAATGTTGCATTTTCCAACAAACGTCTCCGTCGTACATACATCCGATGTCTGATTCACGGAATTGGCGGAGCAATTTACTGATTGGTAAGTAGCTTTAGTGGTGCTCTAATATAGGGGTGACTATTGCAGGCCAAAATGACTATTGCAATACTATTACTATTGCAGAAATCCCTATTGCAATACTATTACTATTGCAGGTTACTAAATGCATTGCAATAACTATTGGAGACAGCTTTTTTATCCAGAAATTCTGCTTTTATGTATAAAATCTTGGTTGTTCACATAAGTTTGTGGCTAAAAGGCATTATTTAATGACTGTCATTTCACAACATGCACAACATGACAACAAAATACAAGAAAATGTTATATTTTCCATTCTTTGGAACCCAATACAAGCTAAAACACATCCATTCCTATTACTTTTTTAGTTAAAAATACTTCCTTCAAGGAAAAGATGCATGTCTAGAAACTATTGAAACTATTGCGATATTGGAAACACTATTGCCGATAGTATTGACATTGCAGCTTTCCCTATCGATAGTGACTATTGCCAGTGTCACTATTGCGATATATCGATAGTCCGATGTATTGTTACACCCCTACTCTAATATACATCCATGTTTTCTGCCAGTTTTACATTGACAATAGCTGTAGTGGCTTTCTGTTGCATGCCTCTCTGGAAGATAAAGCATTCAAAAACGGAGTCTACTCATAACGAGTTGACCACAATTGAGAAGGGAGTTAAAGATGATAATTATGATACTCCGACGACAGAAGTGAGATTTGTTTCAGGAAATATGTGGTCATGTAAGTAGATTTTGAGGTGCTCTGATACACGTCAATGTTTTTCTGCCATTTTACAAAGTTACGAAGGACAATAGCTTTACTGGCTTTCTGTTTGCCTCTGTGGATGATGAAGCCCTTTCAAAAATGGGGTCATCTTCAGACTTCTCAGTAACTCCATATTTGGAGTCCTTTACTCCTACTTGTGGGCGGGGTACTTCTAGTTTTCAGAGTCTGAGAATATCAATAAATTACGTTGCTGGACTCCTACATATTCCTGAAGACGTCTCTGGGACTCCTATTTTCAAAATCCTAGTGAGAATCCTGGGGCCGTATTCATAAAATGACTTAAGTGGTTGCTATGCTGTTGCTAAGGCTAAATATCTATAAAGGAGATTCCCTACGACTATGAAATTTGCTCTGGAGGAACAGTATTACAAAGACTGTTCCTCCAGAGCAAAGTTTATAGTTGTAGCGAATCTCCTTCAAAGAAATGTAGCCTTAGCAACAGCATAGCAACCACTTAAGTCGTTTTATGAATACGGCCCCAGATCTTGTTTGCTCCCCTGGAAGATGAAGACCTTCCAAAATGGAGAATACCCATAAAAATGGCCTGTGGGGAGCAAATTCTTCCTTCAGGAGTTCACCCCAATGAGAAGCGTGGTAAAAAGAAAAACGTTAAGTTACTTCCCCTGAAGTATACTCCACCACCTTTCACCAACTGAGATTATTAGGCTCATTTGGATGCTTTTAACAAATCTGTTGAAGTCCTATGAGTGTGATGTGTATCATCCTGTTCTGGAAATTAGTAGTTTTATATGTTGATTGTATATCAAGTTTATCCCTTATTCAACCCCTATGAATGCTACTGATGCTCTGAACAGCTGGGCCCACTTTGGCACTCTGGTGCATGACCATATTTGTCTTTATTTCACAACAAAAAAGGATCTGTCAACTTCCACTAACAAAGTGTCAGATGCTTATTTCAACTTGTCAATTAGAGTTCTGATAAGCAAGACACTTTGATTCTAAACATGCTGAAACGAATAAGGGATAAAGAGCTTAGCAAAGTCATCAGTCAAGGATTCATCAAGTCTCCTAGTACTAATAAAGTCAAGTGTGCAAATATTTTTTTTTTTTGAAAAAAAAAAAATATATATATATATATATATATATATGGTAGGATTAAATCATCAACAGTGCAAAACAATATTTACTGAGCGCTTTCGGCTTTCGCCTTCTTCAGAGTTTACAGGTACAAGAAAAAAATCAAAATTTCAACATTTCTACAGGTAAATCAAGAAAAAACAAAATAATCATGAAAACGTTTCTCAATTTACTATTCAAATTCACATTAAACGACCAAAGAAATTGAAAAAAGGTCGTTTAACAAAGCAAAATTGCTACAAGGCGGCCGTTTCACGGCCCCAGTTCGAATTTGAAATTGCAAATGGCTGCCAAAATGAGAAAAATCGTATTATGCGATTTGTAGCGGTGTATTTATAGCGATATACATACATTCTGTATACTGGCCATTCAGCTATGATGCAAAACTCACCATAATGAAGGAAAAAGAGAATTTTACATGTAATTACATCGCTACAAAAGCAAGAGTGGAACACTGTATGTCTGGAATAATGCAAGATGCCCCTGCAGAAATAGACTGAAGGTGGGACCGAGGCTAATCTCCTTTGTTAATGCCGCTTGGATTCAAAGTGTTAAGACGACGTATCCAGTAGCTCTCACGACTTTTTCTGGCATTGTCTTTCCACTCTGAATTGCTTTCTAAGCAGCAAACAGAGGCATGACTGAGAAAGTATGTATATCGCTATAAATACACCGCTACAAATCGCATAATACGATTTTTCTCATTTTGGCAGCCATTTGCAATTTCAAATTCGAACTGGGGCCGTGAAACGGCCGCCTTGTAGCAATTTTGCTTTGTTAAACGACCTTTTTTCAATTTCTTTGGTCGTTTAATGTGAATTTGAATAGTAAATTGAGAAACGTTTTCATGATTATTTTGTTTTTTCTTGATTTACCTGTAGAAATGTTGAAATTTTGATTTTTTTCTTGTACCTGTAAACTCTGAAGAAGGCGAAAGCCGAAAGCGCTCAGTAAATATTGTTTTGCACTGTTGATGATTTAATCCTACCATATACTTAGTTCAATCATTTTGAATCCATTTGTTGGATCCAGTGCTACCGGGAAGATTTTTGTTTGATGTTTGTCTCATTTCTCCCTATATATATATATATATATATATATATATATATATATAGGCATACTTGACTTGATGTGTACTAGAGCAAAAAAGATGTTAGGAGCTTTCAAACTGTGAAACCTTCACTCTCTTTTGGGGAAATAAAAAGAAAAAGAGTGACAGTGTCATGCATCAGTATGTTTGAAAATATAACATCTCATTAGCAAACTGTTTATGGATCTGTAATGTCTCGTTCACTTACCTAGCAACATGAGCTTTTTACAACCTGACCCAGATTTGTATTTTCAGTTTCTCAGGACTCAGTTTCAGCTATATCATATTGATAGTTCAGAGAGAAGAGAGCAAACGGTGTATATCCAGATGAGGCAGCTCATTGTGAGCTGCCTCATCTGGATCTACGCTATTTTTAAATATAGGATCTTACATGAGTGCTCATGTATTATTGAATTTATTAAACAAGATGGGGAAAAAGATAAGATGGGAGGCTTTGCCAAGCATCTTATCGGTTTTCCCCAACGAGTTTAATAAATTCAATAAACCAGGAGCACGAATGCAAGATTCTGTTTATCATATGACACTAAAATTGCATTTTATTAGCAAAATTTGCACTATAACGTCACAATTTCGCCATCAGAAAACGCAACGTTTTAATGGACGTCAACGTATATAACGTTACGACGTAATTTGCATATTTAATCCACTAGTGGATTATCGGTTTTAATTCATGGCTTTATTACACTCTCAGATGCGACATCATATGATAAATTCAAGTTATTTTCACATTTGGCTCTTTGAGTGTTAATAATTAACACTTTTTATACCCCGCCACACGTTAGTGGCGGGGTATTATGTTTTCCTGCTGGCTGTCCATGTGTCCGTCCGTCGTATGTACGTCTGTCTATCCGTCCGTGAGCGTTTCGTTTCCGTTCGATAACTTGAGTATTTATTAACGGATTTTCTTCAAACTTGGCATGTGCATTGAACTTGGGAAGTTCTCAGTTGGGATTGTTAATGGGCAGATTTCGATGTCTTCTGATGGAGTTATTGCCCTTGGTTTGCAGTGGCGGGGTATTACATAGTCGTTTACGATGCTTTTATTATCTGTTTACAGTAGATACAATGTTTTCCGCCATGTCAGATTGTCAGACATTACATCCAGACCCAGAGGACGAAGACTCTGACGCAGAAGGTGGTAAGTGGTAATTTCCCAGATAAGAAGGACTAACAAATAAATTTTCCATATTTCTCATAAAAACATGTTGTAACCCTTCATTAGAACCCATCTCGCTGAGGCAGTTCTAATGAGTGGTCACAACATACGTTTTGGTTGCGAAGTAAGAGAAAATATTTTTGAATCATCCTTAAGATACCATCTTGTCCAGAGCCCTAGATAAGACGGAGTATTTGGTGATAATGAGGGATAATTTTTGTTAATTCTGAATAAAACCATATGTTGTGACCCCTCATCTGAACCGTCTCGACAAGACGGTTCAGATGAGTGGTCACAACATATGGTTTTAATGAGAAATAAGGAAGATTATCTCTCAATTATCATCAAATACCCCTCTTATCTAGAGCTCTGTTATCTGGAGCTCTAAAATAGCAGTCAAATTTGTGTTTGTTTTATTATCTCGATTCTATCAAGACAATTGGGCATACTCAGAAATCTGTAAAACTGGAAAGTACCATGACTGGTTATTTATTCTGACAAGCTCTTAGTTGGATTATACTTGTAGTCATTAAAAGAATATGAAATACATGTACTCACAGTTGTGGATTTGTGATTGACATTGATATTTTTTTGTTGGTTTAGCCTTGAAACTTGATTTATCATATGACGTTGCATCTGAGAGTGTAATAAAGCCATGCATTAAAAACGATAATCCACTAGTGGATTAAATATGCAAATTACGTCGTAACGTTATGCGCTGACGTCCATAAAAACATCGGGTTTTCTAATGGCAAAATTGTGACGTTTTAGTGCAAAATTTGCTAATAAAATGCGATTTTAGTGTCCTATGATAAATATAATCTTGCATTCGTGCTCCTGTAGTATTGAATTTATTAAACTCGTTGAAGAAAACGATAAGATGCTCAGCAGAGCCTCGCATCTTATCTTTTTCCCAACTCGTTTAATAAATTCAATAATACATGAACACTCATTTAAGATCCTCTATATATAGCATCAAGTGCTTGAGATCTACCAAGATTGGTCAGATGATGACCTTGGCTAGACCTTAACTTGGGGGAGAGAGGGGGGAGGAGGGGGTGGGATTGAAGATTGATGAAAGATATAAGCAGTTTGCAAAATGAAATTTTTGTGAATGTTTTCTTGTTTTACAACAGTTGACTTAAGGTGTATACACACCGTACAACCGACTGAACTGATGCCAGATGCCTACAGAGATAACAGATGGGCGAAATCGAAAGCAGGATTTCAGCAGGTGAGATAAAGTTGCTGGTAAAAACAGACAATAAAATCCTGGAAGAGTTTAGCATCATATGGAAGTTGCTCAGTGCCTGTAGATTCTACAGTACCAGTCTGGGTGGCTTTCTTACACCGATAAGGCTATGGCAGGGCTTGAAAGGGGAACATTTTCAGAAATAAACACAAAGTCTGCATTTCGGCTCCCATTAAACGAATCTGAGATAGCGCCCAATCTGTTTGCTTGCGTATAATAAAACCTCAGTTAATTAGTAATATTTCTGCCAAGTTTTGATGCACAGTTTAGTTTTATAATGAAAATACACGCTTTCAAAGAGGGTGAGTAGCGAAAAAATGGTTGCCTTTGTCAACAGATGCAATTTTAGGTGGATAGCTGGGATGACAGATCGGTTTGTATGGAAATGGCTGACATTGATGGCAGGTATCAATATATAAGTATGTGTCCTTAAAATCGCATTTTTAAAGTTTTGGTTGTGTCAACAGCATAAAATCACCTCAAGAACTCGTAAAAAGTATTTTTCTAGATGTCGAAGGAATAATGTTTGTGTTTATCGAAGCTGGTTATGCATTCGTGGAGGAAATACTATATTGTCAGAAAGAGGTTAACGCAGAACTATACGAACGGTGGTTGGCCTGTGTATCTTTTCGTTGTATTTGTTTCTCATTTTCAAGCAAATTTCTTGTGTGTGTGTGTGTTTGTTTCATAGTTTTATATGCCGCCGAAGCAAGAGTTTGTCTCTCTGTGCGTGAGCATTTGTAGAGGGGTGTGGGTGTGTGTGTGTGTGTGTGTGTGTGGGGGGGGGGGGGGGGGGGGGGGCAGGGGCGGGGATGCGCTTGCTGGTCAGCTTGGTACCGATACTTGAATAAGGGATTACGAAATTGCCAATTCATCCTTAAATACCAAAACTACCTTATTAATTGTGGTACCGTTAAAAGTAGCCTTTTACTAGTATGTTCATTTGAATGAAATCCTGTTTTGTAATATTACTCTAATCAATCACAGGGTTTTACGCCATAGTAGTGAAAACATGCCTTTTCCAACTAAGCTATCGCTTTTCTGACCCTAAACGATGTCAGCACTGCGCACAGCTCACGTAAAAAGAAAGAGCATACCCTTTCTCAAATTTTTTTGGTTCAAGGTTCAGTAACAAGTTGACCAGCAAGCGCCCCGCTGCCCACACCCCCCTCCCGGCGTCATCGTGATCGTGAATTGTTCTATTGTTGTTATTATTTATCCTAGATGCATACACAAACTAGACAAACATGAAAATAAAGAACATTTTGCCATGGTATATAGTGAAGACAGGCAACAAAGTTGTCCCGGAAAAACACAATCAACAGCAATAGTCATTCTGAGCATAACTAACCAGATAGGGTTTAAACAGCATGGGCCGACTGCTCAAAGCAAGTTAAAGCTAACCTCGAGTTTAATCCATACAAAATATAACTTCGGGGTTAACTTAAACCAGCATGGAAGGTTATTAAACGAAATTTTCTGAGAGATGTAAAGCTATTAAATGCAACAATTTGCATTCTAGTGGACAAGCATGCATCATTCTTCATGATTTCACGCCGAAATCACAGTCATAATCAGTTTAAAGATACATACTAATATACTGATACCTGCCATCAATGTCAGCCATTTCCATATAAACCGATCTGTCATCCCAGCTATCCACCTAAAATTGCATCTGTTGACAAAGGCAACCATTTTTTCGCTACCCACCCTCTTTGAAAGCGTGTATTTTCATTATAAAACTAAACTGTGCATCAAAAATTGGCAGAAATATTGCTAATTAACTGAGGTTCTATTGTACGTAAGCAAACAGATTGGGCACTACCTAAAATTCGTTTAGTGGGAGCCGAAATGCAGACTTTGTGTTTATTTCTGAAAATGTTCCCCTTTCAAGCCCTGCCATAGCCTTATCAGTGTAAGAAAGCCACCCAGACTGGTACGGTAGAATCTACAGGCACTGAGCAACTTCCATATGAGGCTAAACTCTTCCAGGATTTTATCGTCTGTTTTTACCAGCAACTTTATCTCACCTGCTGCAATCCTACTTTCGATTTCGCCCATCTGTTATCTATGGAGGCATCTGGCATCGCTTCAGCCGGTTGTACGGTGTGGTATAAGTAGACCAAATTTTTGTGAACATTTTTCTCAAAGAGAGATGACTTTTGTGACTTCCTGCCTGTTTGCTTCACTGGATGAGGAACCTTTATCAAAAGGGGAAGAAATAATAACTATTTTACTGGTATATGTAACATGATTTTAACAAAATTTACGTGATAATGTTCAGTCACTGCAAAATGGGACTGTCATACAATAAAGATGAAACCCTTAATGTACCCAAAAAGCAGACGACAACTTTTACATCTTGAAAATTTCAAAAACAAGCTATAATTATCTAATTGAGAGTTCAGAGACTAGAGGGCAAAACGTTTACATCTTGAAAATTTCAAAAACAAGCTATAATTATCTAATTGAGAGTTCAGAGACTAGAGGGCAAAACGTTTACATCTTGAAAATTTCAAAAACAAGCTATAATTATCTAATTGAGAGTTCAGAGACTAGAGGGCAAAACGTGTAGATCTAGAGGAGGCAGCTCATTATGAACTGCCTCAGCTGGATCTACGCTGTTTGCAAATTCAATCATTTACGTTTCTGGCCCTTTATAAATGTTAACCTTTGAACTGCAATTATTCCAGGTCAGTTCTATGAAGGACAAGAAGGGGTAGATGAATTAACGGAACAGGGGCAGGCTACTCTGGCAAGATTAGAAAATATGTTACAGGCAGGACAGGGAGATAACCCAATTCCAAACGGCAATGTGGAAAATGGTCATGTGGCAGGTAATACTGTACATGGGAAAATTTTGTGAATGCATTTTTTTTCACAAATAAATTCCACCCCTAGTTAATTATGTATATACAAGGGCTGTTACGAAACGAAAAATAGCTGTTACGAAACGAAAAAGAGCCATAGTTACCAAATGACCAGGTCATGCTACGAAAAGAAAAAGAGCCATAGTTACAAAAAGTCCTGATGACCAGGCCATTTGGTAACTATGACTCTTTTTCGTTTCATAACAGCTCTTTTTATGCCCCCCGAAGGGACTTTGGGTGGCATATTAAAATCGCACCGTCCGTCAGTCCGTCCGTCCGTAACAAATCGTGTCTCAGCCATAACTTAGGAGCTACTGAAGCAAATTTGATGAAACTTCACAGAAAGATAGAGCACATTGAGAAGGTGTGTCGCGCACAAGAGTTTGGTTCCTACGCCGAAGGTCAAGGTCACAAATGGGTCAAAGGTAAAATCATGTCTTAAATCGTGTCTCAGCTATAACTTTTACACTACTGAAGCAAATTTGATGAAACTTCACAGATAGATAGAGCACAATGAGAAGGTGTGTCATGCACAAGAGTTTGGTTCCCACGCCCAAGGTCAAGGTCACTGTCGGGGGTTAGAGGTCAAATAGTGTCTCTGCAATTACTTTAAAACTACATAACTGAATTTTATCAAATTTCACAGAAATTTAAAGAGTGATGAGAAGATTTGTCACATATAGTATCCATATTCCCAAACCCAAGGTCAAGGTCACTGTTGGGACTTACAGGTCAAATAGTGTCTCTGCGATTACTTTAAAACTACATTACTGAATTTCATCAAATTTCACAGAAATACAAAGCATAATGAGAAGGTTTGTCACACATAATATTTACATTCCCAAACCCTAGGTCAAGGTCACAATCTGGGGTCAGATGGCAAATCATGTCTCAACAATTGCTCATAAATGTACCAAAGCAAATTTCCTTAAACATCACAGAAAGATGAAGCTTAATGAGAAGGTAAGACACACACAAGATATAGGCTTTCACACCCAACTTCAAGGTCACAGTCTGAGGTCAAAGGTCATTTCTCCCCAATTACTAAAAAGACTTCTTCAGCAAACTGTATTAAACTTCCTGAAATGGTTATACATAATGAGATTGTATGTCACAAACAAAGTTTAGGTTCCTGTACCAAAGGTCAGGGTCATAATCAGGGCACATAGGTCAGATTATATCTCCAAACTGACTGGAGACTGCTGAAATCAAACTTCACAGAAAGGTAAAGCATGATAAAAAGGCATCTCACTTGCAAGATTTGGGCTGCCTTGCCCAAGTTCAAGGTCACAATCAGGGTCAAAGGTCAGTTTAAGGGGCCTTCGGGGGCATCTGTTACATACTGTAACATTTCTTGTTCGTTTCGTAACATCCTTGAAATCATAGTTAAGCAGGTGTGAATGGTAACAAAAATGTACGTGAGGTTTTGAATTTACGATTGTCATTATGGTCTTTGGGTTGATAATTGTGAAAATTTTATTTCAGCTAAACATCAGGGCCCAGTTATTCAAATCTAACAAGGTCATTAGTTAATAAAACTTCTTTTTTAAACAAGTTTCATGATGATTGGATCATTACAGTTACTGTGCCCTCTGTGTCATTCTAAGAATTATTTTTATTTTTAGCTCTGGCAGTCATTGAAGAAATTGATGACGACGGATGGATTGATAGACGGACAGACACCAGACGACGGACAAATATCGATCACAATAGCTCACCTTGAGCACTTGGTGCTCATATGAGCTAAAAAACACTGCCATTTGTTGCCCAAAAATGTGAGGAAGTTTTGCTCTTACGATTTTTCAGCAAAAAAGTATTACAGCAACTAATTTTATGAGTACTGCATGACTTAACAAATCTTGTCTAATGTTAGCTCACCTGAGCCGAAGGCTCCGGGGGAGCTTTTAGTATGGACAGGCTTCGTTCTATTCTATTCAATTCTCTGTCGTCGTCCGTCCACAATTTCAAACGACTTCTCCTCTGAAACCGGTAGGCGGATTGCAACCAAATTTCATATGTAGCCTCCTGGGACCTTAGGAACGAAAAATTGTCCAAACGGTCCTGGTCACATGACCAACATGGCCGCCACGCCCATATATGATAAAAAGCTTTAAAAATCTTCTTCTCCAGAACCAATAGGCCGATGGCCTAGAAACTTAATATGTAGCAACTGGTACGCGAGTACTACCAAGATTGTTCAAATTATGACCGTGGGTTGACCTTGACTTTTTTTACGGCAAGGTCAAATTTGCTTTCTGGTGCTTTTATATGGGAAAATGCTAGAACATAAGATATCTTGGCAACTGTTGAAGATTTTGGGCTAAAAATTGGTATCTACATTCATCTTAATGAGTACATGAAGATTTATGAGTACAAAAGGTGAAGGTCATTCTTTGACCTTTGACCCAGGACTCTCATATTTTGACGATTTCAAACAATCTCCTCAAAAGTCACTGGGCCAATTGAAACCAAATTTCATATAGAGCCTCCAGGGGTTGAGAGAACAAAAATTTATCCATACGGTCCAGGTCACATGACCAACTTGGCCGCCACGCCCATATATGGTTTAAACCTAAAAAATTTTCTTCTCCAGAACCAATATGTCGATGGCCTTGAAACTTAGTATGTAGCATTGGGTGCACAAGTACTACCAAGATTGTTCAAATTATGACCTTGGGTTGACCTTGACCTTTTCTACGGTAAGGTCAACTTTGCTTCCTTGTGCTTTTATATGGCAAAATGCTAGAACACAAGATATCTTTGAAACTGTTGAAGATTTTGGGCTAAAAATTGGTATCTACAGTCATCTTAATGAGTACATGAAGTTTTATGAGTACAAAAGGTCAAGGTCATTCTTTGACCTTTGACCCAGAACTCTCATATTTTGACGATTTCAAACAATCTCCTCAAAAGCCACCGGGCCAATTGTCCTGAAATTTCATGTAGCGCCTCCAGGTGTTGAGGGAACAAAAATTTATCCATACGGTCCAGGTCACATGACCAATGTGGCCTAGATGCCCGTATATTGTAAAAACCTTCAAAAATCTTCTGCTCCAGAACCGATCGACCGTTGGCCTTGAAACTTTGGTATGTATCATTGCGTACTCAAGTACTATCAAGAGTGTTGAAATTATGACCTTGGGTGACCTTGACCTTTTTTATGGCAAGGTTAAATATGGGAAAATGCTAGAACATAAGATTTCGAGGGAAGTTTTGAAGATCAAGACCCAAAAATTGGTATATATAGTCATCTTAAAGAGAACATGAAGATTTGTGAGTACAAGAGGTGAAGGTCATTCTTTGACCTTTGACCCAGAACTCTCATGTTTTGACGATATCAAACAATCTCCTCAAAAACCACTGGGCCAATTGTAACTTAATTTCATATAGAGCCTCCAGGGTTGAGGGAATGAAAATTTGTTCAAATGGTCCAGGTCACATGACCAACATGGCCACCATGCCCATATATGGTAAAAACCTATAAAAAATCTTCTTCTCCAGAACCAATCGACCGATGGCCTTGAAACTCGGTATGTAGCATTTGGTACACCAGTACTATCAAGATTTTTCAGAATGATATTCTTGTGTTGACCTTGACCATTTACAGCAAGGTCAAATATGGGAAAACGCTAGAACATAAGATTACATTGGAAGTTTTGAAGATGTGGTCCTAAAAATTGGTATATACCATCGTCTTAATGAGGTCATGAAGAATTAGGAGTACAAGAGGTCAAGGTCATTGTTTGACTTTTGATCAAGATCTGTCATATTTTGACATTTTCAGAGATTTCCTCAAAAGCCGAAGGGCCAATCGTAAACATATTTCGTATAGAGCCTCCAGGGGTTGATTGAACAAAAATTTGTTCAAACGGTCCAGGTCACATGACCAACATGGCCGCCATACCCATTTATGGTATAAACCTTTGATATTTTTCTTCTCCATAACCAATAGACTTACGGCCTTGAAACTTAGTAAGTAGCATAGAATACTAGAGTACTACCAAGACTGTTCAAATGATGACCTTGGGTTTACCTGAACTTTTTTATGGGAAATGCCAGAACATAAGATTTCATGGAAAGTTTAGAAGATTTTGGCCTAAAAATGGTATATATGGTTGTCTTTATGAGTGCATGAAGATTATGAGTACAAGAGGACATGGTCATTCTTTGACTTTTGACCCAAGACTCATATTTTGACAGTTTCAGACGTAAGAAAAACCCACCTTGCCAATTCTTCAGGTGAGTGATTCAGGGCCTCATGGCCTTCTTGTTTTAAAAGCCCAGAGCTCCAGATAAAGGGTGCTTTTGAGTTTTTGACGCATGAAAAAAGGGTTAAACGCATTCCATTCCAGTTAAATGCGTCTGGAAAATATCTTTAAAATACCGTGGACGGATCGTTTGTGAAACGGAAGCGTCAACAAACGCCTCGTATTTTGCGCATGGCCTTATTGGTATGTCTGTAAAAGCATGAACGAATAACTGCCGAACTTGTTCGCATGAAATTTCCCAGCTTTACCCGCGATTGATGCGACATACAGTTCGGTGCAGAAACTGCTGTTTGACGTAATTCAATATTCGGCAGATGGGTAACTACATATCTGAAAAAAATAGTACATAACCAGACTATAACTTGGGTGATCCATTCCATGTTTCGGCGTCATTGACGGGTTACAGAGCAAATAGACAGACTGCTATATTTCACACATAATAGATTGAGATACAGTCTTCGATATTTATTCCTGGCAATTTCATCATGGCTGCTCGCACGCTAGCCAAAATCAGTTCAGAAGTCGCTTTTTAATTTTTCCAGCGATCTCATCTGCCAGAGACATATTCAGTCTTGCTGTTAAAACCCATTATTCTTGGCCTGTTGAGTTTGTGCATTGACATTGTTGAGAAACATATTAGAAACCATAGACATTTTGCATCTGGAACTCTGTTTTAAAAAGTTGATTTTATTGTTATATCTAATGGCAGTCAAACCACAATAAACTCCCTGCAAAAAAAATTGGGAGTGAAAAAACTTCCAGATATTGCAGAAAAACTCGCTTGCCTCAAAGTGAGGATTCAGCAACTCCCTGCTGAAAAAAGTTATCTGGAGCTCTGAAAAGCTATTGATGCTTTGAACTTCTGGGCTCAGATTTTTTAACTTTCGTACACTTCATTTGCTTTTACATGTTTTTTGTCATTTTCAGATGCAGATAATGAAAATATGGAAACCGGACAGTTCGATGATGCTGACAATACTGATAATATGGAACAGTGAACTGATTGTGCAGTGAACTGATTGAACAGTGAACTCATTGTGGAAGTGAACTGAGCCACAACATAACAAAACCAACAAAGTGGCATGCGGGCCCAGCAAAGAGTCAGATCATCCTGGGCATCCATCCAGTCTGAACAGAGTCTTTGCTGTTTGCATTGAGCTAGCAAAGACCCTTAGTTACCCTTAAAGCACAAAGCAAAGACTTTGATCAGACTGGGTGGATGCCCAGGCTGATCTGGTTCTTTGCTGGGTGCACATGCTACTTTGTTGGTTTTGTTGTATTGCAGCTCAACTGATTGTGGAAGTGAACTGATTGTGCAGTGAACTCACAAAATGTGCCAGAAAGAAATGTTGTACCTGTTGCTTTGTTCAGAAATAGTAATGTGCAAAGCTATTCAGATGCCCTTTAGTCATTTGTTTGATTGTTTTCCTTAGTTTTAATAGGAAAATCTGGTATTGGTGCATAAATATTAAGTTTGTCATTTGAAATGTAAGTTGTGGTAACATTCGAAGTTTTAACCAAACCAGTAGCTGTTTAACGTGGACGTTAAACAATAACACAACAACTGTCCTAATTTTGAACAGCTGGGCCTAGTTGTGAATGTTCTGCAGCTTAGGAATTTACAGAATAAAAACATTCTACAGCACTAACTTGTAGTATTAGGAGGGATTTATTATGAGGATTAGTTGGGGTTTTGAGTGAATTCTCAAATAGTTTTCCTTATTTCTCAACAAAAGCAGAAGTAGTGACCCCTCAATAGAACCATCTCATCAAGACAAGTCTAATGAGGGGTCACAACTTATGTTTGTATGGAGAAATACGGATTATTATCCCTTTTACCCTTTCATATCTGGAGCACTGAAGATTTCCTGTCTGGGACCACTATGTTTTTGTGTTGTAGTGAAAACCTCACTCTGATAGCACTAAGTGCTAGATAAATTGTTCAGGTAGTCATAGTCATATTGGTCATATAATTCATCAACATGCACATACAAACATGAGACTTCTCACTTATAACATATGTTGACTGCAAAGAATTAGAAGATGCAGAGCTCTAGATAAGAGGGAGTTTTTGTGATAATAAGGGATAATTTTTGTTAATTCTGCATAAAAACATATGTTGTGACCCCTCATCTGAACCGTCTCGATGAGACGGTTCAGATGAGGGGTCACAACTTATGTTTTCGATGAGAAATAAGAAAAATTATCCTTAATTATCATCAAATACTTCTTCTTATCTAGAGCTCTGAGATGGGTGGGTATTGACATTAATTCTGGTGTAGTTTTTGCTGCGACTGGTTGAGCAAGCAAGGACACGTCAGACATCTCTTTCTAATATTTTTCTTTTCACAATCAGCCATGTTTACCCCTTTCTAAAACGTCAGTCATGTTTACGTCTCATATGTTTTTATTTTCATTATCAGCCATGTGTGATTAGCATTTTGAAATGTTTATATTACCTTGACAAAATGAGGTCGTTTCACGTGAGGGCGTCCTACAATGAGCTTTTCACTGAGAAATAAGACCAGTTAATCTCGGGTTGCCATTGTTTGCTTTGGAAATTGTGCTCATTTGATGATACAGAAATAGGGACCTCTAAAAATCTAACAAAGTTTTATAGTGGTCCAGATCCCAATTGTGTCATACCATTTTAAAGGCATCACTCTTTGTTTTTGATACGCAGAAAGAAAACTGAAATAAACAGACATATTGTGTGTTTCTTTTATCTAAAACTGCATACAAACTGCATACATACATGCTCATAGGAGACAAATATTGGGACACATGAAAGATAAGAGGAAGTATTTGATGATAATAAGAGATAATTTTTTATTAGCTCACCTGGCCCGAAGGGCCATAGTGAGCTATTGTCATACCAATGCGTCCGGCGTGCGTCGTCACGGAATTTGTCCGTCAACACCTAAAAACAAATATTCAAACATCTTCTTCTGTAAAACTACTGGTCCCATGGTTCTCAAATTTCACATGGAGCATGACCTGACTCCAGGGTCTCAGAATTGTAAAATTGGGTCAGGTTGAAAATCCAAGATGGCCGCCGTTACTAAAAATAGCAAAAACAACAAAATAAACTTCTTCTCCAGAACCACTGGGTATATTTGTCTGAATTTTGGCATGGAACATCAGTGAAACCTTGGTATTCAAAATTGTAAAAATGAAAAAAATCTGTAGCGGAGTTTTGTCACAGTGACCTACTTTCTCTTTACGTGTGTAATATTGCTCAAATGCCAATGTCAAAAAATGACCTATTTAAACAACTTCAAACAACTTCTTCTCTAAAACTACTGGTCCCATGGTTCTCAAATTTCACATGGAGCATGACCTGACTCCAGGGTCTCAGAATTATAAAATTGGGTCAGGTTGAAAATCCAAGATGGCCGCCGTTACTAAAAATAGCAAAAACAACAAAATCAACTTCTCCAGAACCATTTGGTATATTTGGTTGAAAGTTTGCATGGAACATAAGTAGGATCTTGGTATTAAAAATTGTAAAAATAAAAAAAATCTATAGGGGAATTAGGTCACAGTGACCTACTTAGCGTTTACAAGGCCGATTTTGCTCAAATGTCAATATCTAAAGAAAATGCAACCAATTCTGACCAGATTTGGTCAGAAATGGTTCTTGAATGGAATTATTTCAATTTTGTGCCAGTTGACTATCCAAGATGGCCACCATGGGGGCCGTTACAAAAAAAAGCACAAACATAAAAATGACAATTACTCTTACCCTTGAATGGAATTGGACCAATTTTGTGTCAGAATGTTCCTTGCATGAAGCTGTTTCGATTAATTGCGATTTGGCATTCCAAGATGGCCACCATCTGGTGTTACTAAAAATAGCACAAACATAAAAATGACAATTACTCAAGAACCCTTTAATGGAATTGGACCAATTTTGTGTCAGAATGTTCCTTGCATGAAGTCGTTTTGATTAATTGCAATTTGGCATTCCAAGATGGCCGCCATCTGCCATTACTAAAAATAGCACAAAACATGAAAATGACAATATCTCAGTAACCGCTGAATGGATTTTGACGAAATTTGTGTCAAAATGATTCTTGCATTGAGATGTTTCAAAAATATCTAACTGTAGACCCTTCATATTGGCCTCTGTTACTAAAAAATGAAAATTAGAAAATCTCAATGGAGTTGGATTAATTTTGTGTCAGAATGGTCCTTTAATTAAGCTTTTTCGATTTTTTGCATTTTGGCATTCCAAGATGGCCACCATTTGCCGTTACTAAAAATAGCACAAAACATGAAAATGACAATATCTCAGTAACCGCTGAATGGATTTTGACGAAATTTGTGTCAAAATGATTCTTGCATTGAGATGTTTCAAAAATATCTAAGTGTAGACCAGTCATATTGGCCTCTGTTACTAAAAATAGAAAAATGTGAAAATCAGAAAATCTCAATGGAGCTGAACCAAATTTGTATCAAAATGGTCCTTGCATGAAGGCTTTTCGATTTTTTGCATTTTACAATCCAAGATGGCCGCCATCTGCCGTTACTAAAAATAGCACAAAATATGAAACTGGAAATATCTCAGTAACCCCTGAAGGGATTTTGATGAAATTTGTGGCAAAATGATTCTTGCATTGAGGTGTTTCAAAAGTAAATATATAAAGACCAGGCAAGTTGGCCTCTGTTACTTAAAGTAGCAAAATGTGAAAATGAGAAATTCTCAGTGGAATTGGACCAATTTTGTATCAGAATGGTCCCGTTGCACAATAGCCAGGTGAGCGATATCAGGCCCATTTGGGCCTCTTGTTTCTCATTGAAACCGTATGTTGTGATCCCTTGTCAAGATGGTTCTTATGAGGGATCACAGGATATGCTTTTCAGCAGAATTAACAAGAATTATCCCTAATTATCACCAAATACTCCCTCTTATCTAGAGCTCTGATTTTTGCTATCTCCAGGGAGGAAATTCTTCTACATCCCAAGTTTTTCCATGATGTTGTCAAAGGACAACAAATTCTGTGACTTCCCGCTTGCCTCCTTGGGCTATGAAACCCTTCAAAAAGTGGACTACCGGTAAAGAATTTGCTACTAGTGGAGCAAATTCTTTTCACAAATTTACCCTACCGAGATGGAGGCAAAAATGAAAATAACAAAGTTGCTGCCCCTAAAAGTAAATACATAAATGTACTTTAGGAGTAGTCCCTATCAGAAATTTCACCTATCAAGGAAGCCAAATAATACTGTACTTTAGTTTTCTCCCATTTACCTCAGGGGTACACTCAGAGGAAGCACCAACTTTTCCCACCAACTAAAATGGAACTGATTCTCATGACTTCCTGTTTGCTTCCATGCACAAAAGGGGTCACTTCTTTCAATAAGGAGTTTGCTCCTAGGGGAGCAAATTCTTTGCTTTAAGAGTTGACCCCACTATAAAGGGAGGAAAAAATGAAAATGGGAGAGTTCGCTCTGGAGAAAAATGTGATTTTATTCATTTTGCTATTTAAAGTAACAGTGGCCTTATCATTCTGAAGCCCTACAGTTCGATCATGCTGCATATGAAATTTGAGAACCATGGGTGAAGTGATTTCAGAGAATAAGTCATTTGAACTGACTAAAATGCTAGGATCAAGGTAAATGTGAATGGACAGACGGATGGATGGATGGAGGGAAAACAGGAATCCTATATCACACCTTGCTAAAGAAGGTCCGACAACGAAAATTTACAAAATCCAAACTGTTCATTTTTTTTTCCTTGAAGTATCCCATAAAGTTGAATCACAAACCTTTTTTTTATACACAAACACAACAGTATGGAGAGTTATCAGTCATCGTATTTTCTCAGTATCTGTAGTCTTTCAACATTGACACATTTTAATGTGATGGATACACCAACGTGTTTTTCTACCATTTCATAAGAGGAAGAATTTTTGAGACTTCTTGTTTGCTTTCCTGGACAAAGAAGCCAGTTCAAAATGGGTCTATTCTTAAAGGTGAGAAAGAGCAAATTCTTTCTTTTAAGAGTTGATCCCCATTGAGGAGGGAGGCAAAACTGAAAATGGCACAATTGCTCCCCTTGAAAGTGTTCCCACTCTCTTTAAACATGATAGATCATAGCACAATTTATTGATATACAGTAGAACTTCAATGGCTCGAACCCTGATGGCTTGTTAACCCTGCCTGGCTAGATCTGCTTTTTGGGTCCGTAGAGGTCACTATATAGAATCTAACCCTGGATGGCTAGAACTACCCTTGGCTGGAACTAATTTCCATGGTCTCAAGCCTGTTAGAGCCTCTGAAGTTCTACTGTAGTAAGTTGTTCAAAAGAAAAGTCCCCTCATTCGTCTTCCCATGCCTTGTCTGTCGTACATCACATTGAATTTATTGACAAACTGAAACAGAGGAAAAAACAAAATATATCACTGAATTTGTTGACAAAGGGAAACACATAAATGAAAAATTTCACAGAATTGTTGGGAAATTGATACACAAAAAGGCAATACTTCAAATTCTTTCCTTAACAAGCAGAACCCTTTTTAAAGGGCTATGTTGTTTAGTGAAGCAAACACAAAGTCAAGAAAGTTGTATCCCTTTAAAAAATGGCGAAAAAAACACATGGAGGTGTACTCAAACCCCTTGATTTCAGCAATAAATGATATTCAACTAATGTCCTGTTCAGAGACTGCACATCACAAGACTGGTGCAGTGCTCCAGATAAGAAGGGGTAACAGAGATAATTTAGGGATAATTATCATTATTTCTCCACAAAAACATATTTTGTGACCCATCATTAGAAGCGTCTCGTCGAGACGGTTCTAATGAGGGGTCACAACATATGTTTCCTTTGAGAAATAAGAAAAATTATCTTTGAATTATCCTCAATACCCCCTCTTATCTGGAGCTCTGTGGTGTTGACCTGAAAGCTTCCATTGGCTTTAATACATGTATATATGAGCTGCGACATGACAACACCAACAATGTGGTTGTGCGCCCAGTGAAGACTGATCAGCCTGGGTAGCCGCTCAGTTTGATCAGAGTCTTTGTTTAGTGCTCAAAGGGTAGCTAAGGGTCTAAGCCATCTCCATGCGGACAGCGAAGACTCTGATCAGACTGGGCAGATGCCCAGGCTGATCTGAGTCTGCGCTGGGTGCACAACCACATTGTTGGTTTTGTCGTGTCACGGCTCATATGTGTACGATAACACAGCTTCGTAACAAGAGATTCTAAAAAATTTAAATGAAAAAGTTTCGGATAAGGTCTTGTTTCACTGCATTTCAAATAGATTTAAATGATTTCTATCATTCATCATTAACATTACAATGATCTCCAACTGATCCTGAGAATTTAGGGCCCTGTTTGATTCACTTACCTGATTAATAGTATTACAGCCTTTTGTTATAGTTCCGAGATATGACATCAGACATACATCATTACATTGCTGAAATATATTGGGAAATGTGTTTCAATGTATATCAAGCTGAAATCTTACAACATGTATAGTTGACAGGAACTTAATATTTAGGCTACTGAGGTGCAAAGTATTAAAAGTCTGTCAAGGGTCTGTTTTCACTAGATTCTTATGGGTATATATCTTAAATCATGAAAGCTAAAAATTGAATTGTGCAAATATGCCATTCTCATAAAGATTTTAAATTTTGATTTGTGCAGATATTAGGTGTTTACCAGTAACGATGTAATTAAATTACATTATCACTATTACAAACTAAGTGTTTTTGATGAGCTATGTTTATTATACAAAATCATAAGCTGTGGCCAACATCAGAACTGCCACAATATATATGAATTTTACGTGTTTTTTTTCTTCATGTTTTTTTTTCTGGTGAAAAAAAAAAGATGGGGTGGTGGGGACAGATATAAATATAGCATAAATATGATACTTACATTAAAGAAGTCTTCCTTAAATCTATCTGTATTTAACACTGGTAATCTGTAACATAGACTGTAGGCTTCTCTGAGAATATCATGATTTTTTGGCACTTGCCCTAAATGAATAAACAACATGAAAATATTACTGGTTTTCTGGAGGCTAACTTAAACGAGTACAAGTTTCTTTTTCATTTCCAGTTTTGAAATGAATGAAATAACACACAAACTACCTAGCTATATTTTATAAAGCAGTTTATCGTATGATGTCACATCTGAGAGTGTAATAAAGCCATGCATTAAAAACGATAATCAGCTAGTGGATTAAATATGCAAATTATCTTGTAACGTTATGTGTTACGTCCATAAAAACATTGCATTTTCTAATGGAGAATTTGTGACGTTTTAGTATAAAATTTGCTAATAAAATGCAAATTTAGTGTCTTATGATAAATACAATCTTGCATTTATGGAAACGGATAAGAAGCTCGGCATAGCCTTGCATATTATCTTTTTCCCAAACTTGTTTAACAAGAAAATCGGTGGAACCGATGGATGCTCCCCGAAGGCTTGGAATAGGACAATGGGTATCCTGGTGAAGGAGTGATTTTCTGTGTAAACTAAATGCAATTCAAAATGGAAAAAGTAATTCTCTTCAATACTTTTAGAGCCATGCTCTAGACATGCATACAATGGAGAAAAAATAAGAAGGGAAGTAACTCCAAAATAACTTGGGATACAGTTATGGTTCTTCTGCTCTGCACTTCTTGTCATTGCCCTCTATTATCAATATAAGAAGTTTCATTCATGTTCCCTTAAATATGTACAGAGATATACTCCAGACAAGCTAAATAACTGAAAAAATTAGGAAGGGCACTAATTCCGTATTTACTAACGGTAATGTTATAGTTCTTAAGCTCTGCACTTCCTTGCATTACCCACTATCAACATGTAAAATTTCATTTGGTTCCCTTCAATACTTCCTAAGATATGCTTCATACAAGCAAAATAAAGCACAAATCAAGAAGGGAGCTAACTGTAATTATTTATGACAGGGTTATGGTTCTTATGTTCTCCACTTTCACTCACTGTCCTCTATTAGTGTGTGAAATTTCATATAGTTCCCTTTTATACTTTCAAAGATATGTTCTGGACATGCAAAATACTGAACAAGAGCTTCGCAAGCGGCGCATAATACGCCCGTTTCATTGTCATGAAGGAGTTACAGGATGAACAAGATGGTTTATAGAAGGATGGACAGACAGACAAAACAGGGGAAACAACTCTGTAATTAATGACTGCAATGTTATCAAAACAACACATCAAATACTATTAGTACACCAAAAATCAGGTTCCAGGGTGAAGCAGCTCAGAAGTTGTGAAATGCCAAAGTCAAACAAGGGAGATAATTCATAAACTCTTAGTTGCAATACTTTCCCTTGACAATATACACATCACCATAAAGTTTTGTTAAAATATTTCCAACGGTTAAGGAGATACAGAGTAAAACGGAAACTGATGCAAGGGCAGATAATTCAGGAAGCAAGCCAGAGTTGTGGTTCATGCGCATGATACATTACCCATTATTATACACATTCCTACAAAGTTTCATTGAAATATTTCAAAGGGTTAAGGAGTTATGGGGGAATGGGTTAGCCTAAAAAACTAATCAAAGGGAGGTTACTCCAAAATTAAGTAAGGGGGAACAACCATTCTTATATGTGACACACCGTCTTGTGATCATGCACATTGCTATAAAAATTCATCAAGATATACCACACGGTTACTTAGTTATTGAATGCACAAGATTAGTATACACAAAAATACCCTAAAAATCTAATCAAAGGTATGCAACTCCAAAACGAGGAAGGGGAGAGCAACCATTGTTATACGCGACACATCATCAGACCCTCATACACATTGCTTTGAAGTTTCATCATGATATCCCAAACGGTTATCTAGTTATGGCGCGCACAAGACTAGTAGGGTAAAAAATAATCAAAGGGGCTTAACTTGGAAACTAAGAAAGGGGGAGCAACCATTACTATACGCGACACTTTGCCCCATTCTAATTTATACGCCTACAAAATTTCATGAAGATATCTCAAACGGTTTCTGAGATATGGTGCGCACAAGAATGTTGACAGACGGACAGACAGACAGACGGACAGACGGATGGACGGACAGCGCCATGCCATAATACGTCCGTTTTTTTCAAAACGGGCGTATAAAAATAGGAAGGGAGCTAACTTTGTAAATACTTAATACAGGGTTATGGGTCTTGTGCACTGCACTTTCTCTTATAGCCCTCTTTCAATGTATGAAGTTTCATTAAGTTCCCTTTAATACTTTTGGAGATATGCACCGGACAAGCTTAATATTGAAAAAACTGGAAAGGGAGCTAACTTCGTAAATACTTGTGACAGGGTTACAGTTCTTATGCACTGCACTTCCTCTAATTGTCCTCTATCAATGTGTGAAGTTTCATTCAGTTCAGCCTTATACTTTCAGAGATATGCGCCCTGACAAGCAAAATATTGAAAAACTCAAAAGGGAGCTAACTTCGTAAATACTTGTGACTGATTATGGTTCTTGTGCACTGCACTTCCTCTCATTGTCCTCTATCAATGTGTGAAGTTTCATTTAGTTCCCCCTTATACTTTCAGAGATAGCTCAGGACAAGCACAATAGTGAAAAAACTGGAAAGGGAGCTAACTTTGTAAATACTTGTGACAGGGCTATGGTTCTTGTGCACCGCACTTCCTCTCATTGTCCTCTATCAATGTGTGAAGTTTCATTCAGTTCCCCCTTATACTTTCAGAGATATGCTCCGGACAAGCAAAATATGCAAAAAACTGGAAAGGGATCTAACTTCGTAAATACTTGTGACAGGGCTACGGTTCTTGTGCAATGCACTTCCTCTCATGGTCCTCTATCAATGTGTGAAGTTTCATTTAGTTCCCCCTAATACTTTCAGAGATATGCTCCGGACAAGCAAAATTGAAAAAAAACTGGAAGGGGAGCTAACTTTGTAAATACTTGTGACAGGGTTACAGTTCTTGTGCACTGCACTTCCCCTCGTTGTCTTCTATCTATGTGAGAAGTTTCATTTAGTTCCCCCTTATACTTTCAGAGTTATGCTCTGGACAAAAGTGTGACGGACGGACAGACGGACGGACAAAGCGGCAACTATATGCTCACCCTTCGGGGAGCATAATAAACTCAATAATACATGACCAGTCATGTAAGATCCTCTATATATGTGTAACTGACATCAGTGATTTCGAATGAAGTTGCCAGCCGCTGTAATGTGACATCATCAGCATTCTGACAAAGTAATGCTAGATGTACGAGGCTGATTCAATAAGTGAAGCAAACTACATTGTAACTTTTCAACTATACATCTTATAATAATGGTTCTATGCCCTCATTTATTCAGGTATAATGCAATTTATAGCTGACCTCTCAAGGTGTAATCTTAAATCATCATGGTGGCGTTCTCCTCGGAAGAACAACAAGCTTATATAAAAGATCGAAAGTTACAGGAAGAAAAACACGAGAGATTCATGCTGCTTTGCAAGAAGTTTGTGGTGACCAAGTACTATCATATTCTCAGGTAGCCTGGTGGGTGCAGTAATTCAAGAAAGGCAGAGGCACAATCAAAGATGAGCACCGTTGTGGCAGACCTGTGAATGGGACTGATGCATTCAATATCAAAAAGTTAAATGATGTATTGAAATCAGATCATAGACTGACATGTGATGAATTAGCAATGGAAGTTGGCGTAAGTGTGGGGTCAGTGCATATCATAATTCGAGACCAGCTTGGAACCAGAAAGTTCACAACTAGGTGGGTACCCCTTTATCTGACATCAGAACAAGACTGTTGCCTAGAGGTCGCCACCGATCAACTTTCACGCTTTCTGGAAGATGGAATTGAATTCCTATCTAGAATTGTAACAATCAATGAAACACATACAAGGTCTTACGAACCAGAGCTTAAGTTACAGGGGGCAGAATGGCACATGCCTGATTCTCCCAGGCCAGCAAAGTTTTGCCGCACAGAAGGAAAACTTAAAATGTTGATGATATTTGCATATGATATTACACTGAACACCTACAAGCCATCTAGTTATGACTGGTCAAACTATAAATGGCAAATACTACAGGAAATACATTCAAAGCTGCCTAAGACTGGCTATTAGTAAACCAGAGGACCAATGGTCCTGTAGCTCACCTGACACTTGGTCCTGGTATATATTTTCATGCTTTTATACATGTATATAGCACCAGGGCAGGGGCCCCCTCCCTTGGGGATTAATGTTGAGTCCCAATTCTATATACCAAGCCACAAGGTCACTGGGCCTTTGTTTCTGGACAAAGATTTCTGAAGGGTTTTTATCATAAATGGGTGTGGCGGCCACCATGTTCATACGACCATGACCATCTGAACAAACTTTGATTCCTTTGACCCAGTATTAAAGCTCCATATGAAATACAGTAATCATTTGAATAAACTATGATGGGCCTGAGTGCCCAATGCTACATACCGGTACCAAGTTTCAAGGTTATAGGCCTTTCGGTTCTTGAGAAAAAGACTTTTGAAGAGTTTTTATCATATATGGGCATGGTGGCCATCTTGGTCAAGTGACCAAGACCATCTGAACAAACTATGGTTCCTTTAAACCGGTGAAGCTCCATATGAAATATGGCTTCAATTGACCTTAGTGGCCTCTGAGAAGATGTTTGAAAACAGAATCTCAATGACCTTGTACAAAAGTCAAAGAATGACCTTGACCTTTAACGACAAAATATCTTCATCTGGTCATTTAGTCAACCATATATACCAAATATTGCACCTTAGACTTAAATAGTTTCTGAAAAATTCACTGTTTAAGCATTTTCCCATATAAAAGACTACATAATGTGCCAAAGTTGACAGTGTCATAAATTAGGTCAAGGTCAACGCACAATCATTTGTATAAACTATGATGGGCTTGAGTGCCCAAAGCTACATACCAAGTTTCAAGGTCATACACCTTTTGGTTCTGGAGAAGAAGATTTTGAAGGGTTTTTACCATATACAGGCATGGCTGCCATCTTGGTCAAGACCCTGAGAACAAACTTTTATTCCCTGATCACACTTAGACTCCATATGAAATTTTGCTTCAATCAGACCAGTGGTTTCAGAGGAGTAGATGTTTTGAAAATCTTGATGACAGACAGACCGACAAAATGACCTTGACCTTCAGTGACATAATATCTTCATCTGGTCATTTAGTTGACCATATATACCATGTATTGTACCTTAGACTTAAATAGTTTCTGAGAAATCCACTGTATAAGCGTTTTCCCATATAAAAGCCTAACGTACCAAAGTTGACCATGTCGTAAATTAATTCAAGGTCAACGCATGGTCATGATTTGTATAAACTATGATGGGCCAGCATGCCACATACCAAGTTTCAAGGTCATAGGCCTTTTGGTTCCGGAGAAGAAGATTTTTGAAGGGTTTTTACCATATATGGGCATGGCGGCCATCTTGGTCATGTGACCCAGACCCCGGGTATACATACCAAGTTTCAAGGTTATAGGCCTTTTGGTTCTAGAGAAGAAGATTTTTGAAGGGTTTTTATCATATATGGGCATGGTGACCATCTTGGTCATGTAGCCCAGCCCCCCTGTATAAACTTTAGTTCCCGTATCCCACTGAGACACCATATAAATTTGGCTTCAATCTCCCCAGTGGTTTCAGAGGAGAAGATGTTTGAAAATCTTGATGACGGACAGACGGACAAAATAACTTTGACCTTAAGTCACATAATATTTTCCTCTGGTCATTTAGTTGACCATATATACCACATATTGTATCTTAGACTTAAATAGTTTCTGAGAAATCCACTATATAAGCGTTTTCCCGCATGCCCAAAGCTACATACCAAGTTTCAAGGTCATAGGCCTTTTCTGGAGAAGAAGATTTTTGAAAGTTTTTTACCATATATGGGCATGGCGGCCATCCTGGTCATGTGACCCAGACCCCGGGTACAAACTTTCGTTCCCCCACCCCACTGAGACTCCATATGAAATTTGGCTTCAGTCGGCCCAGTGGTTTCAGAGATGAAGATGTTTGAAAATCGGGACAACGGATGGTCGGACGGAATGACCTTGACCTTTAGTGACATGTATCTTCATCTGGTCATTTAGTCGACCATGTTTACCAAGTATTGTACCTTAGACTTAAATATTTTCTGAGAAAGCCATTGTTTAAGTGTTTTCTAATATAAAAGCCTAATGTACCAAAGTTGACCATGCAGTAAATTAGATCAAGGTCAACACAAGGTCATCATTTGTATATACTATGTTGGGCCGACATGCCCAATGCTACATACCAAGTTTCAAGGTCATAGGTCTTTTGGTTCCGGAGAAGAAGATTTTTGGAGGGTTTTTTCCATATATGGGCATGGCGGCCATCTTGGTCATGTGACCCAGACCTTGGGTATAAAATTTCGTTCCCCTATCCCACTGAGACTCCATATGAAATTTGGCTTAAATCGGCCCAGTGGTTTCAGAGGAGAAGATGTTTGAAAATCTTGACGACAGATGGTCCGACGGAATGACCTTGACCTTTAGTGACATAATATCTTCATCTGGTCATTTAGTCGACCATGTATACCAAGTATTGTACCTTATTTGTACCTTAGACTTAAATATTTTCTGAGAAATCCACTGTTAAAGCATTTTCCCATATAAAAGCCTAAAGTACCAAAGTTGACCAAACAGTGAATTAGGTCAAGATCAACGCAAGGTCATGATTTGCATAAACTATGACGGGCCCTCATGCCCGATGCTACATACCAAGTTTCAAGGTCATAGGTCTTTCGGTTCTTGGGAAAGAAGATTTTTGAAGGGTTTTTACCATATATGGGTATGGCGGCCATCTTGGTCATGTGACCCAGACCCCGGGTATAAACTTTCGTTCCCCCATCCCACTGAGACTCCATATGTAATTTGGCTTCAATCGGCCCAGTGGTTTCAGAGGAGAAGATGTTTGAAAATCTTGACCACGGATGGTCCGAGAGAATGACCTTGACCTTTAGTGACATAATATCTTCATCTGGTCATTTAGTCGACCATGTGTACCAAGTATTGTACCTTAGACTTAAATATTTTCTGAGAAATCCACTGTTTAAGCGTTTTCCCATATAAAAGCCTAACGTACCAAAGTTGACGATGCCGTAAATTAGGTCAAGGTCAACGCAAGGTCATGATTTGTATAAACTATGATGGGCCGGCATGCCCAATGCTACATACCAAGTTTCAAGGTCATAGGCCTTTTGGTTCTGGAAAAGAAGATTTTTGAAGGGTTTTTACCATATATGGGTATGGCGGCCATCTTGGTCAAGTGACCAAGTCCATCTGAACAAACTATGGTTCCTTTAAACCGGTGAAGCTCCATATGAAATTTGGCTTCAATCGGCCCAGTGGTTTCAGAGGAGAAGATGTTTGAAAATCTTGACGACGGATGGTCCTACGGAATGACCTTGACCTTTAGTGACATAATATCTTCATCTGGTCATTTAGTCGACCAAGTGTACCAAGTATTGTACCTTAGACTTAAATAGTTTCTGAGAAATCCACTATTCAAGCGTTTTCCAATATAAAAGCCTAACGTACCAAAGTTGATGATGCCGTAAATTAGGTCAAGGTCAACGCAAGGTCATGATTTGTATAAACTATGATGGGCCGGTGTCCCAGTTTATCTTGCACCCTGGACAGCTTGCCCCCCGGGGGGCAAGCCAACCATGGTCAGCTTGCCCCCCGGGGGGCAAGCTGTCCCAGGATATCTTGCCCCCCGTCCTGGTTATCTTAACCCCCGGGGGGGCAACATATCCTAGCTGGTTTATCTTGCCCCCCGGGGGTGAAGATAAACCAGCTGGGATATCTTGCCCCCCTTCCAGGATTTTGGAGTGATAACTGTCAATAGATTTTGAAATTGCTGCCAAGGACTTAAATAGTTATAAGAAGTAACTGTTTGTGCAACAACCTATCCCAGCTGCTTTATCTTACCCCCCCCCCCCCCCCCCACCACCTCAGATTTTGGTGCCAAATCTATCTTCAAAGACTGAAACTGCTTTAAAGTGCTTTAATAGGTATTATTATGAGCTAACTACTGAATCCACTTGTTTCATGCCTGTTTACAACAGCTGATCTCGAGAAATACCTCATATCAGGGGTGGGGGGCAACCTATCCCAGCTGGTTTATCTTACCCCCCACCCAAGATTTTGGATCCACATCTATCTACAAGTATTGAAACTGCTTTAAAGTGCTTTAATAGTTATTATTATGAGCTAACTACTGAATCTACTTGTCTCATGCCTGTTTACAACAGCTGATCTCAAGAAATACCTTGTATCAGGGGTTGGGGGCAACCTATCCCAGCTGGTTTATCTTACCCCCCACCCAAGATTTGGGATCCACATCTATCAACAAGTATTGAAACTGCTTTAAAGTGCTTTAATAGTTATTATGATGAGCTAACTACTGAATCCACTTGTTTCATGCCTGTTTACAACAGCTGATCTCAAGAAATACCTCGTATCAGGGGTGGGGGGCAACCTATCCCAGCTGGTTTATCTTAACCCCCACCCAAGATTTGGGATCCACATCTATCAACAAGTATTGAAACTGCTTTAAAGTGCTTTAATAGTTATAATGATGAGCTAACTACTGAATCCACTTGTTTCATGCCTGTTTACAACAGCTGATCTCGAGAAATACCTCGAATCGCGGGTGGGGGGCAACCTATCCCAGCTGGTTTATCTTACCCCCCACCCAAGATTTTGGATCCACATCTATCTACAAGTATTGAAACTGCTTTAAAGTGCTTTAATAGTTATAATATTGAGCTAACTACTGAATCTACTTGTCTCATGCCTGTTTACAACAGCTGATCTCAAGAAATACCTTGTATCAGGGGTTGGGGGCAACCTATCCCAGCTGGTTTATCTTACCCCCCACCCAAGATTTGGGATCCACATCTATCAACAAGTATTGAAACTGCTTTAAAGTGCTTTAATAGTTATTATGATGAGCTAACTACTGAATCCACTTGTTTCATGCCTGTTTACAACAGCTGATCTCAAGAAATACCTCATATCAGGGGTGGGGGGCAACCTATCCCAGCTGGTTTATCTACCCCCCTACCCAAGATTTTGGATCCACATCTATCTACAAGTATTGAAACTGCTTTAAAGTGCTTTAATAGTTATTATTATGAGCTAACTACTTTATCCACATGTCAAATGCACGTTTACAACAGCTGATCTCAAGCAATACCTTGTTTCAGGGGTGGGGGGCAACCTATCCCATCTGGTTTATCTTACCCCCACCCAAGATTTTGGATCCACATTATCAACAAGTATTGAAACTGCTTTAAAGTGCTTTAATAGTTATTATTATGAGCTAACTACTGAATCCACTTGTTTCATGCCTGTTTACAACAACTTATCTCAATAAATACCTCGTATAAGGGGTGGGGGTGGGGGGCAACCTATCCCAGCTGGTTTATCTTACCCCCCGCGCAAGATTCTGGATCCATATCTGTCAACAGGTATTGAAACTGCTTTAAAGTGCTTTAATAGTTATTATTATGAGCTAACTACTGAATCCACTTGTTTCATGCCTGTTTACAACAACTTATCTCAAGAAATACCTCATATCAGGGGTGGGGGGCAACCTATCCCAGCTGGTTTATCTTACCAACCACCCAAGATTTTGGAACCACATCTATCTGGAAGTATAGAAACTGCTTTAAAGTGCTTTAATAGTTATTATTATGAGCTAACTACTGAATCCACTTGTCTCATGCCTGTTTACAACAGCTGATCTCAAGAAATACCTCGTATCAGGGGTGGGGGGGCAACCTATCCCAGCTGGTTTATCTTACCCCCCACCCAAGATTTTGGATCCACATCTATCAAGAAGTATTGAAACTGCTTTAAAGTGCTTTAATAGTTATTATTATGACCTAACTACTGAATCCACTTGTTTCATGCCTGTTTACGACAACTTATCTCAATAAATACCTCGTATCAGGGGTTGGGGGCAACCTATCCCAGCTGGTTTATCTTACCCCCCACCCAAGATTTTGGATCCACATCTATCTACAAGTATAGAAACTGCTTAAAAGTTTTGAAAATCTTGATGACAGACAGACCGACAAAATGACCTTGACCTTTAGTGACATAATATCTTCATCTGGTCATTTAGTCAACCATGTATACCAAGTATTGTACCTTAGACTTAAATAGTTTCTGAGAAATCCACTATTTAAGCGTTTTCTAATATAAAAGCCTAACGTACCAAAGTTGACCATGCCGTAAATTAGGTCAAGGTCAAAGCAAGGTCATGATTTGTACAAACTATGATGGGCCTTCATGCCCGATGCTACATACCAAGTTTCAAGGTCATAGGCCTTTTGGTTCTGGAGAAGAAGATTTTTGAAGGGTTTTTACCATATATGGGCATGGGGGCCATCTTGGTCATGTGACCCAGACACCAGGTATAAACTTTCGTTCCCCCATCCCACTGAGACTCCATATGTAATTTGGCTTCAATCGGCCCAGTGGTTTCAGAGGAGAGGATGTTTGAAAATCTTGACGACGGATGGTCCGACCGAATGACCTTGACCTTTAGTGACATAATATCTTCATCTGGTCATTTAGTCAACCATGTATACCAAGTATTGTACCTTAGACTTAAATAGTTTCTGAGAAATCCACTATTTAAGCGTTTTCTAATATAAAAGCCTAACGTACCAAAGTTGACCATGCCGTAAATTAGGTCAAGGTCAAAGCAAGGTCATGATTTGTACAAACTATGATGGGCCTTCATGCCCGATGCTACATACCAAGTTTCAAGGTCATAGGCCTTTTGGTTCTGGAGAAGAAAATTTTTGAAGGGTTTTTACCAAATATGGGCATGGCGGCCATCTTGGTCATGTGACCCAGACCCTGGGTATAAACTTTCGTTCCCCTATCCCACTGAGACTCCATATGAAATTTGGCTTCAATCGGCTTAGTGGTTTCAGAGGAGAAGATGTTTGAAAATCTTGATGACGGATGGTCCGACAGAATGACCTTGACCTTTAGTGACATATATCTTCATCTGGTCATTTAGTCGACCATGTATACCAAGTATTGTAACTTAGACTTAAATAATTTCTGAGAAATCCACTGTTTAAGCGTTTTCCCATATAAAAGCCTAACGTACCAAAGTTGACGATGCCATAAATTAGATCAAGGTCAACGCAAGGTCATGATTTGTATAAACTATGATGGGCCGGCATGCCCGATGCTACATACCAAGTTTCAAGGTCATAGGCCATTTGGTTCTGGAGAAGAAGATTTTTGAAGGTTTTTTACCATATATGGGCGTGGCAGCCATCTTGGTCATGTGACCCAGATACCCCGAACAAACTTTCGTTCCCCCGACCTAGGTAGGCTCCATATGAAATATGGCTTCAATCGGCCCAGTGGTTTCAGAGGAGAAGATGTTTGAAAATGTTGAGGACGGACAGACGGACGGATGGACGACGGATGCCTGGCTATACTATAAGCTCACCTATGAGCCTAAAGGCTCAGGTGAGCTAAAAAAGCAACCTGAGCTGTTAAAAATCCATCCAATTATCCTTCATGACAATGCTGCACCACATATTTCAGAGGGGGTGACGTCAGTTCTGTGCTCCTATGATTAGGAAAATGTTAGCTCATCCTCTCTACTCTCTGGATACAGGCCCTTGTAATTATGGACCTTTTTCCTACACTCAAGGAACAGCTGCACGGAATTCGTTTTGGAGATTAAGAAGTTGCCATGGCCAATCAAGTCAGGGTATATGAACATGGTTGCCTAGCAACTGGTGTTGCTAACCTACCTAGTCGTTGAAACTCTGTCATTGAGTACAAGGGACATTACTTCAAAGGATTTTTAAAAGTTAAACCATACAACTTTTTTAGTTCAGAAGTTATTAGATAGTTCGGATTACTCACTGAATCAAACTTATACATGTATATCACCTTCTGGGGCCATATTCATAAAACAACTTAAGTGGTTGCTATGCTGTTGCTAAGGCTGAATTACTATTAAGGAGATTCCCTACAACTACGAAATTTGCTCTGGAGGAACAGTCTAATAAGACTGTTCCTCCAGAGCAAATTTCATAGTTGTATGGAATCTCCTTCATCGAAATTGAGCCTTAGCAACAACATAGCAACGACTTAAGTGGTTTTATGAATACGGCCCCTGGACAATGAGAGTCTCGTCTTTGACCTCCATTGGGACGGGAGGTAAAATTGAAAATGGCAGAGTGGTCTCCACTGTAGGTGTATCTAGTCACTGATTTACTGGCTAAACTGTTGTAAATGTCCTGTCATAGATCTTAATCTGATATTTATTCTAGAAATTCACCCCAAATCCGACAAAGATGGTTCAAGCAGGACACAGAAATCACACCCTTGTGGTTAAAATTTCAAGGAATGAATCAGCAAGGCAGGGACTCTGAATTTTGTCAAGACACTCTGCATGCCTGGTCACCGGCTGAAATTTCGACCTCTTGAGAAAGAAATCCCAATCCCACATTAAAACTCACCATAGCTCTATATAATCTCACCTGCTTCTACAGCTTTAATATAGTCCAAGATAAGTTTTACTCTATTGTGTAGCATCTTGATTGCACTGTGTTGAGCTATTAATTGTTCAGCCACTGAAAAAGAAGAGAAGTTCACTAAGCTGCCTACACAGTTGCCACTCATACTTCCCTGACTTTGCCCCAATTTTTCCATGACCTTTTCCAATTTTCCATACCCTTTTACAGATCCAAAAGCTGATTACATACTTAACACTTTAATGTGTTAACGGTATCACCTGCAATTTGGAGGCTACTGTTAAAGGGAATAAACTGCCCCCATTCCCTCCTTTAAACGTAAGCTCCAATGAGGAGGGAGATAAATATTTCTGTGCATGGTAATGTTTCTTGACCAAATTCCTGGACTTTTCCTAACATGGAAAAATCATTTCATTTTCCAAATAGTTTTCCCTGGCCCTGGCAATGAGGCATTTCTAATGAGGGACTACAATGTCTTTTACTGAGAAGTAACAGATAGTACCTCAGAATTATCCTAAGGAAGACAAAGGAAGTCACATTCTGACGTTTGTCCGTTATCAACAATGATGGTATTCAACTATCTGCCATTATTTACCAGTATAGGTGAAATGCTTAAAACATAATAATTTGCTGTAAGAAAAAAGGACTAAAATTTTCAAATACAAATTACTGTTAAAGCATACCACTTGAGCTCTCTCCAGTATCTGCTGTGGACATTCTGGCTACATGGTCTACCCCAATCCTCTCTGCTTCCTCTGTCGCTAATGTGTACTGTAGTTCTATAAACAGCATTGTGGCTTCACCATTGATCAGATCTATCACAGACTCATATACTGCCACTGGCAACTAAAAATGGAGGCAAGAACATATGCGTTTGAGAAGTTTCATGATGAAATCACCTTTTTTATGTTTATATACTCCTACTGGAAACTAAATGAGAGACAGACTTTAAGCATATTAGCCATTTTTTGAGGAATTCATATACAAGCTTAAGTTGTTGTTGTGGTGTTGCTTTACGTCCACAGTAAACAGCTACAGTCATGTCGGGATGGTCAGTTAAACTTAACCACACTATTCTCCAGCATGCTTAGACCTAAGTGGTGAGCAATACAAAGTGCACATACTTTCATCAGTAACTGAGAACTGCCTTTCTTGAATCAGTGGAAGGGGAAGAATCAATCTCCATGAAAGTAAGTGGTCAGACCAGGTATCGAACCTGGGTCCTCTGGCTCTTAAATCAAACACGCTAAGCTTAGATACACAGCTCCATATTTTTCTGCCATTTTAACAAAGGGGTCAAATTTTCTAAGTTTTGCAGATTGCTCCTATGGACAGCATAGCTCCTCCAAACTGGGGTCTACTTTGAAAGGGAAGAATTTGCTCCCTTGGGAGCAAATGTTTTCCTTTAAATGTTGACCCCTATTGAGAAGGGAGGCAAAAAGTGAAAATGGCTGACTTTCTTCACCTGAAAATGCATCCTTTTTCGATGGAAATGGCAGAGTTGCTTGCAATGAAAAGTATCAATTTACAGCAAGATCATAAGATTAATGATGACAAATCTGAGATACTTTCTCTCATTTTCCATGAAAATACTTTTGTCCTCAATGAGGTGGTTTAAATGACTAATGAGAGCATGATTTTTGCAATGATCTATTTTGGTCAAAACACCATTTCTATTTTTTTTTTCCTTAGTTTTCCTCCTTACTTTAGCTTCCATATGCCTCAGCCTTCAGGCTTTTTACACTCCAGTAGTGCATGTATCTGACAGCTTCTGGTTAACTACCACAGAAGTAGGTCACTGTGACCTACTTTCACAACTTGAAAATACTTACATCTGTATTTCTGGCAAGTGGATTCATTTTCAACAAAATTGGGCTCTCGTTAATGCTGCAGATCTGAAAGAAGAATGTGAGCAAGATGGTCATTCATGTCATAAGACATAAGACAGGGCTCAACCTAAAGCTCTTAGGGAACGGTCATCATTTATCAGCTGGGGGGTGGGGGTGGGGGTGTGGGGGGGGGGGGGGGGGAGAGGGTTGGCGGAATTTATGGGGGGTTGTAATTTGAAACCCTGCCCTGCTGGGGGGGAATCAATATTTTTTTGTGGACTAATGCTGGGATGGGGGTGGGGGGGGTCATGAAATGATATGCTTCCTTGTACTTTTGATGATATTCCAATATTGTTTGGCTTCTGGGGGGCTTTGCCCCCTTTCTGCACAATTAATTTCATGTCCCTAATACAGTATTGTTGGCAAACACACATACACACACATGGCATTGCAGCTATGGATACCCACCTCCCACTATGGACTAATGCTTGGGGGGGGGGGGGGGGTTAAAATTTTATTTTCAGTGATGGTGGGAGGGGGGGGAGAGGGGTCAGACAAAGAAAACCTAAGCCAGTGGGTGAGTCATAAAACAATATGAGGATTCCCTGAAAATCCCCCCAACCCATTCAGCTGATAAATAATGACTGTTCCCTTAGGAAGAAGTTTTGGTCCAAAATTTGAATTACCTATTCATGTATGTCCTAGACATATTAACTTCTCTCTCAGCTCAACATTGGGAGACATCTGCTAGTTTATGGAGATTTTTTCTCTCCCTCAATCACCCTCTAGGCTGAACACCGACAAACTCTGAACTAGAATCTGTTTGATTTGATGAGGTTTCGTCAAAGATCTGATAAAATTATGTGGGATTTTGAACAGGTTTAAAACCAGTCCTTTTATGCAAAAAAAAAAAAAAAAATCAGCTCAACAGTTACTGACAGTCTGACACACAATTTCTCCCTTAGCCTTATGAATTAGAATTTGCCTGATTGACCACTAAGTACAAATGTAATATTGGGTTACTCAGAATATCAAAGATAATTATATGATGTTGGCTCCTATTTGGCTTCTAAAAATGGCCAGGGCTGGGTCATTCAAAGCATTGTTAGCTTAACAAAGTCGTTAGTCAGGGATTCGTTAAGTCTTACAGTACTCCCAAAATCAAATGCAGAAATATTTTTTGCTTTAACAGAGCTCTAGATAAGAGGGAGTATTTGGTGATAATTAGGGATAATTTTTGTTAATGCTGAATAAAAACATAAGTTGTGACCCCTCATCTGAACCGTCTCGACGAGACGGTTCAGATGAGGGGTCACAACGTATGGTGTCAATGAGAAATAAAAAAAATTATCCCTCAATTATCATCAAATACCCCTCCTATCTAGAGCTCTGTTTAAAATTGTGACAAACTTTTGCATTGCAATAGCTCCTCACATTTTCTGGGGCAAAAAATGGCAACGTTATTGCGTAAAGTGTGTTTAAAAATTTAAACATCTCTTCGAGATATCAACATTTGAAATTTTAATGGAACATTAACTAACAATGTCATTAGTTTTGAAAAACCGGGGCCCTGGGCCCAGATGATGATGTAACATTATGTAATATATCCTGCAGGCCTGGATCCAGACCATCACATACTGGTGGGGCTCTGCATGACTGATGGGGCTATGAGGTGCCGAGATGTATTTGGGAAGGGAGGGGGCGGGGGGAGTGGAGAATAGTTTGAAATATGACATAATACGGGATCAATTTAACGAGAATAATTGATTATGTCTGTTTTGCCTTGAAATATATATTGTGATATCTCATTAGAATCGCCTGGCAAAGGCGATTCTAATGAGATGTCACAACATATATTTTAATCTAGCCAAGCCCAAGTGGTGGGGCTGAAGCCCCAAATCCCACCCCCTGGATCTGGGGCTGTCCTGAACACTCTATCTGAAGTGTGAGAGACTCTCTCACTGGCAGTTACAGAGACAAGAGTTTGCCAATTTCATTGTTAGCTGACTGATACTTATAACAAAGTTTTCATTCAATCTGGCAAGGCATGATACGAAGTATATTTGGATACTGCAAAGGGAAGATGAAACCATAAACAAATACAACAGTATGCATTTATTGTTTGGCTCTTTTTAAAATGTAAAACTGGATGGCATTCTCAGTCAACTTGCAAAAAATAATATCCTGATCACTTTGTAATGTCATCCTGCAAATGACATTGACTCAGTGAGTTCACACATCAACATCCTAATGCCAAAACCAGGAACAGAACCTGGAACCATTTGCGCCAGACAGAAGTGGTGATAACTCCTTGTTATACCACCCTTACCAGAAAATGCCAACTTAAGTACAAAATATTTCGCAATGAGAAAGGTCTACACTGGTAAGGGTGGTATGAAATAGTTATACCATGGTTTGTCCACCTGTACGGGAGATAATCCACTTGCTAAAGCTTGTGGATTATCTCCTCGTACAGGCAAACAAACCATGGTATAACTATTACAGATACCATACCTTTCAAAGAAGACTATTCTTAATGAAAAGAATTCAGTGCTGCCTCTTATCCTCAACTTCAAATTTCTTAAGACTCTTCCCTGTTTTTCCAATTTACCACGCAATTCAGAGCTCCAGATAAGGTGGGTATTGAGGCTAATTCAAAGATGATTTTTCTTATTTCTCAATGAAAACGTATGTTGTGACCCATCATTAGAACTGCCTTGGCGAGACTGTTCTAATGATGGGTCATAACACGTTTTTATGGAGACAAACGGAAAATTATCCCCAAATTATCACTGTTACCTCATCTTATCTGCAGCAGCATACTTCCCAAGCAGCGGATTCTTTCCTATAAGAGTTAGAAGGGCTTCATTGCCTGTGGAAGAAAATAGGAAATTCTCAAAGCTCTAACCTAACAACAGGGGAAAAAAGTTGGCTGTGTTACATGTAACAGTCACCTTAAATTCTATTAAGTAAAAATATATTGTACCTGTCTGTGTACATGTATGTCTGACCCTGTTGGACTGTCTCCTGTTGTATACCACCCTAGAAAATCCATCTCACTGAAAACCTGTTTAACTAAAAAAAAAGGGATAAATATACATGTTCAAACTAGATTAAGTCCTTAATTTCAAAACCAATCAAACTGCAGGCACATTTTAATCATGATCAGAGTTGAGGATCACTTTTTTTTTGGTTTGATACCTTGCATGGAAAAATGGTGATGCTGTGAGTTTATGTCAGCGTTTATTTCTCTGTCAATCATTTTACACTTGCTGGGCTATGCATCATCCAGTCCACACATTTCCAGCTCTAACTACACTTTCATTGAACCACAATGATTCATACTTTGGGCAAGGACACGGACACAAAACTAACAGCTATGTTGATTACATTTACATTTTAGTTTTGATATTTTTTGACTGAAATCTTGAGACAGATCTTTGCCCAAAGTGTAATGCTTTATGGTCAGCTTAAGCTATGCCCGAGGCTAAGATGTATTTTGTTCTTTCCTTTTTCACAGAAAAATATTGTAATTGTATTTATGTTCGCCGGGACAAAAGTTCATGGTTTTGCAATTCTAGACACATTCACGGGAATTTAAGCTCACAAATTTGTCATGCTTTCCTATTATTCCTTTGTAAAACCACCATGTTCCCAGGAACTAAATTTTACGCATTTATGTAGATTGTTGACCATAACAAGAGGCCCAAATGGGCCTGATATCGCTCACCTGGCTTTTGTGCAACGGGACCATTCTGATACAAAATGGGTCCAATTCAAGAGATTTTCACATTTTGCTACTTTTAGTAACAGAGGCAAACTTGTCTGGTCTTTATATATTTACTTTTGAAACACCTCAATGCAAGAATCATTTTGCCACAAATTTCAACAAATTCCATTCAGGGGTTACTGAGATATTGTCAGTTTCATGTTTTGTGCTATTTTTAGTAACGGCAGATGGCGACCATCTTAGAATGCCAAAATGCAAAAAATTGAAAAGCTTTCATGCAAGGACCATTTTGAAACAAAATTGGTCCAGTTCCATTGTAATTTTCTAATTTTCATATATTGCTATTTTAAGTAACAGAGGCCAACTTGACAGGTCAATAATTGTTAATTTTTGAAACACATCAAAGCAAGAATCATTTTGCCACAAATTTTGTCTCAATCGCTTCAGCAGTTAATGAGATGTTGTCATTTTCATGGTTTGTGCTATTTTTAGTAACGGCAAATGGTGGCCATCTTGGAATGCCAAAATGCAGAAAATCGAAAAAGCTTAATGAAAGGACCATTCTGACAGAAAATTAGTCCAATTTCACTGACATTTTCTTATTTTCACATTTTTCTATTTTTAGTAACAAAGGCCATTAAAACTTGTCTATATTTAGTTACTTTTGAAACATCTCAATGCAAAAATCATTTAGACACAAATTTCGTCAAAATCTAGTCAGCGGTTGCTGAGATATTGTCATTTTCATGTTTTGTGCTATTTTTAGTAATGGCAGATGGTGGCCATCTTGGAATGCCAAATTGCAATTAATCGAAATGGCTTCATGTAAGGAACATTCTGACACAAAATTGGTCCAATTCCATTCAAGGGCTCTTGACTAATTGTCATATTATGTTTGTGCTATTTTTAGTAACGGCAGATGTCGGCCATCTTGGAAAGCCAAATTGCAATTAATCGAAACGGCTTCATACAAGGAACATTCTGACACAAAATTGGTCGAATTCCATACAAGGGTTCTTGAGTAATTGTCATTTTTATGTTTGTGCTATTTTTAGTAACGGCAGATGTCGGCCATCTTGGAAAGCCAAATTGCAATTATCGAAACGGCTTCATGCAAGGAACATTCTGACACAAAATTGGTCGAATTCCATTCAAGGGTTCTTGAGTAATTTTCATTTTTATGTTTGTGCTATTTTTAGTAACGGCCCCCATGGTGGCCATCTTGGATAGTCAACTGGCATAAAATTGAAATAATTCCTTTCAAGGACCATTTCTGACCAAATCTGACCACAATTGATTGAGTTTTCTTGAAATACTGACATTTGAGCAAAATCGGTCTTGTAAACGCTAAGTAGGTCACTGTGACCTAATTCCGCTATAGATTTTTTTCAATTTTTAATCCCAAGGTCCCATTAATGTTCCACGCAAACTTTCAACCAAATATACCAAAAGGTTCTGGAGGAGAAGTTGATTTTGTTGTTTTTGCTATTTTTAGTAACGGTGGCCATCTTGGATTCTTGACCTGACCCAATTTTACAATTTTGAAACCCTGCAGTCTGGTCATGCTCCATGTGAATTTGAGACCCATGGGTGCAGTGGTTTTAGAGCAGAAGTTGTTTGAAGTCGTTTGAATAAGTCGTTTTTTGACATTGGCATTTGAGCAAAATTACACTTGTAAACAGAAAGTAGGTCACTGTGACAAAACTCCGCAACAGATTTTTTTCATTTTTACAATTTTGAATACCAACGTTTCATTGATGTTCCATGCCAAAATTCAGACTAATATACCCAGTGGTTCTGGAGAAGAAGTTTATTTTGTTGTTTTTGCTTTTTTTAGTAACGGCGGCCATCTTGGATTTTCAACCTGACCCAATTTTACAATTCTGAGACCCTGGAGTCAGGTCATGCTCCACGTGAAATTTGAGAACCATGGGACCAGTAGTTTTACAGAAGAAGATTTTTGAATATTTGTTTTTAGGTGTTGACGGACAAATTTCGTGACGACCAACGACGCACGCCGGACGCATTGGTATGACAATAGCTCACTATGGCCCTTTGGGCCAGGTGAGCTAAAAATCGAGAACATTAGTACACAGCAAACATTTACAAAACCAACAATGTGGTTGTGCATCTAACGCAGACTCAGATCAGCCTGGGCATCCGCCCAGTCTGCTCAGAGCCTTCGCTATCCGCATGAAAATAGCTTAGACCCTCAGCTACCCTTTGAGCACTTATTAAAGAGTCTGGTCAAACTGGGCAGCTGCCCAGGCTGATCTGAGTCTTCGCTGGGTGCACACCACATTGTTGGTTATGTCGTGTCGCGGCTCATTTGTACAATTACAGCAGCCAACAGATTGTATTTTACTGCTATTTTCTAGGTGTACACTGTGTGCACACCTGTTTTTAGACCTGGTAAACAAACTTGTCTGCTTAAAATTTACTTCAGATCAATGCTGAAAATAGTTCAAATTTTCTTGCTATGAAGTGTAATCCTTTTTGAAATTGATAAGTTCATCAGAATGGGAGAAAACTAATCCATCATGATCCAGTCCATCTAGGATAGTTATTACATGTATAGCCAAAACCTAGTAAGAATTGCAGTGTGGGATGATGCTTAATTCTCGTCCCTTGGGTGAGATTTCTTTGTCCTACATGGACATCCATGATGGACTCTTAACTTACACTGTTCCTCCTTAGTGTTGTAATATTCCATATCTATGACGATCTGGTTGTCTATGAAGTCAAAGTTCAATTCAAAGGAGTTCATCACTTCGATATTTCTTCCCTTCTGTTTACCTATCAATGCTCCTATCACTGAAACACAAAACCAGTGGGAACACCATTAAATCAGTTAAAGTCACAATGACTTTAACGTAAAACAGTTGATTCTTTTGAGATAAAGAGGGGTTGCTTCCAAAGGATAACCCTTTATAGAACATACTGAACTTCACAGCTGGTGATTGGGACTGTGTGGTCACCGTAAAAAGTCTCCCTGCCCTTCATCATAGTGTAGATTTTATTTTCTAGTCCTTTGGAATCATTGATTCCATTGTAGAACTTTAAAAATATTTGAGGGTCACTGATGAGGCCTAATTGGCCGAAACTAGCTAGTCTGGCCCAGAAAACTTGTACACTCGACAGTTTTCAGTTCGTTGGTGTGATCCTTGCTTCCAAAGGATAACCCTTTTATAGAACATATTAAAATACAAAAGAGAATAAACAAAGAAAATTCTCTAGTCTCATCACAAATTTATTTCAGGGTGAGTGCATATGAACTCTGGTGTAACGTCCAACCAACAATGAGGTCATAAGGAGACGGGACCTCGGTTTAAAGTCTCATCTGAAAGCCCAGACAACTTGGGGATCGATCTTGCGACCCCTTGATTGGTAATCCGGAGTGTTATCCTCTACACTACAGCCGCTCCTCAAATTTATTTCAACATTAGCAGGTAATTTGAGATAACAGTGTTTGAGATAACCTGAGTCAAATGTGTTTCTTTCTCAATGCATAGAAACAGAAAACTTGTGTTTATGTTTAGAATACTTTCAATCAGATTAATTTGTTGAGTTGGAAATATCTTTTAATATGTATACAGAGTATACCAGTACAATGACTATACAGCCCAGTCTAGTACAATCTATATCAGACATATCTGTCTGATAAAAAACACTAAAATGAAAGAAAAGACAAATTAAATACCTGTCAATTGCCAAAAGCAATTTTATATATATTCAACTGTTAGTACCACATAAATAATGAAGAATTTCCAGAGTGATCAGGATGATTAATAAAATCAGCATAAACCTTAAACATGTGACCCACCGAATACTCCCCAGTAGTTACTATAGTTGTTTTCTTGTTCTGTGCCTGGTGTGGTGGAAGAAAGCCTGAAGTTCTCAGATGTATAGGGCTGGTAAATACTCTGTGAAACCACCGCAACCCCAAAGGGAAAAGCCAACCATTCATAATTGCCAGTGCCGGGTTTGAACCTATGCAGAGGCGTGTAGCCAATCTATGGTTTGAAGATAATTAAACCTAACTAACAAGTAGCAACTGAGCTATCCGAGTGAGTTATTACAGTTATTCCAACCGGATGGTCATTGTGGCTGTTGGGCCTAGATAACACTAATAAATGTCAATAATATTAATAAGAATTTTTGATATTGTCACTAATTATCAAGAACAAACATAAGTTCTGTATAGCTTTCACTCCGACTTACTACATGTATGTAAGATGGGCTGTGCTCACGATACAATGCAAGGGGCCTGATGGAGTTAAAAACTCTGGCCTCGAAACAATTTCGTTACGTAAACTGGCCAATGGAAGGGCGGCTAAGTAGCAATTTTCATTTCTAACTTGGGCCCTGATCCAAGCCAAGTGCTTTATTATTGCAATAGATGGATGGATGACTAGCAATTTCATGTCCTTTTCAACAGTATTTCAGTTATATCAGGACAATGGGGCGTTGATAATGAAAGGCCGTGTGCAATGGAACCCCGTACAGGTAGAAAAGATTCTTGCCTCAAGTAGGGCTCTAACTCGGTCCACTAGATCAGTAAGCCAGCGCTTAACCCACTGAGCTACCGGGTCTCCCACTATTATTGCACTCCACAGTAAACATGTATGCATTTTAATTCGTTTGCCTGATTTATCACAAACATTTGAAGTTCTTTACTCGAAAACGTCAAAACAACAACAACAACAAAAAAAAAACACAAAAAAAACATGAAATTACTGACCTATATAGTCTCTGGAGTTTTGCCTATAAACCATAATAAACATGATATTAACCCACCCATATATAGCCATATCGTAGATATGGCCAAGTAAGCCAGTGGAAAATCAAGGATCTCGTTTTAGCTTACCTGACAGTTAATAAAGAAGAATCTTGAAGATCTGCAAAATCTGGGTCAAATGTTACATTGAGGCATGGATAACTTTTTATGACCAGTCCGCATGCCGACATAACGTTTGAACCCCCTGAAAAATCTGGACATTTCTGTCACTCGACATTATGGTCTTGCAACTGTGGTTTCCGAGGTGAATGACCTTTGCGCTCATGTTTGAAAGATATCATTTTCCATAAATATGTAATAAATCCATGGAAAATCTAACTAATCAGAACTTCTGTGTTATCCATACTAATATTTGTAAACACACTCAATTCAGTTGCAGCCATAAACATAACTTTCAACCACTAAATATATATACTTGGGAAATCCAAAGACGTTTTCAGGATGTCATGCACTTAGTGACATGAAACGGTTGTTTTGAAATTACAGCCGAGTTCACCTGACAGGTCTGAGGTCGAGGCATACCATATCAAAATGACTTTCCAGTACACACTTTCTTTCTTTCTTCCATTTACGTCTTAACCCCCGAAAAGGACACAGACGGTCTACTTTTGTACACTCCAGAGCTGCAGGATGAAAGCCTACATATAGCCATGTAGCTATAGTAGGGATCTTTAACCTGCACATGGGATGACTCTCCATGCACAAGGGGCCTCCAGTTACCATCCCGATCCAAAGGAGGGCACACTTGTTAGCATCATCTCTGCAAATGATGCTAGAAAAACGCGTTCTGACATAGGAAGATTTCGCCACGGGCGGGGATCGAACCCACGACCTCTGGCTTTAGAGTCAAGTGCACTAATCACTGAGCCACCATGCTTTTTGATGGCCTGGCCTGTATGTAACAAATTACATTGTCAAGTTGCTGCAATATTGAAAGCATTTACAGACGGCGTTTTTTTTCTTTCTCTTTTTTGCAAACTTTTATTATCTGTGACTAAATTACTATATATGCGTTCTTTTACAGAATTATACTGTGAGTCATTAATTTGACTTTACTTATAGTAGTTTATACAAGTGAGACAGCGCAGATAATTATGGCCTTGAAACAAACCAAACTTCGAGGTTGCTCAACAGAATTCTCCTTACACCTGCTGGAAGTAACAGACCATAATGGTGTCGGAATCTCAGCGTGCATACCTGGTCATTTCTTTGAATGGCTATACAGGTCAGTTATTTCTTGTTTTTTTTTTTCACGTCTTTGAGTACAGAACTTCAAGCGCATGGCTATGTATGGGTGGGGTAATATATCATTTTATTATCGTTTAAAGGGAGAACTTCAAGTGCCTGTGGATTTACAGACATAACAAAGACTTGATGGTGCACTAAATTAGTCTATGGATGGAAAACACCTTACCTTGTTTTGGCTTTCCTTCCTGAGACCTAACTCTGGTCCAGTGCTCAGATATGTTCATGATTACCAAAGGGTGTAGCGATATTGACACGCTTCCTGACGTGCCAGCAGAGGCCATGACACCTGTCTGTGGTTTGGGGTTACCACCGTCCACTTCCATATTTGTTGCCATTGTGATATTTGCTTGAAAAATGCCTGTTTCTGGAAAATTTACAGGCAAAACTTTTACCGGAAGTCAACAAACAGATAACAATGTGAAGCTGTCCGCATGGATGTCGTGCTAGAAACAGCTCTATCGTCGTGCCCACTTCGGGATAACCTGCGATAGGGTGCTGCGCAAAATAAGAGTTTTCTCGCATGAGTGTGTTAATGGTTTTAGATATGCAAAGTTTTCATGATTTTTTATTCAGTAATATTGAATTTAAATCATTATTTTACACTCTGCGCCAGTGTGGTAGTGTGGAGAGATTTAGGGACATAACGGACCACGGACAAAACGGACCACCCTTGGGACCACGTTCAGACCTTCCGTTAACCTTGAGAAAGCATTATTTAATTTAGTTGCAACACTAATAAAAGTAGCTTAAAAGGTAAAATTCTTACCATTAAATTAGTTAAGATAGTTTCGACAACCAAAGTTAGTTGAGATTATGAACAGTAGTCAAATAATTGTGACCATTGAACATTGTCTTTGGTAATTATATACTCCTTAATCTTTTAATTGGCACCACTTAATGGTCTGGTTTGTCTTCTAGCGTGGTCCGTCTGGTCCTGAAATGTGGTCCGTTTTGTCCTGAAACGTGGTCCGTTTTGTCCGAGCCGTGGTCCGTTTTGTCTGGTCCGTTTTGTCCATGGTCCGTTTTGTCCGAGTACCTGTGGAGAGCCCCCAACACTATTTTTTTCACTGCAGGTACTACCAGGCGCAATGAACTGAACTCATAGATACAGTTTCTCACTTCCAGTCCACTTCTCTTTCTTTCTTCTTCCATACACTGGTGGGTAGTTTTGACTTGAAACAAATACGGTTATTTATGATAAGGTGCATAAATTCATTTTTCATTTCTCTCTTTCTATCGATACTGCTCTCGGTCAGATATGACCATGATGGCAGGTTTGTGGTGTGGAACATAAGCTATCACAAAAAAAAAGAAAAAAAGAAAAAAAAAAAAAGAAAAATGAATTTGTGACAAAGCCACCAGCAGGTTAAAGCTATTTACAAGAAGTCCTCAGGGGCAGGCATTCCATACCTAACCCCTGCTCTACCCTAGGATATTATATTTTGGCCTTAAACCCATCAACTGTCTCCGAAGAGACAGCTTCAGTTGTAAGACCATTCCAAGATGCAATTGTCCTGGGGAAAATGAATTCTTAAAACCGTCCGTATAAGTCATGTAGACTCAAAACTTTTTTGAGCATATAATTTTCTGCGACGGAAAGCGGTTGGTATAGTTGTCAGTAAGGATAGTCATTTCGGTATGTGGTAGCTTCTTCGAATTCTGTTCTCTTTGTTAGTCTCAACTTCATTATTTGTAAAGTTTGGTATTTTTTGTTAAGCTAGGGTTATTGTCTGAGAATGTATTTGCAATGTCAGATAGATTATAATAATGAGCTGCAACACGACAAAACCAACAAAGAGGTATGTACGCACAGTGAAGAACTCAGATCAGCCTGGACATTCGCCCAGTATGATCAGTCTTCATTGTCCGCGTGGAGCTAGCTTAGACACTTTGCTACCTTTTAAGAGTACAACAAAGACTCTGATCAGACTGGACTGATGCCCAGGCTCATATGAGTCTTTGCTGTGCGTACATTCCATTTTATGGTTTTGTTGTGTCGCTGCTCAATTCAAGTCTAATCATGGCATACAATGATTGCAAACCACCTAAGCACTGTTTAAATAATTAAATTCAGTCATATGGACTTGAATCACTATAAATATGCTGCTGGATGGGTATATATAGTCTGTTATATAAATATTTTTTCGCCTCAGATAACAGGGTATGGTTTTGTTTTGACAGGCTGCTCGGACAAAAATTAATGTGACTGAATCTTTGTTTCTGTCAAGGTAAATTGTTTATTTCTTCTTTTTCAGTAGTTTTCGAACATTAAGATATGCGCCACTTTCCATCCATATGTTCCCGATTCTAACACCACTTTGATGTAATTGCAAAGGTCTCTGTCACAAAATTTCAATAGAGGAAATATCGAAACTAAAATGGTCAGACATCATCTACGCGGACGTAAGTACAACTTTTGTGACAGAGTTCTTGCCCCACAGAAAGAATCTTTGTGGTTCCACTGAAGTGTCGTTAGAATCGGAAATATGTGGATGGAACTTAGTGGTGCATGCTCAACGAGCATAAAATATTTGAGAGAGAGAGAGAGAGAGAGATAACCAGCTATTGATACTCAAAGCATCGCTTCTGTTCCTTGCAGCGTATCAAAACAGAACCATTTGATCTTCTACAATTCTAAGTGAATTTTCAAGCCCATATGGTTAAGAGTTTACGTTACTCAGTTTTTGTTTTGGTGTCGTGAGCAGGGTGTGGAGTTTGCTTGTACCAGATCCTGACTTTTTAATTATTATAAACGAAACTCGAGAAGGTATGGCTTTTTTTTATTATTGATGAATCATTTTGAAACTTTGTACATATATTACAGATGCACTGAAGATATGCATGAACATTTTTGAGTCTCAAAAATCCACGTAGGCAACTTGATTACACGAGTTTGAAGTTATATGTACTGGCGAGTCTAAATTCGAAATAGAATGAAGGTGTTTCGAATGAGGTCGGTTTCCATATTTTTGAGGTATATTCAGTAATGCAAGGTAGCAATTTCGTGTGGTCATCTCTCACGCTGTCGGAACAATTGATTTGATTACACGAGTTTGAAGTTATACGTACTGGCGAGTCTAAATTCGAAATAGAATGAAGGTGTTTCGAATGAGGTCGGTTTCCATATTTTTGAGGTATATCCTGTAATGCAAGGTAGCAATTTCGTGTGGTCATCTCTCACGCTGTCGGAACAATTGATTTGAAACTTTACACACATGTAACAGACATATTGAACATGTGCATGAAGATTTGTAAAGGTCTAAGTTGTTTTTATTTGGTAGTCGTGGGGGTGGTGTGGGGTGGGAATGAGGGGATGGGGATGGGGTCTACTTAGTTTATTCATTAAAGTAGACTAGCAGGGTTGTGTAGTTCTCTCGTAGATTATGACATAGAGGATCTTACATGAGTGCTCATGTATTATTGAATTTATTAAACGAGTTGGGGAAAGAGATAAGATGCGAGGCTCTGCCGAGCATCTTATCGTTTTCACCAACGAGTTTAATAAATTCAATAATACAGGAGCACGAATGCAAGATTCTATTTATCATTTGACACTAAAAGCGCATTTTATTAGCAAATTTTGCATTGAAACATCATTATTTCCCCGTTAGAAAAAGCGACGTTTTTATGGACGTCAACGCATAAAACTACGCCGTAATTTGCATATTTAATCCACTAGTGGATTATCGATTTTAATGCATGGCTTTATTACACTCTCAGATGCGACGTCATGTGATAAAGATTCATTTGAAACTTTGCGCACGTTACAGATATATTGAAATTTTCGAAAACACGCACGAAGGGTTTTGAAGCACAACTATTTATTTGTGGAAACAATATAGAGTGCGAACTTAGAAATTTTCTGTGATTATTCACTAACCTAGGGTAGCGTGGCCGGATAACCGTTATCTCTAATAGTTCTTGACCAACCACTTTGAATCTAAAGGCTTTGTATACTGTAATAGTGCAGGCATTGTTCCATACATACTCTGCTCAGTGCACTGTAAAAAATTCCGTAGAATTTACGGTAGAATAACTGGCAGTACTACTGGCAACCAGCTGCCAGTCGATTTCCCGTTAGTTTTACAGGCGCCCGTCCGTAAATATTTGCAGGAATCATCACGCAGAGTGGGATTGAATAGCGCAGGTATTGTTTTAGCCATGTATAGCCCCTAAATATTATGAAGGTATTTTTGGGTGCGGCCAGTTAATAGAACCTTGCCATATCGTTACTTCCACAAATGTTCTACTGGCCAACGCCCGTAAAAATAACGGTAAATGGACTGGCAGCTGGTTGCCAGTTATTCTACCGTAAAATCTACGGATTATTTTACAGTGTAGATATCAAGGAACACAGAATACGTTCCATAAGTCTCTTTATGGAAAGTATATGCTGTGCTCCGTTAAACATTTTTAGCAGTGTATGCGAGGAGAGGTTATATAGCGGAATGCAAGACAAAAATACAAACGCTTGTTAGTGTTATTAATAGTTTTTTATTTTATGTTATCAAAACAATAACATTAAAATGCATCAACTGCTTTTTGTTATAAGATATGAGATCTTGGGATGGGAAATAAATAGGATGAGCCGAAATGGACCGAAAAGAAGAGCATCGGATCGTCTAATCTGAAAGAAAAAAAACATTGATGTGAATGGCTACAGTAAAGTTAAGGCAAATATGATCGCCAGTATGCACAAAATCAACTCCATGCATATGCGAACAGCAGAGGTTCAGACCAGCTGAGCATATGCGCAGTCTAATCAGAGCCTTAGCTGTTCGCATACACGGAGTATGGGTCCTTGGGATCATAGAAGTTCAAAATGGTTTGTTCGGGTGCCATATAGACTAGTTTTAGTCTTCCGGGTTGCAATTTTTTATGTGTCCCGACATATGAGCCGCGACATGACAAAATTATTTAAGTGGCATGTGCGCCCAGCGAAGACTCAGATCAGCCTGGGCATCCGCCCAGTCTGACCAGAGTCTTCGCTGTCCGCATGGAGCTAGCTTAGACCTAAAGCTATCTTTTAAACGCACTTTGAATACTCTGATCAGACTTGACGGGTGCATAGGCCTATTCGAGTCCTCACTGGGTGCACATGCACTTTGTTGGGTTTGTCGTGTCGCGGTTCAAATATGGCCGAAAATATATCATTCTGGGCCAAGTTGTTCAAAACTAACGACATCGTTAGTTAACGTGACGATAAAATTTCAAACGTTAATATCACAAATATGCCAATATTTTTTGTTGTAAAAATGTGAGAAGCTTTTGCACTGCAAAAGCTTCTCACATATTTTCAACATAAAATATCAGTGTATTTGGCTATAAAGTCACAAAAGGCTTAACGAGTTGAGCTCTTAACGAGCTTGTTAAGCTAACGATGCTTTGAACAACTGGGCCCTGGTTTGGAAGGATTTTTTTTCCTTATCGTAGGAGGCTGTGTGAACATTATGGACATCCTGTATGCTTTCCTGGACAACACAGCCCTTCCGCGATTTATTTCTTAAAGGGAAGTTTTCCCTTCGATGACATCAAATTCTTTCCTTCCAGAGTTGAGTCCCATTGGGAAGGAAATGAAAATGTCAAAGTTGCTTCCCCTGAATGTGTGAAACAACTTTACAAGAAAATCGAAAAAAGTGATATCGCTAAATAGATTTTGTGATATCACAAAATCGAAAAAAGTGATATTACTAATAGAAATTAGTGATATCGCAAAATCGAATCAGTGATATCACAAAACATGTGTGATTTAGTGATATCACAAAATCAATGAGTGATATCACAAAATAAGTGATATCACAAAATCGATTTTGTGATATCACTAAACCACAGCTATTTTGTGATATCACATTCGATTTTGGGATATGACAAAAATATTTAGTGATATCACTTATTCGATTTTGTGATGTCACTATATCTAAAAGAGTATGTGATCACTAATTCATACATATTTGATATCAGCAAATGCATTTAGTGATATCACATTATAATTAGTGATGTCACAAAATAACGTGATATCACAAAATCGATATAGTGATATCACAAAATTGATATGATGATACCACAAATTGGATTTTGTAAGATTACAAAAAGGGGATTTATAGTAAAACGGCATCTCATATGCCCATAAATTTTTATTTAGTACAGTCAACTCCCGATATCTCGAGCACTGATATCTCAAAGTATCTTTTTGTATCAAAGAATATGTTTTTTATTTACATTTTAACTCCTGCTATCTTAAACTACTAACATCTCAAAGTAAATTTTCTGGTACCAGAAAATTAATTTACTTTGAGATATCAGTAGTTTTGGGAAGAAGTTCGACTTCGAGATATCGGGAGTTGACTGTATTTAGATGACTTTCATCGAAATGTTTCTTACCATTGTTTAACCTTGAACAATGTTGATAGCGGGTGCAGTTGATGTAGTGTTGAACAAGCCGTTAGGGCGCAAGATTATCAGGAACAGGAATAAAGCCCCAAATAACATCACTGAAATAATAATAAATGAGTCGTGACACGAGAAAACCAACAAAGTGGTTGACATCCTCCCAGTCTGATCAGACTCTTTGCTAAGCGCTTAACGGATAGCTAGGAATCTAAGCCACCTTCATGCGGACAGCTAAGACTCTGATCGGACTGGGCGGATGCCCAGGCTGATCTGAGTCTGCGTTGGGCGCACAACCACATTGTTGGTTTTGTCGTGTCGCGGCTCATAAGTGTAAACATTAGTAAGTGAATGTGTACCCAGCGTGCACATGCCTCTATTTGACGTCGATGCGACGTCATTACGTAGCATCTACGTTAGTATAACGTCATTACGACGCCATGTGCCTGCTGGGTACACCCTGGCCAGAGTAACAAACTGTGAACATCAACAACAACAACAACAACAACAGAAACGCTGCTGTGTAAAAGTAAAATTAATTCTTAAAACTGGACTTTTATTGCATGATTATTTTCGTATTAACACAGGGTATAAACCAGTCCGCCACTTTTCGCTTCTTGCAGAGACTGTCCATCAAATTTGGTTTCCGCCGAGACTGTCCGCGATCTCTTGCTTCCTGCAGGGAATACCGTCCTCGAAAAATGACTTCCTTCCGAGACTGTCCGCGTGACTCTGCTTCCTGCCGAGATCCTCGGCAGGAAACAGATTCACGCGGACAGTCTCTGCAGGAAGGCATTTATCATGTACAAAAGTCTCAGCAGGAAGCAAGGGATCGCGGACAGTCTCGGCGGAAGCAAAATATGACGGGCAGTCTCTGCAGGAAGCGAAATTTATACCCTGTGATTAATACCGTACACACAAAATGCCTGTAATTTGATTCTGTAGCTCATGCTAAGCCTGAAAATACTATAAGACAGGTTGTTGAACTAATATAACTCATTGACAGTGTTTAAAATATTTCTATTCTATGAATAAAACACGGAATTTCAAACGCAAGACTATTAATATGTAAAAATGCCTCTCTCTCTCTCTCTCTCTCTCTCTCTCTCTCTCTCTCTCTCTCTCTCTCTCTAAATTAGGATTGCATTGCTATTGTATTGCTCATCTGCACATTCCAATTCGAGCATGCGACTGACAAAAACAGAATTTCAAACGTGACTGCGCACGATGTGACCAAATTTTGCATATTCGCAGCCTGGCCCCGAGGTTATAATACTTTTTTACGTGCTCAACTCAGCTGAGCATGAACTTTCCTCTGCTGATAAATATGAAAATGCCTAGCATTTTCATATTCATAAGCAGAGAAAATTTCATACTCAGCTAAACTGAGCATGAAAATAAGTGGACTTATCAGTAATTTGCTGTTTATTAGCAGGTAAAATTTCATGCTCAGCTGAGTTGAGCATAAAAAAGTTTTGTAACCTCGGGGCCCGGATAGGACTGAGTCTGAGCATGCACAATAAATACTTACATAGACCTCCCTGTCCGATTCCTAGCGGGTTACTTTGTTGCTGGGCGCCATAGTAAGGTACGTAGCCGTAGCCTTGGGCAGAAAGTGCCAGGGCAAGGGTCATAAAGACACAGACAACTGCGAGTGTGGCGGCCTTCATTTTGATTCTGAAAATAAAATAAGTCAGTCTAGTTTTAGTTTAGTTTAGGTATAGTTAATTGCCAAAAAAGATCTATACAGCAACTAGGTTGGACCTTAAATAAACAAGTTCTGGATAGTTAGATCATTTGGAAGCAAGGTATACGCCAAAGAAATGAAAATAGCAGACTCGGTTTAATCAGTGTATCTGTTCATGACTGGTGATGATGTATGTGAAACTACGGCCACGTCCTCTAGCACCGGCTTATGCAGAACTCTCATTTTCAAAATCGCCCTAAATAAACTCAATGATCCCAAAGGGACCAGAAAATATAATCTTCACTATGATTATATACGGGGAGATGTTTTACGACCGCAACACGGCACAACACCAGCTGCAGTGAAGATAAAAGTTCTGAGTTGTTAGATATTTGTAAGCAAGGAATACGACTAAATTGAAAATAGCAGACTCGGTTTAATTGATTATTCAGCTCAGTGTAGTTAGATCACTTGGAAGCAAGGAATACACCAAAGAAACGAAAATAGCAGACTCGGTTTAACTGAGTCTGAGCCGCGACATGAGAAAACCAACAATGTGGTTGTGCGTCCAGCGCAGACTCAGATCAGCCTGGGCATCTGCCAAGTCTATTCAGACTCTTCGCTAAGCACTTAAAGGGTAGCTAAGGGTCTAAGCTACCTACATGCGGACAGCGATGACTCTGATCAGACTGGGCGGATGCCCAGACTGATCTGAGTCTGCGCTGGGCGCACAGCCACATTGTTGGTTTTGTCGTGTCGCGGCTCAGTATGTTCATGATCAGTACTGATAAATGCAACACCGGCTACGCCCTCACCTCCTAGCACAGGCTTATGCAGAACTCTATTCTAAAATAAGCTTGAATGAACTCTGTGATCCAAAAGAACCAGAAAATACAATTTACACTATGATGATGTACGGGGAGATATTGTGCTGTGGCCACTGGCACAACACCAGCTGCAGTGAAGATAAGTAAGTTATGAATTGTTTGATTCTTTGGAAGTAAGGAATACGCCCAAACTGAAAATAGCAGACTCGGTTTAACTTAGTCTGTTCATGACCAGTAATGAAATGTGCAACAGTATAGTACAATTAATTTTCATCACTTTTGTCTGACTAGAGTTTTATCATTAAGCGTGACTAAAATTTTCTCGAAAGCTTAAACAAAGCATACTTATTTTCAATATCGCGACTGTTTCCTTAAATGGATTTCACTTCAGGATATAGTATCAGACAAGAAATGATAACGATAGATAAGATAAAAAATAATAATAGTAATAATATTAACATTTATGAAGAGCAAAGATTTGTAAAAAAATGATAATAGGGAGATAGAGAGATTTAATGGAAGAATTAAAGAATTAAGCATAATCTGAACTTACCTTTAGTATTTTCCGACTATAAACACGATAGTGGTGTGTATTGGGTAAGTCGGAGTTTTTATAAGCGCTAACTTTATGCTTCCGGGGCAAATATAACACTTCCGGGTAGACAGGTCGCGTGCGAACTTCTACGCACAAGGTGACAGGTATTTTACAAAATGTCGGGAAAAGGTCAAGCTGTCTGGCAAAGCTTATAATTTGTGGTAACCTGAAATGCTGGCTTACGGATCTGATCAATCTTGGCTTTTCTCAAACATATACCTCCATCTTTTTCGCCATTTTGTTTTTAAAGAAGGACTTTCGTAACCCTGCTTGGTTTCTGAGAGGACGAAGTCTTTCCAGAGTGGGATCTACTCTGAAAGGAAAGCATTTGATCCCAGCGGAGCAAATTCTTTCCGTTAAAAGATGGACCCCGTTGTAAAAGGAGGCAAAAACAATCATGACAGAGTTGTTTCCCTTCAAAGTGCACCCGTTCACCTTAAGATTCAAATTCTTTGTTGGCTAAGTTGTTCATTAAAGATTAGCCCCTCATCTGTGTGTGTGTGTGTGTGTGTGTGTGTGTGTGTGTGTGCGCGTGTGTAGGGGGATATTGTAGGTCAGACAGAGCGATCTGGTCTTAAACCGCACCTTAATATAAAGAAATAAGACAAGATTTCTTTGCAGATAGCAAGATTTATACGTCGACAGTGGATCCATAGAAACAAGTATATGATGAACACAACGTCATTCATATGACATGATATGCTACTAAATACATAACTGCTTTTTAGCGTGATTTTCAAATACATGTATACTTATCATTTTGAAAATACATCACGTACATATATTATGTATTGCGAATTAGGAGACTTTATTATGAAACGATAATCGCTGCGAGCGGGCTACCCAACCCTACTCCCTTTTAGGAAGGGGGAGGTAGGTTTATCCATGCTCAAGACCAGCAAGATCATTTGCACAAGCTGTCAAAATGCCGAAACCCAAAGTACAAAACCATTCTGTCACCAACGAATGCTTCTCTACTTCGGATCACAGGCATTAAACCCCAAATAAGTGCCGTCGATCTAGAGAGTGTTGTCTCACTCTACATAACAAAAGTCTCACAAAATTATCATAATACAAACTTTTGCAAAATTTAAAACTTCGACTGTCGAACGATGTGTTCGGGTAGAAATCTCGCTTAGAACTGAAAAACTATTTCCCGCCCAAGCCTTTATATGACACCAGTCACATGACTACACACAACTCAAACCTGTTATAAAACCGGTCCGTTAAGACATAAGTTCTCCGCTATACGTTGTAACGCGGAGAACTAGTAAGTCTTAAACCGCACCTTAATATAAAGAAATAAGACAAGATTTCTTTGCAGATAGCAAGATTTATACGTAGAATTACAAATGTTAGAAAGAGCTTACAAATTCCAAATTTTGCAAAAGTTTACAAAAACTTCAAGTTCTTTGTAACACTAAGACATTTTCCTACTTAGAAACTGCTGATTTCCAACGCACACGCCTGAGCGGACAGCTTTCATTTACGTCATATTGATCTGCATTTGCCACAAAAAATGGCCCCTCTTGCTGTTATACAATGCATACACAGATTCAAATCAGGCGCACTGATTATCAGTAAATTTTTCTATTATGCATAACCTAGCTCTATTTAGCTGAGTTGCAAATTTGACTCGGATAATTCGACCTTACTTTGTGCACTAAACACAGGATTAAAAATACCTTTTTGAACGGTTGTTTTTGATAACTCATTTTGAAAAGTTTCTCTATTAAGCATTAGCGTTAAGAGCACGCAGAACCCTTCTTTACATCTTATAATGACCCGCATATATCAAGTTGCTTTTTCGAATGTTAAGAATATGAACTATCTAAAGCTGTACATCGTTACATTATAACTGATTGATTTCACAAAATCTCGAACATCCGGCCAATTCTAATAAAGTCATAGAAAAGACTATTGTATACAAAACCTCGTCTGTAGTATTGTATGTCTCATCATCGTCTTAACATCTCTGTATTTATGTCTTGTTTCTTTACTAGTTTAAACTTATTCTTTTACCACTACTAATAAAACTTTTCACCAAGTTATTAGAATAGAATCAGTAAATTATTAAAAGTGTGTATCCACTTAAAACTGGCAACGTATCCACTTAAAAACGGCAACGTAATTGCTATCTCGCCAAATGAGTTAAATAAACTGCAACATATATTGGCCTGCTGGCTTAGCAGGAAATCCTCTTGAACCACAAAACAACTGAAAACGCTAAATGACTGAAACTACTTTTAGTTTGTATTCACCGCCGTGTAGCCGCCAAACACATAGATAACCTTCCATCTCGCTAAATTACGTCCATCGTTTTAATACCCAACACCATCGATGCCCAACGGTTTTTGGATTTTCTCCATTAAAACAACACCTGAAAAACAAACATATTTTGATACTTCTCTGAAAAACTAAATCCAGTAATTCTCACATTTTTTTTTTTTTTTTTTTTGGAAAAAAAAAACCTATCTTACTAAATCGTGATTGCCTCTTTCCAAAACAGAGCCTGTTTCATGACATTTTATGATTGCATTTCTGTTCAGTAAAGGCATACTATCAATAACAAACTCTGCATGATCCATTGGTTTGTACCATTTCTGAACAAAGTATGCTACTGATTTCCATTTAAGAATAAGCAAATTACATGTACCATTAGCTATCTCGGACTCGAGGTTCTTAATACAATTTAATGTGAGCCGTAGAGGAAGAATAATCTAATTTACCCCCTTTACCATTGTTGATCTAGACCATTAGCCCCTTCTTCATTAGGTGCGAAGTTTCTAGAATTAAATCGACTAATTCACATTTACGTAAAGCGCATACCGGTCAACAGCATGCGGATCTCCTTTCTGATATGTTTTGCAAAAACATTTTTTTTTTTTTTTAATAAACTAAAATGACATGCAATCTTATGTTTACCGCTAGGTATTCATTCTGGACATATTTTCAAAGACTTCATCAATGCCAAAAGCAGTTTTCTGTAATTCTAATGAATGCCAAAAGCAATATTCTATTGAACATTCTTGTTGTCTGAACTTATTTTAAGTCTTTTGTTTTTGTTTATTAACACAATTTTTGATAACTCGCCTTACTTTCCAATAAGAACTTTCAGCAATCCCACTGTTGCCGTCAATGATATTAGAACAGATTCTCCCGTCTTATCCTGAACCATTTTCTAATTTAAGACAATCAACCAGTCTAAACATTTATGAACATTTATTCTGAACCAACAGTCATATTTTATTCTCTGCATTCTTAAATGCCTTGTTTTGGTATCACCCTATGACCTAAAAAATAGATATATATTTTTGCATTCCATCTGCACGTACCCACGATTTCTGTTCTGTCATGATCAGCCTGCACATGTCTAACTCAAATACAATTTTCCCTCTTCCAGAGGAGGTAATGATCTCGTCACAAGACTCATTTTACCTGCTTCAAGGGTAATTTCAGCCTCTCTATAAGTACCCACTTCCAGGATAGTTTCACACATATCTATGTAACCTCCGTACCCACTTCCAGGGTAGTTTCAGATATACCTATGTAACCTCCGTACCCACTACCAGGGTAGTTTCACACATATCTATATAACCTCCGTACCCACTTCCAGGGTCAGTTTCAGACATATCTATGTAACCTCCGTACCCACTTCCGGGGTAGTTTCAGGCATATCTATATAGCCTCCGTAACCACTTCCAGGGTAGTTTCAGACATATTTATATAGCCTCCGTAACCACTGTTACTTGTGCCCGTCAACAAACAAGCCTCAATAAATGAGGTCTTGCCCAAGGCATTCAGTATTCTACCATTCCTTCTCTAAAATCACAGTTCTCGATCTGCAATGCCTGTTACAATACCTAGGGCGTTGCAACTAGCCCCTGATAAAGTACAATTATAAACGTGACTTGCCATTAGTCCAACCATTTTTTTTTTTTTTTTTTTTTGAACATATTGCAAATATTACATCCATTCACGGACGCTATACTCTAAATATGAATTAAAGAATAGAAAGTCTCATTTCGACAAAGCAAGGAACCAATCACTCTAAACGAGTAGTTATTTCTTCTGTGATGAACATTTTCCCATCTATCATATTTAGCTAATAACACAACCCTGTTACCTGATGTTGCGAAAAACCACTGACTTTTTTTTTTTTTTTTTTTGAAAATCTAATTCTAAAATACTTTTCCTTGGTTTTGAAAACGCTTCCAAATTAGTAGTAATATTTCCTTCGTCTAAAACATTATAATTTTGTGTCCTTTTCGGATCGCCATAACTTAACCACAGCCCTTAGTACTTGTGTAAATAAATGCCCTGTAGGGGCTTATTCCAAAATTGCGTCAGTGAGCTTTGTACGTAAAACTTCTGTACATTATCATATTGCTAAATATTACCTGTGCTTTGAAACAATCTATATGTTGGTATGCACTCTTAAAAAACAAATACTTTTTTTTTTTTTTTAATTCAAACTCTGCTCCTTTTATGTCTTCAGATTTAAATTTGAAGTTAATATAAATACTGTTATGCTGACAAGCCCCAGCTTTGGCCAATAACTACTGCTATATGCAAATGAAATATGATTTACCCGGTCGGCATACCGCTGCTACAATACCGTTATTCCATGAAGCTATGTATTTCGTGCCATATAATTTCATGTTATTTCTGTCAGAATCGCTACCTTTTAATCAGATAAATTTGATTTTAAAGGCATTCAAAAGCCCAGTAATAAATAAATAACGCGTATTTTCCTTCCCATTTTCCTATTGAGCCCAATAATCTACATATCGGGGAATTGTTACATACGTTACCAAGCTCATTTATATCTAACTCAACAACATTTTCTGATTTCAACACTAAACCTCATTTTTTTTTCTTTTTTCTCTCTCTCTCTTTGAACTTATATTATACAATCAAATCAGTACCTATGAAAGATGAAAGTATACTTATCTTATTAAACCCTTGGCATTCTAACTTTTAATGTGGGAAAGGTATAGACCAGCTAGTAGCGTAGTCAATCTCATTTTGGGTGTTGTCAGGTCAATCCCTCGCACATCTTCTGTCAGGACAACCATGCCATCTACGTCTCTTAGCGCTTCTTTATGCCTGCCCTGGCATTCACTTTGAAAGCTTTAGTGTTAGATTTATGTTCAGCTACCAGTCTCCACCTCAGCTCAGACTAATCTGCCAGTTTACTGAGTTTATGTCCCTGTTTCAAAAGATCTCAAGAAACTATCAGTTATAATACAGTAATACATACATACATTATGCCGAAACAAAACTTTCAAGTGTATGTTATAACATAGTAGCCTGTGTATACATGGTTTAAATGCACCTATTGCCAATCATAAAAAATTAACCTAATTATTATGCCACTGTGTGCATATCTAATAAGTTGACCAAACAAACAAAACTTACGAATTATATATATTTCGATCAGTCTTATGCGCCACCCATATAATTTTGCCTATTTAATGCATCGCTGACCACATCACGCCGTTTTGTACCGTATTTACCGCATATGTGTTTAAAGGTGCAAGTGCACTGTAGGCCTTATGCATGACGAGACTGCGCCTAAAACGTAACACACCTCTTATTACCGTCTATGCGGCAAATGTTTTTGTAAACCGCATAAACTTAGAAGATCCGGACCAGTGACGATACTGCTCATAAAAACAACATATCTGAATCTACAATATCGGGGGGGGGGGGGGGGGGGGGGGGGGTGGGGGTGGGGGTGGGGGGTTCACAGCGTAGAACAAGTCTGATCTGCATCTACACTGTTTGCTCAGTATTACCAATTGACTATGCGGCCTCGTGGCTCGTTTAGATACCTTTATTTTAAAATGGAGCATAAATTAATCCTCCATACATTTTCTTTAAAGATTTGAAAATTTCTCCCAGACTCCCGTAGTTAGTAAACTACAAAATTCAGCAAGCTGCTGCTCATTAGAGCTACAATTTTGTCACTTATCTGCTATATGAGGCTCTTCACTTCTTTTAACAACTGTCTTTGTCTTCACACTTTCTGCGTCCATCTTGAAAAACTTCGACTGTCGAACGATGTGTTCGGGTAGAAATCTCGCTTAGAACTGAAAAACTATTTCCCGCCCAAGCCTTTATATGACACCAGTCACATGACTACACACAACTCAAACCTGTTAGAAAAACCGGTCCGTTAAGACATAAGTTCTCCGCTATACGTTGTAACGCGGAGAACTAGTAATTATTCACTTTAAGGCGAATTTGAATGGGTAGACTTTCAGGGGAAGCAACTCAATTATTTTCATTTTTGCCTCCCTGCTAAGTAGGGATCCACTCTTGAAGAAAAGAATTTGGGAACAAATTCTTTCCTGTAAGAGTAGACCCCATTTTGGACAGGCTATATGATCTAGGGAAGCAAAACGAAAGTCACGGAAGTTGTTCTTGTTGTAAAAATGGCAATGAAACACGACTGTGTACCGATACACCTCAGTTTGAATTTATTGAAACAAGTGACCGGGCGTAACCCAAAATGCCAAATAAATAGTTGTAATTGTTCAGTAAGCCTAGGAACGTCGTAAATAGGCAGGCCTCAGAGTCGCCATTTACATGTTGAACACCAGCAGCTAACCTCACGGCACCCATGACACTGTGTTCTGCCGAACTTGGCATCAAACACAGTCTGTTTGTTTATTTGTCCAGTCGTGGCCACAGTCCAAGGATACGAAACCACAAACGGTACACTGCGTCGGTGTATATGCGTAAATGAAGCACGTATGTACAACATTACTTTTCGCGGACGCTTGGAATCGCCTTCTGTTACCAAACGCCTCCCAGGCCCTTAACCAGGCAACACTGGACTGGTCGAGTGGGGATCAAAGAAAGAAAAAATCCCGACCAGTCAGTGCGTCTGCATTCGAACCCATGAACTCCGGCACTCACTAATAGACAAGCCATGTCCTCTATCAAGCACAATAGGCTACTGTTTTATTATGTCCCCCCCACCCCCCACTCCACCAGAGGTGAGGGGGGGGGGCATATTGGTTTCAGTGCGATGCGTCGGCGTCGGCGTGACAATTTGTATCCTGTATATTTCTTCAACCAGAATTGCGTGGATATATCATTGGGACAAGCCAGTGAGCTGAATAAGTTTTGGTGAGTTTGACCCAATTTTCAAGGTCACAGGAGGTCTTAGACTGTTAAAGGGGGAGTTCCACCCTATAGGAAATTTATATAGGGTTTTGCCCACGCACCGAATTCCATAATATTATGCATAGTGATTGTCCAGGACATTACTATTGCCTTTGTGAAATATTTGCTGATTCATCTATTTTAATTGTTAAATTACAACATTTTAATTGGATGGGATGCAAAAAATAGGGGCACCCGAAATTTCAAGCAGCCCAAAGCTGTAGGATTTTTGAATTTCTGACTCGTTTTATTTTCAAAATGATTTCTAGTAATTCTTGATTATGTATGTACAACGTTTGTATTCAAATGTATACCATAAAACTTTCATATTAATTTTTGTTTGCAGATCCCCCAAATTTCAGCTCCATAAATGTTTTTGAACAAATTAAATTTTTCATTTGACTATGTTGCAGTTCTTGTCGACCTGTCAAATTAATATGAAATTAGGCCATACATGTGTAAATCATAATTATAAATTTTCTTGAAAATTGAAAACCGGTCACATGATTTTTTGGAATGCTGAATGTTAATAGTTGAAAAAAAAAAAAAAAAAAAAAAAAAAAAAATTTAGGAATGCATATACATGTAGTTTTGTGATTATTTTTATGCTAATTATTTTTAGTTTTAGTGAATTTTCTCATCTATTTGCATCACCAAATCAATATTGTCGAGCCCACTTGCGGTGAGCGAGACATAGTTGTTACAATTTCAGTTCGGTGTATGAACGCATGTGCGTTAGTGCGTGCGTGCGTACGTGTGTCCGTCCGGATTTGTCCGGGCCATAACTTTTACATTTATGGATGGATTTCAAAATAATTTGGCACAATTGTTCTCCCCTTGATGAGTAGCAGTGCCTTTTGAAACATTTGGTCAGGTAGGTCCAAGGTCAAGGTCACACTTGAAGGCCAAATGATAAAATGTTCATAAATTGAGCTTGTCCGGGCCACACTTCTACATTTATGGATGGATTGCAAAATAATTGGGCACAATTGTTCTCCTTGATAAGTAGCAGTGCCATTTGAAACATTTGGTCAGGTAGGTCCTAGGTCAAGGTCACACTTGAAGGTAAACTTATAAAATTGTCATAAATTGAGCTAGTCCGGGCATAACTTCTACATTTATAGATGGATTTCAAAATAATTTGGCACAAGTGTTCTCCTTGATGAGTAAAAGTGCCATTTGAAACATTTGTTAGGTAGGTCTAAGGTCAAGGTCTCACTTGAAGGTCAAAGGATAAAATTGTCATAAATTGAGCTTGTCTGGGCCATAACTTCTACACTTATGGATGGATTTCAAAATAATTTGGTACAATTGTTCTCCTTGATGAGTAAAAGTGCCATTTGAAACATTTGTCAGGTAGGTCCAAGGTCAACGTCTCCCTTGAAGGTCAAAGGATAAAATTGTCATAAATTGAGCTTGTCTGGCCCATAACTTCTACACTTATGAATGGATTTCAAAATAATTTGGCACAATTGTTCTCGTTGATGAGTAAAAGTGCCATTTGAAACAATTCGTCAGGTAGGTCCAAGGCCAAGGTCACACTTGAAGGTTAAATGATAAAACTGTCATAAATTGAGCTTGTCTGGCCCATAACTTCTACATTTATGGATGGATTTTAAAATAATTGAGCACAATTGTTTTCCTTGATGAGTAGAAGTGCCATTTGAAATATTTAGTCAGGTAGGTCCAAGGTCAAGGTCACACTTCAAGGTCAAATGATATAATGTTCATAAATTGAGCTTGTCCGGGGCATATCTGCTACATTTATGCATGGATTTCAAAATAATTGGACACAGTTGTTCCCCTTCTTAATGAATAGAAGTGCTGTTTGAAACATTTGTTCTGGTAGGTTAAAGGTCAAGGTCGTTTTTGAAGGTCAAATGATACAATGGTCATAAATAGAGCTTGTCCAGACCATTTCTTCTATATTTACGAATGGATTTCAAAATAATTTGGTACAGTTGTCCTCCTTGATGAGTAAAAGTGTCATTTGAAGCATTTGTTCTGGTAGCTCCAAGGTCAAGGTCACACTAGAAGGCTAAATGATAAAACTGTTGAGCTTGTCACAGCTACTACTTCTACATTTATGCATGGATTATGAAATAATTTGGGACAATTGGTCTCCTTGATGAGTAAGAATGTCATGTGAAATATTTAGTCTGGTAGGTCCAATGTTGTTTTTGTTTTTCTTTATGCACTGTCGAGTGATCGGAGTTAATTTAGTTTTCCTTTTATTTCTCAGACAAAGTAGATCAATATGCATATGGAGTTTTTTATTATGATTGTAGTTTAGGTTACTATTGTTATTACTAGAAAATGAAATGTTTCTATGAACATATTAACACTTAAATGTAACATGCATTTTTGTCTAACAAATCACCTTCATCTGTATCATGCATTATGTGGCAATGTTACCGGTTTCCAAATTTCATGAAATTCCTCTAGTATAAAGAGGAAACATATGGCCTATTTGGGATGCTTTTTGTTTTTTAATAGTTTTTGTGTCGCTCTTTGCCATATTTTCTGACTTAATGTTTAAAAAAAGTTTTGTTTACATGTTTGCATAAGCATAAACGGAATCAAAGATATCCATATGGAGCCCTTTTACTATTGTAGTTCACATTTTATGAAATTGAATAAAGCTGAGGATTTATGATTGATAAATTATAAGGCTGGTATCACAAAAAATGGGAGTACTTCAGGGTGCTCTCACGAGACCTTAAAGTCTTTACTGAGATAGATAAATGCATATTTGTAGTTGTAAGGTTGAAGATAGTAAACATGCAAAGAAACAAGAAAATCCATGCGTGGGCAGATTTGGACCCCCCCCCCCCTTTAATGCGTCGGCGTGACAATTTCTTGAACCCACGATATCTCTTGAACCAATCGGTAGAATTTCACCAAACTTTCATGGATATATCATTTAAGAGCTGATTAGATTTTGGTTACCTTGACCTCATTTTCAAGGTCACTGGAGGACTTAGATGATAATTTCTTGTATCCATGATATCACCTGAACCTATAAATGGAATGTAACCAAACTGGCATGGATACATCATTGCGACATGCTTAAGAGCTGAATAGATTTTAGTGACTTTGACCTCATTTTCAAGGTCACTGGAGGACTTAGATGACAATTTCTTGTACCCACAATATCTCCTGAACCAATGGATGGAATGTAACCAAACTTGCATGGATTCATTAATGAGGTATGTTAAAGAGCTGGTTAGATTTTTGTTACCTTGACCTTAATTTCAAGGTCACTGGAAAACTTAGATGACAGTTTCTTGTACCCAAAATATCTCCTGAACCAATGGATGGAATGTAACCAAACTTGCATGGCTAAATAATTGAGGCAAGTTTAAGAGTTGATCAGGTTTGATGACTTAGACCTCATTTTCAAGTTCACTGGAGGACTTAGATGATAATTTCTTGTACCGTACCCACAATATCTCACGAACAAGTGGATGGGTTTTCACTAAACTTGCATGGGTACATCACTGGGACTAGCTTTGGAGATGATCAGATGTTGGTGACCTTGACCTTATTTTCAAGGTCACATGAGGACTTAGATATGTGAAAATTTCACTAAAGTTGATATATCTCATTAGCCTTTGGCTCGATTTCCACTCTACTTTCATAGATATACCTTTGGGACAATCTCAAGAGTTTACTGTGTTTTGATGATCTTGACCCCATTTTTAAGGTCAAAAGCTAACTTACAAATGGTTTTTTTTCCTTTTACAAATGAGTTATATCATGAACCAATTGATGGATATTCATCAGACTTGCATGATTACATTGTTGTGATGACTCAAAAGCCGTGTTCACTTGCACTTTTTGCACCCGGGTGCAAAACTGCACCCGGGTGCAAATTTGCACCCGGGGGCAAATTTGCACCCCCTTGTGTAGCGTTCATATGCCAATAAATTGTGTCCATACGTACCTGGATTTGACATTAAACTTAACAGAAGTAACCCAGTTTTGAGGATAGATGTTTAGAATAGAATAGAGGAAAGGCCATTGCGAATTTGCACCCCGGGTGTATTTTTGCACCCGGGTGCAAAAAGTGCACATGAACACGGCTTAAGACAAGTTCAGTAGTTAGTGACCTTGACACATTTTTTCAAGGACACATTCTTCTATGTAGGATATCTTTAGAACCAGTGGATGGATTTTCTCCTTTCTCCAAACTTGCATAGATATTTTATTTGTAAGGCTTTTTATTCATTAGAAGTGATAGGAAATGGGCTGGTGGTGGGGGGGGGGGCATCACTTTTTTTCTGAAAAACATTTCTAGTTAACACGTTTGAGCCGCGACATGAAAAGAACAAAGAGGCATGTGCGTTCAGCAAAGACTCAGATCAGCCTGTGTATGCTCCCAGTCAGATCAGAGTCTTTGTTTTGCACTTCAATGGTAGCTTAGGGTCTAAGCTAGCTCCATGCCTGTTTGTTGGTTTTGTCATGTCGTGGCTCACTTATTTCTCAGTGGACTTTTCTATCCTTATAAACTGGAGGGGTCCATTCATCATTTTAGGACGTTTTGCATATCTACTTTAGAAACTGCTGTAAAATTTAATGTAAACGTAAAAGACGCTGATCAGACGCCGCGTTCTGTGGCGTCTGATCTCGGTCTGTAATGTTTGCCCTTGTCCCTTTTATGAGAAGCTAGGAATTTATTGCAGGGCTAATTCATTTCAAATATATTCAGGCACGGACAGTGAACGTATCTTAAAAAGAACTGCTATTGATCGTATCATAACTGGCGAGTAGCGGATCTGTTTCCATACCAATGTAAAGTAAGAAGACAGTTAAAGTATGTCAGATGACTTAACGTGTACCCTTCGAATTTATCAATCAGCGGCGTTTGTGTAGCGGATGACGCGCTGGACTTCCACTCCAGGGGTCGTAAGATCGATCCCCCGCTTCTCCGGTCTTTGGATGAGACTTCTCCGTATGACCTTGTTGGTGGTGGGATGTTAAACCCAAGCTCACTCACTCACTCACTCGAGCCTTTATCCGACAGTTTTTTTTTCAAAGAGGTATAATTTTCGTTTCTTCCTGATTGGTTTCCTGGATGCGGAAATCCATTCAAAACATGGTCAACTCTTAAAATAAAAGCTTTGTAAACGACTGCGTAATACCCCGCCACTGCAAACAAATACCGCTTCTTTTATCTTTATACATGTTTTTTTATCATGACATAAAGCTCATTTTACCTAGATAATGTGTTGCAAGTCTCACAAAAATCCTGTTTTTTTTATTTTATTCAGATTTTTTTTCAGAATTTTATACCTGTACATAGCTCTGAGGCAGGGGCAGGTAACCTATGTGGACTTTATATTACTTGTAACAAAAAGCTTATCTTATTTCAATCATTCTATGAAATTTCATCAAGATATACCAAAAATATGATTTTATATAGATTTTTCATGATTTTATACAAGTATACAGCTTCTGTCAGGGGCAGATAACCAACGGGGAACAAAACTTTGATCAAGACATAAAGCTTATATCAATAATAATAATAATTTGTAATAATAATAATAATAATTTGTTACAAGTTTCAGAAAAAACTCTTATTTTATACATTTTTTCATACATGTATATAGACCCAGGGCAGGGGCAGATAATCCAGGTGGACAAATTCTGCTTATAACAGAAAGCTTGTGTTACGTCGATCATTTCTGTGAAGTTTCATCAAGATATTTCTAAGTGTAAAGGAACTACAGACCAAAAACTATTTTTAAGACCATGCCAAGGGCAATAACTCCGTAAGAAGACATTGAAATTTGCCCATTAACAATCCCAACCGAGATCTTCCCAAGTACAATGCACATGCCAAGTTTGAATAAAATCCGTTCATAAATACTCAAGTTATCGAACGGAAACGAAGTGCTCACGGACGGACGGACAGACGTAGTATGACGGACGGACGGACAGACACACGGACAGCCAGCGGGAAAACGTAATACCCCGCCACTAACGTGTGGCGGGGTATAAAAAGGAAGGATTTGCTGTTTCAGCATGTAGAGGAGCAAAGTCTATTATTTTAAAAGTGACCCAAATTGCCTATAATAAGTAGAAAATGAAATAGTGGAGTTGCTTCCCATGAAAGTACATGTATATCCATTTCCCTCAATACTTATATTTCTGACGCGTTTCATATTGATAGTTGAGCCACGACACGATAAAATCAACTAAGTGGCATATGCGCCGATCGAAGACTTAGATCAGCCTTGGCATGCGCACAGTCTGATCAGAGTTTTCGCTGTTGGCGTCGAGGTAGTTTGACACCTTTAGCTACATGTACCCTGAGGTTGTTTTACACCCTTAGCTACCCTTTAAGCGCACAGCGAAGACTCTGATCAGACTGGGCGGATGCCCAGGCTGATCTAATTCTGCGCGTGGCGCTCATGCCACTCTGTTAGATTTTTCGTGTCGCGGCTGTTGTATCTTTGTAGTTTGCCATAATGACTCTAAAATATGGGACAAACATGTTTGAGTAAACAGTGCAGATATAGACCACAGTGACCTGAGCCTAAGGAATAGCCCTATCAATGTTTGTTCTGTCTGCCATTCTGACACGTCTCTTAGATGGTTCATGCTCAGATGGTGAATACGGATAATGACAATGTTTAGTAAAAATGTCCCAGCATTTAAACTGAATGCGGTTTTTCGTGACAAAAAGCTTCGTGGCGTAAAAATAGTTCTTATGTGTAAAAATAGATTTTTAGGGAAATCCACTTTCATATTTCACTTCCAGCTTCTGTAGTCAGTTGAATACATCCTTTTGGTTGAGTGGTAGCTAGAAAATAGAAAAGCAGTGTTATCCAATCAAAAATATAGAAAAAAGCACTATTATCCAATCAAATCTGTTTCTACAATGAGAGACATCATTGGCCTAATTCCCTTTATGACTAGTGGACTTGTCCAAACATCATTTGGATGAGTCCATTTCTAGTTATACTTCGTACGCAGGGGTATAGTTTTCGTCCCCCCCCTCCCCCGTCCAGTCTGATCATTGTCTTCGCTGTTGGCACGGAGGTATTTAGGACCTTTAACTATCCTTAAAGCGCACGCACAGATTGGACGGATGTCTAGGCCGATCTGAGTCTTCGCGTGGCGCACATGCACTTTGTTAGAAGTGTCGTGTCGTGGCTCTTGTATCTTTGTAGTTTGCCATCATGACCTTAAAATGTAGGGCATATAGTTGTAGGAAAATGGTGCAGATATGCACCAAAATTCTCTGAGGCGTCTTATTAGGGGTTGTTCTCTTTGCCACTCTGTCAAGACTCTGAGCTGACTCGAACCCGGGCATTAACCCATTTATTCCCAGTGAAATGTTCTATTCTTATCTTTCTGTCTGATTTTTGATAGCAGCAAACATTTCACGATACGTGGCACAAGACGTTTTCTTAAGGAGACAGTAAGCAAGGTGCCATCACTGTACCACTGTTGTCGAACCGCCCCGGTGGAGCTCGGATTGGGCACAACAATTCCGGATTGGAAGAGCTACAAAATGGCGGAAGGCAAACAGATTGCTGACAGGCATCATTTTGTTTTATGAATTATTAATACTTTTAATTCATTTGCATGTCAGTCATATAATACTTTTTATCGGTGGTTGTGTGTAGATTCTGTCTGACGGAAGGATAGCTGGTCGCTGCTCCTTGTGTCTTTTAAGCTTGACTAGTTTAATAGCTAACTGAGTATCTGCGATGAACGCTTGCATGAAATAACGTTTTTCAGGATAAAACAACCGGTTTTCCCGTGCCGAAGCTATTGTGCAACAAGACAGACCATTTCTGAGTCATTATTGCAAATTTAATCAGTTCGAGGACTACGCGTGAAAGCTCTTGTCCCCCAGTTTATTGTGGTACGATGGTTACTGAAAGCTCGGATTGGAACGCGTCGTCTGCAATTCAGTGTACGGATTGGATGAGTTTAGGAAACGGATTGGCTGAGCTTGGTGAACGGATTGGCTTTATTGATTTCATTCGTAGACTCGTCTGTTGACGGGAACTGCGTTGCAAAAAACGATAAAAATTACTCACGGGTGTTCTCTTGCAGCATACTTGGACCGACTGTTATCATACGAACATTTTTCATCAGTAATTCTTGATCTGTTCCAGATTTTGCTGGTCTGTATCCGATTGTTTGTGTATTCTTTAAGTCTAACTTAGCGTAGCCCCAAGGAGGCCCGTGCAAAATAATCCTTGTGGACTGACACGTCGTTTAACTCCAAAGTTTTGAGACGCACCGTAACAAAATGTGTGTCTTCGGAGTTCCGATAAGTGTAGGCTAATGAGTCACTCTTGCTATTTGAAGGCTAGCCATTTTGCATGAGTCTTCTACAAATTGAGTACTATCCAGACAGAGAACAGTTAAGCCCTAAAAAGGTTGCACAGATGCGCAGGCTGATTGGCGTCTTTGTTGTTCGCTCAGGCATAAAGCAAGTTTTCTCATGACGCGATTCAAATGTTTGTGTTCCGAAAACAGATGCGCATGCTATGATGACGTCAGTCGTGTAGCCTAGTAGTTAGTTTTGGATTCGAAATCAAGGGATTTCTGGTTCGATCCCTGACATGTCTCTGCCAAAACCGCTGAGGAGTTTAAGGCCCTTGTTTAGATTATCGGTCCAGAGGCATGTGTTTTAGCATGCCTCTAATCTGCTTCTTGTAAATAGTTTAAATGGCCCACCCCGAAAGTCTGTTATCCCTTTGAGCTAAATTCTAAAACTAGCCACCCAACACACCTGAGGTAATGATCAGAAAATGATCGTCTCAGTATCGAGAAATAGATAGACACCGGCATATTTTTCATGATTTTTTTTTCACTTTTTCTCTCATTTCACAAACTTTCATCACTTTTTCAAATGTAAAGAACAATTAATATGCATTTCTTTTTGTAACTGTATTTGATACAAGCCTAGTGCAAGCTTAGTCAACCATCAAGTTGACCAAAATCAGGTCTCATGGGTTTCGGAAAACAAAACAAAAACAAAACCAAAGAAAACAAAACAAAGATAAATAAATAAAAAAATAAAAAGAAGAAAGCAATGACTAAATTTAACAACAACAATACAATCAAGCATGAGCTGAATAATCTACTTCAATATATAAAAAGAAATAATGGCCTTCCCAATACATGCAAGACTGCTCTACTAACTCTATCAACTGAACTATATGGCCACAAAGTCGTCCCATGTCAGGGTAGCTCAGTTGTTACAGCAGTCTTGTTAGTACAGAGAGAGTTAGAGATTCGAGTCCTGCCACTGCCACGGTATTTTTCTCGCTTAGGCAGCGTTGTTAATGTTCTCTAGTAAATTTAGATTGTTTCTCCAAAATTGTGCAAACGTGCAAGCATCAATCTTTCCTTTTGTACTATACTTTGTGTGCAACAGCTACCTGTTCCTCACTATTGAGCGTATTTAAGGTGAGTCTTGATAATTCTGAAAATAGTGCACAGGTCTAGTCGTGCTTCTAACGGAGGCCTGTACAGTTTTGCATACTACACTGCAACTCTTGAACAGAAAAAGTTCTAAAAAGTCAGATCTGTTCATGACAAGTGCAATGGACTCACCAGTATGGGTATGACCGTACCTAATAGTGAAATAAGTCATGAATTTCTAATAGGGCAGCTACTTTAAACTTTTATGCTTTGGTTTAAATAGTCACTGAGCACTACAGACTTGCCCGGTTCTACCTGTTTCATTTATTCTGGATGAGAGAATGGAAACAACCTCAAAATTAAGGAATTTTTATGGCCACAATCTGCTAAGTGACTAAAAAGAATGTATTTTATGCTTACTAATGAAATACTTAAATTTCTCGTTAAAAACGAAATTGATATTTTAACTTTTTAAACAGTTCAAGAAAAAGATTTTTGGATTTCATTGTTTATGAAACGGAACCTTCTGTAAATTCTTGTCTTAGATTCTTTCCTAAAAGTCTTAAAAATGGATAGTTTTCAGAAAGTATGCTGCAAACTTAATGTGCTGAGGTGGCGTTAACGCTCATATCATTTATTGTGCGAACGCCGTTTATGTACGGGACCTTATGTAGTCGAAAGCAAATAACAGTGGCATTCTTTTTTCAGCTCCTTGCTTTTGTTAAACACTACCACACCATCCTCTAGGAGCAAGCAGCATTTACACTCTATATCATACCACTAAACACGCTGAGCAACAGCAGCCCAGGTAACTCAATAGGTTAAGCGTTGGCCTCTAGAGGTCCCGGGTTCGATACCTGCTAAAGGCGGAAATCTTTGCAACCGTAAACGGGATTCCACTGCTCACAGCCTTTCATTATCCACCTACCGTCGTCTTTATCTGATTGAAATACTCTTGAAAAGGAGTCATCCATCCATAAACGCTTAGCAACACCACACTGAAGCGAAATGGCAAAGAGAAAGGTTAATTCTCTGACGCCAGCAATATCGACTTGGAAAAATCTGATCACTTTTATTATAAAGCATAAGACACTCTAGTTACTAAGCATAAATGATAAAGAAAATCCTCTCTTTCTGTCGTGTAATGATTTTTTTTACTCATGAACACACTAAAAAATCTAATTGCTGATTCTATAATCCGAATTTTGGTCTCAGAAATGCAATATAAATGGTAGGAAAAATTCCGGGGCACTGTAGAAAAAGGCTTACGAGACACTAATTGTCAGAAAAAATCGTTGACGATTGTCAGAACAAAATCATCGCCTACCGGGACTAAGCAACCACCCAGTGTAATACCCTTCGTGCGCGTCCGGATGCGCGTGCGCTTTCTAGTGCGCGTGCTTCTTTGTAAAAAAACACCTGTTGCGTTAAGCTCAGTTTTAAAGTAACCGAAAAAGTTAGAGTCTTCAAACTAGCTTCATAGATACGTCTGGGGAATATCTTCTGAAAGCATTAATGCATATCTGGCTCTGGGCTAAATTTCACGGTTTATTCAACATAGAAAAAATATTCACCTGTCGCGTTTAGCTCAGTTTTGAAGTAACCGCAAGGGCTAGAGTCTTCAACCTTGTTCCATAGATACGTCTCGGAAAGATCTACTAATAACAGCGATGCATATCGTTCCATGAATTATATTTCACGGTTAATTGAACATAGAAAAAATCATCTGATGTGTTTAGCTCAGTTTCTAAGCAACCGCATGGGCTAGAGTCTTCAACCTTGCTACATAGATACGTCTGGAGAAGATCTACTGAAAGTGGTGAAGCATATCGGGCGATGACCTTTATTTTACGGTTTATTGAACGTAGAAAAATATTAATCTGTTATGGTATGCTCAGTCTCTTAGTAACCGCCTAGGGTAGAGTCTTCAAACTTGCTGCATAGACATTTCTGGGAAAGGTCTACTGAAAGCAGCGATGCATATTGGGCCATGACCTACATTTCACGGTTGATTAAAGAAAAAACGTGCATCTGTTGCGTTTAGCTAAGTTTCTAAGTAACCGCAAAGGCTAGAGTCTTAAAACTTGCTCCAAAGATATGTCTGGGGAAGACATTCTGAAAGCAGCAATGTATTTCGGGCCATGACCTATATTTCATGGTTGATTGAACATAGAAAAATATTCACCTGTTGCGTCCACTTCAGGTTCTAACTAACCGCAAGGGCTCGAGTCTTCAGACTTGTTTTATATAATAAATTATACATCTAAGGAAGATCTACTGAAAGCAGTGAAGCATATTTAGCCATGACCTATATTTCACGGTTGATTGAACATAGCAAAAATATTCACCTTTTGTGTGTAGCTCAGTTTTCAAGAACCCAAAAGAGCTATAGTCTTCAAAATTGCTCCAAAGATACGTCTGGGGAAGAACTACTGACAGCAGCGACACATATCGGGCCTAGACCTATATTACACGGCTAACTGAACATATATAAAAATACCTGTTGCATTTAGCGCAGTTTCCAAGTAACTAAAGGGGCTAGAGTCTAGAAACTTGCTCCATAGATACAGCTGGGGAAAATCTACTGAAAGCAGCGATGCATATCGTTCCATGACCTATATTTCACGGTTGGTTGAACATAGAAAAAATATTCACCCGTTGCGTTTAGCTCGGTTTCTTAGTAACCGCAATGAATACAGTCTTCAAACTTACTCCATAGATATATCTAAGGAAGATCTACTGCAATCAGCGATGCATATCCGGCTTTTGAACATATGACTGTTTAGATAATACTCATAGGCAGGAAAGAGGAATAAGTCATTTCCTAGTATGTTAGTATGTTAAAATCTTGCTTCTTGGAGATGGTTGCATGCATTAGTCACAAAGTGTGCAACAACGTTTTAAAAAATTGGTTATCAAATAACATTTTTGTGACAGAGAGAGAGAGAGAGAGAGAGAGAGAGAGAGAGAGAGAGAGGAAAGATAATGGTGCGATTCGTGTCAATGTACAATATCTAATGCATACCCTGACACTGAATGTTTATTTTGGTATTTAAAGTTGAATGTCCATGAGATGTTAAGTTCACAAACTATTGTGCAACATTTTGCAAGCTGAAAGTGAGTGATATTTAGGAGTGAACGTGTCTCTAAATCATAGTTTGACCTCTCCCACGACTATGGTAGACCTCCTTTAGTGGTATATTACGAGCACCAGATACATGTGTATATATTTATGCAATGACTGAAGGTTCTGTTTCTATATGTAACCTAGTCTGGCTACAGACCCTACGTTCAATATAGCCTCTGCAAAGGAACGTAGATCTGACAATCAGAGTAACAAACAGATTCGACTATACGATTCGACTGGAGCCAGGCTATATGTAACCCTAAGTTGAACATGAGGCTGAAATATTGATGATACTGAGAATGCCTGTCCCGCGAAACCATGTGAGTGCAGTCAAACTAAAGTTTTTCGAGCAAAACGAACAGTTATTCAGAGAGAAATGCAGCATGTTGAAATTAGACCTGAACAGAAGCTGAAAATGGTCGGCTCTTTGCGTCGGATCTTCAAGTTTTCCTCGTATGCTCCAAAGAAGGTTTGTCAAGTCAGGTGGGATACCACGAGCTGTCAGTGCAGTCACGCCTATTACGCTCTGATGAATGAAATGTCTGAGAAAAATTTTATGCCATGCTCACAAGTGGGTGTTCTGAAAGAAAGATTGACGCACGTAAGAATTGTGCAAATGATTCCTATCTAACACAGTTACTAATAGCTCATATAAAAATTAAAGCTACATCGATGCCAACCCGTTCTATGCATGCCGTTTATTACAAATGTCGAAAATATACCTTTTTAACTGAATTCCAATCCGTACACTTTTAACTTCTGAGCTCGGTCTAATCCGCCCACCTTTGAAATCCAATCCGCACACACTACGTTTCCAATCCGGGGCTTAACCGCTCAAAAAAAATAGCACAAATTGCGTCTTTAAAATTACTACAATTTCACAACTGGAACCAAACAACTAAATTTATAAGCATCAAACATATTTATAATACGCTATAATTTCCTCATACATTTTCTTCTAATTTTTATACACTGTGGAAAGCAATTTACTATCGAACCATAAAGGAAAAAACATAAACGCTCAAATGAGCAATGCCCCTATCCCTGATATTTTTAGATTCGAAATTTTTCCTATTTGCGGTTAAGCACTCCCTTATATGACCCTTTTAATAAGCTCGCTAAATTATTTCTATATACGTTATACATGTATAACCAAACTAAAATTTTAAATTAACAGGAGCACCGTGACCCAAAATCTCTTACGTCCGCCATTTTGTAGCTCTTCCAATCCGGAAATCTTGTGCCCAATCCGAGCTCCACCGGGGCGGTTCGACAACAGTGTGTACGCTGTAATAAAATCCGTAGCTTTTACCGTAGACTCTACGGTAAAAGCTACGGATTTTATTACAGCGTACAGATAAAATCCGTAGCTTTTACCGTAGACTCTACGGTAAAAGCTACGGATTTTATTACAGCGTACAGTGACAACTGGCAACCACGATATGGTAGTGTTACCCTCGAAAATACGACTAAAATAACACCTGCTCTATTCCATCCTTCTTTGCTTGATGATTCCTGCAAAAACTACGGGAAATGGACTGGCAGCTGATTGCCAGTTATTCTACCGTAAAATATACGGATTTTTTTTTCACACAGCTCGGGTTATTGGCAATATCACGGTTAAAAATCGACCAAGTGTCGCATTTGATTAAAAAAAATGAAATTCGACCAATTGTCCCATTATAATATTTGTTCTCCGACCGAACACCGCTTATCAAATGGATGAGTCAGTTTGTCAATATAGGGGTGTCTAGTTTGGTTTATTTTTATCCTTTTTACTTTATTTCAAGAAGAAACTAACATTTCTCTTATGCAAATAATGTAGACCCTGATCAGACGCCGCAAAACGCGGCGTCTGATCAGGGTCTGCACTGTTTGCCTCTGTCCTATTTATGGGACGCCAAGCATTAATGAGTTAAAAATTTGTCAAAACTTAAAGATAACGTATGCAATCAGAGAAAGTGTCCCAGCATTTTGGCTTAATGCAGTTTTGCGTGATATATACGGTGCCAAGAAGATCGAGTTACTCACTGTTTAACTTCTTGGTGTAAAAATAGCTTTTTATGGGAAAACCACTTTCATATTCCACTTTCAGCTGTTGAATTCAGTTGAATACATCTCATTGGTTAAGAGGAGATCAGAAATAAGAAAACATGCAGCATCCAATCAAACACACAAAGAAAAGTAGCAGCCTAGAAAAATGGGGTTTCGATAATGAGAGACATCATTGGCTTGCCTAGTCGTCGTCGAGGTGGTTTTTATTATCAGGGGCGTAGCTAGGGGCAATTTTATAATACGCACAATCATGTTTTATTCTCTACTTTTTGAAGGGAAAGCTAGTATTTCAGCCACTTTGGTAATTGGTATTGAAATCTTGTCTAATTTATAAATTTTCAGCATGCAAATACGCAGGTGCGTTTTGAAATTTTGTCAATTTTGACAAAATTTCAATACGCACTTGCGTATTTGCCGTATAGATAGCTACGCCCTTGGGCTGGCACCTCGTCGTCTAAAAATAAAAGAACAAAAAGCCCAGTATAAATGAGAAGTATAGATAGGGCCACTTACGTTAGAAGCATTGTAGAACCATGGCTTACCTTCCTTAACCATTCTTGACCAGTGAACTTCATTTGGGTTAGTCCGTTTCTAGTTCCAGTGGTTTCTGGTGAATGTTTTCAAGTTTATTGTAATTTGCATAGAAATTCCTGTGAGCAAACAGTGGTGACCCTGACCAGACGCCGCGTTTTGGCCTGGTACTTTGAAGAAGAAGAAGAAGAAGAAAAAAAACTGAAAGAAGAAAAAGCAACAACAAAAAACACAACTCGGGGGCTGGGCCCCAGTGAGCATGATCAAAGATAGTCGACCAACTTAAATATCAGTTTTATAAATAATATACTCGAAAAAAAAATTAAGGGGTGAAACTTTTACCCTGCGATTTCTGGAACATTTCAAACATTTTGGTAAAATAAATCATTTCTAACTTCCATTTCGTTCATTTTGCAAGTTTTGTACACCTCAAAATCAAAGTGGTCAGAAGTCCATATGCACCAAAATTTTCGATTCCGCCAATTCATGAGTTTTTTGCAAAACTGCTCGATAATCATCAAATTTATTTTTTTTAAGGTCAGCAAGCTGTAACAAGTTTCAAACTCATAGCAATTTTAGAAGTTATGGTTGGTTGGTTAATTTGATGCTTAACGGCCACGGTAAACAACTAAGGTCATGTCGGGACGGTCAGTAAACCTAACCACACTATTCCTGGGCAAGCTTAGAGCTCCTTAGCGGTTAACCAGTACTAAGTGCACATACTTTCGCCAGTAACTGACAACTGCCCTTCTTGAATCAGCGGAAGGAGAAACGAAAGTATGTGGCCAGACCGTAGAAGTTATGCCCGACCAAACTGACACACTATCAATTCTCTATGGGAATTCAAACCACTTTCATTTTAGGGTAGTTTGACTTAAAGCGTGGACGTGGTCAAGACAAGCCTCAAACTTCATGTACATAAAACTTGCAAAATAAATAAAATGGAAGGTAGAAATGATTTATTTTACCAAATGTTTGAAATGTTCCAGAAATCGCAGGGTAAAAGTTTGACCCCTTAATATTTTTTTGAGTATAGCTTTAAAAGTTTTCTTTTATTTCTACAGAAAAAGTGCTTAAGGCTAAGAATCGTGACGAACGAAACGCTAGTCGAATACGCCTATCGATAAATCAATCGGAACACAGCTTGGCCAATTCCGTGATTCACGGAATTGGCCGAGCGGTGCTCCGATTGATCGATTAATCGGTAAAAGCAGTCAATTCTATTGTCCCTCACGTAAAATAACCATAACTCCCCGCCCACTTTAAGAAACAAAACCACTATCAGATCATGGCTATTAAATTGGGTCACAGGTATGAGAGATTGACTGGGTCTGTGCATGGGGATTTAAGAAATTTCTTTGGGGTTGGAGGTCAGACGCGGAAGAAAAAGTTCAAAAAAGGGAAGCGGGATTGAAATCAGAGCTTATGCCTAGCCTCGCCGTTTCCAGGCATATGGGCCCGTATAGCTCCATATTCGACCGAGAGGGTAAAGAGTAAAAATTATGCTGATTCAATGAATTCTATATATAAAATTCAAGTTAATCATTCAAAAATGATCTTATTTAAACCTCTTGAGACAATTGTATGCGCTTACTACGAGATATACTTAGAATACAACTACGCGCAACTTCCGAAATGATTAAATCAGTCAACAAAATCAGTGGCCACTTATTGTTGTAACAAAAACACTGCGCACTATACATTAGACTACTTTATTGGATGTGCGAACAAATAAGACTCGCATTCACACAGGCTGATCAGAGTCTTCCGTGTTCACATAAATAGTCCGTGGATCCTGGGGAATCGCTAAAATGAAAACTGAAGTTCAGCCAGTCTGCACACATGCGCATGCTGAAAGAATATTTACTTACATGTACATGGCATTAGGTACAAATTCACGGGACGCAATTACTTCATTATCTCTACTTTCGGTTTAGTCACTATAGCCAACACGAACAACCACGAAACTCAAAGCAGGAAGGTAATTTCAAATTGCGGGGGAATCATTTTGAAATATTGAAAATTTCGACTACAGTCACTTATATAGTTTCCAGTGGAGATTTGTCTCTCTAATCTATATTTTCCCAAACTTTCTTAATCTCTCACGCATTATATAAGGACATGTAAAATACATGTAAAGTTCTATCTAATATATAGATTGGAACAATAAGCCAGACATTCGAGACGATATTTTTTATTGGAATTCTTTATTATCAAATTTCACCAAATTAAAGAAGAAACAAAAATAAAGAAAGGAAAAAAGAAACAAAAGAAAAGAAATACAAAGAAAGATTTCTGTTGCAACATTTATCAAAAAAGTACAGTTGAATAGTCAAACAACTACGAGTATCTACGCTCAGTTGAAGTTGATTCTACAAAAATAAAGAAAGAAAGGGCAAAAATTAATAGAAAAAAAAAAGAAATAAAAGAAAAGAAATACAAGGAAAGATTCCTATTGCGACATAAAGCCGAGAAAAGTTTAAACTGATAAAACAAAAACAAAGAAAGAATTAAGTAAGAAAAGAACTACAAAGAGAGAGTTCAGTTGCGACATTTATAGCAAAGAAAAAAGTACAGTACAGTTAAATAGTTAAACTACGAGTGTATAAGCTCAGTTCAACTTGATAATGAGTAACCACCATCTTGGAACGAATAGATATGCCGAATCGACCCAAAGCGACATTGAATCGGGGTCCCGGGAAGAGTTGTGCCGACGGGATGCAGTCATCAGCTTCGCCGACGAAAGAGACTATAAAACAACAATGACTGTGAAGAACTGTTGTAAATGTCTCGGGCTATTGTGTTGTGTTATTTTAGTTTCGTTCGCAACTTCATTTATAACGACGAAATATTTCACAGAAATACCTCTCCCCATTGACAGCGTAGACCATGAAGATACACCTTTCGACGACAGGAATTATGAGCTCGAAGCTAGAGACGACAAAAGTAACGTATTACCAGTAAGTAAAAAAAATGTCAATTCTAGATGTACAAGTCACTAAGCTGCTCAGACTGTCATTGTTTAGAATGTCTGCAATATTAACAAGTCTAAAGAAAAACAGTGACTTCTTTGCTCTACTGCTTTTGTGCAAGTTGCACAAAAGCAGTCGAGCAAAGGGGTCACTGTTTTTCTTTAGAGATGATCGGGCATGAGAGGAAACCGTTCGCAACCGCATGAGACTGCTTTTGTCATGCTGTATTATCAAAGGAATAGTGACTTTAGGCAAGTACACTGGTGCATATTGAAAAATTGTCAAACTGGCATAATTTTTTCATGCAACCGCGTATTGGATATTTACATAGATCTGTGTTAAGCAAGTTAAAGACAAGATTTCAGTAACAGCTATATACTTGCATGGCAGATTAATATTTCCTTATATCAACCCCATAGACATGTCCTCTATACATGCCCTCTCGGGCTTTTCACGAAAATTTTTTTATCTTTACAGATGCCAGAGAGACAGGTTCAGCCCAAGACGTCACAATATGCAACAACAGGAGCCCAGGTCACAGCGAACCGTACCTTACTGCTCGGTAGGTCATTTAATGATGCGTCGTACAAATATTCCAACCAGCTAAAAGTTATTCAAAGAGAAATTGTCGCATATCATGCTATCGTCATCCATTTTTTAAATGTTGAAAATTCATGCTTTAATAAGGCAGTTCACGTGCGGTTATAAATCTGTCATGCTACATGTATTTTGCGAAATAAACATTCCGGGGCCGTCACAAAGTCTAGCATGCACGATATCAAATGAAATTTCATTACGTAAAAATGACGTGAACATTTGTCCTGGAGCGGCTTTTACAAAACATATAGGCCTACAGATAACGGGGCATTCTGCGGCACACCGGCTAGAGGAAGGCATACATTTTCTAAGCATTTTCTTTAACGTTTTCGAGTATTCTTGCATGGCAAAATGTTTGTGAAACGACGTCGTTTAGGCATTATGTGTCTACAGAGTACATGTATTTATTTGTGATTATGCATAATTCTTTTCTTTTCTGCAATGCGAGATCAATTAAGTTTTGCTGAAACGTGTCTCTGTTTATAATGAATATATGTTTAAATATTTGTTTCTATCCTAACAGGTCATCCATCTAAGCTGAAATGGTCATACAAAGGTTCTAACGGCTATCTGGACGGTATTAATCAAGTGACTTATAACAATTACGACTGCCTTGAAATAACCATGAACGACCGATACCTCATCACAATTCAGATTACGTTTATCTACAGGAAGAACGATCCTCCAAAGGAAGTTCGCACTTATTTCACCTTGGTACGATTTAGAGATCACACGCCTTCAGTTATTGCCAAAAGCGACCATATGGTCCCTTCTCCGAAATACCGCAGCGATAAAAACTTGGTGCCGCAGACTATGATATTAAGCGACCATCTACAAAAAGGTGATTTGTTGTGCGTCACAGCCCGTCACCCAGAATTTATCTACGCCAGCAACATCGACAACTTTTTTGGTATAGTCTCTATATGAAATTTTCCAGGAAGACCAACTGGATCAGCTGACTGGTAAAGAGAATTCAAAGTTCTCGTCGAGAAATCTACCTCGTGCGTATCAGGGAACGAGTTGTCCAAAGTGAGCGGCGCACTGTATACGCCTAGTTCAAAGTGATCTAACGCGCTAGCTGTATGGTAGAGAGAATGCAAATTTCTCTTCATAAACATACCTTGTTCGAGATTGGAAAAGAGTTTCCAAAAGTGAAAGGCGCGCGTTGCATATGTGCAGTATTTTCCAAAATGATCTCACGTCATAGTAGCCTGGATAAGAAAACGCCATGTTTTATTCCAGACATCATACCAGGGACAAGAAGAGGTACTGTGTAATGTTAAGAAAAACCAATGCAGCCCCGAAAGTACTTCAAAGGGAATTTTCCTATTACCTTCCGTGAAGGATGAAGTTCTTTCAACTGAGAATTTCTCTGAATTGAAAAATTTTGCACCCCCACGCACAGGGAGGGAGGGAGGAGAAAGGGGGAGGGGCGGGGGGGGGGGGGGGAGCTGCCACTGGGATAAGCTTAAATTGTTTTGAGAAGGACGGCTGTTGAAGTTATAAACACACAAAAAGACAGACAGTTTGATAGAATTAAAATCTACTTCATTCTTTTAGCATTCATTTTCAAGTTTATCTGTGTAAACTTGTTCATGTTTTGCCACCAACAACGTCTTGGGAATGAGGTGTAGTTACGTGTCAGAAAATAAGTGTATTTATCCCTTTGCATGGAAAATATTTTGAATTAAAAGGCCTGGTATGATAAGGACCAGTTTTGGTCCCATTTAAACTCACTCGAAATTGCGTTGTTTCTGTTGCTTATCATATAAGTAAATGGACACATACAGAAATAATATAAGCCGCGACACGAGAAAACCAACAATGTGGTTGTGCGCCCAGCTCAGACTCAGATCAGCCTGGGCATCCGTCCAGCCTGATCAGAGTCTTCGCTTTGCGCTTAAAGGATAGCCTAGGGTCTCAGCTACCTTCATGCGGACAGTGAAGACTCTGATCAGACTGGGCGGATGCCCAGGCTGATCTGAGTCTGCGCTTGGCGCACAACCACTTTGTTGGTTTTCTAGTGTCCTGGCTCATATGTTTCTTCTTTGTGAAGTCTCAGTATGACATGACTCGGAATGCCTGTGTTATTCTTATATTTAACATGAAAACTGTAAGAAAAATACTTAGAAGCTTTTCCTTTAATGGAATAGCACAGGACAGCATTTGAAAACAGTTACGCCAATAAGTGGTGTTGTACCACTCATCTGTATAGCAGTGGTGTACTGCTAGACAGGGGCCGTATTCATAAAGCCACTTAAGTCGTTGCTATGCGGTTGCTAAGGCTAAATATCTATAAAGGAGATTCCCTACAACTATGAAATTTGGTCTGGAGGAACAGTCTTTGTAAGACTGTTCCTCCAGAGCAAATTTCATTGTTGTAAGGAATCTCCTTCAAAGAAATTTAGCCTTAGCAACAGCATAGCAACCACTTAAGTCGTTTTATGAATACGGCCCCTGATGTTTACTGTGCGAGGCCTGTTCAGATACCCCACTTACTAAACTTTGCAGGTCTAAAGATGCTAAAAAATCAACGGATTAAAATAAAAGATGTGCCAAAGTATTCCTTGTTGTGTTCTTATTAAAACACCGAATACTCAACATACGTTTACTCACAATATTTATGTTTATTTTCTCTATGAGCAGAATTATGGGCATTTTATGTTGAGAAAACGGGGAAAATGTCCAAATACATGTAACTGCATCTTAAAAGAAAATGTGTGTAATCCGACGAATGTACATAGCTGAAATTTTCACATAATATCTTTTTAAATGTATTATTATGCTATATTGGCTGTGTACATTTGTGGGATGAGATATTTTTTAAGCCTAAATGCAAGCAAACGTCGCGGTACAGGCCCCAAACCAACTGTAGGAAACTCGCATCAGAAAATTAAAAATCACAAAAATGTAGAAAATTTGAATCATAATAGATGGTTAAAGCTCTCAAACTAATAAGAAAATTAACAGAGAGAGAGAGAGAGAGAGAGAGAGAGAGAGAGAGAGAGATGGAGAGAGAGAGAGAAGAGGGAGAGGATTTTGAAACTTCACAAAATTTGGGGCCAGATATGGCCCAACATGTGCTACAAATAATGTTCAAAAAGAAGACAAAAGAAAGAAAAAAGCAAAACAAAATCACTACCACTTGAAGCTGAGTCTAGGTACTTGTCATGTTTGGCAACTCAGTGGAGCAAGGATATTATGATCATCTGATTATTTCCCTTTAACCTATCATTTGCCTTTTATGTGCCAGCAAGATCCTAAATAGGGGCACAAAGCTCAGTGCACAAGTTATTTGGCTATGTTACCATTATTTGTTCCTTTTTCTCTTTCGTTGTAGCGGTCTTAAGGTGAATGGGAACGCTTTCGGGTAGTACAACTCTTCCATTTTTGTGCTTGCCTCCCTTCTCAATAGGGGTCAACTCTTAAAGAAAAGAATTCGCTCTTCTAGGAGCAAATTCTTTTATTTAAGTGTTGACCCCCTTTTTGACGGGTTTTGTCATGCAGGGAAGCAGATGAGACGTCACGAGAGTTGATCCCCTTTTTAAAAATAGCGGAAAAACATGATGGAGTATCCGTACAGCTGAATACCTTTCTGACTTTCTGCTGGGCATATATTTAAGAATTGAAATTTGGTATTTCAGCGTTCATCATGCGATGAAGCCAGTGGGCGGAGCTAAAATTCCATGAAGCGACGACCACTAGCTTCTTCACAAGATGAACGCTTAAAAACACATTTTTATTATTATTTTTACACTTTATTTTTAGACCCTTCCTGTGCTGTTTTCGTGGTAATTTAATGTATAATATGCAAAATATGCGTCGAAGAAAAGACAGAAACCGAATGTATTCGGCCATTACGTTAACCAGCCGTCGCCATAACGTGGCGTCAATCGAACGTTACGTGGACCAATCAAGACGTTTGTTTACCTTAGACATCGCTTGACGACAACGTCACATGATCAACTGTCGTTCATCGGTGTATGAAGCCAGTTGCTCTATACGGTTTACCTATGGGAAGTCAGTGGCAAGTGAAATATAGCTACAATAATGTAGCTCCGACAGCATCTACTGCCGAAATAAATGTTGATGGCACCGTAAGGTTATTTGAATAAGACATTTCTTGCTCTGACTTTTGTTTTAAAAACTTATTGCTCCGAATTAAAAAAAACTTGAGAATAATTATTTGCTTGAGAAAATCTGAAGTTTCTGTTCAAAACTGTCAATGAAAAAATGTTGGAGCATGGCATATATTGTTTGCAATGCTACGACGACAGACATGGCTTCATAGATTTGTTACCATAGCGATCATGGAACTACCAACTGTTGATTTTAGTACCATGACAGAATGCCATCTCAGTGACGTCACTTTGACAACAATATGAACTCTTAGTTGCCATGGAATTAAATAAATGCCGGTATTGGTACTGGAGAACGGCAAACAGTGTATGCCATGCTCGGCCAATTATTCAAAGACATTACAAACTGAAATTCTTTGACAACAGAAACTTTAGAGTTTCTCAAACAATTATCCTCGTTATTTCATTTCATGTTTTACGTCTTCGCCTGCATCGTAATTTTACTCAACTATTTCCTTAACAAGCTGTGGCTGAAACCGTTATGGCGTAGGCACATTTCCGCGTTCTTCCGCATGTTTACAAACGTGCACAACGTTTGTGACTTCCTGTTACCTTCTGTGGTCAAAAAGAGGACAATTCTTAAATGACAGAATTCGGTAGGGGATCAACCTTTTGCCGATAAGAATTGGCCTCCATTGAGGAGGAAGGCAAAAAGTAGAAATAAAAATAGTTGCTTCCTCTGAGAGTGTACCAGTCTGAAACAGTTGAAGAAAATAAACTGTATGAAGCAGCGATGATGAATTGCACATTGGTTTTGAAGCGGCGTCTTCTAAAGATGCAAAAAGGTAGGACCGGATATCGATAAATGTGCACCCTGGAGGTGTAACAGTTATATTATATAGACAAACACCGACATGAATATTTTCGTCATTGGCTTCAATTGAAAACTGAAACTGATATTATACCTCCACGATTCTCATCATTTTTGAAAGAGGATCCAACATTTGTGACTTCTATTTCTTGTCCTGCTTCCTCTTAACCTAAAGAAAAGTATTCATTCCTAGGACTGAAGAACAGATTTTATTTTATAGAACCCCCCGATAAAACAAAGGAAGATCGACAAAATTTTCACTGCAAGCCGCTTATCTCCCCGGATAGTGTTGACCTGAAATAACCAATTAATAATTATCAACCTCGTATAAATCAGGTATCCTTCGTTGAAAGGAAACGAAATCATATTTGAGCCACGTCATGTGATTTCCAACAATGTGGCAATTTTTTTATGTGATATTCAGATTATCCGTCTCATTTTAGAGGGTATTCAGAGACCTAACAGTTGGTTCTATTGCTAGGACCACTTCCATAGATAGTGACGTGACAAGCAAAGGCTCTAATCAGACTGCACTTATCACAGGCTTTGCTTGTCACTAATGCCACATTGTTGGAAATCACATGATGTGGCTTATATGAGCCTTACATACTGTTAAAACAACTTGAAAATGACAGTGTTAATTTTTATGTCGACCAATTTTGATAATTAACACGTAGGCAATATCTGATACATTGACGATCTGACAGGGCAAAATTGTTTAAAGCAACGTTAGCTTAATTAATGAATTTGTTATACAAAGAGTCGTTCAGTCTTCTAATGCGTATAAAATCAGGTGCTCTAAGATTTTGCCGAAAAAATGCGAGGAGATTTTGAGGACCTGCTTTATCCGACATATTCTTCCCTGAATTTGTTCCCTCTTTGCTTCAGTTCAGCTCTACAAGGAAAGAATGTGCTCCTCTACCGCAAATTCTTTCCTTGAAGAGTGGACCCATTGGGAAGAGCTGGGTCCTGAAAAGCAAATATGAATTCATATTGGTCACCTTTGTAAAACTGATAGAAAACATGGAGGTTGGGATATCAATGTAACATTTTTTTTTGTAAAAGAGGCCGGGGCTGATAGGATATAACGGGAATCCCCGCAGTGACGTCATCGGATGATCACGTGGGTAGCTTGGTTGGCAAAAGATTAGCAGCGCCGGACTGTGTTTTTCTATAGGATAGTCTGAAGTGTAATCGCTAAAATGCGTAAAAGAAATATAAATGAATAAGGAAAAGAAAAATTAAAAAGTAGAGGAGGCCATACGTTTGTGTTAACGGATAATTGGCCGCACTCGGCGCACTAACAGTTTATTTTAGATACATGTTTATTTCAAATTGTCACCACTGGCCAGCAGTGGCGTTTTTGAACTATGATAAGACGTCCTTGATCAAAGGATCCACTGAAGACACCAAAAATACTATTATACAACAGGAAGCAAACATTTTTAATTCAAAAAATTAACATAGGATACAGACTAACATACTTTTTATTAGAGTATCTATGATAAAAAGTATATATTGTATTTTGTGAATGCGAGATCTAACAAGTTAAGAACAGTTTCATGCTAACAATAATTCAATGATAAAATTGAATTTCGCACTTCATCTCGTTTCAGTGTAAGCTTTTAGCTATATCCTAAAACAAGTAATTGCCACATAAAATATTGATTTTGAGACAGTTTATAAAAGAGCTAAGCCACAACAGTACTTTTTGAAAGTTACATGAAGTTCAAAAGCTTGAACTAAGAAATATAAAAGAAACGGTTTGTTTGTTCGTTCATTCATTGTATTTTCCGTTTTTCTTTTTACACGCTACATCATCTAGACTTTTATAAATTTGCGCTCTGTATCTGTGTGATAGAAAGGAAAAAAAAAGCATCTTAGCACGCAAATATATCATGAAATTCAATTTCATTGAAGAAAATGGAAGCCGAACATATTATCTGTCTAAAGCATTAAAATTTTGCTGTTTTAAATTCATATTTTACATGAACAATCATGCGCATTAGCTGTATGCTATATACTGTATCAATCTCTCTGCCAACCATACTCGGGGAATCCACCAGGTATTTTATCAGTGACGTCACGCTTTTATCTTCTGAAGTAAAGTAGGAGTTAACTTGGACTAATACGGAACATGTTTTATGCATGTAGGAACTGCGATACAGGGGCGACATAATAATTATCATTTAGAAAACATCGTCGTTATACGTTTCTGCGTTGTAAACTTTGAGCCACAAATAATGCAAAATTGAATTGAAAGCAAATCAAAAACAAAATCACCACCACTCCAAGCAGAGTCTAGGAACTTGGGCCTGCTGTATTTTCACTACTTGTGCCTTTTGCCTCTTTTTCTGTAGTGTTTTTAGTATCTCTCAGAGTTTCTACTGGGCCTACCCTGACCTCTGTCCTTTTCAACACGTACGTCTTCATCTCTTTAAACATACAACAGAACTCTTTTCTAAACAAAGTTCCGCTTAGACAGTAAAGAAAAAAGTTAACAGTATTGTTACTGTACAGTATACAGGCATTGATCGTTTGACACATCAGTTGTATAGCGGCGTCTGCTTTAGAAGTCACATCAAAAATGTAGGGCCGGATGATGATATATATGGACCCTGGGAGAGTAACACATATAAAGAACAGACAGACAGCAACAAGCATTTTTGTCATTGATTTCAAATCACGCTGTTCTCTTTTCTTTGTATTGTTTGTAACACTTGGGGCTAGAGGCTGAACACTTCGCCTGGACAGGGCTCTGAATAAGAAAATATTACATGTAATCAGAAATACGAGAGGCAGTATACTGTACAAGATCAGAATTAAAACTGTCCAAATCTTTGTATTGAACGATTTATATTGTTCGGTGCCATATGTACACCTGACATCAACAAGCACGGATTTGTTGGTGACCCTTGACAAAACATGTGTTTCTCTTCTGCCTATAAAGACCAGCATGTGTGAACCAAGGAGATGTATTATCACCGTGACTGTTATTCCAATAACAAGCGACAGTTTTCTTGTACAGTTCACTTTGGTCCAAAGTGGGTACTTTATTGATAGAAGTCTATCTACAGCAATGACAGATAGAAGCCAACAGGATGTCCCGACGGATGAATTTGACAACCAGTTATGAACTTTACAACTGAACACACTGAGTGTCCGTATGTCTGTAAAAGAATAATTAAACACAAATGCACGAAGCACAGGAATGAGCAGAACAAGAGAGTCTGCAATGGCTAACATTCGGAGATAAACGGATGTTGTCGTTATGCACATGCGTTTTCTGGAGAGTACAATTATAGACAAAGAATTACCCACTAGTCCAATTACTAAAAACGCAGGAGAAAATACCCTCCACAGTGTTACACTGGTATAACATCCAAAGTGATCCAAACGTTCACAAGGATTCCCAATCATGTTTCTGGGTGATGTGACGAGCAGATAATATCTCTACTTTAAACTGAAATGGAAGAAATAAATGTATGACTCGTCACGCCAGCAAAATGAAAACCAGGGGCCGTATTTATAAAACTACTTTTAAGTGGTTGCTATGCTGTTGCTAAGGCTAAATTTCTTTAAAGGAGATTCCCTACAACTATTGAATTTGCTCTGGAGGAACAGTCTTTTTAGACTGTTCCTCCAGAGCAAATTTCATTGTTGTAGGAAATCTCCTTTAAAGAAATTAAACCTTAGCAACAGCATAGCAACCACCTAAGTTGTTTTATAAATACGGCCCAGGATCCAGTTGTTCAAAACTAACGAAGTCGTTGACTTCCATTAGTTAACGAGACGTTAAAATTTTAAAAGTTTTATACGCAAAAATACTAACATTTTTTTGCTACCCGAAACGCTCATTACATTTTTCTGCAAATAAAATAATACCCATGATTTATGGTACTAGTAGACTTAACGAATCCTTTACTAGCCACTTCCTAAAGCTATATGCTTCGAAAAATCTGGACACAGGCAAGTCCATGCAGTCTGCCAAGAGCTTTCATGCAGTAACTTCAGATTCATCAGGGTCCGCAAAAGGTCACTGAGAACAGCAAATGCTCTGGACAGACTGAGCGGATGCGCAGGCTTGTCTGAGTCTTTGCTTTTTTACATATGCGTTGACCCTTTGTTGACCAGTTGACTTGTCCATGCTAATTATTTGGACGAGTCCATTTCTGGTGAATGTTTACACTCTTACTGTATTTTGCATAGAAATTCCTGTAAGCAAACAATGTAAACCCTGAAAAGACGCCGCGTTGTGCGGCGTTCGAACCGGGTAGGCACTGTTTGCAAACCGACTTTCAAGTGCCCTTTTTGCGTGTTAGGCGCCTTGTGAAAGGCACGTGCATACAGTAAATACGAGGGTCATTCTAAAAATAATGACAATCGCGCGTTTCCGTAGAAGTTTGACATGCAAGAAACTCGTGTTTTACACGGATGATACACGAATGGTTCCTTTATAATTAGAATTTAAACGAGCTCCTTCAAGAGCAGAAAACACATTAGAAAAAAGGAACACGGGCCATACTTCGAAGTTTCAGATATTGAAGCCTCGTCAGTAACCCTGACATGATCAAGTGACGAAAGCCAGAGGTAACTGACGAAAGCCAGAGGAAAGATTCTGTATTTTCTTGATTTAAATACGGCAGTGCCAGAAAGGGGCCCAAATGAATTAAAAGCGATGACTTAGAATATAAGTCTAAACCAATCAAATGGTTCTGAAAAAAAATATATAATCTGCACTATGGATGGGAGACGTTTCACGGTCGCTTCACGGCATAACACCAGCTGCAGTGAAAAAAATCTTTAACCCTTAATGCGCCAAAAAAAGCAGACGACAAAACTAACGTCTGCAGAATTTCAAAAAAAATGTTTCGTCCAAGCGATATCATATTGAGAATTCGATTACTAGAGGGCAAACAGTGTAGATTCAGATGAGGTGGCTCATTATGAGCCACCTCATCTGGATCTACATTGTTTGCCAATTCAACAATTTTATTTTTTGGCGCTTTAAGGGTTAAGAGTTCCTTCAAGAGGAGAGAACGCATTCGAAAGAAAAAACATGGGTCATACTTCAAAGTTTCGGCTGTTGAAGCCTCAAAGTTTTATTGAAAACTATCGTACCGTTTCGGAGGTATTTATGTTTGTCTCAGATGTATACTCGTCAAAACAAATTCCGCCGCAATTTTAATTGTGATATTGACGATTTTAAATTTATCATTGTCAAATTATTTTGCTTTTAATTGGTTGCCACAACATTTGTCCACGGAAAAAATTTTAGTGTCTCAGTTTCCTGTTTTCGTGTACATAGTTACCTTGCATAACTAGTAAACCATAGAAACTGCGAGTAGGCGCTTACTGCGCATGCGCAATACCGTTCTGTTTTTCTCATTTAATTCTCGAGAAACCGTACATTCTAGAAACATCTAAATCAAATCTGAAAAAAACTTTCAAATGGCGAACATTGCATCTTAAAGTGTGCGAGACTGTAAATTACCTCCCTTTGAATCAAAACTATAGGAAATTTGATTTTCAGATTATGGGCTTATCAGTCACAAATTTTAGTTTTGCCTTTCTGCATATGTGAAAACGTTTCTTTGCAACATTTTTAAATGAGAATGCATCAGTTTATTGCAAAATTATGTCAGGCATGCAGTTTTGAAATGTTTATGACAATGCCACTGCAACTATAGGAAGTTTGGCTTTTCTGCCTAAATGATGAAATTTAGAAGTGAGAAGTTATCGTGAAAATCGTTTTGAATTCCAATTTTCTTCTGTATATGAAACATCTGGAATCCAAAAATGTGTCTAAGATATACAGGTCAGAAAATGAAAGTAAAATTAAAAGAAAAGGCCATTTATTTTCATGAGAAATCCCGGGAAATTAGAAATGCCCCCCACTAAAAATGAAAGCTGCGCAAACTCTCGATTTACATTAAAATTTTGAAACCTGTCTGTCTAGCAATATAAAAAGGTCATATCAGTACTACAATGTCTCTTTAAGCTCATTCAGCATGGTACCTTTTCAGAAAAAGATGCTAAAGTAAATGCGGCGGAACTTATTTTGACTAGTATATACACTGAATAAAATACCTGTAACCACGAAAAACGAACAAAATACTGATATTAGAGCTCACATAAAGTAAAACGATAGGCAATGATCAGGAATTATACAATCAAATACCACATTCCGCTCTCAAAACCAATAGCGAAAGAAGCACATATACACACAAAGTGACACAAGTTTACAGTAAACCAAATGAGCAGCTCTTTCCCAAACAGATGGTCATTCAGCTACCACAATAACAGCATAAACATCTGTTTTTACTTATTTTTTATTTAAGTTACAAAACAAAACAAAACAGAAGGCAGATTGGGCAGCAATAAGAGTGACCAAACTGCCAGAGACCATAGACAAGCCTACGCTTTCTCAATGAACTTCATGTTTGCAGTATATATGTAACTGAGAAAACTGTTAACAGGTGGGCACGTAAATTCAGTGATGGCCGTGCAATGCTTTAAGAGATATTTGAGCCGTGACGCGACAAAACCAACAATGTGGTTGTGCGCCCAGCGCAGACTCAGATCAGCCTGGGCATCCGCCCAGTCTGATCAGAGTCTTCGCTGTCCGCATGAAGATAGCTTAGACCCTTAGCTACCTTTTAAAAGTTTAGCGAAGAGTCTGATCGGACATGGCGGATGCTCAGGCTGATCTGTCTGCGCTGGGCGCACAACCACATTGTTGGTTTTCTCGTGTCGCGGCTCATTTCTTGTTTATTGTCAATGAGTGACATAATCCTGTTATGCATCTTACATAGGTAATAGCATAACAGGATTTTTAGCTTAGTTTACGTATCCATTTAAAGACAGGGCTAGTCCTGACAGGCCCAAAACAGCAGTGACGTCAAAGAACATTGCAACTGTAAGACGTCCGATGGATGAAGACACTAGGTTCACGGTCGGTGTCTACCACTGGGGAAGTTTTAATTAGAACAAAGTATCGAAAGTTGTATAACAAAAATACCAAACGTTACTCCAAAGACTAGTCTTCTTGGTTTCCATTTGATCCATGACACAGCTGCGGCTAACAAAAGTGGCATCGTTCAAATTTTTCTGATAGACGAAAAGGTGGAACAAATCAATCATCCTACTCATTCACCAGATCTAAGTCCTTGTGACTTTTTACTCTCTCTCGCGCGAAGGTTGAAAATCGAATAAACATCTTGGGATTTTTTTTTCTCAGTTACTTAACCCATTCCATTCGGGATACCCTTTTAGGGATATCTGGGCAAATAGTATGGATCCAGATCAGACCTCACAAACCTGGGTCCTGGTCTGAGATCCAAACTGTTTGCTGCCTAGACATCATTTCTACAAGCTTTAGTTAGACCAATATTGTCAAAATATTCTTGATTTTTGATGCAGACGACAAATTCAGCAGATGACAAAAAATACCAACACTGCAATGGGTTAAGGCCATACCTAGGGGAAACTTCTCTGCAGCGTTCACCTCTTGGATTTCTCGACTACGGCAGTGCGTGGACATCAAGTCCGGATAATTTGAAGGGGTAAACTAAATTTGAAGTTTGTATACTGACTGTGTACAGAACTCCGGCAATATTGTCATTAGTTTTAGAATGGCCCTCGTACTATCATTATACGGCACGCTTGCGCAGACAGATATTAATTTCACAGATTCCCCAGGGTTCACATAATGGGTATGCGAACAGGGGCAAGTCCCATTCAAAGGTATGTTTAGGCTTCACTTTTTATACAGGGTTCAACTCTAAGAGGAAACAAATTAAAAGATATGATAATAATCTGTCTTGAGAGCACTCACTCCTTTGTCTTAAAGCATACACACTCAGCAGATTTCATGAACTTACGTGTCAATCTTCGACTTTAGAAGAAAGGAAGGCTAGGGCGTAAAAGAATACGTTTTATAATGCCATCAAACGAGAGACAGATATCCTTTTAATTTTACCGCACTAAAATTTTATGTACTTCTTCGTGGTCAGAAAAGGAAATTACTCGTATTTCACAGAAATAAAACTTTGTCTTGTTATTAATAGGTATATTAAGGTTAGCTGCCGACTAATCAGAATTAAAATTTCCCAGCCTTCTCGAGATAAATCTCAGGGAGCACATGACGTCAACTAAAACCACGGTTCGAGGTTATAAAAAATAGAGAATAATCTCAAACTCAAAATGAAGCACACTGATTGGCTGCTTCCGAGCAAGTGCTAGGAAGCAGGCGATCAGTGTGCTTTATTTTCAGTTTGAGAATGTTCTCAAGTTTTATAACCCCTGGGCCTTATTTATCAGAATAATTAATGAGGCACGCCACGAGAGAACCAACAAAGTGGTTATGCGCCCAGTACAGACTCAGATGAGCCTGGGCATCCGACAAGTCTGATCAGACTCTTTGCTAGGAGCTTAAAGGGTAGCTAAGGCTCCAAGCTACCTCCATACGAGCTAAGACTCTGATCAGACTGGGCGGATGCCCAGTCTGATTTGAGTCTGCGCTGGGCGCACTACCACTTCGTGGTTTTCTCGTGTCGCGACTCAATTATGACGTTGCTTAAGAAATAGATCAGCTCTAGCAGTGAATTGTTGAGTAATAATTCACTGTTTGGAGGTCAGTTGTAAAGTAGATCATATCACGAGCGCGGAGCGCGAGTGATATATCTACTTACAACTGACCGACAAACAGTGAATTATTACTCAACAATTCAATGCTAGAGCTGAACTATTTCGATTCTAATACTCAAAAACGCTGAAAAACTATTCTTTTCATTCAAACTGTCCCAACCTTCATGCCAGCGCGTTCATGCTCCCGCCAAAATTCTTAACTGTATCTAAGATAAATTTACGTTTTATGCGGAATTTAGAAAGAAAAAGAGACGATACACCGTCTTACGTCTCAACACGTCACAAAATTACGTCAGTAATTGCAGTGACGTCAGCAATTAGACTCACGCGCTCCATAACAGTGAATTGTTGCAGAATAAAACACGGCAGCTTTCCATTGCTTCTATAGGCGCACTGTGTTAGAATGTAATATAAAGAAATATTTGTTTTCTTACCAGCGAATTATCGCTAATTTACACGTTGTTGGAGGGCAGATCGCGAAATGTTGATTCATGACGGCGAAGCCGGAGTAAAATATTTATATCTGCCCGACAACACATGTGCTAATCTGCGATAATTTACCGGCTATGTTGGAATCACAATAGTTTTCCTTAGACAAAATGAAAATGCAAGTATATTGCGACGGTTTCTGAACGACTATTTTGAGACGGACGTTTACAGAAACAAATTTTACATTCGACGTCATCAAGACGCGACTTTTGCACGTCTCGACGTAAAGCCCCTGTCACACTGTCACGATATCTCTGGCGACAGGCGGCGATTTACGGCGAGATTGAACTCGCAGTAAATCGGCTTGGATGACCACGAGTTACAAAATGAATTTCTGTCAAAACTTTTGTACGAGTAGAGCACGAGATCTCTTCGATATTTCTGACCAAAACGTACGAAACTAGTACGAGTTTGAACGAGTACCTTCGACATTCGTACGATAATGCTTCGATACTTGTTCGATATCATTACGAGTTTGTACGAGTTATTACGAGTTTTGTACGACAAGGTACGAGTTCGCACGATATGGTAGGATTTATTGCGATATTAGTACGGTCTTTGCTCGACGTAGTACGATATCATCCGAACCTTGTTCGACTTTGTGCGACATTATGCGATTTCTGTACGAGTTCTCCAGCATTTTGGGTGAATACAAGTTGATGTAAAGTGCAGACCAATGGTCATAGTCTCATTGGTTACCGAATGAGAAACATGACTCTGCAACTTCCACAAAGGCTTCTTAGACTTCGTTATTGTTGGAACTGGAGGAAGATGATGTCGAATTTGATCTTGGCCTCGCCCAGCTGCTCCAGCAGAGAAGGAGGAGGAGGGCTACTAGAAGATTTTGAATCAGACCATGATTCATGAGGCGAAAAGACTTTGGACACTTGATCGTCTGATGCATGAACTGCGAACTGAAGACCATGAAGCGCCCACAAGACTGAAAAAAATTTCCATACATTTTACGGTAGAATACCTGGCAACCAGCTGCCAGTCCATTTCCCGTTATTTTTACAGGCGTTATTTTTACGGGCGCCCGTACACGCTGGCGGAATCATCACACAGAGCAGGATAGAAGAAAACAGATATGGTTTTGGTCATATAGCCATTTTCGAGTGCGGTCAGTTCACATAATTCTACCATATCGAGATTTCCAAATATGTTCTACAGGCAGACACAGTAAATATAACGGGAAATTGACTGGCAGCTGGTTGCCAATTATTCTTACATAAAATCTACGGATATTTTTACAGTGACTTTCTGGAAGTACCGCCTGAAATGTTCAGCAGAGACTTACTCCTAGGCTGCTGAAACAGAACACCTGGTACCGAGAGTCCCTGAAACCGGAATTGAAGTTTGCTATCGCCCTGAGGTGCTTTGCAACAGGAGAAAGCTACAAAAGCCTCATGGGTTCCGAGTGCCATACAATGCGTCTTCATGGGGATGCGTGTCTTGGGGCTGCTCCCTATTCCCTGGAGGTACCTCATCCACATTAGACACATGCTCCCTAAGAAGTGGTGTGCCAGCTCCTTTTTATCGTTGCAACTTTTCCCCTTTTCTAGGGAACCATTATCATGCACTGATAAACGTAAAATGAACGTGTGATGAATACTGAGACGTTTACGTTTAAACTGCTGGACAATGACATACGCGTAGGCTAATATTTTTAGAAGATTATCATGACTCGAACAGAACTCGTAAAGCACTCGCCAACTGTCGTATAGTTGTCGACAGTACTCGAAGGGATCTCGTGGAGAATCCCCCATATTCGGCACAGTATCGTACTGTGTGTCGCAGCTACTCGTACCCAGCTCGCCTTATATCGTACTATATCGCCAGAACTCGCTTGTTGCTTTGGGACGGCGAGAACACACGCGAATGTGCGACAATAGGCGACAATGTATACGATAGTTGTACGACAATATACGAGTGAGCTGCGAGTTCGCTACAAGAATACTTTAAACGGCGAGAATTTTAAACAGTTTAAAATTCTCGTAGACACCTCCCGACAATATGCGAGTTATGGCGATGCTTGTTCGACTTAAGACGAGATATGGCGACATCTCCTCTACTTCCCCTCGACATGTGGCGAGTTATAAACTCGTAGCGTATCGTAGCCAAACTCGTGACAGTGTGACAGGGCCTTTGACGTGATTTATCACAAATTTTCACACGACGCTGCTTCCCATGCGTTCAATGGGGAAAACGTTAACACCATATTAGAATCAGTGGATAACGCCGTGTCATTAAAATCGTATGACCACATGTGTAATAACATTTTGGCGCGTACTTGCAACATCAATGACAACGACCTTATCAGCAGTGCGTCTTCTCAGCGAAATAGTGTTTTTGAAAGCGATAAAATTCCAGTTTTAAGGGTCATATGATAAATCGAATCTTAAACTCGTGGTCATTTCATGTGAAATTTATAAAACTTGTCTTCAGCTTGTTACATAAATTTCATATGAAATGGTCACTCGTGTATGATCCTCTCTATATTTTCGCCATCGAATAAGAGGCCATTTGTTTCTCTCTTAATGATGGTAATTTTGTATTTTATTGACATTTTATTGTAACGTTACGCCGCCTGTCATTAAATTTAATTAAGAAGACATGCTAGTACTTGCCAGGAGCTTGCATATCAGTTTGCTCCTGTTGCGCATGCGTTACCGTTAAAAATCTAAAAATTGGGACACCGTGAATAATTACAGTAACTGTCCTAAAATTAGGACAGTTTTTGGTTTCCATTGCGGTAAGGCGCCTAAAATATGGAGAGGGAATGATAAACAGTGTAGACCCTGATCAAACTGCTCCTGTAGGAGCAGTCTGATCTGGGTCTGCACTGTTTGCTCAGCACTATCTGTCCCAATATTTAGAATTTCGACGGTAAAAGAATACCTGTTAATGAGGAAACAAGCGGATTTATTTTCCTTGGAATACGAAAATATTCCCTTTTTAATGTCAAACAAAAAATTCAGAATATAGCGTTTTCGGATTTAATTAAGAAATATAAGCTGTCGTCTCGTGTTTGAAGACATAAAAAGGCATTATTTTATGTCTCAGCCTTAAGTTGTTGATTTCTGTCAAAGAGGCCCATGCTTTATAATTGTCTGAAAGCTTGTAGGTTCTCAGACATGCTTGAGGCTAAACTTTAATGGCATCCATTTTAACTTAAAGATTTACACCCTCAGTATTTCTATTAATTTTGAAATTTCTCACAAAACATTATATCCTAGGCATGATAATGATTGCTATTAAAAGTACATTTATCTGCTAAATTTACGATTTGTGATGGTCATTGAAAATATGAGAATTTAAGAAAATAAAAAAAGAGCGGCAATAGCGGGTCGCCATTCCCGCCAAAAATGAAGACTGGATACGCCCAGCAATCACAGTTAATCAGGTTAAAGTTATATCATGAATAATCTTATGCCCTTTCTTTAATCGTCTTCATACGGTTATTGGCTGAAAAGAACTCACGTGCACAGATTAGAGTTAATGCTATTGTAAAGTTATTTACTCCACCAATCATAAAATTCAAAACATACTTGCAGAAACGCCTGTGGGAGTCAATCAATTTATGACGACAAAATATTCGTGAATATCTAAGAAGGGTATGCATTGATATATCGTCTCTGCCTCCGTAACAAAGAGATTTTCGCTGAAGATTTTTTTGAACAAATCTTAATTATGTTGCATACAACTAACCAGTTTCATAATTTTGTGATTACTTCGTAATGAAATACGAGGGAGTATACCTTTAAGAAAGCTTGGTCAGTGCCTATAGGTAAAGCACTAACCTTACCAATCTTTCTAAAGTCCAAATAGTTCCTTTTGCAGTCATGCACATGTAGTAATTCCCAATTATTTGTGGCAAAAATTCTAAATTACTTTACATTGTGTACAGGGTGTCTCAAAAAAACGTGGACCTTTTTGAAATTGCTGTAACATCTTTATTTGTCAAGGAAATTGTTCAAAACTTTGCATGATTGTAACAGTTTGATACTCCTTTACATTGATGATCCTTTTCTACTAGGTAGCGCTGCTTGCAGGCAGTGACGTCAAAAAATTTCAAATTTTCTTTTATGACGTCATTTCCATTTTTCTGAACTACTGACACTGCATACTGACCTCCAGGAAATATAAACTTAAATTAAGAACGTTCCAAAGCAAAGATTTACATTGTCTCAGATAATGGATATTCTGAATGAACCAAAGAAATGGTAATGAAAAAGTCGTTTGTAGTGAAAATAGAGAGCTTTGAAGGAAAGTTACTGGTCAACACGAAATTATCTTCACAGTCATTTAAAAAATCAACAAAAATTGTCAAAGTAGATTTTTGGAAGTCAGAGAATTAAGGAGGACACTAAAGGGAGCAAAATGATTTTCAGCACGTTTAAAATATTTGCCATTTCCAGTTCTTAATGATCTTTGAAGTTATCTTTATTTGTCTGCTGCTTCTCTTTTCTTGCTAAGCTTTCCGGCTTAGACATGCCAAACAGCACAGGGTATAATCGATTTCGCTTCCTGCAGAGACTGTACATCATATTTGACTTCCGTCGAGACTGTCCGCGATCTCTTGCTTCCTGCCGAGACTTCTGTACATGATATATGGCTTCCTGCAGAGACTGTCCGCGTGATTCTGCTTCCTGCCGAGGCTCTCGGCAGGAAGCAGAGTCACGCGGACAGTCTCGGCAGGAAGCCATTTTTCGAGGACAGTAGTCCCTGCAGGAAGCAAGAGTTCGCGGACAGTCTCGGCGGAAGCCAAATATTATGTACAGTCTCTGCAGGAAGCGAAAATTAGCGGAATCGATTAGTGTACCCTGTGAACAGCCTATTGCACCACTCGGTTCTAATCATAACGTAACAGCCAATGTCAGCTGCGTTTTTATTTTTCTCAGACTTTCTTGCATTATTTGAGATGTTTTAACTTTGTTTTATTTAGAACCCAGACCTGAGAATATTCTGAAGCTATTTCTTTTTCACTTTTTAACAGCATTTTCTGCTTCCAACAATACAGATGACACAAAATGATGTCATTTATACATTATGACGTCACCATGAATAATGGACATTTTATACAAAGATAGTAGGAACATCCGTTACTAGTGTGAGGAAAGGGTTTCTGGCGAATTCCCCTTAGCGATGTGGACCTGTGAGTGTGTTGACCTGAATATTTGTTTGCGGATACAGACACATGCTGATAGGTGTGAAATTCAAGTTTTGGATATCTTGATTATACTGATAGATGGGAAGATTCTCAAAAGTTGAAAAGAGGTGTTGCCTACAAAAATGGCATCGGAAATGGCATAATCTTTGATCCTCCCTTCACGCTCTTTATGCGCAATGTTAGCGGCTGCGCAATGTTACCGGACTCGACTGTAATCTGAAACTATTTCTTACATCAACAATGCTTTGACATGAAAATTAGGTTGGGTCACTTTCTTCAAAGGCAATTAAAATTATTTTTGGCTGAGATATGTTTCAAAAATTTTCTTGGTCTGTCATGATAGTATACAAATATTGTAAATTGAATACGGTTGATTTAAGTACCATTTGGGCAGTAATCTTATTCATTTTATTCCGGGTGGACCATATTCCCCAATGGATCATACTCCCCCGGATTCCCCAACGTAAACAATGACGAACAATCCCTTTAGCTGTAAAACAACTGAATAATTAATACATTAAAGCCTTTTATAGTCTAGAAAATATATACAAAAGCGATAATTGCATTTATTTTATTCAATTTGCATAAATTTCATTTTGAACTAGAGCAAGTCAGCAGGGATTTACGTATACCCCCGGCCATGGCCATCGCCTAATGACACCAAACTTTAAACACACTACTTTAACACATAATAGATACAAATCTTAAAGTATGTGCAACAGCATCCTGAGGATGTCAACGTATCTTCTGTAACCTACCAATAAACAAAATATTTACCACTTCAACCGGTTCAACTGAAGAGTATTGGAAATATAAGACTTATGTCAGCAGCATCCAGATGGTGAAACCTGTTCCAACCCAAAAGTAAACCGAGATACATATAATATGGTGTCACTGAAGAATATGGGATAAATAAGCTTATCTTAAAACATGGAAAAGCCGAAGTCTGTGATCTTGACCTTTAAATGAAGGCCATGCAGTGCGAATATGGTATAGAATAAATTTTCAGACCAACATCTTTTATCATTCGAAATATAAGCATACCCAGCAAAGGGTTTTAATGATACGAGATATCAAAAACTTTAGCTTAAAAAAGTAAAAGCCGTGACCTTGACCTCTAGGTCACAGGCATAGGTGGTACAGAATAAAACTTTTGACAAATATAAACTCAAATGTAAACCCAACACAACTAAAAGTTTGAATTCATATCAAAATCTTGATATCTCAATCATAAAACTTTAACATGGAAAAGTCAATGTCTGTGACCTTGATTGCTGGGTCATGGGCATGTGTGGGGTGGTAGAGAACTTCGACCTACATCTATCATTATGCCAAGTATAAACCAAATCCAACTCAAAAACTTTAACACAAACATTAACTTACGGATCGACAGACAGACTAACGGACGACGGACAACAGGCAAAATCTATATGCCCTTCCTAAAACTTCGTATGCCTAGGGTATAAATATATTGCTACTTAAACTTTGGCGTACATCTATAAATCCATCTATAATATGCTCCAGGGTACTTTGGGTACTTTGGGCTCTAAAGAGGGTATGGATAGTTTGTCTTCGACAAAGTGACTCTCTCTCTCTCTCTCTCTCTCTCTCTCTCTCTCTCTCTCTCTCTCTCTCTCTCTATCTATCTATCTTTCTCTCTCTCTCTCTCTCTCTCTCTCTCTCTGTCGGCCTGTCTCTGAGTCTTATGTTTATGCACATGAAAAGATTTAAGTGTTCAAAGATAGAGCCTACCTTAAAGAAAATCACTCAATTATGAGACTACGGTCCCTGTGTACGAAACCAGCATTACGTCCGTATGCATGCATTATACAACATTGCCTTTGCAATTCTTGCTCTCATAATTACAAGTGCCGCCCAGGCACCTTCAGACTCAGATTGCGGTAGCCGAGCTGGATCGGATATACTATTGGTCAGATGTATCCTTTCGCGACCTCGCCGAGTATGGAATCCTGGGCTGTATTTATAAAACGACTGAAGTGGTTGCTATGCTGTTGCTAAGGCAGAATTTATTTGAAGGAGATTCCCTACAACTATGAAATTTGCTCTGGAGGAACAGTCTTACAAAGACTGTTCCTCCAGACCAATTTCATAGTTGTAGGGAATCTCCTTTATAGATATTTAGCCTTAGCAACCGCATAGCAACCACTTAAGTGGCTTTATGAATACGGCCCCAGATCTAGATTATCTAGCGAACGGCCTCTTGAAAAGAGTAAAACTACAGTTTGAAATACAAGGAACATCCCGCATCCAGTTCTAAAATCTTTTACTATGCCGCAAAGGTTAAGCTGTAAGTGCATACATTCGTCGTGGCTTTTCCGATAGACATCGCCCACCTTCTGTTTGTCTGCGGCACGTCACTTTCAAAAAAAATCCTTTCCAGCTCCCAGCCCAGTACAAACTGCATCAAAATAAGTTTACTTTTTTAAAATTATAGTTTTTTAGCTCACCTGAGCAGGCGGCTCCGGGGAAGCTTAAAGGATGGTAAGCCTCCGCCGTCCGTCCATCCGTCGTCCGTCCGTCCAAAATTTCAAACGACTTCTCCTCTGAAACCGCTGGGCCAATTGTAACCAAGTTTCATATGTAGCCTCCATGGGACTTAGGAACGCAAAATTGCTCAAACGGTCCTGGTCACATGACCAACATGGCCGCCATGCCCGTATATGGTAAACACCTAGAAAAATCTTCTTCTCCAGAAACAAAAGGCCGTCATGGCCTTGAAACTTGGTATGTAGCATTGGGTATGTGAGTACTACCAAGAGTATTCAAATTATGACCTTGGGTTGACCATGTCCTTTTTTACGGTAAGGTCAAATTTGCTTCCTTGAGCTTTTATATGGCAAAATGCTAGAACATAAGATATCTTAGAAACTGTGGAAGATTTTGAGCTAAAAATTGAATTCTACATTCATCTTAATAAGTACACGGAGATTTATGAGTATGAGAGGTCAAGGTCATTCTTTGACCTTTGACCAAAGTCTCTCATATTTCAGCAATTTCAAACATCTCCTCAAAAGCCACTAGGCCAATTGTAACCAAATTTCATATAGAGTCTCCAGGGGTTGATAGAACAAAAATATATTCAAATGGTCTAGGTCACATGACTAACATGGCGGCCGCGCCCATATATATGCTAAAAAGCATAAAACATCTTCTTCTCCAGAACCAATTGGCAGATGGCCTTGAAACTTGGTACGTAGCATTAGGTACTCGAGTACTACCAAGATTCAAGATTGTTCAAATGATGACCTTGTGTTGACCTTGACAATTTTTGCTGCAAGGTCAAATATGGGAAAATGCTAGAAGATAAGATTTCATGGAAAGTTTGGAAGATTTTGCCCTAAAAATTTGTATGTACAGTCGTCTTAATGAGATGATGAAGAACTGTGAGTAGAAAAGGTCAAGGTCGTACTTTGACCTTTGACCCTGATCTCTCATTTTTTGACATTTTCAAATATTTCCTCAAAAGCCAAGGGCCAATTGTAAACAAATTTTATTAAGAGCCTCCAAGGGTTGATTGAACAAAAATTTGTTAAAACGGTCCAGATCACATGACCAATATGGCCGCCGCGCCCATATATGATAAAAAGCCTAAACAATCTTCTTCAGAACCAATAGACCAATGGCCTAGAAACTTTGTACGTAGCATAAGGTACTAGAGTCAACCAAAGTTGCTCAAATGATGACCTTGGGTTGACCTTGACCTTTTTTGCGGCAAAGTCAGATATGGGAAAATGTTAGAACATAAGGTCTCCTGGAATGTTTTGAAGATTTTGGCTTAATAATTGGTATATACAGTCATTTTAATGAGTACATGAAGACTTATGAGTACAAGAGGTCAAGGTCATTCTTTGACTTTTGACGAAGGTCTCTCATATTTTGACATTTTCAAACATTTCCTCAATAGTCAAAAGACCAATTGTTAACACATTTCATATAGAGCCTCCAGGGGTTGATTGAACTAAAATTTGTTCAAACGGTCCAGGTCACATGACCAACATGGCGGCTATACCCATTTATGGTTTAAACCTTTAATATTTTTCTCACCAGAACCAATACACCTATGGCTTTGAAACTTGGTAAGTAGCATGGAGTACTAGAGTATTAACAAGGTTATTCAAATATGACCTTTTTTCTACATTGACCTGTTTTGCGGCATGGTCAAATATGGGAAAATGCTAGAACATAAGATTTCATGGAAATTTATGAAGATTTTGGCCTAAAAAATGGGATATGGATATACGGTTGTCTTAATAATGAGTACATGAAGATTTATGAGCACAAGAGATCATGGTCATTCTTTGACTTTTGACCCAAGATTCATATTTTGACAATTTCAGACATAAGAAAAAGCCACTTTGCCAATTGCTCAGGTGAGCGATTCACCGCCTCATGGCCCTCTTGCTTTTATTCTTTTGTTCGACTGTCTAGCGAGAAAACAACGTTGAAAGTTTTCAACAACATCTCCACAGTGTAAGAAAGAGAGAGAGAGAGCGAGAGAGAGAGAGAGAGAGAGAGAGAGAGAGAGAGACGGACGGACAGACAGACAGACAGAAGAGAGACAGACAGGCAGATAGAAGAAGGAGAGAGAGAGAGAGAGAGAGAGAGAGAGAGAGAGAGAGAGCGCGCGCGTGAGAGAGAGTAACGTTCAAGCACTGCCTGCTATCATGGGTCTGTTGATCTCTACTTGCCATCATGTCAGTTTTTAAGTAATAATTCATTTTGCAGCGTTTTAATACCGAATATTCAAAGGACGAACTGAAACGTAAGGTTTGACTATCCGCGGGAACATAAATTGGCGCTTATATCAAGCATAAAATTCGTAATTCCTCGCTCTTTTCCACCAGAGTTTCCGTATAACACCGTATAATTTTCCGAAAACGCCACCTTAGTAAAGGTGAACAGACGCACTTTTAAAGACACTCCTTAAGTAAAGATATGACTTGGACCTCAAATAGTTAAGTTTTACCTTAAATTAAGGTATGGTTGTGAACCTGGGCCCTGGTACGATTAGAGCTGTTTGGCCTTTACTCGTATTCAAACTCACTTAAAATTGCATTGTTTCTACTGCTTGTCATCTGAGCAAATGAGGACATTGAGTTATAGTATGTTTGTTATTTGTAAGTTCTAGGCAGAATAACATGATTTTCGACATGCCTGTGCTGTTTAAAATTGTAAAAAAAAAAGTGTGGAAATGCTAATTGTTCCAATTTTTAGTGTTTTTGCGGCAACGAATGCGCAACAGGAGCAAACTGATATGTAAGCTCCTGGCAAGTACTAGCATGTCTTCTTAATTAAATTTAATGACAGACGGCGTAACGTTACATTAAAATGTCAATAAAATAGCAAATTGCCATCACTGAGATAGAAACCAATGGGTATCCGACCTCGTATTAATTTTAAGGTGAAGTGGATGTCATCGACAAAACACATGATTTTATTCATACTTCTCTACACTGGACTGAGCTTATAACTGTCCACCGTACATTTTGTCGACTTGTTCTGCAAATAAAACATAGGCGCAGTCCGAACAAAAGTACCCTCGTTTTAAAAAAAAAGTCACAAATTTTGCTATAGTATAAATGATTTCAAATATCGTAGGTTTTGAGAACAAATCTTATCCCAGATGGGTAACCAAATACCTTCATTAAAGATTAAAAAGTAATGAAAGTTCTGATGCGATCGGACATACCGTTAGGTCTACGCAATAACGCGAAGAAATGCAATCAACCGAGTTACTCACAGGATAAAGAGGTAGATCTGATCTGATCATGTTTTCTGCAGTGTACGGTGTGTCCCAAAATATCGCAGACAAGTCCAATTACTCCAAATCGCAGTTTCATAACTATACAAACAGTTCACAATATTTACAAAAATCATCTACTGGCTAACTGACAAAAAGAAATTTAAATCCGGTAGTCAAAAAGTGACAATAAGAAAATTGTTTTCTTGGAAGTAGGCATGAGCGGCGCATGTCAAGTATTATATTTTGTGGTTTCGCAGATGAAATTTAATATTTTGCGTGAAAAGAATTGCCGCTTTTATTTTTTCAACGCAATCTGACTGATGCTGTTAGCAATGGTATTCAATTTATCTTACGAAGCTTCAGAGGGATATTAACATTTTTGGCGATTTTATGACTGATTTACTTCACCAACTACCCATATAGACTTCTTCGAAATCTGACGACATCGGATTAAACAGTGTCACACAAAACCAGGCTTGGATTGTATATTTGAAATGGTCATTTGTTGAACACTAAACGCAAACACATTATTTATTGCACAGTCAAGGTATTTAACATATGTTTATACAGCCTGATTTGTCGTCCTGATTATAATCTTGTTATGCTTCATATTTTTCTGCTCACACTGGCATTACCAGTCATGTGTGATTTCTTTTCCAGCCTTTATACCTAATATTACAATATGAAAGAAGAAAATATTGCTGCTTCGCTATAATTGCGAACTAGATTCTTGCTTTAAGTGCTTTGTTGCCATATATATCACTGGATGGAGGTCAGTTGGGTGGTGATATATCTCGAACGCCAAGCGCGAGTGATATATTTACTGACGACTGATCAACAACCAGTGATATAATGGGCAATAAATCACTGTAAGCAAGAATCTTTTACGATTCTTACACACAAAAAACAACGTAAACGCAAGTGTTTCCTTCAGATTTTTCCAGTTTTCCGCCATGATTACATGAAGAAATCCCGCCGACAACTTTGACTGTAACAGAGGCGTTTACAAGTATTTCGTAAGTTTTTGATGCGAGAAAACGACGTAACATTGCCATATGGAAATGAAAATTGATGTCACCAAACGAATCAAACTGACGTCAGAATGGCGCTACATAACGTCAAGCTAGTCCGCCTAGTAATTTGACACGCAGTATATTACTGGATTTTACCATTGGCTGTATAGGCGACCAGTGTTAATTACAAGCGCTATTCTCCCGTTTTATAGTCTTAAAATATTTACTTTACTCTTGAATAAAATATTCCACAGGGAATTAAATTCTGCTAATTTATTTCATCAGTCACTCTTTTTCGAATTTTCGGCCACTTGGCCTTTTTCAAGAAACAAATTCAATTTATACAGACCACTACATGACTAAACCACCAATTGAATTTGTTTCTTGAAAAAGGCCAAGTGGCCGAAAATTCGAAAAAGAGTGACTGATGAAATAAATTATTAAAATATTTAAGTTTTCCGTTGATTCAACATGACATCTTCTTGATAGAGTTCAATTATTCGAAAGGTTTCAGGAACAGACTATTTTAACCTTATCCATTGCTGACCTTGGCATTTTAACACATATAACTTTACTACAACTAAAAGAATGTTATGAATGGAAAACGTGTAAACTTGCTCCTGCTTTTCTTGGAAAGACATTAACCTCAGTGACCTGCAAGCTGATTGGCTGAATGACATGGCTTTGTAATGGCACAAAGAACATGGTCTATTTCCCATGACTTGGCGTGTATGATTTTTGGAATCATACACGATTGAGTAATAATGAGTAATAGTTAGTGGTTACACTGCATGATTTGTAATGTATGACAAAGTCAGGACGACAAAACACATCTCTTAATTCTGCAAGCTACGTTCTACGCCATCAGCAATAAAAACTGATTTGTAGAGAATATTTTCTTTGATATACTAAAGCAACGTAGCTGCGCATTCTAACTTTAGCTACACCCATCTTCAGCCATTTTAGTGGGGATTAAAACCTAATTTCTTTTTACTTATTGATAAACCTTTGCATGTACTACAGCTGCAGACAGCTTGGAAAAGACCTTAGACTCTAGGCATTAAGAATATAAAGTCTCAAAGAAAGTAAATTAATTAAGAAATAGATTCTTGGTCGCAGTGATTTGTTGCCTAATATGTCACTGGCTTAAGGTCAGTCTTGAAGTGGATATATCACGAGTGCGGACCGCAAGTAATATATTCTCTGACGACTGACCGACAAACAGTGATATATTGGGCAACAAATCACTTGTTAGCAAGAATCTATTTCGGTTCTAAAACGCAAGAAACGACGAAAACGCAAGTGTTTCCTCCAGATTTTTCCATTTTTTTCACCATGACTACATGAAGAAATCCCGCCAACAATTTTGACTGTAACAGAGGCGTTTACATTTATTTCATAAGTGTTTGATGCGAGAAAAAGACAATACACCGTCTATCCTCATGGAAATGAAAATTGACGTCACCAAACGAATCAAAATGACGTTCAAATGGCGCTAAATAACGTCACGCTAGTCCACCCAGTGATTTGTCATGTAATGTATCACTGGATTTTACCATTCTCTATACAGACGACCAGCGTTAGAAATGCTAGTACCGTGGCTATGATTCTCGCGGTGGCGTTACTGACGTTCGACACTGATATTACATGAGTCAGTGCAATAATTCTTCAATTTTTTTTAAAGATACTTTTTCTTTACAATTTTGAGTGCTTCATCACATATGTAGGTATGGCTAAATTACATGTACCAGTGAACATCATACTATCACAGTATCCGAACTACATGTACAATCTCTTCCGGTTTTCATAGCGTTGAATCGAGAGTACAAACGTTCGCTTATAACCAGTAGTCGGAAATCATTATGTTTTGAGATTTTATCTGGAATCTGCTGCGTCATTTATAGCTATTCAGCTTCGAAAATGTAAAGAGGTAAGTTTAATATAATTTGCTCTTCGGTCTTTTACTTTATTACCCTGTACAATGTCGTGTATGGGTGGGTAGTAATTGGTACAGTATTCAAATCGCCCTTGGCATGATTCTTAAACCATTTTGAGCATTTTCTTACATGTTTTATAAAAAATCTTTAGAATAAACGGAAGGCGTTATCAATCTACAGTTCGTTAGTTTTAATAAAAGAATGATAGCTAGGTTTTGCACGACACAATCTCGTGTTAAATTCAGCTGTTCGGAAAAAAAATCTGCGACGGCAAGGAGTTTTTCATTGTACAGGGCAATAAAGTAAAAGACCGAAGAGAAAATTATATTAAACTTACCTCTTTACATTTTCGAAACCAAATAACTATAAATGACGCAGTAGATTCCAGATAAAAACTCAAAACATAATAATTTCCGGCTACTGGTTATAAGCGAATTTTGTACTCTCGATTCAACACTATGAAAACCGGAGGAGATGGTACAGTGCGTTCGGATACTGTGACTATGGTGACCATCCGCATTGCCCAGGCATATCTCACGTCATATTATTAGTATATATAAAGAAAATGTTACAATATGATATTTTGCTCTACAAGTATAATGCATGCTTCTAAATAAATATTTTCAGTAATAATAATAACAATAACAACAATAATAATAATAAATAAATACAACACTGTCTGGATTCTTGGTGCTTGCCTAGGGAAGCATCACGTGCTGGATAAAAGGCTGTAGCCGATTGTCTCAACGTGATGCGAAAATATGTATTGATACTGTTGTTCTACTGTTCCTGATAATAATAAAAATGATAATAATATGAATTAATGAAAATAAAGATCATAATGAACAAAACACTGTCTGATTACATGAAAAATATATAAAATGATACTTTTGTTCACTTTTTCCTGATAACTAATAGTAATTAAGGTATTAATTCAACGTGAGACAAATTATAAACTGATCCTTTTGGTCAGAGGCTCTTTTTCCAGATAAATAATGATGATAATAATAATAATAGTAATAATAAAATAATACTTATAAATACAACAACATAACAATTCTACTACTACTACGAATATAAAATGATACTTTTATTCTCTTTCTCCAAATATACAATAATGATAATAATAATAATAATAATTATGATAATTAATGATTAACAAAACAGTGTCTGGTTACTTATGCTTACCTTTTTTTTAAGTATAGAATCACATGCTGAATAAAATGAGCAACTGATTATTTCAACATGATGGAAAAAAAATGAAATGGTACTATTATTCTCTCTCTCTCCTTTTATAAGTAATCTAAAAACGCAGCCAGCCTTCTCTGTCTGCTGAAAATGCCAATAATATTAAGATGCATCTGCTGTTGACTTCATATACAGTGTTGAACCGCGACACGATAAACCAACAAAGTGGCATGTGCGCCCAGTGAAGAGTCAGATCAGCCTGGGCAGCCGGCTTGTCTGATCAGTGTCTTCGCTTTGCGCTTAAAGGTTAGCTAAGTGTCTAAGCTAGCTCATGCGGACAACGAAGACTCTGATCATACTGTGTAGATACCCAGGTTGATCTGGGTCGACACTGGGTGCAACTGCCACTTTGTTGGCTTTGTCGTGACGCATCTCACATGATAAAATAATCGATTTCTGTCAAATCTCAAGAAAATCGTCAGAGTAATTAGCGGTTGCTTTCTTTTAAACAGTGATAATTAAAGTAAAAAGCAAATTCCTATATACTACTGGATAATTTGTTTCTGCTATTCTTTTCCAGGGTTTAAATTGAGACATATGAATCGTTTTGATTGTTTTCTGTATAATGGTCCTTTGAGATAGTAATCTGGGCCCAGTTGCTCAAAGCATCGTCAGCCTAACGAGCTCGTTGAGAGGTCAACTCGTTAAGTGTTTTATGACTTTATTACCAAATACACTGATATTTTTTGTTGAAGAAATGTGAGAAGCTTTAGCAGTGCAAAAGCTGCGCACATTTTTTCAACAAAAAATATTGTCATATTTGAAATATTAATGTTTTAAATTTTAACGAAACGTTAACTATCGACGTCGTTAGTTTTGAACAACTGGGCCTTGGTGTATATCGACAGTAACATGTCTGTCTTGAAAAACTATGTCGATGGAACAAGAGACACAAAAAAGAAAGAGGAAACGAAACTGAGATTTACAGACTGAGTCTCTTCACGAGCACCAACTTACGGTAATTTGCGAGACTTCTCGCGCTTCTTCGCGTCGGGGAACAACTTTAACGGAATAGTGGTTGCGTTCGGATGGCTGGATGACTTACGATTTTACGTCCTTTTTAACAGTGTTTCAGTCATATCAAGACGATTCGAGGGTGATAATGACAGGCTTTGTGAAATACAACCCCGTTTACGGTCGGAAAGATTTCCGCATCTAGCAGGGCTCGAACCCCGCTAGATCAGTAGGCTAGCGCTTAACCTACTGAGCTTTCGGGACACCTAGGGTGCGTTCGGGGTTCTGCAAATGTCACCATTGGCATGCAAATGCCATTCAGAGTTTCACCATCGGCTCTACCATTGATACCAATGGGACCAATATTGTCGACCATTGGCTGCCAATACTGCAAACAACTTACGGCGTGGGAAAAATTACCAAGGCGGGAAAAAAACCGCCATTCAACGTGGCGATTCAGTAAATCAATCATAAATGCTCGAGTTAAGACAGGAGAATAAACATTTTTCTCGCAATGATGGATGCAAATGAGGAAAACTAGAAATTTCTAATTACAGACAAATGAGTCGCGACACGACAAAACCAACAATGTGGTTGTGCGCCCAGCGCAGACTCAGATCAGCCTGGGCATCCGCCCAGTCTGATCAGAGTCTTCACTGTCCGCATGGAGGTAGCTTAGACCCTTAGCTATCCTTTTAGCATTTAGCAAAGAGTCTGACCAGACTGGGTGGATGGCCAGGCTGATCTGAGTCTGCGCTGGGCGCACAACCACATTGTTGGTTTTGTCGTGTCGTGGCTCAAATATTGGCTCTGCAATGGTGCCATTGGCTATACATTGGCTTCCGATACTGTTCAGGGTTCTACATTTACCAATGGTACCGTTTGCAACCAATGGCGTCATTGGCGAAATCGCCAATGTCACAATTGGCAGAACCCCGAACGTAGCCAGTAATTTCCCCTGGTAAGTGACGCTCCTCCCAAGAAGAGCTACTTTGACGGCAAGAATAATATAATTTCTGAATGATTCGAGACATCAGCAAGGAAATCTAAGCTAAAGCCTGAGATTGTCTTGACGAGGTTTCAACACCTTCGTTGATTATTTTTCTCACTCATTCAATTAAAAGACACATTATCAACCCCTCATAAGCAACCTCCAATATAAATACATGTATACCTTTTCAAATTCCTTACATCAAAAGAATCTCGTAGCTAAAGGATTATTTCTGTACCTGTATGAAAGAGGGCCAATGTCGATTCCTGATCTCCAATCTGCATAGTCCTATAATACAGTTTGTGATATAAAATTTAATAATTTATTGCTTGTGTTTCTTAGACATGTAAATCTCATTCTGATAATATACAACATATAAAGTTAGAAAACACATTCCAAATAATAAATTCAGAACATTTTCCATTTATTCTGAAAAATTGAATTACTCAGAATTTCGTTGATATCCTTTTATTCAAATAAGAAGAAAACAATGCGGTCATTTTCATATTTTTACTATGCTGGCCGCACATGGATATCAAACGTCACTCCAAGTGGCGTAGAAAGTTGCTGATGCACATTTCTGCGGCAACTCCGACGGGGAATAAAGTTGAATCATATCTACACACAATAGCATCGGCAGTTGTTTCCTGGGATCGCTAATAAAGAAATAATAATTGATAAAATTCTTCAAGACCTACCTTTGTTTACTGATTTTCTGTCGACAGCACTAGCTCGCGGGTTCCCGGATGTGACGAGGGAACGAAATTCCATTGACTCATTTTGGAGCTAGTTCCACTGATTACCACCCGTGTCACTATGATATGTTAATTGCGAATGCTAGCTAGGAATGCTTAGACAGCGCCAGTGCGGCTCGACTTAAGAACACATTGAGCGAGGCACTACTTGTATTTAACCAGATGCGATTAGTGAGAAATTGCAGTATTTCACAAAATAAACAAGGACTTTCATTAGCTCACCTGAGCCGAAGGCTCACAAGTGAGCTTATAGTGTAGGCAGGCATCCGTCGTCCGTCCGTCAACATTTTCAAACGACATCTCCTCTGAAACTACAAGGCCCATTGTTACCAAAGTTCATAAATAGCATCTATAGACAGGTAGAACCCATAATACTGTTTTTATCCAGATCGCATGAGAACTTTGGTTGCTATGGCAACTTAAAGTTTCCATCGACTTGTATGGGGAAAATTGAAAATTTGCATTTATTGCTATGTCACTGCAGATATTGCGACAAATCTTTTACAGAAATGTTTCTTGAGTAGTCCTCTATCAACTACATGAAATTTATGTAAATTGCACTATTTGGCTGGTTGCCATGGCAACCGAAAGGTTAAAAATAGAAAAAAATATTAAAAAATCAGGTTCTCAGAAATTATGCAACCAATAAAGCTCAAACTTCATAGAAAGGATTTTAGTACTAGTCTCTATAAAATAAATGTTTTTCTTGGCAATTGATGTAGCAGTTTGGTTCCTATGGCAACTTAAAGTTGCCATTGACTTTTAATGGCAAAATGGAAAATTTGCATTTATTGCTGTATCACAGCAGATATTTTGACAAAACTTTTATTGAAATGTTTTTTGAGTAGTTCTCAACCATCCTTATTAAATTTATGCAAATTGCACAATTTAGCTGGTTGCCATGGCAACCGAATGGTTAAAAATAGGAAAAAACATTAAAATATCATTTTTGCAGAAACTATGTGGCCAATAAAGCTCAAATTTTACAGAAAGAATTTTTATACTAGCTTCTATAAAAATACTGATTTTCATGGCAGTTGCTTCAGCAGTTAGGTTGCTATTGCAAGTTATAGTTTCCATTGACTTATAATGGGAAAAATGGAAATCCACAATTTTTGCTATCTCACTGCAGTTATTTGGATTTTTTTTACAGAAATGTTTCTCGCGTAGTCCTCTATGATTAATATTAATTCTGTCCAAATCACCGAATGTGATTCGTTGCCATGGCAACATAAAGGAATTTTTTTCGATTAGGCCATATTGTACAATTTACTTTAGAGTTACTTACCCTTGAGTGCTGAGGATGAATGGACTCAGGTGAGCTACAGGACCAATGGTCCTCTTGTTTGTACTTGTTAACTGTGATGAAGGTATTCCGTGGAAATCCAGTGAAACTTGCAGAAAAATGTTTTCATAGTGTAATTTATTTAATACATGCTTCTGCTGTGAATTATAGCTTCACGGATGTCAAATGAATATGATATAAGAAGTCAATACAAGACTGCTAGCATCATGATTCTCCATATTTGTACCAAGATTCGTGAAATTCTTTTAGGTTATAGCGCTGACACGATGTTCCCTGTAAAACGTTAACCTTTAACGCGCGCGCGCAAATAAATGAGTTTGCAAACAGCGTAGACTCTAAATGAGGCGTCTCATAATGAACCACCTCATCTAAGTCTACACTGTTTCTCCTCAGTTTTTGAAGTCTCAATATGTTATAGCTTGAACGTGACATTTTTTTTTAATTTTGCAGGCGTAAATTTTGTCGTCTGCTTTTTTGCGCTCTAAGGATTAAATAGAGCAAAAAGACGATATACAGCATGACTTGGCCTCATCTGAAATTACAAACTACAGAGCGCGTCAACTTACTTAACCTGGCCGTGATGAAACATATTAGAAATGTGCTTTCCAGGACCTTCTTGCACATATACAGTCTGGTCAGGGCATGCGCAGTAACCAACAGCAACAGATTCAGTCTAGAGTCGTCATTTAGTCTATGGTTGCAGTAAATAAGAAAAAACAACGCCAGCCGCGAGTGCTCTAATTCCATAGCACGACACTTCAGAAAATTCAGTATAACTAAAATGAAATTTCTTCCAGAATTTGTAATTTAAGGCTCAGTTCATTTCAGTTACATGGAGTGTTCTGAATGTCGACTCCGATTTAAAAGTCTTCTGTTATTTATAACCCTGCTGAAGAAGATTTGGAATCCGTAAAATAAGTTTAAGCTCTCTCTCTCTCTCTCTCTCTCTCTCTCTCTCTCTCCCCACCCGTTCAGATATTTATTACTGACTGTTCCAAGGCGGTACTTATGCGTAGTTCTTTACTGTCACTTGTATTTCTTGTCCATGCCGGTTCTTTCTTTCTCCTATTGTGTGAGTGTTGCTTTTAGTTAAAATAGCTTTATAGCAGCCAGTCTAGTAAAGTGCTGTTCTTTCGGTTTATCGTGCTTGCCTTTAGGGACGAGTCATTTATAATAAGGTGGGGGGGGGGGGGGGGGGGGGGGCGGGTACATTTTCATCTGATTCAACGAAATTTTTCCGACCCCCCTCCCCCCCCCCCAGTCTCACCAGAATTTTTTTTCCGACCCCCCAGACTGGTGACAAAAAAGTTTATGACCCCCCCCCTACCCCACTCCATATCCCAGCTACCCTTCACACACACACACACATACACCATATTACCTATTTTATGTCAGACTGATCTCAATCAAAAACTGTATGAAACATAAAGAACATGCTTATTCTGACATGTATGTTAATTAATCATGCAGATTAATGGTTTTGTTTAAATTTTGTCTGCAATTCTTTCCAGTCCTTACGCTTATGGGCATCTTGAAAACTGTTGTCGAATGCTCAATAAACTGTTAATAATAATGATGGGGAGACGGGGGTGTGGGGGCGCAGCCCCCTGAAGCCACAGTAGCTTTGCTGCTGACAAGCTGGTATTACAAAGACAGGCATTAAATTTAATTGAAAATAAAATCATCTTCTCGACCTGATTTTATAGACAATTGTACACTGTTCTACCAGCAAATAGCAAGCTAATAAAATATCTTTTTTTTTTTTTAACAGAAGCTGCCCAAGTTTTTGTGTCATTCCTATAAATGCCCTTACGATTTTAAATTCGAAAGAATAGAGTCTGAAATGTTAAGAGTAATGGGGGTCTGGGGGGCTTCGCCCCCCAGAAGCTGAGACACTTTCAAAAAATTGAGACCGATGGAAGAATTCTGACCCCCCCAATATGCCTAATAAAATATATGACCCCCCTCCCCCCCTACTCCATGACTTTTTTATTTCCGATCCCCAGCACATCATCAAAAAAAAAAAATTCCGACCCCCCTAAATGTACCCGCCCCCCCCCACCTAGTAATAAATGACTCGTCCCTTAGTGAACTGTTGTCAATTTATGTAGGGCGCGATGTGGTATACCTCGATTTTCTTTCGTCGACTGGGCGGTGCTGTTAGAGGCTTGCCATTCAATGTCAAAATCGAGCAGTCCACATGAATTGTTACGCATAATTTGCAGATTAAAAATGCCCGGTAAACGCTATTGGTCATCGCAAATGATTAACAATTCCATACAGGCACACAGCATCGAAGGAACGTCGAAGGAACGTCGATGTAACGTTATGACGCTCTGTTGACGTGTATACAAGGTTGTTCTGATGTAATAACGTTGCATAGACGTCGTCACAACGTTGTTTAGACGCTGTCTGTATGCTGGGTTGAAAGAAAGAAAATAGAATATTGTTGTGCGATCTCCGATCATTCTGTACCTTTTGTAATGGTGAGCTTTGTTCTGCGCGAGTGAGCATAAAAATCATTACCGCATTATACCTTTTTATATAGAAAATATACTCGTCGAAGATAAGGTCAGAAATATGCACCGCCCAGTCAACGAAAGGAAATCGAGGAACATCTGATTGTATAAGGTCCTGATTATTACCCATCTTTGTACTCAATCAGTAGGATATCACGTTAAGACACAGAGCATCAGATTAAATAACTGTCATAAAGCAAAGATGAGGACTCATGGTCAAATGCTGGTTGACAGCTATGATTCCGTCTTTTATTGCTCGATGGCGGATCGGATCTTGGATTCGGTGATGGTCCATACTTGACGCGTTATCAATAGACCTGTGTTTTATGTTATATTTCTTGAAATGCACTGTTGTACAATTAGATATTTCCATCACTTTCAAATACCGTATATCTTCAATTATAAGACGGAGGGTTTTTCCTTCCAAAACAATCCCAAAAATCTAGATCCGTCTTTTAAGACGGATCTAGATTTTTGGGATTGTTTTAAAAGACGGATCTAGATTTTTGGGATTGTTTTGGAAGTGATGTCTTTCTAACTGTGGAATTATACACAACTGATCTACATATTTGTTGTACTTTTAGAGAGAGAGAAAATCCCGTCTTATAGCCGAATAAATACTGTACTGGTCGAAAAATAGACCTATTTATCCCGTGAAAGACAGTGACCTGTTGATATTGGGCGGCTACCTTCAAGTACTAGAATGACATAAAATGAAAAAAAGAGGTCTGGAAAGAGCATTCACCAAACATAAAAACGCTTTGAATATAAACACTTGCGCTATTTTGAAACTGGACATCTGTGGCAATAATAAAAACCTTATCTCTTTAAAGGCTTTCCTTCAAATTCAGACATCTTGATTTCGCATTATTACGTCGTAAATATCCGAGCCGCTCTACGTTTTAACAGACCTCCTGCCATCTTATATGCTGCTCAAAGATTTGGATCGCCCGTCTGTTTATAATAAAGGATCCTTACTTTGAAAATTTGAATTTGTTTATAACTAAACAATGCTAAATAATTATAAGAACTCATTTAATTTACTTATGCATTTATGCACAGGAAACCAATATTTTGAGAAAGTTTTGAAAGAACTATTTATTTTATTCTGAAAACTGTCAGTTTTGTAAACATTTCAAAGATTTTTTTAAAAGAAAATCGTCATTTGAGCCGCGACACGAGAAAACCAACAATGTGGTTGTTCGCCCTGCACAGACTCAGATGAGCCTGGGCATCCACCCAATCTGATCAGACTCTTTGCGAAGCGCTTAAAGGGTAGCTAAGTGTCTAAGCTTCCTTCATGCGGACAGCGAAGACTCTGATCAGACGGGGCGGATGCCCAGGCTGATCTCAGTCTGTGCTGGGCGCACAACCACATTGTTGGTTTTCTCGCGTTGCGGCTCATTTGTATCGTTTCCGCTGAGAATCAGAAATATCGAGTCATCAGAAATCAAATCATAATAAAAATGATGACAACTTTGGTCACAATGGCAACATAAAGATGGAAGGGCTGTGTTGGTATCTGTCATCCACAAATTCATACAAGAATATCTCCCAAGCCTCATGGCAGTATAATAAAACCAACCATTGATTTCCCCAAGACCTTTACGCCTCATCCAATTCATCAACAAGCATTCTAATGCACTTGCAAATGTGACGCGACGTCTGATTGGATAGCGTCAAATATTTGCGAAAGTAAATCCTGCGATATACTGTCGGAAACCCGACGTCATTACGTAACGTCGCTTCTCATTGGTTGACTTCTGATTTTACGTCGCTGAAAGCGTTTGCTATGGGTGCAAAATAACACACTTTTAACGATGAAAATGTGAAAAATGCATTAGAATGAGGATAACTGTACTGAAAATTGTCATTTGGTGAGGTAAATCGTCGGTTTTATGGTCGCCGTAAAACGAAATTTCCGACCATAAAACCGCCAATTTACCTCCCCAAATGACAATTTTGAGTACAGTTATCCCCTTATTCTAAGAATTAAAGGTTTAAGGAAGTGTTGTTAATGACGTCAAATGCTTACAAGTGATATTGACAAATGCGAAAATAGAGCCGCACCACGAGAAAACCAACAATGTGGTTGTGCGCCTAGCGCAGACTCAGATCAGCCTGGGCATCCGCCAAGTTTAATCAGACTCTTTGTTAAGGGCTAAGTGGATAGCTAAGGGTCTAAGCTACCTCCATGCAGACAGCGAAGGCTCTGATCAGACTGGGCGGATGCCCAGGCTGATCTGAGTCTGCGCTGGGCGACCACACACATTGTTGGTTTTGTCGTGTCGCGGCTCAACCTGGTAAATATAAAAATAAAACGACTGGATATACGAGCAGAAAACGAATGCTTTTCATGCGATAATCAGTAGTTGTTCATACATGACATTATATTTCTGAAACGAAATGTCTTTGACTCTCTATATGACATTATATTTCTGAAACGAATAGTCTTTGACTCGAAGTAAAAGCGAAAAAAAATGTTATGGTCACTGAGAGCTTCCTATTTTCAAAGACAAATGACCTTACATTTCAATAACGGAAACAAGATATTTGTCTTACAGTGTTGTATCGGCGTGAGAGAGAAACCAAAAGGAACTTGACTTAGCAGGTACTGCTTCAAGTAAGTTTCTGAATAGACGTGTATTAGTGCGTTCCCAATTCTGATCTTAATTGTTGACACATTTACGCTATGGGTCCCATATTGAGGCATAGGCAACAGTGCAGACTCTGATCAGACGCCGCAGACTTATCAGAGTCTACATTGTTTATTTATTCAATTTTAATAATATTAACCGTTAATATTATTTTTGTATATGTGTTTACACTAAATTGTAGTTTGATTCCACTTATACAATAGTTGTAGTAAGTTTTCACTTATACGGTAACTTGTTAAAGGTTCCACTTATACAGTACTTATTGTAAGATTCCAGATATACACTATTTGTTGTAAGGTTCCACTCATACAGCAATTTTTGTTAGGTTCCACTTATACACTACTTGTTGTAAGAGTTTCACTTATGCAGTACTTGTTGTCAGGCTCCAGTTAAACAGTACTTGTTATGTTTTCACTTATACAGTAATTGTTGTAAGGTTTTACTTATACACTACTTGTTGTAAGAGTTTCACTTATGCAGTACTTGTTGTAAGGTTCCACTTATACAGTACTTGTTATGTTTTCACTTATACAGTAAGTGTTGTAAGGTTTCACCTATAAAATACTTGTTGTCAGGTTCCACTTAAGTATACACTATTTGGTGTTAGGTTTCACTTAAACAGTGATTGTTGTAAGGGTCCGTCATTAATACAGTACTGGTTGTCTATTCTATTCTATCACATAACCTTACACGGTCGTTTTGGCACCAGAGATATCTTCGAAACAATCGCTTTCTACCCTGTCTTGTTTTTATCTTCCCTGGTTGATTAGGCAAAGTCCATTCCTGTCCACTCTTTAATATTGTTTTACCACCACTTCTTCTGTCATCCTGTTTTCTTTTTCCTTTCACTGTGCTCTGTAGAATTGTCCTTGCTAAACGTAAAGACCATGAGACATGGCCAAGCCACTTTAGTTTCCGTTTCTTGACCAGACCAGGAGTTCATCACATTCTCCAAAATAGCTGCTTGGATCTGTCTGCGAATTTCCTAATTGGTTATATGGCCCTTGTAGGAAATTTTCAGTAACCTTCGGTAGCATCTCATCTCAAAAGCCTGCGTTTTTTCTCAACTCTGCTGTCAAGGTACACGATTCACAGAAATACAGAAATATGGAAATGACAAGGGAGAGCATAAGTTTCACCTTTGATCTAAGAGTTATGTTGTTATCTCTTCAAATTGGCTTCAGCTTTGTAAGAGTTGAAGTGGCTTGTGCAATCCTTAAGAGAACCTCCATTTTACAGCCACCATCTGAGAGAATTACTCCAAGGTATTTGAAGCTTGTTACAGTACCAAGCTTCTGCCATTTTACCTTCATCTCCCTCTGGGTGTCATTGGCGCTGTTTGTCATCAGTTTGGTCTTCTCAGCACTGATCTCCATCTTATACCTTGTGCTGGTTTCGTCAAGACTGTCAACTAGTGCTTCTAGTTCCTGCTCTTCCTCAGCTAGAGCGTCTATATCATCAGCAAACCGCAGATTGGTGATACTTCTGCCGCCTATGCTAACCTTCCCGTTATGTTCGTCCAGAGCATCAGACATGCTCCGTTCGAGAAAAATGTTGAAGAGGGTTGGGGTACAGAAGACATCCTTGCCTTACTCCAACTGTTGTTCTGAACCATTCCCCCATGCCGCCATTCATCGGGACTGCACTTGTAGCCTTGTCGTAGAGCTGCTAAATGGTGCAGACTAGATTTGCACTGAAATTGTACTTCCGCATGGTGGCCTATAAGGCTGCATGCCATGCCCTGTCAAATGCTTTTGAAATCAATGAAGGCATATTACAGATTTTACTGGTGTTAGAGAGAGTTTTCACACAAGATTCGGAGGTTGAAGATCTGTTCTGTGGCACTCCTTTCAGCTCTGACCACAGGATTTTAAGGTTGAATATCTGTTCTGTGGTGCTCCTTCCAGCTCTGAACCCAGCCTGTTCTTCAGCTGTTATCTCTTCGGCTTGGGGTTTAAGGCTGTTCAAGATGACTTTCAGCATGACTTTGCTTGAATAACTGATGAGGTTGATGGTTCTGTAGTTCTGGCAAAGCTGTAGGTTACCCTTTTTAGGGTGTGTAATAATCAGCGTCTGAGTCCATGGAGTAGGCCATTCTCCTCTTCTCCAGATCCTATTACAGATTTCTGTCAAAACATCAATCATGGTCTCCCCGTCAGCTTGAACAAGTTCTGCTGGTATATTATCAACTCCGGCAGACTTTCTCTTCTTCAGTGCTGCTACTGCAATCTCAACTTCCTCACGAAGGATCGGCTGTAGATCTTCTTCTGGGGGCTAATTGCAGTCCAGAACCGCATTGTCACCATCACGTTAATGGTTGTAGAGTTCTGGCCTCAGCCGAAGCTTAGTTAAGCTTTCAAATACCGGACTATCTTTTACACTGACTTTTCCTACTGATACATAGATATGGCGGGTGTATTATAATAGGCAGGTGATGCTCACTACTCGCGAGCACCTGATCACACCTCAATTTCGGGGTCCATATCTGTGTATCCTAAATATTTCGGATTTGTCAATGTTTAAAGGACTTACGAGTTCAGACTTATGATTTGGGTACTTTGACCACTTTCGTTCTGAGCAATATTCTGTCCAACTGCTGAGAATCTCTTGGTCTTCTGTAAGACATTTCCCGCACCTGTCCTGAATAGCTGTGGACCTACCCTGTTTCTCTGAAGTTAGAGCCTTCACCAGCTGATATGCTCACCTGCTGTTGTTTTTGTTCAGTCAAATTACCATCTCATCGCACTGACTAGCTATCTGCTCCTCCTTAGCTTTCTTCATAGCCTTCTGAATCCTCTTATTAGCTTCCCTGTATTCTTTTCTCCTTCTGCTTCATAGCGCCTCTTCTTCAAATCTCTCCTGTCATCACAGAGGTCAAGAACATCACTGGTGTCCCAGGGCTTATTCCTGCGACGTTCCTTCCCAAGGTACTTGTTGTAAGGTTCCATTTATATAGCACTTATTTTAAGGTTCCATTTATACAGCACTTATTGTATGGGTCCATTTATACTGCACTTGTTGTAAGGTTCCACTTATACTGTACTTGTTATAAGTTTTCACTTTTAGAGTACTTGTTGTAAGGTTCCATTTATACAGTACTTGTTGTAAGGTTCCATTTACACAGTACTTGTTGTAAGGTTCCATTTATACAGTACTTGTTGTAAGGTTCCATTTATACAGTACTTGTTGTAAGGTTCCATTTATACACTACTTGTTGTAAGGTTCCATTTATACAGTACTTGTTGTAAGGTTCCATTTATACAGTACTTGTTGTAAGGTTCCATTTATACAGTACTTGTTGTAAGGTTCCATTTATACAGTACTTGTTGTAAGGTTCCATTTATACAGTACTTGTTGTAAGGTTCCACTTCATTGTCTACTGTTCCGCTATAATTCCAACTTTTTCGAGTTACGCGAACGCGCCGGTAATATAATACCGCAGCACGTACAAACTTCCTTGGGTAATTTAGATCAACCATTTTGTTGCGCAATCAGCTCGTGTTGCCTCCCTTGACATTTTGCGGGTAGTGTATGAGCACTGCATCCTGAAAATCTTAGAAATTACCTACATGTGCGCATTAGCCAAATACCTTTCGCGTACATAATATATTACGTTTTAAACAAAGAAAAGATACATTTTCGGTAAACGTTTTCCTTAAAATGCAACTTTATATCCGTCTGGTTCGTTATCCACAAAAACACATCTACTTGGTTTAATAATAAAAAAAAAGACTTTTCCGAATTTTCCCTGGTTCACAAATATTTTTCCCTATTTCTCCGGTGAATATACAATACAAAAATATATTGTTGCTATGGTAAACACACTAGTTTTAAAGGTAAACATTAGCCCTGAAGTCACAGCAGGGGCTAAACTGCCACGCGCTTCGACTGTGATGTTTAAATTTCAACCTGTCAGCTTTGTGATAAAGGATATTTAAATTGTCTTATTTATTCAGACGTGAGAAAAGCATGCCATAAATAAATAAATGGTATCTAGCTGCTTTATCTGTCCTAGTTGCGATATTCATGAATCCATATAAAAGGACAAATGCACAAATGCCCGTAAGGCACTAGTTATCGATATGACGAATTAAACTTTCTGGATGTCAAATCCAATCATGGATTTACCATCTCAAAGTTTGTTGATCATGCTGTTAACATTTAAGTTAACGGCGGCAGGTTTTATCATTTAAATCGCTGTATCCTTTGGCTTACAGAAAACTTTTACATACATATAAATAACAAAGCGGAGTAATATGGATCTGACAGTGCGTAAGCATGACGCTTATAATATGTCATTTCGCTGTAGTTTTTCGTTGTTCATACCCCACTAAACTATGGTAACAAAGGGGAAACCGGATTAATGTCAAATCTGACTAGGAAATGGGTTTGCTTATCCTAGGCCAATGAACAAACACTCAAATTGCACAGAGTTTGACATTAAAGTCAATACTCTCGGCCGAAATCGTTTTGGGCGAATGTAGCATATATACGCTTCCTTAGCAACTCACGTGGCGAGATCGCTTACTGCGCATAATCGGCAACTGGTTACCGTCCTAGTTTGGTTGGTTTCTGACATATTGATCATTTACCAAGGGTAATAGGGAAAGTTTGTATGTGCGCAGTGCAAGATGTTAAATGATTTAAAAGCACATTTTAGATGGTAAAGAGTGACTTCTTAAATTCGCAACTCGCTAGTCGTCTTTATCTTATCAATTATTTCCTGATTTCGTATTTTTCTAGCCTATCGCTTTATCTTATACGATCTCTTTTCCAGACACAGAGCATTAAACGAAAATCGGTCCTAAAGACCCAGACAAACCGTATCACAAAAATAGAAACATCGCTCAGAATACTTAAACTTTATTTTACATGTTATAACCCGCTGATCGTAAACAACCTCAATGCTGGATGATTTATTCTTAGGTAGCTATAAAACACAAAATGATGTTTTATTTGTCTAGCTTTACGTCAGGAAACCAGGACCGCGAGTACATAATCCTGGAAAGCGCTTTTATTTTGCCTGTTCAACACTTTTATTTTGCGGTATCCTAATTTCGTGCCATTCAGGTAGTTCGGCAGACTAAAACTTTAAACTTTCTGCACAACATTCAGTCGGGTATTAGACTGGAAACAGCTGCATCCTACACTGTTACCACTTTTAAAAAGCGCCAAATTGAATTAGCAAACAGCTTGGTTTAAAAAATATTTTCGCAAGAAAATACAGATATATAATTATGTAATACAATATACAATGGCACAGGATCTGACAGTAAGCAAAATGCCTATATATAAGCCATCTCCTAAACAGTTCAACTGGTGGTCTTCTTTTGCTCCAGTGCTGTTGCTGACGCCCCAGGGATCTCCGGGTGTCTCAACACGTTTTGGCTGTCGAGTCCTCATCCTTGCTTCATCACGGTCTTTTCTTGATCTTAATTGTTGACCGTGATGACTCTCTGATGAGTTAGGGGACGTCCATACGAACCGAACTACCAACTAATTGTGTGCATCGCAGCGGAGGGTGAGGGTGAAGGTTTGGGCCCAGTAAAACCGGTTTAAACCCCCCAGTAGTTATTACTGATCGTCCCAAGGCCGTACTTTTGTTGCGGTTGCATTTGTTTTATGTTCGGTGCTGTTTAATTTATTGTGTTCTCAGTTTAATCCTTCTATCATAAAAATAGAAATAGGTAAAAATAATTGTTAAATGTTTTTCATACAATTTGCTTAGTCCGTTGTAACCCGTCTGTTGGTCTAAATTATTTAGTTCAATAAAGATAGCTGAGTTGCCATCTATTTGGGAAAGAGCTGCTGACTCGGCTTATCACTTGTAATTTATTGTTTGTTGGGATGTCTTTGTCAATCTTTCCCTTTGATGTTGGGGATAGGGTTTGGGATCTGATTCAGTCAGTTCCTGAGGCGTAGTTACTCTTTAAATTTTAAATCCAGATGAGACCACATTATCTGGATCGGCACTGTTTGCACTCTTACATTTTAATTCTCAACATAATATAGCTTGGCAGAGGACAAGCCTTGAAATTCTGCAGACGTAAACCTTGTTGTCTATTTTTGGCGCTTTAGGGGTTAAAGAAGGTTGGTAGTTGACCTATACTGTCTTTAATTGGGCCAAAAAAATGAGAGTGTTTGACTGCTACACTTGCTTCCAGTTGTGATTTAGGCCAAGGATTTGTTTCATTATAGTTTTTTAAAATGGTGTGTAACAGCTTCAGAGCATACTGGCCAAACAGACTAACACTTATATTGAGGATCTTACATGAGTGCTCAAGTATTAATGAATTTATTAAACGAGTTTTGGAAAAAGATAAGATGTGAGGCTATCCCGACGAGTTTAATAAATTCAGTAATATAGGAGCACGAATGCAAGATTCTATTTATCTTATTGCATTAAAATCGCCTATAATGATAAGCAAATTTTGCACTAAAACGTCACGATTTCGCCATTAGAAAACGCGACGTTTTTATGGACGTCAACGCAAAACATTACCATGTAATTTGCATATTTAATTTACTAACTGATTATCATTAATAATGCATGGATGGGTTTATTATATGTACACTATCAGATGCGACGTCACAGTATGGTAAATGCTAGTTGAAGCTGCCTCAGAATTTCCAGTGAAACTTGTTTGAAGCTTCGGTAAGTTTTCTATAGACCGTTTCAAGGTGTTTCGTTTGTTGCATTTTTCGCTACATTTAAATACCCTTTTCAGATTGATTTTGACGGCCAGGGGCCGTATTCATAAAACGACTTAAGTCGTTGCTATGCTGTTGCTAAGGCTGAATTTCTATAAAGGAGATTCTCTACAACTATGAAATTTGCTCTGGAGGAACAGTCTTTGTAAGACTGTTCCTCCAGAACAACTTTCATAGTTGTAGGGAATCTCCAACATAGAAATTTACCCTTAGCAACAGCATAGCAACAACTTAAGTTGCTTTATGAATACGACCCCAGAGAAACAAGCTGGAAATCACAAAAGATACCTCGTTTGGACAAATGGTGGAAAAACAGGCAGATTATCCATTCACCTTTAAACAAACATTTTAGGACCTTTTCTAGTTGATTTGATGATAGTTTTGAAGTTACTTATATAAATTGGGCTAACATGCCATTTCCATCAAATGGTAAATTTTTGATTCTGCCAATATTCGCAATTTAAAGTGTATCCTAAATATTCATAACAGTGGTGAAAACGTCATAACTCAAATCATTGTAAAAAGCGGTTAAACATTCAAGTTTGGTAATAAAATATGAGTTGATGTGCATATATTGAGTCATATAACTTGCAAAAAATTAAGAAAACAAAATTTTGAAAAATGATAAATCGCCCCACAAAACACAATTTTTCTGTTCTGGTATCCCGTCTAGCAATGCTATATAAACATAGGCAGGATATTGATTGGGGCTCCAGACCTGTACATTGTATTTTTTCCATTTTATTCAACTAAATGAAATCGAAAGTAGGTTATTTTAGTTGCCAGCTAAAATGACTCAAATAAATTTTAACCCCTCTTTATAAATGTGCGACTCAAGGTGGTTTTATTTCTTTGAAGCTGGCTAATCACAGTCAATTACAAAGACTTAACTATAGAGAGAAGCTACAATGTAGCAGCGATTCCTCATGATAAAATTTTTCATGCTGATAGAGCAATGGGGCCTTTAGCATAATAGCATTTACCAGTCTGAGAATAAAAATATCACATTTGGAGGACGACTTACTTGAGGGTTGGGGTTGGGGTGGCTGATTGAGCATCTGTGTTGGAAAGAGCTGCTCATTTGTTTTATCGCTGGTGTTATTATGTAGCATCGGGTACACGAGTACTATTAAAATTGTTCAAATTATGACCTTGGGTTGACCTTGACCTTTTTACTCATTGAAAGTCAAATTGTCTTTCTTGTGCATATAATTGGGAAATGCTAGAACTTAAGATTTCATGGAAAGTGTTGAAGATTTGGGGTTAAAAATTGGTATATACAGTCATTAGAATAAGTACATGACAATTTATTAGTACCAGAGGTTAAGGTCATTCTTTGACCTTCGACCTAGGTCTTCATATATTGACAATTTCAATCATCTCTCCAAAAGTCACTAAGCCAATTGTAATCAAATTGCATATAGAAAAGTAAACAGGAACAATCTCAGGAACTGACACAACTCAATCCCAGATCCCACCAAAGGCACCATATGGGAAAAAGACAACATAAAATTAAGAATCAGTCCACAATTATTATCCTTGATTGGTTGAACACTTTCAGGATATACTTTCGCACAAAAAGAACCCTGGTTCATTGGCTAAAATCACGACAATATATATCACTTGCAGATATTGCAACAAACAACACATAAAACAACCAAGAAGAACCGAAACAGAAGTGCCGCCTTGGGACGGCCAGTAAAGAAATTACTGGGGCGGGGAAGGGTTGTGGTTAACCGGTTTATGGTTGACCAACCCTCGCCCTTGGTCCTGCCTTTGTATATCAGGCACTTAGTTGTTCAACCCAACAACACAACAACAACAACAACAACAACAAAAAATAATAATCACCCATACAGCAGACCAATGAAAGCATCGATTTTGACAATAAGAACAAAGTATACGAAAAACAAGGTTATTCACTGACCTTTGTCCCGGGACTCTCATATTTTAACATTGTCAAATAGTTTTGACTGTTTCAGTCTTTAAAAGCCACTAGGCCATCTGTAACCAAATTTTATTAGGAGGCCCAATGGGCTAAGGGAACGAAAGTTTGTTCAAAGGGTCCAGGTTAGATGGCAAACATGATGCCAAGGCCATATATGGTAAAACAACTTTTAATAACTTCTTTTCCAGAACCAATGTGACTTTGAAACTTGATGTGAAACATTGGGTACGCAAGTTCTATCCAGATTGTTGAAATGATGACCTTTGGTTAACCTAGAACTTTTTTGTGGCAAGCTCAGCTGTGCGAAAATTCTAGAACATAAGATTTCATGGAAAGTTTTGAAAATTGGTATAGTCACCGTCATCTTAATGAGTACAGGAAGATTTGAGAGTACAAGAAGTCAAGGTTAGTCTTTGACCTTTGCCCCCTGTCTTTTTACTTTGACAAATTCAGTCATCCCCCCAAAAGCCGCTGGGCAATTCGGTACCTATTTTGCAAAAGCCGATACTTCGCAAATTATATCCAAAAGATTGAACTCCAAAGCTCTTTCAAAAGCTCAACTTATAAGCCGCGACACGACAAAACCAACAAAGTGGTAGTGCGCCCAGCGCAAACTCAGATCAGCCTGGGCATCCGCCTTAACTAAGACTTAGCTTAGACCCTTAACTACCTTTTAAGCGCACTGCAAAGGCTCTCATCAGACTGGGCGGATGCCAATGCTGATCTGAGTCTGCGCTGGGCGCACACCCACTTTGTTGGTTTTCTCGTGTCGCGGCTCATAAAAGAACATTACGTCAGTATCAGAATCTTTTTTACTTTCAAAAGTGATTAAAACAGCCGTGACATGACAGAACCAACAATGTGGTTGTGCGCCCAGTGCACACTCAGATCAGCCTGGGCATCAGTTTAATCCGATCAGACTCTTCGCTAAGCGCTTAAAGGGAAGCTAAGTGTCTAAGCTACCTCTATGCGGACAGCGAAGACTCTGCTCAGACTGGGCGGATGCCCTGGCTGATCTGAGTCTGCGCTGGACGCACAACCACTTTGTTGGTTTTCTCTTGTCGCGGCTCAAATGCTTGTTTTTCGAAGATGTCAGGCCACCGTCCTTGCTCTGTTTATCTAATAATCAGTAATCTATGATGTTTTTCAAACCGTCAATTTCATTATTCATAAAATACCAAATAATTTTATATTCGTTCATCTTCAAACAAGTGACGCATGAAAGACATGGTGCCTTTTGTTTATTTAAGACCACTTTTTACAACCCGAGAAAGATAATTAAGTCATCAGGTGAAAACGTCATGCTCACGATGCCAATTCAGGTATGTAAGTGATACTGTTATAAATGCCATAAATAAGATGAACGTCAGTTACTTAGAACAAATTATGACGAATGCGATATTAGAAAACATAAAAGACAAGACGTTTCTTCTTAAAATATACTTATTAGCAATAAAAGACAAAATTTTCAATAACATCAATTTCATTTCGGTATGATAACCCTTGTAATCAACTCTAAGTCATGTTGTTACATCACATGCTGGACCAAATGAGTCGCGACACGACAAAACCAACAAAGTGGCATATGCGCCACGCGAAGACTCAAATCAGCCTGGGCACACGCCAAGTCTGATCAGAGTTGTCGATTTTTGCATGGAGCTAGCTAAGATCCTTAGCTACCATTTAAGCACGCAGCGATTCAGCGAAGAGTCTGATCAGACTGAGCGGCTGCGAAGTTTGTGTCAGTCGGCGCTGGGCGCGTAATCACTTTGTTGGTTTTCTCGTGTCACGGCTCAAATACATTATTAGACAAAGGTATTCAGCACATTCAAAATTAATGATAAGCTTCTGAACTTTTGCAGGTTGTTATGTAACATGGGCGTAACTAGAGGCAATTTCATAATAGGCACAACCATGTTTTATTCTCTACTTCTTGAAGGGAAAGCTAGTATTTCAGCCACTTTGGTAATTGGTATTGAAATCTTGTCTAATTTATAAATTTTCAGCATGCAAATATGCAGGTGCGTGTTGAAATTTTGTCAATTTTGACAACATTTAAATACGCACTTGCGTATTTGCCGTATACGTAGCTACGCCCTTGTGTAACACTGAGCTTTGAAACTTCTCATAACCATGTTTAAAACTTCTCAATCCTAAAAAAAATACAGTTTTTGATGCAGTAGATGACGTTATGAAAATCTTTATTTGGCAGGCTCATACAAGTTAATTTAAAGCAAAGATAGTCCTTGATGTATCGACCTCGAATACGATTTTCTTCCAAGTGCACACAGGCCGCACCAAAAAACCAGAAAATAAAGATATGTTTTTGTTTAGGGAAAGGTTTGGTGACTCTTTGCTTTTGACATCAGTGTTAATAGACCACAAAAGCGCCGCACAATGCTTGACTCAGTTGCTTTGGGGTTTCTGGACAATGGCATTGCAGACAAGGCTAGGCCCTGTGGTTGAGCAAACGGCCCGCTACAAAAACAGCTATTACACGGGTATTATCATTCGTTTGCAGGCATGATGGATGAATAAGGCAGATATAGCACTATTAAATCTTGCGAAAAGTCTCCTTTCGTTTCTTAAGCAGATCTGTTGCTTGGTGGTTAACCCATTTTAGTTAATAGCTTTGCTTCCCGCCAGTGGGTCGGGCGTCAGATTCAATCTAGCCCCGGCATAAGCTATTTATTTTAGTTTGCTTGGGTCGGAGCTCTTCTTGTCTATGCTTGGCCTTTTTGGGTTTCACCGGTGATTATCATATGCTCCTGTATTTCAGAGTTTTTTGTTTTGTTTTGACACACTACGGATCTCCAGATTTATATATATGAGCCGCGACACGACAAACCAACAATGTGGCTATGCGCCCAGAGCAGACTCAGATCAGCCTGGGCATCTGCCCAGTCTGATCAGAGTCTTCGCTGACCGCATGGAGGTAGCTTAGACCCTTACCTACACTTTGAGTACTTAATGAAATGTCTTGTCAAACTGGGGAGAGGGTTGACAAGGCTGATCTGAGTCTGCGCTGGGCGCACAACCACATTGTTAGTTTTCTCGTGCCGCGGCTCATATTGTCATTTTCGTTGATGCTCCATATTTTTATCAGTGATATTTTATTTTGAATCCCGTTAAATAATTAATGAATGGGTTAGGATACCTTCAAGTAGATTGCCCAGTTACCAAAAATGAAACTTTGCAGAAGGTATGGGCGAGGGTTTGGATCTAGCCCCACCCTCGCACAGTAATTTATTAATGACTGTTCCAAGGCAATATTTCTGTTGTGGTTCATCATTTTTTTCTTGTTCTTGTTGCTAGTGTCGGTTGTCGGTACTTTCGCTTACCTGTTGTGTAAGTGGTGTCTTTAGTTGAGGTAGCTGAATAACCACCTGACTAGGATGACTAAGATGTTTAAATATCAAAATTTTAGGTTTAACATACGCAAAACCATTTCTCGTAGCTAAATACTGACTTTCAGCATATTGCATGACCTCTTTTTTCTATTTTTATCATTTATTGTTTGGAGGTGGGTTTTCCAATAGTAAAAATATTGCTTCTGGTTTCCAGCCTTTAATGAGGTTCATTTTAATCTTTATTAAGCTGGGAATCACCCATTATGACATCACAACAGAAATGATTTCATCACTAATCACCTGATCTTTTTTGGAATATGATCATTTCAGCAAAGGGTTGCTTGCAGTGTCAGCTACACTTATGCATCTTTTTGTTTTCCAAAAAGATGTTTCTTACGAAAATAACTGCTATAAAATATAAGAATAAATTCTTCTGAACTGATTTCATGTTAATTTTATATGAAATGGTAATTTTCAAGAATGTGCTTGAAACATGCCACCCCTACAGCAATAATGGCCATCTTGAGGCCGCCATTTTGAAACTGAAAAAAAAATGCATTGCGAGAGATTACTTTCCAAGCTTGAGAGCATGCCAGTGAATTTCAAAAACTCTACTGGACAAATCTGACTACGAGAAATGGTAGTAAATTGAACTAGGTAAGTGGAATTTGCTGATTCTTTATCCTTTAAGTATAAACTTCGAAAAACCACTTGTTGGAGTGTGTCAACAAGAGAGTAGCTTTTTATTTTGTCTAGACTTTTTACTAGGTCTTCTAAATAATGCCCTTTCTCAGCAAGAGCATCAATGTCAGCGGGAAACCGTAGACTGGTAGTAGTTCTTGCACTTATGGGTACCTTACCACCATGTTCTTTCAGAGCATCAGATATAATACTTTTGAGAAAAATGTTGAAGAGGGTGTGTGAGACAAGGCATCTTTGTTTAACTCAAACTGGTTTTGATCCATTCTCTCGTGCTGCCAGTCATAAAGCCTTGTCATAGAGGCACTCAGTAGCGCGAAGTGACTTTGCATAGATATTTTACTACTGCGTGGTGGCTCCTAGGGCTGCATGTCATACCCTGTCAAAGGTTTCTTTTTTAAAAAAATCTATGAAGACATGGTACAGATCGTGTTGATGTAGAAGGTACTTGTGAAATAGGTATATGAGGAGGAAAATCTTGTCTAGTTTAAAAAATATTTATTTCCATACAAACATATAGAAGGGTAAAATACATGAATTTATTGGAAATAGGCAGCAAGCTAGAGCTTATAGACGCCTTCTCCCAAAATATTTGTCTATGGTGCTCCTTTTGGCTCTAAGCCAAAGACATTCTTCAGTATTTATCTTTTCGGCACTAGATTTAAGCCAGTTCAAGATGGCTTTGCTAATACCTGGCAGAGCTGTTGGTTTCAATTTTCATCAGAGTGATCAGTAATCAGATTTTGTTACAGATCTTTGTTCTAACTTCCAGCCGGGCCGGGTAGCGCAATCGGTAGGGCACCTGACTCGTAAGTCAGAGGTCCTGGGTTCGAATCCCGGTCTGGCCACATACTTTCGTTTCTCCTTCCGCTGATTCAAGAAGGGCAGTTGTCAGTTACTGGCGAAAGTATGTGCACTTAGTACTGGTTAACCGCTTAGAAGGTCTAAGCCTGCCCAGGAATAGTGTGGTTAGGTTAACTGACCGTCCCGACATGACCTTAGTTGTTTACCGTGGACGTTAAGCATCAAATCAACCAACCAAAAAAATCTAACTTCCAGCTTGAATGTCATCTAGTGCGAGTATAAAAAAATCAGAATATTGGGCTGGGAACTACGAAATAAAGTCTAGAAAACTAGTCAAATGGTTTTCAACTGACAATCAGGAGTTCATATTTGACATTTATTTCTTAAACGAATGGTTTTGACCAACAAATAAGAACAGAAATAACTATGAGATGGTTAATATACGTTTAATGACAACAATTAAATCTTTCAATAACCAGGCTCAGAGGTTATAAAGCTTGAGTACATGCTCAAACGCAAAATAAGGCACATTGATTGGCTGCTTCCGAGCACATGCTCGCAAGCAGCCAATCAGTGTGCTTTATTTTGAGTTTGAGATTATTCTCTCGTTTTATAACCTCGAACCCAGAACTTGACATTTGTCTTATATGTATCAGCTTTGGGTTTTGTAAAAATTCTAAGTACTAGGACTGATGGATCCGTACAAAATGCAGACCTACATAAGCTTGTCCCATTAGAATCATCTGTTTAGTGTCTACCCTGTTTACCATTCCTATTTACATCATTTGGGCGCATATTTTTATTATACAATCAAACTGATCGATTTTAATATAGTTACGGTAATTATTTTTTGTGTCCCAATTTTTAGATATTTACGGTAAGCTCTCAAAAGACTGATTATTATAGTAATGAAAATACAAATGAAAGTAATTGTTGATTGATTGATTGATTGTTTTTGAGTATAACGCCCCTTTTTACTGTATTTCAGCCAATATCAAGCCGTCTCCCAGACAGAGGGAGAAAGAAGAGAGAAATGATAGACGGGAGAAAAAAGTCCAAACAACCAAACCCGCACCTACTGCAAGCACAGTAGATCCTTGCCCTACTATCGTCCAAATCAGTAGGACTCCTCGGCACTGGAAGTTATACGCAACACCATCGCGCAACCCGACGACCCCAAATGAAAATGAAGCTTTATTACTATTCATTGTAATCGGACTGTTTTCGGCTGTTGAACAATATGCGCGCTTGCTTCAATGTTTGTTTTGAGTTTAAAGGCTTTTTGCGACAGTATTTCATTCTCTATCGAACCGTCTCTTTAAGAGAGAGAGAGAGAGAGAGAGAGAGAGAGAGTCAAAAGGAATATAGGATAGACGGGAGAAGAAAAATATCCCGTACCTACTGCAAGCCCAGCCAGTCCTTGTCCTACTATTTTACAAATAAGCAGGACGCCCCGGCACTGAAAGCTACCAAGCACTTTCGCCCGACCAGACCCACTCCACTTTCTTCAGCAGCTACCGTTTATTGCAAGTATCTGCATGAGAGATAATTTGTGTGTGACAAGCTTTCTCAGATGACACCTCGAAAATTAAAAAAATGTTTTGACGGAAGCATCCCTCTTTGTTTATTTCTTGCAGCCACTTTATGTCTGCTCCCTAACTTTAACACTATAGTCAAGTCTCGATATCTCGAATCCCAAAGTATCTCTGATATCAAAGACTACAGCTTGGACATATTCCATATTTCTATTTAAATATCAACTCCTGCTTCCTCAAACTACTGATATCTCAAAGTACATTTGCTGGGACCAGAAAATTTACTTTGAGATATCAGTAGTTTGGAATGAGCTTCAACTTTGAGACATCGAGCGTTGTCTGTATATAAGATTTAGATTTACTTTGTACAAACATAAGGCACTATCAGACAATGTGTGGAGACTACTTGAAATTTGACAGAATTATGACCTTTTTGTATAACTTTTTTGTGATTTTATATCTGCCTCACTATTGAAGATCTCAGTTAATAATGAAGTTCTGTCCTCTCTTGTTTTCTTTCCTGATGGAAACAGCTATTAAAACAGGCTTAATTTAAAATAGGTATAAGCCCCCTTCCCCTTTCATTACTGGGGGAGGTTGGGTGGTGCGATGGTGCTGGGTATAACTTCCAGTGCCGGGGCGTCCTACTGATTTGGATTATAGTTGGGCAAGGGCCTACTGTGCTTGCAGTAAGTGCGGGTGGGGATTGTTTGGACATTTTTTCTCTCGTCTTTCAGTTTTTCTCTTCTTTCTCTCTTTGGGAGACGGGCCGATAAAGACTGAAATACTGTCTCAAAGGGCTGTTAAACCCAAAAACAAACAACCAACCTTGTAATTTATTACTGACTATACAACAGTGCACATGTGCAGACTCAAAACCAAGTCTGCTGTTTTCGTTTCTTTAATCTGGTGCGGGGTATTCATAAAGCCACTTAAGACGTTGCTATGCTGTTGCTAAGGCTAAATATCTATAAAGGAGATTCCCAACAACTATGAAATTTGGTCTGGAGGAACAGTCTTTGTAAGACTGTTCCTCCAGACCAAATTTCATAGTTGTAGGGAATCTCCTTCATCTCCTTCAAAGAAAGTTAGCCTTAGCAACAGCATAGCAACTATTTAAGTCGTTTTATGAATACGGCCCCTGCTACTTGCTCCCAGAGGATTTTCCATCGGAAGTAATTTTATACAGTTTCGTAAGAAGTAATTCCACGTATGACACAGACGGTCAAAAGTGCATCTTTTCAAAGTAATCTCGAGTCACAAGCTAGGTTTCGTTTACTTTGTCACTTTTCCGGATGAAAATATCGTTTTCTGCTATTCAGAGTTAACACCAAGGGAACCGCGACACGACAAAACCAACAAAGTCGCATATGCAAAGCGAAGACTCCGATCAGCCTGGGCATCCGCCCAGTCCGATTAGAGTCTTACCTGTGCGCTTAAAGGGTAGCAAAGGACCTAAGCTACCTCCATGTCGACAGTGAAGACTCTATTCAGACTGGGCGGAAGCCGGCTAAGGATCTAAGCTACCTCCATGTCGACAGCAAAGACATCGATCAGACTAGTCGGATGCCCAGCAATCTGATCATAGCTTTCGCTGTACGTTTTAAGATAGCTAAGAGTCTAGCCTAGCTCCATGCGGACAGCGAAGTCTCTGATCAGACTAGGCGAATGCATTACCTGATCTGAGTCTTCGCTGGTCACACATGTTACTTTGCTGGTTTTGTCGTGTCGCGGCATAAATATTGTTTTCTGCTATTTTCTGCTAATGACAGAAAAAGCAACATTTGAAAACAAGAATATTTTCTTTTAAATCCGTTAAGGCATCGTGTTCTTTTAAAGGGACACTGGCAAATAGCGCAGACTCAGATCAGACGCCGCAGAACGCGGCGTCTAATCAATTTCTACACTGTTCGCATTAAATACTCCTACTTCTTTTTTTGTATAAAATACCGTATACGCGATGATTTTCGCCGAGGTTCATTTTTCGCGATATTTTTTTTGCGGTCACTTAGAAACCGCGAATATTAAAATCGTGAAACATTTTCCTGTTTCTTACAAAGTATTTACAGTAGGCACAGTGTCCATATATTTTGTTTCGGTTTGCTTTGGTAAATTCTGGTACAGTTTTCACTGGAGCCAGTTCTTTCATTAAACTGCGGCCCTGCCGCAGGTTGATGAAAGAACTTGCATAAGTGAAAATGAAGCAATTTTGCCTTTTGCGCATGTTGCTTACCGCGAAAATTAATGTTTATGTTTTTCCTCTTAAACCGCGAAAATTTGAACCCGCGAACTTGAATTACCGCGTATAGGGTATAAACGTGAAGTGAACCTGGCGCTCCGTAAATTGGAAACGGAGATTTCAAAATGAGTGAAATAAACATGTGTCCAAGCCAAAATACGTTAATATAGCAAATTCAGAGGAAAGTAGCCGGTCGTCTTTTAAAAATCACTTCCTGAGAATGTTTTTGTTTGCATCGTGTTTTTCTCTCTCTTAATCTCATGTAATCGGACTACCTGACATATTCGTCAACTCAAAATGAATGCAAAGTAACAACATAAAACACAGTAAAAGAACATTGGAAAGCCTTGGATATATATTATTGCATTAAAGTGATAGAAAAGAGTATCGTTTTTTTTTGTGATAAGAAGTAACCCTACTTTATGATCGGAAAAACAAAGCATTACTGAACAACTAACCTCTCTTTTGTTTAGCTTCTTCAGATCGGCAAATAATAAAAGGAAGAAAAGGACAAAATGAATAGAAAAAAAACCCGAAGAAAATAGGACTAAGCAGATTTAAAGGGTCAATGATCAGCGACTGAGTCTCATCCATTCCTGCGGTCTTTGATGTTGGGTGAATGTTTGGTAAAATGACAGTGCCTAAGAATTATGAGATACCAGTATATGTGACAGGCTCTGATCATTTGAGCCTTGTGGAGCCGAAAATCAGAACTTTGGTTTGAACATTTTCATCTTTATTGGTGATTCCAGAATAGATTTCGAGAAGCACAAAGAAATATGCTACGGATTACTAAAAAAGCAAATACAATTCACACCAACTCGATGTTTTTGTTTTCATTTCACAGATTGGATACAATTTACATGCTAGCTGGATAAACTTTTAAAACTCTGGTTCGTGGCATCGCATTTCAAAGGTCTAAAACGGGATTTCTTAAAAGAGTGTAGAGGACGAAAATTAAAGACGCCATCAAAAATGTTGAATCACTCTTTTCAGGTGACGCTTTGAAATTTATTAGTCAGTGCGTGGAAATCCAGTCAACTTTGCCTGTAAATTTCATTACGTCACTTTCATTTCACGTTTCGTGACGTCAACGTTGCACCTCCACAAGGCTCAAAATGTCAGACACTGTCACATATTATGAATGCTTATGTGTCGCCGATTAAAATATAAAGTTATTGATACATGAAAAGAACAGTTTCTGACGTATTACATCTTTTTATTACCTAAGACCAATTTTCTAAAGCAGGTCATTAAATGGAACTGTCACACACTAGATGCCAATAACACATTTGCACATGACAGAGTTTAATTTTATGAATTAAATATGTGCACGTCAATAACATCAAATCATCTTTAATTTGATATTAAGAATCCTTATTAATTTGAGAAGCATATTTTCAAAGTATCCTATGTTTGGTTAAAGCTAGCTTTGTGACTTCCCACCTTGGACAGATCTGTTCAACTTGCCATCTATTCGTTTTGTCTTACCACATTAATTTGGGAGATATATGTGTAACGGTACTCAAAATTTTCATTTGGGGTGGTAAACCGTCGGTTTTATGGTTGTAGATTTCGTTTTATGGCGACGCACCAATGGAGCCGTAAAACGCAATTTGCGGCCATAAAACCGACGATCTACCTCACCAAATGACAATTTTCAATACAGTTATCTCCATTTAAATGTACTTTTACATATTTTTCACATTTCAAACTTTACTCAGCGACTTTGCATTCAGAGCAAGTGCTTTCAGCAACGTAAAACCAAACGTCAGACATAGAAGCGACGTTTCAAAATGACGTCGGGTTCGCTATAGTATATCGCGGGATATACTGTCGCAACCTTTTGGCGTTACCCAAACAGACGTCGCGTTATATTCGTAAGCGCATTAGAATTTGTCGTTACTTCATGTTTCTATTTTTCCGTCTGTTGTCGAGGTTGTGATGTGGAATTTGATCATTTGCACATCTCATAAGGATATCAGGGAGCTTCACGTGTTCCTACAAAAATTAAGTCACCCATGGTATCTCGAACAGGGCCGGATAAAAATCACGCGAACATCGCAGTTGTCAATGCATTGATTGTATTAAAAGTAACGTATCTATGTTATCTAGAGACGTTTGAATTTTGCAGATGATGACTTCATAAAAACAGCAAAATGACGTCAGTTTATGCACGACGGACGTCGACATAAAGCAACGGATGGCGATCGTTGAAAGCTTTGACCCCTTTTTTAAATCAAATAGAAATCTGTTAAACGCTAAAATAATGTTGTTGTTTTTTTACAATTTTTAACTTTTAAAATCGATGGTGTAAATAAAAAGGCTTGCAAGAAAAGGTGTCTATCACGGGTGTGAGGTGTAGATGGAAAAATGTGCCTCTCGGAATCACTGTTCGGCATCACGATGCAAGCCTCGTGATGCCGAACAGTGACCCTCGGTGACGGATTTCGGTCGATGCCGAACAATGATCCCGAGGGAAGGATTTTTCTATCGGCACCTCACACCCAATAAAAGATACATATAGCATCAGTTTCTGACCGTTGCCGTCTTGCACTAATTAGTTCCAAACATAACTAACTGCCTTTATAAAAGATGACAGACACCAAGAATATCACATCCTTTCTGATGTCCAATGATGTAATGTCATTTTATTATTTCAAATACGTTATAAAATACACAGGCTCATTTACTGATGAAAAAGGCGTGCAAAGCATAGTTTTTGACGTCTTGAGTCATTATATTTCTTGTTAAATTTAAAATGGCATGCAGCTGTCACACGCAAGACTCGTATGAACATAAGGCATTTTAAAATGATAAATTAATTGCGTATGCTCCACACAGAACTTAACGAGCTAAAATATGATATAAGAAAACGAACGAAATATTTACGCAATACAAGGTACAAAAATATAATTCCATTTCATTGTCAATATGGTAAACGTACCAATTAAATATGAATCACTCGCTAGCATTATACGAGGGGTGATCATTAAGTAATGGGAACTAGCATTTATTTCATTAGCTATGTGTCAAAACAGTATTCCAGATATATAATACCTAAGAAGCAAGCATATGACATGAAATTAAGTTCTAAGAAATTGCTTAGGAATGTCGTTGCCATAGCAACGATGCCGTATACTTGTCAGGGTTTAGCCTCTTTTTTGCATATTTTCATGTATATTAGCTGCTGATTAGTAATAAAAAATGGATAAAAGTTTGTGATACTATGATGGCTTGGCGCAAGTCTCAGATACTAAAAGAAATATACAGTTATTCATGACTTGCTTTCAAACCTGGCAGAAATACAGACCGTGTTAGACTTTTGATCGAGCAAAATTTGACGTTGTTTTGCTGATTTTCAGCCAGAGGGACCAGAATTGTGACGTCATTGCATTATAACAAACAGAGTATAGGAAGATTTGTATAAAAAAATAAACCAAAATTATCCTGTACTTGATGACCGATCAATAATACTGACTTAAAGCATAATACTGCAAAGTACGGAATAAAATGTCAAATTCCCTAAAAATCAATTATTTTAACCCCTGCTTTAGCTTTAATTCATGCCAGATTTCAGAGCGTTTTCTTTAACAATCATTGTATACTTAAACTGAAGGTGTTCCTAAATTTTCAATTTCTCTTTACATATCGTACATAATAAACATGATACAAGCATCTCCTTACCAAAATGACGTCGAAAAAATTCACAGTCGATTCCCGGCAAGAACGTGACGTCATATGTTGCTATGGTAACACGTTAAATTTTCAATTTCAACTATGGATTCGAAAGCTCAAAGGACACTCTTTGGTGTTACATGAAGGATACTTATTTCAGTAAATAATCAACAAATCTACAAAGGTGTTTCCATTATTTAATGATCAACCCACGTAATAATAATGATAATAATAATAATAGTAATAGTAATAATGATAAAATGAAAATAAATAAAATTAATTAAAAGAAATAAAACAATAAATGCCTTTGTATGCCTTGTAGAGTTTATTTTTAAACATGCACACATGTAACACGCACATGATGCGCAGACAAAAGCTACAGAGGGGTCTTACAAGGCTAAAGAAGGAACACCAATGGCGCTTTTGTTTCGGTGAATGATTGCGCTGCGTACCAACGCAGTGCTATTTGTGATGAGTTTGGGAAGGCGTTGGGTGTAGATTTGTTTTATTGATTATTGCTATAAGCGACTTAAAAAGTGAACTTTCATGCATTTTTTATCACTATAATTCCGATTATAACATTAAAATACCTGAAACATAACATTAAAATATCTTTTTTCGATCTTTATTATTTTTATTTTCTATATTTCGGGATAAAAACATGGAACTATTTTTCTGTCCTAAGTGTCGAAAGGATCATCGGCTTTGATAAACGCATTGTATTGTTGCAAGTAAGTCAGCTAAAAGATTTTTTTCATTTTTTTCACTGTAAGCGTTTAATCAAGTTAGCGTTTAGCATTCATGGTATTGGGTAAAATAATAATTGTTTAGCGAGAAAGAAAACTTTACAGCATATAATATCGTCTTTAACTATAGTATCCTTTCGATTTTTCGAGGTCTCTTTTCATATATGACCTAATTGCGTAACTGCCTTATTTTTAGAATCAGTTTTTCCATATATAAGTACACGAACAGGAAACGTGCATTTCTTTTATATATCCATCCGAAGTTGATCCAGTCTCATTTAACGGAGCTAATAACATTTTGGCACTTTAATAATTGTTTTGTTGCTTTGTTTTTAATTACATAATGATTGTTATAATGATTTAACCATTTCTAAACAGTCACAGAAACAGTTGGGCACACAGACACTTGGGGTCAGTAGGTGCATTTGGTCGAAAATTGATCTCCTGCAGTTTTTTCTCACTTATTTTTCAGTACATTTTAGTATACCTGAACACCTCCTTAACTGAGATAAATGGTTTGGTCATGTATAGAAAACGTTTGCAATTATCGATATTTGCTCCCTTCGCTTAAAAAAACACATTTAAGCGAAGGAAGCAAATATCGATAATTGCAAGTGTCTGTGGTAGGGCATAGTTTGAAATCTGAAATGGAATAGAGTGGAAAAGATAATATAATCTACAGTCCACAGGCTACAAGGAACCCAGCGGGCACATTGCGTCGGAAATACGTCTTATTGATGTTTATGCGACGTCATCACGTCATTTCGACGCCATGTGCCTGCTGGGAATATGCTGGGAAAATTGGCCCCGTGCCGATGGTGAATGGGTACTCTTTCAGGGGAAGCAACTCATGCCAATCTCATTCTTTGCCTCCCTTTTTACAGTGAAGATCAACTGAAGAACTTGCCCCTTGTGGAGCATTTTGTTTTCCTTTAACAGTAGACTCCCTTTTGGAAAGGCTACATTATTCAGAAAAACATATAAGAAGTCACACAAGTTGTTCCCCTTTTTAAAAATGATGAGAAAAAACAACAACAACAACAAAAAAAAAAAACAACATAAAAGTATACACATGACCGAGATCAATTCAATACTTTAAATATCTTTCAAAAACATACTTAGGTATTTTAGTATTATACAAAGTTTTGCATGGGCCTTTTAAACTAGGTAGTCTTCATCAGAAAATTCACACGTTATTATTATATTATCTTAATGCCCACTTTCATCTACACACCACCAAAATAAGTAAATGAATATATAAATGAATAAATAAATAAAAGTTTAAAAGTCGCAGAACAAACAAATAACGCAATGTTTTGCCAAAACGTCGTCTGACTCATACACAAATTTTCTTAGATTATTTTGACTAGAATTTATTGGTCAGCTCAAGCTCAATCTTACAAAGAATACTGGTAGAAATACTTTAACTAAAGTTTTTGAAACTATTTGTGAAATTAACAGTGACCGTGCAGAACTTTTGTCCATATGTATATATAGCCTTATTTTATGATGTGTTGTTCTAATCACAATCCAGCGTTACGTGTCATTTTAAAATGATTTAAGAATATATTACATTGATACCTCGATACCGTATTTTATACAAAGTTACTAAAAATGGATAATCAAGTCTTAAATTTTGTTTTCCGCAGCGCTTCCTCCTTTGCTCTATACTAGTGGTCGGGCCTCTGTCTTCACCGTAAACATAAAACTGGCACAAGAAGCTATCTTTCGCTACTAATGAGATATAGAGATACATTGATTATAGTTTGTTAATTATTCCATCGGAAATGTATATCCGCCATTGATACATGTTGCAAAACAGTTGCATTGCGTAAAGGGAAACGCCTACAGTGAGCTGAATTTGTCATCGTGGGGTATCCAAAGAGTAATGAAAATCCATTGTGAAACATTTACGACACAGGACAATGCCGCGACTTCTTGTACTCAGAAATCCTCTTGTACACATTAAGATATACCAATCATGTGACTTTGACTGTCTGAATAAATTTTCATTCTCCTAATCCCTGGAGGCCCTATATGATATTTGGTTGCAATTGGCCAAGTGGCGTTTTAGGAGATGTTTGTAACTGTCAAAATATTAGAGACCTTAGTCAAAGGTAAAAAAAATGACCTATACCTCTTGGTTTTTACCATATATGGGTATGGCAGCAATGTTTAGTATAATTTGACCCAAACCATTTGAACAACATTTAGTTACTGCAAGCCCTGGAAGCTCTATATCAAATTTGCTTACAATCGGCCCAGTGGTTTCAGAGGAGAAGTCGTTTGGAAATGCGGACGGACGGACGACGACGACGGACGGCAAATCTTTTCTATCCTATAACCTCCCCGGAGCTTTTGGCTAAGGTGATAAAAAATTCGCCATTGTAACGCTGCTGCCAGCAAAGGGAAGAAGGCATACTTTCAGCAGGAACAGGGGTCGTATTTATAAAACAACTTAAGTGGTTGCTATGCTGTTGCTAAGGTTAAATTTCTATGAAGGAGATTCCCTACAACTATGAAATTTGCTCTGGAGGAACAGTCTTTTTTAGACTGTTCCTCAAGAGCAAATTTCATAGTTGTAAGAAATCTCCTTTATAGAAATTAAGCCTTAGCAACAGAATAGCAACGACTTAATACGACCCCAGCTCATTATTTTGCTGTCATCTCGATGGCGGTAGCTGTCATGGAAAAGACGTTGCTTTCCTCTATGAGTAAATAAGCAGAGACACGAGAAAATCAACAAGTGGTTGTGCGCCCAGCGCAGACTCAGATCAGCCTGGGCATCCGCCCAGTCTGATCAGAGTCTTCGCTGTCCGCATGGAGGTAGCTTAGTACATTACCTACCCTTTAAGCGCATAGAAAAGAGTCTGATCAGACTAGGAGGATGCCCAGGCTGATATGAGTCTGCGCTTTGCGCACAATCACTTTGTTGGTTTCTTGGTGTCGTGGCTCAATTAATTTCATAGAGCATTAGTTCGTATTTAGTTTAGTTTAAACATATTTTATTTCATAACATCACAATACCACATGCATTTACATAACATGAGAACATTTAAAGGATCAGAACGGAAGCTAAAGCTTATCGAGTTCTTATCCTAAATATATATATACAATTTGTATCATTGTTGGCGGACTTTAAAGAAAACATTACAAAAACAGCAGAACAGCAAAGGCAATTGAATAAATATATCCAGCAGGCGCACAGCGTTCGATCAACATTGAATCAACGTCGATTCAACGTCGTTACGTTGAATCAACGCCGATTCAATATCGATCCAACGATAGGTCACCTTATACATACAGATAGGAAATAATATAAAAAGGAAGGAAAGAGAAAAAATAATCTCAAACAGTCAAGATGGAATTTGGGCTTTAGAGAGGGGGCTCGGACTTTTAACCTATTGTTAATGATATGGAATGAAATCGTCGCAAATTGATAACGTTCTTCATACTAATAAAACCGGCGTGTTTCGAGAATAAACTTCTGTACATGAGTGAAAATACTTATATTTGTTTCTAGAGATAAGGACATGTCACCATACAACAAAAGATTTAGAGAAGGAGTTTGGTATTCCGTAATCGCATTCAAAAGTTCATTTCGTTGTGTTTGGTAATGCCTACAGTGGAAAAAGAAGTGCTGACTGTTTTCAATACTACCACAACTGCAAAGAGGCGAATCAGAAATATTTTTAAGAAACAGATCTAGATTAAGTGAGCTACAATTGGTCCTAAGCCGCGTATGTAAGATTTGAGCTTTCCGGGTTCCAGAATAATAGTGTTTAGGGACTGTTCTTTTATCTTTCTTAAGAAAATATTTAAATGAATTTACAGAGTCGGTTTGTTTTGCCTCATCAGGTAAACTATTCCAGGCTCTGATAGATGAAGGCAGAAATGAGTAGTAGTACTGGTTTGTTCTGGCAGCAATAGTTTGGAGGTCATTAGAATTACGCAAATTATATCGAGATAGAGCACTGACTGGTTGTGGGACTAGAGATGATAGGTATAAAGGTGTAAGATTATGCATCATTTTATAAAATAAAATAAGTTTATGATCTTGTCGTCTATTTTGCAGTGATTCCCAACCAATTTCGTTGTATAGCGCATTTAAAGAAACAAGTTTAGTGGCTCCTACAGCTATCCTTGCGGCTTCATTTTGAATTTTGTCTAATTCATTTTTTTCATACTGAGAGCAATTATCCCAAGTGACGTCCGCATATTCTAACAAGGGTCGAATAAACGCTAAATATATTGTTTCTAGAGATTTTCTGTCTAATTGGAACTTCAACTTTCTCATAATATTAATTCTAAACCATGCCTTTTCTGTGATATAATTTATATGTTGATGCCAACTGCCGTCATTCGAGAGAAATAAGCCAAGATGCTTGTGATAGTCAACTTCTTTAATCTGTACGTTTTGCATGAGAAGAGGCGGATGTTGAGGTCTATTAACTTTTCGAGATATTAGAAGAGATTCAGTTTTTGTAGGATTGAAAGATACTAACCAAGTTTGAGCCCACAGAGTAATCTTATCGAGATCAGTATTCAGGCAATCAGCAGCTAATAAAGGATTTTCTACAACTATATAGAGGCTGGTATCGTCTGCAAACAGTCGGATACTTGAACCTATGTCAGTTACGATGTCATTAATATATAGTAGAAAAAGCAAAGGGCCTAAGATTGATCCTTGAGGAACACCAGCTCTGATGGAAGCCCAGTCTGAGACAACTCCTGGGAGAACAACTCGTTGCTTTCTATCAAAAAGATAGTTTGTAAACCAAGTTAGAACCCCTCCTGTGACACCAGCAGCTTCGAGTTTGTGAAGAAGACCAGCATGCCATACACGATCAAAAGCTTTGCTGATGTCACAGAAGACAGCCCTAACCTCTTTACCGCAGTCTAGAGCTTCACAGAAAGTGTTATAAAGGTAAGTAAGCTGGTTTACCGTCGAATCACCAGGTATAAAACCAGACTGAACAGAAGATAGCAAATTGTTATCTCGAAAATGATTAAATAGATATTTAAATATGAGCTTCTCAAAAAGTTTAGCTTCTGAGTTAAGAAGTGATATCGGTCGATGATTGGAGACTTTAGACAAATCGCCTGTCTTAGGGACAGGGCAGACATTGGCTTCCTTATATGAAGTAGGCACAATGCCGGTGCGGAGAGACTGACTGAATAGAGAACAAAATGGAAAGGAAAGTTCACTTGCTAGTTCCCGAAGAATTCGATTACTGAGTGCATTTGGACCAGAAGCTTTTCCCACTTTCAGTGTTTTAAGGATTGATTCCACTTCGAGAGGAGAAAGAACAATACTGCTTAACTGTGAGCGAACTACACTTGGTACTTTGTCAGGAAGAGTTGCATTATTGTCGTCTAATATCGTCTGACTTTGGAAGAAATGGTTCAGAATGTTTGCTTTGTCATGTTCATCTGTATATATATGATTATCATGTTCAAGTGGTGGAATAGTTGACTTAGTGCTCGGCGATATAAAGGTTTTGAGGGTTGACCACCAGTCTCTTGCTGTAAGTGATTTTGAGTTTAATTTCTCTGCAAGTTTTTCATTAAAAGATTTTTTCGAGTCACGAATCATGCTAATTACTTCGTTGCGTAGTGTTTTAAATTTAGTCCAGTGTATATTTAAATTTGTTCTTTTAACTTTTTTGAAAGCCCTTTTACGTTTCCGTATATGCCTTTTAATAGAAGAGGTTAGCCAAGGCGGTTCGAAAGGTTTAACTCTTATATGTTTATTCGGTATACATTCATTAGCTATGGCATTTATAGTAGTATTTAAACTATTTGCATATTTATCTATATCATCGTCTTGCAAAGAGTCCCAATCAATAGCTGATGCTTTTTGTCGTAATAGATTGTAATCTCCTAGCTCATATCGCCATATGTGTCTTACAAATGATTTAAATTTGGGTTTGGAGAACTTATAAATACCAAAAGTTGGGCAATGATATCTTACTTCTTGATTTAGGAAGGGATCCCCAACACCACTAAGTAATAAATTATTTTTGTTACTAACCAGAATAATATCGATTAGGGAAAACGAGTTTTCAGTGAAGTGAGTGGGCTGGTCAATAGTCTGATAGAATGAGAATTGCTGACAAAGTAATTCTATTTTTCTCGCAGATTGATAATTGAGAACATTCAAGTTGAAGTCACCAGTCACAATTATATCGGCTATGCCAGTATCTAGTGCTAATGCTAAGGAATCTTCTATATTAGAGTAATAATTGGCATCAGAATTTGGCGGACGATAGAAGAGACCAAAAAGAATATGTTTACGACTATTTGCGACTTCAATCCAAATACTTTCTACACCTCTAATTTCTAAGTCGTCTCGGCGTTTATAGCGGATACTTTCTTTCACATAAATCATAACCCCTCCATGGGTGTCCCCGATTCGATCCTTACGTTCAGGAATATTGTATGTGTCAAGCATTAAGTCATTTGTGGCTGTAGCAGGACCAAGCCAGGTTTCCGTGAAGGCTAAAATATCGAACTGAAGTAATTCCGCATGTAGAATTTCAAGCTTAGGAACAATACTTTGAACATTGTAGTGGACAAAGGACATGTTATGATTAAGGCTGAGAGAATTAAAGATGGTGTCGGACATGTTAGAAGAGCTAGATGAAATATCAGAAGACGTCGATGCAGGACCTGGGTTTGGATGAATATCTCCTGAACAGAGTAGAATAATCGTTAGCCACACTGCAAATTCAACAGCAAGAAAGCAGGTAGTGGTGATTAATGTAAAAGCAGAATTAGCCCTGATAGATTTTCCCAGTATAACAGATTTGCGGTAGCCAGTGGTGCAAGTATTATGAACCAAAAATTCGTTATTTAACATAACTTTTAGTAAAGAGTAAGTAAAAGTGTTATATTTATGTAATGCAACAAGCACGAGCAAATGCACCAAAAAGTTAAATCTATACATGCGACGATAAGTTGGCGTGACAGCTACCTTTGTTTTTCTATATAACAGTGTCATGTAATTGAAGTAAGAAACAGTAAAAACAATACAAGTGCCATCACACCAACTGAAGTGAAGTAATAGGATAAACAGACAGTCTGTTGGTATTCAACCCTCTCTCTCAAGCCCAAATGACAAGGAAAAATAAATGAAAACGAAAAAAAGACAATAAGCAACATCATGCTAGAAACAGGAGGTAATACTATTAAGTATGTGATTGGAAAAACAACATTGGACTGTGTGTTCAAGTGTGTCCATAAACTGGAGTTCGTAAGAGCTAAAAAATATAGTCAGTGCCGTAAAAAGGCCCTAATTGTTTTTTCTTTGACAGTGCGTGTACATATATATTCAGTATAGCAAATAAAGTAACCCAATTAGCACTGCATGTCCAATTTAGTTTGTTTTTTTACGTCTGTGAATGTAAGTATATGCATGATTGTGTAAGTACATGTTTGTGTGTGTCCGTTTGTGTGTTTATATGCATGATTATTTATGTTTGCAAATACACTCATTTGTGCAAAGGCTTAATGATTGAGTACACTCCAGTTTTATAAATGACATTCAATGTGATAAAACAAAAAATCTCTTAGGAGCAAGTTACAAAGCATGACAGTTGTATAGACTAATTCATAAACTGACTTGTTTCTAACTGGTGAGTCAAACTCCAGCTAAATCTAATTTATATCACAACATACAATATAGTATTGCCGATAGACCACCGTCTGGTGACCAATCAAGAGCCAAGCGGGCACATGACGTCCAAACGACGTCGCACTGACGCCAATGCGACGTCATCTCGTCACATCGACGTCAGTACAACGCCATCTAGACGTCATGTGCCCGCTGGGAATGGACATGCCACTTGCGCATGCGCCCATGACATATCCCATCTATATTGGCCTCAAAGGAAAAACGTATTTAATTTCAAAACATACAATTGAAAATCACACTCAAAATGTAATGTATATGTACATAGTAGGTCTGAGGGAAAAAGAAAATACACCATACAATCGTATAATTGTACAAGGGAGAAAACTCATACTACTCTGATATACACTAACCAAAATATTACTGCATAGTGCAAATATCGCATTCTGATACCACTGAAACCTCGAGAGCCGTATCAAGACACAAGACAATACAGATACGACCAGACTATGTAGTACCACCTATGTCGTTACCAAAGCTCGTTTACCACGCACAATAACATTAATTTAACACTCACTGAGTGTAGGCCAGATGAACTGGCTGGTCTTTGCCCAATGTCAAAAAGTTCGTATTTCGGATGGGATACGTTATTCAGGGATATAAACAGGAAGTTCATACAGTTGTATCCCTTTGGAAAATGACGTTAAACACAGAGTGGCAAAACATCTTTAAAATTATTAAATTAATACAAAATCCAATATGCCTTCAAAAGCAATTATTTGCTATTTCCGACGATTACAGGCCTATATATTGTCTTGCCTCAATTTTATATAATATCAGTGGTACACATTTATGAAATAGGTTTATCATCATGCGTCTGAAAACAGTTTCGTCATTGTAAGCAAACGTGATTAGCCAACTTCAAGCAAATAAACATCCTAGAGTTTCACATAAAATGGTTTTGAATTTTTTTTTTACTTAAGCTGGCAAAAATGATCTTCTTTTGATATGATAAAGTTGAGTTAAATACTAAATAACGATGTTTGATCGTGAGGCTCCATTCTTATCCGACCAATGTTTATATAGAGTAGCTAGACTAAAGGAAATTGAATTTCGTGGGGGATTTTTCTTTTTTCAAAAACTTGCTCCCTTTACTTTTATGCAACTTACATGACACTCAGTATGTGCGCATCAACCCATATTTTATCACCAAACGTGAATCGTTTTCATTTTGTTTATTCAGCTGTTTTCACCGCTAATAGAATTATGGATACTTTAACAAAATTCTGCATTATTATTTGTTAACAGAAAACATTACTTTGACGCATACAAAATCTTTATTCAGACTATTTATCTCCTGTACATAATATGTGACTAATCCTTTAAGATGGAGAAAAACAAACAAGTCATTAAGCTAAAATGTCGTGCAAAAGACGCCAATATTCACATGCACGAGATATATTTGGATGTTATAAATTAAATGTTTATCTTTTAATCAGCACAAATGAACACGAAATTTTATATTAGAAAACCTAATTGATTCAGTGTATCTTCTCGATATAAAGCTTTGAGTTTCCATAAATGGTCTCAACCGAAACGCTCCCTTTTTGAAATCTGGTCTCAGGTTCACAATCATTCTTAAAGTTAAGGACCGCCTGAAAGTTAAGGTGGAAAATTTCGCCCCAGAAAATCCATATTTAAACCATATTAAAAACTGCAGTTTTTGCGTGAATCTACTAGCAATTGTCATAGAAATGTTATACGAAAGAAAAATTAAATACATTTAGTTTTTGTAAGCTTTTATTTGCACATGGAATTCTACACTTTAACTTTAAGGTCGTCCTTAAGTTTAAGGAATGGTTGTGAACCCGGGCCCATGTTGTATTAATACCAGATTTTATTTCCAGTTGAGGAACATGTGACATCCATGTTCCTCAACTAGAAATTAAATTGGTACTAATCTTTGATACTGACATATAGTTTAAAACAAAATACATTAAAATGTGCTAGCACAAGTTACTTCAAAACAGCTTTGATGATAATCCTCATACAATGCTAAAACCTTTTTTTCTGTTATGAGCGGCACCTTACAATAATCATTCTCAAAATAACTTCGTAATGATGCTTTATGAATGATAATGATGCCTATCTGGATCTGGAAATCACTGGCAATCTCTTTGAAAATCATAGGTTTCACAATAAAGAATGAAATATTAAAAGAAAAGAACATGTTTTGTACAAGTTAATTAGTATTTAATGGTAGTTACATAGGAATTATATTGTGCTGTAATACCTAAATACCTATAATGTTTTCTGGGTTCGAGGTTATAAAACTTGAGAATTATCTCACACTCAAAATAAAGCACACTGATTGGCTGCTTGTTTCGAGCACATAGGTTATAAAACTTGAGAATAATCTTAACTGAAAAAAAGCACACTGATTGGCTGCTTCCGAGCATTATAACTTGAGAATAATCTCAACTGAAAATAAAGCACACTGATTGGCTACTTCCGAGCATGTGCTCGGAAGCAACCAATCAGTGGGCTTTATTTTTAGTTTGAGATTAAACTCAAGTTCTATAACCTCGGGACCTGTTTTCTCTAACAAAAATTGTGAATAAGAACTTGTACATTCTAAAACTCAATATCACAGCAAGCAGTAGACAACACACGGAATACAGAAAGCATGCCACATTTAATGGTGGGTTTACACATCAGCACATGTTGAATGATGCATGTGCCATTCAAACATTTTTTGTCGCAAAAGTAAGTAGGAAAATTCTCAGGAACTGACTTAATTCAATTCCAGATCCCACCCAAGACACCGTGTGGGAAAAATGACAACAACAAAAAATTAGTCACCACCAAAGGCATTACCAGCGGCAGCCATGTGAGCAGCCATTCCCCAAGTAGGTGGTCAACGGACTAGCCTTGACATCACAAATAATAACAGACAGTTAATAACAGACATAGCAACAAACAACATGTAAAACAAACAAGAAGAACCGAAACAGAAGTGCCGCTGTTGGATGGCTAGTAATGAAATTTGAAATTACTGGGAGTGTGTGTGTGTGAGTGGTGGTGGTGGTGGTGGTGGTGTGTGTGTGGGGCTTTACCGGTTTGAAGTCGACAAATCCTTGCTCTTCGTTCTGCCTTGGTTCATCAGAAACCAGTAGATTATGTTTAGAAGATTAAAATTGTTGCGTGTAACAAATTTATGTGATGCAACGTTATTTTGTTTAAATATTTACATGGCGACAGGTGTCATGCAACATGTGTCGCCATGTAAATCTGGCTGAAGCATTAGGCTAAACGCAGTAGGCATTATGGTAGATAATATAAAGGTCATAATGTGTGATTGCTTGTAAGCATGCACAAAGAAGATGTCACAGCGGACCCTCCTGGTAGATAATTAATATGAAAAGGTGACCGTTAACACAGGGTATAATCGATTCCGCTAATTTTCGCTTCCTGCAGAGACTGTACATCATATTTGGCTTCCGCCGAGACTGTCCGCGATCTTTTGCTTCCTGCCGAGACTTCTGTACATGATATATGGCTTCCTGCAGAGACTGTTCGCGTGATTCTGCTTCCTGCCGAGGCTCTCGGCAGGAAGCAGATTCACGCGGACAGTCTCGGCAGGAAGCCATTTTACGAGGACAGTAGTCTCTGCAGGAAGCAAGAGTTCGCGGACAGTCTCGGCGGAAGCCAAATATGATGTACAGTCTCTGCAGGAAGCGAAAATTAGCGGAATCGATTATACCCTGTGGTATTGAACGACGTCAAACCTCTGTTGTTTGAATTTGGTTTATCCTTAAAATAATAAGCCTGTTCAGAAAGCTGGGCAGATGTGGATCATATGAGCCGTGACACGAGAAAATGAACAAAGTGGCATGTGCGCCCTGAGAAGACTCAGATCAGCCTTGGCATCCGATCAGTCTGATTAGAGTATTTGCTGTGCGCTTAAAGCGTAGCTAGGGGTGTAAGCTACCCCCATGCCGACAGTGAAGACTTTGATCCGACTTGGCGACTGCCCAGGCTGACCTGAGTCTTCGCTGGGCGCATATGCCACCTTGCTGTTTTCTCGTAGCACGGCTCTTTCAATTATCCAAATAGGCCCATTTTTAAACAGGGGGAGCCAGCCACAGTGTGATCGGACCAGGGGCCACTAGATCAGCAGACCACCGCCTAACCTACTGAGCTACCGGGGTTCCTGGACGTGTGTGTCTGAGAGAGAGAGAGAGAGAGAGAGAGAGAGAGAGAGTTGCATTCTACATCTTAATAGCATGTTACCCAAAGTGAGAATACAATGTAGCAGAAGATACATAAAGAGATACAGGGATAGTGTATTACATCCATCTACGTATCTGGATATTATTTCAATGTCGTCATGATTCATGATACGGTAAACTATACCATGGGTGAAAAATACTAGTAAGCATCTTAACTTATTCAGCATCTTGCCTCAACCTACTGCATGATGCTCGTGTTTGCAACGTTTTCATTCATCTAAGCTGAAAATTGAATGCGTTCTCTCCCTATTGAATACTCTCTCTCTCTCTCTCTCTCTTTCTCTCTTAACCAGCTCTGAAATCAAATATTCATAAAAAATGTTTATATGATAAGATTTAGGCGATTTTCCGGCTTTATGAAGCAACATGCTCAGTAAATATCTAAGGCTCTTTTCTATGGCGTGTACTTTATGAAGATTTCGGCGCTGAAGCTGCCATTGTAAATACATGGTAAATACATGGCAAAAAGAGTTTCGACGCTGAGGCCAACTATAATACGCTCCACGAAAACCCGGCTTTTGGATATGACAGACATTCAATCGCGTAAATACGTGAAGGTGTGGTTCTGCTAGAAAGCTTTGTCTCCTATTTCGCAATGAATTGTGCTATTTTGCATATTCATGCATAAAGGTCAGAAAGACAGGTCAATTTGCGCCAGCTATACTATTTATCACTCGGTGCAGTTGGTGGGAAGTGGAAATCGATTAGATCAATTCCTGGCCTTTGGCTTTTAACACTGCTGTGATTAAAGGTACCGATCAGTTGGAACGTAATAAAAAAATGGTTCTAAGTTTTGCAAAGGCAAATAAAATTCATTAAAGTACCCATGTCGCATCTATACTAGTAATCCTACCCACAGGTAGTCGGAGTGTCTGATTTAACCATGAGCGACATGAAATGTAGTTACCAAGTGTCAATAGCTGGTAGTAAAATAAAAATATATTTAAGAAATAGATCAGCTCTAGCAGTGAATTGTTGAGGAATAATTCACTGTTTGGAGGTCAGTTGTAAAGTAGATCATATCACCAGCGCGCAGCGCGAGCAATATATCTACTTACAACTGACCGACAAACAGTGAATTATTACTCAACAATTCAAAGCTAGAACTGAACTATTTCGATTCTAACAATCATAAACGCTGAAAAACTATTCTTTTCATTCAAACTCTCCCAACCTTCCTGCCAGCACGTTCATGCTCCCTGCAATATTCTTAACTGTATCTAAGATGAATGTTCTTTTTTTTTGGGGGGGGGGGGGGGGGGGGAGATTTTAGAAAGAAAAGGAGACGTTACACCGTCTAACGTCTCAAAACTTCACAAAATTACGTCAGTATTTGCAGTGACGTCAGCAATTAGACTCACGCGCTCCGTAACAGTGAATTGTTGCAGAATAAAACACGGCAATTTTCCATTGCTTCAATAGGCGCACCGTGTTAGAATTAAATTTTATGATCGTACGTCAGGGCAAAATATATAAAATACTTTCGTCACAACTGACATTCCATCAAAGCAGGAAGACTATTGTTTTTTGCGGAATGAATCGCATTGTTCATGCATATGATTGACAAGGGAAGTTATGAATGCGTTTTATTCATAAAAATGTGCAGAGGACCTGGTATGATAAGGCCCATATTTGGCCCCCAGAAAACTCATTTTTCAAAAGTTCTATTTTGATAAATAAAATGCATTCATAGGAGAGTTCTAACCTAAAATGCAACAGCAAATACATAATCAAACAGTTCTTGCATAGAATATCCTCCCTCCCTCCGTTTTCGACGTTCTTGTGAATCCGTGGACGCTTGAAATTTGTTTATCTCTCGCTTAATGTCGCGCGATTCTCGCAGCTGTCACGTGGAAAAAGTAAATAAACAAGAAGTCCGTTCGCCAAAGTTTTCCCAGCAAAGATGGAAATCAGAAAGGTAAAAACATAAAACGAATGAAGTTCCCACCTTATTTTCACACTATTTCCTTATTCCCAATATTTCCTCATCTTCAGAAACTTTTTTTCCATTTTACACAATATGTTTGACACAACCTCTACACACTGACGTCTGCTCCATTACCGGAGACTAAGTAGGTCACGTGATTAGGAAGTACCTTCTACACTGTTGCAGAAAAGTAAGGCAACATGTATGTGGGGGTCTTATGTTGCTGCTGCAATTTTGCTTATGGTTGATAAAAAAGCCTTTATAAGACATGTTGGCCCCTGTTATTTTTTTCCAGCTATCAAGTAATAACATCCATGCTGGTGGCCTACAAATAAGTGAGACAGCATGTAGCATATGCTGAAGTCTTTTAAAATACTTTTTTTCTGTACTGAACTGCTTTATTGCTCTTGTCATTTTATAAATCAGTTTCTTTTTGTACACTATTGAAAATGAATAGTATGATAATAGGGGAGAGATGTCATTCTGCTATTCCCTGCATCTCATTCCCTATTATCACTGTGTTCATTTTCATTTTTTTTTTTTATCTTTGGTAACTTACTCCCTGATTGAAGGCCCATTTTTATTAGGTCCACCCCTTTTTTCAGGCACATGTTTCCAAAAGGGGCAGCTATAGAAGCATGTACACACCAGAAGATTTGTCAGATGCGTACAATGCTGTATTTGAAGAAAAAATTCCAGTAGAAAGGGCTGCTAAACGTTTTGGAGTCCCTACAAGCACCCTCAAAGATAGAGTTGAAGGACAAGTAAATGTTGACACTGTGAAGTCTGGTCCTTCTCCCCTGTTTTCATTAGAACAAGAGTCCCTTCTGTGCAAACATTTAACCACTATGGCTGAAATTGGTTATGGCTATACCAGACAAGAGACAATAAACTTAGCCTCAGATTTTGCTCACCATCTAGGCCTTTGAGATAAATCTCACCGTCTAAGCCTACAGTGTTTGTATAACTTCCTCGGCCGATGGCCAGAGTTGAAAGTAAAAAAGCCAAGAAGCTTGGAGATTGCTCGGGCACGGAGCGCTACAAGACCCATTATTGATGCATTCTTCACTGAACTTGGAAAGATTCTTGACAAGTATAGCCTTAAAGACAAACCCAACTGCATATTTAACATTGATGAAAAGGGTCTGTTAACAGAATATAAGCCCCCAAGAATTGTCACTGGATCCCAGTATAAAGCCCAAGCCATAACAGGAGGCAAATCCAAAACAACAACTGTGATCGGTGGGGGTAATGGTGTTGGACAACAGGTGCCACCGTTCTTCGTTTTTCCAGGCAAAAGAATGCAGCAAGGACTGCTTGAAGGAGCTTCTGCCGGTGCCTCCGGAACTGTGTCTGAGTCAGGCTGGTCTAACACTGAAATTTTCACCCAGTATATGCAGGAGCATCTAATTAAGTATTTGCCTGCACGCAGTGAAGACTCCTATGTACTTGTGCTTTATGATGGTCATAAGAGCCATGTTTCTCTTCCTTTGATACAATGGGCAAAAGACAACCATATTATTTTGTTTGTTCTTCCTCCACACTGCAGCCACTTACTCCAGCCACTTGATGTCAGCTGCTATGGTCCGTTTGAAGTTGCATGGAACTCTGCCTGTCATAATTACTTGAGGGAATCTAGTGGACACGCAGTTACTCGATATGATGTTTGTAAAATTGCCTGTAAAGTATATGCTGCTGCTCTGTCGCCGGCAAATATTCAAAGTGCCTTCAAGAGGTGTGGAATCTATTCATATTACCCATCAGTCATTGTTGATACTGTTATTGCTCCTTCTCTGTCATTCCAATCTTCAGAACCCGTAGAAGTACAGTGTCCTCCTTCATGTGTTCCTGTTCCAGACCCACAGCCTGAACATACCAAAGATGATCAAGCTGCAAGATCTTTCCTGGAAAAAAGAGGTGGAGAATTACTTAAAAATGTGCAAGTAGCAAAAGTCAGGAAAACATTAAGCAAAGTTGTAAGTGGCAAAGCCATAACTGAAGAAAACATAACTGAAAAAATCATATGTCACATGGAATCATCAAAGAAAAAGCCTGTCAGTAGGAAAACAAATCCCAAAGCTCCTATGTCTAAGTCTCCAAAAGTTAAATCCCTTAAATCTGTGCCTAAGAGAAAGTCTAAACCATGTAAGCCTACCCAGGGAACTTCAGGTGTTTCTAAATTTCCCAGTGCTACAGATGTTAATGTCAGTGAAGATTGTTCGAGCAGTGATGAATCAGTACCAGAAAGCGAAAAGTGTTGTGTCTGTAAAAAGTTTACACCATCTGAAGTTCGCAATGCTGTTTCACTAGTGTTCACAAAATGGGGATGTTGTGATTCTTGCCAAAGATGGGTACACCTTGTGTATTGCACCCCTATAAAGGTCCTTCGGTTGGGAGACAGCTTCTTCTGTTCTGAGTTTTCAGAGAAGCGAGGGGCAGAAAAAACACAAAAAAACAATAATAAACACTTACCTCACTGTAAATATGTTCTGTTAGCATTTGTTGTTCCAGTTGTTCCAGTTTCTAGAGTTTTTGAAAGTTCTTGTCATTTGTGGTGCCTTACTTTTGATGAACAGTATAACTAGCGGAAACTGATGACGTAGTACACAGCTTACAAAGGTGAGTGACCTCCATTTTGAAAAAAGTTTTGACAGTTAGTTGCAATGGTAAACAGCTGAAAGTCTGTTGTGTTTAACAGCATATATATGTAAGAAAATAATAGGCAAGTAGAAGAAATAAAATCTGTTCTATCTACCGCAATTATCGCGTGCGTTTTCTTACACCCACGGATTCACAAGAACCCAGGATACTTGAACACGCCCATACCCCCAGCGGATTCTGACGAAAATGATGAATTTGGTAGCCTTTGCGGCTTTCAAAATATATGAGCCCGGCCTCCAGCACATTTAATATTTTATATACAGACACAATTTTGATATATTTACATGCCATGAAAATATTAAATGTGCTGGAGACCGGGCTCGATGTTTATTTTTAACTTTCTGTTTCTAAATTGGCAGCGTATGGAACATTTTCCCTATTTTCTCAAAACAAAAACGCCCATATTTCCGCTCATAGACAAAATATACATATGTTGTGGGTATTCATTTTCTTAGTTAGAGCACAAGGAATAATTTGGTACACATTTCAATTTGATCTGTTGGAATTTTTCGGTTAGCGTCTCTAGCCTTGCAAATTTGAGTGGGTGGGGTACCTTGACATGCTTTGTGCAGTGCATAGGTAATCAGACGTGGTACCCAATGTATAAGTATTTCATCAAAAGCCTATTATCAAGAACTTTTAAAAGCTATAGTAAATGACTTATTTCTTTAAAAGGAAAGTTATTAAACTCAGTTTTTCTTGCAAAATTTCTTCATATTACTGAACCAACATAGGCATGCCAGAAATCATGTTATTCGGAGAATTAACAAAAGTGAAACATATTATTTTCGTTTGTTCCCATACGCATAAATGATAAGCAATAGAAAACATGCAATTTTAAGAGAATTTGAATGGGGCAAAAAATGGCCCTTATCATACCAGGTCCTTTAGCAATCAAATTTATTATAATAATCAAAATTACTGATTAAAAAAAAAACAGGAGGGAGGATCTGTAAAGAGGAGGAGGTAGCTATTAGCTGTTCCGTTCCGTTTCGCAAAATACTAATTGCTAGCTGGAATTGAATGACATCGAAAATTACCTCAATGCCACCCAGAGTGTATATACTTTTCTACTTGGTGGAAAAGCCAGTTTCAACCTGGTTAACTATATATGTACAAGGGCTGTTACGAAACGAAAAGAGCTGTTACGAAACGAAAAAGAGTCATGGTTCCAAACGACCTGGTCATCTTGGCTAGCTTCCAAATAATCTGGTCACCGTGGCTAAACAACCTTGTTTAGCTAAGATGACCAGGTCGTTTGGAAACCATGACTCTTTTCCGTTTCGTAACAATTCTTTTTCGTTTTATTGCTTAGCCAAGATGGCCAGTTCGTTTGGAAACTGTGACTCTCTTTTCGTTTCATAACAACTTTTTTTTGTTTCGTTTCGTAACAGCCTTGAAAACATAGTTAATCAGGTATTGTTCCTTTCTAATCTGGGCCCAGTTGTTCAAAGCATCGTTAGCCTAACGAGCTCGCTAAGAGGTCAAGTTGTTAAGTGTTTTACAACTTCATTACCGAATACACTGATATTTTTGTTGAAAAAATGTGAGCGTATTTGAGATATTAACGTTTAAAATTTTAACAAAACGTTAACTAACGACGTCGTTAGTTTTGAACAACTGGGCCCTGGTGTTTATCAGCCAAAATGCTTAGATTACTATGTATGCACTCCTAAGAGCTCCAGCTAAGAAAGAATAAAAGGGAAAATTCAGAGAAATTGTTCTTAATTCTCAATGGAAATATAAAATGTGACCTTTCATAAGAAGCTTCTTGGCGAGATGGTTCTAATGATGGGTCGCAGCATGTGTTTTTATGGAAAAATAAGGAAAATTGTCCCTAAATTATCCCTGATACCCCTTCTTATCTGGAGCACTGATTAGTCTCTTTGTCGTCAAATTCAATGTACTCAGACAATACTACTATCGGTAGAAATGAACTTTCTTATGTTTGACAATCTTGGAGTAGTTTCCTAACTCAATTCTAAACGTTTGATTCCAGTAGTGATGCCCTACATTGTAACTTTCCGAATCGCTTTACAACAATGTATTTAACATAGGAAAATATTTTTCACGAAAACTATAATAGGTAAGTTATTTTTGAATGGAACTGAACTGTTATGAGACTTTAATTGTACCGATCAGTAATGGACACCTTATTAGTCTTGCTAATATTTATTTCCAGCTTACCAAACAAGTAGAGCAATTCCTATTTCTGTCATTTTTCTTATTTGTACACTTCTAATTAAGCATAATATGAAATAGGCGCCACCTATATTGCAACCAACCAACATTATGACTAAAAAAAAACAAAAAAAAAACAAAAACAACAACAACAAAAAAAAATCTGAAACAAGAAAATTGTAGCACAGCTGCATTGATAGCTCCTTTTTAGCAGTTTTATGCAACTCACGGTCCTCCAGCACAGAACTTCTGGAAAACTTTTTATAAGTAGTAAAAAAAAAAAAAAAGAAAGGACAGCTCAAAACAAAATTACGACGCCGAAAGAAAGCAGACGGGATTTAATGTTTTCCCTTTCATCATAACAATGCCTCTGTCGTCCGTACCTATACTCGGAGTATATATACTCCTCGCCAAAAGTTTGGCATAATTATTTGTGAAGTTAGCAGCAGAAAAAAACTGATAAAGGGGACTTCTTATTAGTATAAAAATGTGTGGTTATGGATCCTATTCGAAGCAGTACTTAATGTACAATGAAAACACCTACACACTGGATTTTTGAAACCCTGCAGCTGTTTGGATACACAACGACAAAAGTTAAGTCCACCGTAATTAAAGTACAATTTTAGACACTTTTTAAAAGTATGTCCAAAACATCATCAGTTTTATTTTTTTTCACACACCAAATTACCGTAGTCTGAAGACGATTTGTTAAATCGTAGCTTGCTACATTGATTATGTCTCAGTCATTTCTAAATCAGACATAAAAGAAATGTTTGTCAATACTTGTATTATTAATCATTAACAATGCATTTTTCCTATGAATTCTTATCATTTTTGCCTTACTGAAAACTGTCGGTCTTTGATACTGGCACTTCAAATTTTATGTGAAACTTACTTGTTCCGTGGTCTCCTGTCTGACGTGAGACATTTTTTTCCTGGTACGACAATTTAGATGCAGAAAATAAAAAATAAAAACTACTATTTTACACAAAAATGTCATCCCGCCAGAACTCTTTTACCTGATAATTTCGGACAAAAATATCATGAGGCATATGCTTAAATATTCTATCTTTCCAAATCCATCAATTATATCTTTTTTTAAAAGTTTGCTAATTTTCTGCAGAATTTGTAACAAAGGTACCGTAGAGCTGAAATATGCTAAACTTTTGGCGAGGAGTATAGTTTGCGTCATCTGATATAAGTATTCTTTATTCACATTTGCATATGATCAATTAAATCTGGAGAATCTAAAAATAAAAGTAAAAAGTCTTGACTAATTTTGCTGAAATGCGCAGGCTGATTCGAGTATTCGATGTATTCATATGGCTTAAGGCACCATTTCAGGCGACGCCAATCACAGAGACAGAAAGATACAGACAGACAGAGAGAAGGGTATTATTGGCAACCGTAAAACCCTGCACAGTATCGTCAGCCAATGGCAAAATTGCCAATGTCACTACTGACAGTTCTGATGGTAGAGCCCGGCAATGGCGCCAATTGTACCTTTGGTAGAGCCAGTGGCGCCTATGGTACCATTGCAGAGCAAATATTTTTCTGTGCTTAGAAATTTTTAGATTTTCTAATTTTCTTTCATATTTGTGGGGATAAACTCGAGTGTTTATGATGGGTTCAAAAATTGCCTTATTGAATGACGCAAATTTACCCGCCATGGTAAGTTTTCCCATGCCCTAAGTTGTCTGCAGTATTGGTAGCCAATGGTCGGCAATACTGGTTTCAATGTTGAAGCAAATGGTGCCAATAGTGAACACCAGAGCGGCATTGGCATGCCAATGGTGACATTAGCAAAAGCCCGAACGCAACCAGTATTGGTTTTGACATTACACATAAAAGATGCAACGTCACACTGGTGTTGCATCCAACCGATTACTAGATTATTTATATAACTGAGGGAAACCGATATGCCTAGTGGATGTCATAAGTGGTTTTGCAGAAAGACAGCCCATGTCGTTCTAGAAAGTTGTAAAGCTTGCTAGCTACATAACGTGTGCACCTGCCTGTGGCCGACCTGGAAATATAATGCGTGTCACCAATAAACAGGTGCCGTGAGGCCGCAGTGGAGAGGTAAGGGTTGTCTTGTTCTTCGAGCTGTACGGCCTTCTAGCCGAGTTCTGACGGCCATCATAGGATTTTTTTTGGAAAACAGTTGCTAGTTCCTAGGTACATGGAAGTGGCGGCGGAATTTCAGGATTTTTTTTTCGTCCAATAAAAATGCCAGCGTCTCGTTTCTCCATAGAAAGAAAAACGCCAACCTGAAATTGAGAGACACAAAAATTTCGAAGCCGTAGTAGTACGGAACAGAATAGAATAAAACAGAAATAGCCTTATATCGTAAAACAACCAACCCTCGTTGTTTGCCGCCTTGGGCGGCAAACAACTCGTTGGTTGATTGCTAAAAAGTAAGCTTTCAGTGGAACAACTCCGCCAGTCTCAATTTCGCTTACTTCCCAATAAGGACCAACTCTTAACGGAAAGAGTTTCCTCCTGAAGAAATTAGCTCCTCTATGAGGAAGTTCTCCTTGTAAGGACAGACTTCTGTTTGAAGGTCTTTGTCAGTACAGGAAAGCAAACATTAATTACCGATGGTTGTTTTATTTAAGGAATGAATTTCATTTTTCTGATGTTTATCGAAGTGTAAACTACACTGGGTCACGTGCAAAGTGAATGATCCCCGAAGGGGTTCATGTAAACTTTGCTAGTGACCCAATGTAGTTTACACTTCGATAAACATCAGAAAAAATAAGTTCATCGCCTATATTTACATTCATTTCAATCAAATCTTTTATGAAAAATCTTACATAAGCGCTAAAATTGAAGCAATAAAACATGTACACGCAGCATTTCTTCTAACAGCAGAACAGCATGCATGACGTCATGGCTTTGCTGACGTCCAATCGGGTTGTAGAGAGCCATTGTTTATTTTGACGTCATTGACGTCGCGTGTCTCAATGTAATTATTGGAATGTAAACTACATTACGTTCCAATGGTTTACTATAGGGCTTTTCAGTAAATACACAAAGAATGTAAATATAAAAAAATGGAGGAAAAGCATGAAGGTGTTTCCATACACCTTCAAGGCCCATTGCTCTATCAGCACAAAATATTTGAGCCGATAAAAACAAAGTGGCATGTGCGCCAAGCGAAGGCTCAGATCAGTCTGTGCATGCGCTCAGTCTGATCAGAGTACAGTATTTGCTGTACACTCATAGGGTAGCTAATGGTCTTAGCTATCTCCATGCAAACAGCGAAGACTCTGATTAGACTGGGTGGATGCCAAGGTTGATCTGCGTCTTCGCTTGGCGCACATGCCACTTGTTGATTTCGTCGTGTCGTGACTTACTTTATCATGAGGTATCGCTGCAAGATACTCACCTGAATATGGTAATTGTAAGTTACCCTGACTAGCAACTTTAAATAAATAAAACATTCTTGAGTTTCACATAAAATGTTTAAAAAAGAATAATTGCGTCAGTGTAATTGGCAACTAAAATGACCTACCTTCGATATCATAAAATGGTAAAAATACAATGTACAGGCACGAGGCCCCATTCATTGTCCGCCCTCGTATATAACACATCGCTCGACGGGAAACCAGAAAAGAAAAAACTCTATTTCTCGAGCAATTTGTCATTTTTCAAAAACATGTTCCGTTATGTGACACATTTGCGCATAAAGTTTAAACCCACATTTTATGATCAAAATAGAAGGTACTTTTCATAATAATTTGTGTTTAGATTTTTTACCACTGGTAGGACTAAGGTGAATCTAAAAAGACTGAAAGAGGTTGTTACGTTGAAGGAGTGTTATCATGAATTAACAGGAGCCATCGTGAAATGAGCCGCGATACGAGAAAACCAACATAGTGGTTGTGCGCCAAGCGCAGACTCAGATCAGCCTGGGCATCCGCCCTGTCTGATCAGACTCTTTGCTAAGCTCATAAAGAGTAGCTAAGGGTCTAAGCTACCTCTATGCGGACAGCGAATACTCTGATCAGACTGGGCGGATGCCCAGCCTGATCTGAGTCCTCGATCGCCGCACATGCCACTTGGTTTGGTATTCTCGTGTCGCGGCTGAAATTATTATGAAATGTACTTCTTAAATGAACCATAACCTCTTCAATTAGTGACATGAACTCAATATCATTGACAATAATGAGCATTTTCTGTCTTTTGAGAGTTGCAACAGACGGTTTATTGTTCTGCCTAATGAAACAAAGAGGATCATATTTTGTCTATATGGCATACCTTCCATATGATATGATAAGTCTGATATATGTTCGTTTCTGCAGTACATTTCTTTCGTCCAAGGACTTTTACTGTTCAGAACTCTTTTACCTTTCTATCTGATAAGGCAAACGGCGAATAAATATCAGAAATAATGAGATATGTACAAGCCAAAATAAGTATAAGTCGCTTTGCCATTGTTAAGTGAAGTATTGTAACAGTACTTCACTTAACAATGGCAAAGCGAGTTATACTTATTTTGGCTTGTACATACTGTCAGTACATGATGTCTGCAGCTGCTGTGTCTCGCGAAATGCGTCAGTAAGTGTGGCTTGGAAAGGCGTGTTCATTGCATATTGAATAATATCTGGAGATCGAAACTGTTCTAATAATAAGACTGGTCAACGTGTCATAGCGACATGAATCGGATTTCGACATGCTGTCTCTGTCATATTTTCTTGAATGTGTCATCAACTATAGTTTATGTATATGTAGTTGGTTTGGCTGGATAAAGGTTGTCTAGCACCCGAGTGAAGCGTAACAGAAAACATTATAATACAAACATAAACACTGTACGGACACAAAGAACGAGGAAACCCACAGTAGTTATTAATGACCGTCCCAAGGCAGTACTTTCGTTGCGGTTGCATTTGTTTTATGTTCGGTGCTGTTTAATTTATTGTGTTTTCATTTTAACCCTTCTACAATACAAATAGAAAATAGGTAAAAATAGTTGTTAAATGTTTTTCGTATAATTTGCTTAGTCTGTTGTAACCCTTTTGTTGGTCTGAATTATTTAGTTCAGTACAGATAGCTGAGTTGCAGCCTATTTTGGAGAGAGCTGCTGACTCGGCTTATCACTTGTAATTTATTTTTTGTTGGGATGTCTTTGTCAACCTTTCCCTTTAATGTTGGGGATAGGGTTTGGGATCTGATTCAGTCAGTTCCTGAGGTGTAGTTCAGTACTCTTTAAATTATGATTTTTGTTCTGAAATTTGGTATGAATTAGAGGAAGAACAGTGGATGAAATATTTGAGATTTTTGGCTTTTGGCTATTTATATCTTTAATGTTCAGTATTATGCTGAAGTCAATTGATCAGTTCTCATGTACAGGATTATATTGGGTCTTTCTGCTATACAATTGTCTCAAAACTCTACTTGTTAAAATACAATGTCGTCACAATTTTGGTCCCTCGGGCTTAGAATCTGCGAAAAATGTCACATTTTGCTCGATCACAAGCCTTTCACAGTTTATATTTATGTCAGGTTTGAGAGCAAGCCATGAATAACTAATGTATGTATTTCTTTTAGTATCTGAGACTGGCTGCAAGCCACTGCGTAATCACAAACTTTGATCCATTCCATGTTGCTTATCAGGAGCATTACACATGGACAGGCGCAAAAACATAGAGACTAAACCCTATTAAATTTAAGGCATTGCCATTGCAACTTTATTCATAAACAGTACTTTGGAATTTAATTATATGTCAATCACTTGCTTTTTAGATGTTATACAGTCTAGAATCCTGTTCCAACACATAGCTAATGAGGTAAATGTATGTTGCCATCTTTTAGTGGTCACCTCTTGTATAAAACATCTCGCCTGTAAAAGTTGCCTTATTTACTGAGTTTAATCAAATAACGCCCGTTTTAGCAAATATAAGCTCTGTTGATACCACGGAACACCAACAGCCATCATCTTCCGTCGTTGCAAGCTTAGTTGAACACAGGTTCGATCATGTTTTAGGTCATTTTCACAAATGGCGGTGGTGGTGGGGTGGAACTTTTGTGCAAATGTTCGCTTTCCTGAAAGACGAAGCCCTTAGTAAACAATTAATAGGTTCTACACTTAAAGGAAATCATTCACTAGGTAGCAAATTCTTTTCCTTAAGGGTGTAGCTCAATACAGGAGGGAGGCAAGACTGAAAATGACAGAGTTGCTTCACCTAGAAAAACCAACAGCCATTTACCTTAAACGAAAGTGAAAAAAAGCGATTGAAGATTTTTTATGACAGAAAATGTTTAATAGTATATGTATTTGCCGATTTGCCTGTATATGCCATTCTGGATATAAATGTAATACGACAGATGCGCATTTCCGTATTCAGCTTTTTCAGTGTCGCTAATCCCTTACTTAAAGTTTGAAGCAAAAATGTGATGGGAAGGTGTCAGCAGGTAACAGACATCCCTCTCTTACTGACGTAATCCGACAGTATTCACAGACAGCAGGCAAGGTACGCCCGCATAGTTCCTAAAATACGGGCGCCTCCCGCTGAGCCACCTCAACCCCCATGACCAAAGAAAGACAGGATACACGGGCGTCCGAAAAGAGATGTCAGATACAGCGAAAAACTTCAGAACTTTAACAAGCCAAAATAATTCAAAAGAATGGAAGCCGAACTCCGCTATGATTCATGCCGTGCTTTGACAAGGCAGTCTTCGTTTTAAGACGAATTTAGAAAATTTTAACCTGAAATAGGTAAACAAAGTTATTGAGCCTAAGACCTTGATTTAGTTAATTAACAAGCATCACCAAATAAGTAGCTATTGCAGAATAACAGGAAATGAACATCCGACACTTACTACTGTTCATATATAAGGAGTCAAGAAGAAGCGACAGATTTTGTTCGTCTAAGGCCCTAGAGATTTCATTAATGGAATATGACATTTGCACAATGATGGTCAGTATTAGTGTTCGTATAAACCCGCGGAATAATGATAATTGAGCCGCGACACGGCAAAACCATCAATGTCGTTGTGCGCCCAGCGCAGACTTAGATCAGCCTGGGCGTCCGCCTAGTTTGACCAGACTCTTTGTTAAGTGCTGAAATGGTAGCTAAGGGTCTGAGCCAACTCAATGCGGACAACGACGACTCTGATCAGACTGGGCGAATGCCCAGGCTGATCTGAGTCTGCGTTGGGCGCACATCCACATTGTTGGTTTTGTCGTGTCGCGGCTCATTTTTAATGATGGACATTTTGCCTTCAATGCATTAACGCAATTTTCTATTTGTCTGCAGATTTATTTGAGAAGATGTAGTTTTTTCTCGAAGAATTACAGTGTCTGTAAATATTTCGACATGAGAATATGTTTTGTTCTTTAAAAGGACAAAGACACACCAAGTAAGGAATATATGCGGATACTAACTTTTGTGTAAACTCAAAGTGCCTTTACTATGGACAACATGCGCTGAATGACAAAAAAAAAAGAGAAAAAAAAGAACAGCGTCGTGATTTTTGCAGACAGAAAGTATTACACTCGACTTGAAAACTGTGCGGACAGTTTCATTATCATTTTGCATTTGGGCAAAAGAAGGTACCGACTTTTAATTACAAAGTAAAAAGACAGGCAATGATCAGGAATTGATACAATCAAATCTAACATTCCGCCCTCAAAACCAATAGGGAAAGAAGCACACACACGGAAAAATTGACACAAGTTCACGAAAGACACGCACGGTAAACCGAATGAGCAGCTGAAAGGTGTAAACCCGCGAAAACACGACAAAAACATATTTTTCATATAACCCCCCCCCCCCCCCCCCCTGCGTTCATATTCCTCCGAGTGGTGTAAGCGTCTTATCGTAAATTATTATTATACATGGCGATTTGCACGTGTGTTTGTATGTCAGTATGTCGGTTGCTATATATGTGCCGGATCATGCGTGTTACTCTTAAACGGGATTTATAGAAACATGTAAAAGGAATGGTAGATTTCCCTAGTTTACCGTTTGCATCACTTATAAGCGAAAACTCGAAAGCATAGAGGATCTTACATGAGTGCTAATGTATAATTGAATTTGTTAAACGAGTTGGGGAAAAAGATAAGATGCGAGGCTATTCCGGTTTTCAGTTAGGCATTGGTCCTGCTTGGTCCCACATTATATTTAGACACTAAGTCGAAATGCCGTCGATAAAATCTTGAAAATCCTTTACGAATTAATTTTATGATATCTATAACCTTGTTTGAGAAAATTTGCTGTCAAAACTTTAATACGAATATCAAAGTCGTCAACATGACTAGACAGACACTCGAGCAACCCGAATAAGCTGAGAAATATCAACACCAAAGGATGTAGAACGAGGAACATCACCATCTAAAAATGGTAAATTTAAAGTAATCTAGTTATCGTAAATTTTAGTTGTAAGCCCTTATTCAAAGCATCTTTAGATGTTAGATGTTAGCACACTTGCTATATGTGTACTAGAGTCATCTAGTTTATCGTAAATTTTAGTTGTAAGCACTTATTCAAAGTATCTTTAGATGTTAGCACACTTGCTATATGTGTACTAGAGTCATCTAGTTTATCGTAAATTTTAGTTGTAAGCACTTATTCAAAGCATCTTTAGATGTTAGCACACTTGCTATATGTGTACTAGAGTCATCTAGTTTATCGTAAATTTTAGTTGTAAGCACTTATTCAAAGCATCTTTAGATGTTAGCACACTTGCTGTATGTGTACTAGAGTCATCTAGTTTATCGTACATTTAATGTTGTGAGCACTTATTGAAAGCATCTTTAGATGTTAGATGTTAGCACACTTGCTGTATCTCTACTAGTCATCTAGTTTATCGTAAATTTTAGTTGTAAGCACTTATTCAAAGCATCTTTAGATGTTAGATGTTAGCACACTTGCTATATGTGTACTAGAGTCATCTAGTTTATCGTAAATTTTAGTTGTAAGCACTTATTCAAAGCATCTTTAGATGTTAGCACACTTGCTGTATGTGTATTAGAGTCATCTAGTTTACCGTAAATTTTAGTTGTTAGCACTTATTCATAGCATCTTTAGATGTAAGATGTTAGCACACTTGCAGTATGTGTACTAGAGTCATCTAGTTTATCGTAAATTTAAGTTGTTAGCACTTATTCATAGCATCTTTAGATGTTAGATGTTAGCACACTTGCTGTATGTGTACTAGAGTCATCTAGTTTATCGTAAATTTTAGTTTTAAGCTCTGCTGAAAAATTCCACTGATAACAAGGGTATGATAAAAAATGTGATATCATGTCACTGTAGAACTGCGCTTGCGCGAATGTTATCAGGCGATGCCTACAGAAGCGATCTCTGAAGACGATTGGGTACAGACTGGCGTTGGCCGTGATAACACCGTTCGATTGGTTGAATGACGTCACCGACTTACGTCATAACGCATTCGCGAGGTCAACAAGTTCGAACAAAACTGCGGTTGTTTATCAATAGCTTGAGTCTCTTTACACCCTAAAACCTTCTAATGGTGCATGGCTCGACCAGAAATACGTCGGACTGGCGCGGCAAGCCTCGCCATTCCGACGCTGTTTCTGGTCTCGCCTAATAAACTTGATATCAAAAGACACTAACATGGCTTGAGGGCTGGATTTGGATTTTGATTTTTTCAGTTCCTGGTCTTTGCATACTTTTTTATTCTCTATATTCAAAGCATCTTTAGATGTTAGATGTTAGCACACTTGCTGTATGTGTACTGAAGGACTTAACGAACCCTTCACTAACGAATTCGTTCTAACGAATTCGTTAGTGAAGGGTTCGTTAAGTCCTCTAGTACACATGCAGCAAGTGTGCTAACATTTTTCCGGAAAACAATGAGAGGAGATTTTGCACTGCAAAAACATGTCACATTAGTTTCGGCATAAAATGGTTGTGAAAATATTACGTCTCCTTAACTAACGACGTCGTTCTTTTTAAACAAATGGGCCCAGGTTGTGCTGATGTTCTGTAAAAGCAGAACGGCACTGACAGTGAGTCTACATTATTTTTTTGTTGCATCAGACCAGCGACTCGTCGGTAGGTCAAGTTTGAGATCACATACGTCAAAACATTTCAGGTACATTATTTTTACGTTGCATCAGAAAGTATCACTTTTCAATTTACCGTCGTCTCGTTACCATGCCAAAATTCCTTCGTGATGAAACTAATAAATTAATGAATTTAAGTCTTAAAGAGATCCTTCAAGAGCAGAAGACATATTACTAGGAATAACCACGGGCCACGAAAGAAAAAAAAAAAAAAAAAAAAAAAAAAAAATGAACAGTTACGTATATTTTACCTATTTTATATTTTGAATTACATTACAAAACATTACAAAACAAACTAGAAAAGCAAAGTGTGCAGCTATACAGGTGACCGTATTTCTAATTGACCACAGTCAAACGGACACAGAGCACGTAACATTAAGGAACCAAAAGCTTTGGAACCCTAAGAAATAGATTTCTGGGTGCTTGAACTAGTTTTCCCGGGATAAAGAGCCTCGCTCTCTGTGGTGGTTTGAAACAATAAGTAGCTGTTTGGTCCGCATGAAGTTTCCTAGACTATCAATGAATCAGCACATGGAACAAATATGCCATGGATACATCCTATGATGGATCAAAGATGAGGATCGACAGAACCAACGTATTCCAACACCAGGGGACTGATACGTTTCAAACAACACCGCTGAAATGCTGGAGCAAAGGAAACCACAAATTAAGCCCTGAGTGGCCAGACAACAAACACATTTCGTTGCGGGCGTTTAACCCGCCATTTTTTCCATATGTAGTTTGCTCTAAAATGAAGAAAGACTCAGTATAATATGCCTCAGAACTGTCGAATTGATTGAAAATGTAATCTTTGAAGGAGTCATCCTTTACAGCGTGCCGTTCAGTGAAAACCTATTCCCCATCGCTAGAAGTCTTTCCTGAGTTTAACTGTGTCATTAGGCAGGCTTTGACATTTAACTTCCCAGTGTCAAGGAAAAAAAAGTACTTTAAAGTTATAATCTCAAATTTTTTAAGTAGAAAATGATGGTTTATGGTAGAGTGATGGTGGAAATTCTATCTCCTGTACTGTTACAAATCTAAAACATGTTTAACCTACATGTAACGTGTGTTAATCAAAGGACCACAAACGCATTTTTTGTATCTAATACCAAGTGTCCAAACGGGCACACATCGTTGAAACAACATTATTAAATTAACTTTGGTTGAGTGTCGTGACGTCGAATCAATATTGAAGCAATGTTGTTTCCTCATATACACTGGCGCTCACGTATTTGTACACCAAAAACGCGTTCGTACCGCGTTGCATGCGCATGCGCGTGCTGCGTGCGTATCTCATAAAACCGCGCATCAGATGCGTCTAGACGCGCCCTGATGCGTCTCGACGCGGGAGACGCGAACAATGATAAAATGAATATTCATGACTTGTTCAATACGCGTACAACCGCAGATTGGCCTATTTAAAATAGTTTTAAGATAGCTTAAAACAATAAAACTCTTCACTGCTAAGTTACTTAGCTAATATTTTGAATGTCTCGATCCCTCTACCGGGAATCTGACCGAATCGATGCGCAGAAGACGGGAACCATAAAGTAGTCCCACATTATCTGGGTCAATGTTTACATAACATATCGTAACGTCTCGATTTCTGAATTCAATGGGACTCATTAACTACTATTTAGACTAACTCTTAGAAACTATACATGACTTCTATTTTTCTTAACTTCCAAGCCCAGAAAACAAAAAAAAAAGTCACAACTTATCTGGGCCAGAACGGGCAAATCCGGGCACACGGTAACCCTCGCTAAGAATTAAACTGACCAGTGAAATTTGGACCCAGACTATTATATTGAGTTGAATGTTCAAACAGAACAATACCACAGGGTATAATCGATTCCGCTAATTTTCGCTTCCTGCAGAGACTGTACATCCTATTTGGCTTCCGGCGAGACTGTCCACGAGTTCTTGCTTCCTGCCGAGTCTTCTGTACATGAAAAATGGCTTCCTGCAGAGACTGTCCGCATGATTCTGCTTCCTTCCGAGGTTCTCGGCAGGAAGCAGAGTCACGCAGACAGTCTCGGCAGGAAGCTAATTTTCGAGGACAGAAGTCTCTGCAGGAAGCAAGAGATATCGCGGACAGTCTCCGCGGACTGTACATCATATTTGGCTTCTGCCGAGACTGTCCGGGATCTCTTGCTTCCTGCAGAGACTCTCAGCAGGAAGCAAGAACTCGCGGATAGTCTCGGCAGAAGCAAAATATGATGTACAATCTCTACAGGAAGCGAAAATTAGCGGAATCGATTATACCCTGTGAATACTGGCATATTTTTATAAGAAATTATAAGAGTTTCAAAGCCAATGCAAGACTATTTCAAGGGGTCTCCATAGCGCAGTGGTCAGCGCACTCCCATCTCACATTTGTTTTAGATCGAAGTAACTTGCATTGAATTGGAACTGGTATAGTCTGAACAGACAAGTGGGTTCTCTGCGGATTACCTTATTGCAGAGCAATCTGTGCTGAATCGAAACAGGTATCCTCTGCACAGAGTAAAAGTAAACAAAATAAAGTTTAAGAATATTTCATTTGTAGCATGTAGTTTTGGCTGAAGGCAGAATATGTACATTCCAAGATAAACCTTGATTTCCAGAAAGCAATTTAATGCTGCAAAAATTTCCTGCATATGGGGCCAGAGTTGAATGATCATCAAGGTGACTGAAAACCGGGAACCCTGGCAAGAAAAATACACCTGACTCTCTACAAGAAGAACTTGAATTTCTAACCGATGTTAGAACCAAGCTGGAACAAGCCCCCCTGTCCTTGCTAGGTCCAAGGTAGTTCTATGGAGAAAAAACAAGGAAGGAGGAGGAGAGAACAAGGAGCAAATTCTTGGGTTGGGTACAAATTCTTTTGTGGGGAGTGGGGGGGGGGGGGTTGCAAAAGACTGCCCAGATTCATGTGTTAGTGGGGTTGCACCAAAGTGGACCTGTGCTGGGTTCCGGGCAGGTCTCAGAAAAAGGGAGAAGCAAAATCTTTGGTGGGGAGCAAAAACTTCCAGAAACATTAAGTAGCAATGGGACAGAACCAAAATGGACTTGTGCACAGATCCGCATAAATCACTTCCCATGCACACAACCCTCGCGACCCACTGTGGGTTGGCTTTAGCAATACAATTCAGGGCTTCTGGAAACGCATCACATGAGAGGCACACTTCCGGCCAAAATGCATCTTCCCCGAAATGCAGGCCTCCATCAGGCTTCACTCCGCTAGTTCTGCCGGAACAAGCCCCCTGTCCTGGCTGGGCCCAGGGCAGGTCTAGGGGGAAATGGGGAGCAAATTCATTGGTGGGGAGCAAATTCCCTTATTACCTAAAGCAATGGGCAGTGGGGGATATGAGATTGAGGGTGATCTGGAAAGCAGTTGTCTCATGTTTTTGTGGCCCTCATGTGTAATTGAGACTGCCTGGGTTACATCATGAATTGCGCCTTGGAGGACCGTAGCTTAATTCTGTTGGGAGGGAGGTAGATAGGGTAAAATTTCCTTTTGGGACCTATTACTGTTGCATTCGTTCTAAACTTTATCTTGGTTTAGTTGGTTTCAAAATATATTCCATATTTAAAGTTTTAGGGGCCTGTATTTTCATGGGAGTTTTGTTAGTGTTCTAATATTTTGGGAAATGGAGAATATTATTAGTCAACAACAGGACTGTAGCTAATTTCTTATTGTGGATTGTTGGGAGGGGAGGGCAGTTTCTTTTTGCTGTTTCTAGGGAGCAAATGTGATGAACCTTATAATGGTTCAGTTGGTTTCCAGATAACTAAGCCTGGGTGTGAGATTAAGGAGGATGGATACACATTATTTTTTGGAGGGGAAATGGAGAATATTATTAATAGACAAGGGGACTGTAGCTTATTTCTTATTGCGGGTTGTTCGGAAAGGACGGCGGTTTCTTTTGGCTCTTTCTAGGGAGCAAATGAGTTGAACCTTATAATGGTTTATTTAGTTTCCAGGTAACTAAGCCTGGGTGTGAGATTCAGGAGGTTGGATACACATTAATTTGGGGACGGGGAAGAAATAGAGAATATTATTAATGGCCATAGGACTGTAGCTTATTTCTTATTGGGGATTGTTAGGAAAAGAGGGCAGTTTCTTTTTGCTGTTTCTGGGGAGCAAATGTGCTGAACCTTATAATGGTTCATTTAGTTTCCAGGTAACTTAGCCTGGGTGTGAGGTTAAGTAGGTTAGATACACATTAATTTTAGCCTTTATTGTCAACAGACAAAAGTTATTTATACGACCGTAGGGAAAGTCAGATTGTAGTCGTACAGATGGGTTCTGGGGCTTTTACTGGGTAATGGGAGTTTTTGTCACGAGCATTGCACTTAGTAGGGGAGAATGTGGATCCAGGGATTTTGGGAAATGGGTTTGGTAGGTGGTTAGCAACAGGGGCTCGAATTAGAGAAAATTAGGGGGATTTTTTTCCCTGTTGTATTGGAATCTATCTCTATCCTGGCAATGATATTGGTTTTGTCCAGGTATTCAAAGACTACCTTCTGTATTGTATTTGCATGTTTCTTTGGGAGAGACAGGAGCAGTTTCAGATCTATTGTGTGATAGCCTAACTTGAATATGGTGGATTCTATGGTCTCGCCTTTTATTGTTATGGGGCCACACAGTCAAAGAAGATACGGTTGCGCTCTTCTGCATCATTGCAGTTGGGGCATAGGGCGGACTGGTTACCGTAGTAAAGGCAGCCCTGCACACAGTGTCCTAGCCTTATTCCAAATTGGCTATGTCGAAACGTCTATTGAGACTATATACGTCACATTGAAGTTTAACCTTTGGTTTGACGAAATTTGAAGGTGTGGCCCTTGTTGCTTTTGGTCCATTGGGATTGCCATTTTTCGGTTACTGCTTCATTTCAGTTTTTGGGTTTGGTATGGTTGTAAGTGCCGGTGGTCAATAATTGACAACTGCCTTTCTTGAATCAGCGGAAGGAGAAACGAAGTATGTGGCCAGACTGGGTTTCGAACCTAAGACCTCTGACATGAGTCAGGTGCCCTATCGATTGCGCTACGCGGCCCGGCGCCTTCAGCTGTAGGAGTTTAACTCCACATTCAACTTCTAAAGCATTAAGGTATGCCCTCATAGCAATACGGAGTGCTAAGTTGTTTTGGATGAGGTCTTGAGCTTTGAGAGTAGATGATTGGGTGCCGAGTTATAAACTTGCGCACCATAATCGATTTTACTGAGGATTAGGGCCTTATAAAATGTCAATAGGATTTTTTATCTGCTTCATAGGAGGTGCCTGAAACCATCCTCATGAGGTTTAGGTCTTTATTACATTTTTCAATCAGATTTTTAATATGCTGACCCTATGCTAGTTTGCTATCTAGGATCATAGTTAGGAAGGTGATATGGTCACTAAAAGTAAAAAGTATGCAAAGACCAGGAACTGAAACAATCAAAATCCAAATCCAGCCCTCAAACCATAGTTGGAAACAACTAAGATTACAAATAATCAAGATACAGAGAACATATGGCCAACCGAGTGAGCAGCTTGTTCCCAAAAGGTGGCCACTCAGCAACCCAAACCGAACCAAAAATAATAATAACATACATAAGGTAAAACATCACAGAAACTCTGACACCAAAAACAGGCAACAAAGAACCACAACAGAACTACCGCCTTGGAACGGTCAGTAATGAATTACTGGGGGGCTTAAATCGATTTTACAGGCCCAACCTCACCTATCTAAATTCTATTTCTGTCCAAAAAAGGGAGAGTTTTTGAAGTGATTCAATATTAAGTCTTTTTAGTGAAAATTATAGCCTTTGTCTTAATAGTGGGGATTTTGAAGCCCCAGAGCTTGGACCATATCTCGATTGTCTGGAGGGCTGATTGGAGTTTTACATGTTTGGGAGAGGAGTGCTAGGTCCAGATGGCACTGTCATCTGCAAACTGAGAAAGAGAGAGGTTTGGGTCCTGCTCTGCCCCCAGGGCATCATCAAGGGTATTTATTATTACATTGAATAGGATAAGGCTGAGGACACTGCCCTGGAGACAGCCGTTTCCCAGTCATGTTGATCAGAGGTTTTTTACCCCCACCCTGACTTGAATTCTTTTGCCGTTTAAGAAGTTATGAATGCAGCGGAACATATTTCCATTGATGCCGAATTCGTTTAGCTTGATGAGGGTCCCTGAAGTCCATATAAGGTCAAATGCCTTTTTAAGATTCAAAGTGACTGCCGCCTGGCACTTATTTTCCATAAAGGCCATATTAATTTCAGATTCCACGATTTTAATTTCTGATACGAAAGGAATTTATGGCTGAAGAGTGCGATTTATTTCCACTTCAATGGCGAAGTGTCATGGGACTGTCCCAGTCGCAATTAGGTTTGAGTTGCCAGTCGAGTTTCTAGGCTTCTTTTTTTTTTCTTTCTTTCACGTTATAGTTCAAGTAAGACCAAACGAGCATTCGACATCAAGCTTGATGTAGACTAATGGCTCTTTCTTTCACATGATTTCACTTAAATGCGCATTCAATACGCAATTTTGATTGGTTCCCGTACTCGCGCGTTGAGACGCAAAAGACTACGTCACTACCCGTATCATGTGCACAATTTTGATTGGGTCCATGAAATTTGCATAAAATGCGCGTTGCACGCGTCGCTTCGCGGTATACGCAAAATTGAGAACGAATTTTCATTGGCTACTAAAATATCCGCGTCCATAATTACCGCGTATCCCGCGCGCATCAACTGCGTCCCCGACGCGTTTTGAATGTGTACAAATACGCGAGCGCCAGTGTACCCATCAGACACACCAAGTTGAAACACCATTGAATCAACGACCATTCAACGTCTTAACGTTGAATCAAGGCTAATTTAATGTTGTTTCATTTGTTTGTGCCAACCAAGTCCGCTTCTCATATCTGAAGTGCCCTTGTTGGAACGGGCTTGCGAATTAATGACTTCTTATTGGTAACAAGCAAAAGTACAACAGTGGGTGGCGTATTTCAGTATGGTTCAAATGTATAAGATTAAGCTATCCATTGCTCTTTTGTTATCTAGCTTTTTTGACTTTATCGACAAATATGTGAACTTGATATCTCTTTTAGTGTGTTATGTGGCTGTCACACAGTGACGTATAGCATCAGCGTATGCCGACGTATGAGAAATTTAGTAAACACGCTGGTGTACGTTGAATAAGTTAGGGGTACGTTATGAACAAGTTACGAGTACGCTCAAATACGTTGGTATAAGTTGTTGTACGTCGAATGCGGCCCAAAATTTTGTGCATGCATAAAATTTTCAATGTACGCCGACGTATTGTTTATAAGTTAGTCATAAGTTTGGTGTACGCAACAGGTAAGTTATGCGTACGTTCATGCACGCAACTTATAAGTTAATCATACGTTGACATACGTCGGCAGCCAGCAGAGTCATTGTGGAGCGTACGCGTAACTTATTTCTAACTTATAGGTAACGTACCTGTAACTTATACCGAGCGTATCCAGAACGTATCCAACATATGCCTGACGACCTTAGAACGTATTCAACGTATCACGAACGCACTGAGCATATTTAGGTAACATATCCGCCAGCGACCAGGGCTTCAGCTATATATATTGGATACAGATCAGCAATTCATCACTTTTAAATAAGGAATCTTCTTGGACCGCTTCTGCTTGTCGTTTTGGGTCTTGAGAGGGGGTTAATACTTCAGATGCCACCACAGCTTCTGCAGATGCCGCCACCACTAAAGAGGCATTGGAGTCTGCGCGAGAGGGAGGTTGGCTACCATCGTAGGCACGGCAGTCGGGTGATGATTGGATCATGCAGGTGGTCAGCTACTACCTGCAAAGTTCTCTAATTTTCGTTCTTTAGGCATGTCCATTGATCAACGTCCACTACAATAAAAAGAGTTGTAGAGAGCCGTCGCTTTACATCTGATCGTCGAAGCACGCTCCAACACGCTATACATAAGGTCGGCGTAAGTTAGACTAACGTTGTGCATGCGTTCGGCATAAGACGAGAACGCTACAGATACGCTGGGAACACGCTGTTATACGCTTGTATAAGTTATGTATACGCTAGGGATAAGTTGTGAATAAGTTATTTATACGTTTCAATACGCTATGTGTGCGTTCCAAAACCGGCTGCTGTTTGATGTTTTAATTTATCGCCAGCGTATGCCAGCGTATTGGATAAATTTTTCATACGTTGGCATACGTTGTCTGAAACGTTGTAGTGTGACAGGGCCTTTATATACATACATGTACTAATCTTAAATTTTCATTTTCATTCCGTGTATAGATCGCCGGTTTAAAAACCATAACGATTTTAATTACACCCTCCCGATTTGTAAAAGGTTAAAATCGGTTTGGTTTATTTTGGTCACAAATCTTCATTCATTCTGCTTAATTGTCTAGACGCTGGAGATGTTTTAAGAACTATTGACTCTCGTCACATATGGTGTTCGATCAAAAATAAGACTTGTTACATGTTATCGCATGAGAAACACACCTTTAGATTTTAAAAGTGCTATTTTCTTTCCTCAACAGCAAGTGAAATCATCTGAACAATAACATACGGGGCCGTATTCATAAAACTACATAAGTCGTTGCTATGCTGTTGCTAAGGCTAAATTTCTATAAAGGAGATTTTCTACAACAATGAAATTTGCTCTGGAGGAACAGTCTTTCAAGACTGTTCCTTCAGAGCAAATTTCATAGTTGTAGGGAATGTCCTTCAAAGAAATTTAGCCTTAGCAACAGCATAGCAACCTTCAAAGACTGTTCCTCCAGAGCAAATTTCATTGTTGTAGAAAATCTCCTTTATATAAATTTAGCCTTAGCAACAGCATAGCAACCACTTAAGAAGTTTTATGAATACGGCCCACGGTCTGCCTTGAGCACTAACCACAAGCAAATGCATTATATATCAATACTGTTTTAACTATTCTCTTACAACACAAGGCAGTAAATTGACTTCCTAAAATTTTAAACTGTTGATTTATTTGAAGTGATATATGAAAGAAAGGGGATTGGTATAATTTGGATTTCATGAAGAACAAATAAGAAAGTTCAAGTACTTTCTTTATTCAAATACATCATTTACTCTTCCATACTAAGTTTAGCAATATAAAGAACCAGCCCTGTGTGAACCTTGATACTAGCTTATACTCCGTACCAATCAACCGGTCCTACAGAGTTATTTAGAGTTAGTATTGCAGTTTACGAAATTTGCAGTGCTAGCATAGCAGGTTGTACACTGCCACATCACAAGAATGATGCAGTGCCATGCGGCGCGTCAGTCGGATTCTTTAAGCGACAGTGCAATGCTATGTCCTAGCAAAGTCTTACAACCGCTTGCAGCTCCAGGTTGACAATGGACTTACAATGCAGCAAGCCCCGCGTTCTATCCTCGTGCGAGGAGTAGAAAGATCCCCAAGCAGAGTTCTGATCCTGACTGGCAGAGTATGTTGTAAGAACTTACAATCCTGCGCACCAGGTTAGCCGTGCCCATCGTAAGATGATGGAAAAGAATCCTCGTCCCTAAGGAAGGAAACCCCTGACTGGCACCTAGCAGGTGGATCAGAAGAAATGCAAATGTAACCGTTATTGCACGTTACTTGGGGGGTAAAATAAGTTAATTTCAGCAAGAAATTAATCGTATTCCCTTAAGACAAGTCAGATGTGAAAGAAGTTCACAACTGGGTTGATCCCCCGAGTAAATAAGGTTTTAAAACTGTTGACCTATAAAATAATGCGTATGCTCAAACCGAATATTGGCTTTTCACAACTGAAGCTATATTGAGAATGTGTTGAGTACAGAACGTGTTAAAAGTTTTTTTCCTAATAAATTCATAGGAATGCTTACTAGATCTTCTGAAATCACACACAATATTTCCAAGCCTGCTGACAATTTCTTTTGCGCCGGTCAGGAGCCTAGGGTGCTATATCAGATTGTAACTTGTAGATCTATGGAGGTAACTTGATCTTTTTCGAGGTTTCTGGTAGAGCAGATACAACTAATACGTTTTATTTATATTTTCGTATCTGAAAACAATGAAAATATTTCCTACTGAAAAAAAGTTATGCGCCACTTTAGTTTTCCATAGAGCATATGCAAAGGCAGTCTCTATTTCATCTATTGAACCTAGAAGATCAAAACATTTTTGAAAAAAAGGTATGCATAGACTACAAATGCCATTTGAATTCACGCTGCACATAATAACTAGTAGTTACAATGCATATTGTCGACATTTTTATTGCGCTGTGTTCATTTGTTGCACTTAATCAAGAACACTATGAGATCATATTATTCCGATTATTTTCTGTGGCATTGAACGTACGGATTTTCATACGCATGACTGTTTTACTGCCAGGTGCAGTAGCTTTACAATGGTTGCGATTATAGAAGATGATTGGCTCCATAACACTTTTATTAAACAATTCTGTAAGACGTGTTGCAATATGACCACTTACCTGGGAAAGAGTTGTATGTTGTATATATTGTTCCTCGTTGGATTATTAGTCATGCTTCTTCGTCATTATTTTCCGTTTGGCATAATGGGTAAGAAGTGGACTTTGATCGTATCGGTTCTTCACAATTGCTTTTTATGCTAGTCCACCAGACAAAAATGTCAAAATGTATTAACTTAATTTATCATATGACGTCGCATCTGAGAGTGTAATAAAGCCATGCATTAAAAACGATAACCCACTAGTGGATTAAATATGCAAATAACGTCGTAACGTTATACGTTGACGTCCATAAAAACTTCGCGTTTTCTAATGGCGAAATCGTGACGTTTTAGTGCAAATGCTAATAAAATGCGCTTTTAGTGTCATATGATAAATAGTATCTTGCATTCGTGCTCATGTATTATTCAATTTATTAAACTCGGAGAAAACCGATAAGATGCTCGGCAAAGCCTCGCATCTTATCTTTTTCCCCAACTCGTTTAATAAATTCAATAATACATGAGCACGAATGCAAGATTCTATTTATCATTTGATACGACAGTCTCCCCCGCCACCCTCCATCCTCCTGCGGACGGAAAACTGGCATGAGCTGTTTTTGATGCTAAGTACTAAACTTTCTCCGTTTAAAAAGTTGGAAGCAATACAAATGCATGTATATATGAGCTGTGACACGACAAAACCAACAGAGTGGCATGTGCGCCCAGCGAAGATTCAGATCAGCCTTATCAGCCTGGGCATCCGCCCAGTCTGATCAGACTTTTTGCTCTCTGCCTGAAGCTGGCTTAGACCCTTAGCTACCCATTAAGCGCAAGCAATGACTCTGATCAGACTTGGCAGATGCCCAGGCTGATCTGAGTCTTCGCTAGGCGCACATACTACTTTGTTGGTTCTATCGTGTTGCGGCTTCGCTGTATGCATGGAGCTAGCTTAGACCCTTAACTTTCCATTAAGCGCAAGCCAAGACTCTGATCCGACTGGGCAGATGCCCTGGCTGATCCGAGTCTTCGCTGGGCGCACATGCTACTTTGTTGGTTTTATCGTGTCGCGGCTCAGTTGTTATGTTTAAAGATACTTGCCCAATAGCGGCCCCACAATCCATGAAAGTTTTCATTCAGCGGAAGCTTTTTTTCTTTGGTTTAAACGGTATTTTTATTCTTCATTAATTACATACCAATCAGTAGAATATAGGATCTGACGGTAAGCGTGAGGCTTATATTAAAGGCCCCATAGCTCTATCAGCATGAAAATAAATAGCATGAGGTATCGCTGTAGGCTTCTCACTATAGTTTCGTCAATGTAAATGACAGTGAATAGCCAGCTTTAAACAAATAAACCAGATCTGAGTTTCACATAAAAAGGGTTTGAAAACTTATTTGGGTCATTTTAGTTGGTAACTAATATGACCTACTTTCGATTTCATCAAGCCGAATAAATTGGTAAAAATACAATGTACAGGCATGGAGCTCCAATCACTATCCCGCCTATGTTTATGTAGCATTGCTAGACGGGAAACCAGACCAAGAAATTGTATTTTGTTGAGCGATTTGCTACTTTTCAAAAACTGGTTTTCTCTACTTTTTGCCAGTTACAGGACTCAATATATGCACATCAACCAACGTTTCATTACCAAAAGTGACGGTTGAACCGCTTTTACAACGATTTGAGAATAGACGTTTTTACCGCTGATAGGAGTATGGAGACTTTAAAGTTCCCATACTCCTATCAGCGGTAAAAACGTCTATTCTCAAATCGTTGTAAAAGCGGTTCAACCGTCACGTTTGGTAATGAAACGATGCTTGATGTGCATATATTGAGTCATGTAACTGGCAAAAAGTAGAGAAAACCAGTTTTTGAAAGGTAGCAAATCGCTCAACAAAATACAATTTCTTGGTCTGGTTTCCCATCTAGCAATGCTACATAAACATAGGCGGGATAGTGATTGGAGCTCCATGTCTGTACATTGTACTTTTACCAATTTATTCGACTTGATGAAATCGAAAGTAGGTCATATTAGTTACCAGCTAAAATGACCCAAATAAGTTTTCAAACCCTTTTAATGTGAAACTCAAATCAATTTTATTTGTTTAAAGCTGGCTATTCACGGTCATTTACATTGACGAAACTATAGTGAGAAGCCTACAGCGATACCTCATGATAATTTTTTTCATGCTGATAGAGCTATGGGGCCTTTAAAGTCACCTCCTTATTCTTTATTTGATTTTGACAGGAAAATGGGATTGATCATTTGATGCCGCAGACTGCATATGTGTCTAGTTTGAATATCGTCCGAGCCATTTTGTCATCGAGCATCCCACACATAAGTTTTACATTTCCATTTCTCTGATATGAACTTTTCATTATGCGAGTTATGATATCGTGAAATTTATGCCATTACCTATGTTGTCCAAATCAAAGAAAACACAAATCCCGCTGTATGAAAATTTGCATGTATTGTGGGGCCGCAATTGGGTAAGTATCTTTAACATAATATTTGGGTAAGTATCTTTAAACATAGTCATTGAGCCGCGACACGATAAAACCAACAAAGAAGCATTTGCGCCCCGCGAAGACTCAGATCAGCATGGGCAACTGCCCGATCTGATCAGTCTTGTCTGTGCGCTTAAAGGGTAGCTAAGGGTCTAAGCTAGCTCCAGGCAGACAGCAAAGACTCTGATCAGACTGGACAGATGCCCAGGCTGATCTATCTACGCTGGGTGCCAATGCCTCTTTGTTGGTTTTGTCGTATAGCAGCTCGTATATTTTTATTCATTTAAACTTTTTAAATGGAGAAAGAATAGCAGTTAGCATCAAAAACAGCTCATGCTAGTTTTCCGTCCGCAGGAAGGGGTAGGGTGCCGATGGAGACCTTTTCCACTAACTCCCTACTGGAGACTTCGTACAATAGTACCCTGGTTTGAAGGACCCATTTTCCTCTCTCCGAACCAACCTTCCTCTGCGGAAGCCGAATGCAGGTCGAGCACTCCGGTCTGGGTACCTGGGTCCCCTACTCGGGGTCCGTTGCAGCCCTTCTAAAGACTGACCGTAGAACATGCAGTTACAGAAATGAAACTTTAAAGGGTTATGTCGTCCAGTTAGGCGCCGTGATGTAGTGGTGGGAAAACTTCGGTTATGGTGCAGAAAGTCGCCGGAAGGTCGTGAGATCGAACCCGGGCTTCGCCATCCGAAGACTGGAAAACTCTCTTTGACAACCAAGCAGTAAATGGGTAAGGATAAGACAGCGAAAGGAGAGGGATGAGTTCCGCCTTTCATATGCTGTGCCCAAGACACAGAGGGCCTCTAACCCCCACTGCCCCTACGGCTACTAGGCTATTGGAAACCTTTACCTTTTCCTTTTTTATCGTCTATCTGGCGATATAAAATATTACTGCTTCCGCATAATGATACTGGATGAACATGTACATACAGAAAGCGATTTTAGGATAACAACACCAAACAGGCACATTGCGTCGAAATGACGTCGAACTGACATAATTAAGTTGCATCGACGTCAGTGCAAAGTCATTTCGTCATTTTGTGCCCGCTAGGCTCTGACAGTTTAGACTGTGCCCAGCCGGCACATTACGTTGTCATGACGTCATACTGATGTCGATGGGACGACATAACGTCGCTTCGACGTCAGTAAGATGTCATATCGACGACATGTGCCCGCTTGGAGGCCTGTTGAATAATGTGAGTACCCGCAGAACATTGTTTTATTTACATGTACCGAGCTGTTCACGCTATTTCATACCTTTGAGAAACTCCCCGCAAAACATATCATTTGTGTTTATTTTCTCCCGCACTTCGTTTGTCCGAAAATAAATATTGTCTTTTCTAACTTGTCTTAAAGCAAAATGCTGATTAAGAAATAAAGAAACAACAAATTGTGAATAGGAATGCCGCTGTTCGCTACGGTTCCATTTATTACATATCGTACACAAAACCTACGTCACAAAAGTAACAATTTAAACAAACTCATAATTTCTGTACAAGGATATCTGACATCGAAAGTCACTGACGTATTCAATATCTCACAAAAATGACAGGTCCGCAAGTAGCTGAATTGGTGTCAAGTTGAGACTGAAACGCTGCGAGCGGGCTACCCAACCCTACTCCCTTTAATTATGTTTTTTATATTTTTGGGAGGGGGAGGTAGGTTTATCCATGCTCAAGACCAGCAAGACCGTTCACACAAGTTTCTGTCAATAAGCTGATCCCGCAGTGCAAAAATGTCCGTACTAAACGAACGCTCCTGCACTGCGAACTTCAGCCACTGAATGCCAAACAAGTGCTCCCGTTCTAGAGTGTTGTCTCACTCAACTATTTTCAGTCTCATTTCACCATTCTAATATCGCACATTTATAGCGTAATTTCAACTGAAATTGTATACCGTTACACACTAACAGCCTTGCTTTTTTTTTTATATATATATACACGCTTTGAAAATCTGCTTTTTCTAAACTAACAGCAAAGGTTGACTTCAAAAACTTAGATTATAAATCATTTGCGAAATAAGAAAATAGGTTCATGTGGCATTAGTTAAAGTGGGTCAAATTTGGACCAAAACTAGGCCTAACTTCTCTCTTTGAAATCAATATCATTCAAAGAAATGCTACCATGCCATATCCGATCATTACATGTAGTTGCAAAATCGGTCAGAAATTTCAGAAACAAAACAAAATACACAGACCTGTCTCTACATAGCGAAGCGGTCGACTGACTAAAACACTCAAAACAATCATTTAAAATACTAGCAAAATCGTGCGATAAGAAACTCACTCACATCTCATGATACTGAATACAGAAAAACGTGAAATAGACTGAAACAATATCGCACATATTACTATAAAAGACTGACCGAAAAGAAATGGATTTATTTTCTCCCGCACTTCGTTTGTCCGAAAATAAATTTTATGTTTTCTAACTTGTCTTAAAGCAAAATGCTGATTAAGAAATAAAGAAACAACAAATTGTGAATAGGAATGCCGCTGTTCGCTACGGTTCGACAAGTCAAAGAAGGGGAAAAGAACTGTTGAAATACATTGGCAATGCCATCTGTAGAATAACATAATCACATGAAAATTAATTGAGAAATCGCCTTAATAAAAACAGTGATTGAAGTGCCACCATAACAAAGTGCAAATACTAAGAGACATAAGAATCGTAATGATGTTGAAAACTGATACTATTATAAAAGCCGACTAACGTCACTGATTTCTCTGCCTTACAGTAACGAGAACCTGTGTTGCATCTATTACCTCTTCTTACAATACATGTAAAACAGTGCCTCTTTCTTCCAGTTCTTAGCGTAAAATACGCAAATAAATGTTCCACACCAGCTCCGTCTGAATAACACATAACAGTCCAAATATTACGACACGACTTAATAGGAACTAATTTTTTACGACTAATACCATTTTGAAAGATCTGAATCAAACCATCAGAAGATCTTGTTAGCTGATAAGCTTTAAACTGGAATCGTCATGACCGCAGCACCAGAACAATCATAAACAAATCTTAAACGCCTTCATACATCGCTGTCTCTGTCCATCGTTCAGCCAGGAAAAAAGACTAGAATATAAGGAGCAAATGTAAGTTCTATTATAGGCTGTGCGCCAACGTGCAAAGTATAATGTTTTATGACAAACAAAACTGAACAGACATGGTGACTCTTAACAGAAATTAAGCGCAAACAGCGACCATCTTTTCTCTCTTTTTTACGTGCACCTATGACTGCTAACTGATAAACTGTCACAAAAACCCAATGACTGCTCTTCCATTTTACTTTAGTCATATCCTGACATGCTACCAAAATCTGGCAAACTGCCACGTAATTTTTCCTTTCCTCTTCAAATCATGTCACCTTTATTACAGTTTTTCTTATTTGATTAGCCCATGTCCCATGGCCACAAACTGGCAAACTGGCAAATGCCACGAAAATTCAAGAACTCATTTAATGTAAAGCGTAACACGCCAGTAAAATCTGCAAAATGCGTCAATGATTATATTACTGTTTTCCCTATTGCCCATCATGTTTATCACAATTATCGTTGCTCGTGATCATAAAACGGCGAATAGCCACAGCAGTTTTCAACAGCATCTCTTTGACGATACCAATAACCTCAAATAATTGGCAAAGTGCCATGATGCATTCTCTTTGTTTTCTTCCCTTTCTTTTTCTTTTCTTTCTTTATTTTTTTTTGACACTATCGTGACCCACGATCACAAACAGGCAACTTATGCATTCTCTTTTTTTTTTTTTTTTTGACAATACCGTGACCCTCGATCACAAATTGGCAAAGTGCCATGATGCATTCTCTTTGTTTTCTTCCCTTTCTTTTTCTTTTCTTTCTTTCTTTTTTTTTTGACAATATCGTGACCAACGATCACAAACAGGCAACTTATGCATTCTCTTTTTTTTTTTTTTTGACAATACCGTGACCCACGATCACAAATTGGCAAAGTGCCCGGCCTAAACTATATATTTTTCTTTCTTTTTTTTTTTAAGACACCGTGGCCCACGACCACAAACTGGCAAAGTGCCACACAAACTTATCTCCACAACAACAATGTGCCAAACGCCTCTGAACCAGCAAAAACTAAGATATTTGAAAACAAGTAAAACTGATAACTGATCATCTAAATAAACCATCATACTTATCACTTTTTCTAATCAAACATTTGAATACAAGCCTCAAAAGTGCGTAAATAAACAAAGTAGATAATTTTTCTTGTTGACGTTCGAACTTAAGTAAAACTCCAGATTGTGAATTAAGATACCTTTACAAAAAGATGCTATCTCTCTATATCTCCATTTCACAAACAAAATATTTACTGATTTTTGTTATATCTAAATTTTTCATATAAGTTCCCAGAAAACACCACAGTTTAAATCACATACAAACTGAAGTCATAGTAATTTCTGCAACTGATATGCAAATTAGCCAAATCTAAAGCAAGTAGAAAAATCGAACTCTCTTCTAACGATCATGTGATTATGCAGAGAGCATTCTCGTTAGAGCACATACTCGTGACATCAAGTGACATGTTCTATGCAATCTTGTGATTTCAATCGCAATCCCGTTTTCTTCCAGCTTAACTTTATAGATTATATTGCAATACACCAAAATCCAATGACCAACGGTCGAATCTTACTGTTTAAATATTATAGTATATCAACATTTTGTCAAAATACTTTTCGTAAGGATGAAAAATAGTACATTTTTAAAACTTGACGTTGAAAAATCTGGTAAAGTCACAAGCTTGTCTCTGATCTAAAATTATTCTCTTTGGGCTGCTACTGAACATCATTACAAAATGTTAAAGAAGTCATCTTACCGAGTTGAGCTATAGAATATACTACAAGTAAGTGTATGCTCTATGCGGAGAAAAGGCATCAGAAAAAACAATGATTACAAATGTTGCGTAAATGCCATTTAAACGGCAAATGCATAGCATTGTCGAAGAACAAATAGTTTAACAAACATAGCTTTGACTGTACACAACTCTTGATTAGTAACACAGAATCATACTCAACTTTGATGAGCTTTATATTGCCGCCTGCATCTGATGTCTGTAGTTTCAGAGCTTCTGTTGTGGACGAACATATCGGGTGTATACAAATGATCTTGTAGCTAGCAAGTGGACAGAGCCATCAGCTGACTGGAACTGAATGAGTTTTTGCGGATGTCTTCCAACAAAATCTGCTTGCAGAGGATCGTAATACTACGTGTTGGCGCTCTATTTTCCTGAAAACTGAATGAATGAATGTTTAAGTTATTTATAGACGCTCAACCCTGGTAAGGGCATATATCGTCTAAACGTCAGCAATTTAAAACGTTTCTATAAGACAAATTCAAAAACGATTAAATGTTTAAAGTATTATGTTACGTCCAAATGATAAAAATGTTATGTACAATAAAAGACTAAATCTTGTTAAAAAGTCCAGCTTCCTTTAAAAAATTAATAATTTGGATAGAAGAAACTTTGCTAAAAAGCCCGGTTATGGTTTTAATGTTGTAATATTTTGAACGAATATGGTTAAAGTCAATGCATGGCACAAGAAGATGTTTGATTGTAATGACCTCATTGCATGGTATGCAAAATGGTGCAACCTCATTATTTAATAAAAACGAATGTGTAATTCTGGTATGCCCTATTCGGCATCTGGTAATGACAGTCTGTTCTTTTCTATTTGATAGTATATTGTCCTTGCTGTGAAAATCTGGTTTAATTTGTCAGAGTTTGTTATGAATTGGATTATCCCAATTAGTTTGACATTTTGATTTTATATATGTATTTATTTGAGATTTAAAATCTGAGTGCGGAATTCGGAAGGTACTTTCTGGTAAATTTAAAGCCGCCTTGGCCTCTTTATCGGCCAGGTCATTTCCACGAATATTGACGTGACTTGGAACCCAACAAAAGATTATTTCTTTTGATGGTAACTGAAAATATTTACGAAGTAATTGTTGTATTAAAGGATTGGGGTGATTGACGTTTTTAAGTGATGATAAAACAGAAAGTGAGTCTGAGAATATAATAAACTGATTGTTTTCTTGAACTGAAATTTGATTGAGTGCCAAATCTATGGCTTTAGCTTCGGCTGTAAATATAGAGCTGCCATTTGGTAATCGTATAGTATCTGTGAATAGGGGACTTACAACCGAACATGCAACTTTATCTTCTTGTTTTGAACCATCCGTATAGATTGTGGTATGGTTCGGAAAATTAGATTTTACTTGCAAGAATTCTGATTGAAGAAGGTCAGGGTTCGTCTGTGATTTTTTATTCTTGTGAAATGATAAAATAACGTTAGGAGGTTTTAACGTCCATGGCTCATGGACAGGTAAAGAAAATTTCTGGATGTTTTTAATGTCAATATGAGAGTCTACTAGCAAAGGTTTAATACGTAAACCCAAGGGTTTAATAGATCTCGGTTTGTTGTTATAAAATATTTCATACCGAGGGTTAAAAACACAATCGTAAGCAGAATTCTTTGGGTTTGCAGCTAGTTTTGATACATATTGTAGTGATAATTTCTCTCTTCTGATATATAGAGACGGTTCATTCGACTCTGCGTAAAGACTTTCTACGGGAGATGTTCGAAATGCTCCAAGAGCAAGACGTAAACCCTGATGATGAATGGTGTCAAGACATTTAAGGTATGATTTTCGTGCCGAACCATATACGACTGAACCATAATCCAGTTTAGATCTCACAAGAGATCTATACAGGTTTAGAAGTACAGTACGATCTCCTCCCCAATTTGTATTGGAGAGCACTTTTAAAACATCTAAAGCTTTTAAACATTTAGCTTTCAAAGCTTTTATGTGAGGAATAAAAGTGAGTTTCTTATCGAACAGAAGGCCTAAGAATTTGGCCTCATTGACAACTGGAATTGGCGATCCATAAATGTTAAGAACCGGGTCGGGGTGCAAACCCCTCAACTGACAGAAATGAACACATTGGGTTTTAGTTTTAGAAAATTTAAAACCGTTTTCTGTGGCCCAGGTTTCTACTTTATTCAGGCATCTTTGAAGTCTGAATTCTATGTTTTCCATATTTTTCGATTTGTAAAAGATGCCAAAGTCGTCAACATATAATGAAGAATCGGTATCGTTAACACATTTAACAATGTTATTGATTTTTATATTAAATAAAGTAGGTGATAAAATACTTCCCTGAGGAACACCCTGTTCTTGTTTAAAAGTGTCAGACAATGTAGACCCTATTCTAACATTAAAGGATCTGTCAGATAAGAAATTCGAAATAAAGTTTGGAAGTCGGCCTCGAAGGCCAATATTATGTAAATCTTTCATGATGCCATATTTCCACGTCGTGTCGTACGCTTTCTCCAGATCAAAAAATATTGCGACGACATGTTCTTTTTTCACAAATGCATCACGAATAAAAGTTTCTAATCGAACTAAATGATCTACAATACTGTGATTCTTACGAAAGCCCGCTTGATTTCTGGAAATCAAGTTATTTGACTCCAGGAACCAAACGAGCCTATCGTTAATCATTCTCTCCATTGTTTTACATATGCAACTTGTTAACGCTATCGGTCGGTAATTTGTAGCTTCCGTCTTATCCTTCCCCGGTTTGGGAATAGGAATGATGACTGCTTTATGCCAGTCTTCTGGAAAATTTCCAGTATGCCAAATATCATTCAACATATTAAGTAAGGTCTCCAACGCATCAGGCGGTAAATGTTTAAGGATTTGATAGTGAATATCGTCCGGCCCTGCGGCCGTATCTTTACATTTATCAAGAGACTCCTTTAATTCTGATATGCTGAAGGGAAGATTATATTTTTCGTTATTTAACGACTGAAAATTTAAATTTTCTGATTCTTTTTCAGTTTTCAGTTCCTGAAATCGTTGACTGTAATTTGAACTCGATGAATTTTTCTGAAAGTTTTCGCCTAATGCATTGGAAATCTCTGCAGTGGAAAAACATTTGTTACCATTGGAAGATTTAATATGAACACATTCAGATTTCTTGTTTTTCCCACTGATTTTTCGTATCATTTCCCATATCTTTTTTACTGGCGTTTTAGGATTTAATTTATTGACATATTGTTGCCATGATGAACGTTTCCCTTCTTTAATAGTTCTTCGTGCTTTAGCACGAGTTACTTTTGAATGTAGATGATTTTCACGAGACGGATTTTTATTAAATTTTCGTAAAGACGATTTGCGTTTGTTGATTGCAGTTTTACATTCATTAGTAAACCATGGATTACGCCTTTTTGAACTTGTCGAGGATTTCGGAATACTTTCTTCCGAAATTGCATGTAATGCTGATGTAAAAGCAGACATATCTTCTGCTGTTTTGAACTTTTCAGAGCTAAGCCGCTCCTGACATGATGTTACGAACATTTCCCAATTTGCTTTTTTCAAATTCCATCGAGAATGCTGTTCTTCATCAGATGAATCAATTTCTTTAATTATGATTGGGAAGTGATCGCTTCCATGCAGGTCATCACAAACTGACCAGTCAAAATCTAAATATATATTAGGATGACAAATAGACAAATCTATGGCAAAATAATTTCCCGTGGGAGGGTGAAGATATGTAGGCTGTTTTTCATTAAGTATACACAAATCATTTTCAGCAATTACATCTTCAATTATTTCTCCTCTGTCATTTGTATCCAAACAACCCCAGGTTTTACTGTGACCATTGAAGTCACCAACTAACATAAATGGCTGCGGCAATTGGTCTACTAGATTGACCAAGGAATTTTTAGAAAGTACATCATTTGGCGGAATATATATAGAGCATATCGTTACTTTTTTGGATAAAGTAACATTGACGGCAACTGCTTGTAAGTTTGTATTCAGATTAAACTGACTATGTGGAATGTTAGATTTTACGAGAATCGAAGTTCCTCCTGATGCTCTTTGACCATCAGGACAAATATAATTAAACATACTAAAATCTCTAAAACTAACATTATCTGACTGCTTTAAAAAGGTTTCTTGAAGACAAATGACACTTGGAGATAGAAGAGACATTAAAATTAGTAATTCATTATAATTTGCTTTAAGACCACGACAGTTCCACTGTATTATTGACTTTTTTTCCATGTTTAAATGAATGGGAGAGAAAAAAACGTGTCAGGAGACCAATCAGGAGAATATACTTCTCCTAAGCAGTATCCATGTCATCCTCCAAAGCGCCATATTTATTGACCGTTTTAACAGGATCCGGAGATCCTTTGCCGAGCTTATTGGAGGACGAACCTCTGATGGCGGGTTTATTGGAGGACGAACCTCCGCCAGAATGTGATCGACGGCCAGAGCCGTGACCAGAAGGAGAACGATGTTTATCCTTCTCCTTCTGCGCCTTAGCCGCCGCTTTAAGCTGTTCCTTAGTCTGCCTAGCAGACTGCGAACCAGACGAACTAGACTGTGAACTAGATTGTGAATTAGACTGTGAACTAGACTGAGAATTAGACTGAGAACTAGACTGAGAATTAGTTGGACGAGCCGCCGAAGCGGCTCGAGGCTGTGAACCTGAGCCAGAGCGGGCTGTAGTTGCTCTTGGCTGAGATGTTGGCTGAGATGTTGGTTTTACAGATGGTGAAATAACTTTAGAGGATGGTAAAATGTCAAAATCTTTTTCGAAAAATTGGGTACCAGTAGTTTTTGTTTCGGGTCTTGCCAGTGAGTGCACAATTTTTGTGAAGTCCAAATCCGATGTTTGAGTTTGGCTTTCATACAATTTCCTAGCTTCCAAATATGTAACATTTTTGTTGACTTTAATTTTCAAAATTTCTTTTTCTTTTTTCCATATTTCACATACACTGGATCGAGAGACGTGATCTTTGCCGCAGTTAACGCATTTGGCCGGATTTTTGCACGCGGAGGTATGGTGGTCATGACCTCCCGCGCCACAAGTCGCACAAACAGATCCGGGATCAACGGGGCAATTGTTTTCGTGATGGCCAAACCTCTGACAGTTGAAGCACCGCAGAGGATTTGGCACATACACGTCAACCGGAACAACTCGGTAAAAGATTTTTAACGATTTCGGTACTGTGACGGAGTTGAACGTGAGAAGTAATGTATTCGTCTCAACAGTTTCGTGATCTTTTTTGATGGTAAAGCGTTTGCAGGCGGTCACGCCCTGTTCTCTTAGGTAGTCAACGATTTCATTTTCTTTTTCCCCTTTCAGCATCCTGTCACGGATGATGCCTTTTGATGAATTGAGGCTTGTATGCTCCGTGACAGAGACTTTAAGGCCAAAAAAGGTGGAAATTTTCAACAGATTGTCCGTTTGAGCTTTTCGGCATGTTTCAACTAGCAGAGTCTTGTTTTTTAGTTTTTTAACAGATTTAGGTGTCCCAATTAAACTTTCAATTTGTTTTTCAATCACGAAAGGGGAAAGGGTCGTGACCGCCTTCTCTTCAAGTGACTGAATGACTAGAAATTTAGAGAAACTAACATTACCTTGAAATATGAAATATGAGGGCCGGTCCGCGTCGTCATCAGAGTCCATTAGAAATCTTCTCTTATTTGAGGATCCCATGATTGATGTTTATTATTCATTGGCTATGCGCTTCACCCTCCGCGGAGTCCTACAAGGGGACGTTTTAGGGGAACGGATCTCCTATTCCCAACGCCAAAGCTACATAACCATTATACTCAACGATCAAATCCCTCGGTTTAAACCCCCAATGCTGAAGGCCGAAAAATATGCCCGTCAATTAACCCATCAGCCGCTGCCCATCGAAAATACCCATATAGAAAGAAACGAAGGGAATATTTTAAGCCCGGTATGTACCATTATAGATACGTATAAAGAAAGAAGGAAGTGAAGGATCAAGAAGCGCATTTCTAGAGCTTAGCACGACTGAGCCGATTGAAACGGGTCGGGCCTAACCCGAAACGCTCGTCTATCTGAAGCCAGGGCCAAAGTAGTGTGTTGGAAAGCTGGAGATCCCCGGGCTTCCCTCAACTACCAGGATCCCTTTTTCCAGCATACGAGACGCCACCCACGGCAAACAGGTGGCTCCTGTTTTGACAGGGAATTTCACCCCGTCCACTACAGAAGTAAAGTGGCCTGTTAATTTTATTCCCCACAGACAAAGGGAAAAAGAGAACCGTTTGCTGAAAAGACGTCTTTGGCGTTGTCGGAATAGAAGATCCATATCCGGAGTATATGCAATGAGACTAATAAGTTGTCAAAGTTACTATATAGGTAAGAAGAGGTAGTAACATATAAGATTTGTTAAATGATTTGAAATTAAGGTATATGCAAACAAAACGTAGCAGACAATTGCTACAGAAGACATTGTTTATTATTTTTCTGTTGAGACAAATTTCTTAATAATTTTAAAGTGCAACGTGCTCGAGTTTGGAAAAGTGACACATACACAAGACAATTGTTATATACAGATGAGGTAATAATCTTCGTCCCGTGTGCGACCCACGGGCACAGAATGATACACAAACAAATGAAGCATGTTAGTATCATGAAATAGTAAAGATCGAAAGGATAGAATTCGCGTTTGATGCCTACTTAAATATATCTAAAATTTCAAAATGGGGTTTATTTAAATTCGCACGTTGGATCTGTTTGTACGTAAGATTTGATCATTTAAATTTGATCAGTTAAACTGTATGAACTATATAACGGACGGTTGCTTATATAGTGGGGTTTCACCACCTGCTCAAGCGAAAGCATCCAACTATTTATACCCCCCGGTTGGCACGGGGCCCTGAAAACTGAACTGAAATTATTAAACTGTTAAAATGTGAACCGTCAAAAGCCCTGACAAGGACTAATCAAAATCGAAGGGCTGTTGATGAACGGCCCGTTATTTGAAAATTAGGTTGGTTTAATTGTTTGAAAAGAGCACGAGTTGTTAATTGTCTATATAATATTGGCAGATGAGAAACCAGAAACGGAAATTTGTCTTTCATAAATATGTTCCCCCAAAATTTTAGGCAATTATATAGGACTCATTTCAAGCATATCAACCAACATTTCAACACCAAACGTGAGGGTTAAACCGCTTTTTGTATTTGTGTTTAAACGCTTTGACTGTTAGGACTATGAAGACTAACGTATATCTCTAAATGAACTTTCATTTTAGTAAAAGTTGCTGCAGCCTCAGTTTCCTTTCCAGATCAGACAATTTCTACAACAGAACAGAAATCAAAAAGATATATGAACTCTTAAGTATTTATAGTACCAATATCACTTCTCGGTGTAGCTGCCAAATCCAATATTACTAGATGAAAAGAGTTGTAAGATCTTGTACTTATCTTTTTACATGATGCATGTCACCTTAAACAAACAAAAAATGAAAATACTAGAATCTCAAAGCAAAGGAATTTCCTGAATCATGTTTCAATCAACCGATCTCTTCATGTGCTAGTCGGTTATCACAAAACTAGAATTTTGTTTTCAATAACCAAACGACTGCCACCCTATATTTCATACATTAATTCAGCTGCAAAACACTGAGGCAAAAGTACATGCATTGCGCTGCAATGTGCCTCCATGAACATGCTCAGAATCTTTGAGAAATGTATTGATAATTCCAACTGCCCATGTTGGTGGCCTTGGAAAGCAGTGAACTTTTTTCATGACAAATATTAAACTTTCTAAACTCGCCTAAATGAGGCGTAACCGACAATGTGTGGACCAGAAATAAAATATTTGATACCATTAAATCCATCATTTTAGAAGTATGCAAAAGGAGATCTCTACCGTTTCACATTTTTTTTTGATGAAATTGTCTACCCTGATACAGCGCCCCTAGCGGTAAATGGAAGTCACTTTATCATGTACTTTTATCAAATATAAAAACATCTAACTGGTAAATTCTTAGAATGCACGTTGCACTTGCGGTAATTAAGAAAAATATAGGTCTACTTAACTTTGTAGCCGCTTCATATAATCAGCTTGAAAAACAGTAGACCCTCCAGAGCTGCACATTCGTCTGTGTAGAATTGATCTTGTATTTATCTACTGACGCGGACTGTCGCTGAAACTTCGTTGGCGGCTAGCGTATTCCTGAAACACTGAACTGAAACTAGTTGAACTTCGCATGGGCGCATGGCCTCTAAGAACTAAAATAAACTTAACGCCCTATCGATGGCAAACGTCTGCTAAAAGATCCACGGTGACTCAAAGAACTATTAATATTACTAAATACAACGGCTAAAATACAGTTATAACTTATGTAAGCATAAGAATTAAAATCTAATCTACCGGACTCCTGATTTTGCAAAAAAAAAATCGCCACAAGTACCATAACTAGCGCAGGTAATGGGATACCTTTGCCAATTATCCTAGGACACTAATAGCTGAAACTCATATTTTTTTTTTTTTTTTTTTTTTTAGAGAAAGAAACAAAATCGGACCTAGCCAAACTGCAAACAGTACAGGTCCTGGTCTGAGAATCCCATAGGAACAGACTGATCCGCTGATCTAGGTCAACAATTTTACCCAAATGCTTAACGCCATTAAAATAAAGAGCAATCTGTCAGAGATCTTTCGAAGTAATTTAAAGAAGTAATAAAAACTTACAAATAGTTATACCAACGAAAACCAAAGGCTAAAACATTTCAGAAACAAAACAAAATACACAGACCTGTCTCTACATAGCGAAGCGGTCGACTGACTAAAACACTCAAAACAATCATTTAAAAGACTAGCAAAATCGTGCGATAAGAAACTCACTCACATCTCATGATACTGAATACAGAAAAACGTGAAATAGACTGAAACAATATCGCACATATTACTATAAAAGACTGACCGAAAAGAAATGGATGTATATTCAGAATACGTATCCATATCCGATTAAGTTGGAAATGTCCTATAGTTGATAGTCGAGCGCTATTTAAACTAGTCATTAGTATACTGAAAGGATTTAAATACTTCCACATTTTATTGCTGGCTGCTGATCTGTTCACTCATGACAGTGTTGAATATTTACCGACAAAATGCTCGAAACTTATCAAATTTAAAGATTACGCAGTTTTCTTAAGGAGCGTTACGTCACTGAAATGCATAAGGCGATGCCGGCGTTGTCTTTGCAACACTGTTTTCATTTTATCCAGCAACCATTGTTTTATTGTGGAATAAATTTCCTTCAGATATTGTCCTTGTCCTTCAAAGAAAAGTCGGGACAATCTTTCCCGCATGGGCACACAATGTTATATCAACATTGAATTTCTTGATTCAATGTTAAGTCAACGTTGTGTGCCTGCTGGGGCATCACTCACCTAGCCCAGCTCTGGGCCGGAAAATACCTAGAAACAAGTTTCAATTTTCACGGCCCAGGCCCCACCTATTTCGCTACTGCTGGGGTTTTGCCGGTAAATGCTACCGGGGAATTTCTATACACTGATTATATCATTATTTTTGATTCACTAACGAAAAACCATTAGCGGTTGTGTTAATTTGCCATTTTGGATCATGACTGCCACCAGTTTTACCTTTGCTAAGAGAAACTGGGCTGGCCTTGAAGCATTTTCCTAGAGAGGGGTGAAAAGAAATTACGTTTCAACGGACATGTTGACAGGATATGTAAATTAGCTCGTGATGGTCACGTGATGACGCCATCTGTCAAATGGTAAAATCCAGTACCAGAATTGCAAAGACAGGCGTACCCCAGACAACCCAAGTTAAGCGACTAACTTCTGGGTTTAATCGGTAACAGAGTATGTCCGCATGGTAATTGAACATTCATAAAATATGTAATATGGTTAATTTTATTGCGGTACTTAGTTAATCCTTTATCACAGAAGCACACTAACTCGTGCTTAATTGAAATCTGGACACCGAGGCAGAAAAAAATGCATATGTAGGTATCGCAAACAATATTCACAGATGTATGTAATTGCGACACTAAGGTACTGGGTTTTATATTATTGCCATTTTTTATCACCCAATGACGTCATCCGCAACTGGGAAAATCCAAGCAAACATGGTGGTCTTCGTAAACATTCTCACAGCTACGAATGAAAAATCGCAAGTATATATGAAGTAAGACACTTTGGGAAGGTCAGAATAAGAAAAAAGGCTGTTATTTATCAAAAAGGAAACATAATAATTTGATTAATGCACAGTTTACTATGTGCCAAAATGATTTTATCAGCATTTGAAATACCCACACTGAGGAAGACTTACAGGTGCTGGACCTAAATTAGAAACTTTGTTTCTGAAATAATTTCGGTCCGGAGCTGGACTATCACTCACCCTAAGTTTTCAGAACACTGTTTTTAACCTATTTTTACCTTCATCTCATTCTGCACTGACACCTGTCATCTTTCATCATACTACACTATTACGCTTTCATGTCTTCTGTCATCTTGCTTTTATTCTTGCACAGTCTGCGCGAGGGCACATAATACTGACAAGAGGGCAATCGGAGCACCGCTCGGCCAATTCCGTGAATCACGGAATTGACCGAGCGGTGTTCCGATTGGCTCGAGGGTGCTGCAGTATGAAGAGAGTTAAGCATTCAATCGGAAAGCTACAAATTTTTATTAACATTTCAATATAAAACGGTGACTCGGAAAAATAATGTCTTTTCAACGATTTGTTTCCATGCCTTCTCTGTCGAACTCCTGTAGGATTCTCAACCCTTCCAATTTATAATGGCATACAACATCTCGACTACGGCATTGACACTTTACTTCTGTGATCAAAGGAGAAAACCTCTGGCTGTTTGGCATACATGCGTTGCACAAAATCAATTAATTGTACATGACATCGACATAGTCATATCTAAGAATAGCATTATCTTATATGTGGGTGGGGGATGTTTAAGTTAATTATATACAATTTACTTTGTCTCCTATCCAATTGCCCTGTTTGGCGAAATGATTGATTTGGATTATGTCTGGAGAGAAGTTTTTAGTAAAACCAATGGTAATACTTGCCACATCACTGCACTCGCAGTTACCAATGCCAACGCCTGTGTCACTCCATCGTATATGCCTCATCACCGCCACTTTTGTATTCGCGAAATGACAATCAGTTGCGAACCTATCCATTGGGATGATGAACTCCCAGGAATTCTGGTACTGTCCTGGATTCGCATTATGATAATACTGCCTAACGATGTGTGCCAGGCACCCTTTAATCTCGCCCTTGTTCTTGGCTAGGTTTAGAATGAATGTATTTGTTCTTCTTGGCCTAATTCCTGCCAATGCCAACTGTGGCCAGTCCTCGCGAGTTGCCTGTAATTCCTGCCTAAACGGTATTGTTGCATCGCCGGCAATAATACCGTAACAGCTTCCCTGTCGAATATGTCGACGTTCAAAGTTCGCAGTAACTGTTGCATCCGGCTGTCCTGCTCCCCCACCCACAAAGAGAGTCCAAGTAATCACATGGAATACGCCCCATCCAGTCATTTTGTAACGCACTATTTGGAAAGAACTCCAAGAATGCGAGAGTCTAATACCCCGCACACGTAACTTTAAGCAGAATATGCGACGATATGTTCAATCCTATTAAAGTTTTTTGCGACTTTCTAGGAATTTCAACTTGAGCCGCGACACGATAAAACCTACAAAAATGCATTTTTGTCTGGGCATCCATCCAGTCTGATCAGTCGTCGATGTCCGCAAAGAGCTAGCTTAATTCCTTAGCAACCCTGAAAGTACACAGCGAAGACTCAGATCAGCCTGGGCGGGTACCTCTGAGTATTCGTTGTACACACATGCCACTTTGTTTATTTTGTCGTGTCGCGGTTCATATGATAGAATTTACATATTCCTGGAAAGTTTAGGCTATTTTTGTTACAGTAAAAGTGACTTCACCTAATACGAGTACAGCCTTGAACTCCAAATGCGACCTGTCGGACACAACAATGAATTAGTGTAAGCATGTCAATGACATTTTCCTGCCTAACACAAAAAATAAATAAACGTGACTAAACCTGTTTCTTGTCATAGATGCCAAGAATAAAGGTTCTGACCAGCCTGCGCATCCGTACAAGCTGATCAGCGACTGTCATTCTCGGAGCAGACAGTATAATGCACCAGTCATTTGTAACTGTCAGAGAGTGGTTTTACCCCCTTTCCCCCCGGAAAAATGGCTATAGGAAAGACGACCATATAGCGGATTGTCCGGAACTCATAGAGCCACTTTTCCCCCATAGTCCCTTTTCCCCCCTCCGGGAAATTGACTATTAGTGAATTTGTATGGCTATTGGTATTTTGCGGAACGGAACGAAACGGACCGTAATGGTACAGAGACATTTCACGGAATTAATCGCATTAGACATGCATCGGTTTTTCGACGAAGGTAATAAACGTGATTAATTCCAAAAAATCAATATATGCAAATTTAGCAACCGTATTTTTATAATAATCAATAATTACTAATTTAAGAAATGAGCAATGTGCGATTTCTTCCCATCGCAGATATTTATATAGGTACACATACGCATGCAAGCTTACAGGAAGATGTACGAACGGGTGTTTTGTCCAGTCATGTTTGATATAGCAGGCAGTTTATTACATTGAAAATAATAATCGGAGGTGTGTCACGATGGGAGTCGACCCCACGACTCCTGCATGAAAAGGCGAACACTAGTCCAGGCACTCCGCTGCGCGCACGCACAGACGAACGCTTGTACAATCACAAAATTATACATATTTATGCACACAACCACGTACACTCATAGCTTTTTTGTTTAAGATGGAAAAGCAAAATGCCTGCCTGTTTTCCCCGAAACAAAAGTCAGACTGATGGACACATTCATGCGGTTCTAGCATCTGTTATCCATCGATGTTTTACGGACACACACTCGTATTTCTGTTTCACCTCACTATTATGATTGGAGAAGGAGCAAATTCCACTATGTAGCATGTTTTCCTGCAATCATATTACCAGGGGGAAAATCCACTATAGAGGAGAAAAACGGCTATGCAAAAACACCTATAGTAGAGTTTCCCCGGGGAAAATTGGCTATATAGTCATATTTCCGGGGGGAAATTCTACTATATAGCCATTTTTCCGGTGGGAAATTCTACTATGGAAAAAACATAGTCATTTTTCCGGGGGGAAAAACTACTAGGGGGGAAAAGCTACTCTCTGACAGTAACCACGCCTCCTATGGGGCCGGAGAAAAGCAGGAATTTTTTCTCGGTGCATAAAATTAAATAATTAAAGCCCTAAGGCTTTTTTTCGGCTTTAGCCTTATAACCTCGTATTGACCTACGTTTTAAGTACAGTATTTCAATGGCCAGCCTATAAACAGTGTCGTGATGAATCGAGATATACATCTCGACAAAAGTTTGGCATATTTCAGTTTCCCGGTAGTTCTGTTATTCATCTTGCAGAACAATTGCAAAATATAATGAACGATAAAATTTATTGATTTTGAAAGACAATATATACTCAAAAAAATATTAAAGGGTCAAACTTTTACCCTGCGATTTCTGGAACATTTCAAACATTGGTAAAATAAATCATTTCTACTTTCCATTTTATTCATTTTACAAGTTTTATACACATGAAGCTTGAACCTATAGCCTTTGTCGTGACTAAGGTCAAGCTTTAAGTCAAACTACCCCTAAAATGAAAGTTGTTTGAATTCCCATAGAGAATTGATAGTGTGTCAGTTTGGTCGGGAATAACTTCTACATATGTAAAATTGCTATGAGTTTTAAACTTCTTATAGCTTGCTGACGTTAAAAATGATTAAACTTGATGACTATTTAGCAATTTTTTAAGAAAAATTCATGAATTGGCGAAATCGAAAATTTTGGTGAATTTGTTCCCTATGGACTTCAAAAAACTCTGATTTTGAGGGTAGTATGAATTGAAGTCTGGACTTGGTCAAGATACGGGCTATTTTTTCAAACTTCATGTGTACAAAACTTGTAAAATGAATGAAATGGAAGATGGAAATGATTTTGTTACCAAATGTTTGAAATGTTCAAGAAATCGCGGGGTAAAAGTTTGACCCTTTAATATTTTTTGCGAGTAAACTTAAACTCCGTTCATAAAGTCTGAAACTGGGGTTTTCGCTGATCATACTTTTATTATCTAATCAATCCAGGTAAGACTTTGCATAGTGATAATACTAGACTTCCGCCGATTTCTCATCAACGTGTCCTCTGACTCTGCCCTTCGTTTGATGCTGGGCCTACCTGCACGAAAGTGCAAACAACAGATTTTCAATCCGAGACTAAGTCCATCGGACAGGTTGGAAACGCCTTTTAATACCAGTTCAGTTCAGTTCAGTTCTATTCTCTTATCGACGTTACTCAAGTGGCTCAACGGTACGTAACCATAGTTGCACACACGTTTAATACCATATCACGCAGTACAATCTTTAGGCCCAAAATTTACCGGCGTTGAACAAATTAGGCGAACTTCCGGGTAAGTGAGGCTACAAAAGTTATGTAAACAAATCGAGGATTGATTTAGCTGCCAGGTAAAACTTATATTTTACACATTATCTACGATCCATTGCATTTCCTTTTTTATCGTCTATCTGGCGAGATAAGATATTACTGCATCCGCATAATAATACAGGATGAACATGTACATACAGGAAGAGATTTTAGAATAACAACACCAACCAGGCACATTGCGTCGAAATGACGTCGAACTGACGTCGATGCGACATAATTAAGTTGCATCGACGTCAGTGCAAAGTCATTTCGTCATTTTGTGCCCGCTGGGCCCTGACATTTTAGACTGTGCCCAGCCGGCACATTACGTTGTCATGACGTCATACTGATGTCGATGGGACGACATAACGTCGCTTCGACATCAATACGATGTCAATTCGACGACATGTGCCCGCTTGTAGGCCTGTTCAACAATGTGAGCACCCGCAGAACTTTGTTTTATTTACATGTATCGAGCTGTTCACGCTATTTCATACCTTTGAGAAACTCCCCGCAAAGCACATTATTTGTGTGTATATTCAGAATACGTATCCGAATCCGATTAAGTTGGAAATGGCCTATAGTTGATAGTCGAGCGCTATTTAAAGTCTCCATAGTCCTATCAAAGGTAAACACCGTCAAAATACAAATCATTATGAAACCTGTACAGCTTTCAGAATTGATAAAAATATGTCGGTTGGTGTGCTTTTTGTAGCATACAACTGGCAAAAAAGAAGGAACAATGTATTTTTAAAAAAATGATAAGTCTCTCCATAAAAATACGAGTTTCATCTCTGGTTCCCCGTTAGGCAATGCAATAATGCAACAGCGGCACAATCAATGGGATCCTTGCCTAATTTTTTTGTACATTATATTTTTATCACCTGTTAAACGCCTGTACCTTATATTTTTACCGCCTGTACGTTGTATTTTTATCATGAAATAAAGCTTGTGAAATTGAAAGTAGGTCATTTTGGTTGGCAACTAAAATGACCTAGTTATTTTTTCAAAACTATTTTATGATAAACGAAAGGACGTTTTGATTTTCCAAAGCCGGCCAATCACGATAATAATCAATGGCGAAACTGTAGTGAGAAGTTTGCAGCGTTACCTCATGATAAAATATTTCATGCTGATAGAGCAATGGGGCCTTTAAACTAGTCTATTAGTATACTGAAAGGATTTAAAAACTTCCACTTTTTATTGCCGGCTGCTGATCTGTTCACTCATGACAGTGTTGAATATTTACCGACTGGAAGACTGGAAAACTCTCTTTGTCAACCAAGCAGTAAATGGGTAAGGATAAGACAGCGAAAGGAGAGGGATGAGTTCCTCCTTAAATATGATGTGCCCAAGGCGCAGTCGGCCTCTAACCCCACTGCTCCTAAGGTTTTAGGTTATGGGAAACCTTTACCTTTTCTTTTTTTTTTTCGTCCATCTGGCGACGTAATATACCACTGCTGTCACATTAGTGACAACATGAACTATACAGGCAGGACTCACATGTATATGCAGGAAGAAATTTTAGAATAACAGCCCCAAGCAGACACATGGCGTCGTAATGACGTCGCGCTAACTTCGATGCGACGTAATATAGTCCTTGTATGCTTACTGGACCCTAACATTTAAGACTGAGCGCAACCGGCACATTGCGTTGAAATGACGTCATCCTGATGTCGACAGGACGACATCACGTCGCATCGTCGTCTGTACGATGTCATTTCGACGGCATGTGCCCGCTGGGAGGCCTGTTCAACAACGTGACTACTCGAAGTTGTTTTATGTACATGTACCGAGCTGTTCACGCTATTCTATACCTTTGAGAAACTTCTCCCAAAGCATATTATTTTGTCTATATTCAGAATACGTATCCGATTCCGATTTAGTTGGAAATGTCCCCTACGATTACTACCACTCATTCATCTGGGACTCAATCCATTTCTTTTCGGTCGGTCTTTTATAGTAATATGTGCGATATTGTTTCAGCCTATTTCACGTTTTTCTGTATTCAGTATCATGAGATATGAGTGAGTTTCTTATCGCACGATTTGCTAGTCTTTTAAAATGATTGTTTTGAGTGTTTAAGTCAGTCGACCGCTTCGCTACGTAGAGACAGGTCTGTGTATTTTCTTTTGTTTCTGAAATTTTCTAGCCTTTGGATTTCGTTGGTATAACTATTTGTAAGTTTTAACTTCTTTAAATTACTTCGAAAGATCTCTGAAAGATTGCTTTTTATTTTAATGCCGTTAAGCATTTGGGTAAAAATTGTAGACCCAGATCAGCGGATCAGTCTGTTCCTATGGGAATCTCAGACCAGGCCCTGTACTGTTTGCAGTTTGGCTAGGTCGGATTTTGTTTATTTCTCTCTAAAATGAAAAGAGTTTTCAGATATTAGTGTCTTAGGATAATTGGCAAAGCTATCCCATTACATGCGCTAGTTATGGTACTTGTGGCGATATTTATTTGAAAATATGGAGTCCGGTTTCATACACGTCTATTTTGTAGTTCTCACAATTTAGATTAGATTTTAATTCATATGCTTACATAAGCTATAACTGTATTTTAGCCGTTGTATTTAGTAACATTAATAGTTCATTTTAAGACTGGTAACTTACTCCCTCCTTTGAGTCACCGTGGATCTTTTAGCAGACGCTTGCCATCGATAGGGCGTTAAGTTTATTTTAGTTCTTCGAGGCCATGCGCCCATGCGAAGTTCAACTAGTTTCAGTTCAGTGTTTCAGGAATACGCAAGCCGTCAACGAAGTTTCAGCGACAGTCCGCGCCAGTAGATAAATACAAGACCAATTCTACACAGACGAATGAGCAGCTCAGGAGGGTCTACTATTTTTCAAGCTGATTATATGAAGCGGCTTCAAAGTTAAGTAGACCTATATTTTTCTTAATTACCGCAAGTGCAACGTGCATTCTAAGAATTTACCAGTTAGATGTTAGATGTTGATGTTAGATGTTGATGTTAGATGTTGATAAAAGTACATGATAAAGTGATTTCCATTTACCGCTAGGGGCGCTGTACCAAGGTAGATAATTTCACCAAAAAAAAAAAAAATGCGAAACGGTAGAGATCTCCTTTTGCATACTTCAGTATCAAATATTTTATTTCTGGTCCACACATTGTCGGTTACGCCTCATTTAAGCGAGTTTAGAAAGTTTAATATTTGTCATGATAAATTTCACTGCTTTCCAAGGCCACCAACATGGGCAGTTGGAATTAATAATACATTTCTCAAAGATTCTGAGCATGTTCAGGGAGGCACATTGCAGCGCAATGCATGTATTTCTCCCTCAGTGTTCTGCAGCTGAACTTATGTATGAAAATCAGGGCGGCAGTATTTTGGTCATTGAAACCAAAATTCTAGTTTTGTGATAACCGACTAGCACATGAAGAGATCGGTTGAATGAAACCTGATTCAGCAAATTCCTTCGCTTTGAGATTCTTATATTTTCATTTTTTGTTTGTTTAAGGTGACATGCATCATGTTAAAAGATAAATACAACATCTTGCAACTCATTTCATCTAGTAATATTGGATTTGGCAGCTATACCCAGAAGTGGTATTGGTACTATAAATTCTTAGAGTTCATATATCTTTTTGATTTCTGTTCTGATGTATAAATTGTCTGATCTGGAAAGGAAACTGAGGCTGCAACACCTTTTACTAAAATGAAAGTTCATTTAGAGATATACGTTAGTCTTCATAGTCCTAACAGTCAAAGCGTTTAAACACAAATACAAAAGGCGGTTTAACCCTCACGTTTGGTGTTGTAATGTTGGTTGATGTGCTTGAAATGAGTCCTATATAATTGCCTAAAATTTGGGGGAACATATTTTTGAAAGATAAATTTCCGTATCTGGTTTCCCATCTGCCATTATATACACAATTAACAACTCGTGCTCTTTTCAAACAGGTAGACCAACCTAATTTTCAAATAACGGGCCGTTTATCAACAGTCTTTCGATTTTGATTAGTCCTTGTCAGGGCTTTTGACGATTCACATTTTCACAGTTTAATAATTTCAGTTCAGTTTTCAGGAAAATAGAGCGCCAACTAGTATTACAATCCTCTACAAGCAGATTTTGTTGGTAGACATCCGCAAAAACTCATTCAGTTCCAGTCAGCTGATGGCTCGGTCCAGTTGCTAGCTACAAGATCATTTGTATACAGCTGCTATGTTCGTCCACAACAGAAGCTCTGAAACTACAGACATCAGATGCAGGCAGCATAAAGCTCATCAAAGTTGAGTATGATTTTGTGTTACTAATCAAGAGTTGTGTACAGTCAAAGCTATGTTAGTTAAACTATTCGTTCTTCGACAATGCTATAATGGCATTTACGCAACATTTGTAATCATTGTTTTTTCTGACGCCTTTTCTCCGCATAGAGCATCCACTTACTTGTAGTATATTCTATAGCTCAACTCGTTAAGATGACTTCTTTAACATTTTGTAATGATGTTCCGTAGCAGCCCAAAGAGAATAATTTTAGATCAGAGACAAGCTTGTGACTTTACCAGCTTTTTCAACGTCAAGTTTTAAAAATGTACTATTTTTCATCCTTATGAAAAGTATTATGACAAAATGTTGATATACTATAATATTTAAACAGTAAGATTAGACCGTCGCTCATTTGATTTTGGTGTATTGCAATTTAATCTATATAAAGTTAAGCTGGAAGAAAACGGATTGCGATTGAAATCACATGATTGCATAGAACATGTCACAGGATGTCACGAGTATGTGCTCTAGTGAGAATGCTCTCTGCATAATCACATGATCGTTAGAAGAGAGTTCGATTTTTCTACTTGCTTTAGATTTCGCTAATTTGCATATCAGTCGCAGAAATTACTATGACTTCAGTTTGTATGCGACTTAAACCGTGGTGTTTTCTGGAAACTTATATGTAAAATTTAGATATAACAAAAATGCCTAACAAAATTAGAAAATATTTTGTTTGTCAAATGGAGATATAGGGAGACAGCATCTTTAATAAAAGTATCTTAATTCACAATCTGGAGTTTTACTTAAGTTCGAACGTCAACAAGAAATATTATCTACTTTGTTTGTTTACCCACTTTTGAAGCTTGTATTCAAATGTTTGATTAGAAAAAGTGGTATGTATGATGGTTTATTTAGATGATCAGTTATCAGTTTTATTTGTTTTCAAACATGTCAAATATCTTAGTTTAAATCAATTTGTTGCACGCCGCTTTCATATTTAATCAAATCGCATTTTGGAAAGCAAAATCTAATAGTCATGTTATGGCTTAGCGTTTTTGAGACATTTTGTTACTTTTTCGAACGTGGTTCATGATATGTTTAAAAAAAAAAAAAAGGGGAAAAGACAAGTTTTTTGCTGGTTCAGAGGCGTTTGGCACATTGTTGTTGTGGAGAAAAGTTTGTGTGGCACTTTACCAGTTTGTGGTCGTGGGCCACGGTGACTTAAAAAAACAAAAAAAAAAACAGAGAAAAATATATAGCTTAGGCGGGGCACTTTGCCAATTTGTGATCGTGTGTCACGGTATTGTCAAAAAAAGAAAAGAAAAGAAAGGGAAGAAAACAAAAAGAGAATGCATCATGGCCCTTTGCCAGTTTGTGATGGAGGGTCACGGTATTGTAAAGAATAAAAAGAAAAAAAAAAAAGAAAAAAGGGAAGAAAACAAAAATAGATTGCATCATGGCTCTTTGCCAATTTGAGATCGTGGGTCACGATATTGTCAAAAAAAAAATAAGAATAGAAAAAGAAAGGGAAGAAAACAAAAAGAGAATGCATCATGGCACTTTGCCAATTATTTGAGGTTATTGGTATCGTCAAAGAGATGCTCTTGAAAACTGTTTTGGCTAAAAGCCGTTTTATGATCACGAGCAAAACATGATGGGCAATAGGGAAAACAGTAATATAATCATTGACGCATTTTGCAGATTTTACTCACGTGTTACGTTTTACATTAAATGAGTTCTCGAATTTTTGTGGCATTTGCCAGTTTACCAGTTTGTGATCACGTGTCATGGTCTTATCAAATAAGAAAAACTGTAATAAAGATGACATGATTTGAGGAGGAAAAGAAAAATTACGTGGCAGTTTGCCAGATTTTGGTAGCATGTCAGGATATGATTAAAGTAAAATGGAAGAGCAGTCATTGGGTTTTTGTGACAGTTTATCAGTTAACAGTCACAGGTGCACGTAAATAAGAGAGAAAAGATTGTCGCTGTTTGTGCTTAATTTCTGTTAAGAGTCACCATGTCTGTTCAGTTTTGTTTTTCAGTTGTCATAAAACATTATACTTTGCACGTTGGCGCACAGCCGATAATAGAACTTACATTTGCTCCTTATATTCTAGTCTTTTTTCCTGGCTGAACGATGGACAGAGACAGTGATGCATGAAGGCGTTTAAGATTTGTTTATGATTGTTCTGGTGCTGCGGTCATGACGATTCCAGTTTAAAGCTTATCAGCTAACAAGATCTTCTGATGGTTTGATTCAGATCTTTCAAAGTGTTATAAGTCGAAAAAATTTAGTTCTTATTAAGTTGTGTCGTAATATATGGACTGTGACGGAGCTGGTGTGGAACATTTAATTGCGTATTTTACGCTAAGAACTGGAAGAAAGAGGCACTGTTTTACATTTATTGTGAGAAGAGGTAATAGATCCAGCACAGGTTCTCGTTACTGTAAGGCAAAGAAATCAGTGACATTGGTCGGCCTTTATAATAGTACCAGCTTTCACCACAATACGATTCTTATGTCTCTTAGTATTTGTATTTTTTTATAGTGGCACTTCAATCACTGTTTTTATTAAGGCGATTTCTCAATTAATTTTGAGTGATTATGTTATTCTACAGATGGCATTGCCAATGTATTTGCTTTACAAGTTTTACGTTCAGATACATGAACGCAGCTATTTTAGCCAAGTCCGATCATTTCTTGTTACATTAGAGATTACGTAGGGATCGTTTATTTTCTGTCATTTGTGGGAGATTTTAAACATCATCAGTTCTTTTCCCCTTCTTTGTCTTGTCGAACCGTAGCGAACAGCGGCATTCCTATTCACAATTCGTTGTTTCTTTATTTCTTAATCAGCATTTTGTTTTAAGACATGTTAGAAAAGACAATATTTATTTTCGGACAAACGAAGTGCGGGAGAAAATAAATCCATTTCTTTTCGGTCGGTCTTTTATAGTAATATGTGCGATATTGTTTCAGCCTATTTCACGTTTTTCTGTATTCAGTATCATGAGATATGAGTGAGTTTCTTATCGCACGATTTGCTAGTCTTTTAAAATGATTGTTTTGAGTGTTTAAGTCAGTCGACCGCTTCGCTACGTAGAGACAGGTCTGTGTATTTTCTTTTGTTTCTGAAATTTCTGACCGATTTTGCAGCTAATTGAATGATATTGATTTCAAAGATAGAAAAGATAGGCCTAGTTTTGGTCCAAAATTTCACTTGTGCCACATGAACCAATTATCTTATTTCGCAAATGGTTTAAAATCTTAGTAGTCAACCTTTGCTGTTAGTATAGAAAAAGCAGATTTTCAAAGCGTATATATATGAAAAACAAAACCAAAAAAAAAAAAAAACCAAAAAAAAAAAAAACAAGGGTGTTTATGTGTAACGGTATACAATTTCAGTTGATATTACGCTATAAATGTGCGATATTTGAATGGTGAAATGAGACTGAAAATAGTTGAGTGAGACAACACTCTAGAACGGGAGCACTTGTTTGGCATTCAGTGGCTGAAGTTCGCAGTGGAGGAGCGTTCGTTTAGTACGGACATTTTTGCACTGCGGGATTAGCTTATTGACAGAAACTTGTGTGAACGGTCTTGCTGGTCTTGAGCATGGATTAACCTACCTCCCCCTCCCAAAAATATAAAAAATATAATTAAAGGGAGTAGGGTTGGGTAGCCCGCTCGCAGCGTTTCAGTCTCAACTTGACACCAATTCAGCTACTTGCAGACCTGTCATTTTTGTGAGATTTTGAATATGTCAGTGACTTTTGATGTCAGATATCATTGTACAGAAATTATGAGTTTGTTTAAATTGTTACTTATGTAACGTAGGTTTTGTGTATGATATGTAATAAACGGAACCGTAGCGAACAGCGGCATTACTATTCACAATTCGTTGTTTCTTTATTTCTTAATCAGCATTTTGTTTTAAGACATGTTAGAAAAGACAATATTTATTTTCGGACAAACGAAGTGCGGGAGAAAATAAAAATATCATAAATACTAGTGTGGGAAATAACGGGACTGTGCCACGTGGACAACTCACCTATACAAATCTATAGGACAGACGGGAGAGTGTGCGTTTTTCTTTGTTAAACGTTCAAGGATTAGTAACAAAGTTCACAAACAAATTGCATTCTGATGAGTTGATTGAATTATTTCAAAATAACGATTTTATATTATTCACCGAAGTAAAATGACCTATGTGATTTGTCAGTTGACGGATTTTCTATCTATCAGTTAAATAGGACATATAGAAAATACAATGCTAAGCGCGATTCCGGTGGCATTGCCTTATATGTGAAAAATGACATAAATCAATATTGCAAACTCCTCAAAAAAGACAATGACGATATTATCTGGTTAAGAATTGATAGGATTATACGATCTTTATCTTTGTCTTTGTTATATAATACCAACATGTTCAAGTAGAGAAGCGTAAACTGAAATCAGTGTCTTAGATCGAATTTCAGATTTTATTGTTAACATTGCTATGTTACTGATAATTGTTACAACATTTTGATTTGTGGGGACTTAAATTCTCGCGTAGGGGCTTAGCATGATTTTGTAATATTAGATAACTCAAATCATCTGCCAGACGATTACGTTCCTGACGATTTTTTGCCAAGGTGTTCGGAAGACAAAAAAATAAATGCAAATGGCAGAAAATTACTAGATTTCTGTAAGCAAATTGAACTACGAATTTGTAACGGCAGATTAGGGAGTGACAAAAATAATGGAAAATTTACTTTTACTGGTAGTTCAGACAGAAGCGTAGTCGACTATGTAATAACAAGTCCCTCAATGTTCAAATTATTTAAAACATTCAGTGTTGGCGAACCAAATATTTTGTCTGACCACTGCATAATCAAATTCTCTATGTTGAAACATACAAATACATATACTGTTCAAAATGAAGAAACGGAACCCAGTGAACGCCTGTATAAGACGTACAAATGGGATGATACCAAAAAAAGATCAATATTTTTAACTGAAATGGGGCAGAACATAAATTTTTGAACTTAGGGACCGACCATTTGATATTCTGGGGGGGGGGGGGGGGGGGGGGGTGGGGGCTGGTGTTCTTGATGGAGACACGACATTTTATTTCACTGGCCTCTGCAAACAATTTCTTTTTTTTCACCTTGTGGGAGCTAATTCATTTTTTTTACAAACTAACTCAAACAGGTTATTTTTTTTTTAAATTTTATAGCTGAACTACCAGATCCTTGTTTACTTGACCTTAATATCCTATTATTTTACCCACATCAGTAATTTTTACACCTTTTTTCTCACTAAAAGAACATGCTGCTGTCTGTAAACAGGCTAAGGGCATGGTTTAGCTTGCTTTTGCAAACCAGTGCCTGGAGCATGTTACTCTTTTCATCTAAGGTACAGATACAAACATCCCTGTATGAGTTTGGCAAAAACTTAGGCCTTAAATTAGGTATATTTTGGCCAAAATTTAGGGCTATTTTGGCAAAGTTTTAGGGCTAACATTAGGAATTTAAGGGTTTTTTTTTCTAGCCCAATATATGCCCCAAACATGCTTTATTTGCACTTTAGAAAGTTTGATAAATACTTACTTATAGAGTTCACATTCTACATGAATAGCAGTTTAATAAAATGGCCGAAAGTTATGTGCTAAGAAGTTAACTAAGGGGGGTCTGGGGGGCAATCCCCCCAGAAGCTAAAGCAATATCCCAATTTTAATGGCAATTTTAAGACTGGAAACAATAGAGAAACACTAGGAATGATGATAAAAATAAGATTTTTTTTTATATCAGGACTTTTGCCTTTTAAAGTGTTTATTTTGCCATAATGGTTTTGTCTTCCTTAAGCTAGTGACTCTTTTGCAATTCAGTTTTAATGGAAAAATTTACTTAGTAATGTGGCAGATCAATAATACATGTATATGAATGTTGTGTAGGATGTTTTTGTAAATGTATGCACATGCGGCCCGCTGGTGTAAACCAATTGTAGATAAAATTAAAATATTACTATAAATATGGGGGTCAGGGGGGCAATGCCCCCCAGAAGCTAAAGCAATATCCCAATTTTAATGGCAATTTTAAGACTGGAAACAATAGAGAAAAACTAGGAATGATGATAAAAATAAGGGTTTTTTTATATCAGGACTTTTGCCTTTTAGAGTGTTTATTTTGCCATAATGGTTTTGTCTCCCATAAGCTAGTGACTCTTTTGCAATTCAGTTTTAATGGAAGCATTTACTTAGTAATGTGGCAGATCAATAATACATGTATATGAATGTTGTGTAGGATGTTTTTGTAAATGTATGCACATGCGGGCCCGCTGGTGTAAACCAATTGTAGATAATATTAAAATATTACTATAAATATGGGGGTCAGGGGGGCAATGCCCCCCAGAAGCTAAAGCAATATCCCAATTTTAATGGCAATTTTAAGACTGGAAACAATAGAGAAAAACTAGGAATGATGATAAAAATAAGGGGTTTTTTATATCAGGACTTTTGCCTTTTAGAGTGTTTATTTTGCCATAATTGTTTTGTCTCCCATAAGCTAGTGACTCTTTTGCAATTCAGTTTTAATGGAAGCATTTACTTAGTAATGTGGCAGATCAATAATACATGTATATGAATGTTATGTAGGATGTTTTTGTAAATGTATGCACATGCGGGCCCGCTGGTGTAAACCAACTGTAGATAAAATTAAAATATAACTATAAATATGGGGGTCTGGGGGGCGCCCCCAGACGCCAGAGACAATATAAAAACTCAATTCCAATGGAATTATCAGCAGACAATTTTTTTTTTTTTTTTTTTTTAAATTTGGGTGGAGACAGGTTATTTTTTTCTCTTACTTTTGAGGCCAGATTATTTTTTTGAACCCCCTTATGAGCCAGGTTATTTTTTTCTTGCATATCCAACACCAAAGACAGGGAATATTTTGATAAATATACCAGGCCCCCCCCCCCCCCACAGAATATCAAATGGTCGGTCCCTTATCTTCAAATTTACTGCAGGCTAGTGAGTCAAGAGATATAGTTAAAAACGTTGGTCTTTTCTTGAATTTAATGGAAAACGTGTGCGACCCGATATTTGCAAAAAGAAAAAAAAAGTACCAAGTGAAGGATGCACCAATCCAAATTAGTACCATCAAACAAATAGACACTGGTTCGACGAAGAATGTCAAGCATTCAGAGATCGCTTTTACAGGGAACTAAACATTTACAGAGAGAATAAAAATAACATAAACCAAAATATGATAACTGCTCGGTCGAATTTTAAAAATCTGATAAGAAGAAAGCGGTATATCTATGACAAATCTCAAACAGAGAAACTGATTTTCACAAAATATAATAATGCAAAAGCTTATTGGCGTTTACTTAAACATACTGCTAATCTAAATGTTAAACACTCGATTAAGGCAAAGCAATTTGCGGACTATTTTAAAGCCATAAACGACCCGGATGACAGATTTTACCAAGTTGATGAGGACATATTATTTTTCAACGAGCGGTATGGTATGTTAGAGGCGAATTTCAAATTATGTTCGACGAACTAAATAGGGAAACATTAAGAAGCGAATTACAAACCGCTATCCGATAAACAATTACGAAACGGAGCAAGCGCTGGCCCCGACTTATTACTGAATGAGTTTTTCAAGAATGGGTCCGAAAATTTGATTAACTATCTGCACGTTTTACTTAATAAATTGTTTCAAATGGGGTATTTTCCAGAAAAATGGTCAAAGGGTTTTATTGTACCGATTTTCAAAAAGGGAGACATTAATGAGGTATCGAACTATAGGGGCATAACATTACTGAGCACATTAGGAAAGTTATTTACCAGAATACTTAATAACAGATTGAATAAATGGGCTGAGGATTATGGTGTTTATATTGAAGCACAGGCGGGTTTTCGAAAACATGAGCACAGTCGATAACATTTTTGTATTAAATGGTCTAATTAATAGTAATAAATATCTATACTGTTGTTTTGTGGATTTCACTAAGGCTTTTGATTATGTCGAGAGGGATATTTTGTGGTACAAACTGATTAAAATTGGGGTGAGAGGTCCGATGTTAGATATTATAAAACCAATATATAACACTGTAAAATCCAAGGTTAAAAGCAACAATACACTGAGCGAAGCATTTTCATGTAATATTTGGGTACGTCAAGGGGAGTGTCTTTCGACGTTTCTGTTTGCCATGTATGTAAATGATCTAGAACAAGAACTGGGTAATAATGGGATAAATGAAATTGATATAGGCATGGTTAAGCTTTTATTGCTCCTTTATGCAGATGATATTGTTCTTTTCGGCAAAACGCCTGCTGAACTGCAAAAATCCCTAGACATACTTGAAACATATTGCAATAGATGGAAGTTAACAGTGAACATCGCTAAAACCAAGGTAATCGTATTTCGGAAAGGGGGAAGATTGCTAATTAATTTAGCGTTCACTTTTAAAGGAAGTAATATAGAAATAGTAAACAAATTTTGTTACCTTGGCATAGTCTTTACTGCTGGAGGCTCATCTCTTGAAACACAAAAAAATTCTTTCGGGTCAAGCACTTAAAGCGATTTTTACGCTTAATAAATGTATTAATAATTTCACGGTTTTAACGCCTGCTCATGTTCTTGACCTATTTGACAAACTGATTTCCCCAATTTTAAATTATGGAAGTGAAGTTAGGGGTTTTCATAAAGCTAAATCAGTCGAAACGGTCCATTTATCTTTTTGGAAAAGAATGTTGGGAATCAAACAAACCACACAAAATGATTTTATATATGGGGAATTAGGTAGAATGGATTATCAGTCACTTAGATACATCAATATCGTAAAATTTTGGTTAAAAATTATTCATACTGATGAGCGAAAATACATAAAATGTATATACAATACGATGCTTAATGATATTGAGTTAAAACCAAATAAACAAAATTGGGCGTCAATGGTAAGGCATTTATTAAGCAGATTCGGGTTTTTGGAGGTTTGGTATGCAAAAGGGGTTTGAAATATAAGCAATTTCTTAGGTACATTCAAAACACGAGTTAAAGATGTCTTTATGCAAGATAAGCATGCAAGACTCAAAAATTCTACAAGAGCAAGGTGTTATATAAATGTAGCGAAATTTCAGTTCCAGAAGTATCTAGAAATATTAAAAATAGAAAAATATAGAAAAAGCATGTGTAAACTTAGAGTATCTTCGCATAGGCTTGAGGTTGAAACTGGAAGATGGGCAAAGCCATAAAAAATACCTCTGGAAAATAGATTATGTATGAATTGTTATTTATTAGAGGACGAGTTCCATTTCGTACTTGAATGCTTTCTTTATAAAGAACTAAGAAAAACCTATATTAAACGGTATTATTGGCAAAGACCAAATATGCCAAAATCTATCGATCTACTCTCATCCGAAAATTGTCGTATTCTAAAGAATCTTAGCATTTTCATCGATAAAGCGTTTAAATTGAGGGATATACAGATCAAATTGGCTGCAGGTAATTATAATTAAACACGAACAATATTCTGTTCCGAACAATCTCGATGTGCAGCACAGCCTCCGGGGAGGGGGTATGCTGTTTGGACATTGGTTTCCGCCACATGTCCCCTCCCAGGCTGGGTACATTTATACCATAGGGAATGCTGGGTACAGATGTTTTGGTTCTCTTTGTACGAAGTAGGATACTCATGTTAGAACTGAATTGTATTTGTGGTTAAAAGTCTCACAAAATAATGTGAAATAAGGGCATATGTAATATATTATGTGAAAGATGACAGGGAGGCAAAATGTTATAGCATCCAGGTCGCACACTCTGGGACTGCCGTTTGCTCTGGGCACAATGTTTCCTCGAGAAACGGGGGTGGTACGCGGAGAAGCTCAAAGTGACACTCCGGTACCAAATCCAGTGGTGAATCAGGTTCTCTAAAGGTTCGCAGGGTTTCCCCATGGTTCTTTTGTGTGTGGCGTGGAGGTTCATCAAATAGATGCATCCCTTTTATCTTGCTCAGTATTACAGTTAATAACGACTTGAACGTATAATGTTGTGTCAAATATGAACGACAACTTCGTTTTGCTGGGTATAACTATATACCCGTGTGTTCATATATGTTCGGATGGTGAAATATGTAATGTATTATGTTAGATTTCAGATAGCGCTTCTCCTGAATTTGATTCTAAATTTGCACCTCTCCCGAGGATGTAAAAATTACTTATTATCTTATTTGCTATCCTGTATAACATGTATGTTGTTATATGTATATGTGCTCAAGGGCCTTATGGCTTTTTGCATTAATAAATTACTTACTTACTTACATAATTACTTCAAATGGGTAAAACCGAGCAATATATGAGCCGCGACACGAGAAAACCAACTATGTGGTTGTGCGCCCAGCGCAGACTCAGATCAGCCTGGGCATCCGCCCAGTCTGATCAGAGTCTTCGCTGTCCGCATGGCAGTAACTTAGACCCTTGGCTACCCTTTGAGCACTGAACGAAGAGTCTGGTCAAACTGGGCGGATGCCAAGGCTGATTTGAGTCTGCGCTGGGCGCACAACCACTTTGTTGGTTTTCTCGCGTCGCGGCTCGTATCTTTGTGAAGCTTAGAGGAATACCTTAGTATTATTCGGGTTTACCCATTGAATATACCGTACATGCCCTGTTTCACAGATATCCCAATAGGAGACACGAGAGACCACATTTTATTTCTAGAAATGTCATCACAGGGTATAATCGATTCCGCCAATTTTCGCTTCCTGCAGATACTGTACATCATATCTGGCTTCCGCCGAGATTGTCCGCGAACTCTTGCTTCCTGCCGAGACTTCTGTACATGATAAATGGCTTCCTGCAGAGACTGTCCGCGTGATTCTGCTTCCTGCCGAGGCTCTCGGCAGGAAGCAGAGTCACGCGGACAGTCTCGGCAGGAAGCCATTTTTCGAGGACAGTAGTCTCTGCAGGAAGCAAGAGTTCGCGGACAGTCTCGGTGGAAGCCAAATATGACGGACAGTCTCTGCAGGAAGCGAAAATTGGCGGAATCGATTATACCCTGTGGTCATCAGTACTCTCAGTGGTAAGTTTTTAAACACACATCTTTTTGAAATTCGGTTCAGCATTCACGTATGGTAAAACAAGTCCGCTTGTTTAGCAATTTGAGTCATATAACCAGAGGTGTCTGAGAGACCGCAATATTCACAGAACGCATTTTTCACACGTGTGTGATGAATACGGTCGTATTCTTCACATTTTGCCAGTGTGACAAATGCGTTCGGATTTTGTAGCGATTTTTAATGGAAACGCATTTTTCACAAATACGGCAAGAGAAGCTTGAGAATGAATGATTTGTTATTCCTTTCCAGCTACGACTATGAGTTGAGCCCCAACTGCACTGAGCATTCGGCACTTGGGGAGTTTATAGGAAAAGCAGTACCCGCTGTCCGTCGTCCGTCGCCTGACGTCGTCTGTCAACACCTTCGAGCTATTATATCTCTTAAGCGTCTGGGCCAATCACAACCAAATTTCATATATAGCGTTCTCAAGGCTGGAGAACGATGCCATGTCCTTTAAGACAGTTGCTTCAGATTTTGGTTGCTATGGCAAGTAAAATACCCCGTCGACTTATAACTGAGAGATGCTTCTGACCTGCCTAGCTTCTCGAAACTTGCCGATAACTCAGATAGGCATTAAATCTTAGACAAACTGACAACTGTTCAGATTCGACCGAGCCGGTCCGCGTAGCGCAATCGATAGGGCACCTGACTCATAAGTCAGAGGTCCTGGGTTCGAAACCCGGTCAGGCCACATACTTTCGTTTCTCCTTCCGCTGATTCAAGAAGGGCAGTTGTCAGTTACTGGCGAAAGTATGTGCACTTAGTACTGGTTAACCGCTTAGGAGGTCTAAGCCTGCGCAGGAATAGTGTGGCTAGGTTAACTGACCGTCCCGACATGACCATAGCTGTTTACCGTTGATCAATCAATCAATCAGATTCGACCGATAATGTCGAAATTATGTGTCCCCACGATTGCCAATAAAGCCTACTAGTATAACTAACCTTATGACAAGTCTAACAACTTCCATTTATTGACTTTATTATTTTACTGGTAAATTCTTTTCCAAAAGGGAAGATAAATCATGCAATACTGCTTGAATATTTGTAACAGTTCATCTATTTTCCGGGGCGAAAAACCAGAGTTTGACTTATACTTATATCCAATTCGACCAGAGTTTGACTTTGTTGGGTCTAGATGTGATCTGGATTGGATTCAAGAATCCCGGCAAAAGCATTTAAGTTTATTCTTATTATTACCTGGTTCCTCACGGTGAAAACAGAACTGTGTCCCCAGTTTCGAAATAATTTGTGGGAACATGTTGATTCTGGCTCATCCGTTCGTTCGTCCATTCGTGATGCTTTATATTTGTGCAAAGTTTTCTCAAACTACCTTTTAAAGTTATGAAGCGGAAACGATTCGTGACGGACAGACAGGCAGACAACTATGGGGAAAAGATATGTCTTCCACCCTATTTCTATTCAGATACAGATTTCCCCCATGAAACCATATACCAACACGCAACATAATATACCAATACCTTTAACCTTGATGCAACATAGGGGACTGTTACGAAGGAGCTACCTCCCAAACTTTTTTATGTGAAATGCCTAAAATTGCTCAGAAATACCGCAAGATCTCCTCCCGCCGGATTGTGGCACCGCCCAACAGTTAGTACTAGACGCTGTGCACTACAGCTTACGTCATCAGCATAGGTGTGAATAAAACAAACAAGGTAAATGTTTTCAACAGTCTTGTGGCCTTAGGGACAGTGGTTGTTGGAGCCTACAATGTCTTAGGCACAGGTTCTGAAAGAGGGAGCTTATCCCTTTCCTTTCGCAGCCTAACCTTCCCTGATTCGAAACAGGTACCCATTTACTGCTGGGAAGACAGGGTCAGTTGTTTAGTCGCTGACCCGGCTGGCAACTTGAACCTGCGTCCTTCTGCGCGGAAGAGCAGAGCAGATTTCTAGTCTTCTTTTTTGTTTACTGTACCGTTTTTTCCGTCCACTAACTTTCATAAATTCAGGGTTATAAAAATGTCAAGAAGTGAAAAATGCGTTTTTGTGATATTTTGTCATATTTTGGGGGTGTTGCATGCATTTGGAAAATTACGTTTTCATGGTACTTATCGAACGCAAATTTCACAGATATGTGAAAAATGCGGTCGAATTCTGTGAAAAAATGCGACCGGATTTGTCACATGTGTGAAAAATGCGACCGGATTTGTCACACATGTGAAAAATGCGTTCTGTGAATATTGCGGTCTCACAGGTGTCAGTATATGTATATTTTATTGTGTATGTAGTTCATAGTAGTTATTTGGTCATGTCTGTTGTTATGCCTATATGGGCCCGATAAGGAAATGAAAGATATTCTAATTCTATTCTAATTCTAATTCTATTTCTATAACTGGCATAAAGTAGACAAAACTTACTTTTCAGTTTTGTCATCGAATATAGGTTTAGGAATCCATTGCTCAACAAGTAAATGTCTTCGAGGGACATTTCAGAAATGAGCCGCGACACGAGAAAACCAACAATGTGGTCGTCCGCCCAGCGCAGACTCAGATCAGTCTGGGCATTCACCAAGTCTGATCAGACTCTTTGCTAAGCGCTTAAAGGGTAGCTGAGGGACTAAACTACCTTCATGCGGAAAGCGAAGACTCTGATCAGACTGGGCGGATGCCCAGGCTGATCTGAGTCTGCGCTGGACGCACGACCACATTGTTGGTTTTGTCACGTCGCGGCTCAAATAATGTAAATAAGTTCAGTGTATCCTATCGCTTGATATTTAGCAGTGGTCTATATATCATAAGAAAGATAAATTCAAGTGCTTTAAAACGGTATGTAATAAAAGAACTTCTAAGTCATTCATGCATGACAGCATGTGGTTATACGTCACAAGGGTGTGGATACTGGAAACTGTACATTTTCGTTGACAGTCCCTTGCGTTCTTTCGCCATTTTCTAAATGAGAAAATGATAAATTTAATATAGAAACACGTACATGTAATACTGTCTTTCAAATGTAAGAAAGGAAATTAATGCAGAAATCATTTCAGGATTCTATACAAGTAACATAATAAACGAGCCGTTTCCTCTGTCATGCGGATTTAAATGCAACGTTTTTTATAAATGCATTTTATCAATAAATTGTGGTTTTTTGCTTATTCTCATCAAATTTCAACAAACGACAGGCAGTTTAGTACTGAAATGAATAGGTCACTATGTTTTCTTACGACTGACATGATATGACTCGTGAAACTGGATGATACAAGTGCAAACTGCACGCCGGAAGTTGCTAAATAGCAGCAATTCAAATAAAATACTAAACAATTAAATGAAATTATCTTCTTATAAAACGACACCAGCTAAATAAACTGGTCAAAATAAGTTAAGCCCCATGTCAGTTTTTTTCCACAGGAATAATGTTAAATTTCCAATGTTTAGTTGTTTATTTTTGAAATGCCTAAAACAATTGAACACTCCAACTCAAATCAAACAAGACAACAGTTTCTTAGGTGTAATTTGACAAAGTTTCAGTTGAAAATACCGATTGCCTTTTGATATGTGCTAAATGTTCCAAGAGTACCCATATCTTTGCCAATTTTACTATAGGAATGATAGGGAATGAAACGGGACATTTACTGAAATGTGTGAAGCTCTATAGAAAATTTATCAATACAAATGAAACCTTCAACATCTTGAGAAGACACATTGCTGTTACTTCGCTAAAAATCTTATGCAAAAATCTTTATTCAGTAAAAAGTTAGGATAAAACAAACAAGGAAGTTTTTGCATAAAGTCTATGGGAAATTTTCGGCTGGGGCTTAACTTATTTTGACCAGTTATATTCAACGTTGTCTAATATCAAAAGTTAGAAAGACAAAATGAAAACAAAATGTATACATAAAGACTTGAAAGAGTGTTATTTCATATGAAATACTGACATTGAAATATGTGGGTGGGTGGGATAACTTATCGTTAAAATTCAGGTAGGCAACTGATAAAAGAGCGTAGTGTGCCGTAAAAGATCATTTATTACAGAAATCAAGCATGACGAATTAAATTTAATCATTTTTTGTTTCACAGCTGCCATCAAACAGTCACTTTTACTTTAAATGATCTCAAAAAAGAAGTTTTGAAAGCTTACTTAAAATTTCAATTTAGCACAGGAAGTGACGTCATAAAAAATGAACACAGCTCCATGATTAGCATATCTTGCAAAAGAAATCTTATGTTTTAGTAAGCTGATATTATGACATATACACTGAAAGAAATTCAGTATAAAAGACATTACAGGTATCAATTCAGAGCGATTGATATCCAGAGATAGGAAAATTTGAATTTGTCTTTACATAAATATTTCGTCCAGTTCTACTCAGTGTCCCTACCTTAACAACCATTGTCAAGGCATATTTTGAAGAAAATATCAATGACTGAAATTTTCTAAGTGAAGGTCTTTGGGTGATATGTAAAGCTAAATGTTAAGACATAAATGTCAAAAATAGGTCAACATTCCTAGGAATTGCAGACCCATTTACACTATTTCTGCCCCTCGGAAAGTCACGATTTTCGCAATAAGAGAATTGCACAACCCGCAGGTTAGCACTATAATCACTGTGTGAGTCCGTCCGTCCGTTATCAGTTAGCGAAAACCGTTATCAGTTAGCGAAAACGCTTATATCTCTTGAACCGCATGGGATATTTTGACAAAATTTTGCATACTCGTACCTGTCAACATTGTCTAACGACCCGCATGCATAACAACCATATTTGATAGACGAGGCTTTGCTGAGCACAAATTGAAAATTTACGGTCAACTACTGAAAATGCTCATAAGTCTTGAACATCGTGGTAAATATGGTTCGAATTTTGTATGCTTATGTATTTTGACATAGTCCAGCCACCGGCATGCAAAAAAGTGACGAGGCTTCACCGAGCATCAATTTGGCCGGTTCAGCTCTTTCATTGAAAATGCTCATAACTCTTGGACCGCTTGGTATATTTGCTTCAAATTTTGTATACTTATGTAATTTAACATTGCCCAGCCACTGGTATGCAAAACATTGACGAGGCTTCACCGAGCATCAATTTGGCCGGTCAAGCTCTTTTATTGAAAATGTTCATATCTCTTGGACCGCTTGGTATATATGCTGTGTATACTTACATGTATGTAATTTAACATTGCCCAGCCACTGGTATGCAAAACTTCTTATTGCACAACGCGCAGGTTTGCACTATAATCACTGTGTGAGTCCGTCCGTCCATCCGTCCGTCCGTTATTAGTTAGCAAAAACGCTTATAACTCTTGAACTGCATTCTATATTTTGATAAAATCTTATTGCACAACCCGCAGGTTTGCACTATAATCACTGTGTGAGTCCGTCTCTTGAACCGCATTCTATATTTTGATAAAATTTTGCATACTTATACATGTCAACATTATCTAACGACTCGCATGCATAACCGTCTTTTTTGATGGACGAGGCTTTGCTGAGCACAAGTTGAAAATTTACGGTCAAGTACTGAAAATGCTCATAACTCTTGAACCCCGTGGTGATATGGTTTAAATTTTGTATACTTATGTATTTTATTATTGTCCAGCCACCGGCATGTAAAACGGTGACGAAAGTCTAAACAGTATTGCACGACCCAGAGGTGTGCACTTTAATCGCTGTGCAAGTCCATCAGTCCTTCCGCTGTAGTCAGTGAGTGAAATTGCTCATAACTCTTAACCACATGGTGTAGTTTGATAAAATATGCATCATTCTACAAGAAATGACCAATTTCATTTCCATACATTCCTTCTGGCACCAGAAACTGATTATTCTACATTCACCACGGATTGTGCACATTACCATCAGTTGATTTCGCATTATAATTTGGCATAAAAAGAGTTTGTGGGCTTTTTAGCTCACCTGAGCCAAAGACTTACAGGTGAGCTTTTAGTATAGCCATGGTCCGTCGTCTATACGTCCGCCCGTCCGTCCATCGCTCACCATTTTAAAAGATCCTCTTCTCTCAAACCGCTTGGCCTATCAAAGCCAAATTACATACGATGCATATGTGAAATTAGGGCGCAGACTCTGGGTCACAATGCCTCAAGATGGCCGCCACGCCCATATATGGTAAAACCCTTCAGTAATGTTTTTCTGTAGAACCGAAAAGCCAATGACCTTGAAACTTTGTATGTTACATCGGGGACACGACCCCATCATGATTTATTCACATGCTGACCTTGACCTATTTAGGGCAAGGTCAGCTATGGTACCTTATGTTTTACACGAGAAAATGCTTTAACAGTACATTTCTCAGAAACTGTTGAAGTCCAAGGTATAATATATAGTATATATGAGTGGCTAAATGACCACATAAAGCTAATATGAAATAGGCACTGCCTATGGGCGAGCACATCGCTCTTTACAGTTCTCACCATAGTTCAGAGTAGTGCCATAGTATTGTACTATTTTTTTTTTCATTGCAGGATTCGTTCATAAATACTGTTACAGCATTGTTATCTATACAGATGATACTTCTGTTACAATTTCAGGTATATAAACACTTCAACAACCTTGCTGTAGAAGACGGCTTTTATGGCAACGCGGGTAGAGTGGCAGGCTCTTTCACGAAGATAAGCAACGGAGATCGCGGTTACTACCTGGTTGTGTGAGCGGTTGCTTGACTTGGTGTACGTCCGGACTTACGCTACATTTGGTGGCAGCGGTGAGATAGGAGATGACATCTCCATCATCTCCGGACCCAGGCTTACAGGGAAAGGTGTCCCTGGTTGGATTGCATAAGCGCCGCCCTCGGGTCTGCTATGGGGCTATGGGAGCAGCTGGTGACTTCAGGACGAAGTCAAGAGAAGAGGTGGAGGCGGGGGGGAGGGAATGTGACCGGTTCAGGTATATAAACACTTCTACAGCATTGCTGTAGAAGCCGGCTTTTATGGCGACGCGGGTAGAGTGGAAGGCTCTTTCACGAAGTTAAGCAACGGAGATCGCGGTTAGTACCTGGATGGGTGACCGGTTGCTTGACTTGGTGGGCGACCCGTCTTACGCTACACTTCATCACAAACTTGAAAAGACTCAAACGTTACATAAAATACACTTACTAATGCGATGTCCCATTGGAAAAATATGTGACGGCATGTTCTCTACGGCGCTTTCTATTTCCTTTAAATTTCACCCGACTTTCGGCCTCTTGCATTTCGATTGGTGAATATGTAGTGATCTACCGTCACAGAAGCGGTTAACTTTTGACGTCATCCTGTTTTTCTCAAACGGAACGTTTGGCTTCATTACATAACGTAGCGACAGACAGACTGTACGACCTCTTTTTCTTACCATTTTATTGATTTCTATTCAAACCAGTCTAATTTGGATAACAATTTCCGTTTTGGTGTCGTAACGAATGAAATTTCATTGTGTGGTAATTGTAAAACAATATGCCTTTCCACGCGTCTACCATAGAGCTCCCGCTCTTTCAAAGCTCATACGGAGCTTTGAATTGCAGGCGCTACGCACCTGCAAGCGAGTGCTCGTAATTATGTTGCTAAAGGTCAAGGTTATTCTTTGATCTTTGTTCAAGGTCACAAAGAATCTATTGCCTGTCAACATTTTCAAACATCTCCTTGAAACAGCTGGGCTGATTGAAAACATATTTCATATGGAGTCTTTCTTGGTCGTGGGGTGGGGGGGGGGGGGGGGGGGGGGGGAGGGGGGGGCGCAAAAGTTGGTTCAGATGGTCTTGGTCACAAGACTAAGATGGCGGCCATGTCCGTATTTAATAAAAATCTTAAAACATTATTCTCCTCCAGAACTGGATTTGGCCAGTTCAACCAGAGCAGCTGAAAACAGGACAAAGCGAAAAGAGATTGTTGTTGCGAAGTCATCTGTGGTGCCCCAACGACCTTGCAAGGTTAATGGATGAAATAGAATAGAATAGATGTAGTACACGTTTGTATTAGCGATATATTTGCCAGTGTTTGAAACCTAAACGCTGTTGGTTAAAAGATGATTGATTTGGGTTAAACGGCCCATTGAGACAGTGTTTCAGTCTATATCGGGCCGTCTTCCAGGGAGAGAGAGGAAGAAAGAAGAAACACGATAGACGAGAGAAGAAATGTCCAAACACCCCCACCCGCACATACTGATGGCACAGTAGGCCTTTGCCCTACATTGTTCCAAATCAGTAGGACACCCTGGCACTTGAAGTTACTCACAGCACCATCGCACCACCCGGCCGCCCCAGGTTAAAAGAAGTGGGTGAAATAGAATTGCGAATAAGATCCATGACCATTTTGACTATTATCTACATTGACTACTAACAATCGCACAGTCACTTGGAAATGATACCTTTCAGGGCCATACCGTTTCTAGGAGCCCCGGTAGCTCAGTAGGTTAAGGGCTACTGATCTAGCCGTCCTGGGTTTGAGCCCCGCTACTGGGCCGCTAGAGGCGAAAATCTTTCTAGCAGTAAACGGGGTTCCATTGCACGCAGCATTTCATTATCACCCTCCCATCTTCCTGATATGATTAAAATACTGTTAAAAAGGATGTAAAATTACGTCATCCACCCATCCATACCGTTTCTGCTTGAGCAAGTGATTGGCTGTTGTATATACAGTAGTGAGGGTAATGTAAATGACTGGAATGATTACGGTTTTAAGCATCTGTTTGTGACCATTTATTCAAATTTGACATGCAGTTACATCAGATGCAGCAGACGACACTGACGAGGTCCTGATTGAAAACCGGCTACTAAACTGTATACGACACTGCAGCAGACCTTTCTATGGGATTCTTTTTAAAGAATCCAACTTGTTTATTTTGATTTATATTTACCCTACTTTTTGGCGCATCAAGACCAGTAAGAGAAATTATCCAAATCTCTGAAGAAAAAAATATGCTCCTGATGGAAACATTTAGTTTCTTTAAGCAGCCCCGGATCCAGGGAGTGGGATTTGGGGCTTCAGCCCCGCCACTTGGGTGTGGTTAGATTAAAATTTATGTTGTGGCATCTCATTAGAATTGCCTCGGCGAGGCGATTCTTATGTGATATCACAACATATAGTTCAAGACAAAAAAAGACTTTATCAAAAAATCTCATCAAATTTATCCTTTATTGTGTCATTTTCAACCCCTCCCCCTCCACCCCTTCCTTCCCAAATACATATCGAAACCCCCAGCCCCACCAGTATATGGTGGTCTGAATCCGGGCCTGTTAAGAGTCTGCGCCAATTTAAGGCCACATGTTTAAGTTGGCCACTAATAATCACCTCAAATAGGCCGTTTCCAGTACCAGACATCAATGGATTCTCTTTATCTTAGAAGTTATCCATGTCATGAAATCCCTTCGCTCTAGACTCTACACGTATGAAAGGAGAGTTTCTCTCTAGAATCCATGTTATTCCTTATCTTAAATCTCCATATTCCAAAAAGTGGATATTGGGGAGTTATGAAACCCAAAATGTGTCTTGAAAAAGTAACAAAATACAAAAGAGTTGTGGCTTGTAATACTAAAGACAATTACTTCCGTTGCAAGTGTATCCATAAAGTTTGACTTTTCTATCCGATCATATTTCAAACTTTTCTTTGTTGTGAAATGGTAAACCAGATTATACTGCTCTTTCAGATGCAATTCGCTTTGTATTTACAAGATTTGCTTTGATGAACTTAACGTTAACAAAGACAAAATTAAGCACTTAAACTGGCTCTATAAGGATTATTGTTTCACCTTTTATTTTCTGTTGTGTCTTTGAAGGTTTAGGATTAACTGCAATCTGAAACCCATTGCAACTTCACTAGGAACGGTTCTGTGTTTAGATTCTAGCTACATTAAACATATCCTCCCTTATGTCCGTGTTTTGCAACTTTCAGGCAATGGTAGTTAAGGTTGTTCGCGTTTGAGAGATTATATATGGCTATCTAAAATTTGATGTCTTTTACTGCTATGTCTAGCAGATTACGACGGTAAGAATTGCTCGGAGAGTAATGTCCATTGCCTGCCGAGATCTGCCCATAAATTTGTGTTTCAAACGTACAGGGCTTAGCGATAATGTAAAAAATAATAATATAGAAATGATGCACATATATCAAACAAAATTTAGTTAAGGGACATTTATGACGTTACCAGCATTATTTGATAAAACGTCTGCTCAGTAGATGTAAGTCATGGGGGAAAAAAAACAGGATTAAACTAATTGAAAAATTCTGGTCAGGACATGCGCACTCCGCCCAGATGCCCATTCAGGACATTTGCACTCCGGACAGATGACAGTTTATGACATGCACACTCCACACAGATGACATTTTAGGTCATGCACACTCTGCACAGATGACAGCACATGACGTGCTTACTTCGTAAAGATGGCTGTTTAGGACATGCACACTCTGCACAGCTGTACAATGCAGGACATGCGCACTCTGCACAGATGACCATGCAGACATGACAATACATGCCGAAATCAACTATACATTTGGATATGTTTTTGAGCAAACAGTGCAGACCCAGATCAGACTGTTCCTGGAGGAAGAGTTTGATCAGGATATTCAGTGTGTGTCAGTCGATAAGCATTGTATAACTGCTTTGAAGATGAAAAGCTTACATTTTAAGGGCCGTTATAAATTTACTTTAGGTATCCCAATATTTAGAATTTTGCGACAGACTAAGTGATTGTTACGAAATCAAGTGAGGTCAGAAATGTGCCGTCAATCCTCCCTTTTAGTAAGTACGGGAATTTGCCGTGCTCCCTCTTTTAAGCATATTTTGTTTCTGATTGTACTCAGCGCATATACGGTTATAATTGAGCCGCGACACGACAAAACCAACAATGTGGTTGTGCGCCCAGCGCAGACTCGGATCAGCCTGGGCATCCGCGATGTGTTCGGGTACAAAATTGGGACAGGTTTATTTTACATGCCAATAGGAGATAACGGGAATCCCCGCAGTGACGTCATCGGATGATCACGTGGGTAGCTTGGTTGGCAACAGATTAGCCAGCGGACAGTGTTTTTCTATAGGATAGTCTGAAGTGTAATCACTAAAATGCGTAAAAGATGATTAAAATAAGTGCGAATAAATAGCTACTGATTTAAAACAATTGGAAATACTGTCATATGAAAAAGAAATCATTAAATTGAATTCATCTAGTAAAACGCGTATTTGGATAAACCCATTAACGTAACCGGACTTTTTTTTCTCAATAACTACGACTGAAAAAATATTAACAGAATAAAATGAAAATACTGCAGATCAGTATTTTAATCTTTTCTACTATAAATTGTATTTATTAGTATAAATAGGATAAGATGAAGAAAAAAATAGAATATTATATCTAAGAGAACTTAAGCGGAATTACTGTAAAATGTCGGTCGGATTTAGGGACAAGAAAATTGAAAATAAAAATAATAGACATAATAATATATATCGATGGTTGCGATTTCTTAAAATTCTGTGAACAATAAAGAAAGAAAGAAAAATAAATAAAATAGAGGGAGCCATACGTTTGTGCTAACGGATAATTAGCCGCACTCGGCGCACAAACAGTTTATTTTAGATACATGTTTATTTCAAATTGTCACCACAGGACACCCGCGGCGTGTTTTGAACTATAATACGACGTCCTTGATCAAAGGATCCACTAAAGACCGCGAATATACTATTATACAATAGGAAACAAACATTTTCAATTCAGAAAATTAACAAAGGATACAGACTCAGATCCTTTTTATTAGAGTATCTATGATAAAAAGTATATAATTGTATTTTGTGAATATGAGATCTAACAAGTTAAGAACAGTTTAATGCTAACAAAATTGAATTTCGCATTTCATCTCGTTTCAGTGTATCCTAAAACAAGTAAATGCCACCTAAAATATTGATTTTATAACAGTTTATAAAATTCTATAATAGAGCTAAGCCAACAGTACTTTTTGGAAGTTACATGAAGTTCAAAAGCTTGAACTAAGAAATATAAAAGAAAAAAGATATGCATCTAGTCATTCATCAACGATTCACTGCCATTTATTCAGTCATTCATTCATTTAATGGTTTGTTTGTCCGTTCGTTCATTCATTGTATTTTTCGTTTCCCCTTTCAGTACACGCTACATCATCTAGACTTTTATAAATTTGCGCTATGAACATTTGTGATATAAAGGAAAACAAAATACATTTTTGAAGCATTTTAGCACGCAAGTAAATCATGAAATTCAATTTCATTAGAGAAAATGTAAGCCTTACATATTATCTGTCTAAAACATTAACATTTTGCTGTTTTAAATTGATAATTTACACAAACAATCACGCGTATTAACTATATTCTATAATGCTGTATCAACCTTTCTGCCAACCAGACTCGGGGAATCCTCCAGGTATCTTATCAGTGACGTCACGCTTTTATCTCCTATTGTTGGCACAATTCTTTCTTTTTCTGATATTTGTCTACTTTGGAGACGTACTTTAGACTGGATGCGCTACTTATGTTTCCGGTGGTACAGTAAATGGGTTTTGCCGTGAGACTTAGTCATAAGATGCAGTCTATTTTTACCACAAATCATCTGCTTGTAACCAACGTCGATCGTTTCATAAATTTCATATGAAATTACCACTCGTGTAAGATTCCCTTTTTGTGTGTTCCAGTTTTCGATTTAGGCTTTTTAAACTTGGCATCAAACTTAGAAACCGACAGCAATAAATTCATTTAAGCAGTAGTCTAAAATAAAAACAGACACCCCGTATAAAAAGTGAAAGGCTGTTAAATAAAACGGGTTTTCCAAATTACGAATTTCAAAATGTAAAGAAGCAACAGACCAAAACAAAAAATAATCACAAATGGTAAGATACCGACAAATGCAATTTATCAAACTTTGCCCTTTAAAACCCCGAGCAAGGCATTCCCAAAACCAATGCACATGTCTAGTTTCAAGAAAATCTGTCAGAAAATTCTCAAGTAATCAAAAGGAAAAAAGTGCTCAGTGCCGGACGGAGAGACATACGACGGACGGACAACTACACGGACAGTCAGGGTGAAAACATAATACCCCAGCACTAACGTATGACAGGGTATTGAAACTGACAACATATGGAAAACTTGACTGTGACAGAAAGCTAGTCCAGCATTTTAGCAGATGAATCAACTGTCTTCATAAAACTAGTAGTCGAACAAAAGCGTTGATACGACTATTAGCCGACTTTAATATAGAAATGTTTCATAAAATGATATGTTAGCATTACATAATGATAATTACATGATTCTGGAAATAAACATCACGCTATACCATCTTATGATTAAGTGAGCCGTATCGCATAAAAAGAACATTAGGGCGTGTGCAATCAATAAATAATTACAAAATCGTGCTAATCCGCCCATCGATATCTCTCGTTTCAAGAATAAAAACGCTGTTTTGTTCAATCAAACAGGAATGAATATGTTTAGACCTCCGTGGATGCGCAAAGTTTTCCCTGGACTAAGCACGCCACAGAAGTCTGTGCACATGGCATCACTTATGTTTGTATATGTATACCGATGTCAGTACATTTGTATAGAAAGCGCCAGTTGAATGTGTGGCAAGGGCATAATATTGAAGCAGGTACGGCACCCGGTATGAAAAGGACACTGAACTCCTTGTAAGATTCAAAAACTGTCGCGATATGTATAGGTAGTTTGCGGAACGGAAAAGAACATTCAATTCCGTTGCGCAAAATACAATTAGCTAAACAGGCTATATGTTTCCAAATTGCTAAATGCCACATTTAATACGACACATCTACTCTTTCGCCCACTGTTTTACAATATAAAAGTAGTGTAAAAGGACAATAAACAGAAAATGATACTTTAAGTACATTTCATGGGTGTATGGCGTAGATAGAAAAATCCATCAAGAGGGGCACTGATCAGCATCACGAGTTTTTTTTTCCTTTTTTTTTCTTGCATACCTTTTTGATTTACAATATTCGATTTTCAAGATAGCGCTTGCTACAGAGTGTAATTTATGTCACTAAAGGGTTTCTACTCAATTTCAACGAAGCCGACGCTACTGATGACTTCTGTTCGTTTTTTAACGTTAACGTTTATGTACATAAACTGACGTTATTTTTTCCGTATTCATGATATATTGCCTGTAAACACAAACGTCACTTGACAACGTGGATACGTGACCTCCTATACAACCAATGCGATTGGATCTCTTCATTTTTTCCAGTCTCGAATGAGATAACAGGGATGAGATAAGAATCGTTCTTTAAAACCAAACATACGGTTGGGGCATAGTGTTTGATAAACACATTTTCTAGTTTAAAGAAACTTAAATCTTGTTATAAAGGCCTCACCTGGCATTGGCTTGGCGCTACAAAATTATGCATGTATGTTTCTAGATTTATGATGCTTTGAAAGAATTCATTAGAATGAAGTCTTTGAGAAATGCTATCAAATTTTCATCGTGTTGTTACTATGGATAAAAACTGATTATAATGTCATTTTAGTGCGTCAAAATATTATAGATAAAATTTGAGCCGCGACACGAGAAAACCAACAAAGTGGTTGTGCGCCCAGCGAAGACTCAGATCAGCCTGGGCATTCGCCCAGTCTGATCAGAGTCGTCGCTGTCCGCATGGACACTTAGCTACCCTTTAAGCGCTAGCAAAGTGTCTGATCAGACTGAGCGGATACCCAGGCTCTGGGCGCACAACCACTTTGTTGGTTTTCTCGTGTCGCGGCTCTCGTGGATAAAAAAAGATACCTAGGAAAGGCATCAGTTACCAAAAGCAACCTACCTAAGACACCGAAATAAGACGGAAGAAACCCAAACATAAATACGAAACAGTACATCTTTGGTAACAGACTATTTTAACCGTTCAAGCGCCAAAAAGCAGACGACAAAATTTACGTCTTCAAAAATTTCAAAATATGTTTCATCCAAGCTATATCATATTGAAAATTCAAAAACTAGAGGGCAAACATTGTAGATCTAGATGAGGTGGCTCATAATGAACCACCTCATCAGGATCTGCACTGTTTTCAAATTCTGCCATTTTCATTACTGGCGCGTTCAGTGTTAAAACCACGAGACAAAACAGGAAGCGAAAAAGACAGCTAATCAGTTGACCACACTGCTAAACATACTACATCACGGGTTTCTGCTTTGGAATCAACGGAAGCTGCTGGTTATGCGTGCAATCTCACACTCCCTTCTGATGCAGCTTCAAAACAAGCACGTGTTCGGTCTGAGTAAACGCATCCTCACTCATCATTGAGACATCACAATAGTAAGCTCATCAGAAACACTTTCCATAAAGCCGGGCCGTGTAGCGCAATCGGTAGGGCACCTGACTCGTAAGTCAGAGGTCCTGGGTTAGAATCCCGGTCTGGCCACATACTTTCGTTTCTCCTTCCGCTGATTCAAGAAGGGCAGTTGTCAGTTACTGGCGAAAGTATGTGCACTTAGTACTGGTTAACCGCTTAGGAGGTCTAAGCCTGCCCAGGAATAGTGTGGTTAGGTTAACTGACCGTCCCGACATGACCTTAGTTGTTTACCGTGGACGTTAAGCATCGAATCAACCAACAAACCAACCAACTTTCCATAAAAAAATGATGAAGCGAACTCGAAGGCTAACCCAGAGCAAAAGAAACCACTAACAAAATTCTTCTATAATAGAGATTTAGCAGACTGTCTCATTTAGTCTGAGACCCGGCTCACCGTCGTGCAATAGAAGAGGGAAGCAAAGATCGCCACCGATATTAAAGTAACCATCGTCACGAGGAAAGTAACAATTTGCCAACCTGTGCTGTCGACCGAGCACACCTGGTCCAGTACAGTCACAAGTGCCTGTCGACAGTGACAATCGACAGCAGTATCAGCTCGTTCGTCTGTCATTAACAAAAGTATTATTTACAATTATTGGAACTCTGTCGACAACCATTATGCACAGTACTGGAGTTGTCAACGTCACAGGTAAGCGAATTGGTACGAGGTGTGATCATTTCAAAAAGGAAACTACCATTTATCTCATTAGCTATGTGTCCGAACAGTATTCAAGACATATAATACCTAAGAAGCATGGATATGAGATACAATTAAGTTCCAAAGTACTGTTTAGGAATACCGTTGCCATGACAACGATGCCTTAAACTTCTAAGTGTTTAGTTTCTAATTTTTTACATAATTCCATGTATATTTGCTGCTGATAAGTTACAAGGAATGGTGGATAAAAGTTTGTGATGGTGTGATGGCTTGATGCATAGTCGTTTCTCATAATATCAAGGGTTCCTTAATATCACGGCATTTACATTTCTTCTTGTATCTCAATAAACTTACTGTGTATTGAGTAGTGACAAAATACTTCATCAACCACAGGTTTTAACTTCTATGCTGTAGAAAATATTTGGGAAATTGTCTTGATTCCTTCCGAGTACCTTTCTTTTATAAGAACCATGAAATTAGCATGTTTTCCACACGGTTCTATCCCCTGGCCCAAGAAAACTCATAGCTCACTTAAGTAGTGGCCATAATTTTATTTTTGTCTGTGACTTCTCATATCTGGTATCCCAATCTTTTATTTGAAAACAACAAATCTCCAGATTACAATATTTATCAATCCGAAGTTTTGCTAGAAACTATGGGAAGCCATTAAGACAAAAAACTTGAATGTTTGTAATATATAAATCAAAGCACATGAAGTTTCTTTGATGAGCCTGAGGTATTTATAGACATAACTGACAAAAAGTGTTTTTGAAATATTAGTACATAATTGTTAGAACTAGAAAACAATTATTTAATAGATGATCATGATTCATCAAGAAATTATTTACTGCTTATACAGCCCCTATGCCACCTAGTTGTAATTTTTGTTTGGAAATCCCACGTGAAGTATATTCTGATATAAAATTGTGTTCAAATTTCAATAACATTTGATTTAGCTTGTACAAACTGGTTTAGAATATTGATGAACACCTTCCTTATTACAGCATTAAATTTTAAGAATTTTGATACTACTTGCTTTCCATACTTGCCACTTTTATAAATACCGTGATATTATGGAACTCTCCATTGGCTTAAGCTGAAACACCATGGTGGCTTATCATTTCTTGTTCGAAAACAAAGATGAGAAAGATATGATTTTCCATAGTGCAAGAGAATATGGGATGACCAAAGGATCATAACTGAAATATTATTTAATCAGGCCAGCTCTGTTTATTTATTTCTAGCTGTCATTACAATTAACTACCGTGATATTAGGGGAATACTGTCTAAGTCTTGGATACTAAAATAAATATATAGGTATTCATGACCTGCTCTCCAACCTGGCAGAAATACAGAACGTGAAAGACTTTTCTTCGTGCAAAATGTGAGGTTTTTTTGATGATTTTAAACCGGAGACACCAGAATTGCACTTTAACAAGCAAAGTCTTGGTAGAATTGTATAGCAAAAAGAACCAAACTTATCCGATACTTGACAACTGAACAATTAACTTTAGCATAAAACTGAAATAAATGTCAAACTCTCGAAAAATTAATTATTTCAACCCCTGCTTTAGCTTTAATTTATGTCAGATTTCAGATCAAATTCATTAACAATCATGTTATGTGTGTTCCTCAAGCCAAAACCTAACTTACACGGAAGGTGTTCCTAACTTTTAGCTTCTCTTTAAATATCGTACATAATAAGCATTACACTAGCGCCTCCTTACCAAAATGACGTCGTATTTTGTTATGAAAGAAATTTCAGAGCTTCTGTTTCTAATGATAAATTAGCTAAAAATACTGAAATATTTAACTCTAAATCTAAATATCCAGCGATCTATTGAATATTGACAATCCTTACTTTGAGGGCATGGTGAATCGAATTTATCCATCTGAGCTGCAACAAAGCAAATGCATCCTATACTGAAGCTCCAATTTCGGATTTACATTTATCTATTTCGAAAGGATTTGTTTCATCCAGAATTTATGATAAATGCAATAACTTTGATTTTGACATAGTAAATGGTGACATTCCTAGTTGTGACTCTTACTGATTATACATTTGAGCCGCGATACGAGAAAACCAGTGTGCTTGTGCGCCCAGCGTACACTCAGCTCAGCCTGGGCATCAGCACAGTCATATCAGACTCTTCGCTGAGCGCTTAAAGGGTAGCTTAGGGTCTAAGCTACATCCATGCGGACAGCAAAGACTCTGATCAGACTGGGCGGATGCCCAGGCTGATCTGAGTCTGCGCAGGACGCACAACCACTTTGTTGGTTTTCTCGTGTCGCGGCTCATTTCTCAACTTATTCGGTTTGTTAAAATGTCTAGTCATGTGACTGACATCAATGCCCGTAATAAAATTTTAACTACTAAACTTCTCCAACAGGGCTATCGGTATCATAAACTTCGAATACCTTTTTTCAAAATTTTATAGCCGACACTATAAATTGGTTTCTAAATTCAAGGTCGGATTAAAAGAAAAAACTATTTTGCAACAGGGCCTATCGTGCCCAGAATGTCATGGTGACTGAGTCTATATATTCAAAACAATTGTAAATAGGGCTGATGTTCCTGATGTATTCAGAAAAACTATCATACGTTACAAAGCATTGATTATAACATAAATGAGCCGTGACACGACAAAACCAACAATGTGGTTGTGCGCCCAGCGCAGTCTCAGATCAGCCTGGGCATCCGCCCAGTCTGATCAGAGTCTTCGCTGTTCGCATGAAGGTAGCTTAGACCCTTAGCTACACTTTGAGCACTTAATGAAGGGTCTAATCAATTTTAGCGGATGTCCATGCTGATCTGAGTCTGCACAGTGCCAGCAACCACATTGTTGGTTTTGTCGTGTTCAAATGTAATGCTGCAGTCTGCATGCTAAGGGGTTAGTTCAGTCGAGGTTAATAACTTTGCTTTCCACTTTAATTGCACGCTGCTTGGTCGGGTATCAGACTCAGTGATGGACCAGACATAAAGCTATTTATTTTAGCTGGCTGGGGCCGGAGCTTGCCTTGTCAGTTGCTTGGTCATTTGGGGTTCAGCTGGTGGTTTTCGTTTGCTTCGGTATTTCAGTGGTGTTGTTTGTCACCAAAGGGATCTCCAGATGACACAAAACGTTGTTTCTGTCGATTCCTCATCTCTGATTCATCATAAGTCTTACCTGTGGTTTGTTTGTTTACTGTGATGATAAATTGATGGGTTAGGAAACCTTTACGCGGACCGATTAGCTGACTTAAATGTTTCGAATCACTGCAGAAGCAGAGGGCTAGGATTTGGATCTAGTAAAACTAGTTTAAGGCCCCAGGTAAAGGCAAATTATTACGGACCCTTCTGTGGGGGATCGTCCCTATTGTTCTTGTGATTGTCTGTAGTCCGCTAGCAATGTGGCCACCTATGCCAACTTCGCTTTCTTATGTTAGGTAATAAAAATAGAAAATAGGTAAAATAGATGTAAAATGTTTTTCGTATAATTTGTTCTTCTTGTCGAAATTGATGCTTTCGTTGATCTGCTTTCTGGGTGGTAATTGTTTTAGTTTGTGTGAACCATGGCGGAAGCAAAGAGCAAGGGTTTGGATCCAAGTAAAACTAGTTAAAGACACCCCAAGTAATCTTTTACTGACTGTTCAAAGGCGATGCTTCTGCTGTGGTTTCCCAATGTTACATCTTATGTCTGCTTTCTATGCGGTCACCGGAATAGCTGCCCATTTCGCTCTGTTTTGTTTTGTGATTCAAAATAGAATATAGGTGAAATATCTAAATTAGAGTAGCTGTGTGATCACCTGTTTGGGATAGAGAGCTTTGTTCACTTGGGTTTACCGTGTGTGTCTGTAGTGCACTTTTGTCAATTTGTTTGACATGTGTGTACTTCTTTCACTTTTGGTTTTAAGGGCGGGATGTGGGTTCTGATTGTATTCATTCCTGATCCTTTCCTATCTTTTTTTCCCTTTGAATGCATTTGGTACTACTCCTTTTCAATCCACAAGGCTAAGGATATTAAAGTGTATGGTAACACATCCGTGTTCTTCCACCATTTTTTTCTAAATGAGCCACGACATGCGAAAACCAACAAAGTCATTGTATGCCCAGTGCAGACTCAGATCAGTCTGGGTATACGGACATTCTGCTCAGACTCTTCCCTAAGCGCTTTAAGGTCAACTCATGGTCTAAGCTATCTCCATGCGGAGAGCGAAGACTCTGATTAGACTGGGCGGATGCCCAGTCTGATCTGCTACTGCGCTGGGCTCACAACCACCTTGATGGTTTTCTCGTGTCGCGGCTCAATGTTTCGTGACTTCCGTTTTGCGTCTCCGGATACTGAATCCCTTCCAAAAGGAGATATACTCGAAACGAAACAACTAGCTCCGAGAGGTGCAAATGTTTCCCTCTTGCAGTTGACAACCGACAGAATTGAAATGGCTGAATAGCTCCTAAAAGCATATCCATTGTTTTTAAGAGGATTATTTTCTATCAGATCGAAACTCCCATTATATTGCTCTTCTTACATAGTGGGAACGGTAAGTTATTCCCGTTTTAAGGCTGCCCAAAAATTAAAAAACAAAACAAAACAAAAAACAACAACAAAAACAAACAAAAAAAAAAAATAAAAATAAAAAAACACACACACACAAGCGCGCGCAAAAAAAAAAAAAATAAATAAATATAGAAAAAGAAAAAACAACAACAATAACACGACATAATTTACGACTGCAAAATCTAAAAATGAAATGACTCATCCAAGCTAACTGTCGCACTCTCCTGCCTCCAGTTTCAGTTTGGTCTAATTAGTGGCATTGGCAACCGTAAACCCTGCACAGTATCGGCAGCCAATGGTGCCATTGGCAACCGTTGGCACCACTGGCAAAATTGACAATGTCACCACTGGCAGTTCTATTGGTAGAGCCAATAGCGCCAATGGTACCATTGGTAAAGCCGATGGCAACATTGCGGAGCCAATATTTTTCTGTGCTTAGAAATTTTTAGTTTTTCTAATTTTCTTTCATTATTGTGGGGGAAAATCTCCTGTGTTAACTCGAGTGTTTATGATGGGTTCAATAAATTGCAATATTGAATGACGCAAATTTCCCGCCATGGTAATATTTCCCTTGGCCTAAGTTGTGTGCGGTATTGGCAGTCAATGGTCGGCAATACTGTATTCAATGGTGGAGCCAATGGTGCCAATAGTAAAACTCAGAGCGGCACTTGCATGCCAACGGTGACCGAGGCAGAACCCCGAATGCAACCAGTACTGGTTTTGACGCCACACATAAAGCATGCACCGTCACACGTGTGCTGCAACCAATCGATTACTAATTTATTTATATAACTGAGGGAAAACCGATAGGCCTAGCGAAAGTCATAAGCTGTTTTGCAGAGACTCCATTTCTCAGACAGCCCATGTCGTTTCTAGATAGTTGTTAAGCTTGCTAGCTACATCACGTGTGCACCTGCCTGCTGCCGACATAGAAATATAATGCGTGTCACCAATAAACAGGTGTCGAAAAGCCGCAGTGTGGAGGTAAGGGTTGTTTTTCTTCGAGCTGTACGGCCTTCTAGCCCAATTCTGACGGCCATCATAGGATTTTGTTTTGGAACACAACCGCGTGTTACCAGGGAAGTGGCGGAGGAAGTTCAGGAATTTATTTTCGTCCAATAAAAATGCCAGCGTCTCATTTCTCCGAAGAAAAAACAACGCGGACCGGAAATTCAGTGACAGGAAAAATGCGAAGCCTTAGTGGTACAGAATAGAATAGAACAGAAATACGCCTGATATCGTAAAGCAACCAACACTCGTTGTTTGCCGCCTGGGGCGGCAAACAACTCGTTGGTTGGTAGCTATGACCGTTATGTTCTCTTGAAACTCAATAAATTGAATAATCAAGATAAAAAGGTAACATTCTGTACCAGATTTCCTCAAAATTATGTGTTTTTTTTTGTCATTTTAAATTGGAACTATCTGTGGTCACTGGAGTGGCCCTCTGGCACAGAGCTGGTTAAAGGAAAGAATTTGATCCTAGGGGAGAGAATAATTTCATTTCAGAGTATATACCCAATAAGAAGTGAGACAAAACGTAATTGGAAGAGTTGACCCATTCTTTTTTAAGCAGTGTCATATTTAATATAATAATTCCGCATTTGAATTACCTATTTTTATTTTTCTAAAACGAAAAATAACATCGCAGACACAAGTCTCTATACTGAAGCCGTGGACTGAAACTTTTTGAGCTCCTTAAGCCTCTTAGTTGCAGGTATGATATCTGCAGAGCCTAATTTATTTGTGTCTTTTATATGATCTAGGGAACCAAGTTTGTTAATTGCTGGATTAATGTCTAATGAAACTGTCATTCTTGACACATTAAGTATAGATGGATATTGCGTCTCAGAAAACTCAATCGAAGATGCTAACGCCTCTTTTTCTGGAATGTCTAGCACAATGTCTTTTAGATGTTTCTTGACATAGAAGTAAGGATGTATCATTATCATTGCACTTGCTATGCACAGAGAACCGCCCAATACAAAGGACAGAGTGTAGGATTGTGTCAGATCAAACATGAATCCTGTAAAGAGACAAAAACACAAATGAGCCGCGACACGAGAAAACTAACAATGTGGTTGTGCGCCTAGCGCATACTCAGATCAGCCTGGGCATCCCCCTGTCTGATCAGAGTCTTCGCTGAGCGCTTAAAGGATAGCTAAGCGTCTAAGCTACCTCCATGCGGACAGCGAAGACTGGGCGAATTCCCAGGCTGATCTGAGTCTGCGCTGGGCGCACAACCACATTGTCGGTTTTCTCGTGTCGCGGCTCAAATGAATCAAGGAAACTGCGTCCTGTCGACACACACAAACATGCGTGCACATGCAAACCCGTACGTAAACACACGTTTTAATCCAAAAAGGCAATTAACAGAAAAACTGGCTACATCCATATGGTTCTGGAGAATGCTTTTATTGTAATTATAATAGTCTCGAAACTTTAAACTATTTCATTAGCCAGCACATATTACAAAATCACTGCAAATGAACACAAGCTTATCCAAAAGCTTTAGAAGACTGGAAAAGTTTGCAAATGCCTAATAATAATGCAAACTTTTACAACACTCTTTCAATAAAGTGAATTGCTCTCGTTATTTTACAGATATTTCAATTTCTTCAATGCGGAATAAGGAAATGGCATCAATAAAACTAGTCATTTTTAGCTATTACAATTCAAAATACTGCTAACTAGTAGCAACGGCAGATAAGGAGATGAGAAAGGAAAGTAACAATGGTTAATAATTTGTTAAACTAAAGCTGTCAAAAAAGTAAATGCTTTGGGTGTAACATAAACGATATTTACTGTTTGTAATCTAAAAGAAAAAGTCAATCGATAGATGGAGGAAAAAGGAGTGCCGTTTTGGCTATAAAAGAGCTAAATGTCTCATTGAACGTTTTCTTTGATACTGCGGAGGCCTCATAACTTCATTTTTTATTGCATTTTCTATAAAAGATTTCCGAATTTGGACAGACTTTCATTCCAGTAACTATATTTCAGTACATGTACATGCATTTTTTTCAAAATATTTGGGAATTTTCAACATGAAATGGCCAAAACAAACTGCCATTTATTCTTAAAACTGGCTTTGGGAGCAAAATAATAATAGTTTTGGATGACCAAACTACATGTACACTCTAAAATCCAATAACAAAGAAGACATTTATACTAACTCAAGGTTATTATTAATCAACAAGGGATTCGAAGTATTGACGAGATATAAGAAGAACTTGTCCACTTTTGAGGTAGCTCCAGTCTCAATTTCTTACAGAAACCGATAACCAGTAAGCCTAGAAGGGTTGAGACTTTCAGTCCTATTCAAGAGGGAGTCACAAAATTTTGAACAGACGGAAATTGTTTGAAGTTGAGACATAGGTCGATCTGGTTTTAAAACTGGTGCTTCTACTTATGTGTTTTGTTTTCTATAAACTAAAATGTTTCATTCTCATCACGTTTTGGGACTCCTATTTATCAACAAATAAAATACAAGCAATTTTAAGGAATTTTGGAAGCCACTTTTGACTTTTATTTACTTTGATGAACCGAACTTTTATCAAGACGAAACACTATGAAGATGAATTATACATACCAGCTAGGGGCCCGCCAGTCAGTTGACCTGCTGCTTCAAACAATAACAGACATCCATACCCATTGGCAAATCGATGTAGTCCTAAAATTTGGATCTGAATAGACACCAGCAGTGTTCCTATGCAACCAGAAAACAACCCGAACATCACAGCAATACACAGTAAGGCTGGAAATGTTTTGCCATAAGGAGTCAAACAGACGAATATTCCGGCAATAAGAAACGACACACCATACAGAACAATCACATTAACTCTAGGGTGATGTGCTATAAACCCGTATCCGAATCGGCTTATAAGATTTGCCACACCAAGTCCTGATAGTAGATAAGCGCTTTTATCTGGATCAATACCCTCGGATTCCGCCAGCGCAGTGAGGTGTATATACAGGACAGAAATTCCACAGCACCACAGTAAATTATTCAAACATAGTGTGAGGTATCCTCTTTTTCTAAACGGAGTGATGTCTATAATTGGTCGGTCCTTCTGGTACATGCCAGGTCTATCAATTGGCCGTATCAACGCGCCAAATACACACATATTAAAGCTAAGAGCGCCAAGGATTAACAGGCTAGACTTCCACTCATAGGCAGTAATAAGGGATCTGATTAGAACAGGGTACAGAAAGTTCCCAACGCCGATCCCGGACGCAGCTATCCCCGCGGCAATAGTTAATTTCTTTTGGAAATAGTAGGAAACGGCAGTAATTGCTGGTATATATGCTAGTCCCAGACCAACACCTGAAATGATAATAATAGGAAATTCAAGACACAACGTAGTTTATACCAACTGACGTATACTGTCTTGTGTGGCATGCGTAACCGTAGACAGATAATGACAATTTCATTTCTCCTTCAAACTGGTTGCTGCGTCCTGTCAAATGTTTACCATGCCCTGCCTCTGCAAAACACGATTTGCTCATGCACCGATAGATGCACACAAACAGCGAGCTTGCTCTCATGCAATTCTTCATACGAACCCAGCAGCCAAACAACGTCAAGATAACGTCCTATCAATGTTGATCCGGAAGTTGACTTTGTGTGTCCGCTTGCAGTGGACAGTTCACACCAGACAACTACAGAACGTAGCAGACAGCAACTAACACAGAAAAAATGTGTACATGGTAAGCGTATGCTTATGAGAATGCACAAAAACAATATTTTCATACAGTACAAGATTATACCGAAATTAGGGATAATGGTAGAATATACTGTATGTTATACTGATGCAAACCATTAAACTATAGAATAGTATTGTCCTTATGGGTCTAAAGGGGTTAGCCACATTTCGTTTTTCTCTAGGGTGACCTTTAAATATAGGTCCTAATTTCGGATCATGCTGCTAAACATAAAAGTGACCCTCTGCAGGCAGGTTTGACTGTACATATACCTCTAAGTAAATGGAAACATGAATGACGATACCCAAGAAAAGCCGTCCGGAAACACAAAATATAACTCACCCAAAGTAAACCCAAGACTAAGAAAAAGAATCATTATTACTCATCACCTTAAACATAATGCTCATTATTACCTTCTACAATGTTTATATTAATTTGACTAGGACTTTTCTACCCAGTGTCCGCATGGCGTTTAATTGACTTCGTACTGACGTCGATCCGATGTTATCACGTCACATCAACATCAAAACGATGCATTTTGACGTCATGTGCCTACTGGGCAAGTAAATCTTATTAGCCAGTCTCATGAGAGTGTAAGGTAACATAGCGGAGCTTGCAGTTTTTAGAGTGTGTTTACTCAAGGCTCACTGAATCCAATGTTGAAAGCCCAAACGTTCTCTTAATGGTGCAAGCGTTTCAACATATGAGCCCGTCCAGATAGAAATCGATCTTATGACATAAAAAATCGATTTTTAGGTTTTCTGTTATCTGAATGCGCATGCCATTATAGAACAAAAAGGTAAAAACCGTTTGAAGTTATCTAGATTTTTAAGGTTGTTATGGCTGTTTTAAACACACTGGTATCTAAGGAAATTTGCCAGAATTAATAACGTTACGTGACGTCATGTTATACTGTTATGGATAACGCCATTTTCAATGTTTTCCCTTGAAACGCATATCACTATTATTAACGTTAACACAGCAAGCGCATGTAATCAGTATGAGTAAATTTTGCAGTAACACAGCTCTAGACTTCGGTCCCACCCTGGGACATCTTAAGATATCTTGCCCCTGAGATAGGTAGAAAAGATGGAAAGGCTCCGGGTGTCATATACCAAGTATGATCCCTTTACCTCGAAAGGTAATCAAGAAATATATTTTCCGAAGAACAGCTTTAACAAGCCATAAACTTCGGACTGACCGACATGCTTAAGTACTGCCGTTCGCCCGTACGGACAATCCGGAAACTTCATATCTCGGGTGCTCCTATGGCTTCGAGTGCATACAGCAAAAAAAAACTTCAAAAGATATCTTTGATGTTTTAAAATACTTCAACTGTTTCTAAAGATGAGTAAGCAATTAGCTTAAAGTTTGTCATTTTCTTTTTGATAGAGCAAAGAATTTATTTCTCTGAACTGTTTAAAACCCGTAGATTTTACGGTAAAATACCTGGCAACCAGCTGCCAGTCCATTTCCCGTTATTTTTACGGGCATCTGCCTGTAGATCATTTTTTTGAAATTACGATAAGGTAGAATTATAACTCAAAAATACCTTTACTGTGTTGAAAGGCTATAGAACCAAAACAGTATCTTTCTTATTCTGCTCTGTGACTCGGCGTGTTGATTCCTGCCAATCTTTACGGGCGCCCGTAAAATAGCGGGGAATGGACTGGCAGCTGGTTTCAAGGTATTCTATCGTAAAATCTACGGATGTTTTTTACAGTGTGCAGGAGTCCTTCAGCAGCATTTTAACTTTTAAGAGTAGACAGCATTTTCGAAGAGCTACGTCGTCCGAGGAAGCAAAGAAGAAAGTCACAAAAGTTGTGTCCCTTTGTAAAAAGGTGGGAAAACATAAACATGTGGCATACGCCACGTCACTAGAAATATGACTTCTGTTCACCATACAATTTACCAGGCCCAAAGGCCGAGATTATATATGCAACTAGTTGATGCGAAGACTAAGTTTATTTGCATACAAATGATTGCATGCATGTTCTATGAAAGTCTCCGTACTCCTATCACTTGTAAAATCGCCTAAACAAAAATTGTTTTGAAAAGCAGTTCAACCTTCATGATTGGTGAGAAAATGTGGGTTGATGAGCATATACTGTGCCAGAAAACTAGTTTCCCGCCCAGCACTGCAATATAAACAAAGGAAGACCAGACTTGTACGTTGTATTTTTACCATTTTGTTCAAGCTAAAAAGCTCGAAAGGAGGTACTTAAAACACTCAAATATTTTTTCAACCTTTTTATGTGAAACTCAGTGACGTTTTATTATGAGTTCCTCCCCTCCCGCTTTTCCACATCCACAGCTATGCCAGCTTTTGCTTAAACAGGAATTTCTTGATCATAGAGGCGTCTTTTTAGAAAGGGGACGAGATCTTATATTTTCTTTGTCCGTAACAAAAATAAAATCGTCACTATTGTACACGGAAAAAATAAATATAAAAAAAAAACTATATAAGCTTAAGGAAAAGACAAAACAACCAGACGGACTTTTGACTTAAACTCGCAATTTTCATCTCATTGGAGAGGGAATTGTAATTAGATCAAAATGGCTCAGGATCTCTGAAAACTGTGTTAAAATTGGAAAGCGTTTTGTCTTCCACCATTTACAGACATTACGGTTATGACGACACTTCTTTATGCCACCCTTTGCCGTTTGTCACCCGGCATTCATCAGAGCTGACAGGCAGGAGAGGATTGATTGTTTTGCGTTTAACGGCCCTTTGAAAGAGTATTTCTGTCTATATCGGGCCGTCTCGCAAGGAAATTATAGACGAGAGAAAAATGTCCAAAACAAACAACCCACCCGCAACTACTGCAAGCACAGTAGGCCCTTGCCCTACAATGTTCCAAATCAGACTGGAGAAGAGGAAAACATCGCATTGGAAATTTACCTTCGACCTGGCAGTCTGTGGTATAGAAAACAAGCAGTGCATGAAAACTTGAAATTGCTTTTTCACAAGATTTTTCATACATTTTGTTTGTTGTCTTGCAGTTTAGACTGAAAAAATGTTAACAATGTCAGTGAATGCATGAATAAGCTGACGATATTTGTAGGCCTATACCTAAACAAAGCTATTGGCTTGGATTTTTTTCCGTTCGGGATTTTACTTTTGATATTAATAATATAGTTATTACTGTTATTATTATTATTATTATCCAAGATTGAAAATTATTTTCTCTAGATCCAAGCTGAAAATTTATGAACATGAACTAAAACGGGACCGCTGAAAATTTATGAACATGAACTAAAACGGGACCAGAACTGTCGCAAGTCTGAACCTTTTTTACGCATCTGCGAATAAAAGATTTTTTCAATTCATTAAATTCGGTTATAAACGCAAACTGCACTTTTGGTGATGCATAATGCTCCAAAGAATCATATTTCTGGATTCCTGGCAACAAATATGCGGCTACGGTGGTTTCCCACACAATTAAGATTCATATTAACGTTCAATCACATGCCGTGTGAAACAGCGGGAAAATCGTCTGACGTAACGTCAAACTTTGACGTCATTTATCTCAGTTTCACGTCGCGTGTCATAAGGTCGATTTCTAGCTGGACGGGCTCATATAACACTTTAAGAACGAGCGGTCGCTGTGGAATTTAAACAAACGAAAAACAATGAGAGGAATTTTGCGTCTCTTTTCTTGTTTATACTATATATTAAGGTTTACGATAGCGAAATAGGTCCTTTTTAGGTTTCCCACCAAAATGACACAAATAATTTTCCTGCACTTTTATGGAAAATAACTGTTTAAATCTGAGTAACCACGGTCATTTACAACAATTTAAGAAGTGCAGTGAAAACGAATTCGTACAGTTTTGGTAGAGTAGTGCTGACTTTATGGTGAATGGGTAGACCACCAAGTCTTTTTCCATTTTTTTTTCTAACAAAAAAACTTCTGTTGTGGTTCCCTGTGTAACATATTGTCTATGGGCTTCAGCAGTCTAGTCACCTGAGTAGCTGCCCATTTTGCTTCGTGTTTTGTTTTGTTTTGTAATTTAAAACATAAAATAGATAAAATAGATGTTGCTGCTGTTTTTAGTCAGAGTAGCTGTATGACCACCTGTTTGGGAAATAGATCCTCATTCGGTTTGTCGTGCGTATCTTACGTGAACTTGTGTCATATTTGCATGTGTGCTTCCTTCCCTTTTGATTTTAAGAGTGGGATGTGAGATTTGATTGTATCCATTCCTGATCATTGCCTATCTTTTTTACTTTTTGTAACTTTCTGGTTGCTATCCTGTATGTCACAACCCTTCCAATATCGGGTCTCCTCTTAAAAAAAAATATTTCTTCCTGGTGAGACATTTTTTTTCTATAAGAGTTGGCGCCTATCGAGAAGGGAGGGAATGTCCTGGTTGCTTTTCATGAAAGTGTACCAATTTACCTTTAATCAAAAGATTCATCGTCTTTAGATGCTATGCTACATTTGCAATATATATGATGAATTTTATGTAATGCGCACTTCTATCAAAGATGTCTGTCGCCTTTATAATGAATGGTTTTGATGTCCAGAATTAGACTTTAATCCTACATTGTCTGGAGATCGGATGATGAGTCATTAATCTTGAAAACAAATAGTATATAACAGTGCAACTGAAATATGGTAATGTGACCCACTAATATCTAGGCAAGTAGTATCAGGATATTCAGTTTCAAAACATCTAAGTAAACCCTTATCAGTTAGCTGTAGCAGTAAAAAGCGAAATGAGCCGCGACACGAGAAAACCAACAATGTGGTTGTGCGCCGTGCGCAGACTCAGATCAGCCTGGACATCCGCCTATTTGACAGACTCTTCGTTAAGTGCTCATAGGGTAGCTAAGAGTCTAAGCTACCTTGCGGACAGCGAACACTATGATCAGACTGGGCGGATGCTCAGGCTGATCTGAGTCTGCGCTGGGCGCACAACCACATTGTTGGTTTTCTCGCGTCGCGGTTCAAATAAATATGCGTTGCGCGTATACTAAGAGTAAACCTATTAAGCTAGAACTAAATTTTGTCAAAAGAGGCATAGAACCCTGACAATGAACAGATTTTACCTATCTGTGCTTTCTTGGCATGTGACATTTTCTTTGAAAATTGCTCTAAGTTAACATGTTAACCTAAGAAACTTGCTGATTCTGGAACCTGCTGCGGCCTTAAAGTTGAGATCAAGGACACCGAAATTGTCAAACATTTTCACTTGTCCCACCAATGTAGTTCACCTTAGTTTATTCAGATTTTCACTTGTCCCACCGATGTATCATGGATACATTGGTCATAAAAACTGAAAATTTGAATGAATGAACTAAGATGACCTTGACCTCTGTTTATCGTAGCATCTCATCCATTGACAATATCTTTAATTATGTGACCTTGCTTTTGCGGTGGCTGGAAACAATTAGTTAGGTGTTTGGTCCGCATGAAGTTTTACAAACCCATCATCGAATCTTCACAGAAAACAAATCATGAGTAAGACCTACGTTGAATCAGAGATGAGGACTCGACAGAAACAACATTTTGCGACACCTGGAGATTCCTGGGGTGTCAAACAACACAACTGACATACAGGAGAAGAATGAGTTAAACCACGAATAACCAAGCAACAGACATGGCACTTGACAAGATTAACATGAACACATCCATCAGTCCCTTTAGGAGCTAGGGTGCAGACAAGGAGCCAACATCGATGCCGATGCCGACGCCACTGCCGTCGGGATCCATACTAAAGTAATATGCAACTCCCACACCACACCGCCCCTTCCCCTATCTCTGCTCACCCATACATATGAGCCGCGACGCGACAAAACCAACAAAGTGGTTGTGCGCCCAGCGCAGACTCAGATCAGCCTGGGCATCCGCCCAGTCTGATCAGAGTCTTCGCTGTCCGCATGGAGGAAGCTTAGTCCCTTAGCTACCCTTTAAGCGCTTAGCAAAGAGCCTGACTAGACTGGGTGGATGCCCAGGCTGATCTGAGTCTGCGCAGGGCGCACAACCACATTGTTGTCGCGGCTCATATGGTTAAGTGACATGAATGTACCTTTCGCTATTGAAACACTGGTTTTAAGTTTCTATTCATTCATCATTGCCCTCTCAATTTCAAATATTATTTATCTAGACAAGACGTAAAGTCAGCATAATACTCAAATTGTCGCCCATTGGTATTAAGTGACCCAGTCATAGGTCCGTTTCAGTAGGTATGTGTTTGTTTTACCTGTAACTGAGAATAGTACATTAGTACTGATATAAAAGAAATCATGATAGTTATGTACATTATTATAAAAGTGGACCCCCGCTGACCAAAGTGACACACCGTGTGTTCTGTAGCAGAAACAATATAATTTCAAACGTTGACTGCAATTTGCGGATATATTTCTCACATAAAATGCAAAAGCGATTTTCTGGTACATTCTGGAATTTACATATTCATGTTTTGGTAATGACCCAGTTATAAGTTTGAGGTATGCTGTATAAACCTAAATCAATGAACCAAAGGCTTATAACTGGGCCAGTGAAAAACTCTTGATTCATGATATTTTTTATTTATTAACTGTCTTCTAACAATGAAGTGTTCATCTATTTTGTTAAAGAAAATATCATGTCCTTTCATAGATTGCTTTATCACACATACATTTTCATAATTATAATTGAGCCGCGACACGAGAAAACCAACAAAGTGGTTGTGCGCCCAGCGCAGACTGAGATCAGCTTTTGCATCTGCTTCGTCTGATCAGACTCTTTGCTATTAGCTTCAAATGTAGCTATGGGCCTAAGCTATCTCCATGCGGCCAGCGAAGATTCTGATCAGACTGGGCGGATGCCCAGGCTGATCTGAGTCTGCGCTTGGCACACGACCACTTTGTTGGTTTGCTCGTGTCACGGTGCATATTACATAAAATGCGCTGATTTTAAAATTAAAATGATTTCACAGATTGACAGATTTTTTGCCACATGCCATGCATTACATGAACGGTTGGCGAAACCATCCACACACTGTAGTTAAATAACGAAGTCAGTCGCATTACTTTATTCTCATGAGATCTAATTAAGAAAATGAATCGTCACACTTATGTCTGTGATGAGTAATAAGAGAGATGGTAGCTCAGAAAGAACATGAGTACAACTTGTAAAGACATCGACATTCTTACAACTGTGCCATAAAGACACATATCCCATTTCAATTTTCCAAAGCTTTCAGCTAATTTTCAAGCCAAAATACTAGCTGAAGTAAGAGACCCATGGCAAGCACCAACAGAAAATGACAGATTTGGCTGCCAGGTCACACTTAATTAGCATGTGTCAGTCTGTATTAGCATGAGGTCTCTCGTGTTAAATTGAGGTCATCTGAGTAGGCCCACTTTGTCAATTCATATGACAAACGAAATATTCTTTATAAAATATATTAATAACAATTAATTTATAAATTGTTGTACTAAGGAAAACATGCATACATGTAATACACTGTTAATCTACTGAAATATTATTCTCATTTTTAAACATGACCTTAATAAGAGTGAATGCATAGAAATAAGGATGGATTGTTGTTGACTTAAGGTAAATGGATACACCATCATGCCGTTTTCGCCATTTTTACAACAGCATTAAAACTTCTTATTTTTGTCCCTGGACAATATAGCGCTGTCCCAATATAGTCTACAAAAAATTGCCCCTAGTAGTAGAGGAAATTATTTCCTTTAAGCGTTTACCTTTATTGAGATGAGAGGCAAAACTGAAAATGGTAGAGTTGCCTACCTATTATTGTGTTTACCTCCAATATACTATTTCATTTTTGCCCCACAGCCCCCTCCCCCTCCCCCTCGCGCCCCTCCCCCGCCCGCACCACAGACACACACCATTCACACATTTAATGTGATTCAGCTCTTAAAATGAAAAACGTGTTTCCTTTCTCGAGATTTTTCCTTTCAAAATGACTCTCGTTTTAGAAAAGTTTAGTTGTCAACAGGGACAAACAGGAAACAAGCAAGTGGTTTCCCTTTGTAAAACTTAAGAATCCGGTGTATCCGTTAGCCTTAAAAGCTTACCTGCCAAGGCCCCGAAAGTAAAGAACAGGAAGTATAAACTAGGAGCAAAATAGCTGACAGATAATCCGATGCCTGAAATGGCTCCTCCAAGCATTATGACTGGCCGGCAACCATATTTATTTGTAAGCATACTGGATATTGGACCTAGCAAAAGATAAAAATGAATTAAAACATAAAAAATAAGATACATTGTAAATTATCCCCGTTATTAATTAATTGCTTTATACTGAAATATCACAACTGAATGAGGAGCGGCTGTAGTATAGTGGATAACACTCCGGACTACCAATCCAGGGGTCGCAAGATCGACCCCCAGCTTCTCCGGTCTTTCGGATGAGACTTTAAACCGAGGCCCCGTCTCCATATGACCTCGTTGTTGGTGGGACGTTAAACCCGAGTTCTCTCACTAACTCACTCACAACTGAATGAAGAATGTTTACTTGATCATATGAAAATAAACGCATGGCTGTGAAAAGGGTGATGTATCATTTAAGAAATATACTTGGAGGATCGTGCAGGAGTGCTCATTTAATATGAATGACCACAAGTGCAAAAATCTGTTCCTCATATGACCCTTTACAATGGGATTTTATCGCCTCCAAACTGTGCACAATTTCGATAAGAAAATGCATTGCTGACACGGTCGTTGTCAATGACATTACATGTTTGCACAAAAATTTATTACGCGTGCGTTCTTAAGATTTTTATGACGCGACGTTATCCACTGAATATCAGCGACGTCATATGATAAACACATTTTTAGTATAAAGTGTATAAGTATGAGACACAATTTACATGTATGACACTAAACTCCGTTCATTAATTCTGAAACTGGGTTTTTCGCTGCTCATACTTTTATAATCTAATAAATCCAGATAAGACTGTGCATAGTGATAATGCTAAACTTCCGCCGATTTCTCATCAATGTGTCCAGTGACTCTGACTTTCGTATGATGCTGGGCTAACCTGCACGAAAATGCAAATAACACATTTTCAACCAGAGACTAAGTCCATCGGACAGGTTGGAAACGCCTTTTAATACCATATAAAGTGGTCACTATAAATAGTTTTGTGTACGGGTGTGGTTAGTATTCTAACACATGTTCTGCGCGTGCGAAATCAGTCAGCGTGACAACAAGCTTTTCATCTAGATAATTCTATCTCGATTTGAAATTGATCACACCGCATAAATTTACACTGGACAAGGTTTTCAGTGTTTTACCGTAGTCCTCACCACCGACAAACAACGTCTGAACGACGTTATATCAGCGTCCGTGCGGCGTAATGATGTTCACTGGCGCTACTTTAACGCAACTATTACAGCTTTCCGCAGTTTCTAATAAATTTCTGAATTTCCAAACATTTAATACAGAGGTTGCGTTAGAATTGCGAAATTAAATACAACGACCAAATCGTGCATCTCTTAAATTATTACAGCTCCCCTCAATCGATCTGCTCCTCCTCCCCCCCCCCCAACCAAACTCTAAAAAAAGAAAAATAATCCCCCCCCCTCACCGCACTACCTACAACCCCTCCCCCATTTGTCTACCAGACAAACTCCCACCCCTCGATATGACCCCCTCGCAAACATAAACCTTATTCAGTCTACCACCCGAACCTCCACCCTAGTATCTAGACACGCTACCCCCCTCGCCCCCGCCCCCACCACTTTTCAACAAACCACTATTCCCTCGGTCTATCACCCGACCTCTACACCTCGACACTAACAATATATACGCAAGGAAGATCTCAATGTAAATACTACATCCTCGAACCTCACGGGCTTGCGAAAACAGGAGGCAGTCTGATCAGAGTCAAACGGGGTAGAAGTCAACCTCACGGTACTGAGTTTAAGTAAAAGCTGAGAGGTTCACATATTTGATTTGCGTCATCTGGAAAGGATATTAAGTCATGTGCATACTGTTACTACTCAACTGTACAGGCTTTTCACTATGATCTCTTTATATTGTCTAAGAAAGTTAATGCAAAAATGTAGACTCTGATATGACTGCACAGTCTGAGCCTTCTCTGTTTGTACAATACAAGGGTACCTTTTCACAAGCGTGCAAATCAACTTGTCCTGGCCTCAATGTAGGGAATATATACGCGAAAGCTAATCTGAGCGTTTGCTTTTCGCACATCCGATGTGTGGCTGTGTGGGCACAGAGGAAAAAATGTAGCTCATGCAGTATTTTTTAAGCAGCCGGGTTTCAAAGCGTTTTTTTCTGGAATCATCCTTCGTGTGACTTTGCTGGAGGGCCAACACTTATTATCCAAATGACCAGCGTGATATCCACGTGGAAAGTATGTGAATATGTATGACTTTAGGCTGTCAATTTTCATCAAATGCTCTTAGTTTGCGGACGAGTTTTTGAAATTTGCTGTTTCACGCATGTAACTACAGCATCAGGCGCCAGGCTAAGGTACATGAGACCTTTATGAGAAATCGGCGGAAGTCGAGCTTTATCACTATGCACAGTCTTACTTTCATTGATTAGCTTATAAAAGTATAAGCAGCGAAAAATCCAGTTTCAGAATTAATGAACGGAGTTTAGTAGATTGTCTTCTACCTATCAAACTGACTATAGTTTTGTTAGGATTTTACTATAGTATTGCAAGGCTTATTATCTGAGCCTTGGAAAACTATGTCATGTCAAACTCCTCCGTATATCAGAGTTTCTTTAGTGCTAAACTGGACCTTAAACCCATTAGCTAATTGGTTTATGAAACATTAGGTATTCAAGCACTAGTGATGTTACAACTATTTTGTTAGCAATAATTAATATTTTCATACCAAAAGTATGAGCCAATGTCTGAGGGATAACTATTTCGTCGCTAAGCGACACAGTCTTTTTTCCCTTCCAAAAAAAAAAATAAAAAATAATAATCTCAAAAATCGAACTATGTCATGTAAAAAGGATCTATCTATGTTTCTGGAATGAAAACCCATCTTTCAGCAGACTTTCATAGGGCTTATTCATATACATGTAATATATATCTGTGGGCCTCGACACGAGAAAAGCAACAAAGTGGTTGTGGACCCAGCGCAGACTCAGATCAGCCTGGGCATCCGCCCAGTCTGATCAGAGTCTTCGCTGTCCGCATGGAGGCAGCTTAGACCCTAATCTTCCAAAGCTTTAAGCCTACACGAAGTTTCTGATCGGACTTGGAGGATGCCCAGGCTGAGCTGAGCCTGCGCTTGGCGCACAACCACTTTGTATGTTTTCTTATGTCGCAGCTTATATCTGAAGCAGAATTTCAAAAGACTGGTACTGATATATGTAGTACCAATAATTAGCATGCATGCCCACGGGGACAATCTGCTTGATCCATCTTAGTCAGGCAATCATATTCGGCTTACTTTTGTTGTTTCTTTCGCACCACTGATGATAATTACGACTTACTTGAGACATCCTAACCTGGTTTAATCTGGCCATCTTAATGCCTAACGGCGATCGTGAGACAGAAAATCATTCTTCATTTCGTTTTTTTCTACTCTGCATGACTCAAGTGCATATTTTCATTTTTGTCATGCCTTTAGCTACGCAACTGGGCTCATGGGTTATGGCGAGCTAGCGAAGTCTTGCATACGCATCTGAAATTGTCTTACCCTGTCAATCAATTAAGCAATACACAGTTCCGAGCCACACCCAGAATGTCACACAAAATCACATGATATCGTATATCTGGCCAATGCAACGACAACTTAGCACGTGACATAGTCTCACAAACAAATCGCACGTGGTCAATACCAATATAAGTCCGTGATTTTACCTTTCAGTTAATGAAGGGATATACACCTGTTTAAAGAAAACAAACTAACACCACTTTTAATAAATTTACCCTGCTTTGCAAGAGCAGAACGCATCGGAAATGCACGATGCGCCAACTGCCAGGTGTAGGCCACGAGGAGGCTGATTCTTGCCATAGATCGCCAACATTTAGCAGACACTTGCATTTGTCATTTGTTTTTCCGCCATCTTTGTGTAAGCTTGTGAGACATAGTAACAGTAACTAAGCAGGCGGAGCTTAGCGGCTATTCTCGGAACTGTGTATCCTTGCGGGTCTCTCAAGGATATCGCAATCAATGGTGAAATGGTAAAGACTAAAGAAGGCTGTTTGGGTTTCCTGACCTAGATGTGTGCATCACGGGCCTGGTTTGGCCACAAATTTCCTGAGGCTCAAGCCTTAACTGACTGACATGTTAATTAAACGTGGGTTGACACGGCAGACAGTGGCAGAGTTGATTTCCCGCAAAAATATTCATTTACCCAAAAACAATGTGGATGGGTGCATAGTTTTCAGAGTGTATATGACAACTACAAATTAACGTCTTTCTGACATTAATGTGGTTTGAAATTCTTGGCAGTCGGTGAAAAATAAAGAATAATGTTTCCTAAGCCTGTCATGTATGGACAGTATTTATTTTCTGCTTCAAACCTTTCAAGATTGCTACCCATTAGTTTTGAGAAAACAATGAGAGTTTAATCAGTGTGCGGTAAATTATTTAATGATAAATGAGGATGACTCTTCTACCAAGCACATAACAGTCTTAAGTGTACAGAGTACGTATAAACTAAAAAAAAGCAAGTTGTTGCCTTTAATTAGTGCACGTGCTTTGTGAAATAAGGCTAATGCACAACTGCTGTTCCTTTAGATGACATAGAAAAAAATTCATACTCATGTTTTCAACCTTAATGTCTTCTATTACGCAATGAAGTTGGTCAGGATGTACACAATTGAGCCGCGACACGACAAAACCAACAAATTGGTTGTGCGCAAAGCGCAGACTCAGATCAGCCTGGGCACCCACCCAGTCTAATGAGATTCTTCCCTAAGCGTTTTAAGGGTAGCTAAGGGTCTATGCTACCTCCATGCGGACAGGGAATACTCTGATCAGACTGGGCGGATCCCCAGGCTGATCTGAGTCTGCGCTGGTCGCACATCCACTTTGTTGGTTTTCTCGTGTCGCGGCTCAATTTATACTGAAAGTAATATATAAGAACTGCTAGCCAAAGCAGACAAAGAGTCTCATTTAATACTATGCATTCTAAATTGGAAGAATTCCAAGATTCAAAGTACATTTTAATAGAACATTAAAAGACGAGTAGACACAGTAACGAACTCTTACAGGATATGCTCTGTACCGTTTTGCTGTTATATCAGCCGCGACACGAGAAAACCAACAATGTGGTTGTGTGCCCAGCGCAGATTCAGATCAGCCTGGGCATCCGCCCAGTCTGATCTGAATCTTCGCTGTCCGCATGAAGGTAGCTTTGACCCTTGGCTATCCTTTAAGCGCTAAGCAAAGAGTCTGATCAGACTGGGCGGATGCCCAAGCTGGGCGCACAACCACTTTGTTGGTTTTCTCGTGTCGCGGCTCATATGTGTTTTACCCTTTTAAGACAAGAAACATCTTTTTGCGGACATATGCAAATATTGGAAACTCAGTTCAGACATCGCAGGACGCGGCGTCTGATCAGGATCAACACTGTTTGCTTACAGTCATTTCTGTACAAAATGCAATAAGAATAAAAGTATCTACAAGAAACCCGAAAACTCGAAAATTATTTAGCAATTAGAAATCAAACGGTATTTGTAAAACTTTATTTCAGCTGGTCGGTTTAAGGAGGCCGACTCTAATTTCGATTGCGCAACGTTCTGCGCATTGCCGTCATTCGGCGCTCTGACGACATTCTCTTTACAAAGTGAGCACGACAGGTCGGCCTGATATTTTCAACGCGATACTTTCTTTCGTTTCTTACCGTTTCTTACCGTCGACTATAGAACAGAATAAATTTTACAACTTATTTATGCCCACACACTGTACTTGGAACTGCGTTTTGCAATTACGTCACCGGTTATCATTTCCGGTAGCTGTCATCAACGAAGTCAGAAGTGAAAGTAGAAAAAACAACAATGGAAAGAGAAGTTCCTGAAGAAAAAAAAGTGTCGATCACAACAGGATAAGGATTGAAAAGTCATTCAAGGTGGACGCGGCAAAGGAGAAGGTGTTTTATTCAGATCAGCATGATTTTTACCGGTCCCTGGCAGCACCTTCTCAGCTTCTTGTTTTGATACATGTTCATTTAAAAATATCAAGAGCTCTTTCTTTTCCGGCAGACTGAAGACATAAGACTTTTGCTTATATGTTGTAGATCACCCCCAAGTCCCACCAGAATTTTTTTTCCGATCCCCCCACCCCAGATAGGTAACAAAAAGTTATGACCCCCCCCCCCCAACCGACGTACCCCATCCAAGCTACCCTCCACACTCACCATATAACTTATTTTATGTATGACTGAAACTGAGACGCTCTTTAAAAATGAAGACTTATGGAAAAATTCTGACATTCCCTCCCCTCACCCCAATATGCCTATTAAAATACATGACCCCCCCCCATCCCAAGGCTTATTTATTTTATTTCCGACTCCCCCAGTACATCAACAAAATTCCTTTTGCTTATATGTTGTAGACACTCCCCCAGTCCCGCCAGATTCCCCCCTCCCCCAAGATAGGTGATAAAAAAGTTTATGGCCCAGCCCCACCCCATCCCAGCTACCCTTCACACACACACACACACACACACACACACACCATATAACCTATTTTATGCCCAACTGAATATGAGACATTTTTTTTAAAAAATGAAGACTGTAAGACTGAGGGAATAATTCTGACCCCCCCCCCCCCCATATGCGTATAAAAATATATGACCCCAGCCCCTGCTCCCAGGCTTATTTATTTCCCCCAGTACCATCAACAAAATTGCCCCCCCCCCCTCTCCCCCCAATGTACCAGGCCCACACCTGTTAATAAATGACTGGCCCCTAACATGAAATGTGTTTTCTGTGTGAACTCCCAGCTCATCTTCTCTAGCCAAGGGTACTAAGTCCACTTTGTTCCTAATGTACCACTGGCTGACAGCCTATTCATAAATCAAATTTCCAAATAGGCCATTTCATTGGATGTGAGCAGCTTCCATTGTTTTCTGCATGCAGGCGCTCTTGTCAATAGAAAATAAGTTTGCTTTGAACAATTACCAACAAGAGTAGTAACTAATTCATCAGTGGTTTTGAACAATTACAATTTTGCAATGTTGTAGGACAATTGTGTTTTGCAATGGACCTTCTGATTGGTCTTAAAATAACACGCACCAAGGGGAGGAACTCGCTGCAGCCGAAAAGCGGCGCTTTCCGACTTGCAACTTGGCCATCGGCCAAGGGTATGTTAGGAACAAAGTGAACTTATATTTAAACTCCACGGGGCCCATGTTAGCTCAGAGGATTTTTTGCATGCCAAAGGTACTAAGGAACACAAAGTGGACGTATTAGTACCATTGGCTTGCAAAATTGCTCTGAGCTCAGATGGGCCCTGTGGAGTTTCAGGATATCTCATTGTGAGATGCAGGATTGTTCCTCATTTGTCTGAGTGGCCATAGAGAAGCTTCACTGCTGAAAGTGGGCAACAAGAGGAGTGAAGGCCTTTGATGTCAACACAAATTGTCATTTCAGATGTTGTCATTATTTGTAAACAAATGTGCAAGATTCATGAAAAGCCATGAAACACAAGGAACTTCTGGAAAATCCCTGTTAAACATGTTTAAAATATGTAAAAATACATACAGTACAGGTTAATAAATTGTTGCTGTGATCTGGTCACAGCCAAAGTTGCCTGTTTCTTTCTATCTCAGTATATCTCATCTCATCCTCAGTCTCAGTTTCATCAAATCAAATCTCAACTACATCAAATCCGTCCATCCATCTATGTTTATATCTGTTGGTTTTTAATGATGCCAGGCACCAAAGGCACCTGGAGGCAATGCCGGTGGAACTAGATTGATTTTTAGTAGCTCACAGTTAGCCATGAATGAGGCTCAAATAAAGTTCTGACTTGGGCTTTGCGCTCAGACACCCTAAATATGATTAAGGTGGCTTGTCGCTAGTGAAATTCTGTGGAGAAAGTGTTATAATTATGCTGATAGCAGGACCGTTGTGGAATTATGAGTACAGGCTGATAGGTGGGGATGGAGATGATTTTTATGCATAGAATAGTGGTATATGTTCTTAACCTTATAATGGTTTAGTTAGTGTCCAAATATTTTAGTCCTCATGCATGATTAAGGTTGCCTGATACAGATGAAATTTTACCCTAGGACTGTAGTGGAATTTTGAGTACAGGCTGATAGGTGGGGATGGAGATGATTTTTATGTGTAGAAAAGTGGTATATGTTCTGAACCTTATTATGGTTTAGTTAACGTCTAAATATTTTAGTCCTCGTGTATGATTAAGGTTGCCTGATACAGATGAAATGTTACCCTAGTGTCTGTAGAAGAAGAATTGCGACAAGACCATAGTGGAATCCTGATTAGAAGCTAATATTTAGGGAGAAAGATTCTCTAATGATCTGGGATTGTGGTATATGTTTTAAACCTTACTATTGTTTAGTTGGTGATCATGATATGCATGTGTTTTGATCCTTATGTTGGATTAAGGTTGTATGGTATAGGTTAGATTTTGCCCTCTGGTGTGTCTATATGAGAAAGGATAGTGTGGCATGACCAAAGCAGAATTCTAACTGTAAGCTATCAGTTGTTTTGTTTATGGTAATGAGGTATGGATGTTGAACCTTCATACAATGTAGTTAGTGTTCAAGTATATTGGGTCTAGTGTGCGATTAAGGTAGTCGGAGACATATTAAATTTTTCCCTATTGCCAAGATTTGGTTGGTTTGTTGTTTTTGGTTTAATGGCTTTCAGTCTATATCAAGCTGTCTTCCCAGAGAGAGGGAGAAAGATAAGAAAGAAAAATGGCGAGAGAAAAAATGTCCAAACAACCCCAACCCACATTTACCGCAAGCACTGTAGGTTCTCCAAATTAGGAGGACGGCCCGGCACTGAAGGATACCCAGCACCATCGCCCAACCGCAACCACCCCAATTGCCAAGAGAGAGAGATAATATAAAGCACAAACATAAAATTATAATTATAGTCTGATAGATGTTATTGGGTCAAGGACCTTAGTGCCAGTGATAAACCATACAAAAATTTCATTGGTGTCTAAATATTTTGGAAGAAGAGGGATAGTTATTTGAGAATGTGTGTTAGTATTCCTTTACACAGGACAGATGTGGTAACAGAATGCTTAGTAGGGTAAGATATGGATTTAGGTGTATATGATGTCCTAGTGTTGATGATAAATATGGTACATAGATGTCGATGTAGTGGGAGCAATTTTTGGGGTGTTAGGATAAATTGTAGAAAGATGGTAATTAGGGCTCAAGTTAGGGAGAATTTTGGGGATTTTAATAGTGTTGTAGCTCATTGATCGGGTTTAATCCCACCAAATACGAGGTCATATGAAGACGGGACCTCGGTTTAAAGTCTCATCCAAAAGACCAGAGAAGCGGGGGATCGATCTTGCAACCTCTGTATTGGTAGTCCGGAGTGTTATACACTACATCCGCTCCTGTAGTTCATTGAATGAATTCAAATACAGTATTTTGTATGATGCTGGCAATTTGTTTCTCTGGGGGAAAAAAGAATTGTTCTCAGGTCTAAACAGTAGACTTTGAATGGCTCAAACCCCTGATGGCTGTCCAGAACTAGTTTTTGGGTCCCTAGAGTAAAGTTTATACAGAAACTAGTCCAACTCCGGACTGAAATTATTTAAGGATTTTCTGTTTTCGCAGAACATATGTAGTAAGATCACCTAACCATCATAAAATTATATAGCACAGAAGTTACTTTAATTAATATTGGAGATCTTGACAAATAAATTGTGTCCTGCATGTAATTCTTACTATTTATACCCCGCTACATGTAAGTGGCAGGGTATTTTGTTTTCACGTTGGCTGTCTGTCTGTCTTTCCATCTGTAGTGCACCCGTCCATCCATCTGTCTGTCCGTCCATCCATCCGCATGTCGTTTCTGTTCGATCACTTAAGTATTTATGAACAGATATTTTTTCTTCAAATTTTGCATATGCATTTGTACCAAGGTTGTCTCACTTGGGATTGTTAATGGGCTAACTTCGATCATTTCTGACAGAGTTATGGCACTTGTCAATGTACAAAAAACTCTACTTCCATTACTGTGTGGAATATTATGGTGAAACTTCAAAAAAATGATAAAAGCAACAACTTTATGTTACCATAGAAATTTTGTCCTCAGGGATTAGCTGCCCCTGCCCCAGGGGTTCTATACATGTGTAACATCTTGAAAAAATCAAGATAAAATCAGAATTTGAAGTGTTTTTTTTTCTGAAAGTTACAGTAAATGTTTACAGGAACAAAAGCATTCTGTGACGCTCAAAATTTACCCCATCTGAGCTATCTCCCTCTGACCCTATGCTTTATACCTGCATAAAATGATGATAAAATCTGTATAAAATCATAATTTAGATAGACATTTCTGAAACACACAGTCGTTTGCGATGCTTTTATTTAGATATACCCCACTTACTTATATGAAAGCTGACCCCCCTAGTGAAAACTAGAGCATGTTTGATGTTGAAACATGTTAAAACATTTTAGCTGATCATGTTAAAAGAACATGTTTGATAATCAAATTCAGTAAATTAGCCTTCTGCACTAAAAAGACAATGATAAATTCTGCAATTCATTGTAAAAGTTGGAAGTACAATACAAAGATGCCAGTTATTACTTTGTTTTTCAAAATTATGCTTAATGACAATCAACATATTCAAACATGATTGAACTTGATAGATTTATGGTTGAGTTTTTAACATTAACTGCTGCATTAGAAGGTTCTTATTCATGTTCAAACATGTCTGATAATGTTCTGTTAATCCTTTACCCCATGGCATTTTAGATTACAAGGTTGTAACAAATAAGAGGAATACATGTATCTAGAAGACAAACAAGCATTGTTGGATAATTTGGAAAACACTGTGGGAAAATAAGCATTTGCTTGTTATGTCAGAGCAAATGCTCCTACCCTCACAATATGTGAATAGATGCATGTCCAAACATGTTCAAACATGATATATTGGTGCATGTAACACGTTTGAACATCATGTGACACTTGATGATGTCATAACCAGATGGATGATGGGAAAAAAACATGGTTGCCAGACATGGAGGAAATTTGAAGTCTCAGATAAAAAATTAATTGTGAAGCAATTTCTACATGGCAAACATGATAGGAAGTTAGCTGACATAGTGAGAACACCTGAAGCCACAATTTCTAAGGTTTTAAAGTAAAACTTTTGCTTGGGTTGTGCTGAAATGGAGCAATAATGGTGACTGTCATGCACTTTTCCAAAGGCAACAAATATCTGTAGGAGGTATGTGTGGGTTAACTGATGTTAGTATGTCCTGTAATAGAAAAAGGCTACATTAGCAATTAGTACTTTCGTGTTTTTTTTTTTTTTTTTCAAGCAAATGTAAGACAATCTTTTGAAATGGGTGGGGTAAAAGGGTGGCATGTCACCATAATGAAAAGGTAGCATGGTTATTTTGCACAGAGGTTGAGCAGTTGGCATTCATTATGATATATAACTATGATCGTTGTTTATTCTTAATTGTCAGTGATATTTCAGTGGAATTTCATAGAAATATCACTGGAATTTCAGAAAAAAAAATCAATGAAATTTCAGTGAAATGTTAGAGAATTTTTTCTTGAAATTTCTTTGACATTGATGCACGTAACATGTTTGAACATGTTAAATACCAGGCACATTGGTGCATGTAGCATGTTTGAACATGTTATATGCGGTTGGCGCATTTAATATGTTTAAACATATTACATGCCACACTCTAACATGTTTAGACATGATTATGCATGTCCGAATGATGTCGAACACATTTTCAAGAACATGTTTCAACATGTTTAATTATTGTATTTAAATGATTGTCAAGCATGGCAGAACACGGTTAATATCTGATCATGTTTGACCATGGTGCCATTTAACGCACACGTTTAAACAGTACCTAACATGCTCATAACACTGTCAATACATGTTCAAACATGTCCAAATAACATGTTTAAACATGTTTTAAACATTTTTGAACATGTTTCAATCATGAAACTTTCGCTATGGCCTGTTTTTATTTCATGTTTTTGTAGATCATAAATAGTTCATCACCTCTCATAGTAAAACCATCATATCAGCACAGAAGTTACTTTAATGTTGGAGATGTTGACTAAAATAGTGTTTCGCATGTACATGTAATGCTAACTTTTGAAATGATCCTCGATTTCTTATATGAACGATGACCCCTATTTTTATTTCTTGTTTTCACAAATCATATGTAGATACACCGCATAACTTAGTGACACCATCAAATCTAGCACACAATTTATTTTAATGTTTGCGATCTTGATAAAAATGTTTTGCATGTTGTTCTTACTTTTGAAATGATCCCACTTTTTATCTGGCTGCTGATTATCTTTTTGTAATCTATATTTTTGCAAATCATATATAGATACATAGCCTATGATAGTGTCACTATCATATCTAGCAAAAATAAAAAAAAATTAAAATGTTTGCGATCTCGAACAAAAAAAATGATGTTTTGCTTCTAATTCCTACTTTTGAACGACCCCCACTTTCTTATATGAACGGTAACCCCCTGTTTATATTTCATTTTTTGCAGATCTTATGTAGATACTTGACATATCTCAGTGTCACCAAATTTCTGGAACAGAAGTTATTTCAGTTTTCGCAAATGTGTCAAATTTAAGCGATTTTCCATTACACTCAATGTAAAAAATGCATAAAACCGTTGTTACTTTTGGATCGACCCCCATTAGTCACCAGTGCCGGAGACATAATATTTTTATTACTTTTATCTAAAGTTAAATCATTGATTGATACACTGTTAAATATAAAGAAATTCTGTGGCACAGGTTTTTCAGGAAAAAAAATGTAATGCTAACTTTTGAAACGACCCTCGTTTCCATAAATGAATGATGACCCCTATTGTTACTTTCTGTTTTCATAGATCATGTGTAGATACACCGCCTAATTAAGTGACACCATCAAATCTAGCACAGAACTTATTCTAATATTTGTGATCTTGACAAAAAATGGTGTTTTGCGTGTAATGCTTACTTTTGAAATGACCCTCATTTCCTTATATATGAATAATGAGCCCTATTTTTATTTCCTGTTTTCGGAGATCATATAAAGATACACTGCCTGCCTTAATGAAACCATCAAATCTTGCACAGAAGTTACTTTATATTTCGTGATATTGACCAAAAATTGCGTTTTGCGTTTGAAACTTACTTTTGAAACGACCCCAATTTTCTTATATGAACGCTGATGTCCTGTTTTCAGTTCATATTTTTGAAGATCCTTTATAGATACAGCGCCTTTGTTAGTGACACTATCATATCTAGCGAAAATGTTTTTAAATGCTTGCAATCTTGATAAAATAATGGTGTTTTGCCCCTAATTCCTACTTTTGAAACGACCCTCATTATCTTATATGACCGATGACCCCCTGTTCTTATTTCATGTTTCCATAGAGTTTATGTAAATACGTTACATATCTTAGTGACACCAAAATCTCTAGCACAGAAGTTATTTTAATTTTCACGTTTGTGTCAGATTTTAGCAATTTCCCATTACACTCAATGCAAAAAAGTGTAAAAATGGTGTTACTTTTGGATCGACCCCCATTCATCACCAGTGCCGGTGACATGGTGTTTTTATTACTTTTATCTAAAGTTAAGTCTTTGATTGATACACTGTTATAATATAAGGAAATTCTCTAGCACAGGTATCTCAGAAAAAAATTAGAGTCGGCCTCCTTAAGGACCACTCTTGCTTTTAATATACATGAATCATATTTCTTATGACGTAACTTGTATGGCTCGTTTATTTGCTGATGATACAGCCCTAAGTGTTTCTTCAGTCAGTAGGTTGAAATCGAATTAGTTTTAAACAGTGATTTTGAAAAATTAATGGAATGGGCAGCCAAATGTTTTATTACATTTAACGCTCTAGAAACAGAAGTAATGTTTATAAATATCTTATGCTTTTTCACGGTCTAAATTTTGATTTTGTATTCAATAATACTATTTTAGATATAACACTTAGTCGTATTTATATCATCTGATGATAAATGAAATACGCATGAAGATTCAGTCTTGGAGTCTCACAGGGTCTAATCGATTCCGCTAATTTTCGCTTCCTGCAGAGACTGTACATCATACTTGGCTTCCGCCGAGACTGTCCGCGATCTCTTGCTTCCTGCCGAGACTTCTGTACATGATAAATGGCTTCCTGCAGAGACTGTCCGCGTGATTCTGCTTCCTGCCGAGGCTCTCGGCAGGAAGCAGAATCACGCGGACAGTCTCGGCAGGAAGCCATTTTTCGAGCACAGTAGTCCTGCAGGAAGCAAGAGTTCGCGGACAGTCTCGGCGGAAGCCAAATATGACGGACAGTCTCTGCAGGAAGCCACAATTGGCGGAATCGATTATACCCTGTGTGTCTGCATCTTAACAATTACCTTACTTTAGGATACTTAAATATAAACTCTCTAGGAAACGCCCAGCACGTTGTATTGTACTTATAAAAGACCTCTGTAAGAGTACGCTTCCTCCGAGTTCTGGGACAGTCATATTATAACTGATTTAGACAGACTTAAACAAATTCAACTGACAGCAGCTCGTTTCGTAACCTGACTGGGAACATTTTCAGCTCTATAGTCTCTTTATACTGCGACAGAGTGGGAAAGACTGAGATAGAAAGAAGAAGAAACAAAAAATATCACTTTTACATAAAATGATTAATAATACCGCTCCCTCCTAATTGCATGATTTACAACCTGATACAGTGGCGCCACTAAATACCAATTTTGCTGACTGACCGTCTCAAGGCGGTACTTTCGTTGCGGATGCATTTGTTTTATGTTCGGTGCTGTTTAATTTATTGTGTTCTCATTTTAACCCTTCTATAATAAAATTAGAAAATAGGTTAAAATAGTTGTTAAATGTTTTTCGTATATTTGCTTAGTCTGTTGTAACCCTTCTGTTGGTCTAAATTATTTAGTTCAGTAAAGATAGCTGAGTTGCCACCTATTTGGGAAAGAGCTGCTGACTTGGCCTATCACTTGTAATTTATTGTTTGTTGGGATGTCTTTGTCAATATATCCCTTTGCTGTTGGGGAAAGGGTTTGGAATCTGATTCAAGGAGTTCCTGAAGTGTAGTTACTCTTTAAATTTGAAATGCTGTTTTCATGATAATGCTCTTTTAAAACGCTCTTTTTTCCCATCAACATTAAGATTTCAGAGTGATTTAGAGATTAATGTTAGCAGTGCTTTATCTACTCCACAGTTCAAATTATGTACATTTCAGATATCTGCCATCCTAACCTATAAATTACCTGTTGGTTTGCGAGCGTAACTTTTATATCATTTAATTAGAAGACGATATAGCTGTAGTAGTTTAAAATTAACATATAATATAATTATAATAGAAAATAAAATTGTATTTTGATGCTGAAAACAACAAGTAGCCCGAGAGGGCAACAATCGCTCACCTGTCAGTACCAACCACCCCCACCCCAAGTGCATGGAATGTTTGGACCCCAGGGGCATGATATGTTGCGGGAATAAGTAGGGGACCACATGACATTGCTACATACTAAATATTTATGCTCAGAGCCTTTTGATTCCAGAGGAGAAGAAGTTTTATGTTTTAAGCTCTAAATCTCAATATGACCCCCAGGGCGTGGCTAGTTTGGACCCCAGGGGCATTGTAGGCAGGATTTATGTAGAGTACCATTAAACATTGCTACATACTAAATATCTATGCTCTGGGCATCCTAATTGCAGAGAATAAGATTTTTGAAGGTTTTCAGCTAAAAAGCCCCCTGGGTGAGGCCTTTTTGGACCCCAGGGGCTTGATTGGCAAGATTCACATAGGGCACTACTAAATATTGCTACACACTAGATGTATAACCTCTTGGCCTCATGGTTTCAGAGAAAAAGATTTTTGAAGGTTCTTATGCTATATAGCCCTACACAAACAACTGACCACCTGGGGTTTGGCCAGTTTGGGCCACGGTGGCTTGATTTGCAGGATTTATGTAGGGCACTTCTAAACATTGCTACATACTAAATATATAAGCCCTGGGCCTCAAGGTTTCAAAGAAGAAGATTTTTTTTAGTTTTTCCCATTATAAATCTATGGGAGCTAATGACCCCCGGGATGTGACCAATTTGGACCCCAGGGGCATGTTTGGCAGGATTCATGTAGGAGACTTTTATGTATTGCTACATACTAAATATATAAGCTCTTGGCCTCATGGTTTCAAAGAAGAAGATTTTTTATGATTTTTTTTCACATTATAAGTCGATGGAAGCTAATGACCGCCCGGGACGTGGCCAATTTGGACCCCTGTGGCATGGTTGACAGGATTTAAAAAGGAGACTTCTATACATTGCTACATGCTAAATATATAAGCTCTTGGTCTCATGGTTTCAAAGAAGAAGATTTTTTTTCACATTATGTCTATGGGAGTTAATGACCCCCGGGGTGTGACCAATTTGGACCCCAGGGGCATGGTTGGCAGGATTCATATAGGAGACTTGTATACATTGCTACATGCTAAATATATTAAGCTCTTGGCCTCATGGTTTCAAAAAAATATTTTTTTTCTCATTATAAGTCTATGGGAGCTAATGATCCCCAGGGCGTGGTCAATTTGGACTCCAGGGGCGTGGTTTGCAGGATTTATGTAGGGGACCACTAGACATTCCTACATACTATATACATAAGCTCTGGGCCTCATGGTTTTAGAGGGGAAGATTTTATACGATTTTTCCGATTAAAAGTTTATGGGAGTTAATGACCCCCAGGGCGTGGCCAATTTGAATCCCAGGGGCATGGTTGGCAGGATTTATGTAGGGGACCACTAGATGTTGCTACATACTACATATATAAGCTTTGAGCCTTATGGTTACAGAGGAGAAGATTTTTAAAGACTTATCCATTATAAGTATATGGGTGTTAATGACCCCCGGGGCGGGGCCTATTTAGACCCAAGGGGCATGGTTGGCAGGAATTATGTAAGGGACTACTAGATATTGATACATAACTCATATATAAGCTCTGGGCATCATGGTTTCAGAGAAGAAGGTTTTCCCATTACAAGTCTATGGGAGATAATGATCCCCGGGGCGTGGCCAATTTGGACCCCAGTGGCAAGATTGGCAGGATTTATGTAGGGGACCATTAGAAATTGCTACATCCTAAATATATAAGCTCTTGGCCTCATGGTTTCAAAGAAGAAGATTTTTTTTAAGATTTTCCCATTATAAGTCTATGGGAGCTAATGTTCCCCGGGGCATGGCCAATTTAGACCCTAGAGGCATGGTTGGCAGGATTTATGTAGGGGACCTTTAGACATTGATACATACTACATATATAAGCTCTTGGCCTCATGGTTTCAGAGAAGAAGATTTTTTAAGATTCTCCTATTACAAGTCTATGGGAGCGAATGACCCTCGAGGCATGGCCAATTTGGGCCCCGGGGGCATGGTTGGCAAGATTTATGTAGGGGACCACTAGACATTGCTACATGCTAAATATATAAGCTTTGGGTCTCATGGTTTCAGAGAAGAAGATTTTTGAAGATTTTCCCATTATAAGTCTATGGTAGCTATATGTTGCCATGGCAACCAGAGTTCCAATCCAATCTGCCCTAAAACCTTATGCAGTCAATCCCTTACCCAAGCAATGCTACACATAAAATTTGATTAAGATTGGCCGGCTGAAGTAGGAGATATTGGTGTTTAAAAGTGTGGACGCCGACGCCTACGCCGACGACGCCGACGCCGACAACGGACGACGGACCAAGGCTATACTATAAGCTCACCTTGACAGGTGAGCTAAAAATGCGGAACAATTGTTTTTCGAATGCCCTTTATACGATGATGAAAGGTGAAAAATTGTTTAGAAGTTTATCTCAGAATCTGAACCTTACTTTCGAGTTTAGTGCCAGTTGGTTGTGCAACTTTGAATTATGCAACAAACAAACATAATATGTTATATCGGTTCTGGAATTTTTTCGAGACTCAATGAGAGTTGTGTTATTTTGTTACCATGGGATGATCTGGGGAGGGACACTATCTACATCGACATGCATCACACTTAATATAGAGAACACAATACTGTATGGTTACTTAAATGTCAGAATATCTGTGCGTAGACAAGGGTGTTCAACACCCCAATAATTTTGATGCGGCATGACGCACCAATAATTTTAATCGATCTGTAAGAAAATCCATACATTTTTTTAGTCTTGAAATAAGTGAAAAGGCATGCACACAATCTAAAAAGCAGGAATCGCTGTAGTTGTACTGTAACAAACAGTACAACTACCGCGATTCCTACCTTATAGATTGTTAATGGCACGCCAGGAATCGCTGTAGTTGTACTGTACGTTACAGTACAACTACAGCGATTTCTGCTTATTTAGATTGTTACATATTCTTGCAGTGGTTATCTGAATAAGTTATAGCTCTGCAACTTAAATGAAAGGTTTAAGCTTTGTGTTTTATGGGCGAATACAAGGATGCAGTCCTGAGAATCTATGTATAATCAGTGCACCACACACAAATAACAATGACTGAAAAGAACATGGTTAGCCAATATTTTCTTCAACATAGTTAAATAAATGCTGATTTCATAATTAGTTTAAATATGTGCTCCTTTAAAGCCTACATGTAAATACGCTGAAAATGCACCACACTGCACCAAATGAGCCACTGTTGTCCAATTTATAGTTTCTTTGGGAGCACCTACCGAAGCTTTGCGCCTTTGGCGACGGTGTTGTCGCCTACGATGTCAACGTGCAGACCGTAACATTATTCAAAATGAGGTGATAATCTACTAGAAAATGCCCCATTCTCCCAATTGATTAAGGAAATCCTCCTAGGAAAGTTTGGCGCTCCCGTTAGCACCTTAGGTGTACATTTTTGCGTAGATTAGCTAGCCAGACGAAGATTCTTTTCGAACTACTCTCATACTCCAGTCACAGAACTGAGTGAGTATAGTCGGATCTAATTGTTTCCAAGCAGAAATTTTAGAGCGTTTAGCAGACACGTATATGTAAATGGCAGTGCCTCTAAAATCAGCCAAAATACGGCTGGGAAATGCAAATACAAACCACCCCCCTAGCAAAATTTTCCGGGTTCGCAGAGCATGCTCCCTGAACAACTACCGGTAACCTGACCGCGCCCGAAATGACCTGACCTCGACCAATACCAAATGACATTTTGACAATTTCCTGGGCTCTATTTTATCAGTATTAATTTATTTGCATAATTTCATCACAAAACCCCACTCAGTTCAAGGATTGAGCCAAGTGTACTTTTTTGAGAATTGCGAGCACGACACACTACTGAAAAATGTCTTTCGCTATCGCTCAGAATACATCTTGTTAGTAGCTGGACTCGGCTGAAATTTTGTGGTCGATTATCGGTTTGTGTGAAAAATCGATGATCGTGTAAACATCGATTAATGAGACTGTTCGATGAATAAAACGAGGTTTAATCGAAGCTATTCCCCTGCTGCATTTTATTGTATCTCGACTAAGATATCTATAGATTGAAATGGACTTTTTAGTCGAGCTGCCATAGCAGCTTGACAGGTAATATAAACTGGACATAACGGTATACTTAGTATAAATTGAAACATCGATAATGTCAAATTGTGATCAGTTAATTACACATACGCTGCAAACGAGTAATGATCGAGTAACTGATTAACCAATAAACCACTAGCTCTTGCCATTATCATTGTGTCTGCAAAAGTGCATCGAAACTTTCGAAACGGTTTCAGAGCTATCCACATTTTTACAAACTGATCGACATATTTTCACAAACTGAAACACAACTGACCAGTGGTAAAAAATCAAAAGTTTGATTATAGGGTCAGGCACACTCTGATTGAGTAGCTTGGGGGAGTCGTGCAGTACCATTACGTTAACGCGCTACTCAATATACATGAGGTCTGGTACATTTACGTTTTCACGTGCAGGCGTATTATAACATATATGGTAATAATGATGCGTTGTGACTGTCAGGGAGTTGCGCCCACGAAAATTCTGTTTAGAGTAAGAGTTTGGTTTACACCAGCTATTTTACTTTTACTGGTTCCCCATTATACTGTGAGATCATTAGTCTAAGTTTTCCTTGTTTCTCATTAGTTTTCCTTGTTACTCATCGGACTGTTATAATTGAGTTAATGGTGATATCGTTTGCATATAATCTCAGGATAAGTTTATCATAGTGTACACCGATTTCATATGAGTGAATTTTCCTTTACATGTAACTGTTGCTCTTAAGGGAGGGTTTGGCTTCAGCCGTCATATATTTCCTTATTTCTGCTTTTAAGTTGATGCCATTTACTTTTAGAATGTTCATTGATTAGCTTTCAAACAAAAAAAAAAAAAAACGCGCGGTAAACTATACTGAACAAATAAGAAACGTGACATCACAATTTAAATCTATTTTTTTTTTCAGAAACACTTCATTCAAGTTTCAAAATGTTACCAATGATAACAACATCCAAGGTATTCTCTACAAATGCTAACAGTTGTACATATACTACAAACAGTTTTAAGTTTATTTCGGAGTATTTGCATCCCATGATGTCGATAATCATAAACGTAAGTGTATGTAACGTTTCATTTTTGTTCAATATATAACTAGAGACAATAGAATTACAATAGCAAAGCAACCCTAGGAATTATTAACAGAGAATAAAATAGCCAAACGATATGTTTACTTTGACTACCAATGTTTACAGTCCAGTGCTCCAGATACGAAGTGTAACAGGGATAATTAAGTGATAATTCTCCTTATTTTCCGATAGAACATACGTGTGATCCCTCATTAATTTCCCATATACTGTGACCCCTCATTAGAACCCTCTTGCTGAAAGTGGTCTAATGAAGGGTCACAAGATATGTTTTCTTTGAGAAATAAGAAAAACATATCTTTGAATTATCTCTGTTACCTTTACGATCAAAAGCTCTGTTTACCTATTGCATACGTCATCGCAGTAGGTAAAGCCCCCGCCCAGGCTGTTACCGACTTGGGCTGCTTGAAAACGTCCAGGAATATGACGTAATAAACGCCGGTGCTCCACGCCATCCCAAACGTCATTATGTGAACCATGAAAGCGGAAACCATTACAACCCACGCCCAGCCGCCATCAATGTTTGGGTTGTCCATGACGACAGCAGCTTAAAATAGATAGTCAAGGTCACATGAGTATAAACTTTTATCCATGTGCAACTTCCGCTTTTCCTGGGCTATAAGATGGAATTTCCCTTAAAAACAAACTAAAAAATTTGTATCGGACGCAAATCTCATTATTGCGAAAGTTTTGTTGCAAAACGCACGAAGGCAAAACGTTGCAAAAATAAAGCTGTAGCATTTATGAGCGTTGAGTGCACATAGATACATTTTATAGTATTTGAGTACAGGGCCTGTAGAGAAACAAACGCATCAGATTCTGTAAATTAACATAAATTTTGAGCTGAATATTCAAAATGAAAGAAATATAAATTGATAATCACAGGCGGATCATGCTCGATTGATTCTGTGAAAAAGTTAAAACTTACACCTACCAGTAAGGTAACTCTAACCTAGAAATACTCAGCCCCCTTCATAAAAGACGATCTCACAAGAAAAAGTTTGCCCCCAAGAGAGAAATTATTTTCCCGTCAGGGTAGGTACCCCGATATAAGAGTGACCTCCCTACAAAAAGGAAAGTAACATCTTTTCATTTTAGAATGTTTTACGTTTAAAAGGCATGCTTTTTACTGGTTTCGTCACCAGATATTGTCAGGGTCACTGACGAGGCTTTATTAGCCGAAACTACGTAGTCTGGCCCATGTTCCTACTTCTGTATGTATTCTCTGCTCTTGAAGGAACTTATTAAGATTTTAATTTTACATACTGTACTTTGATTGCGCATGCAGAAATGTATGTTACTTAGAACCGATTTTCTTGATACCCCCATTAAGCGTTAAAGGCAGGATTTCTCTGCCGGGGGTCATGTTCCCAGCAATAGCATACCTTACCTGTATAGGCAATGGTGTGAAATTATTTGACCATTCAGTGGACCAGAATTACCAGTTATAGTAATTTCATTGGCTGATTGGAGATGATGACACTATGTGATCAAGAGACAGAATGACATTTTGGAAGTTGGACGGACACACGGCGCCAAGTTCGTGCATCTATTGTTACGTACCGCTGAGCCACTTCGGGAACGTCGTTAGGAGAATTGATCTGAACTGAACTGACATTTGGAAGTTAATCTTCCTTATATAGTCCACTCCTGGCTTTAAGGCCCTGACTGTGTTTCTGTTTCTCAGTTGCGTATTGATCATTTCACCGAGTGAGAAAGCATAGAATCAGAATGTTTACCTAAATAGGCAGAATCTTCACTTAAACACTTCAACATGTTCACGTTAACTTTGTGATCTTGTCCACGCCATATAGGAATGACTCGGATGTAATGTATAGAAAATAAACCGAAATTAACTGAACTAATAGACCTTGGGCTGAGAGTATACAAATAACCTTCAGCCACTTATTCATAGGTCATGGACAGACACTCGGCGCCAGGTGTGTGCAACTATGGTTTCGAACCGCTGAGCCACTTGGAGAACGTCGATAGGAGAACTGAAACAGAACAGAACAGAATTTGTAGATCAGCGGAAAGTATCTGTGACCGCAGTACGGGACACAGTACATTCCGCTGAGGTGCCGGGGGACATCGTTCCGAAAACTGAGACAAACACAAACTGTTTGTTGGTGTTTAATTCGAGGTTGATATTAATGCAAAACGCCCGCAGCTTTGTTGCAGTGTAGCCCTCGGTCATGTTTACGACCTCAGCTTCGTATCGGTCGACAATTAGAGAAAACCTTGTAAGTGTCTTTATATATCAAGTGTTTTAGGCTAGTATGAATTGCGAAAAATTGCCGGGTCAGTCCGACGTGTTTCCGGTCGAGCCTGAATAACTTGATATCAAAACACTCTTACGTGTCCGAACTTGCTGACGTCGCGCTTTGCGTTATGGCAGTATTCTGTGACATTTGACCAATCAAACGTTGTTACACGACCAATGTCTGCATGTAACCAATCGTCTTCAGAGATAGTTTCTTAAGGCACTGCCTGATATCATTCGCGCAAGCGCAGTTCTGTAAAGTGACATGATATCAGTATGTAAACATTCTCCTGTTAGCAGGTGTAAGTCTGCAGCTGATGCATTATAAACATCGATCTCGGACCAAAACAATCGCTAAACGCCTTAACAAGCTCAGAAACACAATTTGAGCAAGTTTTCAAGTTCGGAAACTTGCTGATTTATTTTGCTTAGACATGAGCGACAGGTAGTTCAATCTGGAAGCCAAATTTTGTGCAAGAACCGATGAAAAGGGGGGTATTAAAAAGGTGGGTTTTCTGCATCCTACCAAAGTTTTCTTTATTTGATTGATGGTATACTCCAGTGTGTCTAGTTTATTGAACCATAGCTCAGTAACTAGGGCTTTCCGACCAAAGTCACATATGGTTCAATAAACTGGACACACTGGAGTATACCATCAGTCAAAAAAAAAGAAAACTTTGGTAGGATGCAGAAAACCCACCTTATTGATAACCCCCTTTGTTGACAAATGCATAAACTGAATATGGTATCCGAGCCACAAAAGACATATAAATGCAGACAGAACAGAGAGCTTTGGACGGAAACCTGACAAATTTGCAAAAGACGTGGAAAAAGATAAAGAATAGACAGAAAAAGATTGCATACATTTACCTTGAGTTAGCTTCTGTCGCAAAACTTATCCTGGATCCATTCGCAATGCAACTTGACAGGTATGGTTTACTTAATTGTAACTACGACTTGCGTACTTGATTCAAAGTTCACTTTACAAGATGTACTATTGACAAATTTAAAACGGTTAAGTTGATGTCATGTGGTGTAAAAATTATGATCTGTAGTATTAAAAAACATATATATATGTAATTTGAGAATGTCTTATCCCATTAATACATAGCATCCTATAAATTGGACAAAAACAAACAGTGCAGACCCAGATAAGACGCCGCGTCAGATCATGGTCTACACTATTTGCATAAAATAAATGGGCATTTCTCCTTAAAATGAAAATGATAAAATTAAACCAAACCAGATACCTGAATTGACAAATGGGTCTTGAATTTTATAAGGATATAATAGTCCATTGGGCATAAATAGGTTTAACCTTTCAACATTACCTTTCAATTTTTTTATGTCTACCTACCATTAAAAGGATAATGCACTGCTTTAGAAATATAAGTACTACAAGGTCGTTATAAATATGCGAATGAGGAAAATTATTAGCAAGTGATTAACAGGAGCTGGTTTTCGACACCTGTAAAGATGCCTAAAAGACATATCTTATAATAGGACTCGGTGCTGTTTTTTTCTGTTGAATGTTCGTCTTTATTCAATCCTTATTTATAGAAGAAATTGGTGAAGAAGAATATTTATTCAAATGCTATAGGCTATGTAGCCCTAGAGCATATACATGTACATACATGAAATACAAATATATAGAGTGTGACAGGAAATACAATAAGTGCATAGTCTATCACCTCAATAAATACAGAATAGTATATAAATTAAATCGGGGATAATTGTACTCAAAATTGTCATTTGGGGAGGTAAATCGTCGGTTTTATGGTCGCAAATTCCGTAAAACGCAATTTGCGACCTTAAAACCGACGATTTACCTCCATAAATGACAATTTTCAATACAGTTATCCACATTTTGAATGCAATTTCATATATTTACCTTTGAAATTGTACTATTTTGCGTCCAGAGCAAGCACTTTTGGTGGTGTAAAACCAGACGTTAGCAATTGAGAAGCAACGCTACGTAATGACCTAGGTTTTCCGACAGTATATCGGAGGATATACTGTCGCAAATTTATGACGTTATCCAAACATAGCCTTGAAGGTGGTATAATCGTGGATGTAGGAACTAAATCACGTGACAGTCCAATGTCAAAGAATTTCTAGATATTTTCTTATGACCTTTTTTAGACTATAACCTTATACAGTTACGATGCAAAGCACTACAGTTTCAATGTTAGATAAATTCATCCGCATTGACTGGGTGATTTATCTATAGCAAATGTCACTGGGTTGTAAATTCGTGGACGTGTTCCGCCGCGTGCTAAAAAATCGAAGCACCCACGTCAGGTCACATATTTATTATTTTCTGGTGCATACATGCTTTTGGAAACTTTTTAGCCATAAACAGATTATAGATAGCCCAAACTATATAAGATGTTAATGATTAAAGGAAGATACCCATCCATTCAAACAGGATTCATATAGCGCTACATTGACTTTCCTACAACTAACACATTTATAGCTGTAGCGTCATAGCCCTTGAACAGAACGAGTTGAAATTCACTGTATCACTGTATGGATATAACCGCTTGAATTCAAAATTAAAGTATGCAAAGACTTTCTTCTTTGAAAAAAAAATAGCCAGGATTCAGCCCTACTCTTAAAACGTAACACTTTCTTTTTCAAGAAAAAGCAGATAAGGACCCCCGGTATAATAATCAAATACGAAAACAATTATGCAATAAAATTTTGCACCCATACTAGGACTAACTGTTCGTTGGAAGGAACAAAATCAGTAATCATTGCAATGTTTTCTCAAGCTAATATCTGAGATTAGAAAATGGCCGCTTTTCAGGTATGCAAAAAAAAGAAATAGCAAAAGAAGGCATAAAAGCAACTAGTCAAACTTTTGTAAAAGTTTTATTACCTATTTAGGATCTAGGCATTTGCTTTTAATATGGAATAAAACTTTTATGCATGGTTAAATTTTGGAAGGATAAACACTTAGTGAAACTTCTTTTGCGCATGAAATTTTATGCAAATTACTAACACCCACGAAATTACAACTCCCACGATTTTACAACACTCTATATATTTGTATTTCATGTATGTACATGATACGTTAGTGCATTAGAATGATCATTATATGTTTGCTGTTTTGATCCATTCATGGAATAGAAATCCTTCACGCGGATCAGTAACTTGCATATTTATGAAGCACAACAAAATCCTGGGCTTGAGCCTTCCAGTGAATTATTACTGTTCCAAGGCGATGCTTCTGGTGTGGTGTATTACTAATATGAAAATAAGTACTACCTTTAGTCGAGCACATCGCTTTTTATATGATAAAGCCTCTTATACTGTTACTATGTTAACTTTAAAGTTTCGGACAAAAATGCATAGTCGAAGTGAAGACCCTGATCTGACTACTCACTGTACGATTCTGGATTCAATCTTACGAGTTATAAAAATTATTGCAACTCCAAAACTTAGAACTCCTTCTGACAAACGGATGAGAAACTGACCGAGAACAACTTTCCCCACTTGATCTTTCTCCTCGGAAAACTGGCTATATTTTTTTCAGTTTCTTCTCTGCGGTGCTTTCTATTTCCTTCGCCGGGCCGGGTAGCGCAATCGGTAGGGCACCTCACTCGTAAGTCAGAGGTCCTGGGTTCGAATCCCGGTCTGGCCACATACTTTCTTTTCTCCTTCCGCTGATTCAAAAAGGGCAGTTGTCAGTTACTGGCGAAAGTATGTGCACTTAGTACTGGTTAACCGCTTAGGAGGTCTAAGCCTGCCCAGGAATAGTGTGGTTAAGTTAACTGACCGCCCCGACATGACCTTAGTTGTTTACCTTGGACGTTAAGCATCAAATCAACCAACAACTATTTCCTTCAAACCTCACCCAACGCTCAGCCTCCTTGCATTTTGTGAATCACCATGCAGTGATCTACGAACAAACGCGGTAATCTTTGACGCCATCTTGATTTTTTTGGAACAGAACGTTTGACGTCATTACGTAACGTATCGACAGAAAAATGTCACTTCCGTTTGGTGTCGCTACGGAAGAAATGCCACTGAAAGTAATGTATTTTAAAGGCAAAAATATGCTTTGCCAATCCTCTGCCATAGAGCTCCCGCTCTTTCAAAGCTCCTTCCCAGCAGGCAAATGACGTTGAAATGACGTCGTACTGACGTCGATGCGACGTCATACGTCGCATCGACGTCAGTACGACGTCATTTCAACGTCATGTGCCTACTGGGTTTGAATTGCAGGCGCAACGCGCCTGCAAGCGACTGCTCGCTAATATGAAAATAGGCACTGCCTTTAGGCGAGCACATCGCTTTTTACAATGTATGGGTGGTATGATAAAGGCTCTTTGGCTGTTACAATGTTAACTCTAAAGTTTCGAATAAAAATGCATAGTCGCAGTGTAGACCCTGATCTGACTACTCACTGTACGATTCTGGATTCAATCTCCCAAGTTGTCGTTTGAAATCTGTGATGAAATTATTGCAACTCAACAACTGCGAACTCCGCCTGGCCAACGGATGAGAAATTGACCGAGAACAGCTTTACCCACCTAATCTTTCCCCTCGGAAAACTGGCTATATCTTTTTTTTTTCAGTATTTAAAAGGCAAAGCTAGGCCTTACCATCCTCTACCCGCTCTTTTAAGGCTTCTTCGGAGCTTTGAATTGCAGACGCTACGCGCCTGCAAGCGAGTGGTCGCTATTATTATGCTTGTTTGACGGCGTTCTATTTGTGCATTAGGGTAAAGTTGGGTAAATTCGGTCAGTGGGTAAATTCGGACAGTGACATCGTTTCCTTTATACATGTATGTTAATTGTTTGGAATAAAAACAAATAAACTGGACAAACAGTGAAAATCCTGATGAGACGGGTTATTATGAGCCATCTCATCTGAATTTTCACTGTTTGCAATAGTATGTCCGAACTTACCCGCTGTCCGAAGTTACCCTACTCGTCCCTATCTAGATTAGGCTCGCGGCTCGGCAATCTGCTGAGGAAGAGCTGACCTCTTGGCCTTCTGCTTGTCTTTTTTTAGTTTTGTGTGCCGTATTGTTTTCCCTATCCCATTTGGTAATTAGGGCAGTATCACCAGAAACAGCGTAGGAACACAGGGAAATATCGATTCCGCCAATTTTCGCTTCCTGCAGAGACTGTACATCATATCTGACTTCCGCCGAGACTGTACTCGAACTCTTGCTTTCTGCCGAGACATCTTTACATGATAAATGGCTTCCTGCAGAGACTGTCCGCGTGATTCTGCTTCCTGCCGAGGCTCTCGGCAGGAAGCAGAGTCACGCGGACAGTCTCGGCAGGAAGCCATTTCTCGAGGACAGTAGTCTCGGCAGGAAGCAAGAGTTCGTGGACAGTCTCGGCGGAAGCCAGATATGATCTACAGTCTCTGCAGGAAGCAAAAGTTGGCGGAATCGATTATACCCTGTGAGGAATGTTGAGGCTTGATAAACTTGATATCAGAAGAAACTAACATGTTTTTCTACTTATTATGCGCACTAGAAGGTTTAAAGGCCACGAGAGCGTCAAGCAAATGTATAGCAAACTTAACCCTCTAGTGCCCAAACATAGAATGCACTATAAGAAAACATTTATATTCCATCCAGCCTCTAGCTTTGGGAAGTCAAATTGAAAACAGGGTCTGAATTTGTGTTGAGGTCCAAGGTTGCTGAGATATACATGTAGCATATATGCTACATTGGGCATTAATTTTTAAAAAGTAGATTTTTTCAGGGTGAATAACTCAAGTGTTAAGAATAATTACATTGCACCTTTTTGGACGAAAAAAGGATGTATGAAAAAGAATTTATTGGCATATATGTATCAGGGATATCTGAAAAAGTAAAGTCAATATCACAATTTTTGTTTTTATTGCCCGATGTATCATATATGATACATTTTGTGTTTTCGAACTATGGCGACTTTTGGCGGCTGATAAATGCACTTTAGACATATTATTACAACTGGAATGGTTTAATCTTATTTCCTGATATCTTAACTGATATTCTAGCAGTCTAACATAACATACAATTCAAAATCCTGGTCACGACACCAAAACAGAGTCATGTAGCAGATATGATACACCGGGCACTAGAGGGTTAATGCAGTTATGTATGAATGTATTGACATGGCGATTGCGTCATAACGTAAGTCGATGCCGTCATTTAATCAATCGAACTGTGTTATCAAGGTCAGACAACGTCAGTATGTAGCCAGTCTCCTGCGGAGATCGCTTCTAAAGGCATTGCCTCATTACATTCTCGGAAGTGCAGTTCTTAAGAGACAGTTCTCAAAGAAAAGGCAAATTTGCAATGAAACTGTCACAGGTCGTATAACTTACATTGTTATCGGGCAAAATGTCTGAGGGAAAAATGATGGCAAAGATTTCACGAGAAATCTACCGTAAAAATGTAAAAATTGGGTCACCTAAAATAGAAAGGGATGTTTTTTCAATACAGCAATGATAATGGAATGACAAACAGAGCAGATCCTGTTCACACTGCTCCTTTAGGAGCAGTATGATCTGTATATGCACTGTTTGCTGCAACATACATATCCTAATATAGACAGTTTTTCTTCGTTATCAATGTTTCACTTGCATAATGACGGCCTTGTCCCAGTTAGAAGATGAATGCATGCGTTATGTTACCAAATGTATGTATCTGGCGCCTTTCCTCGCGTATAGAGTGCCCAATTTTATAAAGTAACCAAGGTTAAATTTAATATCAGATATAACATTTAACCTCCCATTTATGAATTCAGAATAAAGATATTTTTAAGAAGAACTAACGAGAAATGGCATATCATGTTTAATTGTTTTAATTAATTAAGTTAGTCTTGTGTGATGCTAATAGAGAAACATGCGGGATGCTGTTTGCTGTTTGCAATATCTCTACTGGTAAATAAAGTATCAAACACGATGCTACATTTCGAATCCGTAAAAATATGTCGCAAGCCGCAAAACGTGAATTAACACATTTGCGACGTGTGATAAGAGCTTTTCTGTTCGCACACTCTGAAGAATCTATACGTACAAAACCAGGAGCATTTCTAGAACGATGCCTGGAAGTACAGGTCGGGCAAAGGTGCTGCGTAACTTTCAGTACCGGAGCGTCCTATCAATTTGGATTATAGTAGAGCAAGGGCCTACCGTGCTTGCAGTAATTGCGGGTGCTGCACGTGAGTGTTGTCTGAATATTCATTTTTCATTTCTATCTCCATCTCTCTGGGAGATGGCCCGAAAAAGACTGAAATACTGTCTCCAAAAGCCGTTTAACCCAAACCAAGCAACCATGGTTGTAGTTAAGCTTGAATATGCATGACTTCATCAGTTTTACGCTGAAATATGTACACTTTAGATGAAGAAATGTTCGTTTCGGCTCCTACCGCCGTCGTCAAAACGGCAAAAAATGACGTCCAAAAGTCAAAGCATAATCCTCATGCAGTGACTTTTTTCTCTATATAAGTGGTGCGCATAAAAGGCACCAATCAAAGTCCCGTCCGCAACTTTCCACGCCACTTGAATCTAAGTGTGAATTGGACAGGTAAATTGGTAAGGGCAATAACCTACATACTTTTGCAGTTTTCCGATAAGGTCAACAGAGTATTTCCCCATACACCCGGTGTGCTGTAATCCAGGTAACGGGAACAGACAGGTAGATTTATCTATACAATATATAGCTTAATTTATTAATATGATTTCAACTCAGATGTTCCTTTTACGTAATTGTTTTTCTGTGTATTACGAAGTTTCTGGGTATCTCTTTTATAGTGCTTCATTTAAAATGGCATTAGAATTACCGGGAAAATGTATACTATGAGCTGCAAGTAATGAACGTTTAAAAAAGCGTTTCCTTTCTTTTTACGAATATCCCCAATGCTTATTTGTCATTTAATACGGCCCCGGAAGCTCAAATGGTCAAGAGCTAGCCTTCTAAGCTAGCGGTTCGGGTTCGCATCTCGCTTGAGTCGGAACTCTTTCAAACCTTAAAACAGACTTCATTTCAAACAGCATTTCACTGTAACCTTTCCTCCAGCTCGATATGACTGATATACTATTGAAAAGGCCGGGAAAACCACAAGTCATCCGTCCATTCTGTAATGATAGCTTCCGCTACGGACAGATTTAAGAAAATTTGTCATTTACGATAACGAATTTGTTCAACTATTTGTTACGCATAGCTCGAGACTGTAGCAATTTCCTCGAGTGTACTGAGGACCCCCAGTAGCTCAATGGGTTGAGCGCTGGCCTGTTGATCTAACGACCCCGGAGTGCCAGTGCCAAAATAGTATATTTTTTTCGCAGCTGCAAGTTGACAAATTCCCAACTGCTGGAAGAATATTTGTCGGGACTATCTTACACTTGCTTGCCTAGAGAACTGGCAGATATGTAGCTATAATTGAATGTTAATATTGCATATTCAGTATCAAGTCCCCTGTAACACCACTTGAGACTAAATAAAGGTGTTTGTGAAATTCCAAGCTTTAGAAGAAAAGACGCTAGTTTTTTTTCCAATTCCGTGGGAACCGACACCATTCCCAAACTAGTGGAAATCAATCATTGTCACGTCATGCACGAGTGTCATCATTTTTATCTTTCCAGCAGGTCGGGTAAGAATATATGTATGTGAGATAGGATTTCTCAGCACAGGTAAAATTCCAAAAAATAAAATCTTCACGTTCAGCAAAATATTCTGTCGCGGAGATTTGGTTATGAGTATTATAGAAGTACATTTATTAACGGTTGTAGGAGCGGATGTGAGACCACGGTTAACTGCTCACCTACCAAACTTAAGACTACTCACCTACCAAACTTAAGTCTATAATATTCCAGGTTTTGGATAAGATTTAAAACCCGAAGCCTCGTTTCATCCACCTAAAATCTGTCTTATCTCGATGAAGTTGTTAGGCCTAATTGTCTATTTCGCGAAAACTGGAAATCCTTCCGAAACATTTCAGTGATAAAACCTTTCTACAAATGTTGCCCTCCAGATTTCAATTAACCGCAGTACATGTAACGTTCGTTGACAAATATAAAATTCCCATTAATTTTCATATTTCATTTAAATACACAAAATAAACTTAAAACCATATTATGGGGACTTTTTTCATTTAGCTAATCAAGATAAAAAAAATCTGATGCGTATGTGTGTGTTTGTGTATGTGTGTGTGTGTGTGTGGGGGGGGGGGGGGGTAGAGTTTTATAACTTTTCACCATTATGTAACATTTTGGAATTAACTTCTAAAGTGACACAATAAACTATTTACTACATGCGCACAGAGATAAGGTGGAGTTTAGGTGGATCCACACAGAGAGCAAGCGTAGGGCGGCGGGTGTAACAAAATCGCTTTTCAACAATATCTAGAGAAAGTGTCCACACAGCACGCAGCGATACCGCAATCGTGCTATCTGTAGACTTTCTCTAGTCATTGTTAAAAGCGATTTTTCACACCTGCATGAGTCTCTACGCCCGCGTTCTGTCTGGATGTACTTTAACGGTGAAATCACACAGACAGCGGGCGAGAGCCTATTAATTGCGTGCGTAACAAAATCGCTTTAATCAAGTTGTTTAGAAAATGCTCCAGCAGCACGAGTGCGTCTTCGCACGTGTGCTGTGTGAACAGTTTCTGTAGATAATGTTAAAAAAGAGTTCGCCCGTCTTCTGTTTAGGTGTACTTTCAAGATACACCCAATCAGAACGCGATCGTAGAATGTCATGCGGCTCGTGCTGTGTGAATGCTTTCTACAACGACAAAGCCAACAAAGTAGCATGTGCGCGTTATTGCATCGTGTATATGTGAACGGGCTTTCAGTTATGTGGGACGTCAAACCCATTAAAACTTTCAGTTATCAAACATTACCCTTTCATGAAAAAAAGGATGTTACTTTTAAATGATACAATGTACGTATGCCGCCTGTCTTGGCTGTGTCATTGAAGGGTAGCTGAGGGTCTAAGCTATCTCAGTATGAACAGCGAAGACGCTGATCAGAATGGATTTGGCTTATGCCCAGGCTGATCTAAGTCTTCGCTGGGCGCACATGCCACTTTGTTGGTTTTGTCGTGTCGCGGCTCATATTTGCTTTACACCAAGGGCATCAATTAATCAATTTACCAAGGTAGATACATGTACAGTATGTGATAGAGAAAGCCTGTGATCAGGGTCAGGATAGTTTAGTGGTGAAACGATGAAACGATAATCACTCAACGGGGCGCTCGGTGGAAATCGGTCCCTAACTCTCACCAGCACTTAGCGGTATGATCATCTGCGTCCCCAAAACATGGGTTAACATAATAACAAGTGCATGTACATGTAATATGGGAAACTGTCAAGCCGTTAATTTACGTTTTAGTGAATGTTTATAGAGACAACTGGTGAAAAGAGCTAAATTAATATTGTTTTCATCATTAAAGTATTGTTTGGATCCTAATTTTGAAATTATTGGCAGATTCTGCATGTTTATTTATCATAGGTCTAGATGGCTCACCTCAACTGGTAGTTCGTTGGACCGGCACACCAGATCGGTGTGCATGCATAACGGAATACCGGAATTTCGGCCGTACTTTAAGTTTTAAGCTTTAAGTTCAATTTCATAAATTCGAACATTCAGATAATCTCAGACAAATAGCGGTCTGTAGGTTTTCAGATGATTCTATAACACTTCTTATCATTCATTCAGTTTTTTTTTCGCAAAAAATAACGCTCAATACAAGCAGATAGAGTTTGCGAGGGTCCGTTCAGTATCTTGTCTAGTTATCAGAAAAATCAGCCCTACTTTTATTCTTTTTTTACAATTTTGTATTTGTATACTGTGCCACCATATATTTCTGAATTCCAACAGGCCTTCGTGCAAAAGCGTTTTACTCCGGTATTGACCTAAGAAAACCAGTTCATAGAGTCGGTGATACAATTGCGAAGTCAATGATACTTCGTATACAGCCAAACCAGATGGAACGGACTTTTCTGCACTTCTCAGAGTAATAGCCATATTGTCTGTCTTCTATTAAGGACAGTCCTAGCAGGGGCGCAGTTGAAATAACGTTGAAAAAGATGAATCAACGTTGATATCGCATAATTTCAACGTTACGTTAATACTAGATTGTAAGTACAATAACAAATGCTCATTATACAAGCCCCGCATCTTTTTGGGAGAGCTTTCAGGAGTATAGGCACCTGATTGGTTAAATACTTTTCTGAATGTTAGGCTTATCTATTATCATAAAAAATGAGTTTATTTACAAAGATGTTTTGCTACATTTTTGTTGGGGTTGAAAAATACACAGGGGTGCCACTGAAAGTTTCGAGATTTATTTACTGCGAACCTGGCCTGTCAAAACTGAAAGTACAATAAGCCAAAAATATGCCGCACAACCCCCAGCTTTTTTAGCTGTTGCTGGTGGGCAAATGTGTTGTCTATTCAATGCCATGCCTCAATTTGGAAACTTTAGACAAGGAGAAAAATGGCAGTGCATTGACTTTGACCCATTTTGCACTGTGAGCTATGGGAATTGTTTTAGTGTAGTGCCACCTAAAACTAGGCTGTACACATACCTGGCAACAAAGACAAGACTATCATTAGAAAAAGACTCTCTTTATTGAAAATAACAATGTGACAATGATATAATGCTACCAACATTGTAGCTGTAAACATAAAAAGAGTTTTAACAATATAGGATATAAGCTGATATAAAGGGGGTATATAAAATGATACAAAAAATAAAATATTGCAAACAAATAATGATTAAATATAGGAGACAATAACATGACGTCATACCTGCTGATAGAATATATATGTAATTATTGCTTATGTCGCGGCTCATATATATGTAATTATTGCTTATGTTAGACTATGCAGCCAGTAGGCAAGTAATATTGGAGGACTGATGTACTTACAATTTTCCACACAAGTCAGCTAAATTCGGACAGCAGGTAAATTCGGACAGTGACATTGTTTCCTTTATATGTAAGTTGTTTGGAATTAAAACGAAAATAACAGGACAAACGGTAAGAAACCTGATTTTCACTATTTGCAATGGTACGTCCGAATTAACCTGCTGTCCGGATTTACATGACTTGACCCTATATGCCCTTGCACATTTACATGCACATGCAGTACACGCTGGCACAAAACTACAGAAAAAAAACAGATAAAGTTTACTTTAAAGCAATAGCAAGTAGTTTTCGAAACATTTAAACATATCAAAACCTGAAAATAAAAACGGAAATATTCCACATATGACTTACATATTAGGTTCATGGCAGACAACATGTAATTCTAAAGCTACATAATATATATTTAGAAAGCCGATAATCTGGATACGGGTAGGATAATGATTTACCTTTCCAGTCTAACAAGGCCGATTATAATTTTATAAAGTGTAAGTACCCCGTAGTAATGTTTTTGTCTAAAAGAGAAAATAGTTGTTTAATGAAATATAGCCACTTGCTAGAAAACCTCCAGACAGTTATCTTATAACAAGAGGGAGTTCACTGTTTCGAAGAAGTCGAGCGACTGGCTTGATTATTTAAAGGATGGCATTTGCTACTGTAACAGGGTGTTTTGTAGCTGTAGTTCCGACGTTTCTACGTCGGTCAGTATTTTAGCATACCTAGTCAGGCCGTGGTTGCTCTCTGTTTTAAGGTTTAGTAGGTAAGCTGCCGTGTATAGTGGTCACGTGTCCATAATTACCCATGTTTTGAAGTAATTGTCTCGCCTGATCGCATTCCGCCATAGCTTATGTAAAGTTCAATACTTTATATGTTTGTATTGCTAAACATAAAATATATTGGATATATATTTTCAGGTATGTTAAACTTTCTCATCTATCACATATCATGTTTTGTCATTGTTTTCATCTTTTGCTGTTTAGTTAGAATAGTTAAGAAGAAACTGCAAGATATTGTGTGAGTCTTTGTTATGATATTGTCTCATACTGTGTATCTCATATGTGTTATATGTATTGATACTTACCCATGTTTTGAAGTAAATTGTCTCGCCTGATCGCATTCCGCCATAGCTTATGTAAAGTTCAATACTTTATATGTTTGTATTGCTAAACATAAAATATATTGGATATATATTTTCAGACACTTGATCCAAGAATAACAGCTAGTAAACTTCGAATAGCAGTTTCAACGTCTTGTTGTTGTCTTGTTTGGTCCATAAAAAGAACCCGGGCGGTACAGATAGAGCCCAATTCCGTTACAAATGGTGGCCAGTGAGATTGGACCAACTATGTGACCATCGTGTCAGCTTCAACAGCAGCCAAAGATGCTTGTTTATTCTGCCAGTGAAACCCGTTGTTTACTTGTTACACATTCTGGATTTAGATCGTGACGTCACTCATTTCTCACCCAATGAAAGTGCAGCTAATCCAGGAGTTTCCATCGATGGATTGTTTATAAACACACTGTGTTTTCGCGTACACGTGTATATTTGTATGGGCCCAATGTGAATGACAGTTACTCGATTCGACGAGGAGGATCGCGATTCGAATAAACAACATTCATCTGTATACATCTGTGCGACTATGAAGATTGAGTACGTCTTGTGAACACTAATTTGTGATCATCGACAGTAACTGTGATTTGTTTTGTGTGTGAGAGTGTGTCAGTGTTTTTTCATTGGAATATACGGATATATTTGTGCCGGTAAGAGCTTAGATCTACCTTGCAGTTTCGCCTACTAGTTTTTGCCATTTGTATTTTCATTTTTTTTCCTAGGCTGTTATATGTTGTGCTTGCCTAAGGATGCACATATAAGTGTAAAGCAGAATACACAGTATTTGACAGTCACTTCCCCGGGGTTATTCACGATATTATTGTACATTGAAACGCGTCGAACTTGTTGACTTTCAAATGCTTTGTACACTGCTTATACGCGAGATATATTCCTTTTGCAGTTTAAAGGCCGAACATTTTAGAAAACCCTGATTTAGTTATACCTCCTTTGCAACTCCATTCAGTAAAGTTGTTTGTGGTAATCTCATCTATTTTGGGTTATACATAAGGCTTCTTTTTGGTATATTTAGATTTATCAGCTCTTGGGAGGTGTTAAACATTTTTGTTGTAATTGTTCGAACTTAGAAAATTTACGAGCTGTTCTGTATTTTCAAATCCGGTGGTGTCCCTTTGCTCGCGTCGAATCGGGTTTGATGATAAGAGGATTATAAAACTACCGTGAATACAACGATCCTCTGTAGCGCAGTGGAAACTATTGCGGACTCGTAAGACCGAGAGTGGTGTAGTCGTGAGATCGAACCTCGGCTGCGGCATACTTTTTTTTTTTTTTTTCTTTTTTTTTATTATTTCCGCTTTAGTCAGCTATAAACTGTTTATTTATTTATATTTTTTTCTTTCCCTCGCTGACTTATTAGTATGTGTGTGTGTTTATGTGTGCTACCATAAATTAGTCCATTAACAATTCCTATATCACTATAAGTCTACAGTTATTTTCCCCAAAACCTATCTTTTCCCCTTAAATAGACAATGCCTGGTAAATAATCTATTCCCTTCAACCCTACCACCCCTCCCCACGCCCTGTTCCAAAAAAAAAAAAAAAAAAAAGGGCGATGGTATAATAACATGATACTTGCCAGAACTGCCATTCTCATTTAGAATTATTGGTACCATAAGTATCACCTACTAGAATCATCTGTCATATTTCTCATTCATCGCGATATATTTTGCTCACAGTGATACAGTGCTGGTACCTTAAGTATCATCTACGAAAATCATTTTTCGCTGTGTGATAGTTTTCATACATCGTGACGTATTTTGCGAACAGTGATACAGTGCTGGTACCTTAAGTATCACCTACTAGTATCATCTGTTATATTTTTCATAGTTCGTTTTACATTTTGCTGACAGTGATACAGTACTGGTACCTTAGGTATCACCTACTAGTATTATCTGTTATATTCTTTGCACATCGCGATACATTTTTTGCTGACAGTGATATAGTGCTGGTACCTGGTGTATCACCTACTAGTATCACTTGTTCTATTCTTCGCACATCGCGATACACTTTTTGCTGACAGTGATATAGTGCTGGTACCTGGTGTATCACCTACTAGTATCACTTGTTCTATTCTTCGTACATCGCGATACATTTTTCGTTGACAGTGATATAGTGTTGGTACCTTAAGTATCACTCACTAGTAGCACTTGTGTTATTCCTCGCACATCGCGATACATTTTTCGCTGACAGTGATATAGTGTTGGTACCTTAAGTATCACTTACTGGTATCACTTGTTTTATTCTTCACTCACCGCGATATATTTTGCTAAAAGTGATTTAGTGCTGGTACCTCAAGTATCACCGACTAGAATCACTTATCAAAGTCGTTTTACATACACTGATACGAGGTGGTACCTAAAGTATCATCAGTTATAGTTCTGCTTTAAACCAAAGTAAAAGCAGAATAGTGCTTAGAAGTACAGAAATTTATCTTCCCATTAGGGTCAATAGCTACTATTGATAGCTATCCGCTAGAAGCACCTTAAGTCTTCTACGCTGCTCTCGTGAAAGCTGATCCGAAAAACTATAGTGATCTTGAGAATTGGAAAGTTAAGTCACTTGTAGGAGTTCACAAAGGATAGAGGCAATATTTGTCATTTGACCCACACGGACAAATTGTAGAACAAAATGGCAAGTTATGAGGATGCCGTTCGAGAAAGGAATTTACGAAGGCTACGGAGAGAAAGACTGATAGAATCAATGGAATATGATAGAAGGATGGAAGATGAAAGGATGCTCATACAGATGCAAAGAGAACAGCATTTAAGGAACTTGCAAAGTAGAAGACAGGATCGAATGAGACAGACTCTTGCTCAAGAAGATGAATACACAGAAGATGTAGAAACAGGTGCACATGGGAAACAGGATGAAGATTCTCAAAGGTATATGTTGGAATCGATGACAGAATATGACAGACAGACAGGTCATGATAGGTTCCTTACAGGAGATAAAACAGAAGGGATATGCGCTGAAAGTGTTAGAAGCAGATTAACGCATGGCGTGAGTTCCGCGGATAGGGTAGAAACTTGTAAAAGATATGAAGGAATTAAAGACAGATTAAATCGGACACAAGGTTATAAACCGAGAAGAGATGAATACCAAGATATGCGTTCAAAGACTGCATTGTTATCTGAACACAGTAAGTTTAAAGATAGACTCAATACCAGGGTCGTAAACGAAAGTGAATCTGATCCAAAGCCAAAGACACAGAAGGCGTCTGAAAATCCTGATTCCCTTGAATCACTGGATGAAGAAATAAAGGATCTTGATAGAAGACTGACTTTATTACAGGAGGAAGGATATTTGCCAGGTACACGTAGAAAAGTAAGAGAAAAAGCCGAGAACTATTTGAATGGCACAGAAAGCCATCAAAAGCAGGAAATAAACAAAAATAAACCAACTGATAGAATAGTTGATCCACAAACTACAAGAGTAAAAGATCTTGGTCCGAGATCACAAGAGGCTAGAAAGGAAGGGGTGTGTACAGAGAGTAGGACAGCTGACAGAACAGATTTTCAATTAACTCACTCAGGCTTTCTCGATCTAGATCCAGATGGGGGTTCTAGAAGAAACCTAAATGTAACAGAACATGAAAGCAAAGGCAATAAACCACCCATGCAAGGAGATGTTAGAAGACAGTTAAAATTTGAAGAAGACTATGACCAGGAATATCCAAGGGTGCCAGAAACTAGCTTTCAAAGACCAGTTCATTACATGGAAAAACTAAGAGGCAATATACTAGACGAAGAGAGGTCTTTGTTTCGATCTCGTTATGGAAAGGACAGTATCAACATAAATGTAAGCGGCGGTACGCCCTGTACGGAGACACAGTTTAGCCGCCAGATAATTCATAATAGTGAGAGGATAGACCCCAGGATAAAGCGTGAAGAGGGCTTCCCACTTTCATCCGCAATACTGGGAGATAGAAAAAGAAGAGAAGAAAAGTTGAACGAGAGAGAGGCAGCCTTGAAACAAATTGAACTAGAATTAAACAAGAGAGAAGCTTGGCTTCAACAACAGGAAGAATTAAGAAAGCAAGAGGAAAGATTTAACCCATTTGATGTGTACATATCACAGAGAGAAAAAGAATTGAATCAAAAGATGGAAGCTCTACAAATGAGAGAAATGGAGATTTGCAATAGAGAAGAAGCAATCAGCAAAGGAAAACCTTACCTAGAGTCGATAAAAGAAGAACTAACAGAAGCAGTTTGCAAATTAACACAGAATGCAAGTACACAGACAGTTCTTGCAGTAGAGAAAGAAAATAAAGTTACCGTTGATATCGGAAAGGAAAGGCAAGAGGTTGTGGAGAAGGATGCGAGCACGCAAACAAATAGTCAAGAAACGGTAGTTAAACGGTCAATAGAAACAGAAACGGAGTCGCAAAAAGATCTCCAGAAAATTGACCCAATTAAAACCGTTATTGCAGGGACGATAAGTTCTGATAAAACTAGTTTATCAGTAATGAAGGAAAACCCTAAAACAGAAAGTGCAGAAACACATGACAAAGAATCAGAAAGTACACAGAAAGAACAGGAAGAAACATTTGACAAAGGGTTTGAAAAGAATAAAAGACAAACTTGTGTAGATAGCCAGTTTCTGTATCCAAAGTTTTCTCCATTCTCTGGTGAAGACCCTAAACCGAAAACTGAAGCCACTTTTGAAGAGTGGAAGTATGAGGTGAATTGTATTAGACAAGATGGTGATCATTCAGATGCAACTATTGCTCAGGCCATTCGGAAGTCACTAAGAGGTCAGGCCAAGAGAGTATTACTTCCTTTAGGAACGTCAGCAGATATACGGGATATTATGAACAAACTGGAAGGTGTGTTCGGCAATGTAGCGACTGGAGAGAGTGTTCTCCAAGAATTTTATATGGCTTCCCAGAAAGAAGGTGAAACGGTTGCAACATGGGGTTTGCGTTTGGAAGAAATATTACAGAAGGCTGTAGAAAAAGGCCATGTAAGAAAAGATGAGAAAAACGACATGCTCAGAACAAAGTTTTGGAAATCTTTGAGAAGTGAGCGGCTTAAGAACGCAACCCGAGTGCATTTTGAAACAATCAGTAGTTTCGAGCTTTTGAGAAGAGCGGTGAGAGCTGAAGAGCATGAGATGATCCTCAACAGTGGAATTCGACAGCACCAGATGAAAGTTGCTAACAAACCTGATGATAGTAGCAATGAAGAATCAAAACTTGATCAACTCATTGCAAGAATAAATTCATTAGAAAAACAGGTCAAGTATGGGAATTATCCAAGAAGATCGTGGCAAAACAGACAAAACACAAGTAAACCAGATAGTAAGAATGAAGGAAAAGAGAACTCAGCCACAGATAACAAAAATACAAAGGAGGCTTTAAACTAGGAGGTGTCTTCAACAGGGGGCCTGCTGAGGACAACAATACAAAAGGCCCCAATCACAACAACAAAATTAAACAAGATATTTTCTCTAGTTTAATAGGACATGCCAATGAGTCTTCTATAACCTTCTGTGGGATAGAAAGTCCAGCCCTTATTGACAGTGGTTCAATGGTAACAACAGTTTCTGAAGATTTTTATAAGACATTAGTTCCTTTGCCAGACCTGAGACCAATGCAGGACTTTCAGTTGGTGTTGCAAGGGCCTGATGGAAAGGATTTGCCCTATATTGGATATATAGAAGCTACAATTGAAATGTCTTTTTATCCTGCTGTTGTAAACGTACCAGTGCTAGTTGTGCCGACAACAAGGTATAACTTACAAGTTCCAGTCATCATTGGAACAAATGTAATTCGCCTAGCAAAAGAACACTGTCCTGCAGATCAAGTGCCGAAAGAATGGCATGATGCTTTTCTGTCTCTACAGAACGGTTATATTGGATTTGTCAAATCTACCAACAAAAAGAATCTAGGGATAAAGCCAATGGAAACAGTCACAATATCGGGTATAGTCAGAAAAAGAAAGGAGGTAGAGACTGCTGTGACAGAAAGTACAGACAAAGCTTCGAGTCGTATAGGAGTGTGTCCACGAGTAGTGGCTCTAGATAAAGCTGGACGAAATCAACGTATACCTGTACGCGTATTTAATATGTCTGCAAAAACAATACAAATACGACCTCAAACACCACTTTGTGAGCTTCAAGAAGTAAAGATATTGAGAAATGTAGAACCATTCAAGAGTCCAGAAAGAACGAAATCAGCAACTGTTTCTACACAGACGGCAGAGATAGGTGACAGCACTCCTAAGTTGCCTGACGGGGTCAAGCTAGAGCAAACTGATTTAACAGAGGAACAGAAAGCAAAAGCAACAGAAATGTTCAACCAGTGGGACAGTATATTCTCAAAAGATTTGACAGATATAGGCCACACAAGTTTAGTAACCCATCATATTAGACTCAACAACGAGGAACCTTTCAAAGAGCCTCATAGAAGAATCCCTCCAGGTCTAATAGAAGAAGTAAGGGAACATTTGCAAGAGATGCTGGAGGCAGGAGCTATACGGAACAGTGAAAGTCCGTTTTCATCTAATGTGGTGATAGTTAGAAAGAAAGACGGAACTATTCGCTTCTGTGTGGACTTTCGCAAATTGAACAATCGTACAGTGAAAGATGCTTATGCCATACCCCGTATAGAAGACTCTTTGCATCTCCTTGCAGGTGCAAAATACTTTTCAAAATTAGATCTAAGGAGTGGGTACTGGCAAGTTGAAGTCAGTGAGGATGATAAACCTAAAACGGCATTTCAAGTAGGGACACTCGGTTTTTACGAGTTCAACAGAATGCCCTTCGGACTCTGTAATGCTCCTGCCACCTTTCAAAGGCTCATGGAACGGTGTATGGGGGACATGAACCTCAGAGATTGCCTCATATACCTCGACGACATTGTCGTCTTTTCATCTTCCTTTGATGAACATATTGAGAGGTTGCAGGCAGTGTTTCAGAGACTAAAAGACAATAATTTGAAATTAAGGGCATCTAAGTGCGATTTCTTTAAGCGAGAGATTACCTACTTGGGTCACGTTGTATCAGAGAGAGGAATACAAACTGATCCAGCCAAAATTGACCCAGTAAAGACTTGGCCAGTACCCAGGACAACTAACGATGTCAGAATATTTCTAGGCTTCACAGGCTACTATCGAAGATTCATAAAAGGATATGCCTCAATTGTTCGCCCCTTGAACGATCTTCTCATTGGTCATTGCACAAACAAGAAGGCCAAAAGAGGAAGAAAACAGAAGATGAAAGCAGCTGAATTTGAATGGGGAGAACAACAACAGATGGCATTCGAAACAGTCAAGGAGAAATTGACAAACCCGCCAGTGCTTGCCTACGCTGACTACAAGCTTCCATTTAAATTACACACTGACGCCTGTTTAACTGGCCTTGGAGCAGTGCTGTACCAAAAACAAGATGGGGTGGAAAGAGTTGTCGCGTATGCAAGCAGAAGTCTTAAGCCTGCTGAAAGAAACTACCCAGCTCATAAGCTGGAATTTCTAGCTTTAAAGTGGGCTATAACAGAAAAGTTCCACGACTATCTGTATGGGTCGAGGTTTGAAGTTTTGACGGACAATAACCCCCTAACGTATGTTCTGACATCCGCGAAATTAGATGCCACGGGTCAGCGTTGGGTGGCTGCTCTGTCAAACTACAACTTCGACCTTGCATATAGAAGTGGGGCTAAGAACGCTGATGCTGATGGTTTGTCAAGAACACCAGCAGTTCCTTCAACAGAGCAGGTAGACTTTCCAGAAGTCTTGAAAGCAATATCGTGTGGAACAAAAGCTACCTGTGAAGGCTATCCACTTGCAGAAAATTTGCTCTTAAACAAGGAGTCCATTTCAGTACAAGAAGACGAAGAGATACCAGAGGATTTACTGAAAGCTACTGCCCTTTCCACCAATGACTGGAAGCGTGCACAACATGCAGATGCAGACATTTCCTTTGTTCTTGATCACGTCGTCAGTGGCCATCGACCGAATGCTCAGCAGGTTGAGGCACATGGTATCGACAGGAGATTTTTCAGGGACTGGGAAAAGTATACAGTACATGATGATGTTCTCTTCAGGAACAGTACAGTTGACGGACAGCAGTACAAACAATTAGTCCTCCCAGCCTCCTTGTATGATATAGTCTTCAGAGCGTATCATGATGACCTTGGTCATCAAGGTCGGGACAGGACCTTATCCCTCATCAAACGTCGGATTTTTTGGCCAGGAATGGATTCTTATATCCAAAACAGAATCCGTCAGTGTGGAAGATGTATTCGAAGAAAGGTACCCGTAACAAAAGCTGCTGAGCTCGTCAATATAGTATCAACTGCGCCCATGGAAGTAGTATGTATGGACTTCCTATCACTAGAGCGGTCAAAAGGTGGTCACGAAAATATTTTAGTTATCACTGACCACTTCACCCGATATGCCATCGCAGTGCCCACAAGGAATCAGACAGCACAAACTACAGCTAGAGTACTCTTCGATAGTTTCTTTGTTCACTATGGTTTTCCCGCGAAGATTCATAGTGATCAAGGAGCTAACTTCGAATCAAGACTCATCAAGTCCCTGTGCAAACTTACAGGAATGCAGAAAAGTAGAACAACCCCCTATCACCCTATGGGTAATGGCATGCCAGAGAGGTTTAATCGTACTCTGTTGAATATGCTAGGCACCTTGAATGATTATCAAAAAGCAGACTGGAAGTCTCACTTGCCTACTCTGACGCACGCGTATAATGCGGCCACGCATATGAGCACGGGTCATTCCCCTTTTTATTTGATGTTCGGGCGCCACCCACGCTTAGCAGTGGATGCCTTTTTGGGACTTCCCCAAGATACTGAGAAGACAAAGAGCTACCCTGATTATGTAGACAAGCTCAAACAACGTCTAGTGTTTGCATATGATACAGCTTCAAAGGAAGTCAGAAAGAACGCCGATAGACAGAAACAGTATTATGATCTCCGTGTGCGACAGTCTACTCTAGAGCCAGGTGATCGGGTGTTGGTCAGAAATGTAGGGTTAAGAGGGAAACAGAAGTTAGCAGATCAGTGGGAGCATGATCCATACATAGTAAAGAGACAGCCAATCCCAGAAATACCAGTCTTTGAGGTTATGAAAGAAAATAGCAGTGGGGAAAAGCGTAGAACACTTCACAGAAATATGCTACTTCCGTTTATGGGATTACCCTGCCCTCCGACACAAGAAACAGTAAAGAAAGGTACAGCGAAAGCAAAAGAAAGAAGTGAAATTCAATCTGGTGGTCTCGAAGAATCCGATTATTCAGATAGCTCTAAATCATCAGATGACGAAGAAGATGAAAGAACTGAAACAAAAACGCCGGAAACATATACAATTCCGATGAGACGGGCTCCTGGTCAGAAAGGATTGCATCCTCGCACACAACCTGTTGAGATGAATACCAGGAAACAAGAACATCCCGAAGCATTGAGAAGAGGACAGCGAAATAGACGCCCACCTGCATGGCTTCGTAACCAAGACTTTGTTACCAGCCAGAATGTACATACTTTTACAGTTCCTGCAAGTCAGGTCATCTATATATAGGAAATCGTGACCTTTACGGTAAAAGGTTAACATGTAAAGGAAGAAGATATACAGTGAAGGAGGTAAGTATTTAGCAGGAAGCTAAAGATATCTGTAAGATGGATATACACAGAAGGAGGTAGGTATTAAGATAGAACAGAGGAGGTAAGTATTGAGAAGGTTTATGATATAAGATAGCATAAAGGAGATCAGTATTGATTCAGAGAGTTTAGTATATCTGTAAGATGGATACACTCAGAAGGAGGTAGGTATTAAGATAGAATAGAGGAGGTAAGCATTAAAATAAATAGTTTAGTTATCTGCAAGATGGATATACTCAGAATTAGGACAGTTACAAGAAAGAATGAAGAAGGTAAGTATAAAGACAGAATGGTATGGATACAGATTCTAGGGTAGCCGCCTCACTTAATGCATTAAAAGTTAACCGAACAAAAATCAATATGGCGACTTTGCAAGGATGTGTTAAAGGTGGGTTTTAATAACTCATACATGACTAAAGGTACGTTTGTGGAGCTAAGTAAGACTTAATCAGACTTCCAAAAGTACCAAGGGAGTTGGTTGGTGAAGTAAAGTTGAATGAAAACAGTTAAATTGCGGAGAACTGTTCTATGGAAATTACTGGTGTCTGACTTAAATTTAAGTTTGGAAATATGAAAAAGTGAATTAATTTTCAAGTGAAAGAAAAGGAAGGAAGGTGGATAGCTCTTGTAAAAAGATTAACTAAAACTCCCGTTATCTGTATAAAAGCCCTTACCAAATAATCAATTCTGGTAGACATATTCATTACCAATAATCCGTTTCCTGTAAAAATATTCCTTACCAACAATCCGTTTTCCTGTAAAAAAAAATCACCCTTACCTAAATGCCATTTCCTGTAAATAGCCTCTGATGAAACCATTCTCCTATCATCATTGTATTCATTATTTCATTTTTTGGTGTGAATGTGTGTATGAGTATTTCGTTTTACAAGTTAATTTACGTGGCGTGTAAGCGTTTACTTCCGTATGTTTACAGTAAAAGTGGGACGCGCTTGCGGCTTAAATTCCGTCATATGTCGAATGACGGTTTGACATGATAAACATTGAGAATGTCGGGACGCCATTTCTTAGTGAGGGGAAGAGTGTAACAGGGTGTTTTGTAGCTGTAGTTCCGACGTTTCTACGTCGGTCAGTATTTTAGCATACCTAGTCAGGCCGTGGTTGCTCTCTGTTTTAAGGTTTAGTAGGTAAGCTGCCGTGTATAGTGGTCACGTGTCCATAATTACCCATGTTTTGAAGTAATTGTCTCGCCTGATCGCATTCCGCCATAGCTTATGTAAAGTTCAATACTTTATATGTTTGTATTGCTAAACATAAAATATATTGGATATATATTTTCAGGTATGTTAAACTTTCTCATCTATCACATATCATGTTTTGTCATTGTTTTCATCTTTTGCTGTTTAGTTAGAATAGTTAAGAAGAAACTGCAAGATATTGTGTGAGTCTTTGTTATGATATTGTCTCATACTGTGTATCTCATATGTGTTATATGTATTGATACTTACCCATGTTTTGAAGTAAATTGTCTCGCCTGATCGCATTCCGCCATAGCTTATGTAAAGTTCAATACTTTATATGTTTGTATTGCTAAACATAAAATATATTGGATATATATTTTCAGACACTTGATCCAAGAATAACAGCTAGTAAACTTCGAATAGCAGTTTCAACGTCTTGTTGTTGTCTTGTTTGGTCCATAAAAAGAACCCGGGCGGTACAGATAGAGCCCAATTCCGTTACACTACGAACACAAGACATTACTACGCGAAAAAAGCGTTTCAGCGTAGTATGACCTGAGATAATTTTTTTTGTCCATCGGTACCATATGTCACTTTCTTTCTTAAAATAATTATGCCTTATTTACCTTCAGAATCACGTTTACAGGGGATATGTTGGCAACCTTTTAAGGATGTGATCTCGACGCATTCTATTAATGTTAAGTAACGTGAATTTTATTTTTCGGATACAACATTTGTGCACATAGCTTTCGTCCGGGAACACATAAAGTAGACTGGTATAAATTTCAAACAGATTATGCCTCTTCTACTTAATAATTGAGCCGCGACACGAGAAAACCAACAATGTGGTTTTGCGCCAAGCACAGACTCAGATCAGCCTGGGCATCCGCCCAGTCTGATCAGAGTCTTCGCTGTCCGCATGGAGGTAGCCTAGACCATAACCTACCTTTTACGCGCTAAGTGAAGAGTCTGTTCAGACTGGGCGGATGCCCAGGCTGATCTGAGTCTGCGCTGGGCGCACAACAACTTTGTTGGTTTTCTCGTGTCGCGGCTGAAATTATTATAAAGATGAAGAAATTTCATATATACGGCATTGTCTTCAATCGAAAATGTCATTCTGTCTGAAAGTGGAATGCTTCTCTAGACATACATTTACATTCTTTTTATAGAAACTTGAAAACCACGTTCCCTTTTGCAGCTGTAACATGCATTACTTATATCTAAAAACGCCTTCGCTCTAACTTTAAGACACACTAATTATGTGCATACAAGAAGCGACAGCGACTACGTACATGGCGTACATGTATATATCTATGTCTAATTTTCTTATTACTAAACACAAACATAGCACTACTTAGAATAACAGAATGTGAAAAAGAAAAGTGTAGCACTTGCATATATTATCAGCACACTTTCAACTATGACGGAATAGCAAAATAAAAAGAACCTTTTAAACCAAAACCGAGAAAGCAATGAAAAACAAAACAATAAATATGAACATAAAAATGACTCATGTGTCCTTGTTATCGAGGTTTACAAACTTGAGAGAGTGGCATTCAAGCAAAAGACAGAATGATATATACAACAAATACTATCTGAGCAACAATTGAAAATCTGAGCAACAATTGAAAATCTGAGCTTTATCAAGACAGTTGATAAGTACATTATTAGGTTTACATGACGTAACGTTGACGACAGCGTTACTCATCAACTGTTTCCGGCATCATCAGGATAATCGAACTGATTCGCCGTTAAAAGACAAATGCCGTTAGTAGTGTAAATCTACAATGTGAAGGCATGGTCTTCGATGCATATGCTTATACATAATAACAATTTTCATTGAGGATTCATTCAGATATGTGAATCTGATCATAGGGCTATTGATATTTTGCGGAACGGAGCAGATACATTTTACAGAAATAAACGCATTGTTAATGTATAAGATTGACACAGGAAGGCTGTCAATGCGTTTTTTTTTCGTATAATAATATGCAAATTCAGCAACCACATTTATTATAATAACCGATAGTTACTAATTTAGAAAAAAAGAGAGAGAAAAAAAAAAAAAAAAAAACGGGAAGGAGGGATCAAATAGGGGAGAGGCTAGTAGCTGTTTCGTTTCGTTCCGTACCGTTCCGCGACATACCAACAGCCGATCATAGTACAAAGACGTTCACTCAGGTTTCTGGGAGTGTTTCTTGGCCAGTCAAAACCGTCAGCAATCTTATCCTATGGTATGGCTCATGTACCGCAGAGCTATGAACACCTGGCCCCGAGGTTATAAAACTAAAGTACATTCTCAAACTCAAAATAAAGCACACTGATTTGGCTGCTTCAGAGCACAAACTCAAAATAAAGCACACTGATAGGCTGCTTCCGAGCATCAAAATAAAGAACACTGATTGGCTGCTTCCGAGCACATGCTCGGAAGCAGCCTATCAGTGTGCTTTATTTTGAGTTTGAGATTATTTTCACGTTTAATAACCTCGAACCCTGTTGATCTGTTAGAATCTTGTCAATATGCTAACAGGAGTGTGCATGTACAATAACGAAATAAGACAGAATGATTAAACTTAAAATGTTTGTGAAAAGTATACATTTTGACAACATTTTTCAATGCTTTCAGGCAAAACAAATAGCAAGGGAGAAGAACTCGATAAGCTTGTTATCAGATCCTGTTTTCCATTATATTTCTTGTAAATGCTACATGTATGTGTGTAAATGAGTTGACAATAAATATTGTTTAAACCAACTCGAAAAGCATATCGCTTTCGTTCTAATCTCATAGCTTGTATTGATATCTTACTTGTTCATGTATGTATATATGTATGTTAACTGAATAAGCTAAATAAAATATGTTTAAACCAAAACAAAATAGCAATCACATACTCAAACATCTGTGACACATATCACACGCTCTCACTCACAGAACAAATCTGAGCCGCGACATGACAAAACGAACAAAGCGGCATGTTCGCCCAGCGAAGACTGGTCAGCCTAGGCATCTGCCCAGTCTGATCAGAGTCTTCGCTGTGCGCATGCAGCTAGTTTAAATCCTTAGCTACCATTTAAAGGCATATGTCTTGTTAATAGGGTGTCCTAATCCTATTATGCAACAGTCCAGTGACACTGCTATTTCATCGAAGGACATAGGTATAGTTTGTTTGCTCCCAAATGCCAACTGTATCCCAATATTTTCTCAAAATTGCTGAAAGGTAGAAGATTTTCGAATTGCTCATTCTTAATTTTCATTCTATAGATAACAAAGTCATAGTTTTGAAAAAATGTGAGGTTTTTCATAAAAAAAAGTTTCTATACTATTCACCTCTTATTTACAAGGGAGTAAAGCTTGGCTTTGAAAGTACACATTTTTTTTATTTTGCTGGAACTTTAGGCTGGCTGGAAAATTGATAATGCTAAATACACCATTTCAAAGGGTGGGGATTTAAATGAAAAATAATGTAAATAACTGGAAAAGCAACAACGGAAAACATATACTTGTAAACAAAATTTAACTAGAAAAAGTCTCCGGTCTCACATAGACAATGACATAAAAAGAGTCATGAAACTGAGTTTTACCTAGCAGGGAATAGATGATTTTAAAGTATCGAAAATGCTACCACAACATTTTAACTAAGACAAATGTTGACCGTCTGATTCTGACGTCGCATTAAATAAACGTCCAACAAGTCAAGGTTTTGCATTAGGAGTTTTTTTCTGCAAATACTCAATGTCTCTTGCTGTCAGAAAGACGTCCAGTCTGCGGAAAACGGGGTTTGGAATTGAAAGTTATCTAGCGACTTTAATCAATGATCTGGCTCACTGTGCTACATTAACATCAGTGGACAAGATCCCAGTTGCCTGATTCCTCTTATTTTCAGAGAAGCAAAACATTGCAAAAGTACAGAAAAAATTGAAATAAAGAAAGAATTTTGTTTGGCTATCAACTTAGAGCGTCTACAAATTACTTTGCCATCATAGTTACGTGGGATTATTCAAAACTAAAAGGAAAAAAAGAAAAGAAAAAAGCAAAATAAATCGTCATGTTTCTTTTTGAAAAACAGAAGCACTTTTTATGAATATTTCAAAACATAAAGCAACAGCTCAACAATTTAGCACTTTGCTACGCACAAAACGATAAAGCAACTAAATGAGAATATCAGACTGCTAAAACGTAATAAACATTGATCTGATAAAACGATGCGATCAATTATTTACATAAACAGTACTAATTAGAGATTCTAAAAAAGTTTTACGTCATGTATATATTTTGTAAAAACTCAAATCCGCGGCTAATCTGTGTCTCTACTGCTATGCTAAGGCGGTCTTCGTGTGACAGCTTATAAATGTTTTATGCATAAACAGAAATGAAAAACTGCCTACGAGATGTGACACGCATACAGCGAACTAACCGCATATGTAAACAGACAACCTTGAAAGCAACTTAAATTCTTGCGATTCCAGACGTTTAGGTGGAACGGTAAAATTCAGGAAAGCAACTCTGCCAATTTTAGTTTTGCCTCCCTTAATTGCATAAATAAAACGAATGGCGAAAAAACAAAGAGGAGAACTAATACATCTTAATTGAGTGAACAGCAAAGACTCTGGTCATACTTCATGGATAAACACGCTATGCTCAGACTGCTTCAAAAATTTGCATACATGTTGGCGTGTTGCGGGAGTAACTATGCACAAAAAAGACATCTGCACTACAATAATTATTGTCATTTTTAACCAGCCACCTCTCAACAACATCTAACTCATATTAGAGCCATTCTATTATTTATTACAGGCCAGTTTTTTCATTTAGCTGCTCTGCCGAATATAGGTACACTATGTCTAAAATTGGCTGTTATGGGAAGGAGGCTATCATGGAGAGATGATAAATGCCAGTTAACAGAGTGGAAACTGAAGAGAATATTTTAGATGTCTCCAATCAGTAGTGGCCATTGCTGAGAGATGCCCATTTACGCTGGTTCCCGTGCACAATTTACCGACTACATTAACTCAAATTCTCTTAAGGTGTCTGGGTACACTTCCATGTTTTTCCACAATGTTCACAAAGGGAAACAACTTTTATGTCTCCCTGGGGCCGTATTCATTAAACGACTTAAGTGGTTGCTATGCCGTTGCTAAGGCAAAATTTCATAGTTGTAGGGAATCTTCTTTATAGATATTTAGCCTTAGCAACCGCATAGCAACGACTTAAGTGACTTTATGAATACGGTCCCAGTTTGCTCCCAGACAAAGGCCCTTGCAAAATAGGTCTTCTCATAAAATACTTTGATTCTACGCAGCAAATACTTCCTTTAAGGATTGACTACTTTAAGAATGGAGGCAAATATGAAAATAATGGAGTTGCTTCCCCTGAAAATATATCCATTCACCTTAAACAGATACAGTGGAATGAAATTTCTTGAGCTCCATTAATCTCTTTGTAGCTGGTAAGACATCCACAGATCCCATTTTCTTCGCATCGCCCAGATATTCGAGGGAAGACAACTTATGAGCAGCTGGTATAACGTCCATGGAGACCGCCATCTTGGCCACGTTCAGAATGGACGGATAATTCTTTTGCGGAATGTCCATAGAAGATGCAAGCGCTTCCTTTTCTGGAACATCCAGCTCCAGTTCATGGAGATGCTTTTTAACGTATAAGTAAGGATGGATCATGATGAAGGCGCTTGCAATACATAGTCCACCGCCCAGGACAAATGAGAGCGTGTAAGAATGAGTGAGATCAAACATGAAACCTGAAATGACAAAAAAGAACGCGATAATTATTTTACATGTATGGCACATGTATGAACCATTTATTCAAACAATGATACCAAAAGAAGATCATTGCTGACGACTTCTGTACTAAAACCACACTGAAACAGACCACGTTTTTACAATTTAATATATATTTTGTTTTTTATTTTTTATCGGAATGGGAACTTCTGACGCATAGTTTTAATGGAAGTCAAAGTATTAATCTCTATAGTGAACTTTAAAGGTAGGTTCCTGTACTTTGGAATGCATCATAATTTTGATGATTGTTCATCCAAGTTGTTGGAAAGCACTTATAAAAGGGAATGAATAAGTTTCACTAAAAAGTGTAAATCAAAAAAATATTAGAAAAGTTGTTTTGCAAGGGATGTCCTAACTCTGCTTCGCACACCAGTTAGCGCTATTTTTAGTTCGCGCCAAAAATAGATAACGTGGCTGAGGTCATGCTGCATTGCATTTTGGGATAGTTTTAACCCATGCGCCATGCCAGGACCTCTAGGAGAGCTCACGGCAAGGGAAAATTGAGCTTTGGAGAATGGCATCAGAAATCGCCCACTTAAAGACATAATAAACATAGTTGTTTTTAGAACTGGAATTCCAACGAAAGAAAATAAACCAAAAGGGAAAACGACTATTTTCTTCAACATCTGATGAGTTTCTCAGTAGCAACAAATTCAGAAAAATAACAGAATTCCATACGGCTCAGAAAAAAGACGAAATTATTTTGTGGACATAATTGTTATCGCTAGTCCAGGAACCTACCTTTAAGCACATATACCGTTACATTTTGTAAGCTGTTGCTTCCCCTGTAAAAAGTAACAAAGCCAAGAGCCGAAATAACAAGTGGTCTGTTGGAAGTTGGAATTTATTTTTTTTATAAGCGATATTTGTTACCGCATTATTTTGTACTCTCAACTGACACAATTTCGCCTTATAAAGCAAAGCAAAAGGCTGTGTAGACATTCTTAAATTAAGTTGCAGCATCCCACACTACTTAAAATCTTACTTTTTTTTCTATGGTTTATTTTGTTGCTTCTTTCTTTCTTTCTTTTTTTTTCTTTCTTTCGTTCATCTCGTTTGCGAGTTATCATCCTTTCATATTTATGTTAACAAAGGTCGTCCTTTCATCTTTATGTTAGCCAAGGTTATTTGAGCCGCGACACAACAAAACCAACAATGTGGTTGTGCGCCCAGCGCAGACTCATAGCAGCCTGGGCATCCGCCCAGTCTGATCAGAGTCTTCGCTGTCCGCATGGAGGTAGCTTAGACCCTTGGCTACCCTTTAAACACTTAGCGAAGAGTCTGACAGGTCTGCGCGAATGCCCAGACGGATCTGAGCCGGGGCTGTGCGCACAACCACTTTGTTGGTTTTGTCGTGTCGCGGCTCATTTAAAGTGATTGAATTCTCTTTCATAGAAAGCAACTCAGCCATTTTCATTTCTTACCCTTTCCAATGGGGGTCAACTCTTAATGGTAAAAATTGATACTCTAGGAGTAAATCTTTTCCTTTAATAGCAGATCCCATTTTAGAAGGGGCTTAGTTATCCAGGGAAGCAACGAGGAAGTCACAAAATTTGTTTTTCTTCGTGAAAAATGAATACGTACCTGCCAGTGGACCACCAAGGAGCTGTCCTGCGGCTTCAAACAATAATAAACAGCCATAACCATTTGCAAAACGATGTAATCCTAATAACTCTATCAGTATAGAGACCAATAGTGTCCCAAAACACCCCGAGAATATCCCAAATAACACAGCTATACACATTAACCCTGGGTATGCTTTTATAAAAGGCAAAACACAAAGACAAACTCCTCCTAGACAGAAAGATATCCCATAGAGCACAATGACATTGACTCTTGGTTGTTGCCCGAGAACACCGTAAGCAAAGCGTCCAATGAGATTCGCGATTCCAAGCCCTGAGATAAGGTAGGCACTGCGGTCTGCATCGATGCCCTCCGACACCGCTAGGGCAGTGAGGTGTATATACAAGGCTGAAATGCCACAGCACCATAGAAAATTATTGACACATAACATGATGTAGCCTTTCTTCCTAAATGGCGTTATATCAATTATAGGGCGGTCTTTCATTGATAATTCTGGTCTATCAATTGGTCTAACCAGCGCGCCAAAGAGGATAATGTTGAAAGACAGGCCTCCTATGAGGAGTAGACTGGATCGCCAGTCATACAGGTTGATAAGGAATCGAATCACGGCCGGGTATAAGAAATTCCCGACTCCGACGCCCGAGGCTGCGATCCCGGCAGCAAGGCTGAGTCTCTTCTCGAAATAGTATGACACGGCAGTGATTGCTGGGATGTAGGATATTCCAAATCCAGAACCTGCAATGGAAAATGAATTACCTAAGGTATTTTTTCTGACTTTTTGCCAGTTTTTCTGACTTCCTGTATGCATCCCTGAAGGATGAAGGTGTTGCAAAGTGGGGGTGAACTCTTCTTGGAAAGAATTTTTCCCCTTAGGGCCCTTTTTTATAAGACGCCAATCAGAACCAAATGCTCTACATTAGAAAGACCCGAAAAACGAATGCTTTATTTATACCTCAAAGTGTACCAAAAATACAATAATGCTACTTCCTTCCCTTGTAATAGAAGACAATTTTCGTAGAAATATATAATGCCACATTCCCTACTCTGGCGATCTGGATAGGCGGTAAAATGTGTAACAATAAGAGATATGAGAAAATAGTTGATGTGAAAATTCCCGCATTCAGACACCATCTACATTTTTAAGGATATTATCCAGGATGCTCAAGCACCTGGCACCGTATCTGTTAATGCCCTCTCCAATTCGAAGGGGAGATGATCCTCAGCCCATGTAGTTTATATCTGAATACGGAAATGTCCAAATATCCCCTGTTGGCTAAATTGCATATATTGACACTCCTGACCAGGTCAAATGTGAATTAAATAATATAAAGGTCTTGGCAAATAGGGATTATGAAATAAAGGGAATAATACTTTACTATTGTATTTGCAATCGTAATATTTGAAGTTACGAGTCTTCCTTCACAAAAAAGTTGTTTACTTAATTTAAGGGCAATCACTTGACCATGTAAAAATAGTGTAGCCATGTATCGACTCATAGGCAGCTGAACTCGTTACGGCATATGCATTTGTACATACTGATATATGCCTTTGCTTATCACATTTCCTAATGCATTTTCGCCACCTCAGCGTATGGGATCGAGTTCCGATCTCCTCGGATATTGCCCAGTACCTTTCTCAGGTTGCCACTCTGTCTGCCTGACTAACTACGAAATTTGGTCGTATCATTTTTTTTTTTTTTTTTTTTGTCATGTGACATAAATGAAGAATATTTCCAAATACACAGCAACAGAAACTGAAAATAATAGAAAAAAAAATAAATTTAATAAATTGATTATAAAATGATTTTAACTTTTTGTGTATGTGGTAGCGAAGTAATGGCTGTTTTCATGTCTTAGCATTCACAAGTCTGTTTGTTTTGTCGCTAATTTACTAAGTATATAGTTATTTGCGCTTTTGGAAATCGGCGAGCGATGACCAGAATATGTTTCCATTCTGTGGTTATACACCATTAGCTTTGAAACTTACCAGCCAGAACCCCAAACGTAAAGAAGAGGTAGTACAGATTAGCGGCAAAGTAACTCAGCGCCAGCCCGACGCCCGACATAAGACCACCAAGCATCAAGACCGGACGGCAGCCGAATTTGTTTGTCAGCATGCTTGAAATTGGCCCTGAAATATAAAAAAAAGTATCATACTCGCGAAGGGTAAACGAAATCTCGTTATGACCTCTCGAATTCGCCGCATTGAATTATGGCTATTAGGGGAGAGTCTGGTAGCTTTGGACAGCGGGTAAATTCGGACACTGACATTGTTTCCTTTATATGTCAGTAGTTTGGAACTCAAAACAAAAAATAACTGGCCAAACAGAGAAATCCTGATGAGCCGTCTCATCTGGATTTTCACTGTTTCCAATTGCATGTCCGAATTTACCCGCCTGTCCGACGTTATCCGACTTTCCCCTATCCAGATTTTGATACAGATGGTGGACAAAGCTGGATCTAAAAGCCGAAGTAATCTGAACGAAAATTTCACAGACAACCCCACCCCGAGAAATGGGACGAAAACATAGGGGAGAGTCGGGTAACTTCGGACAGGCGGGTAAATTCGGACATACAATTGCAAACAGTAAAAATCCAGATGAGACGGCTCATAATGAGCCGTCTCATCAGGATTTTCTCTGTTTGGCCAGTTAAATTTGTTTTAGTTCCTAACAACTGACACATAAAGGAAACAATGTCAGTGTCCGAATTTACCCGCTGTCCGAAGTTACCCGAATCTCCCCCTATTGGAAGGATGGATTAATGACGCGATTTAACGTCCTTTTTAACAGTATTTCAGTTACATCAAGTCGATGGGCGGGTGATAATGTGCTGTGTCTGATAAGCTCTTGGCTGTGTGCAATGGAACCCCGTTTACGATTGGAAAGATTCCCGCCTACAGCGGGGCCCAACCCCGGGACCGTTAGATCAGCAGATCGGTGCCTAACCTACAGCGCTACCAGGATTCCCAATATTGGAAGGAATGCAAGAAGATGCATCTCGTGTAATGTGTCACAGACAAGCAGGAAACCATTGGACACACACCCCAACATTGTATAAACCTTGATTCAATGTCGTAACGTTGAATTAAGATTAATTCAATGTTGATTGAACGGTGCGTGCCTGCAGGGCAATACCAAGATCACGAAGACAAAGTTCAGCCAGAATAATAAATGACAGAAAAGTAAACCGAAACAAATACGCCCCCACAGACATATTATATAACAGGATTTGCAATACATAGGAAATCGCTCGTGACTAATTGGGGTATAACTTGTTCACTGAATTTTCTAAATAATTTGTATAGAATGAATTAAGTGTATACTAAATATGCTCGACTTTATCTTCTTTTAAATTATTGTTAAATTTCAAAGGGAAATTGGGGCAAGTGGGACACTTATTGGAAAACGACTTTCTTTCAGGGGTTGATACATGTATGATAGAACGAGAAAGAATATGTTGGCACTTTATAACTTACAATCATATGATTTCGTATTTAAAGTAAGATGCATTGCACATATATATGTTAAGCAACAGGGCAACTTTCAAACCATGCATCCAAATGCACCACTCACACAAGGTGCGTATAATTTATAAACATTTCAACTCTCATTTGATTTCAGTATAAAAGAAACATGCACGCGTTCAGGCTTTTTATGAAGCCATTTGTGCCACAGAACATAGAATCGTAGATATCAGTATTCAAATACCCGGTGATAAACTTTATTTCGAAATTCAGGAGATGAGATAAATACCTATTTGCGTGCGAAACTAACATATTTGTGCAAGAGCCTTATAGCCTCCCTCTATGTCCTTGACCGAAAGCATCTTCAAAGGCGACGGTGCTTACGCCATGTTAAAATTGTGAGGACCTAGATCAGTCGACATTTCCTGGGCTTGAACACAGATAGGGATTTCCATCTCTCGATGTTTAGATTATTCAGGATCCATGTAGTGTTGAGGCGTACAGATCAGTCTGATCAGAGTCCTAAATGTTCACATCAGGTTGGCATCTTATTTTGGCAAACATCACTCAAAATAAGTCACATTAAACAGGGAAAACAGTTTTTAATTTCGTCTTAATGTGAAAATTAACGTGCAATTTTCCATTAAACTGAATTTATTTGAAAAATCATACATTTACAAACATATCAAACTTCAGTTTTAATGTTCTTCACTATTGTGACTATCTGGGCAGACAACTGAACCAGAACGACGTTGTTTCAGGCCCGGATCCAGACCATCACGTACTGGTGGGGCTCTGGATAACTGGTGGGGCTGGGAGGTGCCGAAATGCATTTGTGTTGGGCAGGGGACATGAAAATATGACATATTTATGGTTCAATTTCAAGAGAGTTTTTTTTACATATTTTTTCCTTGAAATATATATTGTGATATCTCATTAGAATCGCCTCCCCGAGGCGATTCTTATGAGATGTCACAACATATATTTTGAATATTTTGATCTAACCACATTGGATATTTTTCTCAAACTGTCATATCAGATACTTCTTATTATCTGGAGGCCTACACATTATATTAACACAGAGGCCAAATGGCGGGGCTGCAGCCCCAAAGCCCATCCTCTGGATCCGGGGCTGTTGTTTACTTAAAAAATAAAGGTCACAAAAACAGCATTCAGTTTCCCGCGATTTGCAATGTAATGACTATAATACATGCAATTAAATGTGAGTTTTATTATTTTATTTCATTTTACAAGCAATCTGAGCATATGGTACGTCGTTCATACCCAACTGAAATGTCTGAAATTTTGAAAATATACAAAATTGACCGATTAAGCAAGAAACATGGCATGCCCAAGTTGAATTAACACACAAGGTTACCGATAACGCACGCAGTACACCAACGCCAAAGGAAATGGTTATATTTTATCAGAGTCAATGGGCGTATTCGGCTGGGTGTTTCGTGCGTCACGATTCTTAGCGTGGAGCACTTTTTCTATAGAAAAGTGTTCGAAGCTGAGAATCGTAAAACACTGGGTGTTTCGTGTATCGCAAGTCTTAACGCGAAGCACTTTTTCCACAGATAAAATACAGAAAAGATGCTTCACTCTCGGAATTATAAAACTAGAAATGTACATTGCTTCACGATTCTTAGAGGGAAACACTTTTTCTATAGAAAAAGTCCTTCACTCTAAGAATCGTGAATTTAAAGAGTAACTACACTTCAGGAACTGACTGAATTCGATCCCAAACCCTATCCCCAACATCAAAAGGAAAGATTGACAAAGACATCTCAACAAACAATAAATTACAAGTGATAAGCCGAGTCAGCAGCTCTTTCCCAAATAGATTGCAACTCAGCTATCTTTACCAAACTAAAAAAATTAGACCAACAGATGGGTTACAACAGACTAAGCAAATTATACGACAAAACATTTAACAACTATTTTTATCTATTTTCAATTTTTATCACAGAAGGGTTAAAATGATAACACAATAAACCAAACAGCACCGAACATAAAACAAATGCAACCGCACGAAAGTACCGCCTTGGGACGGTCAGTAATAACTACTGGGTGTGTGTGTGTGGGGGGGGGGGGGGTTTAAACCGGTTTTACTGATCCCAAACCTTCACCCTCACCCTCCGCCGCGGTGCACACAATTAGTTGGTAGTTCGATTCGTATGGAAGACCCCTAACTCATCAGAGAGTCATCACGGACAACAAATAAAATCAAGAAAAGATTGTGATGATGAAGCCCGAAACACCCAGTCGAATACGCCCAACGACCCGGACTTAATTATACAGCAGTACGAGTCCATGTACCTTTTGGTCATAACCTCAAGGGGTCCGGTACCCTGTATCAGGTCATGCTACCGGGACCGTGCTACCGAACTCATACGACGTTTACCAAGAGATTCTTGGCCTTGGTGGGTTTAACAGACACTTTCTAATTTTCATAATGGCGCCACCTTGACACTTTTAGTAGGCTTAGTAATAATTCAGAAGTTATTATAATGCATTTCTGTTGCTCTCAGGCATATTTCATATGTAAGTGATTAATCTCTGACGTCTTTAATGTTTGTACTAAAATGCTGCACTATAAAAATAATTGGAATGCATCTTTCGTAAACAACATGGAAACAGAAAACGTAAACGGTTGTTGTTCACGGTATGCATATTAACAAGCTCAACTGAAACGACATATTACAGGAAAATAGGAAAAAGAAAGAAAATAAGAAAAAAAGTTCAGATCGATAATCGAAACGTTCGGCCCTTTTTAAATCACGAACTGATTTCTTTTCGACTGTGGAACAAATATGTCTTTTTCTGCGGTAACGTCGTAAGAACGTGACGTTATGACATTTTTTTTTTCTTTTACTTTTTGAACATATATGTCATTTCATATGATATTTATGAAACGAGCCTTTGGCGAGTTTCATAAATTTCATATGAAAAGACCACGAGTGTAAGATTCTGTTTATCATATGACCCTTTAAAATGGGATTTTAACGCCTTCAAACTGAACATTATTTCAATAAGATAACGCACCGTTGACATAGACGTTGTCAATGACATTACGTGTACGCACCGAAGTGTTATTACACGTGTGGCCATATGATTTTTATGACACGAATAACAGCGACATAATAAGATAAAAAGCGCTCGAACAGAATATTTTCGCATTAGTTTTGCTCTTCGTATTTGAATTTTATTCTATACCAAAGTGTATGCCGCCATGAAGTTTTTAGACATTAAGTGCTGTTTGCGCAAACATGATTTTTCAATTGCAGTTGAAATTTGCATGTTTACATAAAAAAATAGAGAAGAGCATCACGGTGACCGAAAAAATGTCATTTTAATAGAGTAATAAATCTTGATATGTTTTAATAAAGAGTACCTATAGACAGGTTTATAAATACTTTTTAAATACTTCATTAAACATATTTGTTTAACTTTGCCCCCCTGTTCAGATAACATCGAAAATGCAGTATTTAGTGTTTTGTAAAATGCAAAATTGGACTAATTTCATCCAATTGGCGGACTCTGTATGCCTTTTTATCAATTTCTTTTTCGGATGAGTACTTTATGATGCCTCAAAATACAGACATAAACATTGTCAAACTGATCAGTTTTGAGCGTGCTCTTCCATGGTTCAAATTCCGTCAACATTTCAGAAAAAAAAAAAACACAAGAAAATGAAAATCAAGTTCTGCGAAACATTAATAAACGCTTAAAATTTGGCAAAATCGTCTTGAACTGAGGATTGGAAGTAACGTAAAGGGCAAGAACTGTGTTTTGACCTACCTGCAAAGTAGATATTTACCTGTAGCATACATCATGGCGGTGGGCATGGCCCCGGCCCAGGCTGTGACTGACTTGGGCTGCTGGAAGACATCTAGAAAAATGACATTGTAGACCCCGGTACTCCACGCCATCCCATATGTCATAATATGAATGAGGAATGAGGCACCCAGCACAAGCCACGCCCAACCGCCGTCAATATTCGGATTCTCCATGACGTCATCAGCTGTCATATAATAATATAAAAGATAATGATGGTCTTTGTAGCACCAAGTCTATGTCTAGCCCCACCCTCTCGCTGGTTTGGCCACGCCTTTCCATTATCTCAGCAGCTGTAAATAAAGAAAACAAAAAGGTACCAACGATATTAGATGTTAGCTGTAGTATCCCTGGTTCAGACTGCATACAATACCACCCACAGCATACTGCTGAAAAGAAAAAGAAGATTAAGAACATTATCGCTAGTATGATAAATACAATGGACATTGAGGCAGCTATACGCGCTCATGAAGCATTAGAACAAGTTTCATTCCACAGCATACCCAAAGGGCACAAAACACAAAACGTTGAAATAATATTCATTCAACGTCGATTTAACGCCATGTGATATTTTATGAAACATAGTTTTGTTATTATAAAAAAATGCATAGAGATCTTAAAGTCTGAAGTGATTTAAACATTTAATATGTCTTACATGTTGACGGTTTTAATGTCACAGTGTATGCTGCAGGTATAAAAATTATATTATCAAACGACAGATCATAGTCGAACGTGGAACGTCTAACAATACTGCTGAAAAATGTCGTATCAATGTCGAATGCTGCTATATCGTTATTTCAACGCTGTTTATAGAGTTTCCCACTTAGCGGAATGAGAAATTTTGCATTGCAATTCTGGTTTGTTTTCATTGCTTCAGTTTATACTATCTACTTGTATGACATACGGAAATCGACCCAATTAGAAATATATTTTTCCGGAGGCAGGTATTCAGACCTTGAAGACACAAGATGCGATACAAATAAGAGAGCCGTAAAATTCTAAAACTTGGGACAATCAATCCTAAAGTGATAACCGTCACAGTCCTAAACTGGACCATTTTGTTTTACATTTGTTTTACATTGCAGTATATGGAATGGCAAACAGTGTAGACCGTAGTCAGACTGCTCCTTAAGGAGCAGTCTGACTACGGTCAAAACTGTCTGCTGATATCAATTTGTCCAAATACTATGAATGTTTACGTTACATGTAGTTGCATACAACTACAAAATCCTGTAAATGAACTAAACGTGTCAAAAAACAGTAAATCTTCCAAACAACATGTTTTTTTTTTCATATTAAATCGGGTACGCTATAACGTAACATGTTAGACTTAATCGATTCATCGGTTTCACCATTCATCGATCAAATTAAGAAGAGACAAGAAAAAAAAGCCAATAATGGACATAGTAACAGCACAAGATAAGGTTTTAAATAGACATACCTTATATCAATGAATTATATGTTTTCCACTTTCTAAGTTGAACGCGTACTGTTCTAATTTATATGAAAACCTATCTTAAATGCAAATTACAATTTTGCATGTCCAGACAAGCCTACGCTCATAAGCAAGTCTGTTAGTGAGAGTATTTGCGATTCGCATAAAGTCAAACTGATGCTTTTTCGAACTACAGTATTCATGCACTGAGCGGCTCGCGGATCTGCGCAGTTCGCATTGAGTTAGAACCAGTTTTTTTCACGCTGCGTATCATTTTTTGTGTAATGAACAGTATATTATTTACTGTGTAATAAACAGTAATATTAAAAAAAATAGATACTACACTTCTACGATGTTCAAGCACTTGTCTAGTGAAAAAGGAAGGTTATATAAAACGTAGGCCTAGTTACTACATGTAGTACAAAACTGAATGAGCTCAGTATTCATCCAAGCACTGGTATATAGGTAATCGGCTCTTGTTGCAAGAAAACCTTTCTGTGCGGCTGCAAATTGCTAATGCTCAAAACAGTTTGTGCGCATGCACAGTCTTGTCAAACTATACGCAGATCTCAGTGTAAATCAAAATATGAGGTATCAAATCATTGTGTAAACTGCAAACTGTATGTGCCGGACGGTCCGGCGAGGCGCTATTCACACATTCTTATAAAACAAACAATATTTTCGCAGTCCCGGAAAAGCGTTTTCCCTCCAGGAATATGAATTTCTATCTAACAATTTGTTGGATTGATTCTCCAAGGCACTAATGAATAAAACATTTAACGTGCGTAAGTGTTAAGAGTTCACAGTACATTAGAACCTACCCACTGGGCACATAACGCGGAATCAACATTGAATCAACGTTGATTCAACGTCATGGCGTTGAATCAACGTTGATTCAATGTTGATGCTACGCTGTGTGCCTGCCGGGTATATAACTCACGAAATAAACCCACTGGCCACACAACATTGAATCAACAATGAATAAATTGATGATTCAAGACAACGTTGATTCTCTATTCTTTCAACATTGTGTGCCTGCTGAGAAGCTTTTATTTTATACTTTCTTCAGTTTTATTGACATTTACCCGATAAGTTCTAAGACCTCCGATCCGATTTAAAGTGCCTGTGAACTACATGCATTTATTAGTATAATTCATCTATATCCTACACATTTCCAACCCACATACAGAATGTCATTCAAAAGTCACCTGATGGTTATAACTGACCACTCCAACGACAACTTAACATGTGACAAGTCCCACAAACAAAATCTCACGTGTTAACTGTCCCGCAATTTTAACTTACAGCTAATGAAGAGATGCATACCTGTTAAATAGGCATGGCTAATTGCACGTCTTATATTCTGATCACTGTGATTCTGCTCATAACCCAGCGGACATACGACGTCTAAATGCCGTCGTGATGACGTCAATCGCATCGACCTCAATACGACGTCATTTTGATGTCATGTGCCTGCAGGGAACGTCTTAATAGCTTGTAAATCTCAGGACTTCCAATGGAAGAATGACTTGCGCTTTTACGTCTTTTTCAACAGTATTTCAGTCATATCAGGACAATAGAAGGTGATAATATAAGGCTGTGTGCAATGGAACCCCGTTTACGGCAGGAAAGATTCTCGCCTCAAGCGGGGCTCGAACCCGGGTCCGCTCGCTAGATCAGTTGGTCAGCACGTAGCGGGGCTCTACTTCCTATTTGTAGTGCAGGCGTATATAACAATAACATTCACATACTAACCTATTTTTATGACAAGATCATCAGATATATCTGTAAAACAGTCATTAATTTCTCCTCATATCATGACAAGCTGCAGCCTTGATGGGAAGCTGACATTTTACTTTGTACGATAATAACCTTGAAAATTGGGACGGAGATGCGTCAGCTAACAGTGTAGACTCACATCAGACTGCTCATATGGGCCGTCTGAGAGGGTCTACAGGTTTGTCATTCCGACAGCCATGTTAACATTTGGCCGGACACTAATGTCACTGTGTTCATGTTAAAAATATTATCAAGGGGTACCAATTTTAGAGTTAATACGGTGGCTGATTAATGAATAACAAAAACATTGTGTTTTTTTTTTCGATGCATACTATATGCATCCTATCCCAGGGTCTTCCATTTCCCAATAACTAGACAGACATATAGCCAAACAAACAATCTCTCTTTTCTCAGACATAATTTGAGCCGCGACACGACAAAACCAACTAAGTGACATCTGCGTCTAGCGATGACTCGGATCAGTCTTGGCATCCACCAAGTCTGATCTGAGTCTTTACTGTCGGCACAAAGGTAGCTTGGACCCTTAACTATACTGAAAGCGCACAGCGAAGACTATGATCAGACTAGGCGAATGCCCAGGCTGATCTGAGTCTTCGCTGGGGTGAACATGCCATTTTGTTGGTTTTGTCGTGTCGCAGCTCATTTGTAACTCCTTGCACATTTTACCTACACTGGCATTGTGTCCATGAAGCAACGACGATGCGATTTGGTTCCATCAAATAGATCTACGCTGAACTAGTAGGCCTGAAGTCTTCTACTGTTTGTAATGCGTGGAGTGTTCGATTCGAAATTTAGTGTATCATGGTGTCACTAATTTTGTTTAAGAAATAAATCAGCTGTAGCAGTAAATTGTTAAGTAATAATTCACTGTTTGGAGGTCAGTTGTAAAGTAGATCATATCACGAGCGCGGAGCGCGCGTGATATATCTACTTACAACTGACCGACAAACAGTGAATTATTACTCAACATTTCAATGCTAAAGCTGAACTATTCCGATTCTAACGCTCAAAAACGCTGAAAAAGTTTTTTTTTTTTTTTTTCATTTAAACTCTCCCAACTTTCCTGCCAGCGCGTTCATGCTCCCGCCAATATTTTTAACTGTATCTAAGGTAAATGTACGTTTTTATGGCGATTTAAGAAAGAAAAAGAGACGTTACACTGTCTAACGTCTCAAAACGTCACAAAATTACGTCAGTGATGTTACTGCAAGTGACGTCAGTAATTAGACTCACGAGCTCCTAGACAGTGAATTGTTGCAGAATAAAACACGGTAACTTTCCATTGCTTCTATAGGCGCACTGTGTGAGAATTAAAAACTTCAGACGTGCACCTAAAGCGCCTCGGTCATGTTGCAGAAATTCACGCATTCGCGCAGTCTCTTCAGAGTCCTATCTTCTTATATATAAAACGTACCAACCCTAGGTCATCTAAGTAGTGAGAAAAAGCACTACCGCGGACAACTGGATCTGGTCTGAAGAAACACTGCCTTTTAAACCCGTTCACATACGCATTGGTTAAAAGATATCAATTTTATTTGTAAATCAGCAGATGTAGAAAATTAAATCCATCATTTGTTATACAGGAAAAATATCCCAAGGCAAGCAATTAATTATCATTTCATACCAAGGATTAAAACAATACGCTTGTGTAGTGTCGTGCGAAAATATGTTTTACGGCCATAATTCGCGTATTATTCATATAGTTTGTATAAGCCAAAATCTAAAAAACAGTAAAAGTGTTGTAAATCCTACTATGCATTATTTCACCCACGGAACGGCATTTCTAAATGGAATTTTGCTTGCTTTCAAAGGAAGTAAGATCGTTTTGTTAAATTGCAAGCAAGGTAGATTTAATTTCGAGAATAAACAAATGCCCCCTCTCCCACAGGTGTCATTTTCGATATTTTCCTCTGCCAATATAAGGACAAGGTCACGACAACCTAACCAAATCACCAGCTGTCCCAAGAAGTGTAAGGCTACCAGAATTTGATCAACTCTCACGTTGCATTGACATATTATCATTGTATGCAACTTTGTTGAAATTACAAACACTAGTTAACAATTCATCATATATACGTCAAAATGTCTTATTCTAAGTTCTCCTATGACCTTGAACATATTGTTATTAACCCTAGAACGTAATCGGCTAATTGCCATGTCTCAAGCATACACCAACGCAAGTCTGGTGAAAATCCTACCATTGTTTTAAAACATGTGGCATAACAAGTTATATTTATGGAAACGTTAATATGCAAAGAACACACAAATACATCATCAGCTCATTTTATGATCATGCCAGTTTAGTATCAATCCACTGACTGGTTCATGAGATACGGTAAAACTGAAATTTTAAGTCGTGTGACCACGAAAATCAATCCAAGGTCATCCAACCCGAAACAGTTCTTAGGCTTGGGGCATTATTATATCCATGCAAGTTTGGTGCTCTTCCACCAATTGCTTCAAAAGATATCACTCAAACATGAAACAGTCATGCGAACACCAAATATTAAAAAGTGTGATCCTCCCGAGATGTGGGGACGGTCAGTTAACCTAACCACACTATTCCTGGGCAGGCTTAGACCTCCTAAGCGGTTAACCAGTACTAAGTGCACATACTTTCGCCAGTAAATGACAACTACCCTTCTTGAATCAGCGGAAGGAGGAACGAAAGTATGTGGCCAGACCGGGTTTCGAACCCAGGACCCCTGACTTATGAGTCAGGTGCCCTACCGATTGCGTTGTCCAAATAATACATCCATGTAAGTTTCCGAAAATTCATCTCGCTGGGTGAAGTTATTGCGAGCAGGAGCCTCCAACGGCGGCACCAACGGGATAGGCACAGAAAGCAATATGTCCCTTCCGCTCACCTCCTGTTTTGGCACAGAATTCAACACAAAATACCACGCCATGGCATTGTAACAACGATTAACTGACGATAATACCCAAGAGGGTTGGAACTTGAAGGCTTTTACCATATAACAGAAAGCTTATACACAAAAAGGCTCCGCCATGGTGCATTTTCGAGCTACTAGTGCCACACCAAATAAGATGTCGTCTTGCATGTAGGAACAGTCAAGACTTCTGTTAACCTGGCCCCGAGGTTATACAAATTCAAAACTCAAAATAAAGCACACTGATTAGCAGCTTTCGAGCACATGCTCGGAAGCAGCAAATCAGTGCGCTTTTTTGAGTTTGAGATTATTCTCAAGTTTTATAACCTCGAGCCCTGAACAGTCACCCAGTTTGATAAAATCTACCAAGCACACTGGAATAATCAAACAGGATAACAGAAAGCTCATCGGGCCGACTGGAGCCAAGCAATCGAGCGTCTAATTGCCGTGCTTTTAACTGGACAGATGCTGAATCAACCAACGCAACACTCCAAGTGGACTTTCCACCTCGAATATATTGTTCAACATATGAACAAAGGCGCGGAATTAGGCGTTCGAGGAGGAAAAAGGAGCACCTACAGAGAACGGCCAACCTTAACCCGACAAACAGTACCCTGTCATGAACTTTGTGATGATGGTGTTTATTATTATGTATATAGTGTTATTTACAGAGGTCCACAAGGTAGAATAGCTAACAAGCTAATTGTGTTACCCTCTCAAAACAATGTATAAATAAATAAATAAAATAAATCATGAGCTAGTATGGCATGACATGATTTTATCATGCATACAGCACATGTACAAAACAAATCAAGATCAATACATAATTTTATATATTTGGATTACGTGACACTTCAAAAAGTACATATATCCAATTTCTACCTTTCATTAGTATGTCGATCGAATGGTAAATTTTCTTTTGTCAAGAAAGAAAGTTTCAATAGGAAAAAAGTTCAGCAGGTCAGTACCCTAGATACATCGGGTCACATCGGGAAGACAGTACACTTAGGGTAGACAGTAGAATTGCTATCAAAATTTAGGTAGATGCATTTTATTATTGTATCCTTTTGGATGCAGAGGAAGATGAATTCTCGCAACTGCTCTTTATGAGCCGCGACACAACAAGACCAACAATGTGGTTGTGTGCCCAGCACAGACTCAGATCAGCCTGGGCATCCACCCAGTCTGATCAAGAGCCTTCGCTGTCCGCATGGAGGTAGCTTAAACCTTTAGCTTCCCTTTAAGCGCTTAGCAAAGAGTCTGGTTAGACTTGGCGAATGCTCAGGCTGAACTGAGTTTGCGCTGGTCGCACAACCACTTTGTTGGTTTTCTCGTATCGTGGCTCATATGTTGATGCAAATCAATGGATGGATTAATAGAAAGTGTGCAAGCTTTACAGAGTCTTGAGCAACATAAGAGAGAACAGGCAAGTCTCGCATATATCAGGCCTACCCAAAGCAATGTCCCAAGGAATTGTTCAAGGAACAAAAAGACGAGACTCATCTCATCAAAAGCAACAAGCCAATATATAGAGAATACCATGTTAGTGTCTTTTGATATCAAGTTTATCAGGCGAGACCAGAAGCAGCGTAGGAATGGCGAGGCTTGCCGAGCCAGTCCGACCTGTTTTTGGTCGAGCCTGATTAACTTGATATCAAAAGACACTTACATGGTTTTCTATTTATCATGCATCATTAGAATTGTTTCAGGTAAAGAGCGTCGAATAAAAGAAAAGTAAACGCAGTTTTGTTTTATCTTTTTGACGTCGCGAATGCGCTATGACGTAAGGCAGTGACGTCATTTAACCAATCAAATGTTGTTATCACGGCCAACGTCGGTATGTAGCCAATCGTCTTCAGAGATCGCTTCTGTAGGCATCGCCTGATAACATTCGCGCAAGCGCAATTCTAGTGACATGATATCACATCATGTTATCATACCCCTGTTATCAAGTGAATTTTGCAGCATATGCATGATAAAATGGAAAGACAATCTCTTGAGATGAACAGGCCATGAAAGCTTCTTAATACCAGAGGGTAGCAGTGAATTGTGGGTACAAGACAAAGACTGTAACAGTCACGAAATATTTGATTAGAAGATGTTCCGTTCCTTCTATGAGTGTGGTAATGTAAGCAGTCAAATGAGTTTTCCCTGCGATACGCAGACTTTAATTCATGGTTCGAGGTTATAAAACTTAAATTAAACTCAAACTCAAAATAAAGCACGCTGATTGGCTGCTTTCGAGCATGTGCTCGGAAGCAGCCAATGAATGTGCTTTATTTTGAGTTTGAGAAAGTACTCAAGTTTTATAACCTCTGGGCCAGGTACCTTTGGCCATCTCAATTTTGCCAACAAATAGCAATACTGTGATGGCGGTAAGGTAAGGCCTACATTTGAAAAACACATAATGTTTTCCCATCTATCTGGCTAGCTTAAACTAGTTTAAACTAGATTAGCCCATGTACGATAAGCCTATCCGTCGCGGTTCGATTAATTTGCATGACAGTAGTGGGCTTTGTACCGTATTTGTTTAGCGCAATTAATGGAAATTGCTGTTCATCACAACGTGTATTTGAGGCCTCGGGCGGAACATCAAAGGATTTGTATTTCTCCCGAGAATTACGGAATAATGAAAATCAATGATGATTAGTAAGAATACCACACGCTGAGAGTGAACGAGTGAGTGAAGTCCAGATTAACTGAACCAAAGCCAAGAGTGTTGTTGGTTTTGTCGTGTCGCGGCTAAAATGAGAGAATGTTACAGAACTAAAGTTAATTTTGTATATCTCTCCCAGCAGCAGTCAAACACAGAGAAAGTTTACATACATGTACGTACACCATCAAAAGCCATGCAAATAATACAAACGTATTAAGCACCTTATTGTAACTTCTTTTTTAATCTTAAACCACAAAATAAAACACTAATAAAAGTTGACAGCAAATGTTAGACACACTCAGCTGTACACTGTACATTCAAGTAATTGGAAAAGCATCAGAAGTTCTGCCTTGAAACATATCGCAGCCAGGGAGAGAAATGAGAAAGGCAAGATAATAAAAAGTTGATAAAACAACCCACTCACAATCCAGAATCTGCACATCATAATGGGAAGAAGTCAAGGTTTGGCGACTAGTTGACATACTAATTATCCCCCGCCGAAGGCGGAGGGATATAGTTTCTCCATGTCCGTCCGTCCGTCTGTCTGTCCGGACGTCCTTCTGTCTGTCCGTCCGTCCTTCCGTCTGTCCGTCCGGAGCCATAACTATGTAACCACTGGACGGAATTTCATGAAACTTAAAAGAATATATATCACTATAACGCGCTGATGCACGTGAAGCTTCATCAGACTGGCTTCAGTAATGCATGAGTTATTACCCTTTAATGGACTTAAGATTAATAAAATGAGTCATAACTAAGTAACCGAATATCAAAACTTCATGAAACTTAAACCGAATATGTATCACCATAACACGGTTATGCATATAAAGTTTCATCAAAAGGGCGTCAGTAGTGCTTGAGTTATTGCCCTTTAATGGATTTAAAATTAATAAAATCAGTCATAACTAAGTAACCAATTATCAAAACTTCATGAAACTTAAATTGAATATGTATCACCATAATGCGGTTATGCACATAAAAGTTCGTCAGAAGGGCATCAGTAATGCATGAGTAATTGCCCTTGAATCAATTTATGGTTGACAAATTTAGCCGTAACTAAGTAATCAATGAATAGAATTCTATGAAACTTATACTAAATATGTATCGCCATATCATTCACATTGGCGCGTCTTATGTTTTGTCGGAATTGCTTGAGTAAGCAATGAGTTATTGCCCTTGAATTGGTTTAAAATAAACGAATTGAGTCATAACTAAGTAACCAATAAATGGAATTTCATGAAACTCAAAATAATTAGGTACTGTCATAACACAGCAGTGCACATTAAGTTTTGTCATAATTGCTGTATTAATGCATGATTTAATGCCCCTGAATGGATTTAAAATCCACAAATTAGCCATAACTTAGGTATCGGTGAACAAAATTTCTTGAAACTGAATGAAAAATGTATCATCATTGTGCAGTAATGCTGAGACAAGTGTAACAGCTTCAGCTTATATCTCACTTATCCCAGGGTTATTGCCCTTGATTTTATTTACAATCCACAAGTTCAGCCGTAACTAAGTAATCAGTGAATGAAATTTTATGTAACTTAAAATAAACCATGTTTTAGACACAAATCAGGGCAACTTCGGCGGGGGATATAAATTCACCGAATTTGCTTGTTAGCTTTGCATTGTTTCGTTGATGGCTGCTGGTCTGATTTCCTTGCTGATTTCGACTCATATGTATTGCAGGTGATGCCCTTGCATTGAACCCCGAAAGAACTACAGTCATGTAATTATATATCCGTTGGCCCATTGCAAGTGATGCCCCCATATGGACCCCCTACCCCCCCCCCCCCCCCCAAAAAAAAAAAAAAAAAAAAAAAAATCTTCAGTCATATGTATGTAATTATATAATCCTTAGGCCTAGTCCTGAGCGCTTTCGACTTTATCCGTGGTTTACAAACAATAATAATAATAATAATAATAGTAATAAAAAAAACGACATGCAAAAAATTGTTTCATTTGAAATCTGAAGTTTCCAAAACCAAAAGTGAAAAGGCTAGGTCCCTTCGCTGGGAACATATATGTCGAAGAAAGAAACTAAAATGACTGATTATGCCAAGATGTTCAAATAAGCGCAAAAAACAACGCTACAATAATCAAAGTGTTAAACATGGATATGAACAACAGTCAGTCTTACTGTTTTTCAGCCCGTGAAACATATAAACTGCATTACAGTTGACTTTACATTATGTGGGTGTTGGATGTATTGGACTGAACACCACCTCCCCCTTTAGTCCCTACCAGGGGAGCGGAAATAAAAGCTAAGGTTTTCTTTGTGTAGTGGTGGAGGGGGCATACCCGCATCTGCTGCAAGTGCCGCAGCAGGCCCTGTACTAGCTTATCGGTGGCATCTGCGTCCAAATAACAAAGTGGGGTTGAGGAGGGTGGGGGGCAGGGACAGGGGACTGGGAAAGAGAAACGTCCCGCACCTACTGCAAGCCTAAAATACACTTATACAGGCTTAAGTCGATATCGGAAGAAAGTATTTATTTTGTAAAGTAAACAGCTGCAGCGAGACGAGATACAAGAAAATGCAGCCTACGATATGTGCAAAGAGCCAGGCTTTACATCTTAAAATGCGTACCAGCTTGGCGATTTTGACACTAAGGATTCAGCGACCCTTTAATTCAGCATGGCAGGTTACACTGAGCAACCTCTGCAAATGAGCAAAGGAATGTAAGGTAGACAGAAGTGTGGCTATGATAACAGAAACTACTCTCCCACTAGCATCGCTAAACATTGCACTTCCTTAAGAACGGCCTTCTGTCCGATTTTCTACATCCTACTACTTTATTAGGGTGAGAAATATTACATTTAAACTGTATCCATACCGCAGTAGCCATAGAATGTCGCTAGCGGATGCTGGCGAATACTGAAAAGGTTACACGCATGCGTTTGCTAACATGACCCTGGACGGTTGAAACATGATTCAAGCATACGGTGGAAACGGTTATCATTAAACAGTCTCCCAGTACGTGGTCTCCAAGTGATTGGGAGACAGGAGAAATATGAGTTGGAGAAAAGTGAAAGTGTACAAATAAATAATACTAAATAAAATTAATATCGCGCCTGCTGCAAGTGAAGCAGGTCCATGTGCTATCTGAAAAAAACACATGTTCTGCCTTTAAGGTAATACCAATGAGACCTCCCTCACATTGTACTGGTAAAAATCTATGTCACTGTGACAAGTTAGCAAAATAATATACTGGATACTTACAGCAGAGAAATCATTATACCTGGGACTATTACACATATCCGCTTTAAACTTTCACCTAAACTAATAATCAATGTCAATACCATACAATGTATACTTTACTATAACTCTTTATTGAAAGTATTCTCACAAATGGTTCACCCGATCAGGGTATTGTTCCGTATTTTCTTGTATCGCCAGTCTTAGTGGGGTCGATAGTTATATTGGCATAGGGAAGACAAGAGACTCGCTTTTAATTGTTAAGGTGGTGATAATCACAGATTTGGGACAAAGACAAAAATCTGCATAAAATACTCAAAATAACACTGATCTTTCCAAAACTTAGCAGATGCCTTCTTTATGTTGTTTCTCATAATTTAGAATCCCAAAAAAATGCAGCATTTGTTAATGTTAAAAAGTGCTTTTATAAGAGAAGATCAAAGGGTAATTTTCTGCGAATAAATCTGAAAAAATAATATCAGTATTGAAAATATACTTAGTGCTTAGAGTACCTTGTTGCATAATGGAGAGCGTCCTAGCAATTATTTTTTCAAACTCTTTCACACATTATCAGGCTGAGCAGATGAAAAAAGATGCAGTCTGTGTTCATTTTTTTTTGTCAAAACACAGAGGTGAGACAGGTGAGACCATTTTAACAAGGTTGAACAATTTCATCTACACACCACTGATCATGTCAGTAATGTATTATTTATATTCTAGGTGTTACTATAGGTATGCTTGCCTACCCTATATTTAATGAATGCGTCCAGTGTACATTTACTTTATACATGATTGAACATTTGAGAAAAGGCTACCATTTCCATCTGGTCTACATTACAATTTGAGAAAGAGTTGGAATAAATAATTGCTAGGACACTCTTCATTATGCAATAATGCACCTTCAGCACTACGTAGATTTTCAATAACTTATTTTTTTTTCAGATTTATTCGCAGAAAATTACCCTTTGATCTTTCCTAAAAAAAACACTTTTTTAAGCAGCAAGTACATCTATTTTGTATTCTAAACTGTAAAGAACAACAAAAATAAAAAGTCTGCTAACTTTCAGGGAGATGCGTTACTTTTTTATGGTTTTATGCAGATTTTTACATTTACCATAAATCACGACCTTAACCTGCTTTTGGATGTGGTTGGCTGTTTATCGGCCTTTTTTAAAAAAAAGATTATTTCAAGAATGTCATTCTGGACAATCATCTTATGAGAAGCTAATGTATACGACGAGAAGGGCGGCTTATTGGCCGTCCGCAAGCTCTGTTTGCTTTCTAACACTTGAGCCGAGCTGGATTCAAGTTGCTGCCGCGAGAGGCTAGTGGTTACCAATCAGTCAGTTGCACTCTGACCTTCGGGTTAATCGAAAATAATCTAAATTAAGAGCAAACATTCTCCAAATGGAACTTCTCAGGCGTTGCACCGTTCGTCATTTATTTGTCTTCCTGTCACCTCGTTATATGGAATGGACTGGAGAAATCTATCCGTTGGAAATAGTCCACAAACTGTTACCTTTCAGTTTTCCGTCGACCATGAAACTCATATTGTCCTTACTTTATGATCGAAGGGAGAGGATGGTCTTGCAAACGTAAATATAACTAGGCTTCGCGAACGCTGTTTATTACAGCCGAAAATTGTATTACAGTAAAAATCCTGCATATCTCGTGAGGATTGTTGTACATGGTGGCAAGTAGGAAGTTCTTTGTCGTGTGAATGTATATGCAGTATGACATTGTGTTTCTACCATTTTTGCATTCCAATTTTCACTTAATATTTAGCCACACAAAAAATGAATTCGCAATTAACAGAGATCCAGATGAAGCGTGACTCATGGTGAGTCATCTAATCTGAGTCTACACTAATTGCTACAGGAGCCGCGACACGACAAACTCAACAAATCGGTTGTGCGCCCAGCGCAGACTCAGATCAGCCTGGGCATTCACCAAGTCTGATTAGACTCTTCGCTAAGCGCTTACAGGGTTACAGGGTAGCTCAGGGTCTATGCTACCTCCATGCGGACAGCCAAAACTGATCTGACTGGGCGGATGTCCAGGCTGATCTGAGTTTGCGCTGGGCGCACAACCATTATCTTTTTGGGGTTTTCTCGTATCGCGGCTCACTTATTATGTAGGCTGAGCTTTAAGGGCTTATTACACAACATACAATGCGCTCAGGACCAAAACCATTTTATACGTTTTACATGTAGCAGTCAGACCAAGCTTTCATTCGAAAATACGAACCATTAGCAGGTACATTCTTGTTTCCGTTGTTCGGCTTGCAAGGTTGACTTTGCATCACAAAGCTGCAGTTATTATAGTTTTACGACATATGAGCCGCGACACGAGAAAACCAACAATGTGGTTGTGCGCCCAGCGTAGACTCAGATCAGCCTGGGCATCCGCCCAGTCTGATCAGAGTCTTCGCTGTCCGCATGGAGGTAGCTTAGACCCTTAGCTACCCTTTGAGCACTTAACAAAGCTAGGCAGATGCCCAGGCTGAGCTGAGACTGCGCTGGGCGCACAACTACATTGTTGATTTTCTCGTGTCGCGGCTCATATGCAGTTTACGAGACCGTATGGAAATTCATTCATCAATTCTTTAGATGTGTTAAAGCCATCATCAGTTGAACCTGCTAAGTACGAGTACACTGGTTCAAAGAACTATAAAGTTCATAAGCACCCGTCTGTGCTTTGTTAAGCTGCATAATCTACATGCGGCCTTCTCACTGAGTTCAATCAAGCTATCGATAAAAAATTCATTACGATGAATTATGAAAAAGATCGATCAGTGTTTTGATCAAAAGAAAAGCTGGATATTGACTAGTTCAGTGTAGCTGGGTTCAAGCTATTTTTCTTTTCTAGCCAAGCGTGTTTGCAACTTTTTTATGGTGAAACTATTTTCTTTCTTGAAACACAACTTCTTCATTTAACTTTTGCTTCTCTTATCAAAAGAGGTCAACACTTAAGAGAAAGAATCTGCTCCTTTAGGAGCACATTTTTTCTTTTAAGAGTAAATCCCGTTTAAGTTGGGGCTAATTCTTTCACAGAAGCCAATGATTATAAACCCTGAAAGTTGGTCCCATTTATAAAAAGAAAAAAAATGGCTGACGTACATAGCTATATCATTTCGCCTTTGAGAATGGTAACTAGTCATAACTAGATGAAAATAGATTTTACCAACACTGAGCCGGATTTGTGCACTTTAACGTTTATTGCATGTATATGTATCCTGAGTTTTTAATTGATGTTATAGTTTTTCGAAATATATGCACATGTAGCAACAAAATTACTTTACAGCAAAACGAAGTTTATTGTTTCTTTGCCCATTGGTATGGTATATTTCAGTCTGTACGAAAACGAACATAAGATAGTAAAAATAACTAAAATCTACATCCCGCCCCAGGCTGCAAGCACAACCAGCCATTGCCATTGCCCATGTCCACCCCAGCCAAGCGATGTACAACACAACTCAAAAATACTCCTGTAAACCTGCAACCTTCGATTCCAGACCAAAGTCTAAACATCTGAAACATTTTTACCTTAGGAGTGCAGACGTTATCCTTATTTGCACTTTAATCAAAATAGAGATATCTGAATTTCAAATGAAGATTTCTATAAAATAGCCGCCGCGGAGCTTACTGTAAATCCGCTAAGTATTCGAAGCCCGCTGGGGGATACAGGTTCTTTCTCATATAGCCAAAGTTTGACAGCAATATATAGGGCATTTGCGATGCTTTGAAGCAAAATGGTAAGTCTATATAGATAATGTTCTTGCACACCGGATAGAAAATGTCATTCTTTTCACCTGGGATAGAAAATCTCATCTTACCCTGGTGTTCTGACCCAGGACCGGAAAAAAATCACGAGCTGTCAATGCAAATGTTGTATAGGAGCTCACGTACCTGCGTCGTCAAGTGACGTTGGCATTAAAGATGATGACGTCATGAAGACGGTAAAAATGACGTCAGTTTATGCACGCCAGTCGTTGACGTAAAAAGCCGAATGGCGGTCGTTGAAAGCGGCGCCTTCTTTCAAAATCAAATTTAAACCTCTCAAGCACTAGCATTACGCATTTAAGCGGTTCTGAAGTTAAAACAAAACGTGGTGTGCAAGAAAAAGTATCTATCATTGGTGTGAGGTGCGGATAGAAAAATCCGTCACTCGGGATCACTGTTCGGCATCACTCGGCAAGCCTCGTGATGCCGAACAGTGACCCTCGTGACGGATTTTTCTATCCACACCTCACACCCATGACAGATCCTTATAATATATCCTACTTAGATTTCTCACCGACTCTGGCAGGTTGGACGGAAGGTCTGTGAAACGAATAGTCCTACAGATACCAAAGCTTGGAACAGGGCATGAGCCTGGTGTGCTTGCAACATTGCGGGACTGGGGCTGTATTGTCTCCTGGTATATTTCTGTTTCTGTTTGCATGACAGCTCGACATAGGCTGAAATATTATATTTCCTCTCTACCAACAAAGGATTTTTTGTTAGTCATACCGTAAGTATGAACTTCAAAGTATGCGTATATATCAAACGATTCAAATTCAAAAACAGAACGTTCGGCCCGTGAAATGCCAATTTCGTGTCCTACACGCACAACAGTAATATTCGCAAGCTCCTCGAAATCTTTTTTTTTCTAAGAACTCGTACACTTTTCCCTGGAACATAAATCTTATGCAAAACGAGGCGATCCTAACCAAACTGTACAGATCCACATGCTGAACTCCTGTCTTCACGGATGTATATAAGGGTCATTTTGATATTGCTGCGGTTCAAATCATGTAATATTGTTGCCACTTGAATAACTGACTGATGTTGTAAGTGCCTAGTTTTTATCTCTTTTCGTTGCCTGTGATGCTACTTAAGACAATAACAGTTACTGTTCTCTGCACGACAAGCCCACAAAAACAGGAAAAGAAAGAAAAAAAAAAAGAAAAAAAAGAAAAAAGGAAACTGCAGCATTGCTGGGAGGTCAGAAGTTTCTCACATGGGACATAACGTTGATTTTGTAAATGTTGATTCGACATCGTTTGCCTTTTTCGTAGCTTACCGACAATTCATTTTCTAAATATAGACAAATGGTTTAAAAGCAGGAAAAGTTTTGTTTTTATTTTCATTTTTTTGTCAACAAAGACAACTGTTCCGTAAACAAAGATACCGGTTTCGTCCGTTAGTAATACATGTATGGGGCATCAGTAGCCCAGCAGGCACCTAACGTCGTAATGACGTCGTACTGACGTCGATTTAACATGAACGTCAAAAAAACGTCATTACGACGTCATGTACTCGCTGGGAATTACGTTGCCTCGATGTAGCATACTAAAACTTTAAATCGAAAAATCATAAACAGTTGTTATGTATAATATAAATTATCTCCTTACTCCGGTCTTCCGACGTACGGATTAGGACCCGTTATGAGTACGTTCCTTTATCGATTCCGCCAATTTTCGCTTCCTGCAGAGACTGTACATCATATCTGGCTTCCGCCGAGACTGTCCGCGAGCTCTTGCTTCCTGCCGAGACTTCTGTACATGATAAATGGCTTCCTGCAGAGACTGTCCGCGTGATTCTGCTTCCTGCCGAGGCTCTCGGCAGGAAGCAGAGTCACGCCGACAGTCTCGGCAGGAAGCCATTCCTCGAGGACAGTAGTCTCTGCAGGAAGCAAGAGTTGGCGGACAGTCTCGGCGGAAGCCAGATATGACGTACAGTCTCTGCAGGAAGCGAAAATTGGCGGAATCGATTATACCCTGTGTTAAACAGTATCGGGAGCTCCATCGAAAACAAAAAAACTCGAACAAAGACAACCAGTACATGTAACTCGATCCGACCGTAAGCAAATAAGCATAACGTCAGATAAACACGTCGCTTCGTATGACTAAAAATACGTCAGCTCTCTTATGTTGTGACAACGCAGTCCAACTCTGATGGAGGCCAACACTATTTGCCATCCCACATGCATATTCATAACGTTGTGAAACCAACCTTTTTAACAATTGGCTTAGGTGTCCATTGTTTTAGAAAGTTTACGTTATACAGTCAATGTACCTATTGCTATGTGCTCCTAGGATAACAACCACTAGAGTGTACACTTTGGGCTAAACCTTTTTACATGTTTTTCTTTCTTTCCTTGTCTTTTTGTTCTTTTTTAGATATCTGACTAATCTCAGCGAGTGCATTGAATCAAAAAACCTTTGAAGTGACACTGTTTTGACGTCATCTGCTTCGAGTTGTGAATGCAATAATTAATTATACTGAAAAACAGGTAAACAGCTGCAAGCATACATGGACTGCACACAATTAAATGTCATTTTTCATAGTAAACAACATACTTAATTCAGATAAAGACAACAGGAATAAAAGTGCATAAGTACTCCTCAAGATCTTGAGAGCAAAGTTTTTTCCTTCAAGCTTTGATCCCCTATTCAGAAAGGAGTCAAAGCTGAAAATGTCAAAGTTGCCTCGCCTGAAAGCGTATTCATCCATCTTATACTGTCCGAACGTCTAGAATGATAAACATGATTAATAGCCACATATTAACTTAACTGCAAAGAATAATAAGAATAATTCAAAAATTGCATCTTAATTAATGTGAGTAGCAGTACCATAAACCTGTCATAGAAGACTAAAAGTGACAGTAAATGCATACTAGTCTGCGAGCCACAGATTCCTGCAGCACGTGCCAGAATACCTATTTACCTACCTGTTCACGTTGACAGTCAGCTTAGGGTCAATCGAGCACGCTCTCTGGATCAGCAGAAACTGCCTGTCTTGTTTTCAGTCGACGCAGAAACTTCTTTTTCTTTTTATTATTAATTATGTTTTACGTAAACTATAGTAAAATCCGTTTCATTTGTCCACTTTTCCTGATTTCCTGTCACATATTCGAATATTAACATATATTCATGTACATTTCATATATAAATAGCCGATCTGGTCAATAAAATCAGCTGTTTAGGGTTGCTCTTGATGAACTAAAAGCGCTCATGAGGATACGAACTGTTTAACACACTTCACAGTAGTACATTTTACTGTATATCATGAGAAAATGGGCGTTATTGCCTGCGCAATAAATGGGCACTGTCATCGGTCTAGGCGCAAGTGAAGTCTGTTAATAATTTTAGAGCTTTGTGATGCATGTTACTTTGGGTCCGCAGATTGTTTGTATCGAAAAAGGAAGACTCTGATCAGACTGCGCGAACGCGCAGGCTGATCTGAATTTTCCTTGTTCGTACACATCTAATGTATCTTTTTTTTCAGTATCGAGACTCAGTAATAATTTAGTAGCTGCGGTGTAGCAATATTTAGCTACTGTATTTTACCTGTGCAAAATTATAAATTGTATACCATTCTTTACGTTGGAGCAGTGAAGCGAAAAGTTACTACTTTCGATGGTTTAATGAGAGTTAAAAAGTCAGCAAAGCGATACGGAAACATTTGCAAGCCATCGATATCAAATTAATGTTGCTTTGAAGTTTCCTTCATGATTATAAGTCCAAGGTTACTGGCTTTGCCAAATATAAGTATCGCAGGAATTTGGACTTGGCTTTACAAGAACATTTCCTGCACTATGTATCGGAGCGAGACCACGCTTTATATAAGCGCCTCTGCGCAAATATGCTTGTGGGTACAGCCTACAGATTCTGGTAAAAATTACACCAAAAACTGGTTTTGCATAGACGCCTGGGAAGTAAGCGTTACTGTTACTAAAGATCATTTAGTGATATAGAGGTCAATTTGTTTAAAATTAAAGGCTTTGAACACTTAAAGAGTACCAGTTAGTAAGCATATACTCATATATCAATATATATTTAGCACGAAGACTTTGGCCAGGTTGTGGCGTCAGTAATGATGCTTGCGCGGTATAAAATTTGACAAAATGACAGCATTCCTACATGCCTATTCGTATTTGCATATTTCATATTTTCAAGTTTTGTACATTAAACAAACCTTCAATGCAAACTTCAAGCTTGGTCCACCGGGGCTCAACTGGTGACCTTCTTTTGCTTCAGATTTCCAGTGGGGTTGTTTGGCAGGACAGGGATCTCCACCTGTCAGACGGCCCGTTGTATCTGTTGAGTCCTCGTCTTTGCTTCTTCATGGTGTTGAAATTTGATTTATGTGTTTACCGTGATGATTCGATTCATTGACGAGTTAGAGGGTTATCATGCGAACCGAACAACCAACTAAATGTTTTGTACCACTTCAGATACTGAGGGTGAGGTTGGGCCTGTAAAATCGATTTAAGCCCCCCCAGTAATTCTTTACTGACCGTTCCAAGGCGGTAGTTCTGTTGTGGTTCTCTGTTGCCTGTTTTTGGTGTCAGAGTTTCTGTGATGTTTTACCTTATGTATGTTCTTATTATTTTTGGTTCGGTTTGGGTTGCTGAGTGGCCACCTTTTGGGAACAAGCTGCTCATACGGTTGGCCATATGTTCTCTGTGTCTTGATTATTTGTAATCTTAGTTGTTTCCAACTATGGTTTGAGGGCTGGATTTGGATTTTGATTGTTTCAGTTCCTGGTCTTTGCATACTTTTTACTTTTTTCAAATACGTACATATACGAGGGTTGATCCAGAAGTTCGTGGACACCTTCAATAACTAAGAAATATGAAAAGGCTTATCGATGAAACGTTACATGCCCATTGCCACACAATTGGTAAACACACGTGTAAAGTTTGAAAAAAAAATATGATCTAAAACGGCTCATATATAGACGTCGCGCACGAAGTTTGAACAGTAGACAGTTACAGAGGGTCATTTGCAAAAGGGTCTTTTATTTTTAGCCGAAGCTATTCATGTTGTACATCAAATGAAAACTAAAACGCTGCAGAAAATGAATGTGTATATTTAAATAATTTCAAATATACCGTTTTAAGGAGGGAAGGCAAAGCTATACGATTTTTAGTCTAAAATCGCATGTTCAGCGTTACAATTTTCATCCACCTCCATCACAAAATGATAGATGAATCACATAAAACTCACCAGATTAAATAGAGGATCTTACATGAGTGCGTATGTATTATTGAATTTATTAAACGAGTTGGGGAAAAAGATAAGATGCGAAGCTTTGCCGAGCATCTTATCGGTTTTCCCTAATGAGTTTAATAAATTCAATAATACAGGAGCACGAATGCAAGATTTTATTTATTATATGACACTAAAAATTGCATTTTATCAGCAGAATTTGCACTAAAACATCATGATTTTGCCACTAGAAAACACGACGTTCTTATGAACTCAACGTATTACGTAACGACGTAATTTGCATATTTAATCCACTAGTGGATTATCGCGTTCAATGCATGGCCTTATTACACTCTCAGATGCGACGTCATATGATAAATCAAATTATCATATGACGTCGCATCTGAGAGTGTAATAAAGCCATGCATTAAATTCTATAATCCACTAGTGGATTAAATATGCAAATTACGTCGTAACGTTAAGCGTTGACGTCCATAAAAACGTCGCGTTTTCTAATGGCGAAATCGTGCCGTTTTAGTGCAAAATTTGCTAATAAAACGCGATTTTAGTGTCATATGATAAATAGAATCTTGCATTCGTGCTCCTGTATTATTGAATTTATTAAACTCGTTGGGGAAAATGATAAGATGCTCGGCAAAGCCTCGCATCTTATCATTTTCCCCAACTCGTTTAATAAATTCAATAATACATGAGCACTCATGTAAGATCCTCTATTTATTAACAGATGTTTACCATAATGAACGTTTAACACAATTTCCGGGTTTTTTTTTTTTTTTTTTTTTTTTTTTTTCATGCGGGAATCTTTTAAGGTGAGAAAATATGAAATATAACTGTAAATAGAAAATGTCCATTGATACATTAAATGGCACCGGCGTTACGAACAAATACATATAAAAACGGAAGGAAAAGGAGGATAGGTATGATTAAAATTTATCTTAAATGCACAATGGTTACTCTTTATGTTGAGATATAATTATTAAAGACTGCTCGTGAAATAAAATCTTTAAGATGCCAGTTTCAATTTCTCAGTAATTGTCCCCTGACGTATAAACGGCATTCCAATTTTTGAACTGCTTTAAGAAAACTTTATTTGTCTGACTTTGAATTGACATGCATGAATTAGCGAATTTTATGGGAAATGTACATTGTTTACAGATTACAGATATATGTAGCATTCTGTGTTGCGCTTTAAATTTTCGAAATAAAGAATATCATTTTTATTTCTCATACTTGAAATGTCCCAGGAACGCGATTTTTGGCTATAATGACGTACAGTCATTCTGTTTGGCTTGATAATTTCAGTATCGATGTCCAGCCGTTGATATATAATTCTAAAAAGTCACCGAAAAACAATTCATTATATACAAACGACATTAAACATTTTAGTAAAAGGCGACATTTTTACTAATTAACTGCAGTTATTGATAATAAAGAAGTAACTTAGTAAAGGGCATGTATTACGGACCAAAGAGAGAGAAAAAAAAAAAAAAGACGCTCTCTAAACCTATTAAACGCCAAATTGCATATGTGTATACACTTACCGTTTGAAACGCCTGACGATATAAAAGATATGCACCAACATAGCCATCTTCTCTGTGAAGCAAAATCGCGTTAACTTTGATCCTATCTTTGTCTTTATTCAATTTTTATAATCACTAAACCAACCATTCAGAAAGAGCAATTAATATGGTCAACTCTCAATATCTCAAATTCCAAGATCATCTAAAATACTGACATCTCGAAGTAAATGTTCTGGTCCCAGTAGTTTGAAATATCCGGAGTTGATTTGGAAACACAAAGAGAAAAGTGTCCAATCTATAAATCTATATTCTTCGTTATTAGATGGAGTTTTGAGATATCAGTGTTCGAGATTACAATTGTAAACTGTATCTCAATATGTCAGTCATAAGTCAATAAAAGGCAATAAAATATGAATGGATGAGCGTATGAATGAGTGAATGAATTAATAAAGTGAACGATAGACTAAACGAACAAATGAATGAATATTCTTTGCGCTCTTAATTTGAGCCCGTCCAGATAGAAATCGACCTTATGACATAAAAAATCGATTTTTAGGTTTTCTGTCATCTGAATGCGCATGCCATTATAGAACAAAAAGGTAAAAACCGTATGGAGTTATCTAGTTTATTTAGGATGTTATGGCAGTTTTAAATATACTGGTATCTAATGATATTTGCCAGAATTAATAACGTTACGTGACGTCACGTTACACTGTTATGGATAACGCCACTATCAATGTTTTCACTTGAAATGCATATCATTATTATTAACGTTAACACAGCAAACGCATGTAATCAGTATGAGTAAATTTTCCCGTAACAAAGCTCTAGACTTCGGTCCCACCCTGGGATATGCCTCTTGGGAAAGGTAGAAAAGATGGAAAGGGATTTGATCCAGGTAAATGTCATACCAAGTATGATCCCTTTACCTCGAACGGTTATCAGAAATATATTTTCCGAAGCAGCTATAACAAGAAATAAACTTAAGTACTGCCGTTCGCACGTACTGACGATCCGAAAACTTCAAACCTCCGGTGCTCCTTTGGCTTCGAGTGCATAAAGCAAGAAATAAACAAAACATACCTTTAGATATTTTGAAATACTTCAACTATTTCCAAAGATGAGTAAGCAATTAATAAGTTTAAGTTTGTTATTTCTTTTTAATAGAGTAAAGAATTTGTTTCTGTGCAAGAGTCCTTCAGCATTATTTTACCTTTAACAGTAGATCGCATTTTTGAAGAGCTACGTCCGAGGAAGCATAAAAGAAAGTCACAAAAGTTGTTTCCCTTTGTAAAAATGGCGGGAAATCATACACATGTGGCATGCCACGTCACAAGAAATGTCACTTCTGCTTTGGAGCATCTGTTCACCATACAATTTACCAGGCCAAAGGGCCTAGTGAACTCAAAGACACTGATGCAAAAGCTGAGTTTATTTAGAGCCGCGACACGAGAAAACCAACAAAGTGGTTGTGCGCCCAGTGCAGACTCAGATCAGCCTGAGCATCCACCATGTCTGATCAGAACCTTCGCTAAGCGCTTAAAGGGTAGCTAAGGGTCTAAGCTACCTCCATGCCGACAGCAAAGACTTTGATCAGACTGAGCGGATGCCCGGGCTGATCTGAGTCTGCACTGGGCGCACAACCACTTTGTTGGTTTTATCACGTCGCGGCTCATTAATTTTGCATACAAATAATTGCATGCATGTTCTATTAAAGTCTCCATATTCCTATCAGTTGTAAAATTGCCTAAACAAAAATCGTTTTGAAAAGCAGTTCAACCTTCATGACTGGTGACAAAATGTGGGTTGATGAGCATATAACTGGAAAAAGTAGAGAGAACATTGTTTTGAAAACTGTCTAACTGCTCAGCACAACACAATTTCTTGTTCTAGTTTCCCGCCCAGCAATGCAATATAAACAAAGGTAAGACAATAAATGGGGTTCCAGGCTTGTACGTTGTATTTTTACCATTTTGTTCAAGCTAAAAAAAACTCACTCGAAAGGAGGTAATTTTAGTTGCCAACTTAAAAGACTCATAATTTTTGGTTAAAATGGATTTCTTGTTCATAATTATAGGCGTCTCTTTCGAAAGGGGATGTGATCTTATATTTTCTGTGTCCGTAACAAAATAAAATCGTCACTATGGTATCAGGTACGGACTTTGAGTTACCAAACCGCGGAAGAGCAAACAAATCACAATTTCAAACGAAAGTAAAACATCGTTTTTTTGTTTTTTTTTTTTAATTTGTTAATTTATTTTACAAATATAATCCACAAACCACCAGCAATATAAACAGGGAAAAAGAAATAAAAAATTAAAGGTATATAAGCTTAAGGAAAAAAAAAACAACACAAAACAACCAGACGGACTTTTGACTTAAACTCGCAATTTCCATCTCATTGGACAGGGAATTGACAATTCAATTGAAAGTAGATCAAAATGGTTTAGGACCTCCGAAAACTGTGTTAAAATTGGAAAGCGTTTTGTCTTCCACCATTTAGAGACATTAAGGTTCAGACGACACTTCTTTATGCCGCCCTTTTCCGTTTGTCACCCGGCATTCGTCAGCGCTGACAGGCAGGAGAGGACTGACTGATTGATTGTTTTGGGTTTAACGGCCCTTTGAGAAGTATTTCAGTCTATATCGGGCAGTCTCCCAGAGAGAGGGAGAAAGAAGAGAAATGATAGACCAGAGAAAAACTGTCCAAACAATGCTCACCCGCACCTACTGCAGGCACAGTAGGTCCTTGCCCTGCAATGTTCCACCCCGGCACTGGAGGAGAGGAAAAAATCGTATTGCAAATTTACCTTGGATTTGGCAGTCTGTGGTATAGAAAACAAGCAATGCATGAAAACTTGAAATTGCTTTTACACAAGATTTTATCTACATTTTGTTTGCTGTCTTGCAGTTTAAACTGGAAAATTGTGAACAATGTCAGTATAAGCATGAAAATGCTGACGCTGTTTGTATACATGTACCTACACAAAGCTATAGGCTTGGGGTTTTTTTTCGGTTCGCGATATTACTTTTGATATTATTATTATTATTATTGTTGTTGTTGTCCGAGATTGAAAATTATTTTCGCTAGATCAAAGCTGAAACTTTATGAACATGAACTAAAACGGGACCAGAACTGCCGCCAGTATCAAGCTTTTTTACGCATCTGGGAATAATTATTTTTTCAATTTATTAAATTCGGTAATAAACGCAAACTGCAATTTTGGTGATGCATAAGGCTCCAAAGAATTACATTTCTGGATCCCTGACAACAAATATGCGGCTACGGTGGTTTCCAACACTATTAACATTCATATTATAGTTGGATCATATACCGTGTGAAACAGCGGGAAAATCGTCTGACGTAACGTCAAACTTTGACGTCACTTATCTCAGTTTCACGTCGCGTGTCATAAGGTCGATTTCTATCTGGACGGGCTCATTTGCCAATAACCACGACGTCATTTGAGTGTAACGTTTTACGACGAACATCGTGCGCGACGTCATAACAATGCATTTTGTTCAGTTTTCCAAGGTTGCGCGGCGAACGCAACAACGTCACGTTGACGTCTGGTATATGCTAGTGCTCAAAAATTCAAATCTGATAAGAGCCACTAAAGAAATCATGGCACTAAAATCACAGTTTCAGCATTTATATAATACGAGGAATAGAGCAATAAGACAATCCCAAATTTTCCATCAGGTTTTGTAAAGAACAGGGGCCGTATTCATAAAGCAACTTAAGTCGTTGCTATGCTGTTGCTAAGGCTAAATACCTATAAAGGAGATTCCCTACAAATATGAAATTTGGTCTGGAGGAACAGTCTTTGTAAGACTGTTCCTCCAGAGCAAATTTCATAGTTGTAGGGAATCTCCTTCATAGGAATTTGGCCTTAGCAACAGCACAGCAACCACTTAAGTCGTTTTATGAACATGGCCCCAGCTTCTTATATCGCGTAAACATTTCTTGGGTTAAGTTTTGAGGTTTAAAATCTAATATTTCAACGAATAAGTGCTTCATTGCCATCCCGGGGATGGAAAATATGGCTCGAAATTTATTTTAGCACTCTTTTACACAGTATCTTGAAACGTGTATGTCTCGTGATGCTTCGTGTAAAATATGATTTGTTTCCATTGTTTTTATGTCTTTTTATGTCGGCCTTTAGACATACTGCTTCCGTGCAGACGTTGGAAAACATCATTTTCTTCTTTCATGTCAGAAGGTAGTGGTCTGTTTTGTTTGTACAAGATGTCATGTCAAATGCCAATAATAAATATTTATATCGTTTGAAATTGGGAAATGCTACGTTAGTTCTTGACTGAAATTTTATATCGAAATTTTAAGGGTAAAAAATGTATCTGATTATTTTAAAAGAAAAATTTTAAATTTTCCTGGAAAAAAATCTGGAGTGCGACGCACAGACAACCCCTGGTATTTTCAAACGCAGATGCCAAACCCAATATTTATTGAATTTATCTGATAGTGTGATAAATCATTCAGATCATATAGAGAGGCATTGATTGAGTTTTGAAAGAAATAACTTATTGCAGCTGAATTTTATGGACTGTGTCCACGCATTTCTGGATCATCCGTCGTACAACAGTGTGAAATATTTTTAAGGGGGTCAACCGCTCGGAGTATTAACATAATTTTGGCGTAATGATTATGGAACTGCCCCTACTTACATGTAAGTCCCAGATTTATCATGGTTTTCACAATAAATTAGTAGATCAGAAAATGTGATTCGAACTTACTTGGCGCTCCTAACTCCGACTTTCAAATGTGTATCAATGTCAGTGTCCATCCGTATTGGATTTTTTCTTGGTTTTGCCATGTTGTCATTCAAAAAGTTCGAAAATAAACGTATATGAGATGCAGAGAATACCATGCTTAGAACTGAGGCTGAATAAATATAACTTAATTGCCTTCCATCCCGAGGCCCAAGCTTGAACGGCTCCAGCAAACTTTATGAAACACGAAAAGACATTGTTTGGAATATAAGATTAGCTGTTAGATATTTACCTGCTACTCTTTGCTGCAGAGACACACCTGGTTGGCTGTAGTTCTAAGGCTGTTACATGTACAAAACAAAAAAGGGGCTGTTACAAGGCGAAAAAGAGTAATACTTCCAAAATTACTTGGTCATCATGGCTATACGAATTTGTTTAGCCACGATGCCCAGGTCGTTTGGGAACTAGTTTTTTTTTTCGTTCGGTGACCGCCCTTGTATATACATAGTTCACCGGGGATGAGACAGTCAGTTTAAGAATCCATGGGCCGTATTCATAAAGCCACTTAAGTCGTTGCTATGCGGTTGCTAAGGCTAAAAATCTATAAAGGTGATTCCCGACAACTATGAAATTTGGTCTTGAGGAACAGTCTTTGTAAGAAAGACTGTTCCTCCAGACCAAATTTCATAGTTGTAGGGAATCCTCTTTCAAAGAAATTTTGCCTTAGCAACAGCATAGCAACCACTTAAGTCGTTTTATAAATACGGCCCCATGTGTTATAGCCCATTAAAATAAATATTTGTTCATACAGTTCGCATACCAATAAAACTATCTAAAGAAAAATGGTAAGATGTTGGTAAGTCCACCAATCTGCTTCAGTATGTGTCCAGTTTCGAGCATAAATTGACAACTTTAAAGCATGCTATTTAGAAATTAGCCAAAAATAATATCAATGCCAGTCAAAACAGAATGAAAACATGGCACAAAATGTATAATAACGAGATTATACAGCTTCAAAGCTGGTGGTAAAGTATTATTTCTTCTTTCGATTCTCGCATCCCATTGCAAGCCGCACGTGATGGTAAGGAACTAAAACAACTATACTGTGAACACACCGTGTGCGTATGTGTTAGACAGACAGTGGACCAACTTCTTTCGATTTGCTCAAAGTTTGAAATACCTATACAGCTTTTATTTGAAAAAAAAAAGTCTTATAAAGTAATGCGATTTGCTATAACAAAAGCCTTTGAAAGATTTATACTAGGCTCATATCGTCGTTTTAGTGCAAAAAGTCTATAGGTGCTTATATATTTTAATTGCAGTTATTGACTTTTGCGTGAAGCTGTAAAGTATCTGTTCTAGATGGATCTGATGCGTAAATCGATGATGTCATCATGTACAGCGGCGTTTTGGGGGATCATATACACCAAACTCAGGGATTTCTTTCAACTTCAACAAAGTTGTACCATTATAGTTGTTTTTGATTTTTAGGTCACGCTGTAAGCCACGGCGAAGTAAATCCCATTGACGCTAAGATCTAAACGGTCAGCACAATTGCCCGATTCCACAAACAGCTTAAATTACCGTAATTGGTGAGATTTCTTTCTGTGCGTATTGCATGCTATTGTAGAAAGTTTGGTAATGACAGGATGTTTATTAATAAGCTCAGTAAACGATTTAAGCATATCAGAAATGGAATGAGCAATGTCAGCGGTCTTCTTCGATAACAAAAGCCAAACAGCAGAATGTCCCTTTTCATTCCAAACTTTCAGTTAATGCAAGTGACATTGTGCTGCTGTATTGATGCAACGGGACAAAGATGGTATAATCATCCAGTTTCATTTTTTTTCAGAAAAAAAGAGAGAGAAATATCCTCTGTTTTAAAGGTTAAATTTAGCAACTGTATCCTGATACAGCGTACTTTCTAGTTACATGTATAGTACTCTATATTGAACATACTCCACTCATCATCATTATCGAGATGGAAAACAAAAAAGCGACTCTTGGAGATCGAGCTTGTTGTCCCCAGAATTCAACCTGGAAAAAAACATCACCATGGAAAGGAGAATATTATCCCGGATGCTTTAGCTCGCGTAATGCCGTGTTAATTATTAGTTCAATTCTTGTAATGCCGATGATATTTATCTAAATAGAAAACTTAACCTTGCACGAAGAGAATCGTCATATATGTGCGTTGAGCCGGGCCGCGTAGCGCAGTCGGTAGGGCATCTGACTCATAAGTCAGAGGTCCTGGGTTCGAAACTCGGTCTGGCCACATACTTTCGTTTCTCCTTCCGCTGATTCAAGAAGGGCATTTGTCAGTTACTGGCGAAAGTATGTGCACTTAGTACTGGTTAACCGCTTAGGAGGTCTAAGCCTGCCCAGGAATAGTGTCGTTAGGTTAACTGACCGTCCCGACATGACCATAGCTGTTTACCGTGGACGTTAAGCATCAAACCAATCAATCAATCAATATATGTGCGTTGAGTGCAGTATGATAATTGTCTGCAACATGTCGTGTAGGATTGCTGTGGTTTCATTTTGCAGTCTTTCCGAGACCCGCATCAGCATTTTAATGAAAGATACTACTTGTTGTTGTCTCCCTTGAAAATAAAGTTTTTTTTTTATCTGGAGTTTTCTGGTGTATTCCGATTTACGTTAGGATGCAATAATTATTAATACAATGGACTAACATTATTTACTAAGCTTTTATTATTATTGTTCCGATTGAATAATAATAAACAAGCATGCATTTGATATCTAAATCAAGTGAAAACAAATAAAATAATAAGGGGATGGGGTTGGGTTGCAGGATAAGTATATGTTAAGGTGGCATGAATTTGTCCTCCTAACATTTGCTTATAGCCTTAAAGCCCAAGTTGTTTTTCCTGTAATGAACATTCATAAATTATGTTATCGTAATTTATCGTCGAAGCATTTTTACACACAGAGGGTGCATTGAATGGGCGAAAGTTGGTGAAACTTCTGCTTTTGACTGCCCACATAGCAATGTAGCATACCCCGTTGTGCTTGCAGTAGAGTATTCTGCTTTCTTCTTCCTCCCTGTCCTCATGACATGATTCTATAGAAAAATAAGATTACATGAAACGGTCGCTAAAACAAACAACAACACAACCATGCACTTTGCCCGTAATCGGACAGCTTATAGAAAAAATAACCCTGAGTCCCTTGTGAAAAAGTGTCAGAAAATAAGTTTGGTTGACAACCAAAATAACATAAACTTTAGAATATGTCAAACTACGTGGTACAGGACGACGGATCCAGTTATTGTCCGTCTTCGCTTCACTGTTTGCCTTTTAAATGGCTGAACATATCGACCAAAAAATTCAGTAAAAAAAAAGGTGCAACCGCTATTTATAATGGCGTTCACCATTGAGCGGACTAAGGCAATGACGTGTTGTGCTTGCAGTAGAGGCGGGAAAGGAGTCTTTTTTAATTCTTCTTTTTCTACTTACGTCTATCCTACCTTTCTCTTTTGGAAAAAAGCCCTTTATAAATACACACCAGTATTGTCTGCAAAGAAACTACAGTCGAACCTGCTTATGTGGTCACCTCTATTAAGGGATCACCTGTCTCGAAAAGCCACATTTTTAGGTCCCGCAAACCAAAATACAGAACAAATGAACCTGTATTAAGGGGTCACCTGTCTTAAGCAGCCACTTTTTGTCCTTCCCTTGGGTGACCCTTTAAGACAAGTTTGACTGTATTTGTCAATTAACCAACCAAACAATTAATGCAAAATACAGTGTCAATTTTATACAACGCCATAGAAGTGAAAAGGTTGCAAAGAGTTCAGTTATGCTTAAACAACTCACTAAATACATGTATCAACCCAAAAAGGCTCCCAGCAGGCACACAACATTTAATCAACGTTGAATCAACCTTGATTCAACATGACGTTGAATCAACGTTGATTCCACGTTATGTGCCCAGTGGGCTGTCACAAGAAGCAGTAGTCTGATATTTGATAACATCATATTAGTGCAGATCTATATATTTTCCGTTACGTGACCCCACATTTATTTACCTTTTAACAACCTATAACCCCTTTTACTCATAACACCCTCTTCCCTCCTCAAATGATGAGTGAAATCTATTGTGCAAATTCTATCTCAAACACAGATATATAATGAAAGTTTGGACAATTGATTTACTGTTATTTGGTTCTTGGAAACAGCAAATATGTAGTATTTAAAATCAAAAGTAAACGCCTACCGCTTCCCATGCAGTTTTCATATACTTTATGGTGGACCACAGAGGTAGGGTGAGGGCTGGGGAGTGGTATCGAAAGCCTACAAACGTTGGTTGTTATAAAGGATTTGTGCTCATAAGGGCGGGGTTCAACGCCAAACTTGTTGTCCTCTCAAGTATTTTGCAATGGGGCCTCAGCCTCAGACAAACATAATACCAAATGATATTTACACTTATCTTTTCTTCCTATATATTTTCCGGTAATATTAACCTACTAACACATAAAGGTTATAGTGCCTTTAACCTATATGTACTGCTTGACATTCAAGTGACTGCGTAGCGTTCCCGCTAAATGGTTATTGGTATGCAAAACGATATGTTATTTTATTGTCGTTTTTTTTCATTCTGCTGGCTCTGAGATAACTCATAAATTATATATAAACTTTTTTCCTGACAGAGTTATTTCTCTACTTCGTATAACGGCCAAGATGACACAAAAAGTTGAAGCTACACTGAATTTAGATGAGCAAAATAATTCTGTCCCGTTAGCGTAGAGCCCAGTCAGGAAGGGCTTTATGCTTCAGGGAAGCAAACAGGAAGTCGTAGATGTTGTTCCCCTTTGTAAAAAAACATGGAGGAGTACCAAAATACTGTTAGGTTGATTCATAGTCATGACGCACATAACGTTGAAACAACTCAATGTTTAATCATTTTTCTGTCAAAATTGTGGGAGTGAAAACCTTATTCAGACTGATCAGGATTTGTACTGCTTGCCAAAGAGATATCGACATAAAGGAAATTCGTGTTGTTTAAAAACTAGATTAGATAAGATGTACGGATACACCTCCACGATTATTTTCCGTTTTCATTTATCTATTTATCTTTATATAGGGTCAAATCGGGTAAATTCGGACAGCAGGTTAATTCGGACAGTGACATTGTTTCCTTTATATGTCATTTGTTTGGAATTAATACAAAATTAACTGGGCAAACAGTGAAAATCCTGATGAGACAGCTCATTATGAGCCGTTTGCAATTGTATGTCCGAAGTTACCCGCTGTCCGAACTGACCCGACTCGACCCTTATCCCCAACCCTCTCTCGAGTATTATTTGGGTGTGGTGTAACATGCACATGGTATGAGTATGAGACGTTAAGGTGGTGATTTGTGGTATATACAAAAATCTGAATAAAACTATCAACAATTATCGTATCACCCTGAAAGTTAGCTGATTTCTTATTTTTGTTGTTCTCTACAGTTTGAAATACAAAATATATGGACATGCTGTTTAAAAAAGTGTTTTTGTATGGAAAGATCAAAGGGTAATTTCCTGCGGAGAAAGGTGAAAAATAAAATCTGTTCTTGAAAATGTACTTAGCTCTGAAGGTAGTTTGATGAGTTAAAAAGAGCGTCCTAGCAATTATTTGTTCCAAATTGCTCAAATTGTAAGGTAGACCAGAAATAAACAGTAGCTTTTTCTCAAATGTCTGACCATGGTATAGTGCATGTACACTTATTGCATTCATGAATTTGGTTGGTTGGTTGATTTGATGCTTAACGTCCACGGTAAACAACTAAGGCCATGTCGGGACGGTCAGTTAACTTAACCACACTATTCCTGGGCAGGCTTAGACCTCCTAAGCGGTTAACCAGTACTAAGTGCACATACTGACAACTACCCTTCTTGAATCAGCGGAAGGAGAAACGAAAGTATGTGGCCAGACCGGGATTCGAACCCAGGACCTCTGATTTACGAGTCAGGTGCCCTACCGATTGCGCTACCCGGCCCGGCTGCATTCATGAAATACAGGTAGGTCAGTTATACCTATATCATACTCACAGTATAAATAATACATTACAATGACTATTACAGGTGTGTTATTGAAATTTAACCTTCAAAATAGACTCTACTGTGTATTTTAGACAAATATCTGGACACAGGCCACACCCTTTTTTTATCTGCGCAGCCTGATAGCGTGCAAAAAAAAATAGAAAAAATAATTGCTAGGACGCTCTTAATAATGCATTAATTTATGTCCAGACCTAGTTACATTTTCAATAATGATGGTCATTTTTAGATTGATTCGAACAAAATAACCCTTTGATCTTTTCTTATATAAATCCTTTTAAACATCAACAAGTCCTCATTTTGGGATTCTGGGGCCTATTTCACAAAAATTAACCGTACGATGAATCGTGCGATAATCGTACGTTTGGTCGTACGAGAATCGCACGTTCGTTAACTTAGACTTATTATTGAATGGTGGATCAGAACTTAGTTACGACCTCAATAAAACAGTTATACTTGCTGTATTAAAATATATTAAAGATACTGGCAGGTTCACATGAGCTGATATCCTAATCTCATCCGTATTAAATTCCATGTTACCTGTTAGTTCAAAGAAAGAAGCTTTTATGTGGAACAGAGCATTGTTGAATGTTACGGAGTAATAATAATAAAAATGTTTTCCGTTCAAAAAAGTATCATATTTACCATTGTACCATTTATAGATTACTTGTCTCATTTTGGGAGAGGACTATATAATGTTGTGTATAACTTGTGTCCAATCCCTTTGTCTTTTTGCAATAAAATATGTTTAATCTAATCACGATTCTCGCACGATCGTTTCATAAAAACATCGTGCGACAGATAGTACGATTCTCGTAGGATTTTAGTTATACGATGGATCGCAGACGTGATGTGTATTAGCTTTAACAGATGTGTATTGGGTTTCATAAACACAAAAATATAGCGATATACAACGCAATTATGTCAAAGAAAAAGGTAAACAGGACCTCAAATGAGGTTAAAGCCCTTCTCACTAAAGTAAGAAAGATGGATGGCTTGCGACTTAACGTCCGTTTCAACAGTATTTCAGTCGTATTAGGACGGTGGAAGGGTGATAATGAAAGGTTATGTGCAATGGAACCCTGTTTACGATTGAAACGATTTCCGCCTCCGGAAACGACCTCAGGACCGCTTGATCAGCAGGCCAGCGCTTAAACCACTGAGCTACCGGTTGCTTCTAAGTAAACATGGACCACTCCTAACCAGACACGAAGGATCGCACCCGGAAAGTTTTCAATCCAAGGTTTAAAGTTTTTTTATCCTTAGTTGCAGATCCTCAAAACCAAGATGTGAAAACAAAATTCCCATATAAATTTATTTTACAAAAGCGGGGATTGGAGATCCAAAAACCTAGGACTGAAACTCTGAAACAAGGCTGAGACACAGGGTTTTGAAATTCATTGTGCATTGGTTTGCCATGCCCTTCCTCGATTTTCGAAATACAGTTTTGAGATAGAAGTTCCGAGGAATTAAACTCGGGTCTTGTTATTTTGCCAAATGCTGTTTGTGATTGTATCAGCTCTTTCAGACTTGCACTGCAGAGCCTTGTTGTAGACAGCGCAATAATTCGCTTAAATAGCAAGCCAAATTTCACATTCTCAATTTTAGGTCTTAAGTTTTCAATCCTTTGTTTTAACTTCAAAACTAACTTTTGAAAATTAAAATTTTCTATAATCGTTTTCACAAATCCGGGTATTGAACAGTCAGATTTGAAACCTATGACTGAACTGAAACCTAGGTTTGAAGCTCAACTTAGGGTAAAATTTCTTAAACCTAGTTTAAAAATTTACTGTGCATTTGGCGTGCCATACCGTTGAACACACAAACATGCAGTCTCCTCACATCAGAGATCACCTAATTAGGGGTTCAAACGGTCCTAAAACCTTCCATTTTCTTGTAAGATAATTTCTCTGTATTAGAAAAAATGCTGCCGCCATGATTTTGGGAATAGTCTTTAATACATTGCAGGTAAATTATCCCGCAAGAATCGCACGATAATCGTACGATAATCGTACAGGAAAAACTTCACTCAAAATCACCCTTAGGTGATTTATCATAAATTTGGAATTTTGTTAATTGGCTGATTTGCTCAAAACTTGGTATGTGCTTTTAAGAAAGATAGTAGATAAATGTAATCTATTCAAAAGTTAAGTATGGGTATGCTGTGCGGTGAAAGAGGAGAAAAAGTTAAATTTACGACTGCCCTTTAGGTATCGTAGATTTAATCGTAAATTGAGTTCTAGGAGGACAATAGTGAAACCGAGATTTTTTTCATGGAAGCGATTTTTGGTCGTAAGATTCTCGTACGATCATCTTACGACGAATTTTAATCGTACGATTTGTTGTGAAATAGGCCCCTGAATTGTGAAAAACAACATAAAGAAGGCATCTGCTAAGTTTCGGGAAGATCTGTTGTATTTTCAGCATTATATGCAGATTTTTGTTTTTGCTCTGAATCAGTGATAATCACCACCTTAAAAGCAAAGGTAAAGCAAAACATAAGAATATAGTAAGGTGAAAAAAATGAAAGTGTTAGTGATAGTAAGATGTAGCTAAGAATGTACCGTACCATTGATTCATTCTCGTAACGACGATCCCCAAGTGGCTCAGCGGTGCCATTTATCTTTTTGACTCCTGTTTTAAAGGAATCAAGGTCAGGATTAAGGACGGGATCAGCTGGTAGTGTGTTCCATAGAGCCACAGACATGGAACAAAAAGTTATTTGTAATAACATACAGGAGTATGAATCTGTATGTAAGCTAAGGGGTGTGTGTGACGGTTGAATATCTCAGGGCGCTCAGTATGGCTACTATGCCGTAAACGATTTTGTAAAACATCATGAGACGCGAGTCATAACGGCTTTTTTCTAAAGACTGGCACTCAAGGTTGCTCATCAGCTCTGTAATACTGCTACACTGGCGCTCACGTATTTGTACACATTCAAAACGCGTCGGAGACGCAGTTGATGCGCGCGGGATACGCGGTAATTATGGACGCGAATATTTTAGTAGCCAATGAAAATTCGTTCTCAGTTTTGCGTATACCGCGAAGCGACGCGTGCAACGCGCATTTTATGCAAATTTCATGGACCCAATCAAAATTGCGCACATGATACGGGTAGTGACGTAGTCCTTTGCGTCTCAACGCGCGCGTACGGGAACCAATCAAAATCGCGTATTGAATGCGCATTTTAGTGAGGTCAACTTTAAGTAAATCATGTGAAAGAAAGAGCCATTAGTCTACATCAAGCTTGATGTCGAATGCTCATTTGGTCTTACTTGAACCATAACCATGATAACGGGAAAGAAAGAAAAAAAAGAAGCCTAGAAACTCGACCGGCAACTCAAAACTAAATGCGACTGGGACAGTCCCATGACACTTCGCCGTTGAAGTGGAAATAAATCGCACTCTTCAGCCATAAATTCCTTTCGTATCAGAAATTAAAATCGTGGAATCTGAAATTAATATGGCCTTTATGGAAAATAAGTGCCAGGCGGCAGTCACTTTGAATCTTAAAGAATTCAAGTCAGGGTGGGGGGGATAAAAACCTCTGATCAGTGACCTATAAATAGCAGTGACCTGGAGGGCTGATTGGAGTTTTACGAGAGCATGTTTGGGAGAGGAGTGGTAGGTCACTGCTCTGATCCACATGACTTGGAAACGGCTGTCTCCAGGGCAGTGTCCTCAGCCCTATCCTATTCATTGTGATAATAAATACCCTTGATGATGCCCTGGGGGGGGGGGGGGGGGCAAACCGTTTGCAGATGACAGTGCTATCTGGACCTACCACTCCTCTCCCAAATATGCTGTCGTAAAACTCCAGTCAGCCTTCCAGACAATCGAGATATGGTCCACGCTCTGGGGCTTCAAAATACCCACTATTAAGACAAAGGCTATAATTTTCCCTTAAAAAAAGACTTAATATTTAATCACTTTAAAAACTCTCCCTTTTTGGGACAGAAATAGAATTTAGTGACCATATCACCTTCCTGGGCATGATCCTAGATAGCAAACTAACATATGGGGTCAGCATATTAAAAATCTGATTGAAAAATGTAATAAAGACCTAAACCTCATGAGGATGGTTTCAGGCACCTCCTATGAAGCAGATAAAAAAATCCTATTGACATTATATAAGGCCCTGATCCTCAGTAAAAGTCGATTATGGTGCCCAAGCTTATAACTCGGCACCCAAACATCTACTCTCAAAGCTCAAGACCTCATCCAAAACAACTTAGCACTCCGTATTGCTAAGAAGTTGAATGTGGAATTAAACTCCTACAGCTGAAGGTGCCGGGCTGCGTAGCGCAATCGATAGGGGCACCTGACTCATGCCAGAGGTCTTGGGTTCGAGAACCCGGTTGGGCCACATACTTTGTTTCTCCTTCCGCTGATTCAAGAAAGGCAGTTGTCAATTATTGACCACCGGCACTTACAACCATACCAAACCCTCAAAACTGGACGTTTATCCCCTAATAAATGAAGCAGTAACCGAAAAATGGCAATCCCAATGGACCAATAGCAACAAGGGCAACACCTTCCATTTCGTCAAACCAAAGGTTAAACTTCAATGTGACTTATATAGTCTCAATAGACGTTTCAACATAGCCTATTCCGGACTAAGGCTAGGACACTGCGGACAGGGCTGCCTTCACTACAGTAACCAGTCCGCCCTATGCCCCCACTGCAATGATGCAGAAGATCTCAACCATATCTTCTTTGACTGTGTGGCCCCATAACAATCAAAGGCGAGACCATAGAATCCACCAAATTCAAGTTAGGCTATCACACAACAGACCTGAGACTGCTCCTGTCTCCCCCAAAGAAACATGCAAATACAATACAGATGGTAGTCTTTGAATACCTGGACAAAACCAATATCATTGCCAGGATATAGATAGATTCCAATACAATAGGGAAAAAAATCCCCCTAATTTTCTCTAATTTGAGCCCCTGTTGCTAACCACCTACCAAACCCATTTCCCAAAATCCCTGGATCCACATTAATACCCTACAAAAAATCCCATTACCCAGTAAAAGCCCCAGAACCCATCTGTACGACTACAATCTGACTTTCCCTACGGTCGTATAAATAACTTTTGTCTATTGACAATAAAGGCTAAAATTAATGTGTATCCAAACTCCTTAACCTCACACCCAGGCTAAGTTACCTGGAAACTAAATGAACCATAATAAGGTTCAGCACATTTGCTCCCTAGAAACAGCCAAAAGAAACTGCCCTCTTTTCCCGTCAATCCGCAATAAGAAATAAGCTATAGTCCTCTGGTCCATTAATAATACTCTCCATTTCTTCCCCACCCCCAAATTAATGTGTATCCAACCTCCTTAATCTCACACCCAGGCTTAGTTACCTGGAAACTAAATAAACCATTATAAGGTTCATCTCATTTGCTCCCTAGAAACAGCCAAAAGAAACCGCCGTCCTTTTTGAACAACCCGCAATAAGAAATAAGCTACTGTCCCCGTGTCTATTAATAATATTCTCCATTTCCCCTCCAAAAAATAATGTGTATCCAACCTCCTTAATCTCATACCCAGGCTTAGTTACCTGGAAACTAAATAAACCATTATAAGGTTCAACTCATTTGCTCCCTAGAAACAGCCAAAAGAAACCGCCGTCCTTTTTGAACAACCCGCAATAAGAAATAAGCTACTGTCCCCGTGTCTATTAATAATATTCTCCATTTCCCCTCCAAAAAATAATGTGTATCCAACCTCCTTAATCTCATACCCAGGCTTAGTTACCTGGAAACTAAATAAACCATTATAAGGTTCAACTCATTTGCTCCCTAGAAACAGCCAAAAGAAACCGCCGTCCTTTTTGAACAACCCGCAATAAGAAATAAGCTACTGTCCCCGTGTCTATTAATAATATTCTCCACTTCCCCTCCAAAAAATAATGTGTATCCAACCTCCTTAATCTCATACCCAGGCTTAGTTACCTGGAAACCACCTGAACCATTATAAGGTTCAACTCATTTGCTCCCTAGAAACAGCGAAAAGAAACTGCTGTCCTTTTTGAACAACCCGCAATAAGAAATAAGCTACTGTCCCCGTGTCTATTAATAATATTCTCCATTTCCCCTCCAAAAAATAATGTGTATCCAACCTCCTTAATCTCATACCCAGGCTTAGTTACCTGGAAACTAAATAAACCATTATAAGGTTCAACTCATTTGCTCCCTAGAAACAGCCAAAAGAAACCGCCGTCCTTTTTGAACTACCCGCAATAAGAAATAAGCTACTGTCCCCGTGTCTATTAATAATATTCTCCATTTCCCCTCCAAAAAATAATGTGTATCCAACCTCCTTAATCTCATACCTAGGCTTAGTTACCTGGAAACCAACTGAACCATTATAAGGTTCATCACATTTGCTCCCTAGAAACAGCAAAAAGAAACTGCTCTCTCCTCCCAACAATCCACAATAAGAAATTAGCTACAGTCCTGTTGTTGACTAATAATATTCTCCATTTCCCAAAATATTAGAACACTAAAAAAACTCCCATGAAAATACAGGACCCTAAAACTTTAAATATGCAATATATTTTGGAACCAACTAAACCAAGATAAGGTTTAGAACAAATGCTAAAGCCCTAGGTCCCAAAAGGAATTTTTACCCCACCTACCTCCCTCCCAACAGATTTAAGCTATGGTCTTCTCTGAGACCAACGGTCGCAATTCATGATGTAACCCAGGCGGTCTCAATTACTCATGAGGGCCACAAAAACATGAGACAACTGCATTCCAGATCACCCTCAATCTCTTATCCCCCACTGCCCATTGCATTAGTTAATAAGGGAATTTGCTCCCCACCTAAGAATTTGCTCCCCATTTCCCCCTAGACCTGCCCTGGGCCCAGCCAGGACAGGGGGCTTGTTCCGGCAGAACTAGCAAAGTGAAGTCTGATGGAGGCCTGCATTTCGGGGAAGATGCATTATGGCCGGAAGTGTGCCTCTCTTGTGATGCGTTTCCAGAAGCCCTGAATTGTATTGCTAAAGCCAACCCACAGTGGGTCGCGAGGGCTGTGTGCATGGGAAGTGATTTATGTGGATCTGTGTACAAGTCCATTTGGGTTCTATCCTTCAGCCAAAACTACATGCTACAAATGAAATATTCTTTAATTTTATTTTGTTTACTTTTACTCTGTGCAGAGGATACCTGTTTCGATTCAGCACAGATTGCTCTGCAATAAGGTAATCTGAAGAGAACCCACTTGTCTGTTCAGGCTATACCATTTCCTATTCAATGCAAGTTACTTCGATGTAAAATAAATGTGAGATGGGAGTGCGCTGACCACTGAGCTGTGGAGGCCCCTTGAAATAGTCTTGAATTGGCTTTGAAACTCTTATAATTTCTTATAAAAATATGCCAGTATTCACAGGGTATAATCGATTCCGCTAATTTTCGCTTCCTGCAGAGATTGTACATCATGTTTGGCTTCTGCCAAGACTATCCGCGAGTTCTTTCTTCCTGCCGAGAGTCTCTGCAGGAAGCAAAAGATCACGGACAGTCTCGGCAGAAGCCAAATATGATGTACAGTCCGCGGAGACTGTCCGCGATATCTCTTGCTTCCTGCAGAGACTTCTGTCCTCGAAATTTGGCTTCCTGCCGAGACTGTCTGCATGACTCTGCTTCCTGCCAAGAGCCTCAGCAGGAAGCAGAATCATGCGGACAGTCTCAGCAGGAAGCCATTTATCATGTGCAGAAGTCTCAGCAGGAAGCAAGAACTCGCGGACAGTCTCGGCAGAAGCCAAATATGATGTACAGCCTCTGCAGGAAGCGAAAATTAGCGGAATCGATTATACCCTGTGGTATTGTTCTGTTTGAACATTCAGTCTGGGTCCAAATTTCACGGGGAAATTTCACTGGTCAGTTTAATTCTTAGCGAGGGTTACCGTGTGCCCGGATTTGTCCGTTCTGGCCCAGATAAGTTGTGACTTTTTTGTTTGTTTGTTTTCTAGGCTTGGAAGATAAGAAAAATAGAAGTCATGTATAGTTTCTAAGCGTAGAAGTTCTATTATAGAGTTAGTCTAAATAGTAGTTAATGAATCCCATTGAATTCAGAAATCGAGACGTTACGATATGTTATGTAAAAATTGACCCAGATAATGTGGGACTACTTTATGGTCGGTTACCCTAGAGTGCGAAAAGGACTCCTTTTCGCGAAAAGGACCTAAATTTCACGAAAAGGAGTTCCTTTATTATCAGTATGGGGAATGCTGATATAATTAAACTCAAATGGTTAGAAAAATATTCATAAAAGATTGTTTACGATGTTGTAATTGATTTATTTCAAGGATAAAAAGGATATATATTTTCTTGTTCTTGTTCTTTTTAAATATATAATATAATCATATAAATGATTTTTCTGATTGATTTATGCGCTCATTTACTCACATGACACTTTTTTTTTTGTCTTACCAACAAGCTCAAAGTCAAAATACTTAATTTTAGCATATTTGTTCAAAGTAAATTAGAAGCCGGTACGAAACTGCCTGAGAAGTCCTTTTCGCTAAATGCCTGACAAACGAAAAAAGGACTCAAATATTTTTTCTTCAACTGACTGTTTTCTGCTGTAATATGCTTACATTGGACAAAGTGGTTTCCGTACTATGAATCACAAAATAAAATTAAATTTGAGCATATTTGCTTGTAGTTTTAGTAACCCCTATAGAACCATTGAGAAGTCCTTTTCGCTTTAAATGCCTCAGAAACGAAAAGGACTTGAATATAAACTTTTTTCTTTATATATTATTTTATTAATATTTATGTTTTAACTGATTAGTTTGTGCTTTAATATGCTTACCTTACATAAAATTATTTCCTTAATAAGAAGCACAAAATCAAGTCAAATCATAGTAAGCGTATTTGCTTCAAGTTTTAGTAACTCGCACGAAAACCTAGAAGTCCTTTTCGATTAACGCCTCAGAAACGAAACGGACTCGAACTGCTTTAATTTCTCAATTTTTATTTATATTTTCTACTATATCGGAAGTATGTAAAATAATGTTTTCTTTTAAGCTACAAGAGTGCGGATTTCACTCAAAAGTTAGGCTCTGTTGTGGAAAAGGAATTCTTTTTGACGAAAAAAAGCTCGGTATAAACAAGTAATTCATTTTATTTTATTTATTTATTTATTTTATTTATTTTTATGTTAAACTGATGATATATCATTTGGTCCTAGTATCGAAAACAAAGATTGTCGTGTCAATATACTATACAAATACCTTCGTGCATTCGGAAGAAAAGGAAATAAAAATCGATAAATAAATAAATAATTCCTTGTAATCTTCATCATAGCCGCAAAGTGGCTTACTTGAAATGGAGTAGATAAGTCACTGAAAACAAACGTTTCCTAAGTACATGTTCAAACCTTGAACAAATTAAGATTATTGGAGCAACTATTTGAGATTCGAATTCGTTAATATAATACCACCCATTTAAAGTAAAGAAATATACATTTTTAAAAAATGGTATTCTGCATTATTAACACTGACGCTGATGACTATATGGTCTGCGTGAGTTAATACATTTATATTATATTTGAATTCATCAAATTTTCAAGTCAAATCGTTTGAAAATACACACACACATACACACACACACACACACACAAAAGACATTTAATTTCATGTAAAAATCATATGATTATCTGGTCTGTATTATCAAGCTGTTGATTGAATTATCGGCACACTTTTATGGAGCGATTGAGGTACATGGGTAGCTGGCATTAATTGGATTATCACACCTTCACTCATCGCTTTACAGGCGTCATTAACAGCAATTAAATAGACATGTATACATAGGCTTACCGTTTCAATTGTAAGTATTGGTGTAATGATAAAATTTTCTGCGGAAATATACAAGTCTCCCAGAATCTCATCATTTCAGAACAGAAAAAGAATCTGAATAATATTAGTATCTGGACATCGGCCATTTTCAATCAGAAAACAAACACGTTAAACTATTAATTTTAGCAATTTTCTTTTTACCTACCCCCCCCCCCCCCCCACCGTCCCCACCACTGAGCCGCAACCAGATTCACAAACAAAAAACAAACAACAAATAAATAAAGACTCTTCTGCACCCCCTACCCTCCCCTGCCCCCCAACCACTGCATTAAACTTCGCGTTTTTCTGAATTATCTCTGCAAACAATATAGCGCCAAGGTGATTAACTGGAATCAAAATACTATTTCAGCTTTAATACAATAAAGTAATAATAAGTTCAGCTTAAACAAAATAAAGTAATAATAATTAAAGAGAACAAGAAATGTTACAGTATGTAACAGATGCCCCCGAAGGCCCCTTAAACTGACCTTTGACCCTGATTGTGACCTTGAATTTGGGCAAGTCAGCCCAAATCTTGCAAGTGAGATGCCTTTTTATCATGCTTTACCTTTCTGTGAAGTTTGATGAAATTCACTTCAGCAGTCTCCAGTCAGTTTGGAGATATAATCTGACCCATGTGCCCTGATTATGACCCTGACCTTTGGAACAGGAACCTAAATTTTGTTTGTGACATACCATCTCATTATGTATTAACATTTCAGGAAATTTAGTACAGTTTGCTTAAGAAGTCTTTTTAGTAATTGGGGAGAAACGACCTTTGACCTCAGACTGTGACCTTGAACTTGGGTGTTAAAGCCTATATATTGTGTGTGTCTTACCTTCTCATTAAGCTTCATCTTTCTGTGATGTTTAAGGAAATTTGCTTAGGTACGTTTATGAGCAATTGTTGAGACATGATTTGACATCTGACCCCAGATTGTGACCTTGACCTTGGGTTTGGGAATATAAATATTATGTGTGACAAACCTCCTCATTATGCTTTGTATTTCCGTGAAAGTTGATGAAATTCAGTTATGTAGTTTTAAAGTAATCGAAGAGACACTATTTGACCTCTAAGCCCCAACAATGACCTTGACCTTGGGTTTGGGAATATGGATATTATATGTGACAAATCTTCTCATTACTCATTACATTTCTGTGAAATTTGATGAAATTCAGTTATGTCGATTTAAAGTAATCGCAGAGACACTATTTGACCTCTAACCCCGACAGTGACCTTGACCTTGGGCGTGGGAACCAAACGCTTGTGCATGACACATCTTCTCATTGTGCTCTATCTATCTGTGAAGTTTCAGCAAATTTGCTTCAGTAGTTTATAAGTTATAGCTGAGACACAATTTAAGACATGATTTGACCTTGGACCCAATTGTGACCTTGACCTTGGGCGTAGGAACCAAACTCTTGTGCGCGACACACCTTCTCGATGTGCTCCATCTTTCTGTGAAGTTTCATCAAATTTGCTTCAGTAGTTTTTAAGTTATAGCTGAGACACAATTTGTTACGGACGGACGCACGGACGGACTGATGGACGGTGCGATTTTAATATGCCATCCGAAGTCCCTTCGGGAGCATAAAAAGTAATAAATACCAGCCCAATACCAGTTTTCTGGGTCGTTTTCGTGAAATCTAGGTCCTTTTCGCGAAAAGGAGTCCTTTTCGCGAAAAGGAGTCCTTTTCGCATTTTAGGGTAACCCCTTTATGGTTCCCGTCTTCTGCGCATCGATTCGGGCAGGATCGAGACATTCACAATATTAACTTAGTAATTTAGCAGTGAAGAGTTTTATTGTTTTAAGCTATCTTAAAACTATTTTAAATAGGCCAACGTACAATCTGCGGTTGTACGCGTATTGAACAAGTCATGAATATTCATTTTATTATTGTTCGCGTCTCCCGCGTCGAGGCGCGTCAGGGCGCGTCTAGACGCGTCTGATGCGCGGTTCTAGGTGATACGCACGCAGCACGCGCATGCAACGCGGTACGAACGCGTTTTTGGTGTACAAATACGTGAGCGCCAGTGTATATAGGTAGAGTAGTAATTTGACACCCATCTGGTTGCCCTACTTTGAACCATTTTAATTATCCCCTCGCTCCACGAAGTGGGGAGGGGATATAGGTTTTGTCCCGTACGTAAGTACGTACGTACGTACATATGTTAACCTTTTGTCATCGCTCTAGCGCCTACATTTCTCAACAGATTTTCAAATAACTTCAAACAAATGTAGGGCATGACAATATCTCGAGCAAGTTCGACTTTCAGGGTGCTGCACCGAAGGTCAAGGTCACTGTGGCTATTTTTTGAAAAACATTGTCAGCGCTCTAGCGCCTACATGTCTCAATGGATTTTGAAATAACTTCAAACAAATGTAGGGCATGACAATATCTCGAGCAAGTTTGACTTTCAGGGTGCTGCGCCCAAGGTCAAGGTCACTGTGGCTATTTTTAGAAAAAATTTGTCATCGCTCTAGTGCCTACATTTCTCAACGGATTTTAAAATAACTTTACACAAATGTAGGGCATGACTATCTCAAGCAGGTGCTGCATCAAAGGTCAAGGTCACTGTGGCTATTTTTAGAAAAACTTTGTCAGCACTCTAGCACCAACTTTGGACTAACTTCACACAAATGTAGGGCATGACAATATCTCGAGCAAATTCGACTTTCAGGGTGCTGCGCCCAAGGTCAAGGTCACTGTGGCTATTTTTAGAAAAACTTCGTCATCGCTCTAGCGCCTACATTTCTCAACGGATTTTAAAATAACTTTACACAAATGTAGGGCATGACAATATCTCGAGCAGCTGCTGCATCCAAGGTCAAGGTCACTGTGGCTATTTTTAGAAAAAAACTTTGCCAGCGCCTACACTTCTCAGTGGATTTTGGAATAACTTCACACAACTGTTGGGCCTGAAAATATCTGGAGCAAGTTCGACTTTCAGGGTGCTGTGCCCAAGGCCAAGGTCACTGTAGCTATTTTTAGAAAAACTTTGTCAGCGCTTTAGCGCCTACATTCTCCATGGATTTTAAAATAACTTCACACAAATGTAGGGTTTGACAATATCTCGAGCAAGTTCGACTTTCAGGGTGCTAGGCTCAAAGACAAGGTCACTGTGGCTATTTTTAGAAAAACTTCGTCATCGCTCTAGTGCCTACATTTCTCCATGGATTTTAAAACAACTTCACACAAATGTAGGGTATGACAATATCTCGAGCAAGTTCGACTTTCAGGGTGCTGGGCTCAAAGTCAAGGTCACTGTGGCTATTTTTAGAAAACTTTGTCATCGTTTTAGCGCCTACATTTATCAATGGATTCTCATATAACTTCACACTATATATTAAAGGTGAACATCATATAGATAGATTCAATAGGTGCAAAAGTGCTGGTACCTGTCAGCATTCTAATGCTTGTCATGACTGAAATATTTTCTATCATGTGAGATCTAATCCCCCGAATGCTTACAATGATGTACCTTAATGTCAGGGTCATATACAACCTTTACAATAAGGTCACAGGCTTTTTGTGGAGTGGGGTATAGTGCAGTGGTTAGCATGCTGGCCTTGCAATCCAAGTGTCAAGGGTTCGCTCCTCAACTTCTCCAGTCTTTCGGATGAGACTCACCTTGGCTGTTAGTGGGACATTAAACTCAAATCAGTCGCTAAGCAATCACAGGCTTTTTGTTTTTTCATTCATGTAACTATTATATGTCATGAAATTCCCCAGTTCAGTGTTTGCCCACACCAAGTGGTCTTGTGCGAGGGGATTTGTATCGCCTGCAATGCCTTGTTTTCTTTGTTGTCTTTCGTATTAGGGCTCCAGACTGATGACCGACATTCAACCTTATGGTTGGCAAGAGAGTTATAAAGCCAGTGTTCTGATATCTTTATTGTTTAATTGCACATTTTGTTTAATGACTACTAAAGTTCTATTTGCACTGGCTACACTTTTTGTCACCCGACGTAGGCGGAGGGGGACTGTAGAAATGACCCTCGTCCGTCCGTTTGTGCGTCCGTCCTTCCGTCCGTCCGTCCGTCCGAAATATTGTCCCCGCAACTCCTCCTACGTCTTTCATTGGATTGATTTGAAATTTTACAGATTGTATTCTTATGATATGAAGATGTGCATGTGGTTTTCGATTTTTGTTTCGGCCATTTTTGATGGAGTTACAGCCCTTGCTGACTCAGACCTTCCAAAATCTTGTTCCCACAACTCCTCCTACATCTTTCATCGGATTGATTGGAAATTTTACAGATTATATTCTTACGATATGAAGATGTGCATGTGGTTTTCTATTTTTGTTTCGGCCATTTTTAATGGAGTTACGGCCCTTGCTGACTTAGAGCTTGTCCCGGCAACTCCTGCAACATCTTGTATCAGATTGACTTGGAATTGTGCAGAATGTTTCATCATGATCTGAAGATGTGCATGTGATTTTGGAATTTCAATTGTCCTATTTTTTACAAAGTTATGGCCCTTTGACGTTTTTTGGCATTTTTCCAACTTATGAACCGTTTGACCGAGAGAGCTCAAATTTGGTATGCTATTAGCATTTGGTAAATTGATTATTCCTATTATTGTTAGGATGTGCTAAATTGTAAGTGACAGAGTTATTCCCCTTTCATATGTAATAGACATTCACTTAAAGGTAAAGGGATAACTCCAGAACTATTCATATTAATGGGCTGAATTTTCATAAATGCATTGTTCATTTTTCATCAGATTCATATAAGCAGGATTATGGCTCCAGTTATTTTGTTACTGGGTATACAGTCTTGGTGTTTTGATCATTTTGTAAGGGCCTATAGTTTCAGTAACCTGATTTTACACATATATGGCCCGTTCTGAACTTAAGTATTTTATAAAGAGGCCTAGTAATTGGGTATATGTCTTTGCTTATGTTCAGTCATCATTTGCTTACCAGGTTCAGTAATATATATATTTTCTGTTTTTGACCATACATTTACTCTGAAACAGAATAAAGGGCTGAAGTTTGTGACACATTTCAAACGTCGGGTGACACTTGGCCGATGGCCTTTTATATTACTATGGGTGTTCCAGCTCAAATGCATGTTGATGCTCACGCTCAAATACTTCGCTGTTTCAACAGACACCAGGTCCTGGTTATGCATAAACTATCTAGACATTATAGGTTTTCTAGACCGGGTGATATGGAGTACCTGACACTTACCCGAATTGAACTCCATGTCTCAGCTTCCTTCTCTACGCTGGAGAGAACATAAATCGGACTGAGGAACCAGAATATCCTGCAAGCTTGAAACCAAGTTCATGGCCGTGTCATCAGCAAATTATCTGACTCGGGGTTGAATATTATCAGAAAGGTCTTTATGTACATCAGAAAGAGGGGTGGGCCCAGCACAGACATCTAGAGTACGCCAGAGATGACTACAATCTTAGTTGAAGACCCTGCATACAGTACAAATGTACAATAGTAAGGATGCGACCTGTTAAAAAAATGAATCCACTTTAATGTGTTCCCTTTTAAACCAAAACAAGAAAGTTTATCAAGAGGTGTTTGACGATTTACTTTGTTGAAGCATTGCTTAAGTTCAAAAGTACCAATCTGTTTGCTCTCCCAAAGATACCTGCCTTCCAAAGGGTCTCGGTTGAGTGTTCTTCGCGTAGGACCATACACATCAACCTCATTTAAACTTACTCTCATGTTAGCCCACTCCAGCAAGTGTTTTTTGTGGAACTTTTTTCTTTAGAGATGCTAAAATGTCAACGTTGTAGGTTTTACATACCCGAAAGCACTTCTCATAGCCAAATACTGACTTGCAGCATATCGTATGACCTCTCTTCTCTATTTTTAGCATTTATTTTTTGGAGGTGGGTTTTCCAACAGTAAAATATTCCTTCTGGTTTCCAGCCTATAATGCGGTTCATTTTAATTTCTATTAAGCTGGGAACCACCTATCATGACATCACAACTGAAATGATATCATCACTAATCACCCGATCTTTTTTGGAATATGACTATTTCAGCAAAGGGTTGCTTGCAGTGTCTGTTGCACTTATGCATCTATGTATTTACTTTACCCAAAGGATATTTCTAATGAAAATAACTGCTATGAAATATCAGAATAGATTATTCTGAATAATTTCATATTAATTTTATATGAAATGGTAATTTCAAGAATGTGCTTGAAACATGCCACCCAATTGCAAATACAGTGGGCTCGACAGTATCGGATCATCGACAGTATCGCATCACTCATAAATTACCACCCATTTTTCTCAGTTATGAAGCAAATATTTTTACCATTATATTACAGTCCTCAAGTCACACCAATGACAAAGTGCAGGGTAAAGAACTCGATCGAAATGTACGGCTGTGAAACGAATCAGAGTTGTTGAAAAGCTTTGCACCTCTTCAGCGATGCTTGCATTTTGTCTGTTGCTCGTTACCCCCAAAATAGATTTCGGTTTACAAAATTTAATCATTGGGCAAATGAAACCATTTCTGCTCTGTAATGTGTCCTGGCATCCCTAAAATTGCAGGCAGTCATTATTTTTGTGACATCCCAATATTAGATGAAACTAAAGACTTGAAAAGTGGGGCACCGATGTGCGACAGTAACGTATCATTATATAATTTGAGCTGAAATACAGGCATTAGCTGGAAAACTTTATGTCGAATGCACGGTCTGATGCTGAAGACAAATCATAAATCAACTACCTGAGTGGCTGCTCTGTCTTTTTTGTAAAATAGCCCCCATCCCACGCCCCATTCACTAGCGTCTGATAATGAAGGCTAGGTGAAGCACAACTAAGCTTCCGCTAAATTCAAACATTCTGAAGAAACAATCGAGATCAGCTCGCATGTGTGTAAACCCATTAATGACTGGCGTTCATCAGATGGGTATTTATACACTGTGTAGACTCATATTACTGCAGCAGAACAATATAGTGTATATACCCTATATGCATTGAAATATCAATGTTAAGGCGGAAAATCACCGCAAATTTGTTGATCCTGATCGGACACTACAGTCTTATCAGGGTGTACTCTTTGCAAAATCAGATTATCGTCTTTACCGTCTGAGAAGTTCCGTGATAAAGGTGCACAGGGGATTACTGAGTTAAGAATTATTGACACGCTTGTACAATTGTACACATACAACTGTTATCTAACAGACAAAACCTTTGCTGGTGAAGGACCGCGTGAAAAATCTTTGAAAGGCCGTAAAAGGTTCCACTGTGAGTTAATAGGTCCAGCTGTTTATGTTGCCAAATAATAGAATCTAAGATGGTTGGCAGAACCCCTCGGAGGAACTCTCCTATAAAATAATATCATATGATCCGATACTGTCGCATCTGATTCGTAACTGTTGTAAGACCCTCCTGTAAGTCTGAATAGACTTTGACATGGATAGATAGAGAGGGTAATGTTCAATTGTTATGTCTAATAACATACATAATTTAGCAGTCATTTACAACAAAACAGGAGTTTTATTGAACTTGATCCGATACTGTCGAGTCCATTGTACTGGTCGTTCCGACCACAGCTTGAGGCCGTCATTTTTTAAACTGAAAAAAATACATTGCAAAAAATTACTTTCCAAGCCTGAGAGCATGCCAGTGAATTATAAAAACTATTCCGGACAAATCTGACTACGAGAACTGGTAACAAATTGAACCAGGCAAGTGGACTTTGCTGATTTGTTTTATCTTTTAAGTATAAGCTTTGAAAAACCACTTGCTTGAGTGGGTCATCGAGAGATAAGGCTTATGTAAGGGCGGCATATCGTAAATTGTGCTAAAAGTACGTTAGCATGTTTATTTTTGATACCAAGCTGAACTTGTAGAACTAGCATAGCTTCGAAAAACCCTCATGTCTAGCACCTGCAACGCCTATGGTACGCATTATACGTCACTTTAAATACGGTACAAACTATGTTGAATGTCGATATCAATTATAGTTATTTTACTGACTGATTACATAAAAATCTTCAGGCAACATGCCTTCGCCATATGAATAATTGACGTAATACCAAAATCAAAAATAAGCTCATACAAAGCAATATCATACCGTAGGTCTTCTGTTTAATAAGACAGATACTGCCCTGCCAAAATAATTCTGAAAATCTAGATCCGTCTTAAAGGACGGATCTAGAATTTTGGGATTGTTTTCGATTTCAAAAAAAATGATTTTTTTACCTAATTGATAACCAGAGGACCATTGGCCCTGTAGGTCACCTGAGTCCATTCACCCACAACACTCAAGGGTAAGTCACTCTAAAGTAAATTGTACAATATGGGCTAATTTAAAGTTCGCTTGAGTTGTTATGCTTGTTCTAGCTAATATCAGCAAGGTTGGAAAAAAATAAAGTCGCTATGCCCGGGATAAGGCCAAATATGAGCTATTTAAACACTCACGGGCAAGTAACTCCAAGGCGAAATATACAATATAGCCAAATTCAAACTTGTCAGAGAGCTTGTGGCTGTCCTGGTTATCAGCAAGTTTGATCAAGTTTCAAGTAAAAATAAAGTTGATATGCACAGGAAACATTTCCCCATTGTATGTCTATCGGAAAATATTTTGGTCTTTAAGGGCAAGTAACTCAGAAATGAATATTCCGATCTGGCCCAAATTCAAACTTGTCAGAGATACAGATACAGATAAAAAATTTATTTAAAGTCGGAAGAGTTTACAAACAAGTACATATAACATTAGCTATGAATAGCTATTAAACCGACTAATTTTATGCCTAACACAAAATTAGCTTTTGGTTGTCCTGGCAACCTATCAAATGCAATGATTTGGCAAAATTCATTTGGTTGGTAGAGGACTACAAGGAACATTTCTGTAAAACTTTAGTCAAAATATCTACAATAACACGTGAATAGATGCCAGTTTTACTTCTCCATTATAAGTCTATGGAAACTAAGAACTGCCATAGCAAAAGCACAAGGGCAACAAAAATAAAATAAAATAGAAAAAATAAAAACAATTTATGTGCAGATTTAATGTAATTAATATGTATGCAGAGATTCATCTTCGTTTCCCTCATAGCTTCCGAGAATTTTTTTTAAATATTTTTTAAAGAAAATTTTGCCTTTTTGTTGCAATGGCAACCAATCAAAATCAGTGGTTTTGACAAAATTCAATGGATGTTAGAGGACGACTCCAGCAACATCTCTGTAAAACTTTTGTCTAAACATTAACACGGAAATAAATGCCAATTTCCACTTTTTTCCAATACAAGTCTGTGCAAATTTTAAAATGCCATAGCAATGAAATAATATGGGCAACAATAACAAAAAGAAAAGACAACAAAACAACAAAAAACAACAACAATAAAAACCTTTGTATAGGTAGTGCCTTATGTCATAATCATGTATGCAAAGAATCAGCCTCATCCCCGAAATGGTTCCTTGGGAGAAGATTTTTTAATATTTTTTTGAAAACTTTTCTTTTATGTTGCCATGGCAACCAATGAAATTCAATGATTTGGACTAAATTCATATTAATCATAGAGGACTACTCAAGAAACATTTCTGTAGAAAATATACTGAACAAAAAAAGAAACATTACATAGATCATTCATGAATTTTAAGCTAAAGAACAATATTTTCAAGTAATGATACGTTATTTTCCCACGTGCCAGACGTCAGACAACTTTATGAACTAATCGGTTTTCGATTTGTGTTAGTTGTTACAGAATTTTTCCACTTCGAAACACCACAGATAATGTGAAACGCTCGATGCGCATGCGCAAGCGCTAAAATTTTTACACTTTCGGATTTGCCTTGTAACCGCCGATTAGAAATCCTGTGAACCTTATGACATTTAAGCAGCGGCTCAAAGAAATCAGATGTTAAAGATGCTGTGTCTTTGAAATTGTCTCCCTTGCGATTAAAAGTAAAGCAGATCATTTACTCCGATTAACCAGTACGTTTCAATAAAATTTTCAAGTTTAATTCATGAATCTTAAAGGGCTACTGTACTGTTTTTCAACATGCATTGAAATCACTGGAAATAACTGGTATTGTTTTTTCTATAAGAATGTCGAAAACTGCAAGGAAAAATTCCAAACGGTTAAAAAAGTTATAATCAATTTAAATTTTAATTAGCTGAAAAATATGCAAGGACTCTTATGACATCATTTGAGTCATTCATATAATTTTGATTTTAATAAAAAAATATATTTTTTGTAAACATTTTTACACTTTTTTCCCATATAATAGATTTTGTGAGACAAGTTACATGATCTCATGAAAAGCGTTGGAATATTTTGCATCAGAATATGGTAATAATAACTGGAATCAAATTCACATTATGCATGTAAAGCTGTAGAAATGAAAAAGTGGGCGGGGCTTATAATCTAATTTGCATAAACTTTAATTGTCAATAATTTCAGTTTGGGTAGGAATTTTTCGATGGGGTTTTCAGCAATCTGTATCTCTCATAAATATCTGTTAATTGAAAATATTTCTGGAAATAGTGAAGAAACAGTGCAGTAGCCCTTTAATACCGCTTATCCAGACAATGGTTCATGATGAAAAAGTTTAATCAAACTGGTTAATTGTCCTTGGTATATCACCTTGCAGATTATATGGGAGTTTCAGTGCATAGCATGAAAGTCATAGTCAAGTGTCATGGAAAGCGATTTTCCAAGCCTTCAGCTTTACTGATCAACTCTTCGGAAGCAACGAATTGGACCGTTTTTGTAACAACTAGTGCCTGATAAACGTCCCAGAAGTGATTTGCTTACATGGGCTGATAACTTGAGTGAAATACGGATCTTCAAAAAGCACCTCAAAATAGCACTTTCAAATTCTGACCCCTCATTAAATTAAACTGATCTGGAGACAATAATCTCGCAGCTTATGTTGTGATATTCATTTTCTGAAATACGGGTTTTGTTTTTGTCAGTTAGATATAAAATAAATTTGGCAAAATCTTAATTCAGTTCAAAGAAAACATGCATTGAAAGTGCATGTAGCGTTTTTTTTTTTTTTTTTTTTGTTCAGTATATTTCCAAATAACAGCTTTGAGATAGCAAAATTTGCCAATTTCCATTTTATCCATTATAAGTGAATGGAAACTATAAGCTGCCAAAGTAACCAAACTGCTGGAGCAATTACATTTACCATGAAAAACCCTTTTTCTATAGAGGCTAGTACTTAGATCATTTCTATAAAGTCTGCGCTTTATCGGCTATATGTTTTTTTGCATAGATGATTTTTTTAAATATTTTTTTTCTGTTTTTAACTATTCGGTTGCAATGGCAAACAGCCAAATTGTGCAATTTGCATACATTTACAAGGCTGGTTGAGGACTGCTTAAGGAACATTTCTATAAGAGTTAGGTCAGAATATCTGCAGTGATATAGCAATAAACGCAAATTTTTCATTTGCCATTGTAAGTCAATGGCAACATTAAGTTGCCATAGCAACCAAACTGCTTGAGCGATTGCCAGGAAAAATAGAGTTTTTTATACAGGCTAGTACTAGCATCCTTTCTGTGAAGTATGAGCGTTACTGGTTGCATGTTCTTTTAGGAGATGATTTTTGAATGTTTTATATTTGGTTGCCATGGCAACCAGCCAAATTGTTCAATTTACATAACTCCATGTAGTTGATAGAGAACTACATTGGAAACATTTCTGTAAAAGATTTGTCAAATTTTCTGCAGAGACATATAATGCAATCAATTTTTCCCGTACAAGTCAATGGAACCAAACTTTTAAAGCGATTTGGATAAAACAGTATTATTGGTCCCCCTTGCCAATAGATATATTGAAATTTGGTAACAATGGGCCTTGTAGTTTCAAAGGAGATGTTGTTTGAAAATATTGACGGACGGACGGACGGACGGACGACGGATGCCTGCCTATACTATAAGCTCACCTGTGAGGCTTCAGCTCAGGTGAGCTTCGAGCAGGCTGATTTTTTGAAGGGGTAATGGACGGACAAACGGTGCCCCGTTACTGTACCTATAGATACGTTCCGCTGAGGCGCGGTAGGGGCGGGGTGGGGGTGGGGATGTGGTTACGAGAAATACACACACACACACACACACACACACACACACACACACACACACACATTCGGAAGGGGTAATGCATAAATCCACTGTCACGATTTACTCCTTAAAATTAAGAAACTTTTAAAAAGAAAGAAAAAATAAATGACTTAGCCCTAAAGAACTCGGTCTTAAAATTGATCTAAATTCTCCGCAGACTGCACAATACATAACCTGCACGATCAGAGCAAGATGTGAAGGCTCTAATTGAGTCTGGCAGAATTTAGAAACCATAATTGGCAGGACAACAGCAAACTGGTGAAAGCTATTATGGCGAGCTTGCAAGGTGTCGAATCCTCCAGTAGACATCGAAAGCTGTCTTTTCTGTCAAAGATATGCTTCAGGATAAAAGTCCTGCACGGATATTTAACAACTGTGCAGAACTTTTGTCCTGCATGGATGTTAAACATCCGTGCAGAACGTTTATCCTTAAGAATAGCATAACATTATGTTTGTGCTCGGTCATATATGGAAGCATATTGATACTTTTGGATATTCAAATCGTCTAACAACGTTTAACTTGTGAAAGAATTATCGAAATAGCTTAACATAGGTGGAGAACGCGTTTCAATGAGAACACACGACTTTTATCGCATTTGTTCTTGTATAAATATTGATTAAATTAAACAGTGTCTTTCAAATAGTTCAAAAGGATTAATTTCATGGCGTATGTATTCTCTCGTAACATGGGATGCATTCGGCTTAGCCCTTGAAAATACATCTTGGGAATTTCATCCTTATAGGCTCACCGCTGTCCCCTCTCAAAAACTCCATTATTTTACGGTTGACAGACGCAAATTTTATACCTGCCACCCATATTTAAAAGAATCATAAAATATTATATAAAATTACAAGTCGCTCAGGTGCGTGCACAACAGTTAAGAATGATGCACTTGTTTGATATCAAGAAATTAATAGCCCATCAGGTTCTCTCACTATCTTTTTGTCGACAGTAAATAGAACACACTATAGACTAACTTAAAGCGAATGTTACGATTAATTTAGTGCTTTATTTTACTGGCAAAAATGATTTACCTTCGTCCAGATTCAATACAAACTTTCCAAGAAATTTCTTTATCACATGCGAAAACCAGGACTAAAATTCAATTAATACATGTAGATCATGATCAGATTTATGCGTTTAACTCAGAGCTTTATTGATTGGATACAAACGTACCTGGGAAAAACAGTTTAGGACATATATACGGGACGAAAACGAAGATCTTTTTTCTCGTACGACCTAACAAAATTTGTTACATTTGACTCCGCAAGTTGGCCAAGCTACTGGCCGTATTTTCGGCCTCGCCTCAATTTTCGCGCGTTACAATTCATATTCCTCCGCTTTTTCACTTTTTTTAAACCAATGCCATTTCTTTAGGTACAAAATGCATACCATTTCTCGGAAACAAGTTTTGTTTTATATACCGGTAATATATGCTACTTTAAATCGTTAACTATTCTTAGATGAAACATCCGGAGTAGATCGGTTTGTTAAACAGATGCGTAAAAGAATAATAGTTGTTCCCAGACTGTACATGTTGTAAATAACGCTAACAGCTTTCAGTTATGGTAATTATAACGTGGATTAGATAAGTTGTCATATGCAAACTGTAACCAAATTTGCATTCCTATTATCGGTCGGACCAGATCTACTGAGAAAGTAAAAGAGTGAAAAAAAATCTCACTAATGTAAACTTCGGCAATTATCCTTTTAAAGATACAAAATGTACTACCTGCTTTCTTTTCTTTTTTCAGATTAACTATTACATGCATGTGTTTCTAAGATTCTGTTGAGAACTATTGGCAATACGATACTGAATGTTATTACATGTATCACTAATCAAGCATTTTTCTCTTCGATGTTTCAGTGTATCGTACCGTCAAACAATAAATGTTTCGTCCAAAAAATACGAATTCGGGGGATGGTAAAAGTCGACTGGTTTATAGTTTTTTTACCATGATACTGCGAATATGCAATGCTAATCAGTCTATAATAACTACAAAACTGAGTAAGGACTGTTGAGGCCCTCAACAGTAATTTAACTATTGTACCGCATTAGAGCCGTTGATTCTGGAAATCAAAATAGAATCCCTTCGAATTCCTCAACCTTTTAAATTCTGAAAGAACGGAGCTAACTGATGTAAAGGAATTACTGATGCGCCTTTAGTTCTTTTCTATCTTCCCTTTGACTGTCAAAACCTTTTTATTTAAAATATCACAGATACATACTCATGTTGGCTGCTTTTTCCTGCCTGGTGTTTACCTTGTTTTTAAGCTCAGGTGAGTGTATAACATATCCTAACGTAACAGTTCTTTAGTAACGGATCCCCGGTAGCTATTGGCTATTTAAGGCCTCAGGGGACAGTAAAATCTGCCATATCTTGTCCCTGGCCGCAAACAATTTTTTAACGCCTCTAAAACACACGAAATGCACTTCAAGCCAAGAATCTACTGGTTTTATGTGTTTTCACTGTAAACAAAAACTAGATGAAGCATTAAACATGTGCATAACCATACTCAGAAACTGTCTTTGCAATGTTTACATTACTCCACCCACCCTATTCCTTGTGCTAAAATGCTCTACTGATCAGAAACACATCACATTCTGGAGAATTACCTGCAGTGGGCAAATATCCCCTTTTGATCTTCAAACATATATCTTCAGAAAACAGTTCTCAAATGGGGTCATAACCATGGAGTTTTTCTCCCAACATTTCACAAAGCAAAGCAGGCCTATTTTCAACAGAAAGTCGTCTATTGTGACAACGACAAGCCGCTCTTCAAATTGGAGATTCCCCTGACAATGGGAGCTATCAGTATGGGAGTTATCTCAAAGTATGATTTTTCTGCCACTGCCAATACGAAACTGTCCCCTGATACCTAAGCGCTGACCTGGTGATCTAGCGGTTGTCTGTTCGATTACCGCTCGAGGCGAAAATATTTTCAGCCGAAAAACGGGGTTCCATAATACACAGTCTTTTTTTTATACCCATTCATATTCCACTATTGAACACCTTCGGGGAGCATTCATCGGTTCCACCGATTCTCTTGTTATTCTTAAATATCAACAAGTTGAATTTACTATCTAGCAATATGTCTGAAAAATGCTGGTGGAAGCACAAGCAGTGCAGACCCCGATCAGGCTGCTCCAGGAGCAGTCTTATGTGGGTTTACCCTTGTTTCTGAGGCTTTTCTGTCGAAGTAATTAGAGTGAAAACGGTGTTTGATGTATATACAAATTAACACTTAAAGGGCCAAAATTAAAATTATTGAATTTTCAAACAGTGTAGATGCAGGTGAGGGGTGCTCATGATAAGCCGCCTTATCTGGATCGACACTGTTTGCCCGTTAGTCTTGAATTTTAAGTATGGTATAGCCCGCACGAAACATTTTCAAATTTTACAGACGTGAAGTTTGTTGTTTGCTTTTTGGTGCATATAGGGTTAATTTCTACTAAACAAGAGGGCAATGGCCCTGAATCGCTCACCTGAGCATGTTGGCCATGTAAGTCATGCGACCTAGACCGGTTGAATAAATTTTCGTTCCCTAAGCCCCTGGAGGCTGTGTATAAAATTCGGTTATAATTAACCCAGTGGCTTTTGAGGAAATGTCTTAAATTGTCAAAATATGAGAGACATGGGCCAAAGGTCAAAGAATGACCTTGACCTCTCGTACCCGCAAATCTTCCTCGTACTAACTAAGACGACTGTATATACCAGTTTTTAGGCTAAACTCTTCTAAACTTGCCATGAAATCTTATGTTCTAGCATTTTTCAATACTTGACATTGCCTTAAGAAAGGTCAAGGTCAGCCCAGGGTCATCATTTGAACAATCTTGATAGTACTCAAGTACCTCATGCTATGTACCAAGTGTCAAGGCCATCGATCACTTGATTCTTGAGAAGAAAATTTGTAAGGTTTTTTGCCATATATGGGCATGGCGGCCATGTTGGTCATGTAACTCAGACTGTTTGTACACATTTTAATTCCCTCAGCCCCTAGAAGCTCTATATGAAATTCGGTTACAATTCGCCCAGTGGCTTTTGAGGAGATGTGTGAAATTGTCACAATATGAGAGACCATGGTCAAAGAATGACCTTGACCTCTTGTACATATTTATTTTCGTGTACTCATTAAGATGACTGAATAAACCAATTTGCAGGTCAAAATCTTCAACAGTTTCTACGAAATCTTATGTTCTAGCATTTTACCATACAAAAGCAACAGAAAGCAAATTTGACCTTACCGTAAAAAAGGTCAAGGTCCACCCAAGGTCATAATTTGAACATTCATGGTAGTACTCCTGTACTTGATGCTACATACCAAGTTTCAAGGCCATCGGCATATTGGTTCTGGAGAACAAGAATTTAAAGGTTTTTATCATATATGGGCGTGGCGGCCATGTTGGTTATGTGACGAGGGCCATTTGAACAAATTATCATACCCCCGCCCCCGAAAGCTTCTACATGAAATTTGGTTACAATTGGCCCAGTGGTTTTTGAGCAGATGTGTGAAATTTTCAAAATATGAGAGGCCAGGGTCTAAGATCAAAGAATGATCTTGACCTCTTGTACGCATAAATTTTCATGTACTCATTAAGATAGTTTATATATTTTATTGCCTAAATAACATAGCAAACAGGTCGGGCTACAAGTTCTCTCAACATTAGTGACAGCCTTCCCCCACATTAAGATGACTGTATATACCAATTTTCAGGTCAAAATGTTCCACAGTTGCCAAGAAATCTTATGTTCTAGCATTTTCCCATATAAAAGCACCAGAAAGCAAATTTGACCTTGCAGTAAAAATAGTCAAAGTCAACTCAATGTCATAATTTGAACAATCTTAGTAGTACTCGCGTACTCGATGCTACATACCAAGTTTCAAGGCCATCAGTCTGAAGAAGATTTTTAAGGTTTTTACCATATATGGGCGTGGCGGCCATGTTGGTCATGTGACCAGGACTGTTTGAACAACTTTCACTCCCCTTTCCTCTTGAGGTCACATATGAAATTTGGTTACAATTAGCCCAGCGGTTTCAGAGGAGAAGTTTGAAATTGTGGACGGACGACGGACGGACGGACGACGACAGACGACGACAGACGACGGAGCCTTCCCATCCTATAAGCTACCCCGGAGCCGCTGGCTCAGGGGAGCATAAAAAAGTCCAAAAACTGCTGATACATTCGCTTCATATGGCCTAATTGTTCCCTGAGTGTGCAAAAGTACGGGAAACTCTGTTGAAGTAAATCTACTCGGAATTACTTTATTTGTATTGGCATCAACAAGTATTAAACTATAATTAGTTTGTTGCGATGGATGAATGACTTGTGATTATTACGTCCTATTTAACAGTATTTCAGTCATATGAGGATGATAAGTGGGTGATAATGAAAGGCAGTGTGTAACGGAACCCCGTTTATGGTTGAAAAGATTCCCGCCTACAATGGGATAAACCGGGACAGCTAAATCAGAAGGCCAGCGCTTAACCCACTGAGCTACCGAATAGGATTAGGAAGCAGTGTTGTGTCCTCTAAACAGTTTTGTACAACCAGGTTCTTACTGCATTAATCGGCTATTAGACAGGTGTTTACCCGTCTAAAACTACAATAAATGAGCCACGACACGAGAAAACCAACAATGTGGTTGTGCGCCCAGTGATGACTCAGATCAGCCTGGGCATCCGCCTAGTTTGATCAGACTCTTGGCTAAGCGCTTAAAGGGTAGCTAAGGGTCCAAGCTACCTCAGTGCGGACAGCGAAGACTCTGATCAGACTGGGCGGATGCCCAGGCTGATCTGAGTCTGCACTGGTCGCACAACTACATTGTTGGTTTTCTCGTGTCGTGGCTCAAATATCAGTTGTGTAATTCAGCTATGGAATGAGCTTCTCTTCAAATCTACATTCGTCTAACAAGATGAATTACAAGATTGATCTAGATTTTTGGGATTGTTTCGAAAGAGTAAACCCCATTCTGATAACAGAATAATTTAGGTATACAGGTTCATAAATTTTTTAGGTGTTTGGACATCACCGACACCCGTATCGACAGCACCGGTACACGTGAAAGCAACAGCTGGTGCACAATGTGTTGATAATTTCCAGTATTGTCTCAATCTAGGAACAGTTTACTGTGCAGACACATACAGAGCTTGGTCGATGCAGAACTGCCGAAAATACTGTAACTGGTGTAACATAAGTAAGTTTCTGGCATACTTAAGGGGAATTGATACACTTTCAGTGGAGGCAACTCTACCATTCATTTTTTTGACTGCCTTTTCAATGGTCAACTCTAAATTCCTATAATAAAGCCTCCCCCCTCCCTCACCGCCCAATTTCAGATGGGCACTTAACGTGCAAATATTATTAAAACTGAATTTGCAGCAACAGTGTAAATTTAGATGAGAGGGGCAGGGGGCTTATCATAAGCCGCCTAATTTAGATCTACACTATTTTCCCTTAAGTATTTGAGTTTTAGTATAGTATAGGCTGTTGGCGATGCATTTTTTACATTTTGCAGACTTAAAATTCATTATTTGCTATTTGGTGCATATAGGGTTAATTGCGACATAAAAAAAAAACTTTCCAATTTTTGTTGATGTATATTTTTCAAATAGCCTAACTGTTACCAGTGAAAAAGTATCGGAAATTCTGTTGAACTAAAACTACTCGGAACTACTTCATTTTCAGCTACATACTTAATGTATTTATTCGGTTATAAGGCAGGAGTTTACTCTTCTGAAATTACCACCATTATGTGACTCAGTCTTGTGTTAGGTAGCTATAAAAAGATTTTTTCTCCTCCAAATCAGTTTTGGACGAGAAACCCCATCTTATAACTGAATTACCACGGTACGTTATTTCATATTTTTAGGTATGTCGACATCACCGACAATCGTGTCGACATCACCGACACGCCTGTCGACTTCAACGACGTCCGTAATAACAACAGCTGGATCACAATGTGTTGATAATTATCCGGACTGTCCCAGCCTTGGATCATTCTACTGTGCAGACACATACAGAGCTTGGTCGATGCAGAATTGCCAAAAATACTGTAACTGGTGTAACATAAGTAAGTTTCTGGCATACTTAAGGGGAATGGCTACACTTTCAGTGCAAGCAACTCTACCATTCATATTTTTGCCTGCATTTTCGAAGGAGGTCAACGCTAAATTCCTATGACAGAACACCGCATTTTAGAAGGGCACTTAAACTGCCAAACATTATTGAAATTGAATTTGGAAACAGTGTAGATTTAGATGCGGGGGCTCATCACAAGCCGCCTAATCAAGATCTACACTATTTGCCCTTTAGTTGTTGAATTTTAAGTATGGTATATCCTGGAGGAACTGTTTTTTTTTTTTTTTTTTTTTTTTTTTTAGGTTTGGTTTTTTAATTTTGCAGACTTGAACTTTGTTGTTTGATCTTTGGCGCAAAAAGTATTCAGTGCTATTTTTCTAACAAAAAAAAGCTTTCCAGTAGCTGCTGATACAATGTTGTTGGTGTACGTGTTTCAAATAGCCTCACTGTTGTTACCTGTGCAAAAGTATCGGCAAATCTACTCGGAACTTCTTCGTTGACAACATATATGGTCAATGTTCCTGTTTTCGGGATGCTCCGGAATTCTGGGTATTCCAATAGATTATACGGCTCCTCTTCTCAGGGACTTCTAACGATGATTATTTTTTGCTTAAAGACATCTGAATCAGCATGTTTCATCATACACTAATTGACGCGCGAGAGCACGTTAGTTTTGACGTCATCCGTGCCGTCGTCGTAGGTGACACTGGTAGCGGCCATATTGGAATCAATGCAAAGCTTATGGAAAGTACAGACGAGGATGACACGGCGATTTATTCAACCATGAATTTTTTTCTGCTAATTCAAAGATCGTTTCTATAGCCTAAAGAATTGCAGGTCTTATGAAAGCATTTGATATCATTAGGATCTGCAGCTAATTCACTTTGAATGCGAGTTCTTTAACGTACTCCGAAAACTGGGGCAGTTTCAGAGAGCAGATTCAGCCGAGCATCTGTTTGAACTTGATGTAATATGTAAACACTGAGACATGCGGACATGAACTGTAAGATATAAATTACTTAACACATATTTTATGACCACAAAGACTATCAGCTCGTTATCTTTATTTATCACACAGATTTTATGTTGCGAGCAAACGTTAATACCCCGAAAACTGCTGCAGCCATCATACTTACTTTATTTATTCGGTTATAAGGCAGACGTTTACCCTTCTAAAATTACAACAAGTATGTAAATAAGTCTTGTGTTAGTAGCTATAAAAAGATTTTTTCTCCAAATCAGTTTCGGAAGAGAAGCCCCCAAGTTATAACTGAATCAGTATGGTACATTTTTTCATATTTTCAGATGTGTCGACATTACCGACACCCGTGTCGACATCACCGACACCCGTATCAACATCAATGACACCCCTGTCGACATCACCTGTACACGTGATAACTACAGCTGGATCACAATGTGTTGATAATTACCCGGACTGTCCCAGCCTTGGATCATTCTACTGTACAGACACATACAGACCTTGGTCAATGCAGAACTGCCGAAAATACTGTAACTGGTGTAATAAAAGTAAGTTTTGTAGCAAACGCATTTTGTATGTATTGCAGCTGACTGCAATGAACCCAGATGATCCTAAAGGCCCAGAAACAGTTTTCTATACAATCTGCACTATGCAAATACGCAAGGAGCAGGAATTGAAACAATCAAATTCCACACGCCACCCACAAAACAAACTGAAAATAGTTAAACAAAGTAACAGCACAAAATTTAAGACAATGTGTGAGGATAGTTTATATTTTAAACAATATTTTATTTGTACATGTATAAGCATTCAAAATGCACAAACATATTAAGGCATGGTTACATATAGTAAGTTATACAAATGAGATTCAGAAAGAAGTCATATGACTTTTATGAATATGTACTCAATACGTCGTATACTAATTTACGATGAGCTAAATATGGTTAGAACAAAGAACTTAAAATGAGTAGAACAAAGAGTATCATAGATGTTAATCTGACATTTGTTCGTATTATATCATGATAAGAGTGAGTGTCAGCAAAGGTCATCTATAGCCCAGCCACACACAGGTACTAACGTGTGCATAAGAATAGTCTGCAAATAATAGTCAAAATGAGATATTTCCGAAATTAAAAAGAGGACACAACCATTCCAATACTCAATCCCAGTCTCAGCTAATGCACATACAAAGTGTCATTAAGATAATTTCCTAGTACATATATCGATCACCTAGTAATGCGCACAAAAATAATCTAAAATATTCGAAGGGAGTAACTCTTAAAGTAAATAACGGGGAGAGAAAATTCTTATAAACACCGATCTGAACTCGTCTATTTTGCTATAAAGTTTCATCAAGATATTCCAAACGGAAACTTAGTAAGGTTTCTCACAAGAAAAGCCTTAAAAACTAATCAAAAGTATGTAACTCCAAAAATAAGGAAGGGGCAGCAAAAATTCTTAAAGGCAACACACCCTTTCTACATAATACACATTGTAATCAAATCTCATCAAGGTATTCCAAAAGCTTACGCAGTTATGGCACCCACAAGAATGACCTTAGAACTAGAGCAAATAACTAGAGCAAATGATAACGTCATTTTTTGACGTCAAGATATTACAGTTTTACCGTGCATGCTATTGATGTTGAATGCTTGCAACCAATATCGCACGGCAGATTTACAACAGCACTTGGATTGCTTTGTAAAAACATGAATTTGCGCCCGATAAAACTTAGGTGGTGATAACCTAAGACATTTTCGTTTTCAGTCAGTATGTTTTCATACTGTGTATGAGAGCTGTAACATTATCTTTAGTTCAGTTTCTTAGCAAACATTTCATAAACAAAGATAATTTTAAAGCAGAATACATTTACCTGCTATATAAGTGCCGGGCCGTCCTACTATTATTAGCTCACCTGAGCCGAAGGCTCACAAGGTGAGCTTATAGTATAGGCTTGGTCCGTCGGCCGTCGTACGTCCACACTTTCAAACATTAATATCTGCTAAAGTAGCTGACCAATCTTGATTAAATTTTATGTGTAGCATTGTTGGGGTGGGGGATTGATTGCATATAGTTTTGGGACAGATTGGTTTAACACTGTGGTTACCATGGCAACAAAAAGGTCCTATAGACTTATAATGGAGAAAATGTTGTCCGGGCCCTAGCTTCTTTAATTTTAATCACAACTTCTTGTTACTTGCAGGTATCCAGGACAACTAAAACCCCTCGGACCAGTTAGAATTTGGGTCAGGTTGGATCATTATTTACAGAGTTACTTGCCCTTGAGCGATAAAATATTTTCCCATGGACTTATAATGGGGAAAATGTTGTCCGGGCCCTAGCTTCTTCATTTATGATTGCTACTCCTTGAAACTTGCAGTTGTCCAAGACAGCCAAAACATCTCCGACCAGTTCGAATTTGGGCCAGGTTGGATCATTATTTACAGAGTTAATTGCCCTTGAGCGATAAAATATTTTCCCGTAGACTTATAATGGGGAAAATGTTGTCCGGGCCCTAGCTTCTTCATTTATGATCGCAACTCCTTGAAACTTGCAGGTATCCAAGACAGCCAAAACATCTTGGACAAGTTCGAATTTGGGCCAGGCTGGATTATACTTTTTAGAGTTACTTGCCCTTGACTGATAAAATATTTTCTCTTAGACATATAGTGGGAAAATGTTGTCTGGGCTATAGCTCCTGCATTTTTGATTGCAGCTCCTTGAAACTTGCAGGTATGCAGGACGGCCAAAACATTTCAGGCCTTTTGTACTGTGGGCCAGGTTAGATTATTATCCCCTCGCACAACGATGTTAAGGAGGGGATATAGGGTCTGTCCCGTACGTATGTATGTATGTACATATGTTAATCTTTTGTCATCGCTCTAGCTACCTCATTTATTAACCGATTTTGATGTAACTTCACACAAGTATTGGGTACGACATTACCTCAAAAGAGTTTGTGTTTCAGCATGATTGGGTCAAGGTCAAGATCAGAGTGGCTATTTTTAGCAAAATCTTTGTCATCACTCTAGCGTCTTCATTTGAGGACCAATTTCGATTTAACTTCACACAAGTTATTACTATGGCAATATCTTGGACAAGTTCGCTTTTCAGCATTCTGTGGCAAGGTCAAGGTCACAATGGCTATTTTTAGAAGATCTTTGTCATCGCTGAAGCGCCTTGATTTGTGGACCAAATTCTATTTAATTTCACAGAAATGTTTAGTATGACAATATCTTGAATAATTTCGCGTTTCAGTGTGCTAAGGTCAATGTCAAAATCACAGTGGCTATTTTTAGAAAAAAAACTTTGTCATCGCTCTGGTGCCTTCATTTATGGACTGATTTTGATTGTACTTCATACAAGTGATAAGTATGACAGTATCTTTGACAAGAACCTGTTTCAGCGTTCTGGGGTTGGGGTCAAGGTCACAGTGGCTATTTTTAGAAAAAAATTGTCATCGCTCTAGTGCCTTCATTTGTGGACCAAATTTAATTTTTTTTAGTATGACAATATTTAGACAAGTTCGCGTTTCAATGTTGTGGGTCAAGGTCATGGTCACAGTAACAATTTTTAGAAAAACTTTGTCATCACTTTAGCGCCTTCATTTATGGACCGATTTTAATTTAACTTTGCACAAATGTTTAGTATGACAATATCTTAAACAAGTTCGCGTTTCCGCATTCTACGGTCAAGGTCACAGTTGCTGATTTAACTTCACACAAATATTTAGTATGACAATATCTTGGTTGCGTTCTAAGGTCAAGATCACAGTTGCTGTTTTTGAAAAACTTTGTCATCGCTCTGATGACTTCATTTATGGACCGATTTTGATTTAACTTCACACAAATGTTTAGTATAACAATGTCTTGAACAAGTTCCCTTTTCAGCTTTCTAAGGTCAAGGTCACAGTGGCTATTTTTAGAAAAACTCTGTCATCGCTCTGCACCTTCATTTATGGACCAAATTTCATTCAACTTTGCAAAAATGTTTAGTATGACATTATCTTTGACAAGTTCTCATTTCAGCACTCTAGGGCTAAGTCAAGGTCACAGGGGCTAATTTTACTGTCAGTGCAATTATCTCACCTTCCTCATAAGCTTATTCTGTGACAAACAGGTAGGCCTAATTTTTCAATTACACCGCATGTGCTGTCCGCAAAGTTTCCTTTGTCTTTGATCAGCAACGACTAAAACTAGTTGCCGATTGTGATGAAACAATATTCTCGTATAATATGTACTTGATATTGGTTCGCATAAGAATACGCAGAACTTAGAGTATAAAGATTAAGATGTTTCTGAGGACACCGTCAAGTACATTAAAATAGACTACTACGGACAACTCTAAGATATTTCACTATGTTGGCGGTCTAGCACGTGTTCAAGTTCGGTTAAACGAAATGTAAATTTTATAAACATTTATCACATAAACAAGAACCATTACCGTTTATCCGTGTTCACGTAGAAGCCCCAGCTGTAAGTAGAAGCGCTATTCAGATGAAAGCGGTGCAGGTAAAAAATTAGGTCACTTGGTCAAATCTTAGAAAATCTTAGAACAATCTTGTGTACACTCTAGAGGGCACCGTTTTTATCCAATTCATGAAACTTAGTCAGACTTTATTTTTATGGAATCTAGGGCAGGTTTGTAAGTGGATCATGTGAGATCAAAACTAGGTCACTAAATCTGAAAAGAACTCACCTGCACGGATAAGAGGTTAATACTATTGTAAAGTTATTTACTCCATCAATCATCAAATTCAAAACATGCTTACAGAAACGCCTGTTGGAGTCAATCAATTCATGATGACAAAATATTCCTGAATATTCAAGGGTATGCATTTGATGTATCGTCTCTGCCTCCGTAACAAAGATGTTTTCGATGATTGATTGATTTGTTGCTTAACGTCCACGGTAAACAACTATGGTCATGTCGGAACGGTCAGTTCACCTAACCACACTATTCCTGGGCAGGCTTAGACCTCCTGTGAGCGGTTAACCAGTACTATGTGCACATACTTTCGCCAGTAAATGACAACTGCCCTTCTTGAATCAGCGGAAGGAGAAACGAAAGTATGTGGCCAGACCGGGTTTCGAACCCAGGACCTCTGACTTACGAGTCAGGTGCCCTACCGATTGTGCTACGCGGCCCGGCTGTTTTCGCTGAAGATTTTTTGTACAAATCTGAATTGTGTTGTATACAACTAACCAGTTTCATAATTTTGCTATTATTTCGTATTGAAATACGAGGGAGTATACTTTTAATGCCTAGCGTTCCATGAATAAGAGATAGGCAAACGGCAGATTCAAATCACACGCCGCAAGACGCGGCGTATGATCAGGGTCTACTCTATTTGCGTAAGACACATTGGTTTTTGTCTCACCTGGTTTAGCAAGGTGCGATATAGGCGTCCGGTTTTCCGTTCTTCCGCCAGTCCGTCCGGCCGTCCATTCACAATTTACGTCGACTAGCATTTAAGTCCATTCTAATGACTTATTTTCTGAAACCACTGCATCCATGGTTCTCAAATTTCACATGCAGCATGATGAGACTGCAGGGCTTCAGAATGGTAAAATTCAGCCGGGTCGAGAATACAAGATGTGCGCCGTTACTAAAATAGCAAAACCAACAGAATCATTTTTTTCTCCAGAACTACTTGGTATATTTAGCTGAAATTTTGTGTAAAGCATAAATGGAACCTAGGTATTTCGAATTATTGAAATGAAAAAAAATCTGTAGGGGAATTCGGTCACAGTGACCTTACGTCGACCCTAACATTTAAGTCCATTTAAATGACTTATTCTGAGAAACCACTGCATCCATGGTTCTCAAATTCCACATGCTGCATGATCAGACTGCACGGCTTTAGAATGATAAAATTCAGCCAGGTCAAGAATCCAAGGTGGCCGCAGTTTCTAGAAATAGCAAAACCAATAAAATCATGTTTTTCTCCAGAACCACTAGGTATATTTGGTTGAAATATTGCATGAAGCATTAGTGGGACCTTGGTTTTCAGCATTTACAACATGAACAAGAGTTGTAGCAGAGTTTGGTCACAGTAACCTACTTTCTATTTACGAGTCCAGTTTTTGCTAAAATGCCAATATCTCAAGAAATGCTGAACAGATATCAGTCACATTGAATCAGAATAATCCACAATTTTTTCTGCAGTTCCTTTAAATTTATCTGACCGGGCAGTCTACGATTGCCATCGGCTGCTGTTACTAAAAATAACACAAACATGAACATAACAATTCTCTAGAATCTCTGAATGAATTGGACCAACTGTGTGTCAGAATGATCCTAGAATGAAACTGTTTAAATGTTTTGCAAATCGATTATCCAAAATGGCTGCCATTGGCCGTTACTAAAACATGTTGGTTGGTTGGTTGGTTGATTTGATGCTTAACGTCCACGGTAAACAACTAAGGTCATGTCGGGACGGTCAGTTAACCTAACCACACTATTCCTGGGCAGGCTTAGACCTCCTAAGCGGTTAACCAGTTCTAAGTGCACATACTTTCGCCAGTAACTGACAACTGTCCTTCTTGAATCAGCGGAAGGAGAAACGAAAGTATGTGGCCAGACCGGGATTCGAACCCTCGACCTCTGACTTACGAGTCAGGTGCCCTACCGATTGCGCAACCCGGCCCGGCACTAAAACATGAAAAGTATGAAACGGACAATATCTTATGAACTACAAAATGAATTTTGACCGAATATGTATCAAAGTGATGCTTTCATTGAGTTTTTCCTGTGAAGGCATATAGCAGGTGCGACATAGCATTCTGCGGAATTCTTGTTTTCAAAATTAAAAAATAAATAAATAAATTGAATAAATAAATAAATAAAAATAACTTCACCAAATAACCCTTAACTGACAAATGGGATCATTTATGTGATAAGGATAGAACGTTCCTTTGCACATTATGTGTTAGTTCGTTTGAACTAAGTTGACACCGCCAGACGAATTCAAGATAAGGAATCAGCAGAAAGCTATGTTCAAGGCAGCATACCGTAAAAGGGAAATCCATGTTAGTGTCTTTTCATATCGAGTTCATCAGGCGAGCCCAGAAAAATCGTAGGAATTGCGAGGCTTGCCGAGCCATTCCTACGTTTTTTGGTTCAAGTTAAATATAGGGGACACAAGGTAATTTCACGGATCGTAACGTGTGAAGGGCGGTGCCACAAGAGGGAGGGGCGGGGCCAACAATCGCAGAACGGCCGACAATAAACCATGTTTCCTCGCCAGTGGGAGGGTGTTTAAGGAGACACATTATGATTTACAGTGACGTCAAAAATGAAGGGCGGGGCCACAAGAGGAATGGGCGGAGCCAACAATCACAGAACTGACAACAAAGCGCCATGTCTCCTCCCCAGAGGGACGGTGTCTAAGGTCACACATTATCATTTGCCATGGCGTCAAGACTGAAGGGCAGGGCCACAAGACGGAGGGGCGGGGCCAACAATCACAGAACGGACGACAATGAGCCATGATTCCTCGCCAGAGGGAGGGTATTTAAGGTGACACACTATGATTTACGGTGGGATAGCAAAAGGAAGGAGGCGGGTCAAAGAATCACCGCAAACTCAACAAACCCTTGTAAAATATAGGCTGGGCAACTCGGTTTCCCACAACTATATTTCATACAATATGTCCTGCACTCATGCCTTATGGTCCTGTACTTACAGGCCATCGTCACGCCCATTTTACAGCCCTCAACGTCCATAGGCAGCCTGTCACCCGTTCGATCTCTGTTGCAACCTGCCCACCTATGTGCCTATCTAAGGTCGTGGAACACGAATCTGGAAAACAGAGGTGGACAGGTTGACAGAACCTAGAGCGTTGCAACGGATTGTGGGTGGTAGCGAAGAATCTAGAAAACGAAGGTGGACAGGTTGACAGGTTGACGGAAGTTACAGCGTTGCAATGCATTTTGGTTGTTTACATTTTTTGCTACCACCCACAATCCATTGACTCTCTTGAACGTTGCACAGGAATTTAGAAGCCATAGGTCAACACTTTGACAGGTTGACGGAAGTTAAATCATTGCGATTATTTATGGGTGATAACATTCTTTGCTACCACCCACAATCCATTGCCGCTCTTGAACTGCCGTCTTCCTGTCAGGGTTTGACAGGGCGACGGCAGTTCAAGAACGGCAATGGATTGTGGGTCGTAGCAAAGAATGTTAGCACTCAAAGTGCAATGAAACGCTTTAACTTCCGTCAACTTGTCAACCTGTTCACCTCTGTCTTCTAGAGTCCTGCTCCACGTTCAAGAGAGTCAAGGAATTGTGGGTGATAGCAAAGAATGTAAACCCCCAAAATGCATTGCAACGCTGTAATTTCCGTCAACTTGTCAACCTGTCCACCTCCTTTTTTCAGATTCTTGTAAAGCGTTGCAATTCATTTTGGGTGTAAGGAAAGATTGTTAGCACCCACAACACGTTGCAGCTCTTCAACTTTCGTCAACCTGTCAACCTGTCCATCTCTGTTATCTAGATTATTGGACCACGCCCAAGAGTAAGTTGTTGAATTGCATATGGAGCTCACACCGTGATTCGGAGCTTTACCCCAGAAGACATAGGTCTACAGGTTGACAGGTCGACGGAAGTTCAAGCGTAGCAATGCATAGTGGGTTTTAACATTCTTTGCTACCACTCACTATCCAATGCCTCTCTTGAACTACCGTCACCCTGTAAACCTGTCCACCTCTGTTTTCTGGATTCTCGTTCCGCGTCCTGAAGTGGGATACATATGCAGTTCAACAAACTACTCAAGGTCTTGGTCCAATAATCCGGAAAACACAGGTAGGCAGGTTGACAGGACGACGGCAGTTCAGGAGAGGCAATGGATTGTGGGTGGTAGCAAAGAATGTTAACACCCACAACACGTTGCAGCTCTTCAACTTCCGTCGACCTGTCAACCAGTGGACCTTTGTGTTGACAAGGCCCCCGCAGTTCAGGAGAGGCAATGGATTGCGGTTGGTTGCAAAGAAATGTTAACACCCAAAATGCATTTGAACGTTTTAACTGTCGTCAACCTGTCCACCTCTGTCTTCTAGATTCTTGTTCCACGTCCTGGAGTAGACTGATGACTTTGCATAGGGAACCTACACCGTGACTTGGAGCTTTATTGACGACGACATAGGTCCACAGGTTGACAGGTCGGCGGAAGTTGAGGATCTTCAGTATGTTATGTGTGTTAACAATCTTTGCTAAAATCCAAAATACATTGCAACGCTTTAACTTCCGTCAACCTGTCAACCTCAGTTCTCTGGATTATTGATCAAAGCCCTGGAGTAAGTTGTTAAATTGCATATGGAACCATGGAACCCACACCGTGATTTGAAGTTTCACCCCAGAAGACATAAGGTCAACAGGTTGACAGCTCGACGGAAGTTGACGAGGTGTTAACATTTCTTGCTACCACCTATTATCCAATGCCTCTATTGAACTACCGTCGCCCTGTAAACCTGTCCACCTCTGTTTTCAGGATTATTGGTCCAAGTCCTGGAGTAGATTGTTGCACTACATATATAGCCCACTTTAGGAGCTTTACTTCCGACGACATAGGTTCACATATGCCGATACGCCATTGAATGCGGTGTTTCGCATGCAAATCACTGGTCAGTTTTTCCCTGCATCTTGCAACGCCAGTTAAAAGCACATTAGCTTTCGGTCCTCGTAGGGTCAAAATCAAGGTCAGGGCTTCCTTTGTTGGCTGTTTGTGTACGGCCGTACTCTTCCAGCACATAACAGAAAACATGCCAGTACTGGCTGCTTGTGCAAACGGATCAATGTAAGTACTTACTTCTGTCCCATTACACTGAACTTTTCTTTCACTGCTTACCAGCCGAATACGGTCTGCAAATCGGGATGCGGTAGATGGTGCGTCACTTGTCTTGTGCTGTATAGTCGATTTCTACGTCTTTGGTCATCAGTTATGAAAACTTTAGATTCAGGTCTCCATTTCGACAGACGTTAGGTTTAGTTCTTGTTCTGCTTCCTGTTTGCGTATGCGCCCCTAGTAGTGTTTGTTCGTTATACCTCATTGCTTACAGCAAAACACGTACTGCATATCGGAATGTTTTTTCGTCGACAGCGCGTCACTTGCACTGTGCTGTCCAGCCGATGTCCTCGTCTTAGGTGGTCTTGTCTGAACATATTAGGTGTAGGTCTCCATTTCGACAGATATAAGGATTAGTTCTTGTTTTGCTTTCTTTTTGCGTAAGCGTATCTGGTAGTGTGTGTCCGTTATACCCCATTGCTTAGCAGCAGGAGACGTAGTGCACATCGGAATGTGTTTTCGTAGACATGCCTAATAACAGGAAGTGAGATGATAGAAGGTAGTGTGAAAGATTGCACCAACAGACGATCAGAACCGATCTGGAGTCTATGAAAGACAGACCATACTCCTGGAGATGGGTAGACAGGTCGACAGGTCGACGGAAGTTAGTGAAGTGATAGAATGTAATGATGAAAGATCGCACCAACAGACGACCAGAACATATCTGGAGTCTATGAAAGACAGACCATACTCCTGGCAATGGGTAGACAGGTCAACAGGTCGACGGAAGTTGAATAGGCGCAATGATTTATGGTGCCTAATAACAGGAATAGGGCTTCCTTTGCTGGCTGTTTGTGAACGGCCGTGCTCTTCCAGCACATAACAGAAAACATGCCAGTACTGGCTGCTTGTGCAAACGGATCAATGTAAGTACTTACTTCTGTCCCATTACACTGAACTTTTCTTTCACCGCTTACCAGCCGAATACGGTGTGCACATCGGGATGCGGTTTCGTAGACGGTACGTCACTTGTCTTGTGCTGTACAGTCGATTTCTACGTCTTTGGTCATCAGTTATGAAAACTTTAGATTCAGGTCTCCATTTCGACAGATGTTAAGTCTAGTTCTTGTTCTGCTTCCTGTTTGCGTATGCGCACCTAGAAGTGTTTGTTCGTTATACCTCATTGCTTACAGCAAAACACGTACTGCATATCGGAATGTTTTTTCGTCGACAGCGCGTCACTTGCACTGTGCTGTCCAGCCGATGTCCTCGTCTTAGGTGGTCTTGTCTGAACATATTAGGTTTAGGTCTCCATTTCGACAGACATTAGGGTTAGTTCTTGTTTTGCTTTCTCTTTGCGTATGCATATGCGTATCTGGTACTGTTTATCCGTTATACCCCATTGCTTAGCAGCTGGAGACGTTGTGCACATCGGAAAGTGTTTTCGTAGACAGAACGTCACTTGCATTGTGCTGTCCAGCCAATGTCTTCGCCTTAGGTTGTCACGTATAAAGACATTAGGTTTAGGACTCCATTTCGACAAACATTAGGGTTAGTTCTTGTGTTGCTTTCTCTTTGCGTATGCGCACCTGGTAGTGTTTGTCCGTTATACCCCGTTCCTTCAGAGGTATGGTATGTCCTTCATATCCTGCAGATCTGTTCAAATCGTCTGTTGGTGCGGTCTGTCATTACCACCAACCATAATACATTGCGCCTGTTCAACTTCCGTCGACCTGTCCACCTGTCTGCCCATCTCCAGGAGAATGGTCTGTCTTTCATAGACGCCAGATCTGTTCTGGTCGTCTGAGGAGTCCCTGTAGCTCAGTGGGTTGAGCACTGGCCTACTGATCTAGCGCTCGCGGGTTCGAGCCCCGCAAGAGGCGGTGTTCTTTCCGTCGTAAACGGGGTTCCATTGCACACAGCCTTTTATCATCATCCGCCCATCGTCCTGATATGACTGAAATACTGTTGAAAAGGACGTAAAATCGCAAGTCATCCATCCATCCATTTCTGGTCGTCTGTTGGTGCGATCTTTCATCACTACCTTCTATCCTTCTATTCCTGTTATGAGGTACCATAATTCATAGCGCCTATTCAACTTCCGTCGACCTGTCGACCTGTCTACCCATCTCCAGGAGTATGGTCTGTCTTTCATAGACTCCAGATCTGTTCTGGTCGTCTGTTGGTGCGATCATTCATCACTACCTTCTATCACTTCACTTCCTGTTATAAGGCACCATGAATCATTGCGCCTATTCAACTTCCGTCGACCTGTCTCCCTATCTTCATAGGAATGTCCTGCCTTGCAAGGGTTGCCGCATGAACATTAATATCGCCAGCTGTCGTGACCGTCTGTTGCACCACACCATAATACCTTGCGGTTTACAACTTCCGTCGACCTGTAAACCCGTCAACCTACCTTCAGGAGAATGGTATGTCCTCCATATCCTGCAGATCTGTTCCATTCGCCTGTTGGTGGGATCTGTCATTACTACCTACCAAAATATATTGCGCCTATTCAACTTCCGTCGACCTGTCTACCAATTTCCAGCAATATGGCCTTTCTTTCATACACTGCACGTCTGCTTGTATCGTCAGCTGTTTTGACTCTGTGTTGCTCCACACCAGGATACCTTGCGGTTTATCAACTTCCACCGACCTGTCGACCTGTCTACCTACCTATTGAGGTATGGTATGTCCTGCATATCCTGCAGATCTGTTCAAATCGTCTATTGGTGCGGTCTGTCATTACCGCCAACCATAATACATTGCGCCTATTGAACTTCCGTCGACCTGTCGACATGTCTACCCATCTCCAGGAGTATGGTCTTTCTTTCATAGACTCCAGATCTGTTCTGATCGTCTGTTGGTGCGATCTTTCATCACTACCTTCTATCACTTCACTTCCTGTTATTAGGCACCATAATTAATTGCGCCTATTGAACTTCCGTCGACCTGTCTACCCATTTCCAGGAGTATGGTCTGTCTTTCATAGACTCCAGATCGGTTCTGGTCGTCTGTTGGTGCGAGCTTTCATCACTACCTTCCATCACTTCACTTCCTGTTATTAGGCACCATAATTCATAGCGCCTATTCAACTTCCGTTGACCTGTCGACCTGTCTACCCATCTCCAGGAGTATGTTCTGTCTTTCATAGACTCCAGATCTGTCTACCTACTTTTCCCACATCAGCTCCCAGTCCTGTCTACCTAGTTCACACATCCTCATTTCGTCCGCTCGGTGATTCGTTGTCTCGTCTGTCTTATACCGAATGTAGTGAAACAAAACCAAACACGACACGGAAACAAAAGAAAACCAGTCCGATCCTTTAAACATGCTGTAAGGACGACATCAGTGAGAATTTATTTACAGTTTTGCTTATTCATTTGCTTTTTCAGTATAGGACGGATCTATTTGCATTTATAAACGCGATATGAATTGAGTTTGTTGTACAAATGCTAACGGAAGCTGTAAATATAAACCACACTATATCCCTGCACGGTAGCTTTTAGCCGTTTCACGATAATTTATTTCGTTAAACAATGTCCCATACTATCCTCTGTTTCCGTGTCGAACGAATTATATCTCTTGCGTCACCTTTCCCGTTTCTTTTCTTTCTGCTGGTCATCTTGCCAGGAGAAAGATTTTTTATGCTGGTGAAATATCATATACACGTATTTATATATTTATTGGCTCAAACTTTGAGAAAATTGCAAGAGAAAACATTGGTGTAAAGTCAAGCCTGCCCTATTAAACAAGTACCCAAGGGAGGTGCAAAAACCGCTTGCTTGAGACAGGTGGTTGCTTAATACAGGTCAATTTGTAAAGAAAATGGTGCTTTGGGAAATGAAATTTTGCCTTTTAATACAGTTATTGCTTCACAGAGCGGACCTTTAAGACGTGTTAGACTATAATGACGCAGACCTGAAAATTGCCACACAAGCCACTTATAACTATAAGGTTTCATATGCATGTAACGTTTGAATTTCTTTATTTGACGCCGCGTTACAAAATTTAAGACTGATGTAAATGCGCATAACAATTTTATTGTTCAAGATAATTTAATTCCAATTTAGCAGATAATACAAACAGACAATGTACATTTTAATAATTTGCTTTTTGCACAGATTGCTGTAAGTATTTTGTCCAAATCAGCTTAATAACGTAGATAGGTGTAAGAGTTTGGTGTCAAATTTGAAATTTGTTACAAAAATTAAGACCGCGGATTTTTTCATTTCGTTCCGTGTCCGTAGAGAAAAAGTAATTATTCTTATATAACTTATTAGTGATGCATAAGTACATTTGAATCATATAAAAATATTTTCAAAATTTGTTTATTCCGATACAATAAATACTCTCCGAAGTAAACAGCCCTGAAATTTTGACGTTAATTTGAGCGTGAGTTACACTTTTTTACTTTTAACAATAAATACTTAAGATGACGATTGTTGAAGAATAAACAATAAAATGAATATGGAGTTAATCTAGAAAAATTCCTCTTTTTCATAAGCAAATGTCCACAAAAATTCACTTCGACATTTCTGTGTAGCATTCCTTCGAGTATGCCCACCATGCCGACTTTGTTACAAAGTTGCACGCGTTTTAGAGCAAAAAACATCCGTTTTGCGCCCGCATTAGGATTTACATCGTCTCAAAACCAACTATTATTGACCCGAAAATAAATTAAATACCAATTGACGATTTCAAAACAGTTTATGGCATAAAATCCGAAAAAGCATTGCTTCCGTAGGGCCCATTTCATATCTGTCCGTGAATGTGCCCCAATACCGTGCGCGACGTCTTTAAAATAAATTCAATAATACATGAGCACTCATATAAGATCCTCTATGTATCAGAGATCATCGTATGGTCAATTTCAGTTCACAATAATTCTGGACTGCATTTCAGGAAATCAAATCCCTTCAATTTCCACAAGCAAGCTTTTTTTATATTGATAGAACGGAGCTGTCTTATGCAATGAAATTTCTGGTGCGCCTTTAGTTTTTTTTTCTATCTTCATTATCGGCTAACAAAACAATTTTAAACATCATAAAGCCGTAATCATGTCGGCCGCTTTTTCATGTCTGGTGTTTTCCTGCTTTTCAAGCTCAGGTGAGTATATGCCATTTGCTAACAATTATTTTACTAGTGGATCCCTGGTAGCTCAGTGGCAGCGCTGGCCTGCAGATCTAGTGGTAGCCTGTCCAATACCCGCTGCAGGCGGGAGTCTTTTCAACCGAAAACGGGGTTCTATTGTACACAACCTTTCGTTATGACCTGCCAGTTATTCTGATTGACTAAAAACTGTTGAAAAGGACGCAAAGTTGCGAGTCATCGTCCATCTCTGCCAGCGAGTTTGTTAGGTCGTGTTGGCCGAGGAATTGACGAATTAGATTAATAATCCAGAGGACAAGTTGCCATAGGGAACTTAATGCTTCAATATGGCGGAAACTACCGATAGCGACTTACGGGTTTATCCGAGAGCTTACCTGTTCAAATAATGTCGAGTGTTATATGCAATTACATAGAAATATAATATAAAATGTGAAATTGAATACATATATGATACTACGACAATTTTTTATAAGTTATGATCATAAACTTCAGTCTTTGTCCGTTAATATGGTATAAAAATATACAAATTAACTTCATGTTTTGATACTTCCATCGGCTTTTGAAGTTTGAAGCTTCAGTCACATGAAATTATATAAGAATAATGTCGAAAATGCCTAAGAAGCTATGTTCAGCCTAAAATTTGAAAATGATCGGATTTTCTATAAAACTTTTATAAGTTATCACCACTGAGAGATTTTTATAAGGTTTACATTGATGGAATTCATTATAAAATAAGTATACTATAAGTTTCTTCCATCGATCTCTAAACATACAGAAAATCGCGTTTCGAAACAACCTCGCTCATAATAGTTTCAAATAGTTTTAGTCCAAATCCGCCTATATTGCTCAAAGGCTTAACACTACATTTCTTGGTATTCGTGTTTTGTTTATGTATTTATATATGTGCTTTTATGATCTAACTAAGAAAGGAAGAATATTCATATTGTCTTATTAAGAAAGAAAGAAGGAAAGAAAGAATAAACGAATGAACACAAGAAAGGAAAAAAGAGAAAGAAGCCACGTAACTTCTACACGTGACCATCAAAAATGAACAGACAGTTAATCGACTACTTGTAGTTATAAAAATCCCTTTATAAGCTAAAAAAAAAACTTTGCAAACCAATTACATATTTTTTGGTAATGTTCGATCAGTCTAATAATTATTATCATAATTGCTAATGTTTGTTCTAACATTTTTGATTGAAATTTATTTGAGTGTGGTAGGGCGTTTTTATCAAAGAAACCGAAATATGTTTTGTGTATCCCAGGGAAGAATCTTAGAATCCATAGAATTATATTTTTGACTGCCAGATTTGCTCATTCATAATCAGGAGACACGAAGATATATACACTGTATTGCTCTCTTAAGATATTACTGTCAAAAAAAATAATGTAAGAAACTAAATCATGGTGAAGATTTTCGCGTAACCGTGGTAGTGTAAGGATTAATCGCTATGGGAAAAAATTGCTATGACACATTTTTCTTGCAAGGCTATAAATTAACTTTATTAGTAATATTTCTGTTCATAATGCAAGTTTGTCACTTTAATTTTATGACTGTTTTAGTGAGGCTAGCAAGGAGTATTGAAAGACATTTTTGTGATTTTTTTTTTGTATTTTTGCTATAATATGAGTACTTACGATAATAAACCTGTGCACCTGCGGACACTTATCAGCCTCTGATATGTGCAAACTGATAAGACTGAACAATGTCAGTTTGCGCAAGCTGATCGGAATTTGTTGACAATATACAGTACAACTAACATACTTATAATTACACGAGGATTAATCGATTATCGATCATAAAATCCGATATTACCTCTAAACTGTTTTCGTAATTGTCAAACCGTTAAAGTTTGTTAAGGTGGTGATTTATGGTAAATGTAAAAATCTGCATAAAACCATAAAAAAGTAACGTATCTCCCTGAAAGTTAGCAGACTTCTTATTTTTGTTGTTCTTTACAGTTTAGAATATAAAATAGACGTACATGCTTCTTAAAAAAGTGTTTTTATAAGGAAAGATCAAAGGGTAATTTTCTGCGCAATAATCAAAAAAATTAACATCGTTATTGAAAATTTACGTAGTTCTGAAGGTGCATTATTGCATAATGAAGAGCGAGCTAGCAATTATTTATTCCAACTCTTTCTCAAATTGTAATGTAGACCAGATGAAAACGGTAGCTTTTTTCTCAAATGTTCAACACGTACAAGGTAATGTACACTGGATGCATTTATTAAATATAGGGTAGGCAAGCATACCTATGTAACACCTACAGTATAAATAATACATTACTTACATGATCACTGGTGTGTAGATGAAATTGTTCAACCTTGTTAAAATAGTCTCACCTGTCTCACCTGTGTGTTTTGACAAAAAAATTTGGACACAGACCTCATCTTTTTTCATCTGCTCAGCCTACTAATATGTGAAAGAGTTTGAAAAAATAATTGCTAGCTCGCTCTCCATTATGCAACAAGGAACTCTCAGCACTAAGTATATTTTCAATAACAATATTATTTTTTCAGATTATTGCGCACGAAATTACCCTTTGATCTTTCCTTATAAAAACAATTTTTAACTTTAAAAAATGCTGCATTTTGGGAGTCTGAATTGTCAGAAACAACATAAAGAAGGAATATGCTAAGTTTTGGAAAGATCAGTGGTATTTTGAGTGTTTTATGCAGATTTTTGTCTTTGCCCCAAATCAGTGATTATCACCACCTTAAAGTCATCATGACTTGAACAAAAATAAATGCAAAAAATATAAAGCTGCAATAGTCAATTTATGGAATTAATTATGTATGCAAACTGACTCAGACCAACTTATGCACTTGCAAAACACTGGTCTGAGTTTATGATCAGTTAATAATTTGTCAATATTAGTTGAATATGAGTTTGAACATAACCTTACCCGTGTTTCTGCACAAACCAAACTGATCCGAATTTCTGTTCAAAATATTTTAAACAGTTGTTATCAAATCAGGCTGAGACTGTGCGAAAACCATTTAAAATTATCATGTGGAAATTAAATTGAGATAGAATTAAATGCAGTTAGAAATACGGAAAGAACAGTTGAAAGCTGCAAGGCACTGGTCAGCGTTCCGCCCATGGACAGGTCACTTTCTTTTCTGCTCAATGTTCAAAAGTTTCCTCATATGAGCCGCACTACGATAAGACGAACAAATTGGAATGTGCGCCCCGCGAAGACGCAGGTCATCCTGGACAGCTACCCGGTCTGAGCAGAGTCTGAACTTGCGTTTAAAGGGTAGCTAAGACTCTAAGCTACCTCCATGCCGATAGCGAAGCCTGTGATCGGATCAGGCGGATGCCCAGGCTGATCTAAGACTTCGCTGGGCGTACGTGCACCTTTGTCGCGGCTCATTTAATTGTTTGCTAAAGACATCAACTGAGTAGTCGCTGTCGGTCGGAAGGTGTGAAAATACAGCTGGTCACACGTCTTGTCAAAACAATGCAATTTCAAAATTAACACCTGCTAACGGCAATGAAGGTCAGAAATGGATACTTAATCCGAACGTCATTCTTGTGATTATTTTTGTATGAAACAGTAATTTCAGTCGCGTCGCAACAAAATCAACGCAGTGCCATAGCGCCCTGCCAAGACTCAGATCAGCCTTCGCAGCCGCCCAGACTAATCAGAATCTTCGCTGTGCGCTTACAGGACAGGCAATGGTCTAAGCTACCTCTATGCGGACAGCGAAGGCCCAGATCAGATGGGCGAACGCACACGCTATTCTGAGTGTTCGCAGGGCGCACATGCCAATTTGTTTTTGTCATGGCATGGCTCATTAGTTTAATTACTTTTGTTCGCAGAAAAACAGAGAAAGTCGGACTAATCTTAAATTTCTATCTTATTGTTTTAAATAGCGCAGCTTAGTTACATGCCGAAAGACACAGTTTACATAAATCTTTTAAACAGTTTTGTCAAAACAGAAAATCAAGAGAAAACGTTATCGTTCCTGTTGAGTAGTGTTTTAACGTCCCAGTAAAAAAATTTAGTCGTCGAGATGTTGCCTCTGAATTAGTATTGCTCGGCCTGCGATAAATGACACCCAGGACTAGCAGCTCTGTCGCAGAAGCACCAGGCAGCCAGTCTATTTCGCGAGCCCCGATGGGCGGGGTAAAAGGAAAAAAAAAAGAAATGAGAAAAACTATGTGGGTGGATGGGTATCTGTATCAGGCTTAATCTTTCCTTAAAGATGACACCGTAAAAGGGATAGAAATATCATAATTTCATTATTATAAGTAATTTTATGTTTTTGTTGTCAGAAACTAAATCAAACCGCTGTCAAAAAACTGACCAATAATCAGATTTATTTTCTCGCCAATTCTTACGAAATTTGACCTAAATATCAGAGAGAGGGGGAAAACGAGACTTATTAAAACGAGAAGGAGCAACTGAAAAAGTAAATTGATTTGATCTAAGAAAAAGAAAATGAAAATCCACATTGTTAAAAATTAAAAATGTTTCCATCCAGCGCATTCGTATTGTAAACACAGTGATGACAAAACCGGCTTCAGAGAAGTTCAACACCTGTCCTGGGATATGGACATCGATATGACATTCCAAATATCGATTAATGCCTATCGCTCCCCGGGTCTAAGGGAAATAACTGCATTCACATTAATACTCTCTCCAGTTAACAGGTAACCGATTACACTACTCAGCCCGAATTGAAGACATAAGCTCCAGTTGTATCCCAACGCCATAATTACGTAAAAGTGACGTCGATGCCACGTCATCACGTCGCATCGACGTCAATGCGATGTCATTATGACGTCAAGTGCCCGCTAGAATTGTTTCAGCGGAGCATCCGGGGAGGCACCGCCAAGAGTCCGCGGACTCGTTTCTCGTCAGTCATTCCTACTCTGCGGCCTCCAGTTCCGGGACCCTACGAATTTACATGTACCCCCTGACCCACTCATACATGGCTAAAGAAATACATTTGTAGGGCCCCAGAACTGGAATCGACAGCCATGACAGACAAACTCCACGGCAACACCTAGTGAACAGCCAGATCCAAGGCCGTCCACAGACTGCACTGTAAAAAAATCCGTAGTTTTTACGGTAGAATAACTGGCAACCAGCTGCCAGTCCATTTCCCGTTATATTTATGGTCGCCCGTAAAAATTGCAGGAATCATCAACCAGAATAGGATAGAATAGAACAGATGTTGTTTTGGTCATAAAGCCCTTCAGTTCTATAAAGGTATTTTTGAGTGCTGACAGTTAACAAAACACTTCCAAATCGTGATTTCTAAAAATGTTCTACAGGCAAACGCCCGTAAAAATAACGGTAAATTAACTGGCAGCCAACTTCCAGGTATTTTACCGTAAAATCTACATTTTTTTACAGTGTGGGTGCTTTGCGAATTCCTGGATCAAAGGGCATGAAGGCCACTTTTAGCCGTAAGATTGCTAGATTCCGTATGGTAACATTTGACTGATACTCTCCCCGTTTCCTGTGATATTGGAGCGAGGCAGAGTTCCCATATATTTATTTGGCCATATTTTATGGATTTTTTTGTGATTCTTTGTTCATTTGTGTGTATGCTTTTGTGTTGCATTTGTGTTATGTTTGGTGCTGTTTAATTTATTGTGTTCTCATTTTAACCCTATCTATAATAAAAGTAGAAAATAGGTAAAAATAGTTGTTAAATGTTTTTTGTATAATTTGCTTAATCTGTTGTAACCCTTCTGTTGGTCTAAATTATTTAGTTCAGTAAAGATAGCTGAGTTGCCACCTATTTGGGAAAGAGCTGCTGACTCGGCTTATCGTTTGTAATTTATTGTTTGTTACGATGTCTTTGTCAATCATTCCCTTTGATGTTGGGGATAGGATTTGGGATCTGATTCAGTCAGTTCCTGATGTGTAGTTACTCTTTAAATTTACCTGAATGTATATGTGAGTGTGTTTTAAAATTGAAGAAGGCGTAGGGCCGAAAGCGCTTAGTTACAATCAACAAATTTACACTGTTTAATGATTAAGTCTCTCTTTATATCTACGTGAAATGACTTGTGTACCCTCTTTGGATCCGGTGTTACGATAGAAGATTTTGTTAGGTGTTTTACTCCTTATCTATTATTATTTTTTTATAAAGTTGCATGCCAGCTGAGTATCATAGTTGTGTCTCCTTTTTAGAATATTGTTTTTACCTACTGAATACTGACTAATAGACGACAGTAACGTTGATCATGTTTGTTAGGACGTACGTGTTTTCCAACCTCATACGCATGTACATGTATATAATTAAATCGGAGAAAACGCATATCTGTGGTAAATCAAATAATGGAAGGGAAAAAAACGAGTTTCTGAATTTTGCCCTATATCAGTAGGGTAAGTTTTTTTTTTTTTTAGACTCTTCTACATGCTTTGTTTATTCCATTTTACCGAACTGAAGTGATGGTCCCTCTTTTATTATGCAATCTGATGTCTAAAATACTGGTCATTTCACTAAAATTCAAATTGGTCGATGTTTTCACCCAAGCCACGAAAGATTATATAAACTTGAGAAAATTTCTAAGTATATTTCGCACAGTACATGTATATGTAAGGGATACTGAGGTTTTTCGTTTATCAGCTTTTTGAGAGATGGAATATTTTCTGTATGAGAACATTTAGAACGGAATCAGCCCTCAGATGGAGCGGAATAGAGGAGAACAAACTATTTTCTCGTCGTAATGGAGGCGTAAAGATTCGGTTTGCCACTCAAAGAACTACATTGCTGCGGCGTTCATTACAGAAATACTCAGCCATTGTTTGGAGTTAAAGACTGAAACTCATCAGAAATTACACAACAGTTTCATATAAAATTTATGAAACGAGCCTTCGGCGAGTTTCATTATTTTCATATGAAATGACCACGAGTGTAAAATTCTATTTATCAAATGACGCTTGAAAATGGAATTTTATCATCATCAAAAAGAACATAATGTCAATCAGAAAACGCATTTCTGACACTGTCGTTGTCAAAGATGTTACATGTACGCGCCAAAATGTTATTACACGTGTGGTCATACGATTTTTATGACACGACGCTATCCACTGAATAATAGGGACGCCATATGATAAACCCAGTTATGTCTGGTGGACTGGTCTGTCCTAATAAATTGCGTGTGTATTTTTGCCAATTATGGGGTGTCTCTTTATTTATTTATGTATTTATTTATTTATATTTATCTATTTATTTATTTTCATTTTATTTTTAGTTATTTTCAGTACAGTGGTGGCACAAACTAACCCATGTGGAAGCTATGCAAGTATCACGGAAAAACTTAGAAGCACTGGATACGAGGCCAAAAACCATTTTGACTCTCTAGTTTGTGACAGAAACATAGCACCAGGCTGGTACAGATTTAACAGTGGATCAGGTAGGAATCCGAATTCAAATCCAAAATGTTAGTAAAGCTATGTTTTATTTCATGTAAAAAAATCAGCCTGATTGAGCCATACCTGAACGACACTGAATGAGTAGCTACAATAGTGCCCTTCACATTTGTTAAAATGTAGGTCATTCATTTTGCCTTTATTTATGCCAAAAGAATGTAAACATTACCACTTCTTTAGTTTAGTTATTGACATTTAGGCATGGGAGATGTGGGTTTCTTTTCTTGAGGCAACAGCAACATTTGCTTTAAAATAAAGGTTTGTCCACTGTGGGATACCGGTATCACCTTTAGGTGCCAAGTTAAATGGGGAAACTTCATGTATACTTTACGCTATTTTTACAAAGGAGACAGCTTTCACGAGTCCCTGTTTGCTTCCCCGGAGGACAAAGCCCTTCCACAAGGGAGTCTACTCTCAACAATTGTTCCTAGAGAAGTTATATTTCTCCTCCAGGAGTTGACACCCATTGAAAAGGGGAAAAAGTAAAATAGGAGTTACAGTCCCAGAAAGAGTACTCAGTTAGCTTAACCCATTCCATTCGGGATACCCCTTTAGGGGTATCTGGGCAAACAGTTTGGAACCAGATCAGGCTCAAACGTTGGGCCTGATCTGAGATTCAAACTGTTTGCTGCCTAGACATCATTTCTACAAGAGTTAGGTAGACCTATATTGTCAAAATATGTTTGATTTTTGATGCAGACGACAATTTCAGCAGACGACAAAAATACCCAGAATGCAATGGGTTAAGATCCTTTTTGTCGTGGCCATAGGTATATCAGAGATGCGCGGTGGTCGAGTGGTTAGAAACTCTCGGTTATTGTGCAGAAGGTCGCAAGTTCGAATCCGGGTTGGGCCAGCATGCGACTAGGGAATTCCTTCTGTCAATCCTGCTGTAAATAGGTATTTGTTCAAATCAGGGAAGGATAAGGCAGCGAAAAAAGAAGGATGGGCTCCGCCTTTCAAATGATGTGCAAAAGACACTGGAACTCTAACCCACTGCCTCTACGGCCATCAGACTAAAGAAAAACCTAAATAATTTTATAGGTATTACAGTGCTGGAAACGGCCAGTGGCCCGGTGGCCAAATGCTCCTAATTCTTGTTTGGGGCCACCAGAAATCTCCAAACTATGGATTTTAGTGGCCCAAATTTATCTTTCTGGCAATACTAAATGAATAGAAACTTTAGCTAGTTGATAATTTGGGCGTATAATTTTAAATTGTAAATAGGTGTGTTTTAGATTATGATTGTAATAATAATCATCTCTTGTTTGTAGCGCAAATTTGCAGGATCTTGAATATTAATGCATATAAACTTACAATTGCAGATGGGGAGATGCCAACGACATGTCCAGACATGTACCACTGTAATACTCACATACCACTATGGCTTCATGGTTCCCATCCTACTGTGGCCCAGGGCACTGTGACTCGAGAAGTTTGTGGTCACACTCCCTCAGGCTGCTGCGGCTATAAAGATACTATCCAAGTGCAGAACTGTGGAACATTTTACGTGTACTACCTTAAACCAACACAAGGCTGCTCGGTTGGTTATTGCGCAGGTTAATTAGTTTTAGTGCTTACAATTTTTAGCTCACCTGAGCCGGAGGCTCCGGGGGAGCTTATAGTATAGGAGGCTCCGTCGTCCGTCGTCGTTGTCGTCGTCGTCCGTCCACAATTTCAAACGACTTCTCCTCTAAAACCAATAGACCGATAGTAAATAAATTTCATATATAGCATCCAGGGCATGTGGGAACGAAACCCAATTTAGATGGTTTAGGTCACATGACCAACATGGCCGCCGCGCTCATATATGGTAACATCCTTTAAAAATCTTTTCCTCCAGAACCAAAAGGCCGATGGCCTTGAAACATGGTATGTAGCATTAAGTACGCAAGTGCCACCAATACTATTCCAATTATGACCTTGTGTTGACCTTGACCTTTTTTACGATAAGGTCAAATTTGCTTTCTGTAGCTTTTATATGGGAAAATACTAGAACATAAGATTTCTTGAAAACTGCTGAAGATATGACCTGAAAATTGGCAAATACAGTCATCTTAATATTTACATGAAAATTTATGTGTTCAAGAGGTCAAGGTCATAGTTTGACCTTTGACCCTGGTCTCTTATATTTTGACAACTTCACACATCTCCTCAAAAGCTACTAGGCCAATTGTATTCAAATTTCATATAGAGCCTTTAGGTACTGAGGTACGAAAATTTGTTTAACCGGTCTAGGGCACATGACCAACATGGCCGCCTTGTCCATATATAGCAAAACCTTTACAAATCTTATTCTCCTGAACCAAATGATCTATTGCCTTCAAACTCGGTATATAGCAAATTGACAAATTCCTCCCAAAGCTCTAACTATATACGCTGTATACATACGTTGTTTATGGCAGCCGCGAAATATCTACCAAAACTTAACTGAAAAGTACCAACAATTAAGAGAGGCGCGTGGTCGAATGGTTAGAGACACGCTCGGTTTTGGATGCAGAAAGTCGTGGTCTCAAATCTTGTTTCGGCCAGATGGCGACCGGAAAACTCTGTCAACCCAGCAGTGAATGGGTACCTTTTCGAATCACGGAAGCCGATCTAAAAGCGGATAAAGTACCAAAATCAAAAGTCCCAACTTATGAACTGTCGAAACACAGACAAATCCGAAATATACAGATATACAGATTTTCTCCCGAAATGTGATCATGGGCCGTATTTATGAAACGACTTAAGTGGTTGCTATGCTGTTGCTAAGGCTGAATTCCTATGAAGGAGATTACATACAACTATGACATTTGCTCTGGAGGAACAGTCTGAAAAAGACTGTTCCTCCAGAGCAAATTTCATAGTTGTAGGGAATCACCTTCATAAAAAATTAGCCTTAGCAACAGCATAGCAACGACTTAAGTGGTTTTATAAATACGACCCAGGTGCTAGTGAATAGTGCCGATTATACATAATACACCCGTCATGTCTATGTATCTTATTGACCAGCAAGAGAAAGTGAAAGTCCGCTAAATGAAAGCATCACCATGCTTAGGCCGTTACTAAGTTACTTAGGCGGTATGCTACTTAGTTACACACTACGCTACAAAGGCAGCGAAAGAAGAGGGATGGGCTCCGCCCGAGATACAATGGGCCTGTAACCTTCACTAGGCTGCGGGACAGCTTCACCTTTTTTACCAATATTTATTTTCTTTAGGCAGTAGAACACCTTGCCCACCTGATAAATGGTCTCCCAACGGATATGAGCCAGGGTGTAAAGGTAAGCGCTTTCACTCAGCTTAATTTTCCTGAATAATTGAATGTAGAATGATAGATGCAGGCTACAAGTATCCGTCTAATCTAAACTATAGTAATTGTGAATGAGAATGAAACAGGGGCGATAAAATTTGCCCTGAATAATTTGTTTCACTTTCACCTACAGGAGGAAGTAGGGGTGGTTGGGGTTGGAAGTGGGAGTGGTGCGGCTTCTCTGAGAGGAAAAAATCATTTCGTTGAAGAACATTCTTACTTTTAACAATAGCACTTTTTAATTCTATCAGTTGTACTTATTGGGCTGTTTTTAAGGGAAACATGTCCCTTTCTATCAAGAACAGTCCCTATTTGGAAAGTGGAGCGTTAAGGATATTTTGTTATAGTGGCAAATATCTTGGTTTGCAGGAGCACAATGACTTATTGTATATTGAAAACAAATTTTGTTTACTTTCTTG